>OZ026841.1:11509504-12836004 GCA_964023205.1 Lutraria lutraria
AAAACTTTCAGACAGTGTAAACAGGCACAAAAGTATTCTACATTAAAGCAAGGTTAAGTGCACTTTGCAACATTTTTGCTCATATATCACGTAAACTATCCAGCATCAGGCGACACATCCGACTCGCAGAGTTCTAGGTTAAGGGATTGAATTGAAACTTCATACATATTATCAATATGAAATGTAGATGTGCTAGACAAAATTTTCATGCCCATTAATCCAATCATTATGTGCCCTTGAACTTAGCCATATAGTGTACAGTGGCATTCTAATGCTTTATCTGTTTCAGCATGGTTTACTGCTACATTCCCTCCGTCTGGCCCACAATTGCCTTACATTTGACTTTATTGGAACATCAACGGATGAGTCATCAGATGATCTGTGTACTGTACAAATACCAACCAGTTGGAGAACAGGTAAGCTAAATATCATGTTATTACCCAAAGTCTGGCATATATGCATTTATCGCTAGTTTAGGTCTGTACAAAATGGGTGTATTTGTCTACCATAATTGGTGAAGTCTTATAAATGTTTTTGGTAAATGTTATGTAAATAATTCATAACGCAGGCATTTGAGGCAAATGCTTTTCATTGTGATAATTCCAAAATCTTTGTCAATATCACAAGGCACCCTAGCTGTCAAAATTAATGATGGCCCATTATTGACATAGTTTAAGAATTGAATTACCTTGATTATCTCAAGAAGTGTTATGTTAGATGTTTGCATCTGATGCAATGACATTTACAGAACAAGAGTAGAATTTCAATCAAGCACTTTGCATTGTTCAAGTAATGACTTCCTATTAGAGATGTAAACGGTTAATCAATTAACCGTTCATTTGTTCGATTAACCGGTTATAAACTCATTAATCGATTAACCGAAAGAAATAGAAAGAAGCAAGTAAAATATAATAATATAGAAAAATCGAAATTTTCATTTTTGAAACTTTGAAGTCTATACGTGCGTATTATATTGTCAATAAATCAGTCCACCAAAGGTGCGAAAAATACGATAGTTGAGCAAATTAACAATTCATTGACACTGACCTGGGACCATTATACACACTGACACGTTTATTGTTGATTGTGCAATTAACTAATTGAGAAGGGATTTTTGGATATACATGTTTACTTGCTAAGTCTGGGACTTCCTCACAATTTGACAATTGTATCCCAAGTTATATACAATAAGTATGATATGTTATACTATCATAGAAAAAAATCGTCTGTCTGGATGAAAAAATGTAAAATGTAACCTTTGCGGTAATGCATGTATGTTATACTATGTATACATGTTGTGTGTTTCGTATTACTAAGACATGCTAATAAAATCGTCGAACAATATCGCTTTTTCGTCTTTTGCATCTTTATTGATATAAACTGACAACCTTGTTCTTTATTAATTATCCCTGAGTTAAGACACTGGTATGATTTAATTTTGCATCTTTGCATCAAACATAGCCGCTGATAATTACGAGAACGTGTTGACATTTGATACTCAATTGCACAAAGTGTGAAATACTTAAATACATCGATTGGAATCACAATTAAATTCAGCATTACACCAATCAAATGATCTTTGTTGTAAGCTCCGCCCAATGTTCCAATTATAACCTGACCAAATTGAGTATGAAACAAGCATGCCGTAATCTACTTTTTTCTAAACAAAATTACTATTAGTTGCCATTATGATATTTGTAATTAATCATTGATATATATAAACGGAAAATTGATCAGTACATACACGCATCACATTTCAGTGGTAGATATATATTGATGAATATATACATTATCGCATTTCGTGTGATACGTCGGAAACTTGTGACAATTCATGTTTATAAGCTCTTCGTACAATTAACATACGGTTTATCGATTAATCGTTCGTATGAACGAACGATTAACCGATTAGTAAAATCTTGACGAATTGACATTCCTATATAATATTATATGAATGTTTTTCATACATGCGAAGGAATGCATTATGTTATGACGCTGGTGTCCATTTGTCCATATCTTGGCAATTTCGTGTCCACTCTGTAACTCTTTAAGTCTGTATTTGTGCACATGAAATTCTGTGGTTAAAAGAAAACGTGCATGCGAAGGAATTTGAAGAAACTTGACTCAAATGTTCACCTACTCGAGAAGACGTGCAGAGTGCATGTTTTGTAAGGCTTGCTTAAAGGTCAAGATCACCCTTAGGGGTCAAATATTACTTATTTCATGTCCGCTCTGTGAGTTTAGCTTAAAGCCTGTATATGTGTGCATGAAATTCTGTGGTTAAATGAAAATGCATATTCATGCACAAACAATACCGCAACAATGATTTTACAGTATCAAATATACCTTCGTGTGTATATTGCTCTGCCTGCAGTGCTCCTGTCTAGTGAAAATATTTTTTTACCAACTGTCCATTATTTAACACAATTTTCTGACACAAGATTGTACAATGCAAAATAGTCTTGGATAAAAAATACTTACAACTCTATTAATCTATATTTAGACAATCGGTATAGATGTAAATTCAGCTCTGAATTCATAGATGTCATTGTATATGTATATCATATTATTTCAGCTTTCCTTGACTTTTCAACACTACAGTTATTTTTCAACTTATATTCAGGACTTCCATCATCATTATCACCAATGGTTAGCCTTCTATTTCTTTTACATTGATTTAAATAGTTTGGTGTTTATTTATTATGTCCGTATACGTCATTGCTACATACTTCTAATGGAATTATTGACTGTTATTTATGATAATTCCTGTCTCTTCTAAATTACATAAGTTATACCTATATACAGTACGGTTCGGGTGATTTGTCCGATTTTCGCGAAGATATAGCGGAATTAAAATGGCGCAAAGCCAAAGGTAGATCGCTTTAACGTGGCGATTTGAATTTTGGCGGTTGCGCTCAGAGCGATTATGATCGACGGTGACCGTCACCACTGAAGGGCAATAATTCGCGGTGGATTGCGGCGATGATCGCTCAACCCCATGATACGCGATGTTGTCTCTTTAGTTTACTCAAAACTTACAAATTTCTTGTCAATAACAGTGTTATTCACACATTATTTAATTGCGCTTTTGTGAACAAATTGTTATCTGATATGTGTGAAAAATTAGCGTTGACATAAATTATAATCAACAAGTATTGAGAACTTAATAGTAGTTGATGAGCTTTAATTAATCTGTCAGCTTTCGTATATTATTGCGCAAAATAATATTACATGTAAACAGTGGACTGGATTTATTGATTAGAGCACCGAGCTACATAGGGAAAATGAGAGACTGCGACTCGGTCTAATTAATGATTCTCACCAAACAAAACACTGAAAATAGACATTATGAATTTCGCCCTGTACGTAACGCTGTATATGTAAGACATAGCTACACAGTTTACATACTCACTTAGCATTTCGCCGGTTTTTCTACATATTTACTTCAAGAATGGCATTTCCTACTTGACAAAAGTTAATCAGATGTCTGGATTTCAGTCAGTCTTGGCCGACGGATTTAATAAGTGTTAAATCCTGAATTATCTTACCATGTGACTGTTTTCGGAAAATGAACGGTCAGCAGAAAGCAAAAGTAGAAGAAAGATTCACAAAAATATAATTTTAGCTACTTGAGAGTCGGCTTTAGACATTCGCGAGTCACCGTGATCCATCGCTATCAAAGATTACTGACTGATAAATAAGTCATAAAACGCGGTGATTAGCAATATTGCCATGATTTGCGGTTTTTTTTCAAGATCGATGCCGCGATGAAAATCGCCGCTACGGGTGATAAATTGCCAATTACGAACGCGGGGGAAACGCGAAAATAGGACAAATCACCTGAAGTCACTTTGTCGGTCGGTCTGTCCCGAAACTTGTCCGAACTGTATCTTCTCTATGGATTAAAGGATTTTTTTATTACTTGGTGCATTTGTTCATCATCATGGGACGGTGTGTCATGCGAAAGAATTACATTGATATCTCCAAGGTCAAGGTCACACTTGGAGGTCAAAGGTAAAAAATGAGCTTGTACGGGCCATAACTATGTCATTCATTGTGAGATTTTAAAATCACTTGGTACATTTGTTCACCATCATGGGACGGTGTGTCATGCGAAAGAATAACATCAATATCACCAAGGTCATGGTCACACTTGAATATCAATTCTCAAAAATGGCCATAAATTAGCTTGTCTTTCAGTTATCTATTGTGGGATTTTAAATTAGCTGATCACCATCATTATAATAACAAGCAATCACAGGAGGATTATCCGCAGATTTTGTACAACTAGAAGCCATACATCTGTGACAAGGCGGTATGTGGGGGTATTTTAAGTCACTCTGGCAGTTCCAGTTTTGTTTATTCCCTAAGATTACAAAAAGTCTAATATCAAATAAAACTAAAAGGGTGTAAAGAAAGTTCTTTCCGCTTTTTAACCAGGTTTTCACAAAGTGAAACCTGGTTATTAGAATGCAGAAAATGGCGGGGCGGGTGGCAGGGCAGGGGTGTCCGGTCAATTACTTAAGTTCTGATGGACCAATCTTGACCAAACTTGGTATGTAGGATCCTTGAATGAAAACCTAGCCTGGTATTGTATTTGGGGTCTGTGGGATCAAGGACAAGGTCACTGTTACTAAAAATAGAAAATCAGTTTCCGGTCAATAACTTCAGTTTGGAATGACCAACGTAGACTAAACTTGGTATATAGCATCCTTGAATGAAAATCTAGCCTGGGATTGTACTTGGGGTCTGTGGGATCAAGGTCAAGGTCACTGTTACTAAAAATAGAAAATCAGTGTCCAGTCAATAACTTAAGTTTGGAATGACCAGTGTCGACTAAACTTGGTATTTAGCATCCTTGAATGAAAACCTAGCCTTGGATTGTAGGATCAAGGTCAAGGTCACTGTTACTACAAATAGAAAATCAGTGTCCTGTCAATAACTTAAGTTTGGAATGACCAATGTTGACTAAACTTGGATCAAGGTCAAGGTCACTGTTACTAAAAATAGAAAATCAGTTTCCAGTAAATAACTTAAGTTTGGAATGACCAATTGTGACTAAACTTGGTATTTACCATCCTTGAATGAAAAGCTAGCCTGGGATTGTATTTGGGGTCCGTAGGGTCAAGGTCACTGTTACTAAATATAGAAATCAGCTTCCAGTCAATTACTTAAGTTTGGATGACTAAACTTGACTCAACTGGGTATTTAACAACCTTGCATGAAAGCTTAGCTTGGAATTGTATTTGGGGTCAGTTTGGTCATGCATGGTCACTGTTTCTAAAAATAGAAAATCAGTTTCTGCAGAATAACTTAATTAAAGATTTAGACATTGCGATGACATTTTGTGTGGAGGTAGCTTACATAGAAACCAAGCTTGGGATTGCATTCTATGCCAGTAGGTTAAAGGTCTATGTTAACTTATTAGTGGCGCTGGAAACTGAACCCTTGATGAAGCCTTAGCAATGAATTCTAGAGTACTGTGGTATTAAAGCCTTTGAAAACCTGGTTTCGTGGCACTGCCGCGTTCTTGTTCATGCTATATTATGACTCCTAACCCTACGATGATTTCAATGAAATTTTATATGCATTTTACCCCATCCATTTAGTGTTGTTTTACCATAGTATCATGACTTCTTTTCACACACGCACCTTTACCAATGAAATTGTAAATACAGAAGTAAACGCTGACTGTCAATTAAAAATCCCAAGAAAGGGCTCAAATGCTGGCATTTTCTGAATTGGGACTTACTAATAAAGAAATTGCAAAACACTCGCGAAAATCTGAGCGTTGGGTGCGAAAATGGAAAACCAGATGGGCGCTTTTAGGACCCTGAGTCTGATTTTTAAGCGCACAGGACATCCAAGCAAATTTGGGGCAAAGAAAGCAATCACCGCAGTCAAGAACGAATGTGAAAATTCTTCTGGAGAAAGTATAAGTCATACCACTGTGCACAACAACCACCTCCAGATAAACCAGAAAATGGAAGCCTTTCAAGCATCAAAATCCTAATCTAACGACTAGAATTTTCAAGAAAATAAAATCACCTAACACCTCAAGACTGGGAACATTTTATTTTCTCAGATGAAAGCATAAAATAGTACCCAAATCGGAAGAATAATGTTGTGTGGGGGTCTCAAGAAAGTCAGGTCCCTGGGGTGCAATGGATGTGATTGGACCCTCTTGTCTACATATTGAGCTAACTGGAAAATTGTTGATGGAGAGTACTACCGTACATAAATACTAGAAAAAGAGCTAAAACCAGCACTGTCACGCACTGTTTGTACTGACAGGACTGATCAAAGGAAACTAGTACTTGATTCAAGAACTGTTGTTTTTCAACAAGATGGAGCAACACCACACACCTCTGCTAAGACTCAGAAATGGTGCCTGAAAATTTAAATAATTTTTTTCCCGAAAGATCAATGGCCTGGCAACTCAACTGTTTGAATGTAATTGAAAATCTCTGGAGTATTGTCCATACAGGCATACTGAGATTCCACCCCTATAACAATGAAGCAGCTACAACGTCGCCTACATCTCACCTTCTGAATTTAACACATTTGATCCCAAATCATCGGTGCTTCTTGGTATTAAATGTGAAATTTCAGGAATTTGCGTTGTGTTCTTCTATAATTCATAGCTTGTTCAAAAGCGGAACAGACTTTCTTTACGCCCTTTAGTTGTTTTTCTGTACTGTAATTTAAATGTCTCTGCAATGAGATTTCAGTCTTAAAAGTTAATATTAATGAGATCTACACCCTACATCCAGTGTGCTAAATTAATTTCTAAGTCAATTGTAAATATGTTTTTTTTTCAAACATCTAAAAGACTTGTTTTTTGTTTCCAGGCTCTATCATGTTTGGTGCAGATAGCTTCAGTTCGTCGTTCATTATTCAACAATTCTGAGCGTGCTAAATTTCTTAATCACATTGTAACTGGTGTAAAAGACATTCTAGAAAACCCACAAGTTCAAGGACTTAGTGATCCTAGTAATTATCATGAATTCTGTAGACTTTTAGCTAGATTAAAGTCCAATTATCAACTTGGCGAGTTAGTGAAAGTAGATGACTATCAACAAGTGATTAAACTTATTGCTGAATTCACAGTGACTAGTCTTCAGGTGAGTTTTAACTTAGAGAATTAATTAACTGGATTTGCATAATGCTTTATTTCTGTAATAAGAAATTAATCTGTGACTGTAGCTTGATTGAATTTCTATTCCACAATTGTTTGTACATGACAATTTAAAGCTGCTTTATCTGAAATTATTTGTTTGCCCCCGCCATGATAATGTTGGACTGGCATATAGTGTTTACCGTGTTTCACGGTGGTTAAACGGCTCGGACATTTTTGGATCAAATCAGCGTCCCCAGACTGTTTTTGATCAAGCTAAAGACTGATTAATTTCTTAAAAACAATGGACAGACATCCTGATTCCGGCTCAAAAACGCCTATGATTTTTACAATTTCTGTACCACGGAACTTTAATATGTCTGTTCTTTCCATACATTTAAAATAATTAACAATTTCTTGTAAATTTAAGTTTTTCAAGTGAAAGTGCATCAACATTTACCTGAAATTACTAAGAAAGTACACCGATTTTTCAGACTTCATGCATGTTTATAGATCTAGAATATATGTAAAGTACATCGCCAAGGTGTTTAAGTCAAACATGGGTCTTTTAGATATCAAATTATTAGTTTTAGCTCACCAGAGCACGAATGTGCTCAGGGTGAGCTTTTGTGATCGTCCGGTGTCCATCGTTCGTCGTGAAGTGGCGTCCATATTTAATTAAAACAACATCTCCTCCTACACCGCTATGCCGATTGCAACCAAACTTTGCTGGAATGGTATTTGAGTAGTCCCCTTTCAAAGTTGTTCAAAAAATTAAATTTCATTAAAAACTCTGGTTGCTATGGCAAAACTTTAAAAATCTTCTTGTCCGGAACCATAGGGCCTAGAGCTGAGATATTTGGTATGTAGCATTGTCTAATGGAACTCTACAAAGTTTGTTCAAATTATTCCCCTGGAGTCAAAGTTGGCTCCACCCTGGGGGTAACTTGATTTTACATAGACTTATATAGGAAATTAAAAAAATCTTCTTGTCAAAAACTACAATGCCTAGAGCTTTGATATTTGGTGTGTAGCATAGTCTAGTGGACCTCTACATAGTTTGTTCAAATTATTGCCCTAGGGTCAAAATTGGCCCTGCCCTGGGGTTATTCTATTTTATATAGGAAAATTTGAAAATCTTCTCCTAAACCACAAGGCCTAGAGCTAAGATATTTGGTATGTAGCATTGTCTAGTGGACCTCTACCAAGTCTGTTAAGATTATGGTCCTAGGGTGAAAATTTGCCCAGCCTCTTAGTTTACCGGTACATGATTTATATAGGCTTATATAGGAAAATAAAAAAAAACTCTTCTTGTCGGAAACTTCAAGGCCTAGAGCTTAGATATTTTTTGTGTAGTATTGTCCAGTGGACCTCTACCAAGTTTGTCCAAATTATAGCCCCAGGTTTTTAAAATTGGCCACGCCCTGGGGGGGGGGGTGACTTGATTTACATAGGCAATAAACACGTCAAGATGCCTACAGCGATCTTTCGTTACTCCGATCGATGGAAATTACTTATTACGTGGTCACATGTAAACTGGTTCTCATTGACTCGTCTGTACTTCTGTGCACAGCAACATGGAACGAGAACCAGTTTATGTTTACATGCAGACACTTTTACTTGTTTAGCTGAAAGTTAATCGAACGTGAAAGAGATTTATTTACGTGAACACCTACTGATTGGAGTTGTCTCCCGCGACGATCTTCAAATCTGTTCTGAAATTAAAACATTGGCATTATGATACTCTGAAAGCCTTGCCCGATGATGAAGTAAAGTAAATGTTAGATGTGAATGAATTTTGATTGATTTACTCTAGAACAGTCCTGCATGAACGTTCAGTTTTCCCACTCACGTAAAATATTGCGTAAATTACGCTAGTAAATCAGCTATCACGTAAGAAAATTTTGAGTACGAATCACAATTGGAATGATGTAGAATTGTAAACAATTGGGATTTTCCGAAAATCCATGACCTATAAATTAATGTGGCAAAGTAAAAATGAATGAATTCAATTGTTTTTTTATCGTAGTAAAATGCCATCCATTGCGAAATGCTTTTACAAGTAAATAGTGGACAGGTTTGCTTGATTCGCGCATCGAGTATCATAGGTGAAATAAATAAAGCGACACAGACTTTAGTGACTAATGTCTAAAAATAGATACACAATTCCGGCCCTGATCCCGGCATATATAAAACACCGCTACTAGTAAACGCTGTTAAATGCGATTTTGCTGATTCGCGGTAGTTGGTATTTATTTAAACAATGGAATTTCCTATTTGCAAAATATTTCGGACACCCGGGCCGACCGAGATCACTGATGTCATAGGTCCTTGGTGATTTCTGTCAGTCTTGGACCAACAAACTTGAGTAAATGTCAAAGACTGCATGGTTGTGCATGGTTGGAAAACCATTATGTGTTGACCTTTGTTTATCCTTTTCTACACACGTTTTATGCATCGTCTGAAATTATGTCACAAACGTAAAACAGGTTCAGTTTGACTTCGGAGGAGGCCTCAAGCAGCGAGGCAAAGTAAATGTAAAACTAATTTTAAAAAAATAAATTGAATTAAGAAATATTTTTCTTACCCTCAGATTTTGAACCCAGGGGGTAAGTTAACCCCCAATTTAGAAGTGAGTGGGAACACTGACGTTCATCGAACATACACAGTTCCGTAATACATTTTCGCGACCCTTTCTGAATTTAGTAGCTCATGTTTTGGGTCTAATTATACAAACTGGAGCATAATAATTTGTTTGTAATGATTTATAGTTTGACTGTCACTCAATGGTGACAACTTACGCACAGGTACCCTGCGGGGGGGGTTACATTTTCACCTAAAAATGTATGGGGGCGACTGCACTGATTCTGATTTCTGGTATTCTAATTATTGCCCTTGGTCGAAATTGGCCCCGTCCCTGAGTCACTTGATTTTACACAGGCTCATGATAATTTTCTCCCAGGGTCTTTTTTCTGATGAGCGATATAGGGCCATCATGGCCTTCTTGTTTATATGTATTACAGAATAATTTACTGACATGAAATTTTGACCCTGGCTCCGGCAATATGAGTAGTATTGAAACTTGAAATTTTTGTTGACAGACAGAAATAATGAGTTGTTACAGTATTTATATAGATATAACATTTACATGATGATGTTTTTCTTATAGATGTGGCAGTTTGCTCCTAATAGTGTTCATTATTTGTTAAGTCTATGGCAGAGGATGGTGGCATCAGTACCATACATGAAGGCTACAGAACCACACATGTTAGAAACATACACACCTGAGGTCACTCAGGCTTATATAACGTCTCGTCTAGAATCTGTTCATGTCATTGTCAGGTAACCATTTTTGTCAAGTCTGCTTGCGGTTAGCTCGATATAGTCGCCACAATAGCAGCTGTTTGTCCACAGCTCCAAGGTTAAGGTCACACTTAGAGGTCAGCAAGTATCTTAGACCTTGTCTGGGCTGTATCTACCTTATGCATTGACATATTTGAAAATAACCTTGCCTAATTGTTGAAGACCATGAGGCGGTGTGCAGCACACAAGACCCAGGTACACAGCTGAAATCATCACCCTCCTGGTCAAATTGAACCCTACTGGGGTCATTTGATTTACATAGGAAAATCTGCAATAATTTACTGTAAGTCAACCAGAAGGCCTAGAGCTAAGATATTTCACGTGTAGCATTGCCTTGTGGACCTCGATTTTGTTTGTTCATATCATCACCCCAGGGTTAAAGTTACCCTCACCTTAAGGTTAAATTTTTTGTACATAGGATTCATTTTTAAAAATCTAAAAATAAACCAGAGGGCCCCGGAGCATAGATATTTGAAATGTAGTACAGTCAAACCTGTCTAATGTGACCTTCCTTGGGACTTTGATAAAAAGGTCACATAAGACAGGTAGTCACTTAATACAGGATCGCACTCTGGTTTATATATTTTTTTTCGTCATTCATAATATAAGACAAAATGCAGTAAATTTCATAATAAAGATATTTTATTTTGTATCAAAACTGTCATTTTGATAGTTAAAGCTTTTATAGCTATTCTAAAAGTTTTAAAATAGTGAATCTGTTACAAGTATACATGTTTTTCACACATATCTAATTAAAAATATAATGTCTTTTGTTTACATGAAAACATTGTATATACATGTAACAATTTACAGTCCAGATACAATACTGCTGTTTCATGTTAATGTTCACTTCATGTTTAATCAGAGTTATAATGTTGCCCTAATAAAGGAGTCACTGATCTTTGGTTTACTAGACACGTCCCCTTCGAAGTACTTAATTACTTATTCTTCCTGTTATCTAAAGTTTTGTATTTGACCAACAATATACCTTTTAAGCAGGTATTCCTTGATGTCTCGGGTAAGTTCGATTATGGGCAGAATTGGACCAGAACTTCAAGAGTTTGAAAAATTTGCTATATTTTAGCTTGTTTACATCTGAACGATTACTGATTTACAGTTTGTCCTAATTTCTGTCATGAACGCATCTCAATAGAAACTTTCAGTCATCACTATAGTAGATGCTGTCTCTGTTATAGATGTAATTTGACACTGCCCACAAAGTATCTCATATGCTATAGGGAAATTAAAAAGAAAATGAAGGCATTCAGTATGACAATTCCTGTCACTTGATTTGTTTTGTATTTTACAGAGATGGTTTGGAAGATCCTTTAGATGATAATGGTGTTATCTCACAGCAACTTGAACAGGTAATTAAAGATAGATCTTGTTAACATCTCAAGAGATCTTATTTATACCCCTGCAAACTAAGTTTGAGAGGGGGTATATTGGAGTCACTCTGTCTGTCCGTCCGTCCGCATAAAGATTGTGGAGGGAACTACTTCCACATTCTTTAAGCGATTGCAATGAAACTTAAGATATGTTATCACCATGAAGTTTACATGTGCAAGACGCAATTTTCATGCTCATCGATTCACTCATTCCAGAGATATGTCTCCTTGAACTAAGCTGTATAGTGTACTGTTGCATTCTTAGTGTCAAAGCGGCAGAGGAGGTATTAGTCACCTCTGTGACAGCTCTAGTTAAACCCCCACAAACTAAGTTTGAGAGGGGGTATATTGGAGTCACTCTGTCGGCTAGTCTGTCCGCATAAAATATCAAAAGTTAGTGGAGCAAACTACTATCACATTCATTAAGCAATTGCTATGAAACTTGAAATATGTTATCGCCATCAAGTGTAGATGTGCAAGACACAATTTTCATTCCCAGCAATTCACTAATTCCAGAGTTATGTGCCCTTGAACTTAGCCATATAGTGTACAATGGCAGTCTTTTTCCACATTTTTCAAGGGATTTAATTGAAACTTGAAATATGTTATCACCATGAAGTGTACATGTGCAAGACTCAATTTTCATGCTCATCGATTCACTCATTCCAGAGTTTTTATACCCCTGCAAACGAAGTTTGAGAGAGGTAATATTGGAGTCACTCTGTCGGTGGGTTGGTAGGTCCGTCCTTCGGTCCGTTCACATAAAATATCAAAAGATTGTGGAGCGAACTACTTTCACATTCATTAAGCAATTGCAATGAAACTTGAAATATGTTACCAACATGAAGTGTAGATGTGCAAGACATGATTTTCATTCCCAGTGATTCACTCATTCTAGAGTTATGTCCCCTTGAACTTAGCTGTATAGTGTACTATCACATTCTAAGTGTCAAAGCGACGGCGGGGGTATTAGTCAACTCTGTGACAGCTCTAGTTTGCCCTTGAACTTAGCCATATAGTGTACAAAGGCAGTCTTAGTTCATGGAGTGAATGACTTCGACATTTTTCAAGGGATGGAATTGAAACTTGAAATATGTTGTCACCATCAAGTGTTGATGAGCAAGACACAATTTTCATTCCCAGCGATTCACTTATTCCAGAGTTATGTGCCCTTGAACTTAGACATAGTGTACAATGGCAGTCTTAGTTTGTGGAGCGAACAACTTCCACATTTTGCAAGGGATTGAATTGAAACTTGAAATATGTCATCACCATGAAGTGTACATGTGCAAGACACAATTTACATGCTCATTTATTTACTCATTCCAGAGATATGTGCCCTTGAACTTAGCCATATAGTGTACAATGGCAGTCTTAGTTTGTGTAGCGAACTACTTCCACATTTTTCAAGGGATTGTATTGAAACTTGAAATATATTATCAATATTAAATGTAGATGTGCAAGACACAATTTCCATGCCCAGTGATCCACTCATTGCAGAGTCCTCTTGAACATAGCCATATGGTGTACTATTACTTTCTTAGTGTCAAAGCGTCGGCGGGGGTATAAGTCAACTCTTTGACAGCTCTAGTTTGCATCTGATTTAGTTCAAATTGCCTGAGAAATGAAATACAGTCAAACCTGTGTTAAGCAGCCAGTCAAGGGAAATGACAAATTTTGCCGCTTAAGACAGGTTACCAATTAACACAGATAGTGGTCCTGAAATATTTTTTATCTGTGTTAAAAATGGGCAGAAACATTTAAGAACCATCAATACATTAAACTGTAAACTTTCTTGTAAATAGTAGATTTACTCACCTTACGTTTTTAGCTCACATGTCACAAAGTGAGCTATTAGGATCACTCTCCGTCCGGCGGTGTCCGTCGTGCGTCGTCAAACTTTATGTTGTGACCACACTAGGGGCCACATTTTTAGCTCAATTTTAGCAAAACTGGGTCAGAACGTTAATATCAACAAAATCTCGGACGAGTTCGATATTGGGCCATTTTGGGTAAAAAACTAGGTCACCAGGGCCAAATATATGAAAACCTTGTGAACACTTTAGAAATCACTGTTTTGACTGGATCTTCGTGAAACTGTCAGAATGTTTATTTTAATAATATGTAGGTCAAGTTTGATAAAGGGTCATTTCCGGTGAAAAACTAGGTCACTAGGGCAAATTGCTGGAAAACCTTGTGAACACCCTAGAAGTCACTGTTTTGATTGGATGATCATGAAACCTTGTCAGAATGTTTGTCGTCATAATATCTAGTATTAGTTTGAACATGGGTCATCTTGGGTAAAAAACTAGGTCGCTAGGTCAAATCTTATGAAAAACCATGTTAACACGTTATAATTGGATCTTCACCAAAGTTTGTCAAATTGCTCTAAATTGCATGTTTTTAATTGGATCTTGGCCTAACCTTGTCTGATTGTTAATCTCAATGATATTAAGGATAAGGGCAAATATGGGTCATCTAGGGTCAAAAACTAGGTCACGAGGTCAAATCTAAGGAAAACCTTATTAATAATGTAGATGTCAAATTTTGATTGTATCTTCACCTAACCTTTTCAGAATATTTGTTTTAATGATATGTAAAACAAATTCGAACATAGGTCATCTGGGGTCAAAATCTAGGTCACATGGTCAAATCTTAGGAAAACCTTGTCTATGCTGTAGTTTTCATGGTTTTGATTGGATCTTCACCAAATTTTGTCAGAATGTATGTAGGACTAGTTCTTACATGGGTGATCTGGGCCGAAAAACTAGGTCTCTGGTTCAAACCGAAGTTTTAATGAGTGAACAGTGATTGTCATGTGAGCGATATAGGCCCATCTTGGCCCTCTTGTTCCTATATTTAGAAGAAGACTTGGTTGACAGCCTGTAACCTGCTTGAACTGTTATTCCATTATTCAGTACAACCAGGCGTCACTGTAGCAGTAGAGGGATCCAACCAAAAATGATTTTGTATTGGTGTATTTTTCTGATAAAGTCCTGAGCAGGTGTTGTCAAGTGTGGTCTAAGATTCACTTTATTTTCTTCCAGCTTTCTACAATTGGTAGATGTGAATATGAAAAGACATGTGAACTACTGGTACGTTTATTTGACGAATCAGCACAACGATATCAAGAATTGATCTCTTCTGGAACACAGGGTGCAGATATTGCTGTACAGGAAGGTTGAACACATTGTGATAACATCATTAGTAACTAGTCTTATTTTATAAGAAATGTACTCTGAAGAAATTGTAAATTTTCACTATCTTTGCCAAAATGTATAACTGTCTCTCAATGACCTATTTAACATCTATGAATTGCGCTTTCATTTTTGTCCTGAGGGTGAGCTTTTTGAGTCTTTGTCCGGCAGCGTGCAGTTTCAACTTTTACCTTGTGAACACAATAGGGGCCACATTTTTATACCCCCAGATATGAAATATAAGGGGGCTATATTGGATTCACGTTGACGGTCGGCCGGCCGGCCGGTTGGTCTGTCGGTCGCTCCGTGCGTCTGTAGACACAAATTGTCCGGAGAATTTCTCAGCAACTACTTACAGAATTTCAATGAAACTTCACAGAAGTGATCAGTAGTAAGCCTAGTTGTGCATGCTTAAAGCATTTTTAATTTTAATTAAATAATTATTCATTTGGATTGATTTTCACTGAGTTATACCCCTTTGTTTTTTTCTACAGTATATACAATAGGCAAATTTTGTCCGGACTATTTCTCATTGACTACTGCCAGGAATTCAATAAAACTTAGAAGTGATAAGTAGTTTGCCAAGTTGTGCATGTCCACAATAGGTTTTGTCCAAGTAAATTTTAATGAGTTATGGCCCTTTGTTATTTTTTATATAATTTATATTTAGAAACTGGTCAGGATATATCTATGCAACAATTTGCAGGTATTAAAAAAATGAAAATGCATTATATTTCCCTCTGTAAAATGTAACAATTACTGTGTCAAGACCGCATCTGGGGGTATTCATCACCTTTAGTGATAGTTCTAGTTAGTTCAATTTTCACAAAACTTGGTCAGAATTTTAATGTTGACAAAATCTCAGACTAGTTTGATAATGGGTCACTTGTAATAGTATTGTAATAATACGTACGTTATGTTATATTTCAGGGCGTCTTACATGGTTAGTCTATATAATTGGATCAGTGATTAGTGGACGTGTAGCATTTGCTAGCACAGATGATCATGATGCTATGGATGGAGAGTTAGTATGTAGGTTAGTACATCTGTAGGTTTGTTATAGTGTAAACCCATTGTAGTGTAAACTCATTGTAGTGTAAACTCATTGTAGTGTAAACCCTTTATAGCCAATGCCGCTTGATTTAACTTAGGTAATAATACTGTCGTGTACCCTTCACCTATGAACTTATCTCGGTGTGTAACTGGAAATCTATCACAAAGTTTAATTTTACTGTAGAAGATTATTACAAAGTATAATTTTACCATTGAAGATTATTACAAAGTATAATTTTACCGTAGAAGATTATTACAAAGTATAATTTTACCATTGAAGATTATTACAAAGTATAATTTTACCATTGAAGATTATTACAAAGTATAATTTTACCATTGAAGATTATTACAAAGTATAATTTTACCATTGAAGATTATTACAAAGTATAATTTTACCATTGAAGATGATCACAAAGTTTAATTTTACCATTGAAGATGATCTCAAAGTATAATTTTACTGTTGAAGGCAATCACAAAGTATAATTATACCCCTGCAAACACAGTTTGAGAGGGGGGTATATTGGAATTATTTTCAATCGGTTGGACTGTCGGTCCATCAATCAATCAGCTTGCTATTTTTCACTACTTCCACATTCCTTAAGCGATTGCAGTGATATTTGATTTGTGTCAACACCATAAAGTGAAGTTGTGCAAGACACAATTTCAATGCCCAGTGATCCTCACATTCCAGTTATGTGCACTTCAACTTAGCCATACCTATAGTGTACTATCACATTCTTAGTGTCAAAGTGGCAGCGGGGGCATCAGTCACTTCTGTGACAAAGCTCCAGACTTCAAGATCAGACTCCATTGACTGCTGAAAAATCCAAATGGCGCGTTTGGGCACGAGGGGCACAACTGCTGGTACCTAGTACCTTTATTAAAATGTTCTGATGATTAATCTCAAAATGATGGGGCTCAGCATTGTTCATCAACTCGACAAAATGGTTAAGGATGTTTATAAACACAACTTAAACATGCATGGCAAGCCGATGAACATTTATAAACTGGCTTGTCTTTGTCAGACTTTGATGGTAAAGGCCTTGTCTATGCTGTAGTTTTCATGGTTTTGATTGGATCTTCACCAAATTTTGTCTGAGTGGTTGTCTTATTTATATGTAGGGCAAGTTCTAACATGGTTCATCTGGGGGTCAAAAACTAGGTCACCAGTTCAAAACAAAGTTTTATTGAGTGAACAGTGATTCATATGTATCATTGAACGGTGGCATTGTGTTTCATAAACATCTTTGTTTTGTTTTTATTAACCAGGTTTTTACAATATCGAATATGGCGGGCGGGCGTCAAACAGGCCGTGTCTGGTCAATAAATTAAGTGTGGATTGACCAATTTTGACTTAATTTGGTATGAAGGATCCTTGAATGAAAACCTTCCTTGGGATTGTATTTGAGATCTGTGGGATCAAGGTCAATATAAATAGAAAATAAATAAATATAAAAATAGAAAATCAGTGTCCGGTCAATAACATTAGTTTGGAATGACCAATGTTGACTAAACTGGGTATTTAGCATACTTGTATCAAAACCTAGCTTGGAATTGTATTTGGGGTCAGTTGGTCAAGGTCACTGTTACTAAAGATAGAAAATCAGTTTTCGGTGAAAAACTTAATTAAGGATTAAGATACTGCTATGAAATTTTGTGTGTAGGTAGCTTACATCCAGTCCATGCTTTTGAATTGCATCAAGGGCTAGTAGGGTCAAGGTCACTGTTACTAAATACAGAAATCAGTTTCTGGTCATTAACTTAAGTAAGGATTGAGATATTATGATGAAACTTAGTGTGTAGGTAGCTTACATCCAGTCTATGCTTTTGTATTGCATCAATAGCTAGTAGGGTCAAGGTCACTGTTACTAAATACAGAAATCAGTCTCTGGTCAATTACTTAATTTTGGAATGACTAATCTTAACTAAACTAGGATTGCATTCTACGCCATTAGGGTAAAGGTCAATGTTAACTTATTAGCCGCACTGGAAACTGAACCACTGATGAAGCCTTAGCGCAGAATTCTAGAGTACTATGGTATTAAAGCCTTGGAAAATCTGGTTTTGTGGCATTGCCGCGTTTCTTGTTTTTCTTTGAAATAATACATGATCATATAGGAGTAATGAATCTGTTTCTTTGTAGAGTATTACAGTTGATGAATTTAACAGACTCACGTCTGTCACAGAATGGTTGTGATAAGCTTGATCTAGCTATACTTAGTTTCTTCGAGCAGTTTCGAAAGATTTATGTTGGAGATCAGATACAAAAATCATCCAAGGTATTCTATAATTCCTATTTTGTATTCTAATGGTCAAAAACAAATGACGTCACAATGTTGAATCAGGGGTGCGGGATTGCTATGATTTTCTTAACCCTTAGCTTGCTATGAAACTATGTATGTATTTCTATATCAGTGCTGAATACTTTTGCAGGAATTCTGTAGTTTCAGTATGTTGGTGTTTACCTTCATAGATCACTTCTGTTACAAGATACAGTAATAAAATTGATACGTAAATGTATCAGAATTCAATGCTCTGTACAAATATGTAGTTTACAGTACGGTTCGGATAATTTGTCAGATTTTCGCGTTTCCCCCACGTTCGTAATCGTCAATTTATCACCCGTAGCGGCGATTTTCATCGCGGCATCAATCTTGAAAAAATGAGAATCACTGCAATGTCGCTAATCACCGCGTTTTATGACTTATTTATCAGTCGGTAATCTTTGATAGTGATGGATTGCAGTGATTCGCGAACGTCTAAAGCCGACTCTCAAGTAAATAAAATGATATTTATTGTGAATCTTTCTTCTACTTTCGCTTTCTGTTGACCATTCATTTTCCGAAAACAGTCACATGGTAAGATAATTCAGGATATAACACTTACTAAATCCGTCGGGCAAGACTGTCTGAAATCCAGACATCTGATTAAATTTTGTCAAGTAGGAAGTCCCATTCTTGAAGTAAATATGTAGAATTACCGGCAAATTGCTAAGCGAATATGTGAACTGTGTAGCTATGTTTTACATATGCACCGTTACGTACAGGACGAGATTCATATGTCTATTTTAAGTGTTTTATATATCGAGTAACAGGGCGAGAATCATTATTTAGACCGAGTCGCAGTCTCTCATTTTACAAATGTAGCTCGGTGCTCTAATCAATAAAACCAGTCCACTGTTTACATGTAATATTATTTCGCGCAATAATAAACGAAAGCTGACAGATTAATTAAAGCTCATCAACTACTATTAAGTTCTCAACACTTGTTGATCATAATTTATGTCAACGCTAATTTTTCACACATATCAGGTAACAATTTGTTCACAAAGCGCAATTAAATAATATGAGAATAACAGTGTTATTTACAAGAAATTCGTAAGTTTTGAGTTAACTAAAGAGACGACATCGCGTATCACTGGGTTGAGCGATCGTCGCCGCAATCCACAGCAAATTATTGCCCTTCAGTGGTGACGGTCACCGTCGATCATCGTCGCTCTGAATGTGACGGACAAAATTCAAATCGCCGCGTTGAAGCGATCTACCTGTGGCTTAGCGCGATTTTAATTCCGCGGCGATTCGCGAAAATCGGACAAATCACCCGAGCCGTACTGTCTTTTGAATTATATGTTATCTGTAAAATTTCATATCTGTATCACTAAAAATTAAAAATTTGGTTTCCTGATGATAACTTCAGTAAGATTTCATGAAAGTTGGTACATGTGTAGCTTATGTGATAAACTAGAGTGGGATTGCGTTTAGGGGTCAATAGGTCAAATATCTAGGTTACTGTTACTTAATGTAGAAAATTTGGTTTCCAGATGATAACTTAGGCTGACTCATTTAGACAAAATTATCATCATTAAAAAATCTAGACAAATGCTGCTTTATAAACTTCAGCTGACATTCCAATGATTGGTACTGACAGAGGACATGTAGTGCATGCAATACTGACTGTAAGCTTGTTAAGTCTATAAATTGGCGAAACTTGATATGACAGGTCAGCCACAATACCTTAATAACAAATAATTAAGCCAAAACTGAGGGCAAGTGTGAGTTTGTCAAAAGTAGAAGTATAAAACATGTACGGTCATTATATAATGAAGTTGGGGGACTTAACATTGTTAAGTTTTACGATTATAACAAAAGTAGATATAATGAATGAGTTGTGCTAGTGCCTTGAATTTGTAACTTGGCATTCCGAGTTCTTCTATTACTAAAATAATATCCCTTTAGTCCTATTGTTTACATAATTTATTACTTTTTTGTTCATTTAAATTTCAGGTATATAGACGTCTTTCGGAAGTTCTTGGTTTAAATGATGAGTCTATGGTACTTAGCGTCTTTATTGGTAAAATGTAAGTTGATATTGTAATGTTTAAATTGGAATTATGAAATCTTATATGTTATAAAAAGTATGTATTTGTGAAAAATGCTATATAATATGGTATACTTTGTGTAAAAATACAGTTCAGAGGCCATCATCTATTTTCTTTTTAGCTCACCTGAGCCATTGGCTCTGGATGAGCTTTTAGGATCGATGAATGTCTGGCATCAGGCCACAATTAGTGTGTTTACAATCTAGCATCCACAGCTCTTTACTAATCATTATCAAACTTGATCACAACGTATGGCCACATTATCTCAGATGAGTACAATTCGTCGGTCGGCTGCCAAAACCACTTATCTCAATTGTTCAAGGTTTTCCGGAGAAGAAAAAAACTATTTCAGATATTTATATTGTAAGTTAGGAAATCTCATTTTCAAATTTAATAACCTTATTAATTAATAAGGCTTCTATGATTGTGACACTAATTTTACGTTTTCCCTTTGCTGGATAGCAGTTTCTTCTTATACGACATTTTGACTCATATTTTGGTCAAATACGACATTTTGCATAATGTAATTGCATTGTAGTTAGTATGATATTGTTAATAAATTTCATTCAGAGACAAAATACAAGCGTTTAAATCTATTTAGTTTCCATTTGAATAGTTATTAACTTTCAAAGATCGTTTTGAGAGCATATTCATTAGTTTTTCTCTTACATTTATATTTATAATTATATCATAAGTGACACTCTGCTACTATATTTAAATCTTAAAACCTTTGTGATTAAACGAAATACAATGTATATAGGGCTGTCCCGATATGTCCGTGTAACCGGTACGTACCGGTACAGTGCTGAACGATATGCGTATCGTATCGCAAGGTCCCGTATCGGCCGTATCGCGGTTTTTTACTTTTACATTAAAAACTCCTAGAATGTTTAACAACTGGACTAGATTTACGAATTTTCACTCATTTTATCGTTGACAATGCTTTCTCAACTCCATATTCTATATTTAAAGACATTAGTTGCTAGAGATAAAGCTAGACAACGGATTTGATTCGAATATTCAGATTTTGCCAGGAAAATATTGACCTATAGATTATATCAATTTATCAAACGATATTTTAGAACTTTTCTTTTAACAAATAAGGAACAGATTTTCTAATTTTCCGAAACATAGATCCGGCATTTAAATTTTCAAACACATGTACAAATATTCAAGTAACTGGTAGTTAGCTTTACCTATAAAGTGTGTAAACATTGCCCTGGTCTGCACTAACAATCTGTTGACTGAAAAAATGGCTTAGGCACCAAGTAACTTTAAACCGTCACCAAGTAATTTGGCAACGTTTCGGTATGCTGTTTGATGAAACAAAGAATCATGTAACAGTCTGGATAACTTTGATTATGGGAAAATCGTAGTAGGACTTCAAAAGTTATTTGCCCTTGACTTTAAAAAATTAGCTATATTTTAGCTTGTTTACACACTAGTGCCTTCATTTCTCCACCAATCCTAATCATATGTACAGTGAATGTGTATGACCTGAAGGTCTTGGACAAGGTTGATTATGAGCAATGACATAGAAAAATTGCTATATTTCAGCTTATTTACACCATAACTCCTCCATTTCTTCACTTATCATTTTTACACAGAATGTACATTTACCTGCATCCAGTATTCATGAAAATTAGAGTTTGTTATGATCTAAATCCATGTAGAAATGGGTCGTTGAGATGAAAAACAATATTAAAATTAACATTTATTATAGTGCAGTTGTTCTCAGGTGAGCAATAATTGCTTTAAACAACATCTCCTTCTAAACCAGTTGGTCAATTTCAATGAAACTTTACATGGATGTTCCTTGCATGAAGCTCTACCGAAGTTGTTAAAAAAAATTAAATTCATTAAAAACTCTGGTTACCGTGGTAACCAATAGGAAAAACTTTAAAAATCTTTTTGTCCAAAACCACAAGGCCTAGAGCTTAGCTATTTGGCATGTAGCATTGTCTAGTGGACCTCTACCAAGTTTGTTCAAATTATTGCCCTAGGGTCAAAATTGGCCCCGCCCCAGGGGTTGCTTGATTTTATATGGACTTATATAGGAAAATTTTAAAAATCTTCTTGTCAAAAACTAAAATGCCTAGAGCTTAGATATTTTATGTGTAGACTTGTCTAGTGGACCCTTACCCAAAGGGGTTTGTCACAAAAAAAAATTCAAAATTTTTTTTTCCATGTAACCCATATATATATAGAAGGGAAACAACTTCGACAATTCGAATTTTCCAACGCGTGTTATAAACTTCCATGTTATTGCAATGCAGTACAAAATATTTAACTCATATATAGTGCAACGTATGAGCAACTCAACACGCTAACAGAAAATGTATACTTTTACTACTTTTAAAGATATTTTAAACTCGCAATTGAAGATTTTTTACTCGAAAAATGGTCAAATTTTACAAAACGACACACTGTCGTAAAGTCGCAGCGTGTACAAGTCTATAGCGAAACTGATAAATTACAGGTAAAACTTCATGGAATGAGTCATTATTCATAACCAAACATTATGTTTATATCATATATGGTATAATTTACTAACTGCTAATGATTTCACATCTCGGGATGCACTTTTAATGAAGAATTTACGTTTTTGTTCACTTTGTTGTTTTCTTTATTTTGCTTCCTTGATAGGTCACGTGACAATCGCCTTACTCGTGATGAAAGCTTAATTCTGATAGGATGAGCGATACTGTGTGGTATTTTTTAGGTATGGTTCCCGATAGCGTAGTGAAAAGGATAGAGTGCACAGGTTACAAGTAAATTGTAAACAAATACCGCAGAGTATCGTTCATGCAATCAGATTTTAGCTTTCATTACGAGTAAGGCGATTGTCATGTGACCCGTCATGGAAATAAACTTCGAGAAGCCAGCTAATTGAACAAAAAAATACGCAAATTCTTCGCTAAAAGAGCTTTCCAAGATGCGAAATCATTGGCAGTTAGTATATTATAGTGTTTTATTATGAATTAAGGCCCATTCTAAGAAGTTGTGTCAGTAATTTAACATTTCCACTCTGTACATGTATACCGGTATACACGCTGCGATTTTACGACAGTGTGTCGTTTTGTAAAATTTGACCATTTTTCGAGTGAAAAATCTTCAATAGCGAGTTTAGAATATCTTTAAAGGTAGTAAAAGTATACATTTTCTGTTAGCGTGTTGAGTTGCCCATACGTTGCACTATATATGAGTTAAATATTTTGTACTGCATTGCAATAACATGGAAGTTTATAACACGCGTTGGAAGATTCGAATTGTCGAAGTTGTTTCCCTTCTATATATATATGGGTTACACGGAATTTTTTTTTTCGTCACAAACCCCTTTGCCCTTACCAAGTTTGTTCAAATTATTGCCTTAGGGTTAAAATTGGCCCGTCCCAGGGGATACTTGATTCATATCGAGGGCTCAACGCAACACTGTCGTAAGTTGTTCTTATTTCAATATAAGTTACGACACTGTTGCATTGAACCCTCGATATAGTCTTATACAGGAAAATTTAAAAAATCTTCTTGACCGAAACCACAATGCCTAGAGCCTAGATATTTTGTATGTATCATTAGGCCTAAAAAAAGAGCTTTGTTTCTGGTAACATGCCCAAAAAATATGGATTGTTAGGTAGGTTTTTTTTTTTATTACCACAACACTTAAATTGACTATCAAAATCAAAGGGTATGTCATTATTTGTTATTTGTTAGGTATCAGAAGTGACAGTTCAAATGTGAAATGTAAGACAACATGGTACTCAATTACAGATAAAAATCAGAAGCAGAAGATATTTGATACAGATTGGCTTTACATGTACAAACTATTGTGTAAACGAAAGTTCTTTGAAAACTAAAGGCATTGCATTTTAAATACAGCATTATTGATTACTGGTTTTACAATATTTTAAATCTTCAAAGACTTTACAGAGGCGAACGTATCTTTGTCTTATTCGTATTTTAAAGAAAACTGTCAGAACTTTTTATTTGACAAAAATCCAAAGAACACGACAAATCAACATAAATTTAGACCCATGTCTAGTAACTATATAGATCTGGTTGATTTTCATAACTAAAGTCCATATCTGAATGTGAACAGTGTATACTTCAACATGTTTTCTTGCTTTTCGACGAGCAGATATATATGCTGCACATGTGCTATTTACGCACTGAAGACAATAACATATCGCTTGACACACAGTCTGTGATAAATAAATCTTGTCGTCTGATTGGTTAAAACATAATGCCTGACAGTTGTAACCAATCATCAAGCTGTGATTTATTCTGTGCAGTCTTGCACAGTCTAAAATTAGTATGGATTTCTGTGTTGGAATAATTGAAAAATGCATCAACAAGCTCAGCATATTTGTGTCAGAAAGTTTTAAGTATTTTGTGTAAGTTTCAAACTATGTGACATAATTACGAAAGAAAAATTCTTCCTGGGATTCCGGAATATAAAAGATCCGTTTCTGTCATTGTATACGGCGAATATACGCCAAATTGGGAATACGGGATCTATTGCACAAGCATTATCCGTGACGTAATAAAAAGCTTTAAAGACAATATATATGCCGTACGCCATTATTCAAGATGCGATGAATTTAAGAAAAATGAATGTGGTGATATGTCAAACTATTGTAAATAAGACTTTGTATCTTGTCAGATTAATTATCAGTTATCGTTTAGGCATACTGGTGCAATGATAGTTACTGAATGATAAAGAGCATCTGAATGATGCAGGCGGTTTCGGCAGGTGCACGAAAAAATAGGCGAATTGTATTTTGTAAACAATATCAGGGATGCTTTATTACTTTATTATGTATTTGATAATTCAGGGTTTGCCTTGTACATGATTTCAATTAATAGCGTAAACCGAAAATTCAGACCAAAAAATTCAGATGCCAATTTCTTTGGACATAAAAACGTTTGAGTCGGCTGCTAAAATACAGGGTCGGTCGGGTAACCGGAAACAAATCTATTTTTTTAGCCCTTATCTAGTGGGTGGATCTCTAACAAGTTTGTTCAAATTATTAACTTGGGGTCAAAATTTGCCCTGCCCCTGGATCACATTTTACAATGGCTCATGATAATTTTCTCTAAGAGCCTTTATCTGGTGAGCGATATAGGGCCATCATGGCCCTCTTGTTATAACTACTCGTGTCTTTTTTTCAGTATAACTAATCTGAAATTTTGGGGACGTAGTGAACAGATAATATCAAAAACTTTACAATTATTGAGTGACTTGTCTGTAGGATATAATAGTGTACGTAAACTAGTGAAACTCGAAGCTGTACAATTCATGCTCAACAATCATACAGTAAGTATTACACATTTGTACTTCTAAAATTTTGTCTGTCTTGTTTCTCTTTAAGTGAAGATAAACCTTAAACAGCATTTTTATCTTAGGATATCAGATATAGTACCTTTATATTTTGGTTTATGGTTGAAAATCTATCTGTATTGAATTGTGTGATAGTGGACAGAGACATACTGATCATGTTATTGTTAAGTGTATGTTTCTTATAAATTAAGCTAAACGTATGAACAATAAATTTAATAAATTATTGTCCATTTGATAGGAGTTGTTCGCCGCTAACGGAGAGAACCGGGTGATCGGCATTTACTCCAAATCAGTGTCAAGGCTAATTTATCCATTCCGCTACAAGAGATTATTTTTCACTGACTTTTTGTATTGACTTTATAAGGCAAAAGCTCCTCGTCCTGTCAGACGACCCTGGCCAATTTTCTTCTCGTCCGGACCATGAATATTCACTCTACAATACGAGTGAACAAGTGGACTTTTCATGCCCTGTCACACTTGGAGGTCAAAAAGTTAGTTAATCTGCCTGTATTTCAAGTCTGAGTCATAACTAAACTTGGACCACTCTTGGACAGTTGTAAAATAACTTGGCACAATTACTTACCACCATCACGCAATGTTTTGTGTGCAACATTCCCAGGTTTAAAGTCTAGGTCATGTTATGAACAACTAAGTCATAGTCCAGCTCACAGCTGAAGTGGGGGAAATATTTGTTTTCATTCCGAAAACATACATCCAGTTATTGGATTGCAATGATAGTCACATCTTCATCTCTTTGCTGTAAAGACTTAAAATTACACTATATATTGGATGAATACCTAATCCTCGTGGACACAAAATGTTATTTACAAAGAATTGTTTGTTGCATCTCTTGTCATAATCCTATCTTCTGTTTTTTCACAGAGTAACCATTTTCCATTCCTTGGTATAAATGTTGGTAACCGTCCAATGGCAGACATGAGGTGTCGTACAACATTTTATACAGCTCTTGGTAGATTGTTAATGGTAGATTTAGGTGAAGATGAGGAAAAGTTTGAACAATTTATGATGCCTTTAGAAGGTATAACATTCAGTCATTTGAGTGACACTTATTTTAGTGCTTTCTTTAAATCATAAGACCGTGACAACATTGTAGCTTTTGAAATTTCCACATTTACTACAATGCATTTAATTCTTTAAGTGAGGTTTTTTTTTTTCGAAAAAGATAAACTTGCGCAAAGTGCTCATGGTGAGCCATTGTGATCGCGTGTTGTTTGTCATCTGTGCATGCGCCCGTCACATCAGAAAACAATTGCTTTGAACAACATCTCCTTCTTAAGCAGCTGTTTTTAATTTCATCAAAAACTCTGGTTGCCATGCCAAGCAATAGGAAAAACTTTAAATATCTTCTTTTCCGAAACCACAGGGCCTATTTGGTGTGTAGCATTGTCTAGTGGGCCATTGCCAATTTTGTTTAAATTATCGCCCTGGGGTCAAGCCTGGGTGTAACTCGATTTAACATAGACTTATATAGGGAAATTTTATAAATCTTCTTGTTAGAAACTACCATGTCTAATGCTTAGGTAATTGGTGTGTAGCATTGTCTACTAGACCACTATCAAGTTTATCCTAATTTTTGCTCTAGGGTCAAAATTAGCCCCGCCCCAGAGGTCACTTGATTTATATTGGTTTATATAGGAAAATCTTTTTGTCCGAAACCACAAGGCCTATAGTTTAGATATTTGGTTTGTAGCATTGTCTAGTGGACATCTACCAAGTTAATTTAAATTATGGAACTGGGGTCAAAATTGGCCCGCCCAGTGGGTTACTCTAATTTATGAAGGAAAATTTTTAAAATCTTGTCAGAAACAACTAGACCCAGAGCTATTTAGATATTTAGTATGTAGCTTAGCAGACCTCTACCAAGTCTGTTAAAATTATGGCCCCATGGTGAAAATTTGCCCGATCCCGGATTCACATGATTAATATAGGCTTATATAGGAAAATTTAAAAAATTTCTTGTCAGAAACCTCAAGGCCTAGAGCTTAGATATCTTGTATGTAGCACTGTCTAGTGGTCCTCTACCAAGTGTGTTCAAATTATTGACCTGGGGTCAAAATTGGCTCCACCCCAGGGTTTACTCTATTTTGTTTAGGCTTATATAGGAATATTTTTTAAATATCTTCTAATCGGAAACTGCATGGCCTTGAGCTTAGATAGTTTGTATGTAGCATTTTCTAGTGGTCCGCTACTATGTTTGTTCAAATTATGGCCCTTGGGTCAAAATTGGCCCCTGCCAGGGGGTTACTCTCTTTTAAGTATGCTTACAAAAAAAATTACAAAAAACATCTTGTCAGTAACCACAGGGCCTAAAGCTTCGGGGTAAAAATTGGCTCCACCCCAGGGTCACTTGATTTTACATAGGCTGATGATGTTTTTCTTTTGCAGTCTTCCTTTCAATATAGGGCCATCATGGCCCTCTAGTTATATAATGTGTATTTAGAAATTGGATATTTCTAAGGAACAATTTGCAGGTATTAAAAAAGGAAAAAGTGTTATATTTCCCTTTGTAAAATGTAACAACAACTGTGTCAAGGCTTGGTGGGACATGGATTTATTTTGGTGGTTGAATATAAAACCGCCAAATATAGAACCCACCAATTCATAAAGACGTATACAGTACTTGATGTTTGTCATGTTTTGCATTTTCAGCCTTCGCTAAAGTAAACAATATGCTTGCCAATGCAGATACTCCAATCAAAGTAGAAGAAGCCAAAGTAAGTGGTTCAGCCTATCATTGTTGACAAAAACAGATACTTTTCGATAAGTAGCTTTTGAAAGTAGCTATAATGACATATAATTGGCCATAAAGCAGGACAACATTAATGTAAAAGAGATCTTTTTTTATGTGATTTTTTTAGCTCACATGTCACAAAGTGACAGGGAGAGCTTTTGTGATCAGTCTTCGTCCGACGTCTTTAGTTCAATTTTCACAAAACTTGGTCAGCATGTTAATATTGACAAATTTCGGACAAGTCCGATATTGGGCCATTTGGGGTAAAAAACTAGGTCACTAGGGCCAAATAAGGGAACACCTTGTGAACACTTTAGAAATCACTGTTTTGATTAGATCTCAATGAAACTTTGTCAGAATGTTTATTTCAATGATATTTAATGCAAGGTTGATAAAAGGTCATTTCTGGTCAAAAACTAGGTCACTAGGGCAAATTGCTGAAAAACCTTGTGAACACTCTAGAAGTCACTGTTTTGATTTGATCATCTTGATACCTTATCAGAATGTTTGTCTTTATAATATCATGGACGAGTTTGAACATTGGTGATCTTGGCGCTAGGTCAAATCTTATGAGAAAACATGGTAACACTGTAGATTTCACAGTTACAATTGCATCTTCACCAAACTTGGTCAAATTATTGGTTTTAATGATATAATGGTCAAGTACAAATATGGGTCATCTGGGGTCAATAACAAGGTCACCAGGTCAAATCTTAGGAAAACTTTGTTAACACTGTAGATGTCACAGTTTTGATTAGATCTTCACCAAACCATATCAGAACATTTGCCTCAATTATATGTGGGACAAGGCCGAACATGGGTCAGTCTGGGTCAAAAAGTAGGTCACCAGGTCAAATCTTAGATGAACACCTTGTAAAAGCTCTAAATGTCATGGTTTTAATTGGATCTTGACCAAACCTTGTCAGATTATTCATCTTAATGATATTAATGATAAGAACAAAGATGGGTCTCCTTGGGTCAAAAACTATGTCACAAGGTCAAATCTTAGGAAAACCTTATTAACACTGTAGATGTCAAATTTTTGTCGTATCTTCACCAAACCTTGTCAGAATGTTTGTCTTAATGATATGTAAGACAAATTCGAACATGGGTCATCTGGGGTCAAAATCTAGGTCACCGGTTCAAAGCAATGTTTTAATGAGTGAACAGTGATTGTCGTGTGAGTGATATTTGGCCACATTGGCCCTCCTGTTTAGCTCACATGAGCCTATAGTGCTCAAGGTGAGTTTTTGCGATCAGTCTTTGTCAGATGTTGTGTTGAGTCTGCTTTTACTTTGTGACGGCACTAGAGGCCACATTTTTAGCTCAATTTTCATAAAACTAGGTCAGAATTTTAATGTCAGCAAAAGTTCGATAATGGCTCACTTGGAGTCAAAAACTAGGTCACCAGGGCAAATTGCTGGAAAACCTTGTGAGCACTCTAGACGTTACTGTTTTGATTTGATCGTCATAAACTCTTGTCAGAATGTTTGTCGTTATAATATCTTGGACAACTCCAAACATGGGGTCAAAAACTAGGTAACTAGGTCAAATCTTATGAAAAACCATGTTGACACTCTTGATTTCACAGTTATTATTGGATCTTCACCAAACATTGTAAAATTGTTTGTTTTAATGACATGTAGGTCAAGTACGAATATGGTACATCTGGGGTCAAAAACTAGGTCTTGGGTCAAATATAAAGAAACCTTGCAAAAGCTGTAGATGTCATGGATCTGATTTGATCTTCAGCAAACCTTGTTAGAATGTTTGTCATAATGATACAGTACGGTTAGGGTGATTTGTTTTCTTCTTGGCATCGATCTTGAAAAAAACGCAAATCACTGCAATGTCATTATTCACCGCGTTTTATGACATTTTGTCGGACGTAATCTTTGATTGCTAAGGATCACGGTGATTTGCAAACATCTAAAGCCGACTCTCAAGTAGTTAAAATGATATTTATTGTGAATCATTCTTCTACTTTCGCTTTCTGTTGACCGTTCATTTTCCGAAAACAGTCACATGGTAAGATAATTCAGGATTTAACACTTAATAAATCCATCGGCCATGACTGACAGAAATCCAGATATCTGATTAAATTTTGTCAAGTAGGAAATCCCATTCTTGAAGTAAATATGTAGAAAAAATATGCGAATTGCTAAGCGAATTTGTAAACTGTGTAGCCATGTTTTACATATGCAACGTTATGTACAGGGCGAGATTCATATGTCTATTTTTAGTGTTTTATATATCGAGTACCAGGGTGAGAATCATTATTTAGACTGAGTCGCAGTCTCTCATTTTACCTATGTAGCTCGGTGCTCTAATTAATAAAACCAGTTCACTGTTTACTTGTAATATTATTTCACACAATAATAGACGAAAGCTGACAGATTAATTAAACCTCCTCAACTACTTTTAAGTTCTCAACATTCGTTGATTATAATTTATGTCATCATTAATTTTTCACACATGTCAGGGAACAATTTGTTCACAAAAGCGCACTTAAATAATGTGTGAGTAACGCTGTTATTGACAAGAAATTTAAAGTTTTGAGTAAACTAAAGAGGTGACATCACGTATCACCGGGTTGAGTGATCGTCGCCGCAATCCACAGCGAATTTATTGCCCTTCAGTGGTGGAGGTCACCGTCGATCATTGTTGCTCTGAACGCGATGGCCAAAATTCAAATCGCCGCGTTGAAGTGATCTACCTGTGGCTTAGTGTGATTTTAATTCCGCGGCGATTCGCGATTTTCAGACAAATCACCCAAATCGTACTGTTTGTATGACAAGTTTGAACATGGGTCATCTGGTCAAATCACAGGAAAACCTTGATATCAGCAGACCTCATGACACAGGTTCAAAGCAATGTTCTAATGAGTAAACAATGATTGTCATGAGAGCGATATTGGGCCATCTTGGCTCTCTTGTTTATCAACATGATGGTTAAAGAAACCTGGTTAACCTTATGAAATTTTGGTCCCCTGGGTTCCAGCAGTGTACTAACAGGTGTAGCATGTATACAGCATGACTGACCAATGATCATTTCAGAGGGTGATCTTCAGGAATCAGGAAACACTACATGATTGTATCATCTCATTATTCAGCTAGTCAAGTTCAGCTTACATTTTGTAGTGTCTTATGTTCATATTGTGGTACATGGAATATAGGCCTGTAAAAAAAGCATTATTTAGACAAATCAATTGTAGTAACATCAAGCAATTTTATGTTCCTGGAGTATAGTAGTAGTATACATCTATTGAACTTTGTAAATATTTTTGTGTGTATAAATAGTAGGCAACCTGCCACCGTGGTCAAGTGCTTAAGGTCGCAAACTTCAAATCAGCAACCATGTCTCTTTATGTGAGAAAGTAGGCAGTTGTTTACGGAGGATGGGAGTATGGTTCTGGTTCTTCTCAGGAGCCATGCTTAGGTGAATTGTCGGCCTCATATGACTGACTGTTGGAAAGGGGCGCTAAACATGATATAAAGAATTTACTTGGCAGAAATGTTCATAGTCTTGAGACGATGTATTGTGTGCTAGACCCAGGTCTGTACCTCCAAGGTCAAGGTCGCACTTAGAGGAAAAAAATTAAATCACATCCACTGGTTTACTGAAATACAATAATATTCACTTCACATTCTTTCCAAGTTCATTTCTTTGGAAATAAATTTATATATTGATAACACCACACTATTTCCTATTCCTTTATGCATACCTGCTAGAATAAACGATATTTTTATGCCCCGGTATCGATAGATCGGGGGCATATTGTTTTTGGCCTCTCTGTTTGTCTATTTGTCTGTTTGTACCAAACTTTAACCTTGCCTATAAAATCAAAACGCCTGCACCTACATCCATCAAACTTAATATGTGCACAGGTCACAGGGTCATTGTGTTTAAAAAAATTCTGACATTTCTTTGAGGATACTACTCCTCCATTTTTCATGGGATTTTCACGAAACTTTTACAGACTTGTTGTTACCAAGAACCCCGACACATATATTCCAGGTTTTGTGATTAGATAAATTTTGACGGAATTATGGCCCTTTGTTTATTTCGTGCATATATATGTTATATATAGAGAAATCACTTCTTTTAGGATACTACTCCTACATTTTTCATGGGATTTTGACGAAACTTTGACAGACTTGTTGTTACCAAGAACCCCGACACATACATTTCGGGTTTTGTGATTCGATCATTTTTGACGGAATTATGGCCATTTGTTTATTTTGTGTGATTGTAACAGCGAAATACTCTTGTTTCCTTGTTTTCTCAAGAGATTTTGATAAAACTTCCATGGAACTATTGTTATCGAGATACCCAATGCATGTTGTAAAGGTTTTATGATTAGATAAATTTTGATGGAATTATGGCCCTTTGTTTATTTGGTGCATATATAATATATAGAGAAATACTCTTTTGTTTGCAACTACTTCTGAATTTCTCAAGGGATTTTTACCAAACTTTAATAGAACTATTGTCACCATGTTCACCAGCACATATTGTTAGGGTTTTGTGATTCTATAATTTTTAGCAGATTTACGGCCCTTTGTTTGCCTGTACCGAAATTTAGCCTTGCCTATTAAATCAAAACGTTACCACCTGTAATCATCGAACTTCATATCTTGGTTCATCATGACAATTTCTACAGGACCTGTGCATTTTCAAAAAGGGCAACCGGAGGGGGCATGGTGTTTATAAAACACATCTTGTAACAAAATGTTAAACACTTCCCATCCTCTAAATCACATCCCATTGAAAATATTTCAATGAAAAACTACCTCCAACCTTCATTAATTGCTTATAATGAGAACCCAAGTTTCTTCTTAAGATTGCCTTCCTTACATCTGACCAGTTTATGCTCAGGGTGGCATACGTCATCCTGTAACAACTTGTTTTATTTTTAACTCTCTGGACAGCTGAAAATCTACTTGTATGAGGATGTTTAACATAGATCCAATTTTGTATGGCCTTAGCTTAATTCTATCATGAATTAACTTAAATTGATTTCCAAAATTTGGATATTCTGTTATGTTTATCTCATTGTTTATTGTAGCGTTCACTGGTAGGGTTAGCAAGAGATTTAAGAGGTGTTGCATTTGCCTTTACTACAAAGATCAGTTACATGATGCTGTTTGATTGGTTATATCCTAACTACACTCCTGTTCTACATCGTGCAATAGAAATCTGGTACAATGAACCAAGTGTTACAACACCTGTACTGAAGCTCATGGCAGAGTTGGCTCAAAATAGGTGAATTATTGCTATGGAAAGATTTCATTTATTACTTATGTACCTTTATTAACCACACATGTATGACATTCTAAATGGGATCAAACAATTTAATGTAATAATCTTGTAAAGGTACAACTAAATTTAATTTTTTCCATGGACCAAATTGAGTCAAACCAGGTTTGCATAGCCTTGAAAAATGCCTTGAAACGAGTTGAACCTAGAAAAGTCCTTTAAATTGGGGTTTGCCTGGAAAAAATGCCTAATTGAAATAAATACTTGAATTAAATCAAATTGTCTTAAATTTTTATTGCCAATGGAGAAATTTGTCGAAATAAAGTATTACATTTTATTATAATTATTTTTATACCCCCTTATCGATAGATTGGGGCGTATTGTTTTTGGTCTCTCTGTTTGTCTGTCTGTTTGTAGCAAACTTTAACCTTGCCTAAAAAATCAAAACGCTTGCACCTACATTCATCAGACTTCATATGTAGGTTCCTCATGACAATCTCTACAGGACCTGTGCATTTTCAAGTTAAAGGGCACCCAGAGGGGGCATTGTGTTTATAAAACACATCTTGTTTTCTCTTTTTAGCTCACCTGATTCATCAGGTGAGCTTTTAGGATCGGTAAATGTCTGGCGTCCGGCGTCCGGCCACAATTAGTTTGTTTACACTCTAGCAATCGCAACTCTTCACGAATCTTGATTAAACTTGCTCACAATGTATATGGCCACAATGTCTCGGCTAAGTTCGATTATGGGCAAAATCTGATAATAACTTCTAGAGTTTTTGGCCCTTGAATTACAAAATTTGCTATATTTAGCTTGTTTACACTCTAGCGCCTTCATTTATTCACCGATACTAATAATATTTTCGGTAAATGTGTATAACCAAAATATCTTAGACAAGTTTGATTATGGACAGAATCGGACCCAAACTTCAAGTGTTATGGGCCCTTGATTTTGAAAATTTGCTATATTTTAGCTTGTTTACACACTAGCGCCTTCATTTATACACCGATCCTAATGATATTTTCAGTAAAAGAGTATAACCAAAAGATCTCGAATAAGTTCGATTATGGACAGAATCTATTATTCGAAGTCGTCAATTAATAGCAATGGCCAATTGAAAATCAAATGTCGTGTGACAAACAATGTGTGACATCAATTCATACACGATTATCGTTAAGTTGATCATATTGTTTGTTACGATTTTATACTAATTGTGACGAATATTTCTCTATGATCTCGGGTATAATAAGTTAATATGCGTACATACCTGGTGATATGTATGAAATTATTTACATTTCAACTTTACATGGATGGATGTTCCTTGCATGAAGCTCTACCAAAGTTGTTGAAAAAATTTAATTTCATTAAAAACTCTAGTTGCCATGGCAACCTACAGGAAAAACTTTAAAAATCTTCTTGTCTGAAACTGCAAGGCTTAGAGCTTAGATATTTTGTATGTAGCATTGTCTAGTGGACCTCTACCAAGTTTGTTAAAAGTATGGCCACAGGGTGAAAATTGGTCCTGCCCCAGGGGTCACTTGATTTCATGTTCAAAACCATAAGGCCTAGAGCTCAGATATTTTATTTGTAGTATTGTCCAGTGGACCTGTACGAAGTTTGTTAAAATTATGACCCCAGGATCAAAACAGGCCCCACCCCTGGGTTTACTCTATTCTATATAGGAAAATTCAAATATCTTCTTGTCTGAAACCACAGGGCTTTCGGATGTAGCATTGTCAAGTGGACCTATACTAAATTTTTTCAAATTATTGCCGTTGGGTGAAAATTGTCTCGACCCCAGGGTTTACTCTATTTTTAGCTCACCTGATGAATAAGTTCGATTATGGGCGGAATCAGACCAGAACTTCAAGAGTTATGGGCCCTTGACTTTGAAAATTTGCTATATTTGAGTTTGTTTACACTCTAGCGCGTTCATTAATCACCAGTCCTTATGGTATTTTCAGTAAATGTGTATAACCAAAAGATCTTGGACAAGTAGTTTGGTTATGGGCTGAATCAGACCAGAACTTCAAGAGTTATTGGCCCTTGACTTTGAAAATTTGCTATATTATAGCTTATTAGTCCCCTGCCGTACCGGAGGGGACTATAGTGTTTGTCGTCGTCAGTCCGTCCCTCCCGCGGTCTGTCTGTCGGAAGTGGTTTCTGGATGATAACTTCAGTTAGAATTGACGTATTTCAATGAAAGTTTGTGTATGGATAGCTTAGGGGATTACCTAAAGTGGGATTGCATTTGGGGTCAATAGGTCAAATATCTAGGTCAATGCTACTAAGAATAGAAATTTGGTTTCCGTATGATAACTTCAGTTGGGGGTGATGAATTTGAATGAAAGTTTGTGTATGAATAGCTTAGGGGATAACCTAGAGTAGGAATACATTTGAGGTCAATAGGTCGAATATCTAGGTCACTGTTACTAAAAATAGAAATTTGCTTTCCGGATGATAACTTAAGCTGGCTCATCATTAAAAAATCTAGACAGATGGTGCTGTATAAACAGCAGCTAACATTCCAATGATATGTGCTGGCAAGGGACTTGTATTGCATGCAATACTGACTGTAAGCTTGTTTACTCTCAAATCATTTATTTATTCACCGATCCTAATCATATTTACAACGAATCTGTATGACCTTAAGATCTTGGAAAAGTTCAGTTATGGGTGGAATCGGACCACATCTTCAAGAGTTACGGGTGCTTGGATTAGAAAATTTGCTACAATTTAGTATTATACCTTCATTGTTGGTTTTGATCTCAAAATCTATGTAAAAATGGGTTATACGAGATGGAAACTATATTATCTGGTCATTAATTATAATGCCTTAGTTCTCAGGTAAGCGATCAAGGGCCATCTGAGCCCTCTTGTTTATATAAGGATGTTTACATAGAAGTATTACAAAAAACGAACTGCAAGGCCGAAAGCTTAATTATTTTCACCCTGGGGTAAAAGTGCCCCATCCCCGGGTCCCTTGATTTTACATTGGCTCACAATGTTTTCCTCTCTGTCTTTTTTCTGATGATAGGGTCATCATGGCCCTCATGTTAAAAATAGTTGTCAGCATGTGAACGTATGCACCTGGATATTTTTATGCAAATTTATTGGAGATCATTGGAGTTATTGTCCTTGATTAAGCAAAAATTAGCCTTTTTTTGGACTTGTTTTCGCTCTGTAAGTATAAGTCTAAGAGTCATTCAAGAATATTTGTCAGCATCTGGGCCTTAAATTTAGCAAAATATTTGCAACCAAATAGGTTTTCTTTTACCCACTTAAAAAAAGTTCTGAACATAATTATACCCCCAGGTATGAAATATATGGGGGCTATATTGGATTCAACCCTTTGTTTTTTTATACAGTATATACAATAGACAAATTTTGTGCGGACTGTTTCTCATTAACTACTGACAGGAATTCAATAAAATTTCACAAACTTTTAAACTTTTATTTACTCAATTCATGTTTTTACATGACAATAAGAGCAATATAGAACATAATATTAACAAATTGAAACGAGGTATAAATGTACGAAATTGTTAGTTAATTCAATATTTTAAATAATAAAATACAGTAAGGTGGTGGTTGCTACCAAGGAAAAAAGTTTATCACGAATTATTGGAAAAATGCGTTGGAAAGAAAAAACTATTCTAAATAAATGATATTATTTCTAAAATATTGTGGGAGAAGTATCACTAAGTGATTAGTAGTTATATTAAAAAAATGAAAATGCATTATATATCCCTTTGTAATAACTGTGTCAAGGTCGCAACTGGGGTATTCATCACCTTTAGTGATAGTTCATGTTGAAAGTAAAGTCAATATGAAGGACAATTCTTATACACAGTTATTGTACAGAATTTGTGACAAAACAGTGAAATGTGGTGGCACCTGTGTCCTATGGACACATATCTAGTTAACAAAATTAAAAATGTAGCGAGTTGTTATTTGATGATATTTCATTGGCATCGAATGCTAGCACATTACTATTTAAAATTATGATTCACGATTTAAGATCACTGTGGCCATAGAAAAGTAGAGATTTGCAGTGTTTTCAGTGAAATTATGTATGACTTTTTCAGATCTCAAAGATTACAGTTTGATGTATCATCACCAAATGGCATCTTACTCTTCAGGGAAGTTAGTAAAATGATTGTAAGCTATGGTGAGTTATTCTTATTGTGAAACATGTATTTTATTAATTATTTATTGAGGTTTTATGTGGTAATGATACAATTCTATTTACAATTCTTTACAATTATTCGGATATCTGATTGAAGTAAGATTCCATGTGATGTTAACGGTTAATCAATTAGCTGTTCGTTTGTCTGATTAACCAGTTATAAAATCAGTAACCAATTATTCATGAAAAAAAAAAGAGTAAAATAATACTAACTACGAAATAGAAAATAAATTTTCAGTCAATCTGCAGGTGTCATCTTGTCAATAGATTAGTTCAACCAAAGGTGCGAAAAATATGACAGTTAAGCAAATTTACAATTCAATTTACACTGATATATCTATTTGATTGAAGAAGGAAACCAGGTTGCGCATGTGTATAAGACACAGGTAAAATATCAGTGGAACTCCTGAGGAAAAATATATATTCATGTTTTAAATACAAATTGTTGTAAAGTAAATGCCATTTTGTTTGTTCTTGTGTAACGTAAGTATTCAAATATTGACGGAGTATAGTTTAAATCACTCTCGGAATACTACATTAAGCTTCTTTGTTATTATACTGTATGGAAGCCTCAATTTTTAACCAGATTTCCACGAATGGGGTCAGTTGGGTCAAGGTCACTGTTACTGAAAATAGAAAATAAATTTCTGTTCATTAACTTGGTTAGGTTCGAGATATTGCAATGATATTGTGTGTAGGTTGCTTACATACAGACCTAGCTTGGGATTGCATTGAAAGCCAGTAGGGTCAGTGTCAACTGTTACTTAAAATAGAATAACAGGGTGTTTCTGCTCAATAACTTGATATTTTGTATGTAGCTAGCTCACATACAGATTATACTTTGGATTGCATTTTGGATCAGTAGGATCAATGTCACTGTTACTAAAAATAGAATAACAGTCTAACAGGTTGATTTAAGTTCGGATTGACCAATCTTGTCCAAACTTGGTATGTAGAGTCCTTGCATGGAAACCTAGCTTGGAAAGATATTTAGGTGTCAGTTGGGTCAAGGTCACTGTTACTAAAAATAGAAAATCAGTTTGAGCATTAAAACTTGAGTTTGGATTGAGTTATTGTGATGAAGCTTTGTGTGTAGGTGGCTTACATATTCACCAAACTTAGGATTACATTCTGGGCCAATAGGGTAAAGGGCATTAACTAATTGGCCGCAAAGAATCACATATACTTAGACATAGTTTGTCAAAACTGCAGTGCCCTTGCTGTGTTGACATACTTATGATTCAAAAGTAAATGACTGTATGATTTTCTTTCAATAATCAATGTAATAAAAAAACTTGTGTGCACTGGAAACTAAGCCACTGCATGAAGCCTAAGCACCGATTTCCAAAGTACTGTGGTATCATTTATTATACCCCGGCAAACGAAGTTTGAGAGGGGCTATGTTGGTTTCACTGTCGGTCGTTGATCAGTCCGTGCACATACTATTTCACGAGTTTGTGAAGCGTACTTCTTCCCCATTCCTTAAGCAATTGCAATGAAATTTGAAATATGTCATCCCCATGAAGTGTAGATGTGCAAGACACAATATCCATGCCCTGTGATCCACACATGCTGGAGTTGTGTGCCCTTGAAATTAGCCATATAGTGTACAATGACATTCTTAACTCATGAAAGTTTTTACTTCCACATTTTTAGCTCACCAGAGCACGAATGTGCTCAGGGTGAGCTTTTGTGATCGCCCTGCGTCCATCACTTGTCATGAAGTGGCGTCCATATTTACTTAAAACAACATCTCCTACACTGCTATGCGGATTGCAACCAAACTTTGCTGAAATGATCCTTGGATGGTCCCCTTTCAAAGTTGTTCAAAAAATTAAATTTCATTAAAAACTCTGGTTGCTATGGCAACAAAAAGAAAAAAACTTAAAAAATCATCTTGTCTGAAACCACAAGGCCTAGAGCTGAGATATTTGGTATGTAGCATTGTCTAAAGGAACTCTACAAAGTTTGTTCAAATTATTCCCCTGGGGTCAAATTTGGCTCCGCCCCGGGGGTCACTTGATTTATATAGACTTATACAGGAAAATTTAAAAAATCTTCTCTGAAACTGCATGGCCTAAAGCTTAGATATTTTGTATGTGGCATTGTCTAGTGGACCTCTACCAAGTTTGTTGAAATTATGACCCCGGGGTCAAAATATGCCCTGCCCTGGGGTTTATTCCATTTTATATAGGAAAATTTGAAAAATCTTCTTCTCCGAAACCACTAGGCCTGGAGCTAAGATATTTGGTATGTAGCATTGTCTAGTGGACCTCTACAAAGTTTGTTCAAATTATTGCCCTAGGGTCAAAATTGGCCCCGCCCCAGTGGTCACTTGATTTATATAGACTTGTATAGGATAATTTTAAAAATCTTCTTCTCCGAAACCGCAAGGCCTAGAGCTTAGATATTTTTTATGTGGCATTGTCTAGTGGACCTCTACCAAGTTTGTTGAAATTATGGCCCCGGGGTCAAAATTGGCCCTGCCCTGAGGTTTATTCTATTTTATATAGGAAGATCTTCAAGGCCTAGAGCTAAGATATTTGGTATGTAGCATTTTCTAGCGGACCTTTACCAAGTTTGTTCAAATTATTGTGCTAGGGTCAAAATTTGCCCCGCCCTAGGGGTCACTTGATTTATATAGGCTTATATAGGAAAATTAAATAAATCTTATCCGAAACCACAAAGCCTAGAGTTAAGATATTTTGTATGTAGTATTGTCTTGCAGACCTCTTCCAAATTTGTTCATATTATGGCCCTGGGGTAAAAATTGGCGCTGACCTTAGGGTCACTTGATTTTACTTGGGTACTCGTGTAGAAATATTTTAACAATGTTTGTCTCCAAATGACCTTTTTTCCTGGTGAGCATTTACAGTGCCATCATGGCCCTCTTGTTCTAGGGATTTAATTGAAACTTGAAGTATAATTGTATTGTCAATATGAAATGTAGATATGCCAGACAAAATTTTCATGCCCAGTGATTCACTCTAGAGTTATGTGCCCTTGTACTTGGCCATAGAGTGTACTGTCGCATTGTTAGTGTCAAAGCGGTAGTGGGGGTATTAGTCACTTATGTGACAAATTTCTAGTTTTTGTGTGAGTTAAGTTTACTGTCTGTTATAAAATTATTTGATGAAGCCTTGAAAACCTACAGTAGGGTGCAAACCCTAAAAATTAGGTTGGCCGAATGATATGGGCCATGTAGTTTGCATAGTGATGTAATGTAAACAAAGAAGACTTAACATGAAAATTTCAGCAGAAACATTATTTTTGGTTAAAACAAGTAATTTTAATTGTAAATTTTGGGAATAGTAAAAAATATCAAATTTTCATAGAAATATCAAAAGAAAAATATTGAGATGTTTTAATCTCAATTTTGGGAATTCAAAAAATATTTCACGACAGAGCAAGCACATGAAAAAGAATTCCCACGGTTGGGCATATGTTGCAGTTAATAAAATCATAACCAGCATGTGAACAAAAATGGCCACAAATCAATGATATCTGCAAACAGATGGTAGACGACAATATTTGTTCAATTCTTAGATAACAGTGATTTATCATATATTGGTGACTATTTTACTCATAACAACATTATAGTATATATATTTAGAATAATTACATTCATTCATAATATTAACATCAATTGTATATGATATGGATTTTTTCAAATAATCAAGTATACATGCTTTTCATTGTACATGTATTATCATTATTTATAAGATCATTGTACCGCCAATGTAAATGTAATTATACGACTATACCCCCAGCAGAGCTATTCAAAAAGTGTCTTCTAACGTTTGTAAGAAGACACTTTTCAATAACTCAACTTTCACGTGGACATAATCCTTTATCGTCGTATAAGCCAGATACACGTACTCGTATTTTCTTCAAAAATGTCTTCTTATAGACGCTAAGAAGACGGTTCCCTTAGACAAACAACCATTTTATCCTCGGCTTCGCCTCGACGCCTCGGACAAATTGGTTGTTTATCTAAGCTAACCGTCTTCTTACGTCTTCTTATGTCTGTAAGAAGACACTTTTGAAGAAAAACTCGTACTGTATCTATTACATAATTTAATTCATTTGGCGATGAACTGTTATAGTTAAAAGCCAATAAAATAATTGACTTGACTTGACTTGACATGACTTGGTGGTGTTGATAATAATACTGTGTTTGTTCATATTTTGTTTTATTTTATTATTCCAGGATCAAGGATATTAACATTAGGTGAAATTCCTAAAGACAGAATATACCCAATGAAATATCCTTTGTGTTTTACTTATATTGTTGAACTTGTTGAAATTGTGGTTAGCAGTGAGAGATTTGGATCATTTTGTTTACACCGTAGATGTCATGGTTATGATTGGATCTTCACCAAACCCTTGCCTGAATGTTTGCCTTATTGACATGTAGAACAAGTCTGAACATGGATCATCTGGGGTCGAAAGCTAGGTCACTAGGTCAAATCTTAGGAAAACTTTGTTAACATTGTAGATGTCACAGTTTTGATTGGATCTTTACTAAACCTTGTCAGAATGTTTGTCTTAATAAAAGTAGGGCAAGTTTGAACATGGATCATCTGGTGTCAAAAACTAGGTCACCAGATCAAATCAAAGGAAAACCTTGATATTAGCAGACCTCATGACACAGGTTCAAAACAATGTTTTAATGAGTAAACAATGATTGTCATGTGAGCAATATAGGGCCATCTTGGCCCTCTTGTTTTTGGTCCTTTTGTGCTTTCTGTTCCAACAACAGTCCATATAATGGTGATGTAACACTTTGTGTCATTGTATTTATCTGAAATTGACCTTCAAATTCAAGTATTAAAGCATCTATTGGATGGGAGTTTTCTCTATCACTTATCTTCTTTGTCAAATAAACAAAAAGATGTTAAGGTTAGAAATTTTCAATCATTCCCATGGCATTTTGAAATTTCGTGATTCCACTGTACATGTTGATGATTATATATAGACAAGTTAAAAAAATCATGTAAATTCTTTAGGAAAACTACTGTGATTGATTGTGTAATTATGTTTCTTTAACCATGTTCACATTGAAAGGAATTTCTGTGTGTTTTTCCATGCTGCGAGCAGCTTTGTGTGGTAACTATGTCAACTTTGGTGTGTTCCGTCTTTATGGTGATGATGCCTTGGACAATGCTTTAGCTGTGTTTGTAAAATTACTCCTGTCAATATCGCAAAGTGATTTATTGGTGAGTGAATTGAAATTATCATAACAAACAATATGCCTAATCTATATCAGATTTTTTAGCTCACACTCACAAAGTGACTGGGTGAGCTTTTGTGATCAGTCTTCGTCCGGCGTCTGTGCGTTGTTAATCGTGCGTCATCAAACTTTACCTTGTGAACACACTAGGGGCCACATTTTTAGCTCAATTTTCACAAAACTGGGTCAGAATGTTAATATAGACAAAATCTCAGACGAGTTCGATATTGGGCCATTTGGGGTAAAAAACTAGGTCACCAGGGTCAAATAAGGGAAAACCTTGTGAACACTAGAAATCACTGTTTTTGGATTTCATGAAACTTTGTGAGAATGTTTATTTTAATGATATGTAGGTCAAGTTTGATAATGGGTAATTTCCGGTCGAAAACTAGGTCACTTGGGCAAATTGCTGGAAAACTTTGTGAACACTCAAGTCACTGTTTTGATTGGATCATCATGAAACCTTGTCAGAATGTTTGTCTTCATAATATCTTGGACAAGTTTGAACATGGGTCATCTAGGATCAAAAACTAGGTTGCAAAGTCAAATCTTATGAAAAACCATGTTAAACTATGGATCTTCACCAAACTTTGTCAATTTGTTTGTTTAAATGATATAAAGGTCAAGTACAAATTTGCTTTGTTGAATTTTACTATTCAATGCTTCTGTGCGCAACTACTCCTACATTTCCCATGCAATTTTCCTCAAACTTTCACTTGATAAACAATCTTGGCCCTCTTGTTCCTATTTGCAACTGTGGCAGGGGATACACTGTCTTTGACAGCTTCTTGTTTGGACTTGATTCTGTATGAGATTAAGAAGATTTTACTCTTTTATCCAACGCAGATTACTAGAGCACTTGAATACTGAATACAGTTGTTGCTTATGACCCTTCTCAATCCACTTATAATGATCAAACATCCACTTTGACCATGCCCTTGTTCAAATGTGCTATTGCTTGACAACCTAGGTCACCAGGTCAAATCACAGGAGAACCTTGATATGAGTAAACCACCATTGTCATGTGAGCGATATAGGGCCATCTTGGCCCTCTTGTTTAATGTGTTATAATTCAAATTCAAGGGCAGATAACTCAAAAACGAATTGTTCAACTCCCTTTTTTACATTTGAAATGTTTCTGTTATCATATGCTATGATCATGCAAAGTTTTAAAACAATCATGAATTTAATCACCAAACTTTTTATCACCATAACTCAATAAAATTTATTACCCTACTTTTTGAGTATGTGTCAAGGCTACAGAATTAATCTGATTTATCATTAGGGGCGATAAAACAAGAGATTAGACCTTATGTGGATGGGGGGGGGGGTACTTATATAGTACCTCTTCAATGTCTTGAAGTACAATCCAGTTTTAATTCCAATGTCTATGAGTGAAAACGATGAAAAGATACCTGGAGCACTGCAAATTCTTTAATTTTAGTGTGATTTTGGTAGAGCTTGGTTGTTGTATTAGAATGTGTTTATCAGTATCATTAAATAACATGCTTGTTTACTTTTAATTTTATGTACTTGCAGGATTATCCTAAGCTTAGTCAGAACTATTATGGCTTGTTAGAATGTCTAGCACAAGATCACATGACATTTATTAGTAACCTTGAACCTCAGGTGTTCCTGTATATACTATCTACTATCTCTGAGGGACTTACTGCCTTAGGTATACCTACACATTTTTTATTTTCTGACATACATAGTGTAATACTAATCATTTTGACAGAAGAAACATGTTTTATTTTTGAGTTCCAAATTAGTCAGAACTATCAGAACAGTATTTGTATCAATAATTACATTTGTGAAAGTTAATCTATCTATGTATCTTCTTTTGAGGTCACACCCCTCACGGGGACTTAGACCTTGCACGCGTCAACCGACCAGAGAAATTAGTAAGAAATTGGAAAGAAAGTAAAGAGATATAAAAGTAAGAACATCAGAAAAGGTTAAAAACAGGACAGGTGGTTTTATGGTGAGATATGTTCAATCTGGCTTACAGCCTGACTGAACTGATGGCCTAGCAAGTTGGCAATGCCTGGAGGGAGAGCATTCCAGTGAACAATGGTACAGGGATAGAAGGAATACTTATGGTAGTCTACAGAAGTTGGGATAATCTGGAATACTTGAGAATGAGAATGTCTAGATGGTCTGATGAGTGGTTTTACATCAGCTGGAATGGGGATGGCAGCCTGACTATGTATGATGTTATGAAACATAACCAGGCGCTGGTCAATGAGGCAAAGGTCAGGGCATCTCCCGTTTAGTATGGACATCATATCAGTGACACCGGACATTCGTGAGATATCATGCATGGCCCACCTAGCAGTCCTGCGTTGTACCGACTCAAGCTGATCAATGGGAGCCCTAGTATACAGGAAACAGACTTAAGAACTGTTCTTCAGCTGGGGCCTGACCAGTGTCTTGTATGCTGGTATGCATGATAAAGGTGTATAAGTGCAGCAAAACTGCATTTTAATAACTGACAGAACAACACACAAAACTCAGATACCTTAATGTTCTTTAAAAAAGCTATAATCAGAGTTGAAAGAAACAAAAAATTTAGGGAATCCCCGTGATTCTTAGCTTGGGATTCCTGAAAAGTAGATCTGTCCATATGTGAATTTAAGATTTTCAATATGTTCTAATAAAAATAAAGGTACAACAACAGGGTTCTACTGATTTACTAACATTGTGTAAGTTTTGATAAGTTTACGCCTACGTTATTTCTTTGACGAAAACATTTTATGCACTGGCGAACTTAACTGGACCGAATGAACTTTCAGTAGATAAAAAAGAGTACATATGAAATTTCATATTATGGCAAAAAAACTTATTTTTCGAGAGTGATTAAAATATTTCATTGTTCGTTTCTAAACATGGTAAAATTATCACTGAAAAATTCACTGGACCGTCAGGACCACTGGCCTTGTCAAATTTACCTGACTGCTGGCTATTTTTGTAGACTTAGTCCAAGGTCCAGGGCTAAATTCAAAGACTGTGTTATTAACTTACATGAAATCGTTTGTTTTGCTAAATGTTAGTAAGATTTTGCATAAATTTACATGAAGATAGTTCATAACTCTTCAATTGGAGGACTAGAAAACAGTACCTAGATATTCAGATACTGATATATAGCATTTCAAAGATTAATCAAATTGTTCTGTTTGTTATTAGTGAAAGATGTGCTGGGCACCTGTTATTATACAATTAAAAGAACAAAATTTCCAGTTCTCCCTTGAGCTTTGGTGTTTGATGTGTAGCATAGTCTAGTGGACCTCTACGAAGTTTGTTCAAACTTAGGGCCACTTGATCATACTTGGACTTGTGTAGAAAAGTTTTAACAATGTTAGTCTCCAAATGACCTTTTTCCTGGTGAGCATTATGGCCCTCTTGTTTATAACGTTGGGATGAGTCCGGATGATTTCATATTGGGTATTTGACTGTACAGGTCAAACATGGTCAGCTTAGCAGATAAAATCACCTAAAACTGAAACCTTTTTGGACTCTCATTTTTGCCATCATTCATAAATATACATTGTACTAAAATTAAAAAGCTTTTTTTTAGATAAAAGTCTGATAATACATTGCTTATAAAACTAGTGCGCAGATATGGTCAATCATCACTCTTTAGCCTGTATTCAGATACAACTTCACTGTCTCTAAATCTCTTCGTTCCCTTAATTCCCTATGAATTCTTCTTCTGTACAAATTCACCATTTTCATGTTTAATTTAATAGATACGGTCAAGGCGAGCTGGTGTAAAGTTACACTAATATCTACAGAAAAACATACGTCAGTTTATGTTAGTAAAACACAATTATGTAGATCTTAAGAGCTTAGGCTAAACTTAGTGTAAGTATGTTAGTAAAACAGTACCGAGGTATTTCGCAAGAAAAATATGTTTGTAGTTTTACTGTTGAATCCTATTCGCACTTCACATGTGAAATATTTTATGTCAACACTGCATCAAGATTACCAGTGCGCTATACTTTAGAGTTGTTGTTAGTCTATATCGATGAGTCCATGTTTCTAGGTGATTTGGGCAAAAGTTATTAATTTCGCCATATTTTAAAATCAAAGCGAAGAAAGTCACTGTAAAATTCTAAAAGGATTACAAAATCTGGCCTTTAGAAACATATTTTGACCCCTAGTGAGACTCAAACAATAGCCTAAAAGATCTAGACACAAGCAATATATGTTTTCATCGAAGAAAGATACCCACTGTTACACCTTTACACAAATTTCAGTTTTGGATATTCCATGTATTAAATAATTCGAAAAATTAATTTATTGTGTATGTGATATTTATTGAAGTTGTGATACTGAATACAGTTAATTCTGACTTAGTTTTTTACAGAGGCCATTCCATTGAGAATACTTTCAAGGGGGGGGGGGGGGGGGGGTAAAACGCCTTTTATAAATTAGACTGTTAATTGTTTCATGATATTACAGATACAATGGTGTGTACTGGATGCTGTGCAACCCTAGATAACATTATTACCTATTTATTCCGTAAACTTACAAGCAAAAAGAAGAAGACACATCCTAGTGCTATTCAAGACAGTAATGCATTCCTGCGTATACTAGAACTACACCCAGAAATTTTACAACAGGTAATTCAAATCATTGTTGGCTATTGTGTTCTGTGTATTGTCCGAGTGGTCTTGCTTCTTGATTTTGGGCGGAATCGGACCACATCCTCAAGAATTATGGGCCCTTGACTTAGCAAATTTGCTATATTTTAGCTTGTTTACACTCTAGCGCCTTCATTTATTCACCGATCCTAATCATATTTACAATGAATGTGTATGACCTTATGGTTTTGGACATGTTAAGTTATGGGTGGAATCGGACCACAACTTAAAGAGTTATGGACCCTTGGATTAGAAAATTTGCCACGTTTTAGCTTGTTTAACAGTATTATACCTTCATTGTTGGTTTTGATCTCAAAATCTATGTAAAAATGGGTTATATGAGATGGAAACTATATTATCTGGTCATTAATTATAGTGCCTTTGTTCTCAGGTGAGCGATTAAGGGCCATCTTGGCCCTCTTGTTATATGACTAATGCTATATTGTCTCTTGATTCACAGATGTTGCAGACAGTTTTAAATATTATCATGTTCGAAGATTGTCGAAACCAATGGTCTATGTCCCGTCCATTACTGGGACTTATTTTGTTGAATGAAGAGGTTGGTATGATTAACTGCTTACTTACAATTTATTATTCAATTATTTCATAATAGGCAGATATCTGCTACAGGATTTTGTAATAGATTTCCTTGCTAATTTTGACATTTAAGAGTTATTTTATATATAAATATCATTCTTAAAACACAGTTTATTTCTGTGATATACTGCTAAGCACCAAAAATGCTTTTGTACATATATTTTGCTGTATGCCAGTTATTAGTTTTATATCTTATTATGCCCCTGATTGAAGATTTATAAAACATTATGCCCCTGATTTGTGATTTATAAAACATAATGGACTATTTGGTGAGTAAGTAGTGTTACTGCAAACAAAGTAATTTCTAAGGATGGCCTAACTATCCATGGAACTGATTTGATAACACCTTGTGACCTGTTGCTGTCAATTACAGCTGGACACCCTATCAGGTTTTTTTAGCTCACCAGAGCACGAATGTGCTCAGGGTGAGCTTTTGTGATCGCCCTGCGTCCATCGTGCGTCGTTACGAATACGTGGCGTCCATGTTTACTTAAAACAACATCTCCTCCTACACCGCTATGCCGATTGCAACCAAACTTGGCTGGAATGATCCTTGGGTGGTCCCCTTTCAAAGTTGTTCAAAAAATTAAATTTCATTAAAAATTCTGGTTGCTATGGCAACAAATTTAAAAAACTTAAAAAATCTTCTTGTCTGAAACCACAGGGCCTAGAGCTGAGATATTTGGTATGTAGCATTGTCTAATGGAACTCTACAAAGATTGTTCAAATTATTCCCCTAGGGTCAAAATTGGCTCCGCCCCGGGGGTAACTTGATTTTACATAGACTTATATAGGAAATTTAAAAAATCTTCTTGTCAAAAACTACAATGCCTAGAGCTTTGATATTTGGTGTGTAGCATAGTCTAGTGGACCTCTACCAAGTTTGTTCAAATTATTGCCCTAGGGTCAAAATTGGCCCCGCCCCGGGGGTCACTTGATTTATATAGACTTATATAGGAAAATTTAAAAAATCTTCTTCTCCGAAACCGCAAGGCCTAGAGCTTAGATATTTTGTATGTGGCATTGTCTAGTGGACCTCTACCAAGTTTGTTCAAATTATGGCCCGGGGGTCAAAATTAGCCGTGCCCTGGGGTTTATTCTATTTTATATAGGAAAATTTTAAAAATCTTCTTCTCCAAAACCACAAGGCCTAGAGCTAAGATATTTGGTATGTAGCATTGTCTAGTGGACCTCTACCAAGTTTGTTCAAATTATTGCCCTAGGGTCAAAATTGGCCCCGCCCCGGGGGTCACTTGATTTATATAGACTTATATAGGAAAATTTAAAAAATCTTCTTCTCCAAAACCACAAGGCCTAGAGCTAAGATATTTGGTATGTAGCATTATCTAGTGGACCTCTACCAAGTTTGTTCAAATTATTGCCCTAGGGTCAAAATTGGCCCTGCCCTGGGGTTTATTCTATTTTATATAGGAAAATTTAAAAAATCTTCTTCTCCGAAACCACAAGGCCTAGAGCTAAGATATTTGGCATATAGCATTGTCCAGTGGACCTCTACCAAGTTTGTTCAAATTATTGCCCTAGGGTCAAAATTGGCCCCGCCCCGGGGGTCACTTGATTTATATAGACTTATATAGGAAAATTTAAAAAATCTTCTTCTCCGAAACCGCAAGGCTTAGAGCTTAGATATTTTGTATGTGGCATTGTCTAGTGGACCTCTACCAAGTTTGTTCAAATTATGGCCCCGGGGTCAAAATTAGCTGTGCCCTGGGGTTTATTCTATTTTATATAGGAAAATTTAAAAAATCTTCTTCTCCGAAACCACAAGGCCTAGAGCTAAGATATTTGGTATGTAGCATTGTCCAGTGGACCTCTACCAAGTTTGTTCAAATTATTGCCCTAGGGTCAAAATTGGCCCCGCCCCGGGGGTCACTTGATTTATATAGACTTATATAGGAAAATTTAAAAAATCTTCTTCTCCAAAACCACAAGGCCTAGAGCTAAGATATTTGGTATGTAGCATAATCTAGTGGACCTCTACCAAGTTTGTTCAAATTATTGCCCTAGGGTCAAAATTGGCCCTGCCCTGGGGTTTATTCTATTTTATATAGGAAAATTTAAAAAATCTTCTTCTCCGAAACCACAAGGCCTAGAGCTAAGATATTTGGCATATAGCATTGTCCAGTGGACCTCTACCAAGTTTGTTCAAATTATTGCCCTAGGGTCAAAATTGGCCCCGCCCCGGGGGTCACTTGATTTATATAGACTTATATAGGAAAATTTAAAAAATCTTCTTCTCCGAAACCGCAAGGCCTAGAGCTTAGATATTTTGTATGTGGTATTGTGTAGTGGACCTCTACCAAGTTTGTTCAAACTATGGCCCCGGGGTCAAAATTAGCCCTGCCCTGGGGTTTATTCTATTTTATATAGGAAAATTTTAAAAAATCTTCTTCTCCGAAACCACAAGGCCTAGAGCTAAGATATTTGGTATCTAGCTTTGTCTAATGGACCTCTTTTAAATCTGTTCATATAATGGCCATGGGATAAAAACCGGCCCAGATGGGTCACTTGATCTTACTTAGACTCTTATAGAAAACTTCAACAATGTTAATCTCCAAATGACCTTTTCTCCTGGTGAGCATTTATAGGGCCATCATGGCCCTCTTGTATCACCACTTGTGGAATGGCGTTCCACCTTCCGCAAGGAAGGCACCATGTTCCTGGGTGCTTCTTGGTTGGACCTTACAAGCTGTAATACGGACCTGTAACTCATTCCACATGAAATACCTCTTGCTCCACCATTCTAACTGTCTGCACATTCACATTGGCCATAATTCAGTCATAAACATTCAGTCTTTCATGTGAAAGAAAGACTGAGTACCCTACACATGTTGGGTACTTGTATGCAGCTGAAATGAACTGTCACCTCATTTGCACAACTTGCTAGAGGAAATTGCCTGTCATTCAAGGTTAAAGTATGGTTCGGGTGATTAGTCCAGAAATCGTGAATCGCCACGGAATTAAATCTCACTAAGCCACAGGTAGATCGCTTCAACACAGCGATTTGAATTTTGGTCATCGGGTTCAGAGTGATGATCATCAACTTTGACCGTCAACACTGAATGGCAATAATTCCCGGTGGATTGCGGCGATGATTGCTCAACCCGATGATAAGCGATATTGCCTCTTGAGTTTATTCAAAACTTAAAAAATTGTTGTCAATAACAGTGTTATTCAAACAATATTTAATTGCGCTTTTGTGAACAAATTGTTAACCTGATAAGTGAAAAGTAAAGTAAAAAAAAGTAAAAGTAAAAATTAGCGTTGAAATAAATTATAATCAACAAGTGTTGAGAACTTGATAGCAGTTGATGCGCTTTAATTAATCTGTCAGCTTTTGTATATTATTGCGCGAAATAATATTACATGTACAGTATGACCTCCGTAGAGCGACATCCGGCGGAGACAGAAATAACTGACGCTCTGCAGAGGTGTCACACTGCGGAGGTTCAGTTATTTTAGACTGTCGTTCATAGACAGTTGACTGTACACTATCACGGTTTTCTTAAATTTCTGTCTTTTGTGATTAAGTCTACTCGTGACCGTTTTGCTACATAAACATAGCGATTGATTAGATAAGACTGTTGATTAGATACGAAAATACGTACAATTCATGAGTCTATCAACTCTACTCTCAGCCTTATTAATTGAGTCCACAATATTTTAAGTCGCTTCCAAATGTGAAAATCATGCGCGATATTTGGGTAATCCGTAATTGGTTTTACTCACGCGTGTAACTGGGTCAGTGCATATATGCTGACTTCCGATCATTTGGGAGTTTTGACGATGCTTTAACATAGATTTGTTTTCTTCTACTGATTGATTAGCGTGTTTTGCTATTTCATTAACAATTATTGATAATGACTTAGATATGTTTAAACATTTCATCAAGTGCATGTACGGCGTAATTGTTTCAAATTGTCAAACTGATACCACAGACAGTCGCTAATTTATTTGCACCCGCCGGCTATCGGCCGTAGTAACTCTGATGAACCGATAATTACTATAAGGTGTGAACAATAGAAAACAACATTGTATGAAATTATGTAAACATGTGTGAATATGTCGTTGTAAAACACTCCTGTCGCTTCTCAGAGGTAAAATCATGCATAGGGAAACAATTTGGACGGCCGCTTACCGCTACACGGAGGTGTCGTTGTACGGAGGTTAAGATAAGAGTGACAACGAACAAGGGGAAATAAAATTGCTGCTTCTCTGAGGTTGCCGCTTCTCAGAGGTGCCGTTTTTCGGGAGGTTATACTGTACAGTTGACTGGTTTTATTGATTAGAGCACGAGCTGCACAGGTAAAATGAGAAAAGCGACTCTAAATAATGATTCTTGCCCTGTACGCTGCATATACAAAACATTAAAATTGACATATAAATCTCGCCCTTTACGCTGCATTTGTAAAACATGACTACAAAGTTTACAAATCACTTAGCAATTTTATTCGCCGGTTTTTCTACATATTTACTTCAAGAATGGGATTTCCTACATGACAAAATTTAATCAGATGCCTGGATTTCTGTCGGTCTTGGCCAACGGTAGTAAGTGTTAAATCCTGAATTTATCATGTGACTGTTTTTGGAAAATGAGTGGTCAACAGAAAGAAAGATTCACAATAAATATCATTGTAGCTATTTGAGAGTCGGCTTAAGACGTTTGCGATCACGTGATCCTTAGCGATCAAAGCTTACCGTCTGATAAAAAGTCATAAAACGCGGTGAATAGCGACATTGCAGTGATTCTCATTCTTTTCATGATTGATGTCACGAAGAAAATCGCCCTTATGGGTGATAAATTACTAACATGGGGTAACATGATTTTCAGACAAATCACCTGAACCATACTCCACACTGGGGACCTTCTCAGCTTTGATTTACACTTGTCGGAAGGTACAAAATCACACCTATGATTGTAAATTATAAAATTTCATTTCAAAAAAGAAAATGAGTCAGATTAAGTTGCCAATTTTTACTTGAGTTGCTAGACAAATTAGGAAATTTATATATGACAAAAAATCTATTTTTTTAACAGTACTTCAACAAGTTACGAGAGAATATAATATCCAGTCAACCACAAGATAAACAAGCCACGATGGCCCTTTGCTTCGATAGTTTAATGGATGGTATAGAACGATCTCTTCTAACTAAAAACCGTGACAGGTAAATGATGTAATGCACAATATTGTAATGGTTATGTAATTTTCCATATTACCAATTACTTTCAAGTATTAGTACTAACTGTCTTATACCCTGGTTACACATTCACTGGGGATGTTCTACAAATAAGTATGAATAATTATGGTACTGTATTTTCATATATTTTCGTCGGGCTCGATTTTGGTGTTTTTTTAGCTCACATGGGCACTTGTGCTCAGGTAGAGCTTTTGTGATCAGTCTTTGTTCATGCGTCGTCAAACTTTACCATGTGAACAAGATAGGGGCCACATTTTTAGCTCAATTTTCGCAAAACTGGGTCAGAATGTTAATATCGACAAAATCTCAGACGAGTTTGATAATGGGCCATTTGGGGTCAAAAACTAGGTCCCTAGGTCAGATCTTAGGAAAAGTTTGTTAAGACTGTAGATGTCACAGTTTTAATTTGATCTTCACCAAACCTTGTCAGAATGTTTGCCTCAATGATATGTGGGTCAAGGTTGAACGTGGGTCAACCAGGGTAAAAAACTAGGTCTCTAGGTCAAAAAAATCTTGGGTAAAAACCTTGTTAAAGCACTAGATGTCACGGTTATATTGCATCTTCACCAAACCTTGTCTGATTGTTCGTCTTAATGATATCAATGACAAGATTTAATATGGGTCACCTAGGGGTCGAAAACTAGGTCACAAGGTTAAATCTTAGGAAAACCTTATTAACACTGTAGATGTAAAATTTTGATTGGATCTTCACCAAACCTTGTCAGAATGTTTGTCTTAATGCTATGTAAGACGACTTTGAACATGGGTCATCTGGGGTAAAAAACTAGGTCGCGAGGTCAAATCTTAAGAAAACCTTGTCTATGCTGTAGTTTTCATGGTTTTGATTGGACCTTCACCAACCTTGTCGGAATGTTTGTCTTATTTATATGTAGGGCAGGTTCTAACATGGTTCATCTGGGGTCAAAAACTAGGTCACAGGTTCAAAACAATATTTTAATTAGTAAACAATGATTGTCATGTGAGCGATATAGAGCTAAAATGGCTATTTCGTGGGGGCATTCATTGATTTCGATTTTTGAAAAAAAGCCTCATCTCTGCATTTAAATTTGAAGGGATTCGATTTTGTGGATGAGCTGACCCGCAAAATTAAATCCCCAACAAAAATTAATGATTCCACCGTATATTATGGACTTTAAAGGTTTAGTATATTCTACTACTGATAAGTAATAAGGATGCACTGCAGTTGTCTGCTTTGTGGTAAAATTTTGAACAGGCTCAAAATTTGTAAGATATACAAGTACTACTATGATTAACCCAGATTACAATACAGACAGCTATAGACCACTTGGCTAATCCAGCCTGAAAAATGTGACCAAAGCATTTTTTAGCCAACCTAATGTAGCTTTCATACTTATCAGAACTTTTTGTAATACCATCCAGGGTTCTCACTAACAGCTGACTGCAGGCCAATTTAGCCGCTTAGATATTAGTTCTAGCCGGCGAGAAATCTCAAAGTTTTAGAGATATTGCTGGAAAAATGCCTGTACCCCCATGGCAGGCCTGTTAGTCTAGCTTTTGGGCATGTTAACCACAAACTTATTGAGAACCCTGTCGTCGCCAAAAAAAGTTTTGAGAGGGGGTATATTAGAGTCACTTTGTTTGTCTCTCAGTCCTTTCGCATAAAATATTAAAATAGCAAACTACTTCCACATTTTTCCAGGGATTGAATTAAAACTTGAAATATGTCATCACCATGATGTGTACATGTGCAAGACACAATTTTCATTCCCAGCGAGTTCACTCATTCCAGAGTTATGTGCCCATGCACTTAGCAATATAGTGTACAATGACAGTCTTAGTTTGTGGAGCAAACTACTTCCACAATTTTCAAGGGATTGGATTGAAACTTGAAATATGTTATCAATATGAAATGTAGAAGTGCAAGACACAATTTTCATACCCAGTAATCCACTCATTGCAGAGTTATGTCCCCTTGAACATAGCCATATAGTGTACTATCGCATTCATAGTGTCAAAGGGGCGGTGGGGATAGTAGTCACCTCGGTTACAAAGCTCTAGTTATCTTTGCTGAATTATATGAGAATGAGTTTTATAATGTTTAATATGAATACTAATGATCATATACTTTTTACTACAGATTTACCCAGAATTTGTCCTTATTTAGACGTGATGTAAATGATTCATTGAAGGCAGCAGGGAACAACAGTCCATCAACATCTCAATCATCTCTGGATATGATGAATTTGTAGCCCTAGTTTTCATTCATTCACATGTGCTATTGGTGATAATATGTGACTTCATTTAACCTCGGACTTAAATTCATCATTTTACTATATGTGAAAACTAGAGTGTTTGACGAAATATCATTCATCATCACCCTGTGTACGTCTTTGCTCATGTGATGTTAGTAGTAAATGATTTATATCTGCAGTTATATGTAATATGTAATGCTTAGTCGGATGAGTTGCTTCTGAGAGTGATCATAAAAATGTGTAATATTATGACTTGATATCTCTTTTTCTTTTAACTTGATGTCTACATAAGAGGGATGTTTGATAAGTAATGTGTATTGTGTAATATTTTAAAAAGAACCAATCAAAAAAACTCAAAGTGTTTCCCGTGAATGTACTGGAGCGTTATGATGAAGTAGGCAAACATGTTGAAATTCAGTCACTGGACATCGTTTTTTATACGCCCAAAGGGACGTATTATGTTATGATGCTGACGTCCATCCGTTAGCAATTTCATGTCTGCCTCTTTAAGCCTGTGAAGGATTTTGTAGAAACTTCACTCAAATGTTCACCCTATCGAGACGACATGTAGAGTGCATGTTTTGGAAGGCTCGCTTCAAGGTCGAGGTCACACTTTGGGGTCAAATATGACTTATTTCATGTCCACTCTGTAACTTGTATTTGTGCGCATAAAATTTCATGTAAAATGAAAACATGCATATTCATGCATGAAAAGTACCCCAAAAATAATGATTTCAAAGTATCAAATATACCTTCGGGCGTATATTGCGCTGCTTTGCAGTGCTTCTGTCTAGTTGGTAATATATCTTGAGCTTTTTAAGTACATCATGGTAATACTGACTTGTGGCACTTTTGCCCTTAAGCACAGAAATTTGGTTTGGCTCAACTGTCACATGAGGAGAATATGGCAAAGATGGCCTTCTTTTCTCATTGCCCTTTTTGACAGCTACAGACCGTTAACAGTGTTTGATTAGCCGTATTTCCAATTTCCCCAGTTGGCTAAATAAAATAATAACCAGTACTAATTTTTGAAAATTGTATTCAGTTGAAATTTGGAATTTATTTAGCAATTGTCTTGTCGTTTGTACAATAGAGGGTAGTATGGCAATTATATTTCATTTTCTCAAAAATACGCTTCAAATAGAAAACTCCACTAGATAGTTAAATGCTAACACCTTAGGCAACGTCGTAAATTTTATATCTACCATCCCTTTCAATAATTTCCCTGACTGTAGACATTATTTAATCATGTTGCAGTCACCAGTCGTCCAGATTTTGCATAATCTTTAACTGACTCCTTGCCAGTAACAATACTCTTTCCAACCACGAACTGTCACAAAAGATACATTAAGAGACCAATAAACTTCCCCAAATCAGTAAAAAAATTGCTTCAATTGCTACAAAGTTCTATGTAAGCTTTAATTTTTTCAAAATTAAACCATTTTTTTACCCCCTGATATATGCCGGCATAATATGGGGGCTATATTGGATTCATGTTTGAAGGTCTGTTGGTCAATGCGTCTGTAGACAAAATTTGTCTAGAAAATTTCTCAGCAATTACTTACAGGAATTCAATGAAACTTCACAGAAGTGATAAGTAGTAAGCCTAGTTGTGCATGCATTAACCAGGTTTTGTTCGGATTAAATTTCACTGAGCTATGGCCCTTTGCTTTTTTAGCTCAGCCGAGCACTTCATGCTCGGAGAGCTATTAGTATCAATCAATGTCTGGTTTCCAGCGTCAACAATTGGGTTGTTAACATTCTAGGGGTCACAATTTTGATTGGATCTTCATCAAACTTTGTCAAAAATGTTTGTCTTAATAATATTTTGGACAAGGTCGAACATGGGTCATCTAGAGCAAAGAAATAAACATGTAGGTCACTGGGTCAAATCACAGAAAAACCTTAATAACACTCAAGAAGTCACAGTTCTGATTGAATCTTTATCAAAACTTGCCAAAATGTTTGTATTAATGATATCTTGGACAAGTTCGAACATGAGTCATCTAGGGTCAAACGTAAGGTCACAGGGTCAAATCCCAGGAAAACCTTGTTAACACTCTTAAAGACTAATGGTCACAGTTTGATTATTGGACCTTCATCAAACCTGGTAAAACTGTCAGTCTTAATGATATCTTGGACATGTTCCAACATGGGTCATCTAGGGTCAAATATAAGGTCACGGGTCAAATCCCAGGAAAACTGTAGCTAACAGCAGTCAGAGAGATGTCGAGACACACTAATTGTGAGTTGAAGGGCTTGCTGCTCCAGTTCAGAACAATATATTCATATATATAACATTAAATGTTGCATAACAAAAAAATATTTCTGCGTTGAATGAGACCATCATTTAAAAAATTGGTTCTAAATTGGTATATCACGACCTTGTTGAAAATGATTGGTGTATATTTTCGTGATTTCTAGACCCAGGAGTTCTATGATATTAAGGGTATTATACAAGGCCTTGATAATTCATATGGTGAAAAAATACCCAGAGAGAACCCTGCATCACAAAATTCATCTCCTTTCAGGCCTGCAGGCCTTTGATTTACTAAGAGGCATTACATATCAATTATATCAAAGACTGCTCTTACATTTGTATTACTTAGGTGCATTACAAAGTCAGTAAGAGTATGCTTTATGACATACTAAGTAATACTGATGCAGGAACACCAGCATGAGACTTCTCTACTCACTGATGTAGGAACACTAGCATGAGACTACTCTACTCACTGATGCGGGAACACTAGCATGAGACTACTCGCTGTAGCAGGAACATTAGCATGAGACTACTCACTCACTGATGTAGGAACACTAGCATGAGACTACTCTACTCACTGATGCAGGAACACTAGCATGAGACTACTCTACTCACTGATGCAGGAACACTAGCATGAGACTACTCACTCAGTGATGCAGGAACACTGGCATGAGACTACTCACTCAGTTATGCAGGAATACTAGCATGAGACTGCTCACTCACTGATGCGGGAACACTAGCATGAGACTACTCTACTCACTGATGTAGCAACACTAGCATGAGACTACTCTACTCACTGATGTAGGAACACTAGCATGAGACTACTCACTGATGCGGGAACACTAGCATGAGACTACTCACTCACTGATGCAGGAACACTAGCATGAGACTACTCACTGATGCGGGAACACTAGCATGAGACTACTCACTGATGCGGGAACACTAGCATGAGACTACTCTACTCACTGATGTAGGAACACTAGCATGAGACTACTCTACTCACTGATGTAGTAACACTAGCATGAGACTACTCTACTCACTGATGTAGGAACACTAGCATGAGACTACTCTACTCACTGATGTAGGAACACTAGCATGAGACTACTCTACTCACTGATGCAGGAACACTAGCATGAGACTACTCTACTCACTGATGTAGGAACACTAGCATGAGACTACTCTACTCACTGATGTAGGAACACTAGCATGAGACTACTCTACTCACTGATGTAGGAACACTAGCATGAGACTACTCTACTCACTGATGTAGTAACACTTGCATGAGACTACTCTACTCACTGATGTAGGAACACTAGCATGAGACTACTCTACTCACTGATGTAGTAACACTAGCATGAGACTACTCTACTCACTGATGTAGGAACACTAGCATGAGACTACTCTACTCACTGATGTAGGAACACTAGCATGAGACTACTCACTGATGCAGGAACACCAGTATGAGACTTCTCTTCTCACTGATGTAGGAACACTAGCATGAGACTACTCTACTCACTGATGTAGGAACACTAGCATGAGACTACTTTACTCACTGATGTAGGAACACTAGCATGAGACTACTCTACTCACTGATGCGGGAACACTAGCATGAGACTACTCACTCAGTGATGCAGGAACACTAGCATGAGACTACTCTACTCACTAATGCAGGAACACTAGCATGAGACTACTCTACTCACTAATGCAGGAACGCTAGCATGAGACTACTCACTCAGTGATGCAGGAACCTAGCATGATACTACCCACTGTGGTAGTTTTAGGATCACAAAATGAAATAAAAAAGTGCTGGTCATTTTTTAGCTCACCTGGCACAGAGTGCCAAGGTGAGCTTTTATGATCAAGCTATGTCCGTCGTCGTCAATCATCAACAATTTCTTTAAACAACATCTCCTCCTGAACCGGTGGATTAATTTCAACAAAACTTCACAGGTGTGTTCCTTGCTTGAAGCTCTACCAAAGTTGTTCAAAGAATTCCATTCCACGCAGAGTCCTGGTTGATATCTTCAAAAATCTTCTTCTCTGAAACCACTAGATCTAGAGCTTAGATATTTGGTATGTAGTATTGTCTAGTGGACCTCTACCAAGTTTGTTCAAATTATTGCCCTAGGGTCAAAATTGGCTCCGCCCTGGGGCTCACTTGATTTATAAAGACTTATATAGGTAAATTTTAAAAAAATCTTCTTATCCAAAACTACAAGGCCTAGAGCTTCAATATTTTGTACGTAGCATTGTCTAGTGGACCTCTACCAAGCTTGTCAAATCATTGCCCTAGGGTCAAAATTGGCCCCGCCCCAGGGGTCACTTGATTTATATAGACTTATATAGGAAAATTTAAAAAATCTTCTTGTCCAAAACTACAAGGCCGAGAGCTTCAATAATTTGTATGTGGCATTTTCTAGTGGTCCTCTACCAAGATTGTTCAAATTATGGCCCCAGGGTCAAAATTAGCCCCACCCAAGGGAATCACTCTATTTTATGTAGGAATATTTAAAAAATCTTCTTGTCCTAAACCACAAGGCCTAGAGCTAAGATATTTGGTATGTAGCATTGTCTAGCAGACCTCTATTAAGTTAGTTCTAATTATGGTTGGGGGGGGGGGGGGTAAAAGTGGTAAGGGTTCATTTACTGCATTCTTTTGATTTTCAAAACTCCTTGAATTTCTGAAAATGGATCTTTTTATCTGAGTTAAGATAATAAACACAAAAATAACCAAATAATACAAGAAATAGAAAAACGGGACATTTGTAGGTCAATTGTCATTGGACAATGCTGATCAATTTTTAGTTTGATTCGGTAGATGAGTCTGTGGAACATACTTGTAAACTTGAAACTATTTGTTTCGATAAGCTTATCATTTTAATTTTGATAGGATAATAGATCAGATTTTACGAGCTTTGTCTGTCAGTCTATTGGTCTATCATATAGTCTGGGATTTGTATGTATCCTTTCAAATGAACAGCCAGAATCATTTAATTCAGTGAGAGAGATAGGGGGTCAGTTGATTTCAACACGTACTTAAAGAGTTTTAGTAGATAATTCTTCAGCATGTTAAATAACCTTTCCTTGATCAAATTATCCAATGCTCAGGTGAGCGATATAGGGCCATCATGGCCCTCTTGTTTATCTTACTAAGATTGATAAATAATGATTATTTGTGGAAATGTCTATTGGTAGAAATTCTAGTTAACCATATGCAATGGATGTATGTCAAATACCAGGCAGTTTTTGTCTGGTTTTGTGTATACCTTGTATGAATTGATGTACATCAGTAACATGTTAACCATTTTTGTCTTTGTAGTTGTATTTTTCATCACATTTCAACAAAAAGAATACTCAGTGAATGTATGCAAGTTAAATAAGATGTGCTGGTTTTAACTGTGTCATTGTATGGTGTACCAAGTAACATTCTATAGTATGATTGACCTTTCTCTGGTACCTTACAAAAATAATGTTGCTTAGTTTGAAACTTTTATTTATTAGCTCACCTGGCACAGAGTGCCAAGGTGAGTTTTTAGGATTGAGCTATGTCCGCCGTCATCCGTTCGTCCGCCAGTACACACTAGAGGGTGGTTGTGAGGTTAGGGTTGGTACATTTAGGTCTTGTAAAGTTCAGTTACGTACAAACTGGAATTATGGGGATAATTTCGACTTGTGGGGTGCGGACTTGTGGGGATAAAAACACTGAAAGCATCAAAGGGTTCACCCCACAGCATACGTATCATGAGTATGTCCGTCTGTCGTCAACAATTTCTTTAAACAACATCTCCTCCTAAACCACTTGGTCTACTTCAACCAAACTTCATAGGTGTGTTCCTTGAATGAAGCTCTACCAAAATTGTTCAAAGAATTCCATTCCATGCAGAACATAGCAACCAGAAGGATTTATTTTGTAAATCTTCAAAAATCTTCTCAAAAACCAGAGGACCTAGAGCTTAGATATTTAGTGTGTAGCATTGTCTAGTGGACCTCCACCAAGTTTGTTCAAATTATTGCCCTTGGGTCAAAATAGGCCCCGCCCCGGGGGTCACTTGATTTCTATACAGTAAAACCTGGTTTATCCGAATACACGGTATAATCCGAATAAAGTCTACGGTCCTGATTACGTCTCTATATAATTCAAGTACAATGAACCCCGGTTATTTGAATCGGATTTTACGAATACCTGGTGTAATCTGAATACATTATTTGGTCCCTAAAGTTATGAATGCGCGTATTTTCACACCTATTATTCAAAATTGTCAATTGATAACAATGGCTGATTGAGTATCGAATGTCCTGTGACAAACAATGTGTAAGATCAATTCATACACGAAGTGTGTCAACAGTTTAATTATCGTTAAGTTGACTATATTGTTTGTTACGATTTTATACTAATTGCGACGAATATTTCACTGTGATCTCTGGTATAATAAGTTAATACACATACGTACCTGGTGATCTGTATGAAATTATTTGCATTTCAGTGTCATTCAAAATCTAAGAAAACTGATTTGAACACAATTAAATAATACTAACTAGAATATGATTTTTTATTGAAAAAATGTACCAAACATAATTGATTTCATCAACTACTTGACAGTTTGGTTGGAAAAAATTTTGCCATGACAAATAACTTAAATTGATTAAACTATCCCTTAGTGTTACGATACTCAGGCAAGCGATCATGGCCCTCTTGTTGTTTGATATGTTCATATTATTTACACAAACCTCCCCCCCCCCTGACTGATAATTTTGATAATTGCTGACTACTTAATACAGCTACAATGATTTCAGTTGTATTTTATGTATGTTGTCTATTTGTTAAAACTGTGTAGATTTCACTCTGGTGACACCAACCATAATGTTGTGCCATAACTTAATCCTGGTCGGTCATGTTGTAATGGATGTATTGACAACTACTTATACTTTGAATTGTTATATGGGTGTATATATATATATATATATACATACTGTCATTCTTTATTAACACTGCTGGAATGTTAAAATTACAGACCATTCAAATAGTCTCTTACACTAATCAGTTGTATTATCTATAGCGTTATCGTTTTTTTCTATGGACAAATTATGGTTTTGATACTGTATATATTATATTCATGTGTTGGTTACTGAAATAAAATGCAATTATTGAAATACTAAATATGTTGTGTTTTAATTAAGTAAATCTGAATTTAGGGGGTATCCCTATTTAAATATTTGTGGTTTTAGCTCACATGTCACAAAGTGACCACAGGTGCCGGGTGCGTAGCATTTGACTTTCCCAAAAATGTTATCAATATATTATTACTATAATAATATATTGATAACATTTTTGGGAAAGTCAAATACTACGCACCCGGCACCTGTGAAAGTGACAGGGTATGCTTTTCTGATCAGTCTCCGTCCAGCATCGTGCGTCATCAAACTTAATGTTGTGAACACACTAGGGGGCATATTTTTAGCTCAATTTTAGCAAAACTGGGTCAGAACGTTAATATCGACAAGATCTCAGACAAGTTCGATATTGGGCCATTTGGGGTCAAAAACTAGGTCACCAGGGCCAAATAGGGGAAAACCTTGTGAACACTTTAGAAGTCACTGTTTTGATTGGATCTTCATGAAACTTTCTCAGAATGTTTATTTTATATTATTTAAAAATACGTAGGTCAAGTTCGATAATGGGTCTTTTCCGGTCAAAACCTAGGTCACTAGGGCAATTTTCTTGAAAAACTTGTGAACATTCCAGAAGTCACTGTTTTGATTGGATGATCATGAAACCTTGTCAGAATGTTTGTCTTCATAATATCTTGAACAAGTTCAAACATTGGTCATCTTGGGTCAAAAACTAGGTCGCTAGGTCAAATCTTTTGAAAAACCATGTTAACACTGTAGATGTCACAGTTTTGATTGAATCTTCACCAAACCTTGTCAGAATGTTTGCCTCAATGATATGTGGGTCAAGGTTGAAAATGGGTCAGCAGTGGTCAAAAACTGGGTCACCAGGTCATATCTTAGGTAAAAATCTTGTAAAACCTCTAAATTGCATGGTTTTAATTGGATCTTGGCTATACCTTGTCAGATTGTTCGTCTTATTGATACTAAGAAAAGTTTAAACATAGGTCACCCAGGGTAAAAAACCAGGTCACGAGTTCAAATCTTAGGAAAACCTTATTAACACTGTAGATGTCAAATTTTGATAGTATCTTCACCAAACATTGTCAGAATGTTTGTCTTAATGATATATGAGACAAAGTCGAACATAGGTCTTCTGGGGTCAAAAACTAGGCTAGGAGCAGTTCTGGACACATTCGAGCAAGTAGCTGAGACGATTTCTTATCAGTTGCCTGAGACGTCTCATGTAGACTTTATATCGGACACATACACAGACAGTCTATTGAATCAGATGAGCGCCGGTGACGTTGGGCAGCACCAACGTTCTTGCTCTCGGATAAACAAAACAATAACTCCATGAAATCGGATGGGCTTCAAATCTGATGACGACAACAAGACTCTGTCAATAAAGCTAATCTTTGAGCAGTCTTATAGAGATGGCGTCACAGTTACACTGAGATTCAAAGCACTGAGATTGCAGTCAGGAGTTTAAATCTGTTTGATAAAACCATCCTTGGACCATTTAAAGGCCTGTGCTTTCATCATTTTGAATTAAAATTTGAATTTCAAGTATGTATAGTCTGTACACATGTACATCATTTGGCCAATTAACCACAATTACCAAGGACAAGCTACATGTGTCAATATGTAACCTTACTAATCTCAAAGAAAAATATAGTGTTCCAGCGCTACTTTACTGAATGAAAAACCATTTTCAATATGTAGTGAATTTTGTTACCCGAACATTTAATGATGAAACGGAGGAAACCAACAGAATCCTGCATATATCTCCATCTTTAATCAAAACTGCAGTCTGCAATGTATACTTATACTATTTTTCAAAGCGGATGTATGAGGCGTCACGTAATTATAATTAGAAAAAGTAATGTATAGCTATAGGAGCTTCGATTCTATAAATGAAGATTACATGACAATATTGGCCAATTACCACGCATGTTTGTTCGGATGAACTTTACAGTGCCATTGACACATTTGTATGTGTGTTGTTTGGTCAACAAAAATACAATGACATCAATAAACTAAGGTATAGCAAGTATCAAAGCCATGGTTGTGTTCTGAACGCTTAAGTGGTATGTACATGAGCTTACTCACTCCCTGCAGATCCCGTCTTGTATGTTCAAAGTGTTACGGGTAATTACAAGGTGTATATTTGGACCCATGCCAAGTGGGCAATCCTGATCTTCTAAAAGTGGATGAAAGTGGTTGGAAATTCGGTCCTGACAACATGCTGGAATACAACTGGTACGAGGATAATATTGTGCCAAAGGCAAGCGATGCAGAAGACACTGATGATAAAAATCGACATTGTGCTTATTAGTATGGTCGATGCTGTCTATGAAACAGAAAAGTGATGAGGATTTGTGAAATACGTGAACGTTTGCCATCAGAACAACAAAAATACTTTGATGATATATGTACAGCTAATGAAATCTGACATAGCATACAATATTGCACTTAAGTATATATATGTATATATATAATATCATGTATTAAATGGTAACGTAAATTACAAACACATGTTTGTGTGTATCAATGGCACAATGTTTATTGCACTGTCGCTGTCATTTTAAATTTGATTGTTTCATAGATACATATTCTTAGAATACATTCGATGATTATTTTATAAGAGTTTCATAGAAATGTTGTTACTCATTTATGAATCATTTCAAAAGTTACACAAATAAAACCATGTAACGTAAAACACAATCAGTGATGAATTAAAAAAGTTGGAATGTTAATTTACATGTACGTATTGCTAGTAATCAAGTATACACATTTTGTATATTAAATCAATGTTTTATGCATTGTAAAGCGTGTTAAGTACTTATCGTACAAAAGGTAACGTTATGTAACGTAAACTACTATTATGCCAGTCAAACTTTACAACATTTGTAACTAGAAATGTTTTCCAGTTAAAAGCATTAATGAATGTATCATGATTACCTATCACTGTATACCTATTTGATCATAGTATGTGATCACAGTAATACAAATGATTTCCATGTAACACGTATAATTTTATATGTAACAATTTTACGTAAAATGAAGACATAAACGAGCATTCAATGAAAGAAAAACATGGATATGTGCCTGAGGTAGTATTTGCCTAATATGAATAAAAGCATTGTTTACGACTGCTTTTGTGTTAATTGAACATATACAACTGTCATTTCCTCATCATTTTAGGGTAACGCAGGGTAACGTTAATTACAGAACATACATAGTGCAATAAAGTAAAAAACATGCATTTGATCGACAAGTAACGCTACTGCTGACGTATTATGGTCAAAGCAATTGTTCAAAATATCTAGAATAAGACTTCTAACAAAAAAAATTATAGTCAAACGTATTTTTCGGTAACGGTAATTAGCATGCTGTAGTTCACAAACGCCCCAGCGCCCAGAATGTAGACACTGAAAAAAATGATCAGCAGGCATTGAGCTTTCAAAAAAATAGTGTCTACAAAAATGCCTCCAGGGGGGGGGGAGGGTTTCGCCCTGTAGCACATAGCCTATATGGTTTCTCAGTTTGTGTTGACATGTACATTGTAGTTACCCATTTTCAATAGTTTTAAGTTCAACACAAAAAGTTCTCATCTTTGATGGTTAGCAAGAAATTTTTAAATAAATATGACAAGAACTACATAATGGTCTTATTTGGTTTGCTGGTATGTGGAATCTCTTCATTTCTCAGTTTTATTCAGCACACAGGCATGATTAAGGCAGTTAAAACTCATTCAAATCAAGAATAAAATGACAAGTTCAAGAGAAACAATATTAAGTAAATGCTTCCAAACTAGAAAGTTGTGCTTTTTGGATAAATGCTGCATTGATTACCACTTGAAACATACTTATTAATGTTGTGTTTCTTACTGTGTATGTACATGATGATGATGGTCTTCTATAGACTGAAAGTGGCATTTAAAGCTGTGTTTCTTATTGCATAAGTACATCTTATATGACCATTATTAGTCTCCCAACTACTTATATCACATTGGAATTCATAAAACTGACTTTCGAATGTGATAGTAAGTTTGTGAAGTCACCAAAAATCAAAGTGTTGAAAGTACTGTCGGACTTGATTTTTACCATATGAAGCAAAAAGAGAAATGTGTAACCCACATCACTCGTGCCCATACAAATATTTTAATATTTACACTTACGGACCGATTTTTCATTCATATTGTAATGCAGGTCATATGCATGTAGGTGAATGACATACGCTAACGCTTTACAAGTCCCTTTGCTAAAATTCTAAAATGAAAAAAAGCTATTGGAAAGTTAAATATACATTCGTATTTAGCGACTCAAATTATTATTCGTAAGCTGCAGTTTCAACCTCTGAAGTTTACCTGACATGAACTCATTCTATAAATCAAACTCCTCACACCGGTTAGATTTTGCTACAGTAACTTACGTACTTATCAAGGGAAGTAACCGCTGCGGGGAGTGAGTCTATAAATAGCGATTGCATCATCAAACTAACAATAGTCGGTGTGAATAATCGCCCTGTAGTATTATGAAATGTTAAAAAGGCACGAAACGCATACACTGATGGTAGATTGTTGCAAATGCATGAATACGTCCGTAGAGATGTTTCTGTACTATCGAATGAAAACTGAAAGTAGAACTACTTTTACGGCAAGATACTTTATTGGACAGTGGATACACGGTTTTAATTATACGCATTTGTCTACCGAATAGCACTTGTTTAGATACATGATTTTCCATGTAGTAATAATAAAAATGATTTGAAATATATTAAGATCCAACATACTTAATTGGGGAAAGATTCCAGATACTTCTATATAATCACACCATTTAGTTGCATACTATTTCCTTTATGCGGCAATCTTTTAACCAAGCTGTCATGGAGTCCAGCGACAAAAGTTTGCTCACCGATTACAAAGGACTTGATTTTGATAAAAATCAAGTCCAAAAATCAAACAAAAAGGTTGGAAGAGTGTTTGAAAACCTAAATGTTTTAAACAATCAATGGATGAATTTATGTTCATTCTTTTTTTTTCTTTAAACACTAGCCATATAGAATAGGCATAGCATAGAATCACAAATCATCTCTTGGAAGTTCATTTTTAGCTTGACTATCCTACATGCCTGGGTGTCGGCTTTTACATAACACTTTGGTTAACTTCTTGTACAACTTCATATTTCATCAACCACTTAATGCATTAGCTTGTTACTTCATACATGACGTTGAGGTCATAACTGGACGTCACTGTATAAGGCCTACAACTTATATAAATTTTGACTGAATTATTGACCTTTGTCAACTTCGAAAATTCCTGGTTAAAGTTTTGAAGGCAACATTAATCTTCAAAACTACTGAAGGTATTCAGTTGACGCTTAATGTGTCTTTGGGATTAAAGTTGAAGGTCACTATCCAAGGCCCTTAAACATTTTTTTCTTTCATTATCAAGCACTGAGAATAGTCTAGCTCTTGTTTTGTAACCAATTAACTTAAATTTAACATGACTAATGCGCACTGCATCTTATTTTGAGGTTTGATTCCTATCCAGTGAACAGTGTGGTTTTGCATAATGCATTTCATCATTAACAGAAAACATGTATAAAATGGTGATTGTTTCTCATGTGTAATCATTGGATAAGCATTCAAGAAACAACAAGAAAAGACAGTCAAAAATAATTCCACAAGTTTATATGTCAAGTCATAGCATTTCAATGCGTTTGAAAGTTCAATAAATTCATTCATAACCTCTAAATTTCTTCTATACAATTATCCAATATATATACAGTAAAACCTCGTTATCTCGAGGAGTCATCTGACCAGACTTATTGCTCGAGATAAACCTGGTGCTTGTAATAAACGGGTTTTGTTCGTTGAATGAAAAATAAACTGAGTATCAATAATATCATGCGCGTTGACGGGCTTGTTTACAATAATACTATGAAATGCTTACATCAAATGTATGCCATGATGTATGAGATGAAAATAATATTATATGTTCATTGAATGTATACAATATGCAATGATCATTTAAATAAAGTTCTTTATCCATTAATATGTTCGTGTGTATTCAATTGTGCAAGACCTTGTCCGAAAATCGTGTTATTGACAAACGGTGAAATGTAACAGTGACACAACGTGAACATTACTCACATATTACTCATATTGTGTTTATGTGACATTTTTTTCTGTTTATTGATAGCAATAAGTAAACCATAGATTTATCTGCGTATATGTATTGGTATCTGCTTTCCAGTCTTGTAATTAAGTTCTTATAATTAAGATCTTGTAATTAAATTATTACCATAAATCATAAGTATTTGATACTTAAACAAGAGGGCCATGATGGCCCTGTAAATGCTCACCAGGAAAAAAGGTCATTTGGAGACAAACATTGTTAAAATATTTCTACACGAGTCCAAGTAAAATCAAGTGACCCTAAGGTCAGGGCCAATTTTTACCCCAGGGCCATATTATTGCAAGAGGTCTGCTAGACAATACTACATACAAAGTATCTTGACTCTAGGCCTTGTGGTTTCGGAGATTTTTTAAATTTTCCTATACAAGTCTATATAAATCAAGTGCCCCCCGGGGCGGGGCCAATTTTGACCCTAGGGCAATAATTTGAACAAACTTGGTAGAGGACCACTAGACAATGCAACATACCAAATATCTTAGCTCTAGGCCTTGTGGTTTAGGAAAAGAAGATTTTTCAAATTTTCCTATATAAAATAGAATAAAGCCCAGGGCAGGGCCAATTTTGACCCCGGGGCCATAATTTGAACAAACTTGGTAGAGGTCCGCTAGACCATGCCACATACAAAATATCTAAGCTCTAGGCCTTGCGGTTTCGGAGAATTTTTTAAAAATTTTCCTATACAAGTCTATATAAATCAAGTGACCCCCGGGGCGGGGCCAATTTTGACACTAGGGCAATAATTTTAACAAACTTGGTAGAGGTCCATAGACAATGCCACATACAAAATACCTAAGCTCTAGGCCTTGCGATTTCGGAGAAGATTTTTAAAATTTTCCTATATAAATCTATATAAATCAAGTGACACCCGGGGCGGGGCCAATTTTGACCCTAGGGCAATAATTTGAACAAACTTGGTAGAGGTCCACTAGACTATGCTACACACCAAATATCTCAGCTCTAGGCCCTGTGGTTTCGGGCAAGAAGATTTTTTAAGTTTTTTTCTATTTGTTGCCATATCAAGTTTTTAATGAAATTTAATTTTTTGAACAACTTTGAAAGGGGACCACCCAAGGATCATTCCAGCAAAGTTTGGTTGCAATCGGCACAGCGGTGTAGGAGGAGATGTTGTTTTAAGTAAATATGGACGCCACTTCACGACGAACGATGGACGCAGGGCGATCACAAAACTAAAAATGACTGCAAACTTGCAATAAACGAATCAAGTTTCATTGTCATTTAAGTCACGAGTGCATTGTCCAATTTTAACGAGGTGTGAAAAACAAAGTACTCGGATTAAGATTTGTTCTTTTATTGCCCAATTTATACGACGTGTAAAAAACGGCATTCGCAGGTTGAGATGCATATGTGAACAATATCCATTATGACACTCCTCGAGATAATCGTGTTAATTAATGCTTAAAAATAAGTCAAGGGACCGTGACATGGCCCCGCCCCGGGTGTCACTTGATTTATATAGACTTATATAGGTTCACTAGACTATGCTACACATTAAATATCAAAGCTCTAGGCATTGTAGTTTATGACAAGAAGATTTTTTTAATTTACAATAAAATCAGGTTACCCCTGGGGCGGAGCCAATTTTGACCCCAGGGGAATAATTTGAACAAACTTTGTAGAGTTCCATTAGCCAAAGCTACATACCAAATATCTCAGCTCTAGGCCCTGTGGTTTTGGACAAGAAGATTTTTTAAGTTTTTTTCTATTTGTTGCCATAGCAACCAGAGTTTTTAATGAAATATAATTTTTTGAACAACTTTGAAAGGGGACCACCCAAGGATCATTCCAGAAAAGTTTGGTTGCAATCAGCAAAGCGATGTAGGAGGAGATGTTGTTTTAAGTAAACATGGACGCCACTTAACGACGAACGACGCACGATGGACGCAGGGCAATCACAAAAGCTCACCCTGAGCACATTCGTGCTCTGGTGAGCTAGAAAGGATGTCAGTGAATACTATAATGAATTCATCTCGATACAAATTGATTTTTCATCAAGTAAAATATCACATACAACAAATTACAACAAAACAAGATTTTTTTTTACAAAATGGGTCATTTTGTGTTAAGTATGTCAGGATTTTCTGACCAGAATTGCTCTCCTATCAAATCTATGTGAAGTCTTTCTATATTTGGACGTGAACTCCTCTTATTTGATACAGTACTCCTATTGGTGTCTGATCCTTGAGTTCTTCCTGTATGATATCTAGATAATCCTGTGTGCTGTAGCTGTAGTGTAAGGTCAAGGTCACCATTTTCTACTTGCTGAAAAAACAACACCAATACAATTAGTACAAAACAATGAACTTCATTCAAATACACTACTCAGCACAGCTACAAATAAACACTATCCATTGGTCCTCTATATATACTACTCAGCACAGCTACAAATAAACACTATCCATTGGTCCTCTATATATACTACTCAGCACAGTTACAAATAAACACTATCCATTGGTCCTCTTTATATACTACTCAGTACAGTTACAAATAAACACTATCCATTGATCCTCTTTACTTACTACTTAGCAGTTACAAACACAAGAGGGCCATGATGGCCCTATAAATGCTCACCAGGAGAAAAGGTCATTTGGAGATTAACATTGTTGAAGTTTTCTATACAAGTCTAAGTAAGATCAAGTGACCCATCTGGGCCGTTTTTTATCCCATGGCCATTATATGAACAGATTTAAAAGAGGTCCATTAGACAAAGCTAGATACCAAATATCTTAGCTCTAGGCCTTGTGGTTTCGGAGAAGAAGATCCTTTTAATTTTCCTATATAAAATAGAATAAACCCCAGGGCAGGGCTAATTTTGACCCCGGGGCCATAATTGGTAGAGGTCCACTAGACAATGCCACATACAAAATATCTAAGCTCTAGGCCTTGCGGTTTCGGAGATTTTTTTTATTATATATTTTCCTATACAAGTCTATATAAATCAAGTGACCCCCGGGGCGGGGCCAATTTTGACCCTAGGGCAATAATTTGAACAAACTTGGTAGAGGTCCACTAGATTCAGGGCCATTTCTTCCCCCCTAAGCCACTTTCCCCATTATGATAACAGTATTGCATTATGATTCTGGGCCATTTCTTTCCCATCTAGACCCCTTCCCCCCCCCCCATATAGTAACAGTATTGTGTTATGATTCTTGGCCATTTTTATCCTCTTGGCCCCTTTTTCCTCCTGTCTTCAGAAATACTATGCATAATTATTGGCTAGTTTTTCCCCTCTTGGCCTTTTTTCCCCCCTGTCTTCAGAAATACTATACATTATTGGCCGTTTTTTTTCTCTTAGCCACTTTTTCCCCTTTTCAGAAATGCTACACATTATTGGCTAGTTTTTACCCTCTTGGCCACATTCTCCCCTCACTTAAATCTGAAATAAAGCTAACCATTATATAAATTGGTAACATTTTTGGTCACTTTTTCCCCTCTTGGTGACTCAGAAATATGAACATGAAGACGTAAGTATAAACACAAATACATGAACATAACGACATAATTATGTATAAACTCATAAATATGAATATTCAGAAGTAAATATAAAGTCAGAAATATGGACTATAGAAGTAATACTCAAAAATATATATGTACAGACGTAACTATAAACTCAGAAATATGAACATAAAGACGTAAGTATAAACTCAGAAATATGAACTTACAGAAGTACATGTAATTATAAACTCAGAAATATGAACATTCAGAATTAAGCATAAACTCAGAAGTATGGACTATAGAAGTAAATATAAATTCAGAAATATGAATGTACAGAAGTAAATATAAACTCAGAAATATGAACATGCAGAAATGAATAAAAATTCAAGACTTAAGTTAAAGTATAAACTCAGGAACTGTACATTGTTCCTCATTTACAGTAAACAATTTCTTGTTCTAGGAAATGATATAAGACTTAAGCAGGAAATGTTCATTAATGATGGAAAGTTTACAAATCACAGGTAAAATAAATTCTAATATTGATGGATTTACATGTACATTTAAAAACAAATATTTCTATAATTGGGTTACAGTTACCTTTGGAGCTCTAATAAGAATAGTGCCTTTTCTGTGTAATGCTGATAAATTGTTGTAGTTTATTTCAAATTCTTTGAACAGTAACTCGTTCTTATCACTTGACATTGTGCCCTAAAATATGTACAAATACACTTGTATAGCTCGACCATGTTTTTTGAGACGAAATTATTCAGAATAATCCATTAAATCAAATAGCGGATGTGGATATTCGGAACAAATCTGACTGAAACATAGGACAAATGTAACAGGTCTTCCGTCACGGCTAAAAAAACATGGTTGAACTATACATTAAATTACCAAGGAAGCTAATACAAATTATAATGTTTCACTGAAATTGTTTTGAGAAACAAAGTGACATCGACAATATTTGTAAATAGGCAGTTCCATATTCACTACATAATTATATCTTAAGTAAAATAGCTTTAGCATTTTAAGCAGAATTAATCCTTACCAGTCATGAAATAGAAAATACATTTCATACATCAATCACTGATATATAATATCATCATGAAAATTCATACTAAACAAGAGCTCCGCGGTCGGAGACATATGCCCCCCAAACAGGGCCTTGACACAGAGTTATCGCTCAAACAATTTTCACACTCCATGTGACCTTTGACCTAAAGACCCCAATTTCTGTACCAAGAATCCCGCTGTTTATCATGTAATACTCCATACATAAACACGAGGGTCATGAGCCTTTGTAAAGTTAAGTGACCCTGGGGTGGGGCCAATTCTGGCCCTACAGCAATAATTTAAACAAATTTGGTAGATGTCCACCAGACAATGCTACATACAAAATATGTAAGCTCTAGGCCTTGAGGTTTTGGACAAGAACATTTTTCTTGTTTTCCTATATACGCCTATATAAATCATGCGAACCCCGGGGCAGGCTAATTTTCACCCTGGGGCCACACTTTTAACAGACTTGGTAGAGGTCCACTAGACAATGCTACATACCAAATATCTAAGGTCTAGGTCTTTAGGTTTCGGACAAGAAGATTATTCAATTTTCCTAAATAGATTAGAGTAAACCCAAGGATAGGCCCAATCTTGACCCCAGAGCAATAATCTGAACAAACTTGTTAGGTGCCCACTAAATAATGCTACATACTAAATATCTAGGCTCTAGGCATTGTCGTTTCGGCCAAGAAGATTTTTTTAATTTTCCTACATAAGACTACTTGTATATGAATCAAGTGACCCCTGGGGCGGGGCCAATTTTGACCCTAGGGCAATAACTTAAACAAACTTGGTAGAGGTCCACTAGAAAATGCTACACACCAAATATCTAAGTTTTTTGCATTGTAGTTTCTGACAAGAAGATTTTTAAAGTTTTTAAAGAAATTAAATTTTTGACAACTTTGGTAGAGCTTCTTGCAAGGAACATCCATGTAAAGTTTCGTTGAAATTGGCCGACTAAGAAGGAGAAGTAGTTGACGCATGCATGCACACACGGACAACGCACATCACGTGATCACAAAGCTCACCATGAGCACTTTGTGCTCTGATGATCTAAAAATGAAGAAAGTATCTAAGTTCTGACGCACGGTTTCCTAGATTAACATTCTGCTACAAAATACCGAAAACTGCTTTGAAATCCGTCATCAAATAGGACAGCAATGTTAATTCGAAAATGACACCTACTGTGTTTTTTAAGCTGAGCAATAAAAAAATTAAGTGTCTGATCAATATTGTCTCATGAAATCAAGTTAATCAACGAATTTGACGCACCCCATTCAATTTCGACAGCCAATCAAAATCGCTTATGTTTACGGATCAATAATTGAAACCAGGTTTGATGTCTGGTAAGAGATTTTTGTCATTAACGAAAGATAGTATCAATGCAATGCACATTATGTTAGAGATGTTTAACGCTGATAAGGAAGTCGATAAAGGGGTGCAGTATTTATCGCTAATAAACACCATTTTTGAGCCTTCGGTTAAATTTTTTTGTTGCTTGGTATAAAAGTATGATATTTAATCTTTGTAAATAACGTAAAATATCATTTTACGTTATTTTAGCGATTATAATCAAGCCAGATACCTTAAGAATCTCAGGAAAGTCATAATCTGTTGTAATGAGACCACTAGCATGATACTTATTTCAGGCAACATACTTTAAATTATGTCTAATTGACAACTCTTACATAGAATCAGTGCTATATATGTTTTGTGAAATAACCGATAACAGCCAACTCCACACTGTACATATCTATATATAGAATGATGGCTGCAGTACAGGTGACCATTAAGAGATGCAACTTGAGTGGTTAACTTGATGAAAATGGCCTGTTTTGATAGATATACAAACCTTTAATCTCTCTTGCGATTGTGCAGGTGTCAAACCTTTTTCTTGGATTAGCTTCCAGAAACATGTATTGTACAAGTTATTTATGTGACCTAAAAAACATTTTTGTCATAATTAAAACAGTTGTCATAGTAATGTCTATAAATATATCAAAGGGTATACATGCACAAACTATATATAGGGTACTGATTCAGACAATTATTGAAATATACTAGAAATGTGTCCGGAGGATACGAATGATGCTGAGAGATAAGTAAACAAGAGGGCCACAATAACCCTTTATCGTTCACCTGAGAACAAAGGCCAATAATTAATGACCAGGTAATATAGTTTCCATCTAGTAAAAGTCATTTTTACGTGGATTTTGAGATCAAAACCAACAATGAAGGTATAATACTGTTAAACAAGCTAAAACGTAGCAAATTTTCTAATAATAAGGCCCATAACTCTTGAAGTTGTCCACACAAAACTGAACGTGTCCAAGGCTGTAAGGTCATACACATTATTGTAAATATGATCAGTGAATAAATGAAGGCACTAGAGTGTAAACAAGCTAAAATATAGCATATATTCAAAGTCAAGGCTCGTAACTCTTGAAGTTCTTGTCCGATTCCGCCCATAATCGAACTTGTCCAAGATCTTTTGTTTATACACATTTACTAAAATATTATTAGGATTGGTGAATAAATGAAGGCGCTAGAGTTTAAACAAACTAGAATGTAGCAAATTTTGAAAATCAACTGCCCACAACTCTAGAAGTTATTTACTTTGTCCATAATTGAACTTAGCCGAGACATTGTGACCATATAACATTGTGAGCAAGTGTGATCACGATTGGTTAAGAGCTGTTGTTGATGCTAGAGTGTAAACAAACTAATTTAAAGGACGGACGACGGACATTCATCGATCCTAAAAGCTCACCTGATGAATCAGGTGAGCTAAAAAAAGGGAGCCATAACTCTGTGAAAATGTTTTGATTTTACTGGGTATTGAACTTGGCCTGTATTTTATTATTACATATCTCCATGTAAAATATGCAATCAATCCATACAAGCTAAAACTTAGCAAATTTTCTAATCTAAGTTCTGGTTCGATTCCACACATACTGTACAACATATTTCTTGAACTAAAATTTTTAATTGCTTCAAATGACATGCTCTGAACAAAACCAGTGGATGGACAAATAGACTGAAACATGGACAGCAGCATTGACAGAGACATTATCCAATACCATATTCCATTTTGAGGGAGGATAATTCCATGGACCCTCTTTGATAAAACATATCAAATATAGTTTCCATTAGACACCTAAAATTTGAATGAAACCATTTGCAAATAACAGTTTATTTTAGCTACATTGTAGCTCTTTATAGACACCATGAACATACACCTACGCATATAAAAGCGTAAATATAGCAAAATTTCAAAGTCAAGGGCCCATAACTCTTTAAGTTCTGGTCCGATTCCGCCCATAATTGAACATGTCCAAGATCTTTTTTATACACATTTACTGAAAATATGATTAGGATTGATGAATAAATGAATGCGCTAGAGTGTAAACAAACTCAAATATAGTAAATTTTCTAAGTCAAGGGCCCATAACTCTTGAAGTTTTGGTCTGTTTCCGCCCATAATGGAACTTGTTCAAGATCTTTTTGTTATACACATTTACTGAAAATATGATTAGGATTGGTAAACAAGCCAAATATAGCAAATTTTGTAATTCAAGGGCCCATAACTCTAGAAGTTATTGTCCGATTTTGCCCATAATCAAACTTAGCCGAGACATTGTGGCTATATACATTGTGAGCAAGTTTAATCACAATTCATAAAGAGCTGCGGATGCTAGAGTGTAAACAAACTAATTGTGGCCGGACGCCGGACATTCAACGATCCTAAAAGCGAATCAGGTGAGCTAAAAAAAGCTAAGTAATATGGACGAACAAGCAAACCATTACCATTTGTAAATAAAAGGTGCTAATCTTTGACTGTGTTTGCAATTTTTATAACAAAGGGATGTTATTAACGATGTACATTACAATAAGGGCATTTTACAAGTACAGTCGAAACTCATTATATCGAAATCGCTTATAGCCAAATCCCGCTTATATTGAAGTACGGATAAAGTCCCAATTTTTATCATCTTTATTACATATTAAAAAAACGCAGGTATATCGAATTCGTGGTTCTCGAAACATGTATTTTTATATATTGAAGTAGATTTTCAGTCCGAACAAAACATTTTCAACTATAAAGTGAACATCTATGTCGAACCAAATATGTCGCCAACTTACAAAAGAAACGTTCGCATCTTTTCTGCAAACAAACACAATTTAAAATCGATATTTAATTATTGACAGCTGTATAAACATGTTAGTGTCCATTCTCATGATTATAAAACTGATACAAACTTTTCGTTGATGAAACAAATTATTATTAATGCTGCTATACGTTCATCTAAAACTATCTTATGCTTATTTGAAATGTGTATAGCAAAATAAATATATCGAAAGTACCCGTATAAGTACTGGTATAAATGCAGTATTCTTATAACCCGTAACAATCCCGTACACTAAATAACATGATTGCGTTATTATTACAACACACTGACTTTAGCTCTAAAATGTTAACACGGGTATCGAAATTCCTATATCGAAATTTGTTTATATCGAAGTATAAGTCCCACGAAGTTCGATATAACGAGTTTTGACTGTAGTAGGATGATGTGAAAATGGTTACAAAAAAAGAACATTTAAAGATGTACAGCAAATTAAAGTATAGATTACATTGATGTAATTTCAGAGGGCGACGGACAATGGATGGTTTTGTTTTGGTGAATTTTTAAGAAACAGCCAATTCTTGACCACCGCCAATATTTCGCCAAAAAACGCCAAATTTTAGCACCGCCAATTTAAAGACGTATACAGTACTTACAGTCAGCTTGTCTCCAGCTCAGGTAATCTCTCAGGTTTTTGTCAGTTGGGTAAAGCACAGTGCGAGAGTCAAATGCTGGTGGATATTGCATCATGGTTGTCCCAAAATAACGTGGCCAGAAATAAACAAATGATGACGCAAACAAACTGACCACATTTGTAGCAAGTTTACTGAAAAAGAAATTAGATATTTTTCAATAAATCAATAATATAACAAGAAGTGTTTGTGAAACACAAATGCCCAACACGATTGCAAAACAGACTTTTGATCTACTGACCTCAAAATCAATTACATGTATGTGATGACCACCCTCCCAATTAAGAGCCTAGGCCAAATCTTTATCCAGTTATTGGTCATAAAAGGTTGTGTGCTGACTTGATTTTACCGGGTATTGAACTTGGCCTGTATTTTATTATTATACATCTCCATGTAAAATATGCAATCAATCCATACAAGCTAAAACGTAGCAAATTTTCTAATCCAAGGGCCCATAACTCTTGAAGTTCTGGTTCGATTCCACACATACTGTAGAACGCTTTAATTTCGCGAGGTCAAAATTTCGCGTTTTTTTGTTAAAAAGCAGCTGTTTTCTTTATTCACGTATTTATGAATTCGCGACGTCGTCAGGCAGGATTAAAGTGTGTTCAAAGAAACACTGTTTTGCTTTAGTATTTGTGTGTCACACCTGATATGTTAGACGTTTCAGTTGTGATTTATATCTAATAAAGTATCTATATATAATGTCCATCATCTTACACTCAATATCAGCATGTTTTATACAATGATCAGTTCATTAACAGACACATTTTCAGCCAGTGATATCATCACTAACTTACAAAAGTTACATCACTGTATGTTTCACTGTCTTAGGCACTATAGGAGAGATCATGTTTGTATACAGGGGTATTCATATGCAAATGTTCCCACCATCTAGCTAGTGGTAAATGGCAGAATAATTTTGTTTATTTATCCAACAGACTGCCAGTCGGCACTTTGCATATGAAAAGGTGATCTCTCCCATTGTAAATTACGGTAACACATCACTCTTGATGCTTAACCTATTCAATTGATTAAAGTAACAAACACCTGTTATCATGTACTACATGAAGAAAATGACCCTCTCCATCAGTTCTTGTAGGTTAACTCCTGATCTACTTATAATTGTTATAAAATCTAATGTAAAAAGGTTAAGTTATGCATACACATCTAGAACAGACCTACGAATGGTTGCCTAAATACTTTTTAGTAAAATGTTAATATAAAAGCAGGATGACACTAATGTCTTGTCACTCAAACAGTTACATGAAGTATACAATAATAACCATTGTAATATGATACAGCATTAAACTATCACCAAAATAGATCAATATATCACATAATTAGAGCATTTTATCATATGTTTAACATACCCTATAACTTAGAATGAATTAACATCTTACACCTGTTGTTAGAAAATCTTATACAGTATAGTTATAAACCATTCCTAACAATAGAAAATAATGCAAATTTATTCTTCAAAAGAGAAAGTTCAAATACAAACAACCTTCTTCTGTTTCAGAGTGTGTATATTTCACAAGCAGATAGTATCTATACCCTTTTTATATTATAATAGTTTACACCAAAAAAGACAATTAAACACATTATTAATCATATCATCTTATGCAGAAAATAAAACAAAAGGGCCAAGTGATCCTGGGATGCTCACCAGAGAAACAAGTCATGTTGTATCACAAATTTGATTTAAATACATGTGCTGCAGTAAGAAAACAATATAGGAAAATAGACCTCAGGGATATTATTTAGGCAATTTTGTTAGAGGGCCTCTACATGTTGCAACTTGCAAAATATCTAAGCTCTAAACCTTGTGGTTCATAAAAAAAATTTTTTTAAAACATTTTCCTGTATAAGTCTATGTTACAAGAGGGCCATGATGGCCCTTAACTCGCTCACCTGAGTGAGTAAAGACTGCGACTTCTTTCATATCAGCATTTAACTAGGTCAGAGCCTAACAATGACCTAGAAAACATCAAGACAGATATTATGAGCAACTTTCATCAATATTTGATAAACAATGTTGTCTCTACAGTGCTATTAAGGTTTACCAATGATTTGACATTTTTATTTTTGTTACAGATTTCATAGAGACAAATTTTCTAACAAGGTTTGATGTAGAGTCAATCAAAACTGTGTCCTCTAGAATGTTAACAAGGTTTTTCTTGGATTTGACCTGGTGACCTAAATTTTGTCCCCTAAATGATCCATGTTTGATCTTGTCCAAGATATCTTAAGACAAACATTCTGATGTGCTTTTGTGAAGATCTAATTAGCACTGTGACCTTCAGAGGTATTCCTTGGATTTGACCCTGTGACATTATTTTTTACCAAATAAGACAAAAGGTCTGACAAAATTTGATGAAGATCCAATCAAAACTATGACCCTTAGTGTGTTAACAAGGTTTTCCTTGGATTTGACTTGATGACCTAATTTTGTACCCTAGATGACCCATGTTAAATCTTGTCCAAATCATCATTGAGACATACATTTTGAAAAAGTTTGATGATGATTATATCAAAATTGTGACCTCAAGAGTGTTAATAACCCAATTGTGGACGCTGGACATTGACTGATACTAATATCTCTCCAACCACTATGTATATCTAAGCTCTAAACCTTGTGCTTTCAGACAAAAAGATCTTTTTATGTTTTCCTAAATAAAGCTATGTTAATATGTGACCCCTGGGGCTGGGCCAATTATGACCCAGAGCCATTATCTTAGCAAACTTTTGTTAGAGGGTCTTTAGTTGATAAACATTAAAACAAGTAGATTTTCTATATTTTTCCTTTTGGAGTTCTGCATGGAATATTTTTGCAACATTTGTACAAGGCCACACAAAGATCATTCCTGTGGATTTTTTTTTTCAATTTGACACAGCCATTTCAGAGGAGAAGTCTTTTGAAAAAGTGGACGGATGGACCACAGATAAAATAGCAAACAAACATAAAACTAGAAATATAAACGTAACAACTGATAAGACAATAAGAGACGAGTATTTAAATTTTATATATGAACAACATGGCTCCACTTTGGTCAAGGTGAACACCATGTGCCCTACATTAGGTTTAAAACATCCTTATTCATTAAATATTCACTTTTTAATAAATCATTTACCAGTCTTTTTCTAAATTAATAAGCAAAGCCATTACTTCATACCAGCTTTTTCAATTTATCATACCACTAATTGTCAGTGCTTGATAATTTCACCCAACTGGTACATCTGTATCAGACATTTATTACAAGTGAAACAGTGTATCATTATGGTCATGTATATTATAATTTATGTAAATCACCAGTAGTCAACTAACAGGCAATTAAATATAAACAATGAAAACAAACAGGATAAAAACAACAAAATTTTGACAGACAATGTACAAGTCCACAAGATTCTTGTTTAGTTTAAGGTTTGCCTATGTACAATCAAGTGACTGCTTGGGTTGGGTTAAATTGATCCAGGAGGTCATGACTTTGTTTAAAGATTTTCTATGTAAAATCAAGTAGACCCCTTGGTGAACTTCTGGTTAATTTTTACAAAATATTTTAAGACTTTCCTACATACATTCAAGTGACATCCAGGGCAGGTCCAATGTGACCAGGGCATCATGATTTGAAACTAACATGGTAGAGCTCCACTTGGCAATGCTACACACTAAAGATCAAAGCTCCAAGTCCTCTGGTTTTTGAGAAGAAATTTTTTGAAAATTTTCCTATAAACATTTGGGTAAAACAAGCAAATTTGTCAAATTGAAATTCCCTGCCAAGTAATTTTGTCAGTTGGTTAAAGCAGAAGCATACATGAATAGTACTTTCTAGCATGCATGCTGTGTAAACTACAAATCCACTGCAAGCCACTTTACAGCAAAATACCTTTCAAATTATTGTAAGAAACAGTAAAAGTGACAATTTCTGAAACTCCAAAAAGTGGGACTTTTCTGTCAAAATGCATGATAGAGTTATAGCTCATGATAAGTACATTATTTTCCACTCATCACATTCTACTAATAATTTAAGTTTCATGTTGTTCCCTTTGATACTTTTGAAGTCATTATAAATAACAGTAAAATGACCATTTTTCTAAATCTAAAGAAGGGGATAATTCAGTAACAATAGGACCAAGTGGCATTGCGATGCTCTCCTGAGTAAGGAGTTGTCAGTATCACTAACAAATTTGATTTGAAATTATGCTGCAGTAAGTAGGGCTGTCCCGATACAGATCTCAGCCGATATGATATGTATTGCAATACGGTACTAGCGATATGCGATATCTACGATACAATATAAAAGTACTTCAAAGTAATGAAAAACGTTGTAATATTAGTGTTTTTTGGGGAACCCTGCACACCTGTTTGGTGCTAGAAACTCCTAATTAACTGTTAAAAAAGGTGTAAAACTAAAATTGTCATGTACTTAAAGTCAGCAATTTGATTCACAAATGTTTAGTTGATTTCTTTGAAATACTAAAACAGAATCAAGTTTTAATCTCTGTCCCATAAATGCCCTTATATCAATTTATAAAAATCAGTCACAATTCTAGTCACAATAATAACAATACTACTAATATTTGAAATCGTTAAACAGTCATTTTGTCTTATTAACAATTCAAACATTAAATAATCAGGTTTGTGATTATTGATTAACAATACTAAATTAATAATCAACTGTTGAAAAGTTATAATGACGAGACATGTGCGTTCTAAGGTTGTTAGTCCTTGACATCACGGTGACACTTCTAACAGATATAGCTACGTGCGTCTTTGTTTTATCAAACAGCAAACCAAAATGCTGCCATAATTTTTATGTTACTTGGTGCTCCTCCCATTTTTCAGTAATGATAGGTTGCTAGTGTAGATGACGGCAATGTTTGTAAACACTTCTAGTACAGTTAATCCAACACTCTAGGAGTTTTTAATGTATAAGTAAACAAGAGGGCCAAGATGGCCCTATATCGCTCACATGACAATCACTGTTCACTCATTAAAACATTGTTTTGAACCAGTGACCTAGTTTTGACCCCAGATGACCCATGTTAGAACCTGTCCTACATATAAATAAGACAAACATTCTGACAAAATTTGGTGAAGATCCAATGAAAACCATGAAAACTACAGCATAGACAAGGTTTTCCTAAGATTTGACCTCGTGACCTAGTTTTTGACCCCAGACGACCTATGTTGCAACTTGTCCTTAATATCATTAAGACAAACAATCTGACAAGGTTTGTCCAAGATCCAATTAAAACCATGACATTTAGAGCTTTTACAAGATTTTTACCTAAGATTTGACCTGGTGACCCAGACTTTAACCCCGGCTGACCCATGTTCAACCTTGACCCACATATCATTGAGGCAAACATTTAGACAAGGTTTGGTGAAGATCCAATCAAAACTGTGATATCCACAGTGTTAACAAGTTTTCCTAAGATTTGACCTGGTGACCTAGTTATTGAACCCAGATGACCCATATTTGTACTTGACGGTTATACCATTAAAACAAACAATTTGACAAAGTTTGGTGAAAATCCATTATTAATCATATTAACGTTCTGACCCAGTTTTGCTAAAAATGAGCTAAAAATATGGCCCCCAGTGTGCTCATAAGGTAAAGTTTGACGACGCACTACGCCGGACGAAGACTGATCAGAAAAGCTCACCCTGTCACTTTGCGACATGTGAGCTAAAAAGACTCAATTTTTTACTTTAAGCGTGACCTTGACCTTGGAGGTACGAAACTGGATCTTTCACAGGACACATATTAGTGAACATTTCTGCCATGAATTTCCAAAATTCACCCATAAATGACAGTTAATAAGCAGACACAAAATAAACTAGAACTATCACTAAAGGTGATGAATACCCCCAGCTGCGGCCTTGACACAGTTATTGTTACATTTTACAGAGGGAAATATAATGCATTTTCATTTTTTTAATACCTGCAAATTGTTGCTTAGATATATCCTGACCAGTTTCTAAATATACATTATATAAAAAATAACAAAGGGCCATAACTCATTAAAATTTACTTGGACAAAACCTATTGTGGACATGCACAACAACATGCAAACTACTTCTAAGAAGTTTCACTGAATTCCTGCATGTAGTTGCTGAGAAATGGTACGGGCAAAATTTGCCTAATTGTATAAAACAAAGGGCCATAACTCGGTGAAAATTAATCCAAACAAAACCTGGTTATTGCATGCACAACTTGGCTTACTTTTTATAACTTCTGTGAAGTTTCATTGAATTCCTATGAGTAATTACTGAGATATTGTATATTCACTGTATAAAAAACAACAAAGGGCCATAACTCAGTTAAAATTAAACCAACCAAGACAAGCTTAATGGATGCACAACTAGGCTAACTACTTATCACTTCTGAGAAGTTTTGCTGAATTCCTGGCAGTAGTCAATGAGAAATAGTCAGGACAAAATTTGCCTATTGTATATACTGTAGAAAAAAACAAAGGGCTATAACTCAGTGAAAATCAATCCAAATGAAAAATGATTTAAGCATGCATAACTAGGCTAACTACTTATTACTTCTGTGCAGTTTCGTTGAAATCCTGCAAGTAGTTGCTGAGAAATTGTCCAGACAAAATTTGCCTATTGTATATACTGTATAAAAACAACAAAGGGCTATAACTCAGTGAAAATTGATCCGAACAAAAAATGCTTTAAGCATGCACAACTAGGCTCACTACTGATCACTTCTGTGAAGTTTCATTGAGATCCTGTGAGTAGTTGCTGAGAAATTGTCCGGACAAAATTTGCCTTTGTATATACTGTATAAAAACAACAAAGGGGTATAACTCAGTGATAATTAATCTGAACGAAAATTGCTTTAGGCATGCACAACTAGGCTTACTACTGATCACTTCTGTGAAGTTTCATTGAGATCCTGTGAGTTATTGCTGAGAAATTGTCCGGACAAAATTTGCCTATTGTATATACTGAATAAAAACAACAAAGGGGTATAACTCAGCGAAAATTAATCCGAACAAAAAATGCTTTAAGCATGCACAACTAGACTTACTACTGATCACTTCTGTGAAGTTTCATTGAAATCCTGTAAGTAGTTGCTGAGAAAATCTCCGGACAAATTGTGTCTACAGACGCACGGACCGACTGACCGACCGACTGACCGACCGACCGACCGACCGACCGTCAAGCGTGAATCCAATATAGCCCCCATATATTTCATATCTGGGGGTATAATTATAACTTTTTTTGCCTTTAACCTGTAAGTGTAACCTTAACCTTGGAGGTACAGCCATGGGTGTTGCTCGAAACACATTGTCAAATGATGGTTAACATTTGTGGTCAAAATCCTCTAAAAAATGACAAAGATACAGCCCGAACAAGTTTCGCGACAGACCGACAAAGAGAAAAAGTAACTCCCAACATTTTTATCAGGTCAAGTGTAAGGTCACCAAGGCTATCAAGGTCAAGGTCACACACAGAGGTCAAATGTAAAACAAGAGTATCATAGACCTATTATATAGTTGGGGTATGAATATGTCAACGCATAAGGGAGATACAGCCCGGACAAGGTCTATGATACTCTCGTTTGACATTTGACCTCAGTGTGTGACTTGACCTTGGAGCTACAGACCTTAAGTCTTAAGCGCTGCACATTGTCCTATGTTGTTTAACAATTATGCTAAGTTATTTTCAAATATGTCAATGCCTAAGGGAAATACAGCCAGGAAAATCTGTACAAACTAACTAACTAACCCACTAACTAACTAACATACAGACACGCAACTGCCATTATGGCGACAATATAGAGCTGACTGCAAGCCAGCTCGACAATAAAAAGTTAATCCTTTATGAAGTTTTCACTACTTGTACAGTACTGTTAGATTATAACTAGGGCTGTGGCGAGTATCCGAGTACTCGGATATTCACGAATCAAATTTAAAAATAAAGTATGAATTATTGTCATTACTAGATTCGTGGTTCGCGATCTTCTTTTTTAACAAATTAAAAGTGTATTTTTTATTCTTAAAAATCCCTTTTTTCAGAATAAATATTGTCTCATCAAGGACTACTTTGTTTGCCAAGATGTCCAATCGGTTCTTTAAATAATGATGCTGGTAAATCAATTAACTGGAATGGAGTACCTGTGAATTAATGACACAGATATTGATTTACTTCCTTATTCCTAATAAAATTTTTTAGCTGTCTTTAGGACTGCAATTTTGAAGTTTTAGATGGGTTACTTGATAACAAAGGATTCTTGATTCGATTTTTGGATCGTAAGTGTTGAATCGTGGATTGGATCGGATCACCACTTACCCAACGATCCACAGCCCTAACTATAATCTGTACTAATGATTGTGTTCCTTACACTTCAAATATACAAACCTTGCTCTTCTATTGTATGCATTAGTTGACTTCTTGAATACAAAACTGTATTCATCACTCTGTCCATATGCAATCATAATATCTTTAAACTCCTCCATGACTGTTTCAGCAGCCTTAGACATAAGGTCCAATGCCCGTTCATCGTTTGGTTTAATGTAATTATGAGTATCAGCAAACCTGAAAATACAATATCAACTGAGCATAAATGGTCATCTGGTCACTTCTGAACTTGTGGTCATCTACATACTTAGTGGTAATCAGATCACTTCTATATTAGTGATCACCTATATATGTGGCAACCTAGTCACTCCTTATTGGTGACCACCATTGTATATGTTTTCCATGTAACAGTTATATGTAGTTTCAATTCATACATTCGACACAGGCTTTTATGTAAGGAAATAGTTGCAGTGTTTAATACATACACTGACTTAGCACCAACCAGCAGATACCAAAACAACTCATTGAAGAAACAACATTTCCATTGATTACCATTGCACAAATTCAGTTTTAAAGTTAACAAGTACATGTCACTTCAGTCTATACACTACAGCGATCTAAAACAATGGAAACCATTAACCTGTTCACAAGTGACAATTCCTATGACACTTTTATCTCTCATCCTCATCCCTATAAATTCATTTTGTTAAAATTATGAGGAAATAAAGCAGTCATGTCATTAAACTATGATAATTCTCATAAAATTTGTCATTACTTAATTTCAAAGAGATCTACATAACACAGCTTTCAAACATGTACAGTATATAAATATGAGATCTGCATAATACAGCTTTCAAACATATACAGTATATAAATATGAGATCTACATAACACAGCTTTCAAACATGTACAGTATATAAATATGAGATCTGCATAATACAGCTTTCAAACATATACAGTATATAAATATGATATCTACATAATACAGCTTTCAAACATGTACAGTATATAAATATGATATCTACATAATACAGCTTTCAAACATGTACAGTATATAAATATGATATCTACATAATACAGCTTTCAAACATGTACAGTATATAAATATGATATCTACATAATACAGCTTTCAAACATATACAGTATATAAATATGAGATCTGCATAATACAGCTTTCAAACATGTACAGTATATAAATATGAGATCTACATAACACAGCTTTCAAACATGTACAGTATATAAATATGAGATCTGCATAATACAGCTTTCAAACATATACAGTATATAAATATGATATCTACATAATACAGCTTTCAAACATGTACAGTATATAAATATGATATCTACATAATACAGCTTTCAAACATGTACAGTATATAAATATGATATCTACATAATACAGCTTTCAAACATGTACAGTATATAAATATGATATCTACATAATACAGCTTTTAAACATGTACAGTATATAAATATGAGATCTACATAATACAGCTTTCAAACATGTACAGTATATAAATATGATATCTACATAATACAGCTTTCAAACATGTACAGTATATAAATATGAGATCTGCATAATACAGCTTTTAAGCATGTACAGTATATACAAATGAGAGAAGCATAAGTTGATTCAGTGCAAATCTAAAACCTCTTTTTATTCAATGTACTTGAATGCCAACACTTACTACATGCACATAACATTATCAAAGCCAAGAATGAAACCCATACAAGAAAGGAATGAAAAAACATGCAGAACTTAAACCACTTTCAACTTACAAACCCCTTAATGTTTAACAAGTCTTTGGCTAGCATATAATTATACAACCAACCAATTAAATGAGAATTTTACTAGTGGTGGTGGTAATGTTTCCTCTTTAGCTTCCTTCTAGCCATATATGATATGATGATACTTACATGCAAAATTAAAGCACTCAGTTTTAATTCCCATCTATTTGCCTACACATTTAAAACAGGTGACCCTGGGATGCTCATCTAAGAAACAAGAGCTCTGCGGTCGGAGACATATGCCCCCAAACAGGGCCTTGACACAGAGTTATCGCTCAAACGATTTTCACACTCCATGACACAGTGACCTTGACCTTTGACCTAGTGACCCCAATTTCAAAAGGGGTCATCTACTGTCCAAGGTCAATGCACCTGCAAAGTATCAGGCCCGTCAGTCAAACCGTTCACAAGTTATAGATGGGAAACGTTTTTCACACTCCATGTCACAGTGGCCTTGACCTTTGACCTAGTGATCCCAATTTTAATAGGGGTTATCTAGTGTCCGAGGCCAATGCACCTGCGAAGTATAAGGCCAATCAGTCAATCCATTGAAGAGTTATCAATCGGAAACGATTTTCACACTCCATGTCACAGTGACCTTGACCTTTGACCTAGTGACCCCAATTTCAAAAGGGGTCACCAAGTGTCCAAGGCCAATGCACCTGCAAAATATCAGGCCCATCAGTCAATCCGTTGACGAGTTATCTATCGGAAATAATTTTCACACTCAATGTCACAGTGACCTTGACCTTTGACCTAGTGACCCCAATTTCAATAGGGGTCAACTACTGTCCAAGGCCAATGCACCTGCGAAGTATCAGACCCATCGGTCATTCCGTTGACGAGTTATCGATCGGAAACGATTTTCACACTCAATGTCACAGTGACCTTGACCTTTGACCTAGTGACCCAAATTTCAATAGGGGTCATCTACTGTCCAAAGCTAATGCACCTGCGAAGTATCAGGCCCATCGGTCAATCCGTTGACGAGTTATCGATCCGAAATGATTTTCACACTTAATGTCACAGTGACCTTGACCTTTGACCTAGTGACCCCAATTTCAATAGGGGTCATCTACTGTCCAGGGCCAATGTACCTGCGAAGTATCAGGGCCATCGGTCAATCCGTTGACGAGTTATCCATCGGAAACTAACTGGTCTACCGACAGACAGACAGACAGGCTAGCAAAACAATATACCCCCTCTTCTTCGAAGGGGGGCATAACAAGTTATCGCCATGGTAACCAGAGTTATGCATGGAATAATATTTATTTCTGTGGAGTTTCTTCAAATTTGACACAGCAGTTTCAGATAGGTTGTTTGATGTATGATATATACAAGTTTTAGTCTATATCATACATGATACATGTATAAACAAGTTTTAGTCTATATCATACATGATACATGTATATACAAGTTTTAGTCTATATCATACATGATACATGTATATACAAGTTTTAGTCTATATACTTGATACATGTATATACAAGTTTTAGTCTATATCATACATGATACATGTATATACAAGTTTTAGTCTATATACTTGATACATGTATATACAAGTTTTAGTCTATATCATACATGATACATGTATATACAAGTATTAGTCTATATCATACATGATACATGTATATACAAGTTTTAGTCTATATACATGATACATGTATATACAAGTATTAGTCTATATACATGATACATGTATATACAAGTTTTAGTCTATATCATACATGATACATGTATATACAAGTTTTAGTCTATATCATACATGATACATGTATATACAAGTTTTAGTCTATATACATGATACATGTATATACAAGTTTTAGTCTATATCATACATGATACATGTATATACAAGTTTTAGTCTATATACATGATACATGTATATACAAGTATTAGTCTATATCATACATGATACATGTATATACAAGTATTAGTCTATATCATACATGATACATGTATACACGTTTTAGTCTATATCATGCATGATACATGTATATACAAGTATTAGTCTATATCATACATGATACATGTATATACAAGTATTAGTCTATATCATACATGATACATGTATATACAAGTATTAGTCTATATCATACATGATACATGTATATACAAGTATTAGTCTATATCATACATGATACATGTATATACAAGTATTAGTCTATATCATACATGATACATGTATATACAAGTATTAGTCTATATCATACATGATACATGTATATACAAGTATTAGTCTATATCATACATGATACATGTATACACGTTTTAGTCTATATCATGCATGATACATGTACGAGGGGTGATCATTAAATTCGTGGACAACCTTGTTCTTACCGTTATAATTAATTGTATACGTATGAGATTTTTATGTAAGGTTAACGAATATAAAAGGAAAAAAAGTACCAATAATTTCAACTAAAAGACGTTCATAAGCACTTGAAATTGATCACCATAGCAACAATAGTAAGCATAACCACCGCAGATCAAAATTTGAATAATTATCTACAAATCCAGCATTTGCTGTGGCCTCATTTTGGCGCGAAACACGATCATTAATCAATGACGTCAACTTCATATCATAACGTCTTAGCTGCTGGAAGTAAACACAATTTTGGACTTGTTATTACGTAACGATAGAAATGTCTAGATACGCAGGGTCGTCTGAGAAACAACGCCATGCGACGTCGGACGTCAAGTTTTGTGTAAGACTTGGAATGACACCGACAGAGACTAAAGAAAAAATGGAGAAAGCATCCGGGAAAGAGAATGTGTGTCGATCGCTGGTGTACAAGTGGCACAAGCGATTCTCAGAGGGACGTGATGAAGTTAAAGATGACTTCAGATGTGGACGACCGACAACGAAACGTACTGATCCAAACGTCAAGCTCGTTAAATAAATCATGGACATAGATAGGCGCACAACAATAAGGCAGATTAGTGAGCAGACTGATATAAGTTATGGACTGATTCAGCAAATTTTAACGGTAGACTTGAATATGAGAAGAATAAGTGCAGGATGGGTCCCGCGATTGTTGACTGATGAAATGGAAAAGAGAGTGCTACTCAGTAAAAGATTTCTGAAGCGATACAAACGGGAAGGTGATCGATTTTTAAACAGGATCATAACCACGGACGAAACATGGTTGTATTACTATGATCCGGAGACCAAGCACCGGGCATTAGATACACAATTATCCATTACTGTCCAGCTTGGTGCTGAGATCCTGGAACACCCGCCGTATTCACCAGATTTAGCTCGTGATACATGTATATACAAGTTTTAGTCTATATCATACATGATACATGTATATACAAGTTTTAGTCTATATCATACATGATACATGTATATACAAGTTTTAGTCTATATACATGATACATGTATATACAAGTTTTAGTCTATATCATACATGATACATGTATATACAAGTTTTAGTCTATATACATGATACATGTATATACAAGTTTTAGTCTATATCATACATGATACATGTATATATAAGTTTTAGTCTATATCATACATGATACATGTATATACACGTTTTAGTCTATATCATGCATGATACATGTATACACGTTTTAGTCGTTATACATGATACATTTTTTCTCAAAATTAACTACTATGTTTGTATACTGTCTACACCAAATTTTTTAAAGTTTCACCCTTCGGTTTTGAAACAAGAGTGCCAAGATGGCCCTTGATCGCTCACCTGAGAACAAAGGCACTGTAATTAATGACCAGGTAATATAGTTACCATCTCGTATAACCCATTTTTATGTGGATTTTGAGATCAAAACCAACAATGAAGGTATAATACTGTTAAACAAGCTAAAACGTGGCAAATTTTCTAATCCAAGGATCCATAACTCTTGAAGTTGTGGTCCGATTCCACCCATAACTGTTCTTGTCCAAGACTGTAAGGTCATAAACATTCATTGTAAATATGAGTAGGATCGGTGAATAAATGAATAGAATGTAAGCAAGCTCAAATATAGCAAATTTTCTAAGTCAAGGGCCCATAACTCTTGAAGTTCTGGTCGGATTCTGCCATATTCGAACTTGTCCAAGATCTTTTGGTTATACACATTTACTAAAAATATGATTAGGATTGGTGAATAAATCAAGGTGCTAGAGTGTAAACAAACTCAAATAAAGCAAATTTTCAAAGTCAAAGGCCAATAACTCTTGAAGTTCTGGTCCGATTCCGTCCATAATCGAACTTGTCCAAGATATTTTGGTGAAACACATTTACTGAAAATATTATTAGGATTGGTGAATGAATTAAGGCGCTAGAGTGTAAACAAGCTAAATATAGCAAATTTGTAATTCAAGGGCCCATAACTCTAGAAGTTATAGTCTGATTTTGCCCATAATCGAACTAAGTCGAGACATTGTGACCATATACATTGTGAGCAAATTTGATCACGATTCGTTAAGAGCTGCAGATGCTAGAGTGTAAACAAACTAATTGTGGATAGACGCCGGACGCCGGACATTCATTGATCCTAAAAGATGAATCAGGTGAGCTAAAAAGTATGGTCCCAATGAGGTTTAAACCCATGACCCTGAGGAATATGTCAATATGTCTGTAAAATTCATGAAATTGAGTACTCTTCAAAATGGAGGTTTTGAATTAGAGATTGAAATCCTTAAGTTTGATTTAATTCTAAAATTGTAAAATCCTTTATTTGTGTCAAGTCATAATTATGTTGTATCAATTACAAAGAAAAAGTTAAAGTCATGTTCAATTGTAACACTGATATTAAATATGGAATGCCTACAGACATAATTGTGACATATATCTGTGACATATCTCCACCAAACCGTCTCAATATCCATTTACTTGTATATTCCATAATGTAACTATAAGTGAACTAAATGGACACATAATATGGTGTAATATCATAAGTTGAGCCATCAATCATTGTTAATTCCTGTATAATTAATGAGAGAAAAAAGGTAAAATTAAAATCAAATGGCGCATGTTGACAGCTATCTAATGCAATGAAGCCATGAATTTGAACTTAATATGAAAATTTATGTCCAGCAAAGCTAATAAACTACATGAAACTGATATGACTGGTATAACAAGGGCAACTTCAACTTTAGGTATTTCCTTGTAGAATCAACAAATACAATCATGGGACTGTCTGTCAGTTAAATCAGATGGTAATTGCACTATACATTAGGCAGCATTGCTAATGATATCATTGAGACAATAGCAAACAAACAGTATAATCAATTAACAGAATATGTCACCAGTAAACAAACTGCATCATCAGCAAACACAAAATTTGTATGCATATGTATCATCAGCAAACAAACTGCATCATCAGCAAATAGAATGTGTCATCAGCAAACAGACTGCATCATCAGTAGACAAACTGTCATCAGTAAACCAAAATGTGTCATCAGTAAATAAACCATATTATCAGTAAACAAGAGGGCCATGATGGTCCTGTAAATGCTCACCAGGAAAAAAGGTCATTTGGAGAAAAAAATTGTTAAAATATTTCTACACGAGTCCAAGTAAAACCAAGTGACCCTAAGGTCAGGGCCAATTTTTAACCCAGGGCCATAATATGAACACATTTGGAAGAGGTCTGCTAGACAATACTACATACAAAATATCTTGACTCTAGGCCTTGTGGTTTTGGAGAAGATTTTTTAAACTTTCCATTATAAGCCTATATAAATCAAGTGACCCCCAGGGAGGGGCCAATTTTGACCCTAGTGCAATAATTTGAACAAACTTGATAAAGGTCCACAAGAAAATGCTACATACCAAATATCTTAGCTCTAGGCCTTGTGGTTTAGGAGAAGAAGATTTTTCAAATTTTCCTATATAAAATAGAATAAACCTCAGAGCAGGGCCAATTTTGACCCCGGGGCCATAATTTGAACAAACTTGGTAGGGGTCAACTAGACAATGACACATACAAAATATCTAAGCTCTAGGCCTCACGGTTTCGGAGAAGAAGATTTTTAAAATTTTCCTTAACAAGTCTATATAAATCAAGTGACCCCCAGGGCGGGGCCTATTTTGACCCTAGATCAATAATTTGAACAAACTTGGCAGAGGTCCACTAGACAAAGCTACACACAAAATATTGAAGCTCTAGGCCTTGTGGTATCGGAGAAGATTTTTCAAATTTTCCTATATAAAAAAGATTTTAACCCTGGGGCCATAATTTGAACAAGCTTGGTAGAGGTCCAGAAGACAATGCTACATACAAAATATCTTAGCTCAAGGCCTAGTAGTTTTGGAGTAGAAAATTTAATAAATTTTCCTATATAAGCCTATATAAATCAAGTGGCTCCCGAGGCAGGGCCTATTTTTACCCTAGGGCAATAATTTGAACAAACTAGGTAGAGGTCCACTAGACAATGCTGCAATATTAAGATTTTCAAAAAAAATCCCCAACCAGAGTTCGGTATGGAATGGAATTCTTTGCACGACGCCGGACGCCAGACGGAGAGTGATCCTATAGCTCACTTTGTGACATGTGAGCTAAAAACAACAAAGGGCTATAACTCAGTGAAAATTAATCCGAACGAAAAATGTTTTAAGCATGCACAACTAGGCTTACTACTGATCACTTCTGTGAAGTTTCATTGAGATCCTGTGAGTAGTTGCTGAGAAATTGTCAGGACAAAATTTGCCTATTGTATATACTGTAGAAAAAAACAAAGGGCTATAACTCAGTGATAATTAATTCGAACGAAAATTGCTTTAAGCATGCACAACTAGGCTTACTACTGATCACTTCTGTGAAGTTTCATTGAAATCCTGTAAGTAGTTGCTGAAAAATTGTCCAGACAAATTGTGTCTACAGACGCATGGACCAACAGACCGACCGACCAACCGACCAGCCGACCGTGAATCGTGAATCCAATATAGCCCCCATATATTTCATATCTGGGGGTATAAAAATGTGGCCCCTAGTGTGTTCACAACATAAAGTTTGATGCCGCACGACGCCAGATGGAGACTGATCCTTAAAATTCACCCTGTCACTTTGTGACAAGTGAGCTAAAAACTACCAAATTCTTTGATAATTACCTGTGAAATCCTTTACCATCAATACGAACTACTATCCAACAATTAGGTAACAATTTGTCCTCAGTCTCAAATTGTTTAACATATTCAAACTTGCTCTTTGCCATTGGTGAATTGTCAAATTTACTGAAAATATATGAACTGCAGGTTTAATAATGAGGTTCTTGCATTATTGTTCAAATATACAGGGAAATCATTTTCTACCTACAAAAATTTGGGTAGATAAATTGTTTCCTCTAAATCTGTACAATATTGCCAACTTTGTCCCGTTTTACTGAATTTTGCCATATAAATAGTAGATGTGACAGTGGTTATACTTCTAAATAAAAGGTTGTATGTTTATTGTCATATGTTTATTGTCGTGTGTTTATTGTCGTGTGTATTGCTGTATTTTGTATGTTTATCGTCTTATGTTTATTGATATATATTAATTTTTTTGTTGTATGTTTATTGTCGTATGTTTATTGTCGTATTTTTATTGTCATATGTTTATCGTCATATGTTTATTGATGTATATTAATTTTTTTTTTTGTATGTTTATTGATGTAGGTTTATTGTTGTATGTTTGTTCATGCATATTTATTGTTGCATGTTTATTGTCATATTTTTATTGTTGCATGTTTATTGATGTATGTTTATTTATGTAGGTATATTGATGTATGTTTACTGATATAGGTTTATTGATGTGGATTCATTTACATAAACAGACAGCCAAACCTGTGGAAATTATGCCACAAATGGTGGCCTTGATCTATCAAGCCAAAATTACTAACATCATAACACAATGCAAAACTCTGTCAATATAAATCAAATCTGAAAAGAAGCAACCAAATTTATAAGCTGTATGTTGCTACCATTAAAGGCGGTCAGTTGCTTTCCTTTCTCACGCGTGTTAAGAAAGAAAACTGACAGAAACAATTGTTTTGGACAATACATGTATCTAGCACATGCTGAAGTATTATGGCAATGATTGCTATTTTTTATGGAAGAAAACCTTTATTTCTCAATGTGGTACTATAACCGAAAGGGTATTCTCAGGCTATTTTTAGAATTGAGTACTTCCTATTTTGATTTTGTAGCATGCAACTATGTAAACAACAAAACATGTCAAACAGCCTGAGCACAGTAAGGAAAACATGCTTTTTAATTAATCTTCTTTATCAATATGAGGTTTTAGTTAAGTATTACAATTTGCCTTTCTATGGAAATAGATCACCCTATCCCAGAGTTCAACGTGAAAGCGAGGTCTTTTTTTAGCGGGAATCTTAAAATAGGGTGCAAACTAATAAAATCCCTATACTTTGAGTTCAAAATAACGTATACTTCCACTTTTTATACAAGAGGGCCAAGATGGCACTATATCGCTCACATGACAATCATTGTTTACTCATTAAAACATTGTTTTGAACCTGTGACTTAGTTTTTGACCCCAGATGAGCCATGTTAAAGCTTATCCTACATTTAAGTAAGATAAACATTCTGGCAAAGTTTGGTGAAGATCCAATCAAAACCATGACAACTACAGCATAGACAAGGTTTTCTTAAGATTTGACTTAGTGACCTAGTTTTTTACCCCAGATGACCCATGTTCGAACTCGTCCAAGATATTATAAAGACAAATATTCTGACAAGGTTTCATGATGATCCAATCTAAACAGTGACTTCTAGAGTGTTTACAAGGTTCTCCAGCAATTTGCTCTGGTTTTTACCGGAAATGACCCATTATCAAACTTGATCTACATATTATTGAAATAAACATTCAGACAAAGTTTCATGAAGATCCAAAACAGTGATTTTTAGAGGGTTCACAAGGTTTTCCCTTATCAGGCCCTGGTGACCTAGTTTTTCCCCAAAATGGCCCAATAGCGAATTTTTTCGAGATTTTGTCAATATTAACGTTCTGACCCAGTTTTGCTAAAATTGAGCCAAAAGTGTGGCCCTTAGTGTGTTCACAAGGTATAGTTTGACGACGTCAGACGCCGGAGATGGAGACTGATCCTAAATGTTCACCCTGTCACTTTGTGACATGTGAGCTTAAAATATTATTAGAATTGGTGAATGTAAAATTGCTAGAGTGTAAACAAACCCAAATATAGCAAATAAAGTCAAGGGCCCATAACTCAAGAAATCCTGGCCCGATTTCGCCAACTTTTCCAAGATCTTTTAGTTATGCACATTTACTGAAAATATTATTAGGATTGGTGAATAAATGAAGGCGCTAGAGTTTAAACAAACTAAAATGTAGCAAATTTTAAAAAAAATCAAGGGCCCATCACTCTAGAAGTTATTGATTTTGTCCATAATTAAACTTAGCCGAGACATTGTGGCAATATACATTGTGAGCAAGTTTGATCATGATTGGTTAAGAGCTGTTGGTGCTAGAGTGTAAACAAAACGATATACTAAGACGTTGTGGCTATTTACATTGTGACCAAGTTTGATCATGATAGGTCAAGAGCTGTGGACACTAGTAGAGTGTAAACAAACTAATTTTGGACGGAAGACGGACATTCATCGATCCTAAAAGTTTACGTTGGCGTTTAAACATACTTTTCAAAAATATATAATATGCTCAAACAAGAGGGCCAAGTCAAAATAATTAATGAACAGATAATATAGTTTCCAACTCGTATAACCAATTGTTATGTAGATTTTGACATCACAACCAACAATGAAGGTATAATACTGTTAAACAAGCTAAAACGTAGCAAATTTTCTAATCCAAGGGCCCATACATCTTTAAGTTCTGTTCCGATTCCACCCATAACTGATCTTGTTCACAATAGTAAGGTCATAAATATTCATTGTAAATATGATTAGGATTGGTGAATAAATGAAGGCGATACAGTGTAAACAAGCTAAAATATAGAACATTTTCTAAGTCAAGGGCCCATAACTCTTGAAGTTAAGGTCCGAATCCACCCATGAACAAACTTGTCCAAGATCTTTTGGTTATACACATTTACTGAAAATATGATTAGGATTGATGAATAAATGAAGGCACTTGAGTGTAAACAAGCTAAATATAGCAAATTTGGTAATTATTCAAGGGCCCATAACTCTAGAAGTTATAGTCCGATTTTGCCCATAATCGAACTTAGCCAAGACATTGTAGCCATATACATTGTGAGGAAGTTTAATTATGATTCTTTAAGAGCTGCGGATGCTAGAGTGTAAACAAACTAATTGTGGACGGACGACAGACGCTGGACATTCAACGATCCTAAAAGCTCACCTGATTCATCATGTGAGCTAAAAAAAGTATGGTGCAATCTGGAATTGAACTCATGCCGGTTGGCTCACAGTGAAAACGTATGTTATACCTACTGCGCCAGCGCCACTTGTGCAATATTATTCTTATCTCGAGGGCTCAGCACAACACTATTGTAACTTGTTCTTATTTCAATATGAGTTACAACACTCTTGCGTTGAACCCTCGATCTATAATTCGTAAATGCCTTCTATTCAATAACTTGTTTTCCGAATATCCACATCCACTAGTGGATTTAGTGTATTCTTCCGTTTAGGCTCAAAACTTGTGATCAAGCTATAGTCATGTTTTACCATATCATGTTTCTGATGACATAGCAAACAGAGCTGTGCTATTGAAAGGTAATTAAAGATAATTTCACACACACTTTCATCTTTGGTGTTGACAATAAGTTTCCATACTTTAAACCGATCATGTCAGTAAATATTTCAACAACCTGACATATTTAATATTAAAAGGTCAAAGTCTACTGACTTCTTCTTATGGGTTAAATTGTGTGGTCATAATTTTGGCCATCATACATAGTTAGCACTTACCAGATCACAAAAGCAATGAGAAATAAACATCTCCAGTACTGTCAGTTTTAAGACTCCAGTCAACATTCAAATTTTATCGCCAAAGCTATCATTAAATATCCACAACAAGAAACTACTTGACAACAGAAACTTCAAAACAACAGACAACCAGTCAACAACAATACCACCCATCAACATTTCTATCAGATTCTGTAAACCATTATAAAAATTCAAAAAAAATCATCTGTCACTCATAAAATGTCAACAAAGCCTATACTACATCAATTATTATTTCAACAATTTGATACACAACAAAATTAGAACATGTATACTACAAGCAAGAAAATACTAAATACCAACTGACCTGTCTATTCCATGGTATTAAATGTTAAGTACCAGTAGGCATTACTAAGTTAATTTTATCCAATATATCAATAAACAGACCATAACAAGCATGTGGTCCTTTAAAGTCTTACATAACTTCCAGATATGAAAAACTAGACCTACATAAATTTAATAACATTTGAATTAAGTTTAAAATATTCATCTTATCTTTGTATTTCAACAGGTTTAGATGAAAATTAAGGTTCTTTTTATTTATCTTTCATGATATCTAGAGTAATACATATAGTACAGAAAAATAATCCCCATAAATTCTGTAATAAAGTTAAACCCTGACTATTCAAATGCGATTGTTCGAAAAATGTGATAGTTCAAAATTGTTCGTCAGTGCCGGTGAATTCGTCAGTGCCGGTGAAGTCCCCAGATACGTTTTAACACTATAATAAGATGCGAAAGTTTGAAATAGGCCATTTCTTCCCCATTACGCCACTTCCCCATCCCCACCTTTGTAATAACAGTATTGCATTATGATTCAAATTGGTAAATAATATATGTTCATGTTTGTCCATTCATCTGTCTGTCTGCTTCAAATTGGATCCTGCAATAATTTAAACACTGTTTAAGCTAGGTTAATGAAACTAAGTATGTGAATTAGCATCTAAGTGGAGATTATGCACATCATTTTGTTTTTCCCTCAGGTAAAAATTGTGGTTGCTGTCATAACAGAAAGTCAAAATATGGCCGCAAAATCATGATCCATTGAAAACTTAAATAATATTCAAGCTAAGTTGATGAAACTTGGCAGTTCGGCTTGTGAATGTGTTGCATTAATGTGTGTAGTTAATGCATATCATTTGATCAACCAGGGAGGAAAATCTGGCCAGGGGGGAAGAAATGGATTGTTACACCGGTTTTTACCGTTTTCAGCCGCGAAAATATCAGTTCGAGCAGATACATCATGGCATTTCGAACTATCACTATTCAACTGTACTAAGAAACGGCTTCAATAAGGGCTATTTCAAACAAGAGGGCCAAGATGGCCCTTTTTCGCTCACCTGAGAACAAAGGCACAATAATTAATGATCAGGTAATATAGTTTCCATTTCGTAAAACTCATTTTTACGTAGATTTTGAGATCAAAACCAACAATAAAGGTATAATACCTTTAAACAAGCTAAAACGTACAAATTTTCTAATCCAAGGGCCCATAACTCTTGAAGTTGAAGTCCGATTTCACCCATAACTAAACTTGTCCGAGACCAAAAGGTCATACACATTCATTGTAAATATGATTAGGATCGGTGAATAAATGAAGGCGCTAGAGTGTAAACAATTTAAAAATAGCAAATTTTCTAATCAAGGGCCCACAACTCTTGAAGTTCTGGTCCAATTCAGCCCATAATCAAACTTGTCTAAGATCTTTTGGTTATACACATTTACTGAAAATATGATAAGGATTGGTGGATAAATGAATGCTCTAGAGTTTAAACAAACTTAAATATAGCAAATTTTCTAAGTCGAGGGCCCATAACTCTTGAAGATGTGGTCCGATTCCACCCATAATCAAACTTGTCCAAGATCTTTCCATTATACTCATTTACTGAAAATATTGTTCAGGATCGGTGAACAAATGAAGGCGCTAGAGTGTAAACAAGCTAAAATATAGCAAATTTTCAAAGTCAAGGGCCCATAACTCTAGAAGGTCTGGTCCGATTTCACCAATAATCAAATCTTTTGGTTATTCACATTTACTGAAAATATTATTAGGATTGGGGAACAAATGAAGGCACTACAGGGTAAACAAGCTAAATATAGCAAATTTTGTAATTCAAGGGCCCATAACTCTAGAAGTTATTTTCGATTTTAGCCCATAATCGAACTTAGCCGAGACATTTTGGCCATATACATTTTGAGCAAGTTTAATCATGATTCATTAAGAGCTGCGGATGCTGGAGTGTAAACAAACTAAGTATGGACAGACGACGAACGCAGGACATTCACTGATCCTAAAAGCTCACCTGATGAATCAGGTGAGCTAAAAAATGGCAAGTTTTGGTTTTTCATCAGAAAATCATCCTATATATATTACAGAATGTCAACTATATTTGTATTTTGTATATTTTCATGCCCTAAGTAAATGTGCCAAGTTTTACGAAAGTAGCATTAAAGGGGCATGCCCTGGAACTGAAGTGTCTCGAATATAAATCAAATTGGTATCATTTGAATGCCAAAATCAATTAATGAAAGTCCTGTAAAATATTTACGAAATGCCCCGCTATTTGACTCAAAATACACATTTCAAGATTTAACAAACCTGCTGATTACGCCTTAGAAAATATTCGTCATTTTCATAACTCGACCCTTTCGGGATCTGTCAAAAGCGGAAAAAATGTCAACAAACTGTGAAATGGTAAGTATTGCTCATGTCATGTTCATTGTTTGCGACATAAAGCTTATCTATCGATCAATTATAGGTAAATATCATTGTTTTGCTGCTTGAAAGGCAGGGCGCACGCTAAGTTAAATTCTCAGACGAATCAGAAATATCGTTGTTGTCAATAAAAGGCTTGTAAGCCTTTTATTTAAATCGGCATATAAATACCCACGCATGCGTTATAGGGCCATTTTTGAAGGCACATTCTTCTTTGACGTTTCGGTAATAATTGTTTTTACAAGTGATAAACGCATTTTTGGTGTATAAAACCCAAGACACAGCAGTTCCTGGGCATGCCCCTTTAAAGACATTGAACCAGGAATGCGAGGCATGTGACTTATGGACCAGAAAGTCCCCTAATTCCACAGTAGGGGGTAATAAAACAGACAGGGTCATTGATAGACTAGCACCTGTTTACATATCTGTTACTCTATGCTTATAAAACAAAAGCAATTTAGTCATAAACTTATTATCACTGTAAATCAATAAAATTTATTACCCCACTTTTTGACTAGGTGTCAAGTCTACAGACCGTGACCAGACTGGTTTTATCTGATTAGGGGCAATAAAACAATTAAGAGATTAGACCACATGTGGATTTTGGGGGGGGGGGTCACTTATATAGTAGCTGTTCAATGTTCAACAGAAAAAATATACATGGAAAACCTTTTAAAAATGTCAGGAGTGTGACAAAAAAGTGTGACATTTTTTAAAAACCTACTTTGTTAACGCTTATTTGTAAACGACTTACAAATACTGAGTTGTAAAAATGTAATTAAGGTTAATGACTTTCACCATGGGCATCCTTAAATAGCATTTTTGTGAAGAAATTACGTAAACGTACAAAAAAATATAACTTTTATGCTACTTGGTGGTAAAGAATAATTTGCCTTAAAAATCATCAAAATTAACTTGATAACTGTATTAATTATTTATGGCTAATTCCCTATTGAAATACTGATTTATACTATTTATTTTAAGGTATATGGGATCCAAAAACATATTGTTTAATCTTTTCCTTTGATTGAATAATTTTACAGCCGGCTTAAAAAATCATGCCTCAAATCTGTCAGGAGTGTGACATTGCACATAAACTGAATATTTTCTCATTTTAAATACTAAATATACAAATTAAATTGAGTTTTTTTATAAACCATATGCGAGGGTCTTATGAAATATTGTATCCTTCATGAACTCAGTTGACTTCAGGCATAGTGAACAGCCTTTATATTGGTGTCAGGAGTGTGATGCAATTTATTGCATCATATAACAAGAGGGCCATGATGGCCCTGGCCCTATATCACTCACCTGAGCATTGTAACACTAAGGGACAATTTGATCAAGGATAAGTTATTTGACATGGTAAAAAATTATCTACCAAAACTTTTAAGTAGGTGTTGAAATGAACTGACCCCCGGGGCTGGGCGAATATTGACCACAGGCCATGATTTGAACAAACTTGGTAGAGTGCAACAAGAAAATGCTACATTCGAAATTTCTAAGCCCTAGGCCTCAATGTTTTGGGCAAGAAGATTTTTTTAAATTTTCCTAGATATGGGCCTTTATAAATTTAGAGACCACGGGGCAGAGCCGATCTTAACCCCCAACCAAAATTAGTCTAACTTAATAGAGGTCTGCTAGACAATGCTACATACCAAATATCTTAGCTCTAGGCCATGTGGTTTTAGACAAGGAGATTTTTTTAATTTTCCTATATAAAATAGAGTAAACCCTTGGGTTGGGCCAATTTTGACCCCGGGCCATAATTTTAACAAACTTGGTAGAGGTCCACTAGACAATGCTACATACCAAATATCTAAGCTCTAGGTCTAGTAGTTTCAGAGAAGATTTTTAAAATTTCCTTATATAAATCTATATAAATCAAGTGATCCCCAGGGCGGGGCCAATTTTGACCCCGGGGCCATAATTTGAAAATCTTGTTAGAGGTTCACTAGGCAATGCTACACACTAAATATCAAAGCTCTAGGTCCTCTGGTTTTTTAGAAGACTTTTTAAATTTCCTATATAAGTCTATATAAATCAAGTGACCCCCTGGGCGGGACCAATTTTGACCCTATGGCAATAATTTAAACAGACTTGGTAGATGTCCCCTAGGCAATGATACACACCAAATATCAAAGCTCTAGGTCCTCTGGTTTTTGAGAAGATTTTTTAATTTTTTTACTATATAAAATAGAGTTAACCCTGGGGTGGTGCCCCAGTAAAGGTCCACTAGGCAATGCTACACACCAAATATCAAAGCTCTATGTCCTCTGAGAAGAAGATTTTTATAGAGTTTCAAAAGAAATCCGTCCAGTTGCTATGGCAACCAGAGTTCTTCATGGAATGGAATTCTTTGGACAACTTTGGTAGAGCTTTAAGCAAGGAACACACCTGTGAAGTTTTCTTGAAATTGACCTAGTGGTTTAGGAGGAGATGTTGTTTAAAGAAATTGTTGACGACGGATGACAACACAGCTCGATCCTAAAACTCACCATGGCACTCTGTACCGAAATTCGAGATAAACAAACACTGTATAATTATACATGTTTTTAAGTATTTGTGTGTATATATAGCCTTCATTTTAATACTACAATGCATGTTTGATTACGTTTCGCTTGAATGAAACATGTGCATAGATAGAGAAGAAACAAAATAATTATGTATCTATTCATAATAATTAATATCAACGTGTTTCAACATAAGATACTTATTAATGAAATTTGAGGTAAGAATTCGAAAATACAGAGCGTCAGCTAGCTTTACATTTTTTCGGATGTGTATACACAAGAGAAATTGAGCTAAAAATGTGGCCCCTAGTTTGTTCACAAGATGAATTTTGACGACGCACGACGCCAGACGCAGACTGATCACAAAAGTTCACCCTGCCACTTTGTGAAATGTGAGCTAAAAAGCGATAAAACTAATATCCATTACAAAATACAAATAAGGACTAACATGTATCAACAGGATTAAAAAGTTTGAACACACATCAAATATATATACTTTAACATACATGTATATGTAAATGTTGTAAACATTTGTCTATATGATATTTTCAATAAGTTTAATGTTAAATTATAAAAAAATATATACAATAACATATTTACCTGAAAATCACTTTCTGATATTTAATAATATTGACATAAAAAAAACAGAAATAAATCTCCCTTATTCCACTTCAGATCAAAATTTAAGTCTTGAAAAATCTACAGTATGAACTGATATTTAAATTTTAAATTACCAGTCAATTACATGTTGTACTCTATCTAGTTATTATCAGTTGAAATAACAGCATACAACATATCTGTCATTGATCACTAAACCTTGTCAAAAGTTTAATAAAATACTTTATTGCATTTAAACCTAAAATTTTGGCCTGACTTCAATAATAATTTGGTCAGAACTACAAGGTAATCAAAATTTTTCACACCAATGTAATTATTTTAAACTCTATCATTTTTCACATCTAAAACATTTAAAAACCTACAAATGTAGGATTCAGCCAATAATCCAATTAGAACTTCAAAAGTCAATTAAATTCTTTTAAAGCCTGAACATTTATTGGCAGCAAGTAAAGCTTTATTCTGTAATGATAATAATGAAATATATACTATTTTCAGAACAGTGACCTACTACAAGAAGCTAATCCATAAATAGTTTATGCATATAAAATATGGGAGTAAATTTGGATGTGTGACAATGTTGAATAAAGCATTGATATAAGTCAATTATTTAATTGAACAGGTACAAATATAACAAGAAGGCCAAGATGGCTCTTTATTGCTCACATGACAATCATTGTTTACTCGTAAAAACATTTTTTTGAACCTGTGTCATGAGGTCAGCTGATATCAAAGTTTTCCTGTGATTTGACATGGTGACCTAGTTTTTGACCCCAGATGACCCATGTTCGAAATTGTCATACATATCATTAAGGTATCTGGTGTGGATGTCAGGTCAAATCAAGTTTCACCAATTTATAGATTTAAAAACTAAACCATAATTATATACTAAAATAAACCAACTGTATAAAGTGCATTGCAAGTGATTTTAAACAAAACTTACATTTGATTGGTTTCCTATAAACCAATATCGCACGTAATTTACAAATATTTGAATAACGATAACTACTCATTAATGATTTTAGTAGAGGTATACAACAAGGACAGATATACAACTATGAGAGATATACAACTAGGAGAGTGTACAACTAGGAGAGATATACAACTATGAGAAGAGATATACAACAAGGAGAGATATACAACCAGGAGAGATATACAACTAGGAGAGATATACAACTAGGAGAGATATACAACTAGGAGAGGTATACAACTAGGAGAGGTATACAACTAGGAGAGATAAACAACTATGAGAAGAGATATACAACTAGGATAGGTATACAACTAGGAGAGATATACAACTAGGAGAGGTATACAACTAGGAGAGATATACAACTAGGAGAGGTATACAACTAGGAGAGATATACAACTAGGAGAGTGTACAACTAGGAGAGGTATACAACTAGGATAGGTATACAACCAGGAGAGATATACAACTAGGAGAGGTATACAACTAGGACAGATATACAACTATGAGAGGTATACAACTATGAGAGATATACAACTAGGAGATATATACAACTAGGATAGGTATACAACTAGGAGAGTGTAAAATTAGGAGAGTGTACAACTAGGAGAGGTATACAACTAGGAGAGGTATACAACTAGGACAGATATACAACTATGAGAGGTATACAACTAGGAGAGTGTACAACTAGGAGAGGTATACAACTAGGAGAGGTATACAACTAGGAGAGATATACAACTAGGAGAGGTATACAACTAGGACAGATATACAACTATGAGAGGTATACAACTATGAGAGATATACAACTAGGAGAGATATACAACTAGGAGAGATATACAACTAGGAGAGTGTACAACTAGGAGAGGTATACAACTAGAAGAGGTATACAACTAGGAGAGATATACAACTAGGAGAGGTATACAACTAGGAGAGGAATACAACTAGGAGAGGTATACAACTAGGAGAAGAGATATACAACTAGGACATATATACAACTAGGAGAGATATACAACTAGGAGAGATATACAACTAGGAGAGGTATACAACCAGTAGAGGTATACAACTAGGAGAGATATACAACTAGGAGAGATATACAACTAGGAGAGATATACAACTAGGAGAGATATACAACTAGGAGAGATATACGAGAGATATACAACTAGGAGAGATATACAACCAGTAGAGGTATACAACTAGGAGAGATATACAATTAGGAGAGGTATACAACTAGGAGAGATATACGAGAGATATACAACTATGAGAGATATACAACTAGGAGAGATATACAACTAGGAGAGATATACAACTAGGAGAGATATACAACCAGTAGAGGTATACAACTAGGAGAGATATACAACTAGGAGAGATATACAACTAGGAGAGATATACGAGAGATATACAACTAGGAGAGATATACAACCAGTAGAGGTATACAACTAGGAGAGATATACAACTAGGAGAGGTATACAACTAGGAAAGATATATGAGAGATATACAACTAGGAGAGATATACAACTAGGAGAGATATACAACTAGGAGAGATATACAACTATGATATGTATATAACTATGAGAGATATACAATTAGGAGAGATATACAACCAGCAGGAGAGATAAACAACTATGAGAGGTATACAACTATGAGAGATATACAGCTACGAGAAGAGATATATACAACTAGGAGAGATATACAACTAGGAGAGATATACAACTAGAAGAGATATACAACTATGAGAAGAGATATACAACCAGGAGAGATATACAATCAGGAGAGATATACAACTAGGAGAGATATACAACTAGGAGAGGTATACAACTATGAGAAGAGATAAACAACTAGGAGAGGTATACAACTAGGAGAGGTATATAACTAGGAGAGATATACAACTAGGAGAGGTATACAACTAGGAGAGATATACAGCTAGGAGAAGAGATATATACAACTAGGAGAGATATACAACTATGATATGTATATAACTATGAGAGATATACAATTAGGAGAGATATACAACCAGCAGGAGAGATAAACAACTATGAGAGGTATACAACTATGAGAGATATACAGCTACGAGAAGAGATATATACAACTAGGAGAGATATACAACTAGGAGAGATATACAACTAGAAGAGATATACAACTATGAGAAGAGATATACAACCAGGAGAGATATACAATCAGGAGAGATATACAACTAGGAGAGATATACAACTAGGAGAGGTATACAACTATGAGAAGAGATAAACAACTAGGAGAGGTATACAACTAGGAGAGGTATATAACTAGGAGAGATATACAACTAGGAGAGGTATACAACTAGGAGAGATATACAGCTAGGAGAAGAGATATATACAACTAGGAGAGATATATACAACTAGGAGAGATATACAACTATGAGAGATATACAACTATGAGAAGAGATATACAACAAGGAGAGATATACAACTATGAGAGATATACGAGAGATATACAACTAGGAGAGATATACAACTTGGAGAGATATACAACTAGGAGAGATATACAACCAGCAGGAGAGATAAACAACTATGAGAGGTATACAACTATGAGAGATATACAGCTAGGAGAAGAGATATATACAACTAGGAGAGATATACAACTAGGAGAGATATACAACTATGAGAAGAGATATACAACAAGGAGAGATATACAACTATGAGAGATATACGAGAGATATACAACTAGGAGAGATATACAACTTGGAGAGATATACAACTAGGAGAGATATACAACCAGCAGGAGAGATAAACAACTATGAGAGGTATACAACTATGAGAGATATACAGCTAGGAGAAGAGATATATACAACTAGGAGAGATATACAACTAGGAGAGATATACAACTATGAGAAGAGATATACAACAAGGAGAGATATACAACTACGAGAGATATACGAGAGATATACAACTAAGAGAGATATACAACTAGGAGAGATATACAACCAGGAGAGATAAACAACCAGGAGTGATATACAACCAGGAGAGATATACGAGAGATATACAACTAGGAGAGATATACAACTAGGAGAGATATACAAACAGGAGAGATATACAACTAGGAGAGATATACAACTAGGAGAGGTATTCAGCTAGGAGAGATATACAACTAGGAGAGATATACAACCAGGAGAGATATACAACTAGGAGAGGTATACAACTAGGAGAGATATACAGCTAGGAGAAGAGATATATACAACTAGGAGAGATATACAACTAGGAGAGATATACAACTATGAGAAGAGATATACAACTAGGAGAGATATACAACTAGGAGAGATATACAACTAGGAGAGATATACAACTAGGAGAAGAGATATACAACAAGGAGAGATATACAACTAGGAGAGATATACGAGAGATATACAACTAGGAGAGATATACAACTAGGAGAGATATACAACCAGGATAGATATATAACTAGGTGAGATATACAACTAGGAGAGGTATTCTACTAGGAGATATATACAACTAGGAGAGATATACAACAAGGAGAGATATACAACTATGAGAGATATACGAGAGATATACAACTAGGAGAGATACACAACCAGCAGGAGAGATAAACAACTATGAGAAGTATACAACTATGAGTGATATACAGCTAGGAGAAGAGATATATACAACTAGGAGAGATATACAACTAGGAGAGATATACAACTAGGAGAGATATACAACTATGAGAAGAGATATACAACAAGGAGAGATATACAACTATGAGAGATATACGAGAGATATACAACTAGGAGAGATAAACAACTAGGAGAGATATACAACTAGGAGAGATAAACAACCAGGAGTGATATACAACTAGGAGTGATATACAACTATGAGATGTACATTGTATACAACTATGAGAGATATACAACTAGGAGAGATATACAACCAGGAGAGATATACAACTATGAGAGGTATACAACTAGGAGAGATATACAACTAGGAGAGATATACAACCAGTAGAGGTATACAACTAGGAGAGAGATACAACTAGGAGATGTACATTGTATACAACTATGAGAGATATACAACTAGTCGGGATATACAACCAGGAGAGATATACAACTATGAGAGGTATACAACTAGGAGAGATATACAACTAGGAGAGATATACAACCAGTAGAGGTATACAACTAGGAGAGAGATACAACTAGGAGAGATATACAACAAGGAGAGATATACAACCAGTACAGGTATACAACTAGGACAAGAGATATACAACTAGGAGAGATATACAACTAGGAAAAGAGATGTAAAACTAGGAGAGATATACAACTGGGAGATAAACAACTAGGAGAAGAGATATACAACTAGGAGAAGAGATATATGACTGGGAGAGATATACACCTAGGAGAAGAGATATACAACTAGGAGAGATATACAACTAGGAGAGATATACAACTGGGAGAGATATACAACCAGTAGAGGTATACAACTAGGAGAGAGATACAACTAGGAGAGATATACAACAAGGAGAGATATACAACCAGTACAGGTATACAACTAGGACAAGAGATATACAACTAGGAGAGATATACAACTAGGAGAAGAGATGTAAAACTAGGAGAGATATACAACTGGGAGATAAACAACTAGGAGAAGAGATATACAACTAGGAGAAGAGATATATGACTGGGAGAGATATACACCGAGGAGAAGAGATATACAACTAGGAGAGATATACAACTAGGAGAGATATACAACTATGAGAGGTATACAAAACTGGGAGAGATATACAACTATGAGAGGTATACAACTGGGAGAGATATACAACATGGAGAAGAGATATACAACTAGGAGAAGAGATATACAACTGGGAGAGATATACAACTGGGAGAAGATATATACAACTAGGAGAAGAGATATACAACTAGGAGAAGAGATATACAACTGGGAGAGATATACAACTCAGAGAAGAGATATACAACTAGGAGAAGAGATATACAACTAGGAGAAGAGATATACAACTGGGAGAGATATACAACTAGGAGAAGAGATATACAACTAGGAGAAGAGATATACAACTAGGAGAAGAGATATACAACTAGGAGAGATATACAACTAGGAGAGATATACAACTATGAGAGGTATACAAAACTGGGAGAGATATACAACTATGAGAGGTATACAACTGGGAGAGATATACAACTAGGAGAAGAGATATACAACTAGGAGAAGAGATATACAACTGGGAGCGATATACAACTAGGAGAAGAGATATACAACTAGGAGAAGAGATATACAACTAGGAGAAGAGATAAACAACTGGGAGAGATATACAACTAGGAGAAGAGATATACAACTAGGAGAAGAGGTATACAACTAGGAGAAGAGATATACAACTAGGAGAGATATACAACTAGGAGATATTACATGGTGACATATATTTTTCTCTATTAAATTTGATTGATACTGTGTTTTTGCATCTTTTTAATGTGAGATTTCATTGAAATGAATCTTCCTTTTTCGTTAACATGAAACCTGGTTAATAATAATAACCGTTTTTTTTTTACAAAAAAAGAAAATTTTGCACCAGATTGAGATTTTCACTAATCGACTAATCAAATGCGATATTGGCAACTGTTGTGTATTTTAAGACAGGTAAAGAGTTAGACTAGTGGTAATACAATGTACCGTAATACAGATGACCAGTATACTGGTCATACGAAACACCATGAGTCTAACTCTTTACTTAGCTTAAAATTCATGACAGTGCTAGTATGCAATCATTAAACTATTTAATTCAGACACAATCATATACATGTAAACAATCCTTCTTCGTGTCAAAAAACATAAAAATACCCTAAAAAACTATAAAAACATACGTCATCTGCTTGCATTCTTTGACACATTGATGGCCATATATATTGATTTTTACCTTGTATACAAAAGAATGAGAATTGGCCAATCAAATGCGAGATATGAAATAATGCGGGAAATTCCTGTGACAGTACTAAATTCCAACCAATGTGCGGACCATCTATCAATTGCAGAAATATAAAAAGTGTTTAAAGAGATAAAATGCATTAAAATGCAATGCAATTACAGTAAAACCCCACTAATAAGACCATCTGTGGTTCTTAGACAAAGCAATCTTAATAGCCGGCTGGTCTTAATACACGGACACGTATGCCCCCGCAATTTCACACTGGACACAGAAATGAGTGTTGTGTGGCAAATATGTGAATACAACATAGAGCAGGTTGCTTGGGAATGCTCCCCATAGTGGGAGGTAAAGATCACCTAAGGGTGGTAAATACACAACTACATGTACTTTCACTATTTCAATAGAAGGAATGAACGTAAATATATAAGTGTCCACTGTGACCTTGACCTTCGAGTAAGCTACACATTTTTTTGCCCATGACACGTCATCTTAATATGATGAACATTTGTGCCAATTTATTTCAAAATCCAATTATGCATGACAAAGTTATGAGCCGGACACAAAAATACATTTTCACTATATCCATAATAATATGCACAAACTTTGAACATCCACTGTGACCTTGACATTAGAGCAAGTGACGCAGTTGATGCACATGACACGTCGTCTTGATATGATGAACATTTGTGCCAGTTTATTTCAAAATCCAATCATGCATGACAGAGTTATAAGCCGGACACAAACATATACACACAATGCTTTAAGTGTCGACTGTGACCTTGACCTTTGAGCAAGCGACACAGTTTTTGCTCATGACACTTTGTCTTAATATGATAAACATTTGTGCCAAGTTATTTCAAAATCCAATCATGCATGACAAAGTTATGAGCCGGACATGAAAATCCGTAACACACAAACACACACGCACACACACAAACATACACACACCAACGGACAGGGTAAACACTATATGCCATCCGCCATTTCATGGCGGGGGCATAACAACAGCACGTACGCAATCGTGCGGGGTCATAGTATCAGGGTCAGAGAACACACAGATAAACAAAATTGTCGCAGACAAGTGGTCGTAATACGTAACAGCGAGGTGGTCGCAATTTCGGATCAAAAGACCATTAAACATGGAAGGAAAAACTGCCCGTATTTGCGGGATAGTTGTAATTTCGGGGTGGTTGTAATGCAGGTTAAGGTGTATATAGCAGTATTAATTTGAATTGAATTCAAATGACTGTATGAAGATAAATTGACTTGACATGCAATGTAAACACTAGTCCCTGCCAACAAATGCCAGGCGGAAACGGAAACGGAGGTGACACGCATGTGTCAGTTATTGTTATTATTTGGGCATTCGCAGTACAGTGTATATCGCGGTTTTAAATGTACAAGGGATAACCCTTGTATGCCTATTACCGCGGTGACACTATTACAGCCAAAGCCCGGATAATAACAATAACTTGCACATGTGTGTTGCCTCCACTTCCGTTTCTGCCTGGCATTTATCAGCAGGGAACCAGACTAGTGTTTACATTGCATGCCGCCACTTTAAAAGATTTTGCATTGATGATTTATATTATTTCTACAGTTAAGTCAATTTAGCGTTCATACTGCCATTTGCACTCAATTCAAATTAACACTGCTATATAACTGTGTCGCATTTTTATGCATTAGATCTATTAATGCTAACAGTTTTGATCTTTCCGCAAATGCTAGATGGCTCGGCCGCACATTGGTTGGAATTTAGTACTGACGCAGAAATTTCCCACGTTACTACGTCTCTCGCATAGGATTGGTCAATAGGCGGCAGTGATTTTTTTTCGCTATATTTACTGTCGAATATGGGCTGTTTCCCCTAGTAAAATTTCCTTCATTTTCCCCCTAAAATGGCCGATATTTTTACCTGACAAGAAGTATTTTCCACATGATCAAGTAAAAAGAAGAAAATTACAACAGTTTTCATACCATTGTCACCAATAAACAGTGTAGTAATATTTATATTTATGATTCAAACAACTAAATAATCACATATATCATAGAAATAAATGTTATTTATATTATATAATTCCCATTCTGAAATTTGTTGCGCTAAATTTCCCCTTTTGATGGGCATGGATAGTGAGAAATTTTGGTAAAAAATCACTGGGCGTTAATTAGGTCATCATGCAAACATGAATATGGACGTCTAGGTGTGTCAAGAAATGCGATCAGTTGATGTATTATTTTATTGTTATTGAGAGTATTTTCATGTTAATCGACAAGAAGAATAATTGCTTATGAGGATTAAATGGTTGTATGATTGCAGATTTGTACTGTCGTATATTTTAACACTGGTTAAGAGTTAGGTAGTCGGTAATAGGGACGGCCTGTATATTAGCCCTGGCTATGTGCTAGATCACAGGTACTTGACACATTTTTTTTTCATAAATGTTCGTAGTATCTATAACAATATTCACATCTTACAAAAATCCTCTACACATGTGTTTACACTATGTACTACACAGTAGCCTAAACAAATATGGAAGAAAATTCACTGTGTGAAAGTTGAGGACTGTGTTAAGCATTGAAAATAAACATGGAAAAACATTTAATAATGAAAATTTAAAATATGGAAACCCTCAATGACATATTGAAGTTATTGTTGGACATTGTAGTTTAAATTAATTTTGATATTATGATACATTATTTTGGCGACTGGAATTTGCGTAAGTTCAGGTGAGAATTATAGATACTTGCTAATCAACAAATATTATTTTACTGGTGCAGAAATGTACATTGAATCATTTATAGCTTTTGATAAAAACTCATTTCAGTTATGTACTTTCAGTAATTATTGAACAATGCCACGTTTTAGGATGCATAGCAAAAATGTCAGGTGGCTATTTTTTCGTTAATTTGTGCTTTGACAATTCACCTTAAGGACGTTAAAATAAAAAAAATAACATGGAATGCAAAAACATTTGGCAGGTACCTGTAGTCACATGGTTCAAGCACCCAAGTGATAAACATGCTAAGGTTGCTGTAACATGATCGATTGTGTAGCAGGTTTTTTGTTTACTAAAAAGTCTATTCAAGTGATATTGTCTCATATTTATTAAATAGACTACGTAGATTATTTTAACCAGTAACGATTTTTAGGCTTTTTACACAAGGACTTATATATTTTTACCAATATCAATTTATTTTGTTTATATCGTCTGCTGATCAGTATAAACAGGAACTTTAAACAGTATATGTGGTATTATACCGTTGCTGCGAACATACAGTAGGTATGTAATAGCTGTATCGTACGGGATGTTTTAAATCTTATAAAACTCGCTAAATACGAGGGTGTCCGCGTACTGGTAGCGTCCGCGTACTGTTCCGGTCTCTAATATAGATATATTGAACGCGAAAATATATGACAAACCAAAATAACAAATTATACCTGTAATAATCCCAGAAAGAAATATTCAAATTAATCCTAAAGTTTACGTGTGTTCTTAATATATCAATTTATATGAAGTAATAATTCATATTACAACAAATATTGAAATAAGTGGAATGCACGACGTTTGTAAACATTCTAAAACTCGAACGATAACATTTTTATTTCGTTATCGTCTACGGGAATGCGGGTGCAAGACGTTATGTACCACTTCACAAATCAGGTAGATGTCTAAATACAACTACCTGCACAAATGTACCACTGCCTGTATGTACCATTTTATGCCTTAATGTATCACACATGAATTATAGAGTGTCTATTGTTCAAAAACAGATGGTACCATGAGAGGTGATAATTGTGCGGACAATTATGGGTGTTAACAACTCCTAGTAGCAGCTATTAAAATTAAGTGTGTGAATGCTATCTATCTAGATCTATCTTTGAATACTGGTTCACGCCTGTAGCGAGTATTATGGGCTGGGTGCACGCCGGGTTTTAGTAAAAATAAAAACTGGAAGACAGCTCTTCAAGTCGAAGATTGAAATATAAAACGATAAAAACAACTGTTGTGGTCTTAGTTAATTATCTGGATCACTCCCTGCTTGAACGATGCTGATCGATAACAAGACACGTACATATATAAGTCCGTGTCGATAATAAAAAGATAAAAGCAAATGACGAAAGGTTCATACCTCATTATTAAAGACGTTTGCTAAAGTTCGCTATAGTTTTCACATAGACATATAGTCTGAATGAAAACTGGTCAAGAGATTTTTTACACTGACCAGGGATGCTATATATAGCATCCCTGCACTGACTTTGCATGCCGCGATCATAGTATATAATTATGATGACATACACATTTTAACGAATACTTATACATATACGGCTTAAAAATTGGGGAAGTTCGTCATTCATTCGTGATTTCAATTCCTCAAAAAAGCTAAGGGGAAATTAATGTTTTACATAGAAGTCGGTAATTTGGAAACAGCGCGTGTGATTTAAACGTGCAGTGAAAATTATTTGTGTAATCAGAGACATATAGATAACCGTTATTTATGACTGTACCAAACACACTTTTACCATACAATTTACAATAAACGGATATCAATAATACAATTCCACACCAAAACGCAAATAAAACTGCATGGAAATGTGCGCAACAAACCAGATTCCTATTTTCCTCCCTGAAGTTCTGACAAGTACTCGCGCCGAAAGAAGCCGACGGGATTCGCTGACGGGATTTAGGTATTTAAAGTTTCTTTTGGGAATTTATGGCAAGAATATATTTGGAAAGACCAGTCATAGGACCGTATCTGTTGCATCAAAGAAAAAACAATTTGCGCACAAATATATACATGTAGTTCGCCAACAAGGCGATTCGAGCTGATGAAAGAGTATTAATTGTTGTCATGTTTATGTCTCTAACCACTCGACCATGGAGACTACACTGATTCAAGAAAGCAAAATGGTTTATTACTTCGATAGACCCACTCAACGTACAGTGACGCACGCACTGTTTAGACATCCTTTGTTTAAACAAGTGTTGGTGCAGTTGGCCGAGCACCACATGTTTAAGCCTAATTATTATATGAACTACATGTATAAATAAACACATTTTGATTGGCTTAAAGCCTGATCCATCATCTAACATAAATGTCATATTCAACGATGAAACTTGATATTTAATTGATATTTCGGAATTTCCAATTCTAAAAATAGAACCAGGTCAATATTCATCACACAAAAGATAGACGCATTGCGAATTTTGTTCTATCGTCGCTCCGTGTAGGAGCCGGGACGGAAACAACCCGGGCAGTTTTTGTCCCTACCCCATTTCCCTGACCCCTGGGCATTTTCCCCGACCCCCGGACTGTTTTTGTCCATTTTTTACAAATTCCAGGACATTTCCCCCATCCCCCGGGCAATTTTTGTCCAAGTCCTTCGAACAAATATTATCCAGACCCCGGTCATTTTCCGTGACCCCCGGGCATTTCATCCGCCCCCGGGCATTTCCCTGACCGCCGGGCAATTTTTGTCCCGATCCTTCGAACAAATTTCATCCAGACCCCCGGGCATTTTCTCCAAGACCCCCGGGCAATTTTTGTCCCAACCCCCTGGAAATTTCCAATCCTAAAAATGTAATCAAGTCAATATTTATCTACCAGAATTATAAGTCGTTATTTGTGACATATTCATCTTTCTTTATAATTGATATGATACACATTTCTGTTTATCAAGTAATGCATTAAATTACAAAATGAATCAGAATATTATTCTCAATGGTTTCTTATCAACTTTTCATATAATAAAACAGTTGTTGACTAGTGAGCCAATAAATATGATGTGATATTCACCGGCAGAATACCATATTGACATTCTGCCGGTGAATATCACATCATATTTAATGGGGCTCTCACTAGTCAATAACTGTATAATACAGTATGATATCTAGTATTATAACCATATCAGTGCAATGGCAGACATTACACAGTGAAATATTATATACTGCTTAAACCAGATAAATCGAAAAATTACGTTTCCTTTTTCATTTCATCCTGGGAGTAAGGTTTACATGACTATAAATTAGTATTATTTGTGAAGACTAAAAATAAATGAATTTTCAGATGTTTAGTGGATGGTGGTTTTGGGCGTGTTAAAAAACTGTTTAAACGTTCCGACTGTGATAGTCTTGAACAGTTTGCTGATATAGTAAACAGATCTGCTGTCAACAACATTCCTGTCCAATTCAGAAATGGACATGAGGAACAGAACTGGATTTGGTAAATGGTTTTACCTGTAGCAGAATTTCATTACTAGTAATTGAAAATATTAAATTAAATAATTCTATTGTTGAAATAAGTGTCGTAGAATATTGTCAGTATGTAAATGTGAATAATGAACATGTATGTGTGTGCCATTAAATTAATTAATCGCCTCTTTCAGGTATGATTGGAAATCATTTCTGTCAATTAAAGTATTTCGTGTCACTGAAAGGAATCCAGAAATACCATTGTTTCAGATTTAAAGCATCTGATAAAACAGCAGTATTTGTTCGTGAGTACTCGGGCGGTCCAGAGTTTAGGAAGAAATTGGTAAAACAAAACATCCATATTCCGCTGTATACATACCCCAATCACCTGCAGCCTGCAGGACTGAGCAGTGAAAGACAGGATTACCTGTATAAAAAGGTCCGACAATATGTCAGACCGGCTTTTCAGGACATTACTTGTCCCAAATTAACTGAAGAATAGGCCATGATAATTATATTGAAATGATCAATAACAATTAACTTAAGGTATTATATCCATAAAACTGTACTTTTTTACATACATGTTCAATATGCTTCTAAAGATGTTGATATTTTGAAAATAGAACAGCCCGATTATCTTTTAAATTATTTGCTTGATAGTTACCATAGATACTTCAATTTATAGTGCAACAATTGGAACATTTTGTAAGAGTTGTTGCCTTTGTTGAATATTGGGAAAAATGTTATTTCCTGAAGATATTGCAAATTTGACTTACATTTTTGTTTATCAAATTGGATAGATATTGTGTTTTGCATCTGTTTCTACTGTTAGTTTTCATTAAAAAAGATATTTCTTTTTTTAATATCTGAAAAAAAAGACCGCTCATATGTACTTAAGGGCCAATTACCCAAAGGATGAATGCTTTTGAAAATTCTCATTGTAAATCATTTTCTGTCATAGAAACCTTTAAAATTTATACAGGTTTCAAAATTCTGTCCGCTCCATTTTGAGATAATAACTTTGGACATTATATGTATCAACCTTAAGATCAGCTGTGTTGTAATATTCAATTCATGAAATAAATAAATAACAAAAAAAATCATTATATGAAATATATATACTGTTCATAACAAGTTTTTGCTACATTTATATCAGTATATCGTGGTATAATATTGATGTTCATTTCAGGTTTGCATCATAAGCCTAATTTATTGCATTTTATTCATGCCGTCATCATATTGACATACTCTTTTGTTTTGTAAATGTTATGTTTGTAATTGTTAAATTAAGGTAATGTTAGTATATAAATATCATACTACAATACATATGATATTTCATAATGATGTTTTTTGTTTCTTTATTAACGGTTGTTTAGTAACGTTTGCAATAAACATACTCATTAACGTACGTCGTAAATGACGTTAATAATGACGTCGCATATTTTCAAGTACAAGGTGTATGGTGTACGAAAGAATGCGTCAGTCGGTAAATATTTGATATTTTGCGATAAAATAAATTGAATTCACTTCATAAAATGTAACTCTTTCATGTGAGCATAAAACATTTTTTTCTATAAAAATTGCCCTAAGGTCCCTTTTGTCGTGTCACTGGCCATTATTATATGCATGGTTCGAACTTGTGACTGGCCGAAGGAAATGTGAACTGCTAGGCCATTAGGAAAGACATTCCTGTGAATTAAAATGAATTTTACACGATAAAAAGAGTCATTTTTGATCCCCAAAACACTCCAGAATGCACCTCCGGCGTTCTAAGAGTGAAACACTTTCCAAGGGAGCATGTCCCCACGGACGTGCGTAACACGGAAATTTTTCCAGACACGCCCCTGGAGTTGTCATTTAATTTGGATGTTTTGCATGGCCATTTCAAGTTAAGATCTTTTAGGTCGTAAATGCCAGTCCCTGACTGAATTGCAGTGTATAGACTCAGCATAGAGCATTAACGTGCATTCTTCTGATACAAGGTTGGATTTGTTAACTTACGTATTATGCGAAATTCAAAATCAAACCATCATACCTGCGACTGTGGCGTCAAACTGCATTGGTTTATTTCCTAGCTCATCAATCATTACTAATCAAGATGTAAGGTTTTTGTTTTATGTATAAATATATATTATTTATTTATTCCAATCCGAAGCCAGGAAGCTTGAGGAAAATATGATATTCTTTAGTTCAAGACCTGTTTAATACATAGATATACCACTCAGACTGAAAATACCGGTTACAACTGTTTCAGGAATTAGGACCAATATACAGATTTAATAGACGTTATCAAAGACCTATATTCTATACAAATACGTACCTGTGGAATCTAGTTTGTGTTTTATCTACTACAGTACATGTAATACGTATAGTCCCTAACTACTGTACAAAATTCTTTGAATATCGACATAGAAATCGTCAAAATCGTTTCTAAATCTCGGAGTATGGCCACGTATGCAACATGTATAGTGATTCATAAACTTCAAAATACGCTCAGCAATCTTTCTACTTTTCCTTCAATATAATTTTACATAACTGAGTGACACTCTTCTTCATAAAAATTGGACTTATGGACGTTTCTTTGAATAAGTATATTTTATGCATACAAAAATGTGTATAATTATATATGTGCACGCATGTACAATGTATACATATACCGTAGGCACTCGATTCCGTGATTTTTATACGTTTACAGACGTTATTTTTCAATTCAACTCATCAAACAACGCACATCTGTCAACTCACGGAAACGAGTGCCTATGACACTAGTTGGTGTGAATATCACGGAAATACGATTAGATGAGAATTCGCCCTGTAATATTAAGAAATGTTAAACAAGCACAAAACACATACATCAATGGTAGATTATTGCAAATGCATTAATACGTCCGTAGAGATGTTTCTGAACTATCGAACGAAAACCGAAAGTAGAACTACTTCTACGGCAAGGTATTTTATTGGATAGTGGATACGCGGGTTTTAATTCTACGCATTTAAATATCTCTTGTATCTACCGACAAGCACTTATTTAGATACATGACTCTTTCCATGTAGTTACAATAAAATGATTTGAAATATATTTAGATCCGACACACTATAAGGCTTAATTGAAAGATTCGAGATACTTCTATATAATCACACCATTTAGTTGCGTACTATTTCCTTCATGCTGCATTCTTTTAACAAAGCTGTTACGTAGTCCAGCGACAAAAGCTTGCTCACCGATTACAAAGGACTTGATTTTGATAAAAATTGTTACCGTAGGCCCATCTCAGTTAGGCACCCGGCAAAAGCAGAAGGGATTCGGGAGGTACTGTGCGAATTTAAGATAGGTGTCTGATAAGCCAACTTGGCTGGCCCTTTCAATAGGGGTGACACAATAATAAACAAAACCTTTACCTTTACTTACCAGAACTATAATTTCACGCACATATACTTCCATATATATATACTGACAATAAATCTATAATTTACCGCATGTACTTCCATACTGTCAATAAATCTATAATGTCCCGCATGTACTTCCATACTGACAATGAATCTATAATTTCATACACGTACTTACATACTGACCAGATCTATAATTTTACGCACATACTTCCATACTGACCAGATCTATAATTTTACGCACATACTTCCATATTGACCAGATCTATAATTTTACGCACGTACTTCCATATTGACCAGATCTATAATTTTACGCACGTACTTCCTTATTGACCAGATATATAATTTAACGCACGTACTTCCATATTGACCAGATCTATAATTTTACGCACGTACTTCCATATTGACCAGATCTATAATTTTACGCACGTACTTCCTTATTGACCAGATTTATAATTTTACGCACATACTTTTATATTGACCAGATCTATAATTTTACGCACGTACTTCCATATTAACCAGATCTATAATTTTACGCACGTACTTCCATATTGACCAGATCTATAATTTTACGCACGTACTTCCATATTGACCAGATCTATAATTTTACGCCCGTACTTCCATATTGACCAGATCTATAATTTTACGCACGTACTTCCATATTGACCAGATCTATAATTTTACGCCCGTACTTCCATATTGACCAGATCTATAATTTTACGCACGTACTTCCATATTGACCAGATCTATAATTTTACGCACGTACTTCCATATTGACCAGATCTATAATTTTACGCACGTACTTCCATATTGACCAGATCTATAATTTTACGCACGTACTTCCATATTAACCAGATCTATAATTTTACGCACGTACTTCCATATTGACCAGATCTATAATTTTACGCCCGTACTTCCATATTGACCAGATCTATAATTTTACGCACGTACTTCCATATTAACCAGATCTATAATTTTACGCACGTACTTCCATATTGACCAGATCTATAATTTTACGCACGTACTTCCATATTGACCAGATCTATAATTTTACGCACGTACTTCCATATTAACCAGATCTATAATTTTACGCCCGTACTTCCATATTGACCAGATCTATAATTTTACGCACGTACTTCCATATTGACCAGATCTATAATTTTACGCACGTACTTCCATATTGACCAGATCTATAATTTTACGCACGTACTTCCATATTGACCAGATCTATAATTTTACGCACGTACTTCCATATTGACCAGATCTATAATTTTACGCACGTACTTCCATATTAACCAGATCTATAATTTTACGCACGTACTTCCATATTGACCAGATCTATAATTTTACGCACGTACTTCCATATTGACCAGATCTATAATTTTACGCACGTACTTCCATATTGACCAGATCTATAATTTTACGCACGTACTTCCATATTAACCAGATCTATAATTTTACGCACGTACTTCCATATTGACCAGATCTATAATTTTACGCCCGTACTTCCATATTGACCAGATCTATAATTTTACGCACGTACTTCCATATTGACCAGATCTATAATTTTACGCCCGTACTTCCATATTGACCAGATCTATAATTTTACGCCCGTACTTCCATATTGACCAGATCTATAATTTTACGCACGTACTTCCATATTGACCAGATCTATAATTTTACGCACGTACTTCCATATTGATTAGATCTATAATTCCATGCATGTTCTTCCAAACTGACTATAGATCTTTATGTTCACGCATGTACTTCCATACTGACAATAGATCTTTAATTTCACGCACGTACATTTTGTACTTCCATACTGACAATAGATCTTTATTTTCACGCATGTACATTTTGTACTTCAATACTGACAATAGATCTTTATTTTCACGGACGTACTTCCATACTGACAATAGATCTTTAATTTCACGCACGTACTTCCATACTGACAATAGATCTAAAATTTCATGCATGTACTTCCATACTGATTAGATTTATTATTTCCGCACGTACTTCCGTACTAACTAGTCAAGATCTATAATTGCGCGCACGCAGAACACCGAACATTTTATTCCAATGTCTATAGTTGACTCACATGGGACATGATGTCTGACTGATTGTTTTATAATGCTTGAAAAACAAACAGGGTAACCGGGTAGAATGTGTATTTTTTCCAGTCCACTCTCATTAACTTTACGATGTATGGCCAAAACAAAACAATAATCAAGTGATCGGTTTATCATTTTAATTGAGAATAAATTGAATATTGAAATTAACTAAATATACATGCATATATTCATATCAGGTCATTCAGTGTATATAAGGTATGACACATTTCGATAAATACCAGTCTTGCATTTTATAAATTGAATTTGTAATTATTGGAATATCATTTACAAAACATGTTGTTTCAGTAAAGAGTTATATTTGTACAACAAGTTTCCGAAAATAACATTTATATCATATAAACTCCGAACTTTGAATATTTCAAGGCTTGTTACACAAATACATGTACATTGAAAAGTAAAGAATCATATGGTAGGGGCTACACACCAGTCCTGTCTTCAAAGATCAGATACAGAACAGTTCAAATTAATTCTTATATTCCGGCAGAAGTGAAAGTAATGATGAACTTTTTATGAACACAAGTGGTGTCTTTACCTCAGCTTTGTAAGTATCAATAAATATAGCCAAGTTTTCAACATAAATTATATTTTTTACGCGAAATGTACAATAAACATCGACATATTTATGTATAAATAAACACAAAATAAATAAAAGAAACAAAATATCAAAACGAAAGTAAACAACAACAAAAAAACATCGGATAAAATATATTGTGCATTCATAAATAATCATTTTCTCATGATGCTGTGATAATTCCCGACGACTGGATATGTCTGGTGTAACCGTTTTAAACACCATTTTCACCTTTATGATACTGGCACACAGTAAGTCCACATGGATAATTTCCTATTCTAAAACAAAACAATAAAAGAATTATGCACATGTTCATTAATCAATATTTTATATATTTTTTTAATGTTATCTTTAGATTCGCACTAGCATAAAGGACAGCTAGGTGTATTCATATCTTTCAAGTTTTTGACAGTACATTTTTTACCCCACATTTAAAACAAATATTTTCAACTTATTTCTTAGAAATTGATGGTATTATATGTGATTAAGGGAATTCAGAAAACACAGCTAAAGTGAACATGAATACAGAAAACACGGCTAAAGTGAACATGAATACAGAAAACACGGCTAAAGTGAACATGAATATAGAAAACACGGCTAGAGTGAACATGAATATAAAAAACACGCCTAAAGTGGACATGAATACAGAAAACACGGCTAGAAATACGGCTTAAGTGAACATGAATACAGAAAACACAGCTAAAGTGAACATGAATACAGAAAACACGGCTAAAGTGAACATGAATACAGAAAACACGGCTCAAGTGAATATGAATACAGAAAACACGGCTAAAATAAACATGAATACAGAAAACACAGCTAAAGTGAACATGAACACAGAAAACACAGCTAAAGTGAACATGAATACAGAAAACACGCCTAAAGTGGACATGCATACAGAACACGGCTAGAAATACGGCTAAAGTGAACATGAATACAGAAAACACGCCTAAAGTGGACATGCATACAGAAAACACGGCTAGAAAACGCGGCTAGAGTGAACATGAATACAGAAAACACGCCTAAAGTGGACAAGCATACAGAAAACACGGCTAGAAATACGGCTATAGTGAACATGAATACAGAAAACACGCCTAAAGTGGACAAGCATACAGAAAACACGGCTAGAAATACGGCTAAAGTGAACATGAACACAGAAAACACGGCTAGAAACACGGCCAAAGTGAACATGAATACAGAAAACACAGCTAAAGTGAACATGAATACAGAAAACACGGCTAAAATGAACATGAATACAGAAAGCACAGTTAAAGTGAACATGAATACAGAAAACACAGCTAAAGTGAACATGAATACAGAAAACACAGTTAAAGTGAACATGAATACAGAAAACACAGCTAAAGTGAACATGAATACAGAAAACACGGCTAAAATGAACTTGAATACAGAAAACACAGCTAAAGTGAACATGAATATAGAAAACACACCTAAAGTGGACATGAATACAGAAAACACGGCTAAAGTGAACATGAATATAGAAAACACGCCTAAAGTGGACATGAATACAGAAAACACAGCTAAAGTGAACATGAATATAAAAAACACGCCTAAAGTGGACATGCATACAGAAAACACGGCTAGAAATACGGCTAAAGTGAACATGAATACTGAAAACACAGCTAAAGTGAACATGGATATAGAAAACACCAATAAGTGGATACAAATATAGTGTACACAGATATGGTGAACACTAATAAGTGAACACGGAAACAGTGAAGAATAAAATCCAGTGAAATATTTATTTCACTCAGATATTACCTTCTTTATTTCATTGCTATGAATATTGTTTTAAATATTTGGATATTATAAAATGACTAAAAAATCAATCGCCGATCATAATGCACACCTATACAGTATAAATGTTGTGATATATTACACACTAGCTTTAATACGCTTGTGTATTTTAAACGATTGATTTATTACATTTGTCTTAAAGTACTTTTTACGCGACTAATAAATACATTTAACATAATTCAATAAACATTGAACATGTATTCAATTTCGACTTGTTAATTAGACATAATGCATTAGGTAATTTTACTTACAATGAGGCTTTCCCGAATGGTGCATTCTAGCACCAATGGACTTTGGTATGTTCGTTACACTGGCTGGGATATTTGGTGAATGGAGATCACCGGGAACACTAAATAACCCGACAATATCCGTTCTATCTTTAACGGTGATAGTACTAACCGGTTCACCCACAACACCGACGATTCCATGGCCATTATGACTAAAGTGAGGCTCACCGGTATCAGGATGTTGTTTGCCACTTGTGCTCATACTAGCTTGTGCAACCACTGACTTAAGTAATGTTGGATCTAGTCCAGAGGCTGAGAGATCTGCATCACCAGCTATTTGTTTAGCTTGTTTACCATTCAAAATGTAAATATGGGGTGCTGTATCTAAAGCGACTTGATTTGCGACTAAATCTGCATCTACAATCAATGGATCTTGACTGGATACATTTATTGATTCAACTGCCGACCCAGTTGACCCCCCAATAATAGAGTTGATCATTTCTTCACTGACTGCTTTTCCTGACTGAAGAACTGATTCCAGTGCCGCAAATTGCCTTTCCTGTAATGTTACAATGTTGTATTGTCCTATGCCACCATCCACGCCGGTGTCATCAACAATTACAAGTGGTGCATCAGTCATTGGATCTTTAGCAAGCGGTACTTTAAACTTTTGTTTTTCGGTAGGAAGTGGTATGGTTTCAACCTTTGTAGCAGCTTTTCCATCGACTTTTACAGGTGCATCATTGTTAGCATTGCTGTTGTCGTTGTAGTTTGTGGTGAAATCTATCAATGACCCCGCAAAACCATGGCTTAATTCGAGTGGTTTAACACCTCTTAGTCGTTTAGGTGCTTTAATATATGTTGCTTGTGCTGCATCAATATTAAGATTGCCACTGACTTTTTGGATATTGCTATCAACTGTTTTCTCAGCTATTGCATCAGTTACACTGTTGTAGATAGAACTTATTACTGGTGATCCGGAAAAATCTAAGGTGTTGCCAGAAAGACTTGGCAGGCGACTTGATTCTTGAAATTTTCCTGAACCCAAAGGTGTTCTCCGAGCTTCAATACGATTCCCTTTAGCTTGAGTCTCAAGCAGTCGTGGCTGTTTCCAATTATCTGTTTTCCTGTTATCAAAGCTTACCATTGATTCCTCGTCTCTCAATGTAGTTCCACCTAGTGTCAACTTTGACGAGGGAGAATCAGCAACAGGAAGGCTTAAACCAGACCTTGGTTGTATTGTATCGCCGATATTATTCAAATTGGCCGTGCTAAATGTGTCCGGCATAGGATATGATTTAGAAATGGAATTTCCATCAATGTTATTTCTTTCAACTGGTGATATTGTTTTACTTCTTGAGTCATTATTTCGACCAAATCTTGCCGGTTTGAATATGTCTGAAAATTTATTAGGAATTAACATATTTCCAGTATTACTTCCGTCAAATTTTCCGCTAGGTTCAAATGAATTAATTGTGTCGGTTCTTTCGCTAAAAGCATTCCGATGCCTATTACCACGGTAGTTGAAATTAACTAATTCATCATTTCGCTGGATATTTTCACCATATTCATCATAGTAACGCTGAGGTCTTCGTCCACGTCGTCCGCCATGTTCATATCCATTAGACAGCCTCCATCTCCTAGGGAATTTTCGAACGATAATAATACGTCTTGGTCTTTTCATCATCCTTTTTCGGGGATTTGGTGGCGACATGTTTCTTTTTACTGGAGCCATCCTTCTGGGTCCATGAGCAGATTTCATGATGAAATGTGACGGACTATGTCTGGCCTTAATATGAGGACCAAACATCATTGCGCTCGGTAGTGGTCCTACTATCGGTCCCATAGAAGGTATGAGGGGGCCATTCATCATTGGCCGTGGGCCCATAAATGGCTTGTGAATCATATGGAGAGGTGGCAATGGTGGGCCCAAAAAATGTGGATTCATTGGCAACATTGGTCCAACTGCTGGCGGGCCGATTGATCCATATGTCCAATGAATTATGAAACTCACCAAAATGAAGGTGTGTACTGTGTAGGGCATGGTCCTTTAATTCTGAAATAATATAGTATATATGTAATATAAAAGTTACGTCTTGGGGATCTTCAAATTCACAGAGCACATACAAATGAGAACACCATCTGAATTTCTATTTGCCATTCCTGTAAACTATCATTGATGGCGAATTTTACATTGTTTGACTAAGTTTTCATCATACATGTACTTTCGTAATTCCAGACCTCATCGCCTTGATAATTCCTTACAACGTTTTACAAATATATACACCAAGACACATTCTTCCTCACAAATCAATGTGTACTATGTATCGATGATTGCTTTTGGTGGAAACTGTTTATCATTATGTAAATATTATGTCCAATAATGAACACAGTTGGATTGGTTATTTATATTTTTGTGTTGCTTCTCTACTTGGACCGTATCATACACGTTCTAAGCTAAGACAGTTATTTTTAAACTTCCACATTCTGCTGCCCGAACAGAGCTTGTTTTGGTAAATTTATACAACCCATTAAAGCTTCAGTTAACTGACGGAAATGTATTCAAAATTGGGGTTGTACTTTTAAAAGTGTTATCGAAGCTGTATATATAATTATTATAATTTAGTTGTTGCTGTGGATTAATGATCATCGTTTATCAGTAATACATGTAATTTATATACATTGTATATTGGTCTGTTGACAGCATATAAATGAGCTATCACAGCTGATAGGCCACGAATCTCAACACATGGGTTACCAATCACAAGACCTAGGTAATTAATCACAACACCTATCAACATCAATCACAACACTTGTGACCTATCATAACACCTAGGTGACCAATCACAACACAAAGGTGGTCTATCACATCACCTACGTTACCAATCTCATCATCCAGGTGACTAATCACATCATCTAGGTGACCAATCATAACATATATAAAAACCGTTATCAAATCATCAGTAGACATGTAAGCTGACTACATAATTTACAAATTTCGGCAAGTACATCAACTGTCAGTACATTCGTTGCGAAAATATCAGTGTGAGACCTCGGTAGTACTTTTTCGCAAATTATTTTCTATTTCTATGTATCATTTTTAAAAGTTCGTCAATTACAAATGTATTTCGTTTTTTTTGTAAGGATCTAGTATTTATATTATTATCATTATCGTTTGGCATATCTATTTTAAATATCTTTTTACCTGTAATAAACATAATGAAGAATAGTTTTATACATTTCGTCGGAATTCTGGTATCGCTATTAAGGGAAGAGCTGTCGGAAGAGACAGAGCTCTTCCGAACCGTTCGATAAGTCGTCTTCTAATTTTAAAAGCTTTCCTATCTTTTACGCCCGATGGTTAGAAGAGTTGGAAGATATATTAGTCACGTGACCAAACAGCATGACTGGGCTAACAATACCGTATGAAAACAATTGTTACTACTCACAGAAAAAAAGAAATTTTCACGAATAAATTGTGTCAGAGTGCGCATTAGTTTATCCGCACGACCTTACATTTCGACTGCGATTGCGTTGGAATGGGTTTCTTTTCTAAGCTCTTAGCCGGCGTATTCTCGTCTTACGAGAGACCAATCGAACCGGCCTACTAGTGAAAGCAATGCGCGTATCTTCTAACTTTGACCAATTTACAAATGCATTTAGATTTTTTTTAAGTAAATAGCTTGTCCAAAGTATTTCAACTAGTCAGAAAAAGGTGACCTAAAATTCGGTTAAACTATACTATAATAACTACGCTACGACTATAATATATTGACTAAGAAAATTATGATAATTATATTAGTTAAGATATAACCATGAACGACCACGTGGCATCAATTTTAGCAGGCCATAAGGGTTAGGTTTGCAAGTTTAGTTTAGTTCATGTGTTCATTTTTAAAGATATTGCTTCATATTATTAAGTAGACTTTACGATAGATACAGATACCGCGCCACTTTTCAGATTTTTTTATATACATGTATAAAGATTGTCATTGTAAGTAAATTGTAACTCTATATAAATATATCTTGTTTCATCTGTAATCAATTACAAATATTATATTTCTATTTTAAAGGCAAACACGTGTACATTGTATATAAATATTGTATAATTGTTTGATAATAAAAGTGACAATAAACATTTGTAAAGCTATTAAAAGCTTCTTTATCAACCACATGATAATATCCAATATAAATAAAAGTTTACACAACGCATGTAGTCCATTACGTATCAGAGAGTAGCACTTATTCCGTTTGATTAAAATACAACTGCTACCGTAAATTATTTTGATCCATAAACGTATTGATAATCCATAGTCATTATTTTAAAAAATAAACAATTCACTTTAACAAATTTATATTACTTATAGACAGAGTGGTATCTGAGCCGAGAATGTATGAAACCTCTGGAACGAGAACAACCGGCTTTACTGATTTTAACGAAGCCCTCAGCCTACCTAATGGCGCTACTTTAAGGTACATAAAATTATTATAATTCACATAATACGCTTTCATCCATGACGCCTTTCACTTATTGGACAACAATTTGACATACTTTAGCAATGGCATTACGACCCAACAAGTGATTAATTAACGTCAGTTTTATAATTAGAGCGCCACGAGACGTCGACCAGCCACAGGCCAATCATAAATTTATCTTACATCAGTGACATTGTCGCTGGGAAGCTGATATAAAAGTATTTTAATTAATCTGCCAAATTAATTTCTCTTTGATATAACATGGCAAATTTGAATAAAATAAAGATTAGCTTTATCACGTGAGAACAGATCTGTGTTAACATACAATACAAATTTCATTCAGACAGATACAGGTGTTCTTCACAAAATATTGTATTGAAATAAGCCTTACTAAATCACGATTGCAGGAAGTTTAAACACGAAGTACATTATCGCCCAGTTCATAATGATAATACACATTTAGGCGTGAAATTCATTCTACTTTTTTCTGGTCTCGTTTTTTTGTGCCGATATGTTCATTTTCATATGAACTAAAATATGTATTAATTTACCAGTTGTTTAACCGCCCATTTGAAAGCTGTGGTCATTTTAGAGGCTCCCAGGGAGAGGGGGGGGGGGGGGGGGGAGGAGAACCGGTCATTTATATTCCCTGCTCTTTTCAAGTAGTTGTTCTTTATCGTGCCCAGTGTGAAGCGCTGATCACGCATCACCACCTTTCCTGTGATTTTTTTAGACACAGTACTTGGCTCGGTAGTAGGAATGGGGACACAGAGAAATGCGAAAGGCAGACTCATGACCTTTCCTGTAGCTGTCCAGCAGGTTACCGATACCATACCCTATTTATATTACATTTCGTAATTGAATATTGTAATGATTACAGACACTGCATGATTACTTTCGAGAAAGTTGTTTTTCTTTCTATTGTTTACATTGATATAATTATCTTAATAAATCGAGCATGCATTAATTTTATACATACATACATACACACATATATAGATGTACTTAACGTTGTTCATTCCTACATGATACATGACTTACTGAACGCTTATTTCACTCATAATATCAAATGTGCTATTGAAAGAGCGCACGTGTCACTTAAATTAGCAGACAACAATTGTCACCACTACTACGTATACCAAAATCATTTTCAGCAAATTATTCTTAAGTTTACACGTTAACGTTGTTTCAATAAAACGTTGGGCAATTTGTCCTTGTTTTATGAGAAGACAATTAAACTTAATTCATAATTAGCAAGTTGTCTGTACACAACATAATATATCAATTATAGAACAAATCAACGTTTATCCGACCTTAAGTCATTAAGCACAACTTTTCTAAAGCTCTTCATTATATTGTAGAAACAGATTTTGATAAATTGTAACAATTTCCAAGAAAAAATTGGGGTCACATAACCTCACATTGTTCACAAAAGTCTTGCGGCAAGTTCGTAATTGGTGACATAATCAAATTATTTGTGTGTGTGTGGTTTGACAGTCTTTATGTAGGTTACCACATCTCTCTTCATAACAAAAGCCGTTAAAGTCATTTTTCTGCTACTAAATCTTAAGGAAGAAAAAATGTTTAAAATGCTCTGGTGGCTTGCACTTAATGGTCTTTATGACTTCAGTTAGGATACAGTTATACAATTTTGAGTACAAAAAAACAATCGTCCTACATGATTTACATTCCTTCAACCATTGTAGTTTATATTCAACCTTTCCACAATTGAAATACGTATGTGTACATTCTGCCACCATCACACTATAAAGAATGGTTCAAGCTTAGATGGAGAAAGTTTATCCGGTGAAGCTTGGAATTGTAATATGTACATCTCCGTAACTATATTGTAATATGTACATCTCCGTAACTATATTGTAATAAGTACATCTTCGTAACTATATTGTAATATGTACATCTCCATCACTTTATTGTAATATATACATCTCCGTAACTATATTGTAATATGTACATATCCGTAACTGTATTGTAATATGAACATCTCCCTCACTATATTGTAATATGAACATCTCTGTCACTATATGTATTGGTGGTTTTTTCAGCCAGATAGTTTAAAAAATATATGTTACTGTGTTTTAAACATGATGTTACGGCTTTCTACAATAAAAGCCATATTACGACAACTCATTGTCTGTTATATTTTTTAAAGCTACAAGCTTCTCCAGTCTCCATCACCACGACACAAATAAATTGTAATATGTACATCTCCGTAACTATATTGTAATATGTACATCTCCATAAATATATAATAATATGTACATCTCCGTAACTATATTGTAATTATGTACATCTCCGTCACTGTATTGTAATGTGTCCATCTCCGTAACTATATTGTAATATGTACATGTCCGTAACTATATTGTAATATGTACATCTCCCTCACTGTATTGTAATATGTACATCTCCGTAACTATATTGTAATATGTACATCTCCGCCACTATATTGTAATATTGACATATCCCTCTCTAAAGTGTAATATGTATGTCTCCCTCACTATGTTGTAATATGTACATCTCCCTCATTTTATTGTAATATGTACATCTCCGTCACTATCGTTATATGTACAATTTCGTCTTTTTGTGATATGTACATATCCGCCAGGATTATAGTAAATTATGTACATCTCTGTCACTGTAATAATGTACATCAGCATAATTGTAATTATGTAATATATACTGTTTTAACATATCAGTTACATTAATAGTACACATGTATGTACATATCTGCCACCATCGCAAAAAAAATATGTTCATCAAAATAATGTACACAAACTGTCCATTTGTATGTACATCTTGACTACTATCGTAGTATGACTGAACCGTTAGGGCAGTTTAGAGTGGTAGCCAGTTAAGAGAGGTTTTTGTATCCAGACATATACCTACATTGTCTGGGCAGCAGTAACCATTGTTGCTGTGTATGTCATTTTGATTGATTGTTAAATAGATGTTTCAGTAAATATACTGGTAAGAAAAGATGATAATGATAAAAAGATGACATAAGTTTAAATAGATTCTTACCTTAAGTATAAATATACTGTTTTGATCGGTGTGCGCAACTCAGAATATTATTTTATAAATATATGCTTACAATGTTTATACATATTATAATTATATATTATAAGCAAATAACAATGTTTATAACCATCAAAAATATATTTCTACATTGCCTTTACCAGTTCTAAATATGTGTTTTACAATGTTAATACATATATTCTTCGTCGTCAAATAAAAATATAAAACGACGTCAAGGATGAAAAATGCATTTTTTTTTCAAATTTGTATTAAATTGCAAATTCTGAAGATGTTGATAAGGTTCTCTTACACATAAAAACTTACAACTTTGATCTACATGTCTATATACTGTATATATAATATGTATTGATCTGATATTTAAAGGGACATTAAACATGTATAAAAGTGTTACCTTTCTTTCGGGACACGCTGTATTATAAATCCATTATACAGACATAGCTTGTCAGTATTAAACATTTTTCTCACTAGTTTTCTTCAGCTGTGACCATATATTGTTGTTTTTATTATATCATACATCTAAATCATAATTTCACGCACCGATCGTGTTTTTAATTTTCCATAATTTGTTATTATAGTAACAAAATGTGATTCACAATCATACTTCATTCCGATTTGCTTGGTATAGCTACGGTACGTGACAACTAAATTACTCAATTAAATAAGAAATTTCCACATTCTGACCGAAAAATACCACAGACACTTGTTAAGAAAAAATTAGGTGGGAGTAATTTTTTCTAAACAAGTTTCTGTGAAAAATACTAAAGGTTTTCGAAGTCTAATACGAAGTGATAAGGATCGTATTTGAAATATTGTCATTCTTTTGAAAATCCATTAAGGCATTTACAGGTGAACTTTTAAAAACTTTTACCGTCAGTTTAGAGAGTAACAACCATTTTTAAAATCTCCTGAACAGATGATACAATAAATGCAAAACTGGGTTTAAGTCTAAGGGTAACCAATGTTTAGTCAATTCAAATTGTTTATACGATGTTTGGAATTACTACATTTGTTTTGTATGTTGTAGAAAAACTGAAAAATATAACCCAGCCCCTCTAAAATTTAGTCAAGATTTTAGCCTTTTACCAAAAAAGTAACAAATTGATAAATATCATTAAAATAAAAGTCAAAGCAGGGCAACAGCTGAAGTTTTCTCAAAATTAACAACTATATGTGTCTACAATATAATGTCTACACCAAATTTTAAAAAGTTTCACCGTCCGGTTTTGAAAATAATGTGTCAGAAATCAATAGTTACTTGATTTTCGTTAATTAACCATGTATAAATTCCAATAAACTAGACAAAAAATATGGAATAAATATTTTCTTCCATATTATTGTATAAATTAATGTACTTAATGCGAAAATTACCTAAAAACTACAAAAAGAAAGATAAAAGTATAATCGCAGTGAAGTTTGAACCCATGACCCTCAGGAATATATCAATATGTCAGTAAAATTCATGAAATTGAGTACTCTTCAAAATGGAGGTTTCGAATTAGAGATTGAAATCCGTAAGAGCATTCTCGTCAAGGCAAAGAGCTTGGGCTTATTATCCCGATAATTATATTTCCACAAATCCTGAATTCAGTGCAAAATACTGGACTGATCCTTACAGAAATCTTATTAGAGTGGTTAGAAGTTTATGCTGTTTCTTGATAATCAAATTTTCTAACTTTCAAAGGCTATTAAAAATAGTTCATATGTACTAAATCAATTCAAAAGTTTACAGATTTGAATCAAAGAAACCAGATGAATATCCCACACGAAAGTATAGTGTTTGTTTTTAAATTGTGAGTAAAGTTTATCTTTAAGAAAAGATATTCATAGCGTTTGTGCATTATCCCAATGTCCAATAACGAATTTAAGAATAAGAAGCGCATTTATAAGATTGCTGCATTCTTATACCCATTAAAATAAGTAAACACTTACATTTGTTTGCCAAAATATCTGCTTATCGTATTGAATTGATTTGGTAAAGGTAAATTAGTGTTATCATTACATTCAACTCGGGATTATTAATTTAAAACTGGTAATAATGGTTTAGAGTCACCGTGGTTATCAATTGGTAGTAATGGTGTATTAATAGTTAAGAGACATTGTGTTATCAAATGGAAGTAATGGTGTATAAATAGTTTAGAGTCACTGTGTTATCAAATGGTAGTAATGGTGTATAAATAGTTTACAGTCACTGTGTTATCAAATGGTAGTAATGGTGTATAAATAGTTAAGAGTTACTGTGTTATAATCTGGTAGTTATGGTGCATAAATAGTTTAGAGTCACTGTGTTATAATATGGTAGTAATGGTGTATGCATAGTTTAGAGTCACTGTGTTATCAACTGGTAGTAATGGTATATAAATGGTTTAGAGTCACTGTGTTATAATCTGGTAGTAATGGTGTATGAATAGTTTAGAGTCACTGTGTTATAATCTGGTAGTAATGGTGTATGAATAGTTTAGAGTTACTGTGTTTTAATCTGGTAGTAATTGTGTATAGATAGTTTAGAGTCACTGTGTTGTAATCTGGTAGTAATGATGTATGAATAGTTTAAAGTCACTGTGTTATAATCTGGTAGTAATGGTGTATGAATAGTTTAGAATCACTGTGTTATAATCTGCTAGTAATGGTGTATAAATAGTTTAGAGTCACTGTGTTATAATCTGCTAGTAATGGTGTATAAATAGTTTAGAGTCACTGTGTTATAATCTGGTAGTAATGGTGTATAAATAGTTTAGAGTCACTGTGTTAACAACTGGTAGTAATTGTGTATGAATAGTTAAGAGTTACTGTGTTATAATCTGGTAGTTATGGTGCATAAATAGTTTAGAGTCACTTTGTTATAATATGGTAGTAATGGTGTATGAATAGTTTAGAGTCACTGTGTTATCAACTGGTAGTAATGGTATATAAATGGTTTAGAGTCACTGTGTTATAATCTGGTAGTAATGGTGTATGAATAGTTTAGAGTCACTGTGTTATAATCTGGTAGTAATGGTGTATGAATAGTTTAGAGTTACTGTGTTTTAATCTGGTAGTAATTGTGTATAGATAGTTTAGAGTCACTGTGTTGTAATCTGGTAGTAATGATGTATGAATAGTTTAAAGTCACTGTGTTATAATCTGGTAGTAATGGTGTATGAATAGTTTAGAATCACTGTGTTATAATCTGCTAGTAATGGTGTATAAATAGTTTAGAGTCACTGTGTTATAATCTGCTAGTAATGGTGTATAAATAGTTTAGAGTCACTGTGTTATAATCTGGTAGTAATGGTGTATAAATAGTTTAGAGTCACTGTGTTAACAACTGGTAGTAATTGTGTATGAATAGTTTAGAGTCACTGTGTTATAATCTGGTAGTAATGGTGTATAAATAGTTTAGAGTCACTGTGTTATAATCTGGTAGTAATGGTGTATAAATAGTTTAGAGTCACTCTGTTATAATCTGGCAGTAATGGTGTATAAATAATTTAGAGTCACTGTGTTAACAACTGGTAGTAATGGTGTATGAATAGTTTAGAGTCACTGTGTTATAATCTGGTTGTAATGGTGTATAAATAGTTTAGAGTCACTGTGTTGTAATCTGGTAGTAATGGTGTATGAATAGTTTAGAGTCACTGTGTTATAATCTGGTAGTAATGGTGTATGAATAGTTTAGAATCACTGTGTTATAATCTGGTAGTAATGGTGTATGAATAGTTTAGAGTCACTGTGTTATAATCTGGTAGTAATGGTGTATATATAGTTTAGAGTCACTGTGTTATAATCTGGTAGTAATGGTGTATGAATAGTTTAGAGTCAATGTGTTATAATCTGGAAGTAATGGTGTATAAATAGTTTAGAATCACTGTGTTATAATCTGATAGTAATGGTGTATGAATAGTTTAGAGACACTGTGTTATAATCTGGTAATAATGGTATATAAATAGTTTAGAGACACTGTGTTATAATCTGGTAGTAATGGTGTATAAATAGTTTAGAGTCACCATGGTTATTAACTGGTAGTAATGGTGTATAAATAGTTTAGAGTCACTGTGTTATCAATTAGTAGTAATGGTGTATAAATAGTTAAGAGTCGCCATGGTTATTAACTGGTAGTAATGGTGTATAAATAGTTTAGAGTCACTGTGTTATAATCTGGTAGTAATGGTGTATAAATAGTTTAGAGTCACTGTGTTAACAACTGGTAGTAATTGTGTATGAATAGTTTAGAGTCACTGTGTTATAATCTGGTAGTAATGGTGTATAAATAGTTTAGAGTCACTGTGTTATAATCTGGTAGTAATGGTGTATAAATAGTTTAGAGTCACTCTGTTATAATCTGGCAGTAATGGTGTATAAATAATTTAGAGTCACTGTGTTAACAACTGGTAGTAATGGTGTATGAATAGTTTAGAGTCACTGTGTTATAATCTGGTTGTAATGGTGTATAAATAGTTTAGAGTCACTGTGTTGTAATCTGGTAGTAATGGTGTATGAATAGTTTAGAGTCACTGTGTTATAATCTGGTAGTAATGGTGTATGAATAGTTTAGAATCACTGTGTTATAATCTGGTAGTAATGGTGTATGAATAGTTTAGAGTCACTGTGTTATAATCTGGTAGTAATGGTGTATATATAGTTTAGAGTCACTGTGTTATAATCTGATAGTAATGGTATATGAATAGTTTAGAGACACTGTGTTATAATCTGGTAATAATGGTATATAAATAGTTTAGAGACACTGTGTTATAATCTGGTAGTAATGGTGTATAAATAGTTTAGAGTCACCATGGTTATTAACTGGTAGTAATGGTGTATAAATAGTTTAGAGTCACTGTGTTATCAATTAGTAGTAATGGTGTATAAATAGTTAAGAGTCGCCATGGTTATTAACTGGTAGTAATGGTGTATAAATAGTTTAGAGTCACTGTGTTATAATCTGGTAGTAATGGTGTATAAATAGTTTAGAGTCACTGTGTTAACAACTGGTAGTAATTGTGTATGAATAGTTTAGAGTCACTGTGTTATAATCTGGTAGTAATGGTGTATAAATAGTTTAGAGTCACTGTGTTATAATCTGGTAGTAATGGTGTATAAATAGTTTAGAGTCACTCTGTTATAATCTGGCAGTAATGGTGTATAAATAATTTAGAGTCACTGTGTTAACAACTGGTAGTAATGGTGTATGAATAGTTTAGAGTCACTGTGTTATAATCTGGTTGTAATGGTGTATAAATAGTTTAGAGTCACTGTGTTGTAATCTGGTAGTAATGGTGTATGAATAGTTTAGAGTCACTGTGTTATAATCTGGTAGTAATGGTGTATGAATAGTTTAGAGTAACTGTGTTATAATCTGGTAGTAATGGTGTATATATAGTTTAGAGTCACTGTGTTATAATCTGGTAGTAATGGTGTATGAATAGTTTAGAGTCAATGTGTTATAATCTGGAAGTAATGGTGTATAAATAGTTTAGAATCACTGTGTTATAATCTGATAGTAATGGTGTATGAATAGTTTAGAGACACTGTGTTATAATCTGGTAATAATGGTATATAAATAGTTTAGAGACACTGTGTTATAATCTGGTAGTAATGGTGTATAAATAGTTTAGAGTCACCATGGTTATTAACTGGTAGTAATGGTGTATAAATAGTTTAGAGTCACTGTGTTATCAATTAGTAGTAATGGTGTATAAATAGTTAAGAGTCGCCATGGTTATTAACTGGTAGTAATGGTGTATAAATAGTTTAGAGTCACTGTGTTATCAATTGGTAGAAATGGTGTATAAATGGTTTAGAGTCACTGTATTATCAAATGGTAGTAATGGTGTATAAATAGTTTAGAGTCACCATATGGTTATTAACTGGTATTAATAATGTTTAAATGGTTCAGTTTTCACTTTTTTCTGCATATCGAACAGCTTCCATTAACCTAGCTTCCGCCTAAGAATATAGTTCCGATATTTTAATTCAATGGCTAAATACAAATTCAAATATTACGTGCTTTTAAGTCAAAATTATATGGCTATGCAATATCGTAAACGAGCAATATAAATCAGTCGTAACAAGAAAAACTATAACAAAACGTTATAGGTAGACGAATTACAAGAAGCATATTGGTTTATGTTTTTTGTATGAAGTTGCTGTTTTTATAAAGGAAATTATCTGTATATTTTATTCAATCCTCTATTAAGGAGAGTATAAACTTTTTACATGATATAAGTAAAACACATTATAATGGCAATCATGAGTATTTGACGAATGAATAAATTCATGTATATAGTTCACAAGCACATGGTTATATCATACCCTACACCAATCAAATAGAATCAACCCTAGATGTTAAAGATGTTAACGAATTCACCATAAATCTGAGCACTATCGTACAAGCACATTGAACTTCAAATAGCAACAACTTATCTAGGCAATGTCTTCATGATTTACTTACCTGTTGACTATTAATAGATTCAGTCATCACCATTAGCCAATCAAATGGCCAGGATTGACCAAACTAGTAATAGACACTACACTATATACTCGCAAACAGCTATAATAAACAAATACTCATCAGTATAATTCGTCTAGAAATAATCTAAACAATTCTATCCCTCGGATTACTACAAAAATTAGTATCAGTACGCACATTTCAAGGAAGGATGACGTCATAATTCTCGTGTTGTATGTACTAATTTAGTCTGGTTGTAAACGTACAGAAGTCATCATTGAATTCATAGACGATTCGATAATAACTGTGAGTCAACCAGATATCAAAAAAGCGATTTCATCGGGAAGTTTTAATCGATTAATTTAATGCTTATAACGTTTAACTTTTTCTTCGAGCATATTTTCATGTATGATATATTACATTTTGCTAAAGTTGAGTATTCAAAGAGGCAGGTAATGTAGTCTATATGATATTATGCTAATTGCTGAACTACTTTTGGTGATCAAATGGGAAACATAAATCAAAGTACTGAAAGCACATGGAACGGGAACAACTGTAACAACCGCATAACAGGTGTAGAAAAGCGTTCGTAGTACTTATGCCTGCATCAAAATTCATGCGAGAACTGTCGTTCATTTTCGAAAACTCACCCTACATGGAAATCATTTTTTGACTGATTTATAGTTCCGAACAACAGCAGAACCTCCAGAGCTTTGATTTTTGCAAATCACGAAAAGCCATGCTCTGAAATATTTTTAATTGTCATAACTTATATTCAAAATAGTCCCCCATGTCTAACAAGCATAATAAAAGCAAGAAACATATACCTCACAAGGCTTACTTTGCACAATACAGCTTAAAGTAACCCTAGCGTCAGAAAATGTTTACATTTCTAGCATTATTTAGCCAATAAATATCCATAAAAATCACTCAATTAGAATAAAACACCTTTTCACCCTAAATATGTTATAAGAGATACAAAAATAATGTTTGTCCCTACCGAGGTTTGAACCCACAACCTCCAGTTTCAATGATGTTGACAGCAATTTTAGCCTATTTAAATACTCTTCAATGTGGAGGTAATGAGTTAGGATACCAATACCTTAATAAAGAACAACAGTCACCATGTGGTAAAAAGCTTCTCTTAAAAACACATTTCATGATATAACGGACCAAATTAATTTCTCGGTGTTTCACTTTAAATTCATGTATATAAGGGCCAACAATGCAGTTCAGAATAAAACGGAAATACACATTTTGAGTACAGTATAATTATAACAGTACATAAATTTACTCCTTTTGTGATTTGTGTCAAAAAAGACCACTGCTGTGAAACTTTGATTTTAAAATACAAAACGTGACTTAAACTCGATAAAAGTGATATGGATTTTTTTGACATGAGTGATAAAATTGGATCTAACAAAAATAAAACTATAAAGATGTGGGGTCCTAACTGCGCCAATGTCCTAAAAGCGCCATCTTCCTCGTTTGTATCTTAGTCCTGCGAGATTTTACCGCATCTGTTACGTAATGAATTAATGAGGAAAATACGATTCAAACATATAATGCAAATTGCATCTCACTCAACTGTTTTATGTGTTTTTCTTAATGCTTGTGATGGGCAAATCGGCTGATATTGCCATCCAATTAATCGGCATAATCGGATGAAACAACCGATGCGATTCATCGGACATAACCGGATAATCGGTCAAGATAACAGTTATTCCACTAACTTCTCATTTTTAAAAGTTTTCTTCTTTACTATATAGACTCCACAGGAGTCAAATAATCAAATACATTGTATTTACAACAGTAAGTATGTTATTTCAATTGCAAAAGATCCATGTACATGGCAATTTTACATAATTATTATCTTAAACACAGCAATATATTTCATCAACGGTCATTTTCAGTAAGGCAGTGCAATATCCAATTTGCTATGTCGCCGACATATTTTATTTCAATACTAGACAATAAGTATGTGTTTTCTGGTGACGATCTTACCAGGCACCTAAAACTGAACATTTCTACATAGTTTATTTCAAGCTCAATGCCAAATTGTTTTTTAAATAAGGTCACAAAGTATCAGATTTGAAAGGTTCGTGACTGTCGTCATTCAGAAAATCTTTGTTTTGATTAAAATGTAACACACGCACGCTCGTTTATGACGCATAAATCGTTTCCAATATTTGTAGAACTACCTTTGGAGTCTTTTATTCACCACGATCAAAACGATTTGACTGTTCTTTTTGGAAACACATGCAAATATATTATGTCGTTAAAACTGCTGTAAGGTTCGTTACATTGAAAAATATGTAGAATTAATATGAAATATACAGCTTTATAATGGAAAACATATCACAACCACGCCCTTCCACAACCATACGACAGCTAAAACATAATTTCTTCGTTTTGATACGACAGATGTCTGATCATAGGGTCTTAAACACTGAACTCTTCAAAATTCCACTTACAAGTGAAAGGTTTGTTACTTCAGTTTAACGCTGTGTTAGGTGCACAAAGATAATTTACTACTTGTCATTCATAAGACATGATATTTAATTATAAAACACAACATTTTCGTCTTTATTGTTTGCTTTCTTCTTTCCAAATGGTTCCAAAACGTGCCCAATGAAAGGTTCGTGATGAAAGGTTCATTACCATGCTATTTCAGTTGTACTTGTAAATGTTGTTTATGAAAGGTATGGTAGAATTTTTTCGTGTATCAGCTTGTACGACGTATGATGGAGATACGACGTATTCATCCTTGAAACAAGGGCAAAGTTTCAGGGGAATTTCATTCGACATTCTTTTTTGTGAACACATGGTTGTTGGATATTAGTTAAACCTAGTTTTTTTTAATTGTTTTTAACTCTTTTTTGCTTTTAAGCATTATGAAATATTAATTTGTGCGACGGTGGTTGAATTTTCAGTGCAAGCGGTGTAGGTTCTTTGTTGGTTGCATTTTATGAAATGAAAGGTTCGTGACGTTAAGTAACGAACCTTTCATCGAAAAAGACCGAGTAGATTTTAAAGAAATAAAATTGTACATTGTATGTGGAAATATTACATCGTGTATTTCTCGCAAACTTAGTAATGGACACATGTATTTGCTGCTAAAGGTACTTCTATATGATATATGGTCATTCAACTAATGATTTGGTACTTAAATATACCTACTGTTAAAAATTTAGAAAAAATCTATTAATACAAATTAAGAAATTTATGCCATATTCCCAACTGTCTTAAATGACAAGATCTAAAAACTATTATTGTGTGATTTAGAACATGCCTAAACGGTTGTTGAACTGAACCAGTGTCCGTTATTATGTATCTTATAAAAGATGCAGTGCTAATACATCACCAACTAAGGTAACGAACCTTTCATTTTTTAAAATTGTCGTTGCATGCTGAAATACGACGACAGTACATACGCCTGAAACAATAAGTTGAAGCCTATGAATATGATGTAACAAGAATTAGAAACTATGGCCCTGTGTGCTCAATTGATACTGGTAATTTTGCGGCAGTACAATATAGCAAATCATGGTGTGTTGAAAAATCCTGCACGTTGATCTTGATGACGAAGCTTTTGATGTAGCATGCATTTAAAAGTTTAAGGATTTGTTTCAGTGGTCAAAAAGAGAAGATTAGATATGGATCAACTTTACAAATATTATGTATGTGAGGTCAAACCGATTGCTTAATTTGGCTGACGGAGATATTCATGCATAGTTTTGGAATGACATATGCTGAATAACAGCAGATAGTTTTGCCGTTATTTTTATGTGTACTGATGTTGTGTTGTGAAGCCAATATTTATAGTAAAATCTACTTAAGTTATATTTATATCAAGTATAAATATGTTGGTGTTATACAAGGAAGAAATGACAAAGATAATTTGCATTATATGTTATAACGTTGTCATGACCAAAAATGAAAGGTCTTGTATTGTAAAAACATTTTATACAGGCATTTCTGTCAATAAGTGTTATATTCTCGTGATTTTGTACTGGATTTGTCCGAAGGGTTTTATTATTCTGCATAAATCAGAATCATTTCGTTGAATTATCGTACGTTCAACACGTCGAAAGGTTCGTTACTTTTTTCGACATTATGTGCTTTGCAAATATACAGTTTTATCATTATGATGTACTTCTGTCATAAAATCTTCTGTTCTGTGGAAAGATAGTTACATAACCTCAAGTGTTGCCAATCTACTACGTGAAAAACATGTTACTTTGGAAGAATTGAAGAAAATGCTCATTTTTGAAGGACATAATTTGCAACGAGTTTTATGATACCTTCAACTTCGAGGTATATTAACATTTTTACGTTTTCACAGAAGTCATTCTTTAGATATAATATCATATATTTCTAGCATTTATGTATCGGATAATTCTATTTCTATTAAATAAAGGTTCTACTTTTTGTAATCACATCGTTGTTTATTCATGCACACAGTGCGTAACAAACCTTTCATCATGGATCTAATACCCATTATTCCAGACAAAAAAAAAAAAAATATTGCCCCGCCTTACTGAAAATGACCGCTAATATCTATAGATAGAACTTTTAAATGCCATGTAATTAGGCATTTTTTCTTCCAACTGTATGGTTTGGTTTTTGTTTCATTCTGGTTCTTGATCACTTGTACAGCTGGATATGCTCCATAGACATGTGTCAGTAGGGGAAACTTCCCGAACGGGAAATCACTAAGTGGGTTTTCCCCTATTTCCCGATCGGGAAATCTGTAAAATATGTTACTAAATATAGTAACAGATTTCCCGTTCAGGAAATAAAATCTCTACTTTTGTACTAGTTTTACTCAAAACACCCGGTGCATAAGAATACGCACCCGATCTTTAAAATGAATATACCATATTAAACTTAAAAGACTTTCTACCGTTCAGATTATGTTTTAATGTTCTAGTTATTTTTTAATTGAACACTGAAATTGCGAAAAAGCAATATTTCCCGATTTGGAAACTTAATTTCCCGTTCGGGATATATATTCTACAATAGCCTCAGGGGGGGGGGGGGGGGGGGGGTGTGTAAAGATGTATTTCAGCCATTCCCAAAGGAACATATACAATCAAAGCATTGAGAGTACTGTCAGGAGCGAAGTATAAATGTATTGGATAACTACAGTGTCATACTGCATAGATTAGTGACTGTTAATACATTATAAACAACAGTTATGCTAACTTATTCTAAACACATATGAGACAAAAGTAAGCCAGTTCATCAATGTTGGATAGCTAGTATATATATATATAGCTACCAGATGAATAAAAAAATTGCACCAATATTAACAGACAATAAATTTTGTGCTGCTTGATATTGTAGCAGATTAACCATAAATTTAAAGGAGACATGCGTCACTAGATGCAGTAAGATTGTAAATCTGTTCAATTGCAATACATGTTCTCACTGTATTCTGCATGTTTTCAGATGCAATGCCTTCAATAAATGATAGAAGTACATTTTTAGTACTTTAATTTGTATATACCATTCTAAATTCATGTCTTTCAGAGATTTTGTAATACATAATTATACAAAGTATATATTGTATTGCTATCTGTTAATATGTTTTCTCTTCTGATGATTCAAGTGCATAAACAAGTGATGCTCTTTCATCTTGTGACAAACCTACAATTTTAAGGTTACATAAGTGCAATATCAAAAATATTAATAACTGTTTATTTTGAATGAATGTAAGATTAAGTAACCTGATAAGTTTCCGAAGTTATTCTTAAGTTGTGTTTCTTTTCCAGTAGTATAGTATTATTCAGCATCTGTCTCATCAGAGACGTATAATACGTATCTGGTCTCACATATAAGTGTTAAATAAATTAGCATAACCGTGGTTAATATCACATTAAAAGTCACTGACCTTCAATATTAGTGTCTTCAGCAGCAATGCTATGACATGCCATTGTAGAATATATATCCCGATCGGGAAATTAGGTTTCCGAGTCGGGAAACATTGCTGTTTAAGCAATTTCTGTGTTCAATTTAAAAATAAACAGAACATTTTTTAAAAATCTGAACGGTAGAAAGTTAGATCTATCTTTTAAGTTTAATATGGTATATTCAGTTTAAAGATCGGGTGCGTATTCTTATGCACCGGGTGTTTTGAGTAAAACTAGTATTATGATCTAAAAATACGCGTTTAAATGCACTCTAGATCACAATGCGATTGTGGCTGCGGTGTGGTGATGACTTCTTGTTGAGATCTTATTGTATATTCAAGTCTGCTAAATCGTTAATGTTGATTGAACACAAAGTTCTATTTTCCTTCAATATTATTTATTTAGTCGGAAAAACAAATGTTTTTTTTCTAAATTCACACAAGTTCAAAATTAATATGATATAACACAAAGTAAATCTAAGTCCAAAATATTTCAGTAAACACAAAGTAAATGTCACAAAGACGTATCCAGAAAAAGTGTCACAAAGACAAATTGTATTTCTTGTCACGAAGACAGTTTCTTGAAAAATAAATATTAAATAACGTATCCTATATTTTATGGAACAAAGGATTGGCTTTAACATACAGGATTACTTGATTACTTACTAAATTATTAAAAACATATAACAACAATAATGGCTTGGACATCTACGACTTGAGCGGATGTCTTAATCAACTTAAGTGCTAAAACTTGCACAAACATTTAACTAAATAATGAAACGACATATTAAGTTTAAAGTAAAGAAGTAATACTCAAATTAAAATCAAAATATCAAAACATAATTTTTAGAATTGAACTCTACATTTTGAGACTGCAATTTAGCCATGATTATCATTTGTAGTGTTTATAATGTATTTTGCTATTTATCATAATATAACATTATTACTTAATAAAACCAAGGACTTATATACATGTATATAAGTCCTTGATAAAACAAAAGGTAAAAAATATGCATCATTACTAGTACATTTAGTAATAGATTTCCCGATCGGGAAATAGGGGAAAACCCACTTAGTGATTTCCCCGATCGGGAAGTTTCCCCTACTGATATAAAGCATTTTACTTTTTCCTGACTTTACTGACAATTTTCGCGTTTTTTTCCGCGGAATACACCTGTGAGGCGAGGAGTTCCGATTGTATCGCGCGAAATTTCAATTACCGGAAGTGGATTGTTAATTGAAATTATATTTTAAGCAAATCACTGAAATAGGGAGTTAACTGGAAGTTTCGCTGTCCAAACTGGTTGATTTACGTACTCATTTGTTAGTAAAGCAAATGTGTTATTGAGTTTTCGCTATTATGCCTAATTTGTTTATTTAATATAATTTCGCGACCATTTTGAAAAAGAAAGTACTCGTACTACTATTCCTAGTGTTTTAGCAACAACATTATGTGAATCAATCGCAAATTCAAATGAGTGCAATGTGCCGTTCAGTTTAGCTTCTTTTGGCTGTTAAGCTAAATAATTAAATAATAATATATCTTCTTGCCCTAGCTATACTTATGTTATTATTATTTTTCATTCATGTTTTCAGATTGTAATGTAAACATGGATCATGGTCATAGTGATATTTGTAATCATAAGTTGCTACGAAATCTTGTTCAGGTAAGACTGTAAAATTTGAATTTGACTATTATTAATGTTAAATTTGGTTTTGACCAAAAGGGTTTCTAGATTTGGTCAATTCGTACCTTCAGTGTTCAATCTAGCCTGTGGCAGGTAGGGCCCTTTGGGCCCACACTCTTTTTTCAAGATTTTGTGAAGGGTCCGATACTGTCAAAATTGTGAAAAATGGAGTCAACTGGTACCCAAAGTCAAGTGGTACCCACTATGTGTTGGTCAAGTGGTACCCACTATGAAGTCAAGTGGTACCCACTATGCAAATTTTATATTTAATTGATAATACATAGTTCCCACATCTACAATATTTACCTCCCTTGGTGGCCATCTTGAAAGTCTAATTTGACTAGCATTGATAGAGGATATTTATATTTTTGATCTGATAATTCTAAATATAGAATTTTCATATGTGACAACTACATTTTCTTAAACCTGATATGCTTATGTGTTTTCCAACTTCATGATTAAGTTATATTTTGTAAATTGAATTGTTAATAACCACTTTTTTATTTTTTTCTATTAAACATATAAGAAATTTGACTTTCAAGATGGCCGCCAATTCAAAACAAGGGAGGTAAATATTGTAGTCGTGGGAACTATGTATTGGTTGAAATTAAAAAAGTGATTGCTAATTTATCAACAAACTGTTATCTATAATTGATTGAATTGGCTGACAAATAGAAGTGTTTAATAGAAGTAATTTAATTAACAAACATTTTTAAATTTCAACCAATTAATCACTGTTCACACAAATTAAAAAAGTTTGTTGTATCATTTAACTATCACTCCTAATTGCTAATTTACCAAACAAACTGTTATCTATGTTTTATCGAAATTATAAGTTTTGTGGTACATTGATTTAGTTGAATTTTAGTGGTGTATCATGATATATTTATATAAAATTATGTTTTGGATTTATGATAAATATTATATTGTATATGTACTATAATATCATATTAGGTGAGTGGGTAACTTACATTTTCAATGACAAAAACACAACTTTCGGACTCGTATTGAAAATATGTTATTTTCTATCCATGTATGGTGCTTTTTCTTAGTTAAAGTCCACATTCTAACACCACTAAGTGGGTACCATTTGACTTCATAGTGGGTACCACTTGACTTCATATTGGGTACCACTTGACCAAAATATAATGGGTACCACTTGACATTGGGTACCAGTTGACCAGCTCCCGTGAAAAATTAGCGTCGTTTTCCCAAAAATTGTGAAAAAATTGTCCATAATTGTGAAAATAGGAACATGTAAAAAATCAACCTAAAATGGGTATTTGGGAAAACCGAAATCTAACATTTACCGAAATCTAACCGAAATCTAACTTCATAACCGAAATCTAACTGTGATAGTTAGTCAGATACGCTTATGTGGTGTGTCTGACTTGTTTTCTTCGTCAAATACAATAATCAATGATACTGCAAAATTCCAGAGGATAGTTATTAGTTTTGTCTTAAAATGATTTTATTTAACTTTTTTAAATTTTCATTAACATAGTCACATAGTTACTTCCCTTAGTTTTCAAAATTCATAACTGAAATCAAACTGTGACAAATAGACAGACACGCGTATGTGAAGTATGTGAATACTTTTTATTATCAAATTTAATGATATAACCATATGGCAATGTTTCAAAATAGAATTTTGTTTTAAAATTATGTTATTTAACTTTTTCTCTATTTTCATTAACCTTGGTCAGTTGGTGCAGAGTTACTTCCCTTAGTTTGTTTACGAATTACTAGAAATCATCTGTATTTATAAAGATTAGAATTTGTTTGAAATCTAAATATAATATATTAACTAACTTAATTGAAATGCTCACATGCAATTTGTAAATTGTACTTGCTTGTTAATTATCAGGATCAAAGCAAATACATTGACAAATTGTCATTTTTGTTAAACAATAGTAATGATAATTAAGCTTCGTATTCATGACATTTAAGATGTTTGTTGAACATGTATATAAGAAATAATTATCTAAAATATGATGAGCTTCAACCATCATTTAACTATATCTCGTCTGGCCGCTAATTTTCTGTAGCAGTTACTGTAATACGTATACTTTCAATTAATGTACTGTACCTGCTTATAATATCACATAGCCGATTATCGGGCCCGTGAAAAAAAAAGAAAAAATGCGTCTACTTTAACTCGTTGTAAATCACGTTTTACTCCATCAATTTTCAATATCTTTACATTTATAAAAACTAGATTACAATACCTTTTTACTCATGTAGATTTAAAAAATGTATGTTAACAAATAAAAAAGATAAGATGGGAGGCCATGTTTTCAGAACCAAATTTTACGGGCGATAAAAGAAATAAATATATGAGTCGAATTCAACTCGCGATAAAAAACGTTTTACTAATTCAAATTTAAGTTTTTAAGTTTGTTTACGGTTATGAAAACTAGAGAGCTTAAGGTTTCCAATAGTATTAATCTTAAAAACATACATTACGAAATAAAAAAGTTAAGATGGGGGGCCATGTTTTCCGAACACCAAATTTTGTGATAAAAAAATAGATTTTTTACCTATCTTTAACCAAGAATAAATGCATAAAAACAATACGGATTTCTATATTTGATTACATATTCTAAAACTACAGAACGTTAGCTTTAATATGATACCAAAATTTTAATATCCATTAAGAAACAAAAAATGTTTTCTTTTAATTTTACACTAAAACCTAGAGGGGCGCCATGTTTTATACCTGCCCCAATCAGAGTGCAGTTTACATTCGTAAACCGAAATTAATGAAAGTCTTCTTGATCAGGCAAAAATATATGGCTAATTGGTGATAAATAACAATAAATACCCGGCGTGATGTGAAAACAACGGTTTTAACAATAGATAGCGGGTCTAATTGATGTAACTGACATCTATATTCAGTAGACGGGCATGTACTTTTATCTTTGTTGTTCCGATTTTGGTTTATGTCCTCGGCACGATAAACAGAGAGGCGACATGTTCGCGAGTTGAGTATAAGACAGCGAAGTTTTCCAAACTGTGAAGAATTAATTAATAACAGCCATCTGTAATCAAAACTGCTTCTCCATAGTAAAAACACGTGATTCTGAAATGTCGCTCGTCACTTAGTTACTGGGCGATTCATGATGTTTCGACTTTAGTAAAATGAAAGTAAAAATTGGTCAGTATCCTACATGTTCCCGGCAAATAAATAAAAATTTAGTTCGATGAATGAAAAATTGTTTCCACTCGGAAATTTAATTACCGGTCATTGGTTATTCGTGAAAACATGCGACATTGACAAATGATCTATTTGTCAATCATAATGCAAACAGAAAGTAGCTTTCCATGCAGTGATCTCCCTTACTTAGGTTTATTTTCCGGAGTCTGTGTCCCACAGAACTTTAGGGGTCCTAGGTAGACTTTTTCGCATTTTAACACAGAAAAACGTGTAACATAAATTCCTGAATCTTTAATTACTATGATATATATAGAAATTATTATTTTGCAAATTGAAATGAAATATGATAAGCTTCAATTTTCATTTATGTCATTATCATAACAAAGGGGGAATATATATGACATGCTCCTGCCCAGAATTAACATGTATAGTAATAACAACTTTGTAACAATAAAAATGAATGGCAGCTGGTAAAAAGTAACGCTTTCGTAACTTCTGCCATGCGACTACCCACTTCTCCCTAAAGTGGCCCCACTTCTCCCTGAATTGAGATTAGGGAGAAGTCACTTCTCCCTAAAATTTCAACCTAGGCCAACCCCTGCAGTGGCATATGGTCTGTCATTTGCTAGCTGAAATGAACACAAGAAAAATGAAATATTAACCTTTGAAGTGACAGTCAATTTACCACCAGCATCTTTAATTAAATAGGTAAAATCACAGTTTGTGTAAATATAATATCACTTATAGGCATTTTGGAAGGGATGCCATTAATCAGGGGTGTGGAAATATCATATTTTTCTACTTGTCACCGGACAAGTAGACTGGAAAATCTAGGTTGTCCGGAACAAAAATCAACTTGTCCGAATCTTAACTATCAACTTAACAGCTGTACTATTAAATGTGATTTTTTAATAATCTTATTTGGTGTATAGTCTACCTAGGTCAGTTTTGCTGCTCAGATTTTGTATTGAATGTATACACCCAAAGGAATGCCACAATATCAATATGACATTCAATTACTACATGTGAGTTGTGTTGCTTGGTAGGAAAGGAGATAAATCCCTTTCACAACCACAGAATTTACTGATGGTAACTTGAATTTCTTTGGCTCTTAAACCTTTTGCCTGTTTGAGCTGCAATAGCATAAAAATGTAAAGGGAGATGTTTACCATAATCAGGTAAAACCAGGGCTCACACTGGCTAAGTTTTTGCTTGCGCCAAGGTATGGGCCAAATGAAAAAAGTTGGGGCCAAATTCTTGAAACTTGAGCCAAATGTGCTGTTTGGCACTGTTGTGAAATGGACAAGTACCAAACTGACAGATATAACAAAAACAAATAATTCAATGCCTGCCTTTTAATGTTAAATATATATATAGTGATACCAAAGACCTATACTATATATAGGTCTTTAATTGGTGATATATACTATAGATGCTACATTTTACACATGTATAATTATGGTATTCACATAATAAATAAATATTTATAATCTCTTATAACATATAAATTACTAAAAACATTTTTTGGCCACCTGATAGTTTGAAAAATGTTTGCGCAGTTGGGAAAGGTTGAATTTCTTTATTTTATCATCTTTAAAGTCACAATTTTACGTGTGTCAGTGCCTGTATTAGGATCATTTCTGTGTTATACTTATTATTTTCATATCTTTTAACTATTTTGATTAATATATATGATGTAACAATGAACAGATTTTTTTTCTAAATTTGATGTACCAAGATACACACACTCTATACACATAGTTTAACATTAACGAGCACAAAAAGGTCAATTCTTTTCAAAGTAACACATCTTATGTTTTAAATTTTATTTTATTCACTAACCAATTCAAAAACTAGACTCACAACAGTATAAAATATTTTTGTTTTATTTCTACGTTTTTCCGTTAGATACGTCTCCGTATGGCAATCAAATACCGGAATCGGACCGTACAGCGGGCGTTTATTCATGATTATGATAATTAGTTTCATTCGGTGATGTTTCGACTTTATCGCTATACATCGATAAGTAAAGCGAAAGTAGATTTGCGGAAAATGTCGATCCAAAACAACCACACACATTTTCATTTTTTCTTCATTTACGTGCTAAACTGAACAGATCAACAGTATACCACAAACAGGCACTAATTGTGCAAAATAAGGGTAAGGCTAGCTACAAACTATGCCTCGCGGCGAACTCATTGTTAGAGGTTCGAAGTTGGCGATGCGAATCGCAATCGGGATTAATAATCATATCTGACATGCGCGACTTCCGCAGGCCGTTGTTTTTTTACTTCTAGAACTGATTATTGAATGAATTACGCCATAGGCAAAATGTTAAAGCATCTTTCGTTCGGATTAATTTTCACTGAGTTATACCCCTTTGTTGTTTTTATTCAGTATATACAATAGGCAAATTTTGTCCGGAGAATTTCTCAGCAATTACTCGCAATTACTCACAATTACTCACAGGATCTCTATGAAACTTCACAGAAGTGATAAGTAGTAAGCCTAGTTGTGCATGCTTAAAGCAATTTTCGTTCGGATTAATTATCACTGAGTTATACCCCTTTGTTGTTTTTATACAGTATATACAATAGGCAAATTTTGTCCGGACAATTTCTCAGCAACTACTCACAGGATCTCAATGAAACTTCACAGAAGTGATAAGTAGTAAGCCTAGTTGTGCATGCTTAAAGCATTTTTCGTTCGGATTAATTTTCACTGAGTTATAGCCCTTAGTTGTTTTTATACATTATATACAATAGGCAAATTTTGTCCGGACAATTTCTCAGCAACTACTCACAGGATTTCAACGAAACTTCACAGAAATAATAAGTTGTTAGCCTAGTTGTGCATGCTTAAATAATTTTTCATTTGGATTGATTTTCACTGAGTTATAGCCCTTTGTTTTTTTCTACAGTATATACAATAGGTAAATTTTGTCCTGACTATTTGTCATTGACTACTGCAAGGAATTCAATAAAACTTCTCAGAAGTGATAAGTAGTTAGCCTAGTTGTGCATGCATTAAGCTTGTCTTGGTTGGTTAAATTTTCACTGAGTTATGGCCCTTTGTTGTTTTTTATACAGTGTATATACAATATCTCAGTAACTACTCATAGGAATTCAATGAAACTTCACAGAAGTTATAAAAAGTAAGCCAAGTTGTGCATGCAATAACCAGGTTTTGTTTGGATTAATTTTCACTGAGTTATGGCCCTTTGTTTTATACAATTAGGTAAATTTTGCCCGTACAATTTTGCCCGTACCATTTCTCAGCAACTACATGCAGGAATTCAGTGAAACTTCTTAGAAGTGATAAGTAGTTTGCCAAGTTATGCATGTCCACAATAGGTTTTGTCCAAGTAAATTTTAATGAGTTATGGCCCTTTGTTATTTTTTATATAATGTATATTTAGAAACTGGTCAGGATATATCTAAGCAACAATTTGCAGGTATTAAAAAAATGAAAATGCATTATATTTCCCTCTGTAAAATGTAACAATAACTGTGTCAAGGCCGCATCTGGGGGTATTCATCACCTTTAGTGATAGTTCTAGTTCAGTTTATGTTGATGATTGTTGATGGTATGGTTTTAAAATAAAATTGTCCATATTGTATTTTTAAGGTTTATACATATACATGTTTATAGATATACTTGCTGTATTACTTACAGAATACTAAGTTATAAATCAATCTAATGTTTCTGTGACTATTTCTCTGGTGAACCTAATAGATGGAAGACACAGAGATACAGACGGCTGAATTCTTTCCAAGTTGTTTTACCAATGTGCACAAACTGCTGTACTTCTGGGAAACCAATTATCAAAAGACTCCCCCCCCCAAAAAAAAAAACAACTAATTCTGACATGCATGTCTGTTATCATAATGAACAAGAAAGGGTTATTTTATAGTATAGTATGTTTTATCAAAATGATCAAGCTAGTTTTACGTAGTTCATGTTACTCTGTGGTCGAGTGGTTGAGAAAGTCACTGACTTTAGATCACTGTTACCTCTCACAGATAGAGGGTCGTTGGTTCGAGTCCAGTAATAGACCATGCCTTTTTACGTGAGAAAGTAGGCAGTTGCTTACGGAGGATGGGGGTCTAGTACTAGTTCTTCCCAGGAACGGTGGTTACGTGAACTGTCATATGACTCTGACTGTTGAAAAGGTATGTAAAAGTCAAACAGTCAAACAAACATAGTTTATATTAGATTGAAGTTGTAGAAGTAGGCTGCTATAAATGAAGAGACAGTAGTGAAGCAGGTAGTTCATGCTTAAAATATATATTTTTTATTAAATGGGACACCCTTCAGTCAATGAAAATTGTTTACATTTAAAATAAAACAGAAAACATTAATCCATTGTTTTCATCATATTTAATTTTATTCAGTCTAAATACATGTTTAATGCAGAGTAGACTATATGTATTGCAAAATTGCCAATTATTTAACGTTAACAAACGCGATTTCAAAAAAAAAAAAAAATTCAAAAAAAAAAAAATACCTACCTACCGACCCACCTCTTAAAATCAGGGTCGGAGCACTACAAACAAACAATTTTTTAATGATGGCCTTAATAAGTTTGTGGCCAACAGGCCCAAAAGCTAGTCTAACAGGCCTGCTAGAGGGGTTCTGGAAATTTTCTAGCAATATTTTATGAACTTTTGAGATTCCTAACAGGCTGAAAAACATTTCTATGCGGCTAAATTGGTCTGCAGCCTGATGTTATTGAGAACCCTGCATAAGATGAATTACTTTTGAATATGATTGACTTTTTGTGCTTGTTAATTAATGTTAATAACAAAGGACAATCGACATTAATTGTGGTGAGTGTGTTTGAAATGTAATCTTATGTTGGTTCTGTGTTGGTTCTGCTAAACTTTACTATCTCATGACTACACTTTGTAATACACTACAAGCTGTGAAGGTATACATACTTAAATTAAAGACCTTAGTACCTTCTTTGCAATATGCATCGCAAAAAGTGGCTCCAGCTTTTTTCAGGACAGTGTAGGCCCTGCCATTTCCCGGTACATCGTAAAGTAACGGTCAATGTGGATGAACACAGTGGATTCACGGTGATTATTTGACTGTGGTTTATTTTTCAGCTGCAAATTTATATATATTTTTTTTTAATCTCTACCATGGACTGTAGCATATTTTTTGAGAAAGCGAATTATTTACCCGAAGTATACACACTTATATGTCTGATTTATATGCATTACTAAGCCGCTACTTGTAAATCTAAATTTGAATCATCGAAAATGGGTTGGCAGTGTTTTCTAACAAACTTAACACATCTTATGAAGTGATTTTCAGAAAATGACTTGTATCTAATTTGCTAATTTTTTTTCGCCAAATTAGACAAAACTGCTTTGAACAGTTTCAACACTAATTACACCTAAATAAGTAGGGTTCAAATTCTCTCGAACAGTCAATAGCACTACATATCGATTGCATTGGGGTTTATAGGTAAAATTAAATGGAGGTTAATTAGCCAGTCAAGGTCAGTTTAGAAAACAAATAACCAATGAATAGCCTGCAAACATACAACAAATGTACAATTAGATTTAAATGCAATGTAAACATTAATACACTTCGTTAAAACAGGGTGAAACATCGACTCTTTACAATTCTGTGTGCTCATGAAAAATAGTTCCATGAGTTTCAGGTATGAGCTGACAAAAAATCTGGTACAAGTTGACAAAATTCAGGTACAAATTGACCAAATGTGAATACAAGTTTCATCTTTCGTTTGTACAACTATTCAGTTATTTATTTATAGACTATTGTACTAGTACTTTTATAATATTATTCATGCCCCTGTATCGATAGATTTTTTGCCTGTCTATCTGTTCGTTTGTACCAAACTAACCTTGCCTAAAAAATCAAAATCATCAAACTTCATATGTTGGTTCCTCATGACAACATCTACAGGACCTGTGCATTTTAAGGTCTGTAGGTCAAAGGTCAAGGTCACCCTGGGAGGATATTGTGTTTTAAAAGACCGCTTGTATCTATACATGTATAGTTCATATAAAAATGAGTATATTATTATTAGTCAGACGTGGACAGTTAACATCTTGGCAGAAAACATTTTTTGCATTGTAGAGTAAATAATTATGTGTGCATCTTTCATGAAAATATGTTTTATCCTTCAGTCTAATGTTCCTCAGCCACTGAAAACTCTCAACTATCAACAGTCCAATAATTCCCATTCTGTGAAGCAGAAAAATATTATGTCTAAATCTGAGGATAAGGTGGAGGTTGTTAAACCGAAGCAGAAAATAACGCTATCACAGTACAGGGAAAAATCAAAGTCTGAGAGTATTTCCAAGAAGGATGGTCTGAAAGATGAACAAGAAGATGGTCTTTGTAAAACATCTGATTCTGAAATGATAGGTTTAGTTAATCCTGGAATTCGAGAGGAGAGGTCAATGGGCACTGATGAAGTCCCTGGTAATCCTAGTTTTCATTATGATAGATTTAAAAATACAAAAAGTGTTGCTGATGTTAGTTTTGATTTGGCTAATATGAGTATTGATCAGAGTGAATCCTATTTAGATGAAACTTCAGGTAAATTTGTTGCAGAAGGAAAAAATAAGAGTATTCCAGTTGTCGGGCATGTTCCAACAAGTAAAGGTATCCCTTCTTCCAAGGAAAAGATAAAAACTACTCCACCTGGTATCATTGATCTTACTGAAGATGAGGAGAGTCCAGAACCAGTCCAGAAATTTCAAGCTCTCAAACCCAGTGTAAGCTCAACATCAGATACAGTATTTGGTGGAGTGTCTGCACCGATAGCTTCTTTTAAAAATTTGGCAAAAAGTTCAAAGTCAGTTCCAGTTCCTGTACAAAATAAATCAAGTCCGAAGTTGGCAGAAATAAGGGATAATATTAGGTCCCAAGATGTGGGAACTGATGATGAAGCAATGGCCAAGTCTATTAGACTTACTATTGGACGTAGAAATGAATTGATGAAAGCACTTCAAAAACAGAAGGTTGGTACCATTATGGAATACATAATTATATTAGCAACCCTGATAAGTAGTGGTTCAATGATATCAGGGTTCTCAATAAGTTTCAGGCCTAAAAGCTAGGATAACAGGCCTGCTAGGGGGGGGGGTCCGGGCATTTTCTAGCAATATTTTATAAACTTTTGAGATTCCTAACATGCCCAAACACATTTCTAAGCAGCTAAATTGGCCTGCAGCCTGCTGTTATTGAGAACCCTGATGAGATACAAGGAGGTTGTTTTTGTAGTACTTGGGAACATTCCAATACCCTTGGGATTGGGAATTTCAGTGGTGTTTTGTTAAAATTTGGAGAAATATGCATGCATGACTGCAATTTTTATTATGTTTGAATGAACACAAACTATCACTGTCTGAGTGTCCATGATAGGTACTTTCAATCATTAAAAGTCTGGTGATAATTTTAGAAGGGCTGTGAATCATTGGGTTAGAGGTGGTCAGGTCTATGATTCAGTACATAGGATCCACAAATCGAATCATGATTGTCAAATCTTTTGTTATCATGCAACTTGTTTAAAACTTTAACATTGCAGTCCTGAAGACAGTTTATAATTCTTTTTATTTTTAAGGAATAATGAAATAAATCAATATAAACTGATTCTATGGCATAGATATATTTGAACCTTTCAAAATTAATGAACTCATAGTTTTATAAGTGACGAATATCAACAATGGCTGAATGAGAGTACAATGAAACGACGCATTTGATTGGTTTCTATATTTAACCACAGCTGTGAATACTTAGTACTCATTTTAGCAACAGTATGATACAAATTATTTTATGAACAAACATAATTAATGGTATTTTTTGCAGAAAAAAATGCATAAATGTGAAGCTGCTGTTCTTGTGGTGGCACCAGTCTCCTTACACTTGATATGATATTGACCTCTCTCATTTAAGTTGTGGAATAATTTCTGCACCTAACCTTTAGTTACAGAAAATAGTGAAAAAAAATAAAGAGAAAGCAAAGAATTAAGTTATTCTGCAGCATTTAAAAGACACAATATTTTTTGTTAACTTCAATTTGAGCGATCCTTGTTACAAAATGTACCTAACGAGTACACATCTCTAGACAGTGAATATTTCAATTGTATGACCATCACGTGACTATAGAAATAGTGAGCGAGGATGCTCCAGCAGATTGCTTTATTTTTTCATTGTTTCAAGAAAAATATTTTGCTTCAACATTTTGACAATTTGATAAAAAAACTATGTATTTTTTATTGATAAAATCTGTTAAAAAAGTATAAATAATGGCTAAATCCCCACATTTTCGCTCAGCAGAAAGCACTGTTACGTTTACTCGTAAATATCTGGGGGGATGACGTCACACGATAGTACAAAATTGAAAATGAGATCAAAACAAAAATGGCGTCCGACGTCGTAATCAGTGTGTGTCAGAATAGAGTACCTGAGGATATTTACTAGCAATATTTTTATGCCCCCGTATTGATAGATCGGGGGCATATTGTTTTTGGCTATCTGTCTGTTTGTCTGTCTGCTTGTACCAAACATTAATCTAGCATATAAGATAAAAATGCTTGCAAGTACAATAATCAAACTTCATATATATGTAGGTTCCTCATGAGAACCTCTATAGGACCTGTGCGTTTTAAGGTCAAAGGTCAAGGCTACAGGGTGATTGTGTTTTAAAAAATTCCTAAATTTCTTTTAGGATACTTCTCTACTACATTTCTCATGGGAATTTGATGAAGCTTTAACATACTTGTTGTTACCAAGAATCCTAGCACATACATTCAGAGTTTTGTGATTCGATCATTTTTGACAGAATTATTGCCCTTTGTTTATTTTGTGGGTTTGTAGTAGATACATACTCTTGCTTGCTTCTTTTCTCAAGGAATATTTATCAAACTTTCATGAAACTATTGTTATCATGTAACCCAGTGCATATTGTCATGGGTTTTATGATTTGATCATTTTTGACAGAATTATGGCCCTTTGTTTATTTGTGCATACATGTAATATATAGAGAAATACTCTTGTTTTCAACTTCTATATTCTCAAGGGATTTTGACCAAATTTTTAAGAACTATTTTCAACAAGTTCCCTGCACATGTTGTACAGGTTTTTAGAAGATTTATGGCCCTTCGTTTATTATGTGTCCAAAATTTCTTCTATGATACTCTTCCTTCATTTCTCAAAGGAATTTGACAAAACTTCCATAGAATTATTGTCACCAAGAACCTCAGCACATAATTATATTCCTGGTTTTGTGATCGGGTTATTTTTGGCGGATTTATGGCCCTTTGTTTATTTTGTGCACATGTAATATAGAAATACTCTTCTGTGCACAACTCCTCCTACATTAAATCAAGGGATTTTTACCAAACTATTTGTACTCAATTTTTAATTTGTCTTGCAATTTTCCGAGTACTTAGACACTCGCACCAGCCCTAAATTTTAGGCAATTTCTAGGGTGTTAACATTACAAACATAGTTGGACTCATATAAATGGAGATACAATTCAAGTATTTGACTTTGAGTCAAAGAGCTTTTAGTCCGTTTTTATTGAAATCAATAAATTTCTGACATAATTGTACCATAACTATTCATTCTCCTTCTTTGTGGATGTAAATTGATTACATACCTTCTTGATAGTTTGATCATAAGTTCTTTGTAAATTTGCAGACATTGGTTGCAACTGTGAAGATGTCATCACTACCTGACAAAGGTGAAAAGCTCCGTTCCACTATTGAAGCACTGACAAGAGACATTGCTGGACTAGATCATAATATAAAAAAGCAAACAACTGGTAAATCATCATTTTTAGTATGATAAACAAAAAAAAATCAGTGTTCTCTAGAAGATTGAAACTAGCAGGCCAAATTCAAAATGTAGCAGGTTTTATTCACAGATTATTATACCCAAGATGTGAAATATTTGGGGGCTATATTGGATTCATGCTTGATGGTCGGTCTGTCCGTGCAGTTTCTCTACAACTACTGACAGGAATTCTATGAAACTTCACAGAAGTGATCAGCAGTAAGCCCAGTTGTGCATGTGTTAACAAGGTTTTGTTTGGATTAATTTTTACTGAGTTATAGCCCTTTGTTTTTCAGCTCACATTCATGAGCACTTATGCTCAGGGTGAGCTTTTGTGATCAGTCTTGGTCTGGCGGTGTGCCTCGTGCGTCATCAAACTTTTACCTTATGAACACATTTAGGGGCCACATTTTTACCTCAATTTTCGCAAAACTTGGTAAGAATGTTAATATTGACAAAATCTCATATGACTTTATGAGTTTGATAATGGGCCATTTGGGGTCAAAAACTAGGTCACCAGGGCAAAATAAGGGAAAACCTTGTGAACACTCAAGGAGTGCGTTCGATTCGGTTAAGATTTCTACTGCAACGTCAAGAGTTGAATGCTAAAATGTCATGGTTTTAATTGGATCTTGGCCAAACCTTGTCTGATTATTCATCTCAATGATATTAAGGATAAGTTCAAATATGGGACATCTAGGGTAAAAAACCTTATTAATACTGTAGATGTCGAATTTTTAATGTATCTTCACCAAACCTTGTCAGAATGTCTTATTTATATGTAGGACAAGTGCTAACATGGGTCATCTGGGGTCAAAAACTAGGTCACAAGTTCAAACCAAAGTTTTAATGAGTGAACAGTGATTGTCATGTGAGCGATATAGGGCCATCTTGGCCCTCTTGTTTTGTGTAAATTTTATTTGTATTGACAAAAAGCACCAGGTTTTCGAGTAGAAGGTGATATCGCCGTCTGTCTGGGCTTCTGGAGAACACTGCAATATATCATTATATGTTCTTTCAGTGGTTAAGGGGAAAAATCAAATATTTGTTATAAAAAGCATACAAATTATGTTCCTTCTTGGCCCTGACACTATTTCTCAGATCTAAATTATTTTTCCTTTCTTTTGTCTAATCTTCAAGTTTTTGACATTAATTTCTAAAAGTTGCTTTTGTCCAAAAATATGATGTTTGTATCACTGTAGTAAGGAACTGATAATTTCTGTCAAGTTGATGTCTTTTATGAATTAAAATGTACCATTGTTATTTTTAAGAGTTAAATGAAAAAGTGAAATCTCGGCCATCACAAAGCATGAGACCGCCACAAGTAATGATGGTAAATAAAGATGGCACTGTCACACAACATCCACAGTCAGGTAAGCTGTGTGTCACTATATTGAGTGAATTTAACATTTCTAATGATTGGTGTAGGTATCTTATTTTCATTCATTGTGTACTATTGATTAAGTCTTATCAATATTTATCTGAAAAGTATCTTACAACATAGGGTAATATAGGTTTGTCCTCATTCTGTCTGTCCGTTGACCCATCTGTCTGTCTGCTTCAAGCTGGATCCTCTGATAACTTAGACACTATTCAAACAAGTTTAATGAAGCTTGGTATATGGCAATGTGGAGATTATGATTGTCTGCCTGCCTGATAACTGGATCTAGCGATAGCTTAACCTCAATAAATAAGTATATCAGCTGGATTCATGAAACTTGCTGTGTGAATATGTAGCATTGTGGAGAAATTGCACTTCATTTTATAATATGGTAACAGAAATAGTCAAAATATGGCCACAACATCTTGATCCTGTGATAACTTAAATGCTTTTTATGCCCCTGCATTGGTAGATCAGGGGTATATTGTTATTGGTCTGTCAGCTGTTTGTACCAAACTTTTAACCCTGCCTATAAAATCAAACCGCACCTACAATCATCAAACTTCATATGTAGGATCCTAATGAAACCCTCTACAGGACCAGTGCATTTTCTGGTCAAGGTCATTGTCTTTTATTATAGTTTGGTGTAGAAATCAACATTATTTTTCTTTTTTTCTTTTGCTTTTTCTCTGCTGCAACTGTTCTTGAGATCCTGCTCTCTAATGTTTTTAGGCTGCATTTTCTAAATTGCTCCACGAATATCGTCTGAAGCCACAAAGCAACCGTTTTGAGTGGTTGTCTGATTCTTTTCCCGTAATGGTATAGCTCCAGAACAAGACCATTGACTACTTGATTATTTCTCCCAAAACTGATACAGTCAGTATTTTGTAGGTCACTTGGTGTCACCTGCAATGCCTCACAATAAGGCCCTATGGACTGCATCTTGAAATCTGAAATATTAACAAACATAAACCGCGATAAATGTGAGTTATCTGTTGATTTATAAAATATCGTCCGAAAGTTAGTCTTATCCGAACATATGCTACTTGACAGGTGCACTTTTCATGCCCGGTAAATGGATCTCGAAATAATGCTTCGATCCAACGTCAATATGCAACATAATCGTTTCAATCAAATCAAGAAATGCATTTTCATTATGGAACTCGATGATTGTTCAACATAAAACAAGAAAACGTGACGAAAATACTTATAAAAAGAACGAAAAAGTTTCAATGAAATGGCTACGTGATTATAAATCGCACCCGCAGCTCTAGTTTTCCCTAAGTATTTACATGTTAAAAAGTTTAAAAGCATACAATAATAATTCAGACAGCTAATATAATGTTTATAAAACAAAATACATACGGGTTTAAACTTCGATGGTGTGTATTTGAAGCGTCTCGCTATTTTTTTTATCGTATCGATACATGATGATTCTTCAAAAATGGCGGACTGTTGTTTTGAAAATTCACACGCGCGTGGCGGGTGACCTCCTGACCTTTGAACTTGTATGGCTTTGTCAATTCTTCATCAATTTTCAATTTATATACATCGTTTTAAAGATAATTAAATGCAGATTGTAAATATGTATGCCGCATTTGTATAAGTTCTGGTATAAGCGAATTATAATTCGTTGACTTCGAACTTTTTTTGCGAACTCATTTTTCGTCGTAGGAAGAAGCGGCAAACGACATATTAATGAACCTTCCAAGCTTTGTTTAGATCACGTGATTTTATTTGCATAAGTAAATAAACCCCGAGGCAGTGCGTGATCAAAGTCATATACCGTCACGAAACTACGTCCATGAAGCGTGGTTAAGCGCCCCAGAGTTAATTACCCAATAAACAATAGATTGATAAAAGATTAAACATCGATTATTTAACTAAATATAATTATAAAAACATCATATGAAAGGTATTTTTATAAGCTTTTGAAATATATCAATCTTAGGAAAATTTGATTTAGATTAATTGTTTAAATTGTATAAAAGGATTAGGTACATCTCTTATCTCCCTACAATCTAGGTTTATTCTAGTTAGTATATAAGCTTGTTTGGGGTTGCTACTTTTAACAGGAGTGTCAATATTCCAGAAGAACTATGATTTTTTAGCAAAATAAAAGCTATTTGATGAAAACATCTCAAGAAATGGCAAAGTTATGGTCAATTTAATCTGTTCTGATGGATTTTCTTTAATATAAACTAGGGATGTCAACCGGAGTCCGGATATCCGAACGTTCGGATCCCGTTCCGAAGTTCGGATCCGATTTTTGGATCCGGATGTTCGTATCAAAATACTACCGTCGTCTAAAATGCGTATAAATGTTGCTGAAATCGACTGTCCTAAAATATAATCAAAGTGTTGTACACACGAGGTGCAATTAAGTCGACGTCGTCATGGTGATGACACTTTAACATAGTGTATGCTAGGCCCACAATATACACCGGTGACACTATTGACATCGTATATCAACATTTTACTTAAAGTACGGTATATTGCGATTTTATTTAAATGTCAGAACTGAATAATAGTAATGATTTATTTTTCACACGTCTTATTATATAATGAAAGTTTGTCATTTGATGATCGAATGTTGATAATTGGTGCACGTGCAGTTCTAACTAAAGACTTATTATCAAGTTTCAAAGTTTATTTAGTGATACCGCTTAATCAACGTCAACGTCCCAGACTGATTTGAGTTGCATAAGACGACTTAAAAAAGTCGGTCCATAAAAGTTTCATAAAATTTGGTCCGTCGCTAAGCCTGTACGTGCATAATGTCACAAATCTTGGTGTATGTTGTTCGCGCAATTCTCAATACCCCAATTATTAAAACACGTCGAGGTAATCATGCAATCGAGCAGAGCGATCATTTGTTAATCCCTTGATAGTAATTAGTCCCAACACGTGGTAGACAAGAGTAAATTATGCTGCATATAATTATGCGTTAAGTTTGAGTACACAGATTCTGTACAGCCAGTTCCCCCCATATATGTAGCATTTCGGTTTAATCAAAGGCGGTGAATTGTTTTAGAAGTTGGTATCAAAGAAAAATTAGTTACAGCAAAAGGATGCCGACATTCTTTGGTCCAGTTTTAGAGACAATTCGCCATTACGATTTATTAAATAACCCGTGTAACTTAAGATACATGTCATCATCAAACTTGCATGTATAGAGACATGATGACGTACGTACGCTTTACAATAACTTTAAATTCAGGAATGTTCCATCTGGACTAAAATAGAAACAGGCAGTGAATCTTTGAAATGGTTCACACCGGTTTGAGTAAAATACGTGCAGAGTTTGATTGTATTGTGTGTATTTTTTTTTCATTATTATTCGTTTTTTAGTCAATATTGAATATAATATAAAACAGTAAATACTAAATAACAGTGTAAAGATCGATCCGAACATCCGGATGTATCCGGATGTCTGATCCGGATATCCGGATACTTGATTCGGTCAATTTTGACATCCCTAATATAAACTAAGTTGAATATGGGAACAATGTGTTTGTAGGCCTCTTGTTTGGCAAAAATGGTCAGCTGCGTATGATTTTCAGAATTTTTACTTTGGCTCTATTGACAGCCCTGTTTAAAAAGTTTTTAAATTTCATTTACAAAATGTAGGATACTACTTCTACATTTATCAAGGGAATTTCCACAGATTTATTATCACCAAGAACCCCAGCACATATCTTCTGGTTTGTGTGATTAGATTATTTTTGGCAGATTTATGGCCTATTTTTGTGCATATATAATAGAGAAATACTCTTCTGTGCACAACTTCTCCTACATTTCTCAGGGGATTTTTACCAAACTTTGAGAGAACTATTGTTCCCCTGCATATATTGTCAGTGTTTTGTGATTCGATCATTTTTAGCAGATTTATGGACCTTTGTTTGTCTGTACCAAACTTTAACCTTGCCTATTTAATCAAAAGACTTCCACCTACAATCATCAAACTTCATATCTTGGTTCATCATGACAATCTCTACAGGACCTGTGCATTTTCAGGTAAAATGTCACCCGGCAGAGGCATTGTGTTTTTAAAACACATCTTGTTAATGATAAGTTAATGTAATTTGGAATGTGAATATGTGCATAAATAGAAGGTAATATTGAGATAGTGTTATTAAGTTAATACTAATATTTGGAAATTAATTTATTCAGTGTTTTGAAACATGACAATTTGAAGTCGCACAAACAATAATGTCTAGTTGTGAATGTATGTGGGAATAAAAATGGCTGTTGCATTTTTGATAATAAAAATTAAAACAATTATATATTTTAGGTATAGATGTTCAATAATAATAGTTACAGGGTTAGTAACTGACCCGATACGGGATATACGGGTCTGTGGAAAACCATTGGGGTGAGACCGAAGGTCGAGTCCCGATATGGTTTTCCACAGACCCGTATATCCCGTATCGGGTCTGTTACTATCCCTGTAACGATTATATCTCGCAGACTACTTTCCTCCTCATCATTTACAATAAAAGTCTCTATTACAGACCCAATATTTAAATATAAATGACTCCATTATAGACCTAATATATTCTGTTAACCTAATATAGGATATATTAGGTCACCACGTGACGTCAAAACATCCAATGACTGGAGAGTATTTTACAATATATTATGTAACAGAACAATTCAACATACACTATATATTATGAAACAGTATTATATGATATAATATATATTATATAACAGAACAATTCAACATACACTCTATATTATGAAACAGTATTATATGATATAATATATATTATATAACAGAACAATTCAACATACACTCTATATTATGTATTATATGATATACAATATAAAATTAGATTATTTTGGTATTTCAGAACCTGGTAATTCAGGATTATCTAAACAACCTCAGGTTATCAAGATTTATCCTGGTGGACAGTCCATCAACATGTCTGGTCAGTAAATACCATTAGAACATTTTTTATCAGTCATATAATACCACAGTGCCTATACCACGTGACTTTTCATGATACATGTACGTATGGGTCTAAAAAGGTAAACAAACGCTTGATTCAAGTAACATTTTCTTTGCCGTCTCATTTAAGTAACTCACATACAGTTAATTTTTAGCTATACCCACTAGAATGTATTCAGGCTGAAAATTGGTACCAGTTGATATTTTTTTTGTTTTAAAAATGGCATAACTTGATAAGTAGGTAGTATAAACAGGGGTGTAATAAAACCATCAGTCAAAATTGATATTTGAAAAACTCAGCAGCAAAAGTTTAAATAATAAACTTAAAAAAGTATACCAGTAGATAAGAAGTTTTATTTGGTACAAAATCAGCAATTTTGGGGAAAAGTAATAGTCATAGGATATATTACATAGGTGCTTATCACCTGTTATCTTTGTCTCTGATAGAGCCTAATTAATTAAATTTATCCATGGGTTGAAATTCCTGAAGCTTTACTATTGGGAACACAACAATAAAACAATATAATTACTGGACAACATTAATCTAAGTTTATACTGTTAATCTATGTGTATACATGTGATGTACACATAGTGGCTGGGAAACTCTCTGTTTACCACTTTTGTGATAAATTTTGTCGATACGTTGTATAGGCACCGTGTATATGAAGCTGTTATCTGTATGTATATCCATGGTAACAGTTCTAATATTTCTGGTCATAAAATTATCTTTTGTTTTTTTTGGGCAGTATCTGGTGGGTAGATCATCCTGCTGGATAATTTTTTTAGCTCACATGAGCACTTGGTGCTCAGGGTAAGCTTTTGTGATCAGTCTTTGTCAGGTGTAGTGCGGCGTCAACTTTTACCTTGTGAACACACTAGGGGCCACATTTTTAGCTCAATGTTCATAAAACTGGGTCAAAATGTTAATAACAACCACAATAGGTTTTGCCCAAGTAAATTTTAATGAGTTATGGCCCTTTGTTATTTTTTATTAGATCACATGTCACGAAGTGACAGGGTGAGCTTTTAGGATCAGTCTCCGTCCGGCGTCGTCAAACAATCTGGCTGTATGAACCCTGTGATGTGAAACAGAATAAGAATTCAAGTCTGTAAATATGAACTTATAGATTTGGGACTTGAAAAGATAATTAAAGTGTGCTTTTATGCAATATCATATAGAATTATTACATCAGCATCTCGCATATATTATGTTTAACTTTAGGCCTTTTCAGCTCACCCGAGATAAGATATTTGTGATAGCGTGATGTCTGTTGTCTGTGTGCGTGCGTGCGTGTGCGTGCGTGCATCAACAATTGCTTTAAACAACATCTTTTTCTTAACCAGTAGGTCAATTTAAACGAAACTTTACATGGATGTTCCTTGCATGAAGCTCTACCAAAGTTGTTTGGTGTGTAGCATTATCTAGTGGACCACTACCAAGTTTGTTCAAATGATTGCCCTAGGGTCAAAATTGGCCCCGCCCCAGGGGTCACTTGATTTTACATAGACTTATATAGGGAATTTTTTAAAAATCTTCTTGTCAGAAACTACAATGCCTAGAGTTTAGATATTTAGTGTGTAGCATTGTCTAGTGGACCTATTCCAAGTTTGTTCAAGTTATTGTCCTAGGGTCAGAATTGGCCCTGCCCCAGGGGGTCATTTGATTTTACATAGGCTTATAATTATATAGGAAATTGGCCTTGTCCTGGGGTTTGGGCAGTATCTGGTGGGTAGATCATCCTGCTGGATAATTTTTTTAGCTCACATGAGCACTTGGTGCTCAGGGTAAGCTTTTGTGATCAGTCTTTGTCAGGTGTAGTGCGGCGTCAACTTTTACCTTGTGAACACACTAGGGGCCACATTTTTAGCTCAATGTTCATAAAACTGGGTCAAAATGTTAATAACAACCACAATAGGTTTTGCCCAAGTAAATTTTAATGAGTTATGGCCCTTTGTTATTTTTTATTAGATCACATGTCACGAAGTGACAGGGTGAGCTTTTAGGATCAGTCTCCGTCCGGCGTCGTCAAACTTTATGTTGTGAACACACTAAGGGCCATATTTTAGCCCAATTTTAGCAAAACTGGGTCAGAACGTTACTTTCGACAAAATCTCGGACGTGTTCGATAATGGGCCATTTGGGGTCAAAAACAAGGTCACCAAGGCCAAATAAGGGGTGACCTAATTTTACATAGACTTACAAGTTATATAAATTTGAGTTGTAGTCCAATATGTCGTCTACACTCCAATATTACAAAAAATAATGGACAGCTGTGAGTGATCCATTCATAAAATTATGGGCCAGTGAGAACAAAAGGATGATGTCACAGAAATGGTTTAACTATTGATAATATTGCATGCCCATTGATGTTGTTAATATGACTTATATGCATTACAGGTGTAAGTCATGCACCGCACAATCCTGATAAGTTGAGACAGACAACATTACTTCCTCATGTAGCACAAATACCACAACATATACTAGAACAGATGTATGCAGGTAAGAGAACAATAACAACAGTAACAACTGTAAGGAAAAGAATTAGCCCAAGTCTATTGTTTCCTTATATTGTTTGTTCCTTTAATGTCTATAGAATTGATGATGAAGTAATTGACATACTATAAAAGCACCATTGATGAACTGCCAGTAATTACAAAAAATAACTTTTTATCATACGGTAATTGTTGTCCATTTACTTTTATAGCTAACCCACAAGCCATGCAGTTATATGGTGGTCGCATGACTGCTGCTCGACTCAGGGAGGTTGGAAGTGTCACAAAAGAAGCTATAGAAAGATTACACGGGTATGCAATCACTCCCTATCATCAAGGATATTTAACAACTTTTCCAAATGTCAAATTACTCAAATTGTTTACAATTTTTCTATGATATTGAACTAAATGTTGTTTGTATAGATTTCTTTTTAGTGGTTTTGTTTCTAAATTAAGTAATCATTCTGTCGATATTTTTAGACAACTTGAAACTTGCCCTAAACCAGAAGAAGAATTAAAGGACCCAGTAGGGTTGCTGGTTTCTCTGATGGTACATCAAAGACAAGCATTAATGTGGTTAGTTTGGAGAGAAAGACAGTCACCTTCTGGAGGAATCCTTGGTTAGTCAATTGAAATGGTTCACATTTTACTTCAGGTGTATTCAGCATTCATGTATGTTAATTCCATGTGTAGAATAGTTTAGGAGATTTAATATAGTACCATCCAACACATTGTCAAGTAACCGCTGCCAGTAAATAAAAGCCATTATTGAAGGCTACTGATGCACAGTTCTTTATTATAACAGACCAATGAATCTTCACATTAAGAATAAACTATGCTGTCATTTCTTCTCATCTTTTGATGGCCTTTAAAAGCAAGTTTGACTGTACAATGGAGCAAAGATTTAATGAATATAGTATAATTTCTTACTTTATATATCATTTTAAAGTTGTAACTTTTTAGCACATGAGCTCAGGGTGAGCTTTTGTGATCAGTCTTCGTCTGGCGTCGTGCGTCGTCAAACTTTACCTTGTGAACACACTAGGGGCCATATTTTTGGCTCAATTTTAGCAAAACTGAATCAGAATGTTAATATTGGCAAAATCTCAGACGAGTTGATAATGGGCCATTTAGGGTCACAAACTAGGTCACCAGGGCCGAATAAAAGAAAACCTTGTGAACACTCTAGAAATCACTGTTTTGATTGGATCTTCATGAAACTGTCAGAATGTTTATTTAAATGATAGGTAGGTCAAGTTTGATAATGGGTCGTTTTCCTGTCAAAAACTAGGTCACTAGGGCAAATATTAGGAAAAACCTTATTAACACTGTAGATGTAACAGTTTTGAGGATCTTCACCAAACCTTGTCAGAATGTTTGCCTCAATGATATGTGGGTCAAAGTCGAACATGGGCCAGCTTGGGTAAAAAGCTAGGTCATCAGGTCAAATCATTGGTAAAAACCTTGTTAAAGCTCTAGATGTCATGGTTTTAATTTGATTTTCGCTAAACCTGATTGTCTGTCTTATTGATATTAAGGACAAGAAAAAATATGGGTCACCTAGGGTAAAAAACTTGGTCATGAGGTCAAATTTTAGGAAAACCTTATTAACACTTTGATTGGATTTTCACCAAACCTTGTCAGAATGTTTGTCTTATTTATTTGTAGGACAAGTTTTAACATGGGTCATCTGAGGTGCAGGTTCAAAACAATGTTTTAATGAGTAAACAGTGATTGTCATTTGAGCAATATAGGGCCATCTTGGCCCTCTTGTTTGTTAAATTGTTAACAGCCAAGGCTTATCAGATTTTTTAAATGCATTGATATTGTTTCTTTCTTCACAGCTGATGACATGGGTTTGGGTAAAACATTGACTATTATCTCACTAATATTAAAACAGACAGAATTGAAGAAGGGTGGATCTGATGAAGATAAGGAAGTCTGGTTAAACAGAGATAAACAACTAGAGAAAAGTAAGCATACAGTATGAAAAGCTTGTTTGAGGAATGGTATGTGCGCTGTAAGCTCTTTCAGTGTCCAGGTTTGCTAAATAAAGCATCCCTACTCCAGATCTTAAAAATCCTTCCTTTAAAGGGGCATGCCCTGGAACTGAAGCATCTCAAATAGCAATCAAATTGGTATCATTTTAATGCATAAATCAATTAATGAAAGCCATGTTAAATATTTACAAAATATCCCGCTAATTTACTCAAAATACACATTTCAAGATTTACCAAACCTACCGATTTCGTCCTCAGAAATTATTCGTCATTTTCACAACTCGACCCTTTCGGTATCTGTCAAAACCGAAAACATCGCGAAAAAAAATGTCAACACACTGAAATGGATAGTACTGCTCATGTTATGTTCACTTGAAAGGCAGTGTGCATGCTCAGTTAAACTCTCAGACGTATCGGAAAAATCGTTGTCAATAAATGGCTGACAGCCTTTTATTCAAACCAACATACGCGTTATAGGGTCATTTTTGAATGCACATTCTTCTTTGACTTTCCGGTAATAATTGGTTTTACAAGTGACAAACGCATTTTTGGTGTACGAAAAAAAAAGACACATCAGTTCCTTGGCATGCCCCTTTAAAGTACAACAGTCAACAAATATTTAAATTTTCTGTATCATGTGGCTGGTGTCTATTATAACCTGTGACAGGTATGCCACTCAGACTGTCTCTAATGAACTTATTATTGAATGTTGATGCAGGGTTTGTACAGACTTGAAAACTGCCAATCTGGCTGTATGAACCCTGTGATGTGAAACAGAATAAGAATTCAAGTCTGTAAATATGAACTTATAGATTTGGGACTTGAAAAGATAATTAAAGTGTGCTTTTATGCAATATCATATAGAATTATTACATCAGCATCTCGCATATATTATGTTTAACTTTAGGCCTTTTCAGCTCACCCGAGATAAGATATTTGTGATAGCGTGATGTCTGTTGTCTGTGTGCGTGCGTGCGTGTGCGTGCGTGCATCAACAATTGCTTTAAACAACATCTTTTTCTTAACCAGTAGGTCAATTTAAACGAAACTTTACATGGATATTCCTTGCATGAAGCTCTACCAAAGTTGTTTGGTGTGTAGCATTATCTAGTGGACCACTACCAAGTTTGTTCAAATGATTGCCCTAGGGTCAAAATTGGCCCCGCCCCAGGGGTCACTTGATTTTACATAGACTTATATAGGGAATTTTTTAAAAATCTTCTTGTCAGAAACTACAATGCCTAGAGTTTAGATATTTAGTGTGTAGCATTGTCTAGTGGACCTATTCCAAGTTTGTTCAAGTTATTGTCCTAGGGTCAGAATTGGCCCTGCCCCAGGGGGTCATTTGATTTTACATAGGCTTATAATTATATAGGAAATTGGCCTTGTCCTGGGGTTTACTCTAATCTATTTAGGAAATTTTTTAAAAATCTTCTTGTCCGAATTCACAAGACCTAGAGCTAAGATATTTGGTATGTAGCATTGTCTAGCTGACCCCTACCAAGTCTGCTAAAAGTATGGCCCAGGGTGAAAATTATCCCCGCCCTGGGGTTCACATGATTGATACATAGGCTTATACAGGAAAACAATAAAAATCTGCTTGTCCAAAATCTCGAGGCCTAGAGCTTTGTATGTAGCATTGTCTGGTGTACATCTACCAAGTTTGTTTTAATTATTGCCATAGGGGCAAAATTGGCCTGTCCCAGGGCTACTTAATTTTACAAAGGCTCATGATAATTTCCTTTAAGAGTCTTTTAATCTGGTGAGCGATATAGGGCCATCATGGCCCTCTTGTTGTTTGTTTATCACCAAAAGTGAGTGCCAAATTATTATTTTCTTGTCAAATGGTGCATTCTTGATTCAAGATTTGACAATGTAATTTCTCCATGGCAGTGATGGTTTCCATACCTTCGAGACTTACCGGAACGGAATGTAGTGTCTAAGGTTTCCACCCATTGAATAATTTCAATTATTTGTCGGTGGTATGTGATTGTAAAGTTGATGCTCTTTCGATAAACGCTGATGTGGTTATAAAATCACGAATGATAATATACTGTAGCTAACAGGGGTCCGAGTGACATCGAGACATATTTTTGTAAGTTGAAGGGCTTACTGCATCAGTTCAGAACAATATATCATATAATATAACATCAAATGTTGCTTTTTGAAAAAGAATTCCTGCGTCATATAAGACCATCGTTTAAAAAATTGGTTTCAAATTGGTATATCACGGCCTTGATGAACATGATTGGTGTATATTTTTGTGATTTCTAGACCCAGGAGTTCTTTGAAGTTAAGGATATGTTACAAGGCCTTGATAATTCATATGGTGAAAAATTCTTTTCAAACAGGCAACATGATCCTTGTTCATTAATATTTGATTGAATAAACAGTAGCTTATGTTTCTAGGTCCTCGTTTCGGACAGAATTATTGACACAGTTTTTGATTTCTTGTTTTACAATGTTTTGCATTCAAAATGAGCGAATAACTGAATGAAAAAATACCACAGCTTCATGCAGTTAATGTTGTGTATAAGTTTGCTAATATACTTACCATCACCATAGTCTTTAGGTTGTTTTTGTTGTTGCAATATGAATTAAACATGCTGAATAAATCTATGAATTATGAGTATTTTAGTTTACAAATTGGATTTTTTAAATTAAGTTGATATAAAATAAAATTGTTATTGTTTTATCTGATGAACACCATGCTATTGTTAACAGAATGTTTTGGTTAAAAGTAAAAGTAGCCCGTAAAATAATCTGTGGATTGTTGTATTGGGCATCACAGCATTGTAGACAATTTTTTGCCCATGTGGGTAATTACCCCCACATTTCAAGGCATGGGGGTAAATGGTCAAATTTTGACTTGCTTGATGGGTAATTTGACTAAAGGTGTTTTTAGACAAAAAAGATACTTCAAAATAAAATATTTGACTTGTTTAATATTTAGTTAGATGCTTAACACTGAATTCACTTCGTACTATAGACATTTTAGAGTTTTTTTCATTTTACACACAAATTACATTTCAAACGAACTTCATTGCTACGTACTTGTTTCTATCACACTCGACCAGGGAAAACTTTTTTTCCAGCTTTCTATTGTTGACTTATTCGCGTTAACATGGGCTATTTTAGTTTTATACACAATTTCGAGCACGTCATCTAATATTTTCTGAACCATATTTTTGTTTGAGTTTGATTGTGTAGCAAAGAAACAGTCAATTTTCTGTTGACGCTTCGACGAAGACGATGCCATGATTGCATCAAACATAAAAGCGCTTGATTATCTCGTTTAGATTCAATGAACAAATTTCGCGATGCGTCTAGGCGACGCTGAGTAAGAACCAGAATGGCTTTCAGATGACGACATCAGGTATGCAAAGTTAGCGGTCATAACGACGAAAACCGGTCTAGTGTCTTAACGGAAGTTAGAATCAGCTGTGGTGACGTCACCACGCTATAGTACGTTTTAAAGAACGATGTTGACACTACTGTACGCTGTCGTACTTTCAAAGTTTGCGTAAGTCCTAATATGTTTACGTCTAATGTACGCTCGGAAATGAAACTTTCTGCGTATCCTGATATTTTTTAAGCGTAAAATACGCAGATACGCAGCTTATCTACAACTCTGGCATCAAATAGATCTTCACTGATAATGTTGTATAAATGGCTATTTCTTTAATAGATTTAATTAGATTTTACCATTTTGTCTATTACTAGAATGCTTTGATACTTACACAAATTTTGTCTTGGACAATTCCCAATCCATATACTCTTTCCAGCCTTAATTAGATGTACACAATTTCAAATGGGTTATTTCTCCTCTAATTGGATTATATCCTCAGTGCATCAATGGCTATTTCTTGATGAACTACATTTACCATTTCATCTAGCACCGACACCATTTACCTGTGTTATTTTTTATTGTTATCACATTTTTTATGCATTATGGGATTTGGTTATTTTTCCTGTATAAAATATATACAATTATAGGGCAATTATGTATATTGTAAACTTTGCTTCCACTGTAACCCATTGACTTCATTTAGTTTAAAAGTCTATTGTCATGCCTTTGTGTTTAAGAATGTGTTTATTTATTGCACTGTCCATCTGTAGAGCAGTTTATGTTACACATAACTCCTAAAGTATAACTGTGATAGAGGCATGAAACATTCTAAGAATAGTTGTCAGCATGTGAACTTACGCACCTGGATATTTATACCAATGGTAGGGGGGACTATATAGGAGTCACTTTGTCGGTCGGTCGGTCTGTCCCGAAGCTTGTCCATGCTGTATAGTCTCTATGGATTAAAGGATTTTTTAAATACTTGGTACATTTGTTCACCATCATGGGATGGTGTGTCATGCGAAAGATTTACGTCAATATCTCCAAGGTCAAGGTCACGCTTGGAGGTCAAAGGTAAAAAATGAGCTTGTACGGGCCATAACTATGTCATTCATAGTGTGATTTTAAAATCACTTGGTACATTTGTTCACCATCATGGAACGGTGTGTCATGCGAAAGAATTACGTCAATATCTTCAAGGTCAAGGTCACACTTGGAGGTCAAAGGTAAAAAATGAGCTTGTACGGGCAATAACTATGTCATTCATTGTGAGATTTTAAAATCACTAAGTGACTTAGTACATTTGTTCACCATCATGGGACGTTGTGTATTGCGAAAGAATTACGTCAATATCTCCTAGGTCAAGGTCACACTTGTAGTTCAAAGGTAAAAAAAAATGAGCTTGTACGGGCAATAACTATGTCATTTATTGTGAGATTTTTTAATTGCTTGGTACATTTATTCACCATCATGGGACGGTGTGTCATGCGAAATAATTACGTTAATATCTCCCAGGTCAAGGTCACATTTGGAGTTCAAGGTAAAAAATGAGCTTGTACGGGCCATAACTATGTCATTCATTGTGAGATTTTAAAATCACTTGGTACATTTGTTCACCATCATGGGATGATGTGTCATGCAATAGAATTACATCAATATCCCCAAGGTCATGGTCTCAAAAATGGCCATATATTAGCTTGTCTTTCAGCTATCTATTGTGGGATTTTAAATTAGCTGATCACCATCATTATAATAACAAGCAATCACACGAATTATCTGCAGATTTTATACAACTACATACATCATTCTGTGACAAGGCGGTATGTGGGGGTATTTTAAGTCACTCTGTGGCAGTTCTAGTTTGATTCAAATTTAATGTTTATTGTTTAAGTCAATAAGTGCTCAAGTACATTAACCTTCACATTTCCACTGGTTCAGAATTGAGTCCTTAATTAATCATTCCAAATACCTTATGTTGCATGTTAACAAAAAGTCTAAATCAAATTCAAGAATATTTGTCAGCATCTGAACTTCTATTATCTGTACCCAGGTATTTTACTCAGATTCTACAGATATCAGCTGACTAAGGGCCCTGAATTTAGCTAAAGTTAGCAAACAATGGTTTATTGTTTTAGTTTTTTGTTGCTTACTTAAAAAACTGACCCTATCATCTCCATGTGTTGAATGTGGAGTCCTTAATGTGAAGGACAATTTTTTATATGCAGCAGTAATTGTACAGAATTCTTTGTGACAAAACAGTGGAATGATGGGGAGACCCGCCTCCGTGGTCAAGTAGTTAAGGTCGCTGACTTCAAATCACTGTAACCTCTTACTGATAGAGGGTCGTGGGTTCAAGCCCACCATTTCTCTTTATGTTAGAAAGTAGGTAGTTACTTACGGAGGATGGGAGACTAGTACTGGTTCTTCCCGGGAACGATAGTGAACTGTATGCCTCATGTGACTCTGACTGTTGAAAACTCAACAAACAGACAAAATGAGGGCATCCATGTCCTATGGACACATGTCTAGTTCAAATATATGTTTTACATTTACCTATTTGACAAAAGGTTTTAGATTTTAACTTGTTTATGCAATCATTTCAGTGGACAAATCCATCATAAAATCATCAACCACGCTAATTATAGCACCTGCATCTTTAATACATCATTGGAGAACAGAAATTGAAAGACGTTGTAAGACTGGACTTCTCCGTGTGTGTATGTACCATGGTCCTAATAGAGAGAAGAATGTCCTCAAGTAAGTGGTTAATATAAATGGCATGTTTATTTGTAAGCCTTTATGTATATTTTGTTGCTTATTCGTCAGTCAATGTAGTAATCAGTGTTGCATCTAGGTAGCAGGATCGCGGAATTCATATTTATACTCGGCTCAAATTGAACGTCCTTGCGTGTTATAAAGAAACATTTTTACTTCATTTTTAGGATCAAGCTTTGTCCGTCGTCAAGAATTTCTCTAAACAACATCTCCGCTTAAAACACTGGATCAATTTCAACAAAACTTCACTGGTGTGTTCCATGCTTAAAGCTCTACCAAAGAATTCCATTCCATGCAGAACTCTGGTTACCATAGCAACTGGAAGTTTTTTTTTTTTTAATCTTTAAAAATCTTTTTCTCAAAATCCAGAGGACTTAGAGCTTTGATATTTTGTGTGTAGCATCGCCTAGTGGACCTTTACTAAGGTTGTTCAAATTATTGTTCTAGGGTCAAAATTTATTCTCATTGTGGCCCTGGGGTCACTTGATTTATATTGGCTTGTGTAGGAAAATTTAAAAAATCTTCTTGTCTAAAACCATGAGGCATTGGGCTTAGATATTTTGGGTGTTGCATTTTCTTGTGGATCTCTACCAAGTTTGTTCAAATCATGGCCCCATGGTCAATATTGGCCTGGTCCTGGAGGTCAGTTGATTTCAACAACTACTGAACAGTCGGGGTAGATAACTCTTTACCATGTCATATAACTTTCCCTGATTTAATTATCCCTTAGTGTTACAATGCTCAGGTGAACGATATAGGGCCATCATGGCCCTCTTATTTATGCCCCCGGCATCTTTGATGTCAGGGCATACAGTGTTTGTCCTGTCTGTCTGTCTGTCTGTCTGTCTTAGGTTAAGGTATCTGGCGTGGATGTCAGGTTAAATCAAGTTTCACCAATTTAAAAACTAAACCATAATTATATACTAAAATAAACCCACTGTATAAAGTGCATTGCAAGTGATTTTAAACAAATATTATGTTTGATTGGTCTTCTATAAACCTGCAATAAACCAATATAGCACATAATTTACACATTTTTTAACAATGATTACCAATCTGTTTATTGGAATATATTACAACAAACAGACTTTAATTAACTATAAATGCATAATGCAGCGAACCGCGCCTCAGTTTTTAGCTCACATGTCACAAAGTGAGCTATTAGGATCACTCTCCATCCGGCGTCGTGCGGTGTGCGTCGTGCGACGTCAAACTTTATGTTGTGACCACACTAGGGGCCACATTTTTGGCTCAATTTTAGCAAAACTGGGTAAGAACGTTAATATCAACAAAATCTCGGACGAGTTCGATATTGGGCCATTTGGGGTCAAAAACTAGGTCACCAGGGCCAAATAAGGGAAAACCTTGTGAACAATTTAGAAATCACTGTTTTGACTGCATCTTCATGAAACTTTGTCAGAATGCTTATTTTAATAATATATAGGTCAAGTTTGATAATGGGTCATTTCTGTAGTAGAATTAGGTCACTAGGGCAAATTACTGGAAAACCTTGTGAACACTCTAGAAGTCACTGTTTTGATTGGATGATCATGAAACCTTGTCAGAATGTTTGTCTTCATAATATCTTGGACGAGTTCGAACATGGGTCATCTTGGGTCTAAAACTAGGTCGCTAGGTCAAATCTTATGAAAAACCATGTTAACACTGTAGATTTCACAGTTATTATTGGATCTTCACCAAACTTTGTCAAATAGTTTGTTTTAATGATATAATGGTCAAGTATAAATATTAGGGCTGGGAATTTTATTCGAATATTCGGAACTTCGACGAATATTCGAACATGAAAAACGAATTCGAATATTCGAAAAAAATAATATGAAATTTCAACGTCTCGAGCCAGTTTGAGTAGCAAAAAAATGTTTAAAAAACGGTCCATAAAAGGTGAATAAATCCCATAAAAGTTGGTCCAAAATTGGTAAGTACGCGCAAAATGTCACAAACCAACTGTTTGTTGTTTGCACCATTCTCAATACCCTCATAAACACGTCAAGATAATCAATAGCCTGGAGCGATCATTTGTTAATCCGATCAGCTTATGTCGATAGTCAGTAATTAGTCCAAACACGTGGTAAACAAGGATAAAACACTTAATGCACTGGTCTTTTGCGTTAAATGATGTGCTTACAGCATATAAATTAAAAATATGAATCACTGCATGTTAATGACAAATTATGTTACGAGTTAAGGACTTCAAACGTCAGTCCGTACGCAAATTACACGCTGCCAATTATTTTTTCATTTAAGTATCATTTCGGCTTAATCAATGGCAACAAGTTGTTTTAAAAGTCTGTATCAAAGATATTAAGAACGCCGACATTCTTTAGCCCAATTTTGGAGCCCTTTTGTTTCAGTAAATAACCCGTGCAAGTTGTAACATTGTGCCCAATACGTACGCGTTATCATCAAATTGACATATTTATATAACGACATGTTTTGCTTGTTTTAACTCAATGGAAGTTAAAAACTCAACTTGGAAACCATTAATTCTTGCAAATGTAGATGTTTTAAAAAGAAATGTTTTGACTCATAATTTCTGTTGATAAATATAAACACGTTACTCGCAACTCGTTATAGTTACCTCCCTTCATTACTTGTACATATAAATAACCAACGGAACACAAACGCATGTATGTTTTTTCTATCAAGTGTAATGTCGACAGAAATATTCATAACATCTAGACTCAATAAAAAAGATAAACAATACCGCTGTAATTAGTTTTCAATAAAAAAATTAAGTTCGTAGTTAAGCTCTCTTCTGAAACATGCATAGTATTCGGACGCAACATATTTCGGACACGATGTATAAGGAACAGACACCTTCATCGGTTAAGAACAAACTAGCTATGAAAACGAATATTCGAATATATTCGAATATAAAAAACGAATATTCGAATATCATAAACCATATTCGTTCCCAGCCCTAATAAATATGGGTCATCTGGGGTCAATAACTAGGTCACCAGGTCAAATCTTAGGAAAACTTTGTTAACACTGTAGATGTCACAGTTTTAATTGGTTCTTCACCAAACCTTGTCAAAATGTTTGCCTCAATGATATGTGGGTCAATGATGAAGATTGGTCAGCGGGGTCAAAAACTGGGTCACAAGGTCAAATCTTAGGTAAAAATCTTGTAAAAGCTCTTAATGTCATGGTTTTGATTGGATCTTGGCCAAACCTTGTCAGATTGTTAGTCTTAATGATATTAAGGACAAGTTCAAATATTGGTGACCTAGGGTCAAAAACCAGGTCACAAGGTCAAATCTTAGGAAAACCTTATTAACACTGTAGATGTCAAATTTTGATTGTATCTTCACCAAAGCTAGTCAGACTGTTTGTCTTAATGATATGTAAGACAAATTCGAACATAGGTGGTCTGGGGTCAAAAACAAGGTCACCCGTTCAAAACAATGTTTTAATGAGTGAACAGTGATTGTCATGTGAGCGATATAGGGCCATCTTGGCCCTCTTGTTTTATAACATCCTGCGTTCGTTAGATACTTGACTTTAAAGAAATTCCTTACCTAGAACCCCCGCTAATTATTACGTAATACGCCATAAATAAAAAATGAAAACAGGTATCAAAATACTGAGGCACTGTTCCCTAGATTAACATTTCCACTACAAAATACCGAAAACCGCTTTGAAATACTTTTACCTTTTGAGGACACTAGGGGCCAAATTTTTAGCTCAATTTTTGCAAAACTGAGTCAGAATGTTAATATCAACAAAATCTCGGACGAGTTTGATATTGAGCCATTTGGGGTAAAAAACTAGGTCACCAGGGCCAAATAAGGGAAAACCTTGCGAACACTTTAGAAATCAGAGTTTTGATTGGATCTTCATGAAACCTTGTTAGAATGTTTGTCTTTATGATACTTAGTTTGAACATGGGTCATCTGGGTCAAAAACTAGGTTACAAGGTCAAATACAAAAGGAAAAACCATGTTAGCAATCTAGATTTCACAGTTATAATTCAAATTGGATCTTCACCAAACATTGTCAAATATGTTTATTTAATGATATGTTGGTCAAGTACAAATATGGGTCATCTTGGGTCAATAACTAGGTCACTATGTCAAATCTTATGAAAAACCATGTTAACACTGTAGATTTCACAGTTATAATTGGATTTTCCCAAACTTTGTCTAATTGTTTGTTTTAATTATATAACCTTTAAGCACAAATATGGGTTATCTAGGGTCAATAACTAGGTCACCAGGTCAAATTTAGGAAAACTTTGTTAACACTGTAGATGTCAAAGTTTTGATTGGATCTTCACCAAACCTTGTCAAAATGTTTGCCTTAATGATATGTGGGTGGGTCAAGGTTGAATATGGATCAGCCGGGTCAAAAGCTGGGTCACCAGGTCAAATCTTAGGTAAAAATCTTGTAAAAGCTCTAAATTGCATGGTTTTAATTGGATCTTGGCCAAACCTTGTCTGATTGTTTGTCTCAATGATATTAAGGATACGTTCAAATATGGGTCATCTGGGGCCAAAAACAAGGTCACAAGGTGAAATCTTAGGAAACCTTTTCTATGCTGTAGGACAAGTTCTAACATGGGTCATCTGGGATAAAAAAAAGTAGGTCACCGGTTGAAACCAAAGTTTTAATGTGTGAACAGTGATTGTCATGTGGGCGATATAGGGCCATTTTGGCCCTCTTGTTAGAGGATTTCTCGTCCGGAACATAACTTTGTCACCAGAAGTTGGATTAAGCAGACAATAACTTAATAATTCCTTTTAATTGTTATGAAACTTTCAGATAGTGTAAACAGGCACAAAAGTATTCTGCATAAAGCAAGGTTAAGTGCACTTTGCAACATTTTTGCTCATATATCACATAAACTATCCAGCATCAGGCGACACATCCGACTTGCAGAGTTCTAGTTTATGTTTTGATAAATTATTTACATATTTTCTAATCATTTAAAACTTTAACTTTGTTCTATTTGTAATATCGAGGGCTCAGCGCAACACTGTCGTAACTTGTTCTTATTTCAATATGAGTTACAACATTGTTGCGCTGAACCCTCGATATGTATAATTATATTGCAGATTAGCTAGTTACGATGTTGTGCTAACTACATACAATATCATCGCTAAAGAAGTAGAAGTGGATGATACAGATAAGAATGGAGAGAAACCTGTCAAAGATGATGCTGATAATGAAAATGAAGAATCAGATGCAGCTGAGGTATAAAACTAATTTTTGGAGAATGTTCTCTCTAAATTCCTGTATTTTTAAAGATGTTTTCTTTGTTATAAATCATTAGATAAGGTGAAATGCTCAACAAAAACCAGGAACATAGAGCATAACATTACAAAATTCTTTCATAAAATGTACAGTCAAACCTATGAACAAAAGCCACCCTTGAGAAAGATAAAAATGGCCTTAATTGACAGGTGGCCCTTATTAAGAGGTTATTTTGGTTTAAACAACATTAATTCACAGGGTTGGTTTTTAGCTCACCTGATCCAAATTTAGTTGTTGGTGGAATCGGACCACAACTTCAAGTGTTAGGGCCCTTGGATTAGAAAATTTGCTGCATTTTAGGTTGTTTAACAGTATTATGTTTTGATCTCAAAATCTACGTAAAAATGGATTATACGAGGTGAAAACTGTATTACCTAGTCATTAATTATAGTGCCTTTGTTCTCAGGTGAGCATCTAGGTGAGCGATCTAGGGCCATCTTGGCCCTCTTTTTCGATTTAACAATATCATGTCTAACAATTGTGTGAATGACATCAGATCTAGTTACACAATGTTAAAATTACTGTTTTGTGTCAAGTATGTGTGTATCGAAGAATTCCAATCAGTAGTATTCCTACTTTATAAATGACAAACATGTCATAAACAACCACCTAAAAAAACATGAGTTTAAATAGCAGGGTTGTACAAAATTATGAAAAATACAGGTCTTTGTGTAAAAATATCCAAATGCGGTTAGCTAGCTTTGGGTTTTCCAAGTATGCATAATTTTATGTAAAGATATTGCCTGTTTGGAGAACAATTTGATGGTAAAACCATACAACGCAGTCGCATTGGGTGGCTTGAGAACGGGAATGAACTTCTCTCCTGGCCAAATAAAACCCAAAGCTAGCTGAATACAGAAACTAGGTCACCAGGTCAAATCACAGAGAAACTTTGACAGTTTTGATAGGGCTTCTTGTATAGTTGTTGTCTGATGACTGAGAAGTCTTGTAATATTTAATCCTTGTTTGTCAAATGTGGTTTACAGGATGTTTCAAATTATCTGCATACTGTTTGATAACAACCCAATTTCAGCTTATGATTTTTATACAGGGTAAAATGAAACAGAAAAAGTCAATGCCAAACATTATGCGAATAGCTTGGGAACGAATTGTCCTGGATGAAGCGCATAACATAAAAAATCACAAGAGTTTACAGTCACGTGCTGTGTGTAGACTTCGAGCTGGTTTTAGATGGGCATTGACTGGTACTCCAATACAAAATGATCTGTTGGATATGTACTCATTGTTAAGGTAATATGTGTTCTTATAAAGGTAACCAAATTTTTAACCAAATAGGAAGAAATAATTATACCCCCAGATATGAAATATATGGGGGCTATATTGGATTCAAGCTTGTCGGTCGGCCGGTCTGTCAGTCTGTGCGTCTGTAGACACAATTTTCCGGACAATTTCTCAGCAACTACTGACAGGCTTTCAATGAAACTTCACACAAGTGATCAGTAGTAATAGGCCTAATTGTGCATGCTTAAACCATTTTTGGTTGGATTTATTTTCACTGAGTTACAGCCTTTGTTTTTAGCTCACATGTCACAAAGTGACAAAGTGAGCTATTAGGATCACTCTCCGTCCGGCGTCGTGCGTCGTCAAACTTTTTGTTGTGAACACACTAGGGGCCACATTTTTGGCTCAATTTTAGCAAAACTGGGTCAGAACGTTAATATCAACAAAATCTCGGACGAGTTCGATATTGGGCCATTTGGGGTCAAAAACTAGGTCACCAGGGCCAAATAAGGGAAAACCTTGTGAACACTTTAGAAATCACTGTTTTGAATTTATCTTCATGAAACTTTGTCAGAATGTTTATTTTAATAATATGTAGGTCAAGTTTGAAAATGGGTAATTTCTGTAGTAAAATTAGGTCACTAGGGCAAATTGCTGGAAAACCTTGTGAACACTCTAGAAGTCACTGTTTTGATTGGATGATCATGAAACCTTGTCAGAATGTTTGTCTTCATAATATCTTGGACGAGTTCGAACATGGGTCATCTTGGGTCAAAAACTAGGTCGCTAGGTCAAATCTTATGAAAAACCATGTTAACACTGTAGATTTCACAGTTATTATTGGATCTTCACCAAACTTTGTCAGATTGTTTGTTTTAATGATATAACCGTCAAGTACAAATATGGATCATCTTAGACTAAACTTTGTTAACACTGTAGATGTCGCAGTTTTGATTGGATGATCACCAAACCTTGTCAGAATGTTTGCCTCAATGATATGTGGGTCAAGGTTGAACATGGGTCAGCTGGGGTCAAAAACTTGGTCAAATCTTAGGTAAAATCTTGTAAAAGCTCTAAATGTCATGGTTTTAATTGTGTCCTGGCCAAACCAGATTGGTCATCTGAATGGTATTAAGGTCAGGTTTAAATATGGGTCACCTAGGGTAGAAAACTAAGTCACAAGGTCAAATCTTAGCAAAACCTTATTATACCCCCAGATATGAAATGGGGGCTATATTGGATTCACGCTTGACGGTCGGTCGGTCGGTCGGTCCGTGCGTCTGTAGACACAATTTGTCCGGAGAATTTCTCAGCAACTACTTACAGGATTTCAATAAAACTTCACAGAAGTGATCAGTAGTAAGCCTAGTTGTGCATGCTTAAAGCATCTTTCGTTCGGATTAATTATCACTGAGTTATACCCCTTTGTTGTTTTTATACAGTATATACAATAGGCAAATTTTGTCCGGACAATTTCTCAGCAACTACTCACAGGATCTCAATGAAACTTCACAGAAGTGATCAGTAGTAAGCCTAGTTGTGCATGCTTAAATCATTTTTCGTTCGGATTAATTTTCACTAAGTTATAGCCCTTTGTTGTTTTTATACAGTATATACAATAGGCAAATTTTGTCCGGACAATTTCTCAGCAACTACTCACAGGATTTCAACGAAACTTCACAGAAGTAGTAAGTAGTTAGCCTAGCTGTGCATGCTTAAATCATTTTTCATTTGGATTGATTTTCACTGAGTTATAGCCCTTCTACAATATATACAATAGGCAAATTTTGTCCTGACTATTTCTCATTGACTACTGCCAGGAATTCAATAAAACTTCTCAGAAGTGATGAGTAGTTAGCCTAGTTGTGCATGCATTAAGCTTGTCTTGGTTGGTTAAATTTTCACTGAGTTATGGCCCTTTGTTGTTTTTTATACAGTGTATATACAATATCTCAGTAACTACTCATAGGAATTCAATGAAACTTCACAGAAGTTATAAAAAGTAAGCCTAGTTGTGCATGCAATAACCAGGTTTTGTTTGGATTAATTTTTACTGAGTTATGGCCCTTTGTTTTATACAATTAGGTAAATTTTGTCTGTATCATTTCTCAGCAACTACATGCAGGAATTCATTGAAACTTCTTAGAAGTGATAAGTAGTTTGCCAAGTTGTGCATGTCCACAATAGGTTTTGTCCAAGTAAATTTTAATGAGTTATGGCCCTTTGTTATTTTTTATATAATGTATATTTAGAAACTGGTCAGGATATACCTAAGCAACAATTTGCAGGTATTAAAAAAATGAAAATGCATTATATTTCCCTTTGTAAAATGTAACAATAACTGTGTCAAGGCCGCATCTGGGGGTATTCATCACCTTCAGTGATAGTTCTAGTTAACACTGTGGATGTAAAATTTTGATTGAATCGTCACCAAACCTTGTCAGAATGTTTGTCTTAATGATATGTGAGACAAATTCGAACATGGGTCATCTGGGGTAAAATACTAGGTCAGGAGGTCAAATCTTAGAAAAATGTAATCTATGCTGTAGTTTTCATGTTTTTTTGTTTGGATCTTCACTAAATTTTGTCAGAATGTTTGTCTTATTTATATGTAGGACAAGTTCTAACAAGGGTCATCTGTGGTAAAAAACTAGGTCAATGTTTTTAATGAGTGAACAGTGATTTTCATGCGAGTGATATAGGGCCATCTTGGCTCTCTTGTTTAGTTTTTAGGTAATGTTTTGTATCAAGAACATGAATTTATACAGTTATATGGAAGAAAATATTTATTCAAAATTTTTTTTGACTAGTTTATTCGAATTTAAAATGGTTAATTAACGAAAATCAAGTAACTATGGATTTCTGACGCAATATTTTTCAAAACCTGACGGTGAAACTTTTTAAAATTTGGTGTAGACATTATACACACATAATAATTAATTTTGAGAAAATTCCAGCTGTTGCCCTGCTTTTGTTTGATTTTAATGATATTGATCAATTTGTTACTTTTTGGTAAAAGGCTAAAATCTTGACTAAATCTTGATGGGGCTGGGTTACATTTTTCACTTTGTCTGCAACATAGTCACAAACACTTACAAATCATTGTCGTCCTAAGATATCTTAGCTTATCGTGTTTGTATTCATTTTTCGAAAATTGAATGATTTTGAAATTGAGTGCCGGTAATTTATTTAGGCTAATTTTGTTCCCATTAATGCAAAGAATGATCCAAAGGAACAATCCGTTTTTCACGTACAGGGTTTTGATAATTTGTTGTTCACACCTTTTGACATGTTAAAGAAATCCTACAATGAACTTGTCTGATCGATCAGAGTCAATTGTCGACTTGAGATAACAGGTGTAAAAATACGTGTTCAGATGATTGTGGGGACCTGTTTATCACTTAGGATAAGCCATGGTATTCGAATTAGACAATACGGATAATCAAGTTTTTAAAAATTCACTTGTAAATGTCTTAATGGATATACAAAAGAATGAGAATATTTAAAATATGATCCTTTACACTTGGTATTAAGACTTGGAAAACCTTAACCCTCTGTCTCTTACTCTTGTCCTAAACATTGATGTTAGATATTGGGATGATTATACTGATCTAGGATATTTTACATGATTCATTACTGCATGTCCATTAATGTTTATGCTTCAGATTTTTAAGATGTTCACCTTTTGATGAATATAAAGTATGGAAGAGACAGGTTGATACTGGTAGTTGTAAGTATGATCACTTATCTAACATTGTTATATGAATTCTATAATGTTGTTTATCATAATGGTATGAAATCTGGATAGTGAACTTATGTGTATTCTTTTGATAATGCTAGTTTTTATAGGTACCATATCTTGAATTAATTTTATGCCCCCCTTCGAAAAAATGGGGTATATTGTTTTGCTACATGTCAGTCGGTAGACCAGATGGTTTCCGATTGTTAAGTCATCAATGGAATAAACTTCGGGCTTGATACTTCACAGGGACATTGGCCTTGGCTAGATGACCCCTATTGATTTTGAGGTCAAAGGTCACTAACCTTGAGTGTAATAATGGTTTCTGATCAATAACAGGTCAACAGAATGACCTTTGGACTTCGTAGTTCTCAGGAACATTGGCCTACGTTGGAAGATGACCCCTAATGACTTTGGGGTCACGTTGTCAAAGGTCAAGGTCACAGTGACCTTGAGCGTTAAAATGGTTTCTGATCAATAACTTACAAATGGAATAACCTTTGGCCCTCCCTCATACTTTACAGGAACATTGGCCTTGGTCAGTAGATGACCCCATTGATTTTGGGGCGTTCTAAGGTTAAGGTCACTGTGACCATGAGTGTGAAAATGGTTTCCAGTGGAATATTTATTCTTGCTTTGCATATAAATATTAGTTCCTTTCTATACAAGGAAGGTAACTTCAGTCATATTATGGTATGGCACTTGTTTGTCCGTCCGTTGTTAACATTTTCTTTAAACAACATCTCCTCCTAAACCACTTGGTCAATTTCAACCAAACTTCATAGGTGTGTACAGTACGATATGGGTGATTTGTCCGATTTTCGCGTTTCCCCCGCGTTCGTAATCGTCAATTTATCACCCGTAGAGGCGATTTTCATCGCAGCATCGATCGTGAAAAAACGCGAATCACCGCAATGTCGCTAATCACCGCGTTTTATGACTTATTTATGAGTGGGTAATCTTTGATAGCGATGGATCACGGTGATTCGCGAACGTCTAAAGCCGACTCTCAAGTAAATAAAATAATATTTATTGTGAATCTTTCTTCTACTTTTGCTTTCTGTTGACCGCTAATTTTCCGAAAACAGTCACATGGTAAGATAATTCAGGATTTAACACTTACTAAATCTGTCGGCCAAGACCGACTATAATCCAGATATCTGATTAAATTTTGTCAAGTAGGAAATCCCATTCTTGAAGTAAATATGTAGAAATACCGGCAAATTGCTAAGCGAATATGTAAACTGTGTAGCTATGTTTTACTTATGCAGCGTTACATACAGGGCGAGATTCATATGTTTATTATAGTGTTTTATATATCGAGTACCAGGGCGAGAATCGTTATTTAGACCGAATCGCAGTCTCTCATTTTACGAATGTAGCTCGGTGTTCTAATCAATAAAACCAGTCCACTGTTTACATGTAATATTATTTCGCGCAATAATATACGAAAGCTGACAGATTAATTAAAGCTCGTTTACTACTATTAAGTTCTCAACACTCGTTTATTATAATTTATGTCAACGCTAATTTTTCACACATATCAGGTAACAATTTGTTCACAAAGCGCAATTAAATAATGTGTGAATAACAGTGTTATTTACAAGAAATTCGTAAGTTTTGAGTAAACTAAAGAGACGACATCGCGTATCACCGCGTTGAGCGATCGTCGCCGCAATCCACTGCAAATTATTGCCCTTCAGTGGTGACGGTCACCGTCGATCATCGTCGCTCTGAACGCGACGGCCAAAATTCAAATAGCGAAAATCGGACAAATCACCCGAACCGTACTGTACCTTGAATTAAGCTCTACCAAAGTTGTTCAAAGAATTCCATTCCATGCAAAACATAGCAACCAGAAGGATTTCTTCTTTTAAATCTTCAAAAATCTTCTCAAAAACCAGAGGACTTAGATTTAATGTGTAGCATTGTCTAGTGGACCTCTATCAAGTTTGTTCAAATTATTGCCCTAGGGTCAAAATAGGCCCACACCAGGGGTCATTTGATTCATATAGGCTTATATAGGAAAATTTAAAAAATCTTCTTCTCCAAAACTGTAAGGCGTAGAGCTTAGATATTTTGGCCCTACCCCGAGGTTAAAAAATCTTCTTGTCCAAAACCACTTGGCCTAGAGATAAGATATTTGGTATGTAGCATTTTCTAGTGGATCTTTACTGTGTTTGTTCAAATTACGGCTGCAGGGTCAAAATTGTCCCAGCCCCGGGCGTCACTTGATTTACATAGGCTTATATAGGAAATTTTCAAAAAATCTTCATCTCCAAAACCACATGGCCTAGAGCATAGATATTTTGTATGTAGCATTGTATTGTTGACCTCTACAATACTCAGGTGAGCGATACAGGGCCATCATGGCCCTCTTGTTAGAACTTATGACGGATTTAGTTTAAGTCTGAGCGAGCTTGATTAAAAACTACAGTTATAATAGTTGAACGTTATAATAGTTGAACTAAACATAGATCGAACCAACCCTATTTTTATTTGAATACATTTTATTTCTTTAATTGATATAATGATGCTGAATATGTGCAAAAGATTGTTATATTTAAGATTATGTAAGCAAGTTTTGACCTACTTAATTCAATGTTACCTAGTTATGTCTATCATAGTAAAAGTGATTCTAAAGTACATCATGTGAAACTTGAATGTTATAGTTCTTATCGAGTGAAATATCAGAAACATACAGTAACTATCAATAACATACATGAAACAATAAAACCATCACTGTCCATCATCCGGAGCACGTTGTCGCATCTTACGTCGTGACATGACGTCAAAGCACTTATCAAAGTTAAGAGAGCAATTCACCTTCTCGGTGTAATCTCCACATATTGCTAGACATTTACGGTGCCTATAAGTCATCTTCATGAAAATATCATTACACATTTTGTTATTTAATCCCGCTACAACTTTATGTGCGCATATCTGACTCAAAGTGTTGTCAGTGCAACATTTTCTTGACCTAAGGAAAACAGCAAAATCCATTGGCACCAGGTAAGAACTGTACGTGGATGGGCTAACCGTTTAAACCCTGGTAGATCAATTTCAAGTAGTGTCGATCTCACTCTGTGTGCTGGTGCATTATCTTGATGCAGTATGTCTAAGTCGGTGCTCTTCTTTCTTAGGGCTTGTAGCAAATCTCTTCTCCCTCCATATCATGACGCCATAGGAACGTTGTAGAGCATTCAACTCGGAGTTGTTTCTTCTTCCTTAAGCAAGCGAGGGGCCCAACATGCGCTAATTTTTTACATTCCTAGATCAGATTGGTTGTTAATATTTTATTAACAACATTACGCGAAATATCAAGTATTTAGCTGTTAGTCCGTCATTCGTCTACCCCTGTCTATCAAGTCTTTTGTTCTATCCTTGTTATGCATCATTACTACTGATGGTCCACCTGCTCTTTCGTCATCATTAATTGATCTTCTTCCATTTCTAAATCGTTCATGCCACTTATGAATAATCGTCTTGCTACGTGGTAGTAATGTACTAGACGATGTGATCATTTTTAATGTCTCCGCCAGTAATTTTGCAAGTCCAACACAGAACGCTCCGTAATTCAACGTCGCTCGTTGACGTCATTGTTTTAAGTCTTTTTATGTAGCGCTCTACAGTTTTTGACGTTGAAAATAAACAAGTGTACCGACAGACGTTAAATTTGAAAGAAATGATGTCAATATTACGTCACGTGCTAACGCTGTGTAGTTCGGCGGAGATTTTGCTTTAACAGAAACCACGAAATCGGACATAATTTGATTACAAACTTTTAAAAAATATGCCTAATTTTCGCATGCGCTGCATATATGTCTGGTGGTTACTATGGATACTGGTATTTATAACGAGGAATGAACTATAAAAACAATTATGTTGTGTTTCTATTCATATTAGTCGTGACTTTCTTCGTTTACAGTTTTAACTCAAAAGTCCTGTAAATAGTCATGTTATCGAGAAATTCCGCGAACTTCCAAGACAGTCCTCGTATATACTTGACACCAAGTGAAAAGCTAGGGTCACACAATTTTTTTGATTAAAAGAGATGATTAGTTTATGAATAACTTCCTGTTGTTTTTATACGCATTATGTTAACAAAAGCATGTCTAGCAATGACCCTTTCAGTTTTATTACCCCCTACTGTGGAATACAGAGGACTGCTGGTCCGTAAAGCACATGCCTTGCATTCCTGGTTCAATGTCTTTCAATAAGTCATAGATGTTTGAGATTATAGGTTTTGTTGGTATATTATAAGGTATATGTAAAGACTTATATCTATCCATATGAATTTACAATATTCATACTTCTGACATACACATTCGAGAGTATTTCATGTCACTCTCTTATCTCCATTTTTCAACGCAGCGTCAAGAGGGTTTATTGGTAATTTCCCTTGATGTATTTGATAGAATTAAACACTATGACATAGAAGTCTTTATCATTTTCTTTGAAATAATATTTTTTATTATCATAAAGTATTATTAGGCCAACAGTTTTTTATTTTCTGTTTTACGGGAGCGTCGACCCTAATTTTCCACAAAATCAAATAAAAATAAAACAAGAAGTCGTCGATTTTATTTTTTTAAAATCCGCCGTCTTGAAAAATATCATCTTCAAAAAAATAAAACAAAACGATGGCGCTCACTGTAATTATTTGAAAGCGTATTACCAGAACTTTAGATTCATTAAATATCGTCTATAATAGCACCAAGTAAACTTAAGATTCCTTACAAAATGTATAAATACAGTCCTGACGATGCAACGTAATTAGGTCAAAGTGTGTATTGATTCTTTAGGACACAATCTAAACTATGACGGTCACAACTTGCAAAGTTCACAGGTAGATAAACAGTGCTGTACTGTTTTAAAAGTTGTTTTGTTTATTTGTATTAAACAATGTTAATACCAGTAGTCTACGTGCATGCAGCTTGAAAATAGTTTAATCTATTTTTAGATTGACAAAATGAGTCTATTTTTAGATTTACAACAATGACGATTTCTTATATTTTCAAGATATAAACAACAAAACATATTTTTCCACATGATTCTTTTAAAGTTCTACTTTGGTTAAGGCTTTGAAACACGAATTAAATGCGACCAGCGGGAAAAAGGAATGCATTCACAATTACAAGTTGCAGTATTTTCGGATAGTCGCATGCTTTTCGATCAAAATTCCGGCGGGCAAAACTTTGGAAGTTTTGTACGCATTGAAAAAAAGAGAATGGATCTAGGGGGAAATGCTCATTATATGCACTACAAATACGGCACCCCGTATTTTTTGCTTATTATTTGTTTTTTTATGCATGCATGCACATACGTACATCGTCATTTTTCTTTGCACAAATGAGCGTATTTAACTTGGAACACTGTTGATATTTATTGTGATAGGCCTATTTACGTTTGTTTTTAAAATAAAAATAAAAATTTAGTCATACAAAGCATCTGGCATACGTGACATGCGAAAACGAAAGTAAGCAAATACTTAAGATAAAAACAACAAAAAAAGAATGTGGTAGAGCTAGTAAGCTAAAGGAGTCGGTGTGAATTTAAGTGGTTATAAATACGTTTTTATAATTTTATGTGAATCTAGTCAACAGTACATAAACAGTTCTTTAAGTAACTTCTTTAAAGTGGTCTTTAATGTGGACTGATCTGAAAAAAATATGTTGTTACTGAATTTATTGATTTAAAAAAAAATGACAGTTTATATCTCGCATAACAAAGTTGTAAGAATGGGTATACTTCTTTCAGCTTGTCCATCTGTCCAACTCTGTGTGTATGTATACAGTAATTTGTGAGTGCTGTCTAGTTGGTCACCTTCTTGTCAGGTTTCATTCAAATGCCACTTCTTGTAAATTTAGTTGTTTTTTTCAATACAGTGATTAGACAAATTTGAATTCAGTTAAACTTCCCATGTATACTGTCCGTTGGACATGCTCTCATCAGCTTTTGTGTAATTTTATAGACTTATAATATACATGACATCTCCAAAACCTGACAAGAATGAAACTTCACAGGAGTGATGGGTATCAATTAAGTTTTGTCAACAGGTTTTGATTGAATATTTTTATATGCCCAAGCACTTAATATATATTATTACCCTTTGAAATACAGCCTGATTTGTAAATACCTGTATATTTATTGTAATCCCATGTGAATCTAGTCTAAATACACTTGTTTTATGTTTATATTGAGCGATCTGTCAAAATAAAAAAAACGCCAATAACTTCACTTTTATTTTTTTTATTTTTTCGACTGCTCCAAATTAAAGCTTTTATTTTCATTTTTATTTATCCCCCCCGTCTCAATTTTTTTGAAAAATTTCCCGTAAAACAGAAAATAAAAAAATGTTGGCCTTACTGTCGCATTACATGCATACGAGGGGTTATCCAAAAATATGTGGACTTTTGTAATATCTTTTGAACGGCAACGTTTTGTGTGATGGAACTTTATCTGTAAACATTTTAATGTATTGTTACTGTCTTTGTGTAACTACAGATTAATATGTGTATAAATAACAAATTGATACTGGTTTAAAACATGTACCTAAACGATACCCGGAGCACGCTAAAATAAAGAAAAAAATAGCCGTCATATTTTGAGTTTATGACAAAAATTAACGTAGAAACCCCGCTAAACATTGTTCATTTGTTCCATAACATCAAATTAGCTATAATTATGTGGTTTTATTGGATGTCATATCAGTTAATATAATGTAGATATCGTTAGAAAACAAGAGGCCGCTATAGATACGATGCACAGAATGGCGTAATATTGAAAAATAAAAATCGCGCTATTATACGTTTTGTATGAATTTAGTAATGACACCATCACAGATTTTAGATCAAATGCAACAAGCAAGTTCGAGAAAGGCAATTTTGTGTTCACAAGTGTTTAAATGGCACAAAAGGTTCAGTGAGGGCCGTGAAGATGTTAAAGACGATACCGGATACGGGTGGAAAACCATTTTACCTCAACAATGACGACGTCAAGGTTTGTGGAGATAATGAGGGACCTCAAACTATTGTAGAAATTGTGAGGTTGGTCAGGTGCGGTTATGAACCATTATGGCGCATCCTTCATGAACAACCATTAATTATTACTGACACAGACCTTGAGTTGTCACTCATGGAGCTCAAGATAGTTCCACATCCTGCCTACTCACCAGATTTGGCTGCTATGAACTTTGCGATATTCCCGGGGGTAGCATAGTCATTCAATTTATAGTATTAATGCAACAACAATGTCAAAACAAAACAATAAAACTATTTCTTAATAAATAAAACTTTTGGTAATATTGATAATTACTGATATTTGTATGTTTAAGTAAATAAAGATATTAATATTTTTTTGTAATTCAGTAGATCTAGTGACAATATCAGTTAATCTAGAGGTTAAGAGACAACTTCGGGGCCATTGAATTGATTCCCTTGCAGACTTGCTGAACGCCACTAAACATATTTGTCTAATCTCGGTGAATCATGGTTACCTAATATGTATGATCGCTTGCAGGCTGGTGGAGAACATTTTGAGAAACAGTAACTTAACTTGTGGTGTTGACGCTTGTAACGTTACGCTTTTCTGACGTTGACGTCAGATTATTTTCCGAGTGCTCCACAGTCGCCGAGATGTGTTTACGTAAATTCCTGTATTTTAATAAAGAATACAGCTATATATATGAAAATTTCTGCGTTTATTTATTATATTTTCTTCTAAGTTGTGTACAAATTTCGGCTAAATATCTTAAATAGCTCTTACACAATAAAGACAGTCCACGTAATTTTGGATAACCCCTCGTATATTGTCGCGGTCGTGCAGGAGTGTACGTATTTACAAAATGTATAATATATGTAATGAATAAGTACTATAATATTATATAAATATAGTGTTCCTGTATATGTTAAGAAGGTTAATTGATCAGTTTTGTAAATTTTTTAAATATAATCATAGATTTGTATTATCATGGTCGAAATAAATATGATTATAACGCCTATATATGAAGTCCACATTATCAGTAATGCTTGTCCCTCTTAGATAATAAAAAAACGCGCGTTACGGATAATTTTTCTTTTTACCGGAAAATTCAGATGATATATTAACATTTTCAAACTGCATTTAAGTTATCATCAACATGAATCAGTCATCATAATTCTAAGTATCCCAGGGACTGTAATATACAGAATCCCTGAAGTATCTTTATTTCTCGGTTACTGTATACATGTATATACATGTAGTCTGTGTATTTCTTGTTGCTTTCTGAAATTCAAATTTGTATCCATGGCAGATACGAATTAAGCGTCAGGAATGTTTATTGATTGTATAATCTGTTACAATCAACTGAAATAGCCAATAAATATTTAAAAAATCGGTGTATTTTACACCTGTCTGAGGGAGTTATACGTTAATCTGTCCGGCATCTTAGATTTAGCTTGTCGTGGTTTCGCGTTGCCACACCACGTGATTGAGTGGGCGGAGCATTCCTGTATCTGGCGACTGGTTAATTAACAAAATTGTCGAAAACCATGAAAGTTTTAAGAGAAGTCCACATTTTAAACAATATACAATGTACTTGATCAACTGACGTTCTAATAAGTAGACTAAGTGTCCATCTCTCTGTTTGCAGCCCATGGTCAGAATCGACTGAATGTATTAGTGAAAACTTTGTTACTGAGGAGGACAAAATCACAAACTGGAAAGACTGGGAAACCATTGGTGTGTATTTATACCCCAGCAAACAAAGTTTGTGAGGGGGTATATTGGAGTCACTCTGTCGGTCGGTTGGTCGGTCCTTTGGGCCGTCCGTCTGCATAAAGTTTGTGGAGCGAACTACTTATCGCAATGAAACTTGGAATATGTTATCACCATGAAGTGTAGATGTGCAAGACACAATGTTCATGCCCAGTGATTCACTCATTGCAGAGTTTTGTCCCCCTGAACTTAGCCGTATAATGTACTATTGCATTATTAGTGTCAAAGCGGCGGTGGGGGTATAAGTCACCTCTGTGACAGCTCTAGTTTCAAATGTCTCATAGTCATCTAGAATTTTTCGCTAAGGCTTCATCAGTGGTTCAGTTTCAGTGCGACTAATAAGTTAACATTGATCTTTACCCTACTGGCATAGAATGCAATCCAAGCTTGGTTTCTATGTAACTCATGAAAGTGGAGTAGGAGGATAAAAGCATACTGATATAGTTCTTGATTTTATTTGTCCTATATTTCTGTCCAAAAAGTCCTATATTTCAGAGGTGTGTCCAATGTTTTTTTAACCAAATTTCACTCGATGCCCTGACTCTGTAACTCTTTAAGCCTGTATTCGTGGTCATGAAATTCCATTGTTAATTGAAAACATGCATATTCTTGCACATAAAGTACCTCAAATTTTTACAATATCAAATATACCTTCGGACGTATATTGTTCTGCCTTGCAATGCTTCTGTCTAGTTAGCAATGGTTTGCATATATTGATTGTGTACTGTAAAAACTGTCCTCATGAACACCTTTTAAATCAACTTCCTGTCTTATGAGACCATTCTTAATTTTTCCCGAAAGTTTTTAAACTTTAATTTAACTTAGTTATGCGTCCATCCATCAAATGCGGTTAATGGCTTTTAATTTCTACATAATATAATACATAGGCTTATATAGGAAAATTAAAAAAATCTTCTCCGAAACCACAAGGCCTAGAGGTAAGATATTTTGTATGTAGTATTGTCTAGCAGACCTCTTCCAAATTTGTTTATATTATGGCCCTGGGGTAAAAATTGGCCCTGACCTTAGGGTCACTTGATTTTACTTGGACTTGTGTAGAAATATTTTAACAATGTTTGTCTCCAAATGACCGTCTTTCCTGGTGAGCATTTACAGGACCATCATGGCCCTCTTGTTATGTTACGATGAAATTTTAAAACTATTGCCAACTGTACTGTTTTTAAAATGCAAAGCCACTGTTACATTTATCTTTGTATAAAATGTTTTTACTGCCTGCCTAATTAAAAGTACAATTTTCTACATGGTTTTGTATTATTTCCTGGTATGTAACTACAATCCTTTATAAAGAGACAACATGTCTTTAGAGACCATATTTTCGTTTTTCCTTGAGAAGTCGCTTAAGGCAGATTTAACTGTATATGAATTTACAACATAGGTCCCCCTGCCAGAGAAATCCACAAAGACGCATGAGCTAGAATTATCAGAAGAAGAAAGAGGAATATATGAAAAAGTGTTTGCACAATCCAAGTAAGTTATTGTCTTTTATAAAGAATGCATTTTAAATGTCTGCAAATGTAATATTTGAGATGATTACTGAATTCAGTGCTAGTATTGAATGTTTGATCATTATTAGAAGTGTTAACTCATCTTGTGGTGTCTATAGCTAGCATTTCAAACAATTACATAAAGTTAACAACTTGATATGATATTTTAATGTTGTAATTTCATTATAATGGACATAATAATTATGGACTGTCTGTTATTAAGTAGGCAAATTTTGATGTGTGATTTGTACCAATGACTATAGTTGTTTCATTGATGTGTGATTTGTACCAATGACTACAGTTCTTTTATTGATGTATATGTTGAGAATGTAAAAGCCTTTTCCTGAGAAACATTGCTTTTTTTATTCAAAATTTGTCATTGCTGTAAACCAAAATGTTTCATACTTGCTATATTTATAAAAAAAAATACAGTACCTTCTACAAAAGTGCTATATGATATTTCAGATCTGTCTTGAAGGAGTACTTAAATCGTCATGGAGATAAAGATGGTTATTCATCATCCAGCTCTACAAGTAACCCCCTCAATGATAAATCTCACAGTTCTAGTCATGCTAGTTCTTACCCTGGTTCAGAAGGGGCCAGTAAGGGGACTGCTACTGGACAACATATTCTTGTCATGTTGCTAAGGTTACGACAGTGTTGCTGCCATCTCAGTTTAATGAAAGATGTATGTTGTGATAATAACATGAATGTTCCTTGAATTGTTTTAATGTGTACATTTTAAATCTTCAAAACAATTAGGCCACTACTTATTTAATCTCTTGATTTATAAGAATAATTTGGAAAATTGTTCACTGGTAGGTCTAAAAGACCTGATTGGTTCATTAGAAAAAAGTGCATATGAACATTTTTTATATGACTGACTACACAGTTGACTTTCCATTCTATAGTATATCTTACAAAATGTATGTCCATATCTTATGTCCGTGTCATACATCAAACATTTGTAAGGTTTCACAAGTTTACAACTTAAATTGTTAAACTCCTGCAAGTACACACTGACTCTATTTTTCTGATTCTTTCAAACACCACTCAACAGATTTCTATAAGATTTCCTGCATTTACATTGTAACATATTGAACATGTGTTGTTACAATACTAGATCATTCAGAATTGTGTTGTTACAATATAAGTCCATTCAGAATTGTGTTGATACAATATTAGATCATTCAGAATTGTGTTGATACAATATTAGATCATTCAGAATTGTGTTGTTACAATATAAGTCCATTCAGAATTGTGTTGATACAATATTAGATCATTCAGAATTGTGTTGATACAATATTAGATCATTCAGAATTGTGTTGTTACAATATTAGATCATTCAGAATTGTGTTGATACAATATTAGATCATTCAGAATTGTGTTGTTACAAAATTAGATCAATTCAGAATTGTGTTGTTATAATATTAGATCATTCAGAATTGTGTTGTTACAATATTAGATCATTCAGAATTGTGTTGTTAACATAAAACCTAGTTATTAGAATGCCGAAAATGGCTGGACTGGGGCTTCAAACAGGCGGTGTCCAGTCAATAAGTTAAGTTTCGATCGACCAAACTTGGTATTTAGGATCCTTGAATGAAAACCTAGCCTGGGATTGTAATTGGGGTCCATGGGGTTAAGGTCACTGTTACTAAAAATAGAAAATCAGTGTCTGGTCACTAACTTAAGTTTGGAATGACCAATGTTGACCAATCTTGGTATGTAGGATCCTTGAATGAAAACCTTACCTTGGATTGTATTTTGGGTCTGTGGGGTCAAGGTCACTGTTACTAAAAATAGAAAATCAGTGTCCAGTCAATAACTTAAGTTTGGAATGACCATTGTTGACTAAACTTGGGATTTAGCATCCATGAATAAAAACCTAGCCTGGGATTGTATTTGGGGTCCATGGGGTCAAGGTCACTGTTACCAAAAATAGAAAATCAGTGTCTGGTCAATACCTTAAGTTTGGAATGACCAATGTTGACTGAATTTGGTATTTAGCATCCTTGAAACAAAACATAGCCTGGGATTGTACTTGGGGTCAAGGTCACTGTTATTAAAAATAGAAAATCAGTGTCTAGTCAATAACTTGTGTTTGGAATGAACAGTGTTGACTAAACTTGGTATTTAGCATCCTTGAATCAAAACATAGCTTGGGATTGTATTTGGAGTCTGTGGGGTCAAGGTCACTGTGCTTAAAATAGAAAATCAGTTTCCAGTGAATAACTTAATTAAGGATTCAGACATTGTGATGAAATTTTGTGTGGAGGTAGCTTAGAAACTAAGCTTCGGATTGCATTCTATGCCAGTAGGTTAAAGGACTATGTTAACTTATTAGTCGCACTGGAAACTTAACCACTGATGAAGCCTTAGCGAAGAATTCTAGAGTACTGTGGTAATAAAGCCTTGGAAAACCTGGTTTCGTGGCACTGCTGCATTTCTTGTTACAATATTAGATCAGTCAGAATTGTTAGAAATGATATTGATAGGATGACTATCATGGTTTATTTGATTATTGGATGACCAGTTTGGTAAAGCAGGGAATAATTAAGCAATGATCTTACAATGCTATTCATTAAATTCATTATTTGACTTGGTAATAAAATAGTTCAGACCTTCTACCGTTTGATACACTGTTTGGTAGATTGATTTAACAGTTGAATGAGTTGATACCTTTTTAGCTCACCTGATTCGTCAGGTGAGCTTTTAGGATCGTTGAATGTCCGGCGTACGCCATTCGTCGTACGGCCACAATAAGTTTGTTTACACTCTAGCATCTGCAGCTCTTAACAAATCGTGATTAAACTTGCTCATAATGTATATGGCCACAATATCTCGGCTGAGTTCGATTATGGGCAAAATCGGACAAAAACTTCTAGAGGAATTACAAATTTGCTATATTTAGCTTGTTTACACTCTAGCGCCTTCATTTATTCACAGATCCTAATAATATTTAAGTAAATGAGTATAACCAAAAGATCTTGAAATTTTTCGATTATGGATGGAATCGGACCAGAACTTCAAGAGTAATGGGCCCTTGACTTAGAAAATTTACTTTATTTTAGCTTGTTTACACTCTAGCGCCTTCATTTATTCACCGATCCTAATCATATTTACAATGAATGTTTATGACCTTACAGTATTGGACAAGTTCAGTTATGGGTGGAATAGGACCATAACTTCAAGAGTTATGGCCCCTTGGATTAGAAAATTTGCTACGTTTTAGCTTGTTTAACAGTATTATACCTTCATTGCTGGTTTTGATATCAAAATCTACATAAAAATGGGTTATACAAGTTGGAAACTATATTATCTGTTCATTAATTATTATGACTTTGTTCTCAGGTGAGCGATAAAGGGCCATCTTGGCCCGCTTGTTATTATGATTATAGTTTTGAAGGCTATTTAATATTAATTACATAATTGTGCTATAGTGATCACCCTATCAATGGTTTCATTAAAAAATTTCATACCTTGGAGTGGCTTGTTGATCAAGTTGTTAACTCAACAAGTGACAATGATGAATTATATAGGGTCATCCTGGCTCTTGTGTTGAGCTTAATGATGTATTTTATTGACACATAGGCTGTGGATGATGAGACACAACAGAATGAAGGACTTGAGCTTACACTAGAGGAACAAATGATGGATTTGATGCTTAGTGATGACAAAGATAAAGAACCTTCTGTGAAAAAATCTTCACAAATTTTTGAAAAAGAAGCTCTTAGTTCAAAGGTGATCTTTCCTTATCCATAAATAAATCATCAGTATTTAACCAGGTTTTCACCAAATGGGCGGCGTCGAACAGAATATTGTCCAGTCAATAACTTTTGGAATGACCAATGTTGACTTAACTTGGTATTTAGCACCCTTGAATAAAAACCTAGCCTGGGATTGTACTAAGGTCACTTTACTTAATATAGAAATCAGTTTTCGGTCAATTACTTAATTTTGGAATGACTAATCTTGACTAAACTGGGTATTTAGCAACCTTGCATGAAAGCTTTGCTTGGGATTGTATTTGGGATCAGTTTGTTCAAGATCGCTGTTTCTAAAATTAGAAAATCAGTTTCCAGTGAATAAGTTAATTAAGGATTAAGATATTGCGATTAAATTTTGTGTGTAGGTACATGTAGCTCACATGGAAACCAAGCTTGGGATTGCATTCTATGATGGCAATAGGCTAAAGGTCACTGTTAACTTATTAGCTGCACTGGAAACTGAACTACTGATGAAGCCTTAGTGCAGAATTCAGAATTCTAGAATACTGTGGTATAAAAGCCTTGGAAAACCTGGTTTTGGGGCATTGCCACGTTTCTTGTTTTGTGATGTATTCCTTTATTTATGTTGTTAGTTTTTAACTTAATGTTGCAACTTCTTGTACGAAGGCAATTGTTGATAAATCCGATGTGCAGATTTCTTTGATAAATTCTTTTCATATCTGTATGAAAATGAAGTAAATGCTGTATCATGTTGTGAACACAAGCTTCTTCATGTAATGTACTGATTCATGTCCCTGATATGTTTTAGATGAAGTCCTTACTGGATGAATTGAGGTCATTACATTGTTCAGCAAAAGTAGAGGATAAATGTAAAAGGTAGGGCTTATTTATTGTATTAACAAGCCAGCAACTCTCTTTCACTGTTAACTTATCTTGGAGATTACAATACTGATAATATATTATTTCATGATTTTGAGCATACTGATCAAATGATTGTTTTTGTGTGAATTCTACCAATGTTGGATATGATACTGGATCATATAAATCAGAGAAAGCATATTGGAAATCTTCCCTTGCCTTGAGTTTAAGTGTATTCTCATTTAATTTCCACTGATATAAATATTTAATATTCTGATACTCTTTTTTCAGTGTGATTGTTTCTCAGTGGACAAAAATGTTAGACATTGTAGCCTTACATCTACGTAAAATGAACATTAGATGTTCAGTTATACAAGGCAATATTCCAGCAAAGAAAAGAATGGAGGCTGTGGATCAATTCAACAATGATAAAGATGGTCCTGAAGTAATGCTCGTATCACTACGTGCAGGAGGGTGTGGTCTCAATCTTATAGGTGGAAATCATCTATTCCTTCTGGACAGTCACTGGTTTGTTTTTGTACAGTTTTTGTTTAGTTAAAAATGTGTATGTTTTCCATGTAAGATAGATTACAACTCGCATCACTTCATATTGTTTGAATTTCAGTCAAAGTTGCAACAAGACTACCTGCAGCCATTTGCATAAACAAGGGTTAAATAATCCATGGTTAAAATCATTAGACTATAGGGCACCAATACCCCCCCCCTGCCCCCCGGAGGCATTTTTCTACAGTATGTTTTTCTGAAAGTGTATGGAAAGACCTACAAAATCCCAGTGTCTACCATCTGGGTGTTGGGGCTTTACTCCGTTACCGCCATGTTTGGGCGTTACCATAATTGAAATTTTAAAGTTAACACAATACCGCAGAGATCAAAATAATTTGTGTTAAAGGCTTTGTAATTATAATTATAAGCACAGAGAATGTAAACAAGAGTGTAGAAATGTTAAACACATCATCAAATGTGGTATAATTTACGTTACCAATAGTATATCACTGAAATAAGGTCACATATATCTAAAATATTCGATTATCATCATATACTTACTGTTTCTGGATCGAGCAGAACATCTATTGAGTAGATGGTACTCAATTGTATTATATGTTGACAAGGTGACAAAAAGGTCACAATAATGCAGGAAATACGTATATATTATTAACCACATGCGTTACCAAAATATAACTATGAACTTAAGTGTATGTATAACTAAATCTTGATATTTTTTGCATCAGACATTATAAGATCTAAAGTGGCATTTAGGCTTAAATTAAAAAAAAACATTTCATTAATCATAAAATTTTCATATCAATAAATCAAATGAAAGCATGTTTGTTCGGATGAACTTTACAGTGCCATTGAGACATTTGTATGTGTGTAGTTTGGTCATTAAAAATACAATGACATCAACAAACTGAGGTATGACAAGTATCAAAGCCATGGTTGTTTTCTGAACGCTTTAAGTGGTATGGACATGAGCTTACTCACTCCCTGCAGATCCCTTCTTGTATGTCAGTTGGTAGCAACTGGTTCTATGTAGTATTCGCATAATGTCTGCCACACAACACTCATTTCTGTGTCCAGTGTGATTTAGCATGGGCATCCGTGTCCTATTGACACATTTCTAGTGAAAACTCAATCCTCCATTTTCCAGGAATCCAGCATTAGAAGATCAAGCTTGTGACAGGATATACCGTGTGGGCCAACAGAAAAATGTGTACATTCATAGGTATAGATACTTATAAACAGTTTATGTGAGCATAAAATTAGTGTTCTGTGAGTGTCCTGGTCTATCCATTTATAACACTGCACCCAAATGTATAAACATTGGTTAAAATGAATTATCTGGTCATTAATTATGGTGCTTTTGTTCTCAGGTGAGCAGTCAAGGGCCATCTTGGCCCTCTTGTTACCGTATCTCTGCTCAGAAAAACGTTACGAAACAACAACTGACAGGATATGACTTCATGAAGTAATGCTTACACGCTGGCAGTATGCGTTATTGCACTCAGAATGCTAAAAAAGTGGCGTTGCACGCTGGCAGTATGCGTTATTGCACTCAGAATGCTAAAAAAGTGGCGTTGCACAATGGCAGTATGCGTTATTGCACTCAGAATGCTAAAAAAGTGGCGTTGCACAATGGCTGTATGCGTAAACCCTTGTCTCTGTGTTGTTGTTGTATTACTTCTAGATCCTGATGATGACAAAGCTTGTTCTATATGACACTATGATAACTTTTCACATCTTTAATGTTTACTTTGTTTTATCTTTGTCTCATTAGATTTCTGTGTAAAGGCACTGTGGAAGAAAAAATATTAGATCTACAGAAGCGAAAACAAAGTATTGCCAATAGTGTGCTCACTGGGTTAGTATGCATTATCATGGGTTATAGAAGAAAATAGATAATGTATACCTTGAGTATTATGTATGTTATATTGTTTTCAGGAAAATATAACCTTCCTTTATTTGAGGACTTACTTTTATTACTTATAAGTTTGCCAGGATACAAAACTATATTGGTGTATCAGACACAATACCTGTATCCTTTGCCTGCCTGGTTAGCTCAGTGGTTAATGCATTGGTCTTCTGATCAAGAGGTTGTGAGTTCGAACACCGGGCGAGGGGCACACTGTCTGTGACAAAGACTGAAGATGTTACTTCATTTGTTAAATTTTCCTCCACCTCTGAATAATATGGAGCAGCTTGGTAGTACCTTGTGAATAGAATGTAGTTAGTACTGATTAACGCCTAAATGATTAATGAAGTCCAGGGAAACTGGTTAGAATAACTGACTGCCACAATATAATTGAGATGATATTGAAAATGGCATTAAAATAATTCTGTATCCTTAACTTAAAGTCTTAGGTCAAACAAAGGATAAAAAAATATATTGAACACATATACAATGTAGTTAGGAATTGTCAGTTCTTGTGTGCCTTAGAAATAACTTAGTACAAATGGTTACCATGACAAGATGGTATTTCTGTGCAAGATTTAGTTGCAAAATTTATGTTGGATGTATGTGCGTATGTCTGTCTAAATTTTTCTGGTCAGTTCCTTTGTTAGTTATTATTACAAATGTGTTTAAAAAATGATACTGTGTTTTGTGCTGAGAAACTGTCCTCAGTATTCAAGTATGTCATATTTACACTAAGAGAATATAGTCTTATGTCAATTTTGGGCTTCTCAGAACTGTTACATTGACTTGTGGAGATTATGCACATCAGTTTGGTTTTTCCCTCAGGTAAAAATTGTGGTTGCTAGGTGAGCTTTTGTGATCAGTCTTGGTCTGGGGGAGTGATGCGTCGACTTTCTACCACTTAAGGGGCCACATTTTTAGACCAAATTTCACAAAATTGGGTCAGAATGTTAATTTTGACAAAATCTCGGAAGTATTTGATAATGGGTCACTTGAGGTCAAAAACTAGGTCACCAGGGCCCATTAAGGGAAAACCTTGTCAATACTCCAGAAATCACTGTTTTGATTGGATCTTCATGAAACTTTGTCAGAATGTTTATTTTAATAATATGTACGTCAAATTTGATTAATGATCATCTGCGGTAAAAAACTAGGTCACCAGGGCAAATTGCTGGAAAACCTTGTGAACACTCTACAAGTCTCTGTTTTGATTGGATCTTCATGAAACCTTGTCAGAATGTTTGTCTTTGATACTTCAGAATGATACTTTGGACGAGTTGGAACATGAGTCATCTGGGTAAAAAACCAGGTCACAAGGTCAAATACAAAAGGAAAAACCATGTTGGCAATCTAGATTTCACAGTTATAATTCAAATTGGATCTTCACCAAACATTGTCAAATTGTTTGTTTTAATGATATGTTGGTCAAGTACAAATATGGGTCATCTGGGGTCAATAACTAGGTCACTAGGTCAAATCTTATGAAAAAACATGTTAACATTCCAGTTTTCACAGTTATAATTGGATCTTCACCAAACATTGTCCAATTGTTTGTTTTAATGGTATGTAGGTCATGTATGAGTATGGGTCATCTGGGGTCAATAACTAGGTCACAAGGTCAAAGGTTTGCGCTGTAGATGTCATGGTTTTGATTGGGTCTTCACCAAACCTTGCAAGATTATGTGTCTTAATGATATGTAAGACAAGTTAGAACATCTGGGGTCAGAAACTAGGTCAAATCTTGCAAAAACTAAGTTTACATTGTAGGCATCACAGCTTTGATTGGATCTTACCCAAAGTTTGTTAGAATGTTTGTTTTTAAGATATGTAGGTCTAGTTTAAACATGGATTATCTGGAATCAGACACTAGGTCACCAGGTCAAATCGTAGGAAAACATTAATATCAGCAGACCTCATGACACTGGTTCAAAACAATATTTTAATGAGTAAACAATGATTTATCATGTGAGCGATATAGGGCAATCTTGACCCTCTTGTTTCATTCTTAAGTTTTTAATTTAACTGTATTACGGGTATCATATTGTCTATCTCTGTCCAGAGTTGTCATTCGTTATCTTTCACATACATCTCTATCAGGACAGCTTTAACAAGAGTCTGTTAAAACAAGTTTTACAACAATGTCCTAAGTACAATAATTTACCAATAATTCACACAAAAAATAAGTTATACATCAAGCACCCTATTTGTTGACGGTAAGTGTTAGTTTATTTTCAGTTATTAGATAACTGACAAAAGATTGAAGATGAACGTAAACGTGAAGAATTATGACAACAAATGCATGTTCAGAGAAAAACAAAAACATGCATCTTGAGTATGACCAGTATCAAATGAAAACTAAAGGAGACATATCCTTTCAGGAATTAACAGAGGTGTATGTGACATTTATCGAAGAACAATTCTGGAATATTGGTTCTGACTTATTATAATTTTTTTTTCTGTATAATTACAGGAGTTCAATGTCCAAGAGCAAGCTGACTTTGGCAGATCTGAGAATGTTATTTGGTGTATGATATAACTTGTAGCTGAGAATGTTATTTGGTGTATGATATAACTTGTAGCTGAGAATGTTATTTGGTGTATGATATAACTTGTAGCTGAGAATGTTATTTGGTGTATTATATAACTTGTAGTTGAGAATGTTATTTGGTGTATGATATAACTTGTAGCTGAGAATGTTATTTGGTGTATGATATAACTTGTAGCTGAGAATGTTATTTGGTGTATGATATAACTTGTAGCTGAGAATGTTATTTGGTGTATGATATAACTTGTAGCTGAGAATGTTATTATAAATAGGATTTTTTCTGAGTGTATGGTGAAATTGTTAATGCTTGCAATATCTTTCTACCTGTTAGGTGATAAAACATGTATTCATCCCTTCTATCGCCTTTCAGTTAGGCTTCAAACAACATCACCTCTTAAATACCTAGGCCAATGTAGCTAAAACTTGACAGGAAAATTCCAGGCATGAAGCTGTTTCAAGGTTGTTCAAAGAATTCCATTCCATGCAGAATAATCTTCTCCAAAACTTCTAGGGTTGGAGCTTAGAGATAAAATAAAATCATTATGTAGTGAACCTATAAAATAATTGTTCAAATTACATCCCTGGGTTCAAAGAAGGCCATACCCCAGGGGCCTATGGGTTTTCCTTCTATTTATAAGGTAAAAAAAATCAAAAATCTTCTCTGAAATCGCAAAGTCTGGTGGTCAGATAATTGGCATGAAACATTTTGTTGTGGACCTCTGCCAAGATTTTCAAATTATGGCCCTTGGGTCAAATTAGCCCCATCTGGATTGGTCATGGGTTTTCTGTATATGCCTATAGTAAAGTTTTAAAATCTTTTCTGAAACTGCAAAGGCTGGAGCTAGATGTTTAGCATGAAATCATGATCTCTTCCAATATTGTTCAAAATAAGGCCCATGGTTCAAAATGGGCCTGGCCCCAGGGTTTGTGGGTTTTCCCTTTATGCATGTAGTAAAAACTTCAGAAATCTCTGAAAGCTTAGATATTTGGCATGAAAGATTGTGTAGTGGACCTCTACCAAAATTGTTCCTTACAAAGTTGAAAACATTTTCCCTCTATGTATAAAATCAGATTCCCATGTACCATTCCAACAATACCATCCTTAACGAAATGCGTAGTTCACATATTGGTCACACAAACTTACTTATTGGGCTTTTGAACATCAATAATTGCAATGTCACTCAGGTGAATGATAAAGGACCATCTTGGCCCTCTTGTTAGCTCATCACAGTGTGCTCAAGGTTAGCTATTGTGATCGCGTTTTGTCCGCCTGTCTGTGAGTGCATGCATTTGTCCATCAACAATTGCTTTAAACAACATTTTCTTATTAAGCAGTTGGCCAATTTCAACGATACTTCACAGGGATGTTTCTTGCATGAAGCTCTACCAAAGTTGTTCCAAAATTTATAAACTTTAAAAAATCTTCTTGTCCGAAACCACAAGGCCTAAAGCTTAGATATTTGGTGTGTAGCATTTTCTAGTTTGTTCAAGTTTACAATTGGCCCTGCCCCAGGGCTCACTTTATTTATATCGGCTTACATAAGAAAATTTAAACAATCTTCTCGTCCAAAACCACAATGCCTAGAGCTTAGATATTTCGTATGTATCATTGTCTAGTAGGCCTCTGCCAATTTTGTTCAAATGATGGCCCTGGTGTCATAATTGGCTCTGCCCCGTGGGTCACTTGATTTGTATATGCTCATATAGAAAAAATGAAAAATGTTCTTCTCTAAAGATTTTTTATCTGATGAGCAGTTATAGGGCCATGTGGTCCTCTTGTTTATTATGTGAAAATGATTAGTGAATGTACTTAAATTTAAAAAAATGGTTTCATAATTCATCATTGAAACAATGTTCATTTTGTATATTACATGCAGTAGTTAACATTAATAAATAAATAGCTTTGGCCTAAGACATTTACACTACCCATTTAAATAGGTTGCCAGTAAACATTTTATTATGCCCCCCCCGCCATGATGATGAAATGGCAGATGGCATATAGTGTTTACCCTGTCCGTTGGTGTGTGTGTGTTTGTGTGTTACGGAATTTTCGTGTCCGGCTCATAACTTTGTCATGCATGATTGGATTTTGAAATAATTTGGCACAAACGTTCAGCATAACAACACGATATGTCATGCGCAAAAACTGTGTCGCTTGCTCAAAGGTCAAGGTCACAGTGGACACTTAAAGCAATATATGTATATGTTCGTGTCCGGCTTACAACTCTGTCATGCATGATTGGATTTTGAAATAAAATGGCACAAATGTTCATCACAACAAGACGATGTGTCATGCAGAACAACTGTGTCACTTGCTCAAAGGTCAAGGTCACAGTGGGAACGTTCAAAGTTTGTGCATATTATTATGGATATAGTGAAAGTGTATGTTCGTGTCCGGCTCATAAATATGTCATGCATGATTGGATTTTGAAATAAATTGGCACAAATGTTCATCATATTAAGATGGTCATACGCAAAAACTGAGTCGCTAACTCAAAGGTCAAGGTCACAGTGGACACTTAAATATTTATGTTCATTCAGTATATTGAAATAGCGAAAGTACATGTAGTTGTGTGTTTACTATCCTTAAGTGATCTTTACCTCCTACTATTGGCAGCATTTCCAAGCAACCTGCTCTATGTTGTATTCACATATTTGCCACAACACTCATTTCTGTGTCCAGTGTGATATGGCAGGGGCATCCGTGTCCTACGGACACATTTCTGGTTAAAATAGGAAATAATTAATCGCCTGAGCACGACTGTTTGCATAATGTACATGTATCATCTTAGGAACATTCTTGGCTAAAACTGCATGACTTTTATTAGCCCATCTTTGGTCATCTGATTTACTTAGATTTATTAAAACCCTTATTTTTTTCTTGACTAAAACTGCATAACATAGAGCTTAGATAGTGTGTATAATTGTCTTGTAATATTTTATCATTATATCATGACCATCCTGTCGCTTCTGAGATGAAATGTGTTTAGGTGTGTAAAGGAAAATGATACAGCACACCAAGGAATGGTTATTGTAAATAAAAGAAATGAAACAAACAGTTTATGATGTTAATATCTCATCTAGGCATGAAAACAGGATAAAGGATTCTTCTGAATGGTCCCACTCAGATGTTTGCCATAAAAAATGCAAAAAACTATCCCGTTTTCAGGCCTTTATTAAAGATTCTACAAACTTTTCACACAGTTGTAAATCCTTGGTGCACTACATCATTTTAGATTACTTGAATGATTTCATACAAAGTCGAAAAATGATGATTACAGAAAGAAGGTCTGGAGAGATCAATTAGCAGGTGCACGATGAAGTACATAGTGTGCTACCTTGGTGTTTGTACTTGATATTTCTTTTTACTCAACTTTCTGTGATAACATCAGTATGTACCTTATTTACAAACTAAATTGTCTAATCAATAAATTTACAATTTTACATTTGTGTTGTTAGATACTATATTTATAAGGGACGGGATCGAATTTAAATCAAAGTACTGAGAGTACCATCAAGATCAAAGTTTAAATGTGTTAGATAGTCATTCTTAACGTACAGGGCTTGGATGTAAGGTCAAATCAAGTTACACCAATTTATAGATTTAAAAACTAAGCCACAATTTTATACTAAAAAAACCCACTGTATAAAGTGAATTGCAAGTAATTTGAAACAAATATTACATTTTATTGGTCTTCTATAAAACCAATATCGCATGTTATTTGCAAATTTTTGAACGATTACTACTCTGTATATAGGAATATATTACAACAAATAGCCTTAAAATGACTTGTAAATGTATAATGCAGGGAACCTTGCCTCAGTTTTTAACCACGTTTTCACAAAATGAAGCCTGCTTATTAGAATCCGGTCAATAACGTTCTGACTGACCAAACTTGGTATGTAGGATCCTTGAATGAAAACCTTGCCTGGGATTGTATTTTGGGTATGTGGGTTCAAGGTCACTGTTACTAAAAATAGAAAATCAGTGTCCTGTCAATAAGTTTAGAATTACCAGTGTTGACTAAACTTGGAATTAAGCATCCTTGAATCAAAACCTAGCTTGGGATTGTATTTGGGGGTCTGTGGGGACAAGGTCACTGTACTAAAAATAGAAAATCAGTTTTCAGTGAATAACTTAATCAAGGATTAAGATATTGCGATGAAATTTTGTGTAGGTAGCTTACATGCAGTCCATGCTTTTGAATTGCATATAGGTCCAGTAAGGTCACTGTTACGTAATATAGAAATCAGTTTCCAGTCAATTAAGTTTGGAATGACTAATCTCGACTCAACTGGGTATTTAACAACCTTGCATGAAAGCTTAGCTTGGAATTGTATTTGGGGTCAATTTGGTCATGGTCACTGTTTCTAAAAATAGAAAATCAGTTTCCGATGAATAACTAAATTAAGGATTTAGACATTGTAATGAATTTTGTTTGGAGTTTGCTTACACAGAAACCAAGCTTGGGATTGCATTCTATGCCAGTAGGTTAAAGGTCTATGTTAACTTATTAGTAGCACTGGAAACTGAACCACTGATGATGCTTTAGTGAAGAATTCTAGAGTACTGTGGTATTAAAGCCTGGGAAAACCTGGTTTCGTGGCACTGCCGCGTTTCTTGTTTGATAACGTCCTCCGTTCGTTAGATACTAAACTTAAAAGAAATTCCGTACCCAACCCAGAACCCCACTGTTTCTTACGTGATGCGCCATAGATAAAAAATGAAAGCAAATATCAAAATTCTGAGGCACGGTTCCCTAGATTAACATTTCCGCTACAAAATACCGAAAACCACTTTGAAATCCGTCACCAAATAAGACGGCACTATTAATTCGAAAATGATACGTTTTTTAAGCTGAGCAATTGACAATTGAAGTGTCGGATCATCATCGTCTCATGAAATCAACAAATCTAATTCGCTAATGTTTACGAACCACGCTCAAGTTTGATGTCTAGTAAGAGATTTTATAACAATTTTTTGTCATCAATGAATTAATAGTTTCATATCCTACCAATACAAAGCACATTATGTTAGACATGTTAAACGCTAATAAGGAAAAGTCGATAAAGGGGTGCAGTATTTATCGCAATAAAACACCATTTTTGGAGCGTTCGGTTAGATTTGGTATTAAAGTATGATATTTAATCTTTGTAAATAACCGTCGTAAAATATTATTTACGATTTTAGCCGATCCCGATACGTTAAAGATCTGTTATATCATCATGAAGTATGTCTCCCAGGCGAGACATACTGATTTTAGTTCGTTGGTTTGTTCGTCAATATTCCGTGTCCGGGCCATAACTTGAAAGTCTCTTGGACAATTGTAAAGTACCTTGGCACAATTACTTACAAAGATTACACGGTGTGTAACACACAACTGCCAGCTTTCTAGGGTCAAGGTCACACTTAAGAGGTTGAATATTTTGTCAATGGCCCTTTCCCTAAACTGGTTCCCGTTCCATGATGCAATGCACCAAAGGAACAGGTACGGTCTAATATATACGGCGCTCTGATTGGTCAATCCGTTTTAGCTATTTGATTGGTTGCTGTTCATCGAGAAACATCGGGGATTTCCGTATATCTGTTAAATGTACGCAGAGATCTATAAACTAAACCTAATGCTAGAAGTTATTCGCTGAACAGTCGTTACAGGATCAAATTAAAGAGATCACAATTGTATAATCAACGGGCACAGTTCGTATTAAATAACAAAAAAAATAATTATAAAAAAATGAATTACTCTAAAAATTGATGTGTTTTTGGTTGTTAAATCAGAATACTCATATGTGTACTACAATGCATCGATCGGTATTATTTATTATATGAATCAGTTTCTTTAAAACATAATTATATTCTTCTTTTATACCATTAAATATTCTCTTACATGCAAAATGTGCACCAGTTAGTCAAATGACATTTTAAAGGGACATGCCCTGGAACTGAAGTGTCTCGAATATAAATCAAAATGGTACCATTTGAATGCCTAAATCAATTAATGAAAGTCCTGTAAAATATTTACGAAATATCAAGCTAGTTGACTCAAAATACACATTTCAAGATTTACCAAACCTGTCGATTACGCCTTGGAAAATATTCGTCATTTTCATAACTCGACCCTTTCGGGATCTTTCAAAAACGGAAAAAAATGTCAACAAACTGTGAAATGGTAAGTATTGCTCATGTCATGTTCATTGTTTGCGACATAAAGCTTATCTATCGATCAATTATAGGTAAATATCATTGTTTTGCTGCTTGAAAGGCAGCGCGCACGCTAAGTTAAATTCTCAGACGAATTGGAAATATCGTTGTCAATAAAAGGCTGTAAGCCTTTTATTTAAACCGGCATATAAATACCCACGCGCGCGTTATAGGGCCATTTTTGAAGGCACATTCTTCTTTGACTTTTCGGTAATAATTGTTTTTATCAGTGATAAACGCATTTTTTGGTGTATAAAACCCAATACAGCAGTTCCAGGGCATGCCCCTTTAAGTTATTTTTTGTTAATTGAAATTCTTTTGTGTTAACACCAGCACTAAGATTATGATCTATGTTGTATATTGTAAACATGATATCAGACACAAGTGGTCAAGAATATATTGACCCCCTTCGGTGATATGATCCATAAAGTATTTCTCCCATATAAGGGTCCAGGATGTGAGACTGTCGTGTTGCATAATATTGCATAACAACTACTTAATTGGCGACTTATCTTGATTTTATCAAAGTCCGTTTTGAAATTGAGATTAACACAGAGACTATGCCATGGTCTATTGATTATTAACTATATATTGTTTGCATTAATTTTTTGCTCACGTGTCACAAAGTGACAGGGTGGGCTTTTAGGATCAGTCTCCTTCCGGCGTCATCAAACTTTACCTTGTGAACACACCAGGGGCCACATTTTTAGCTCAATTTTGAGCAAAACTGGGTCAGAATGTTAATATTGACATAATATCGGACGACTTCGATATTGGGTCATTTTAGGTGAAAAACTAGGTCACTAGGGCCAAATAAGGGAAAACCTTGTGAACACTTTAGAAATCACTGTTTTTATTGGATCTTCAAGAAACTTCGTCAGAATGTTTATTTCAATAATATGTAGGTCAAGTTTGATAAAAGGTCATTTCCGGTCAAAAACTAGGTCACCAGGGCAAATTGCTGGAAAACCTTGTGAACACTCTTGAAGTCACTGTTTTGATTGGGTGGTCATGAAACCTCGTCAGGATGTTTGTCTTTATGATATTTTGGACGAGCTCGAACATGGGTCATCTTGGGTCAAAAACTAGATCGCTAGGTCAAATATTATGAAAAACCATGTTAACACTGCATATTTCACAGTTATATTTGGTTCTTCACCAAACTTTGTCAAAATGTTTGTTTTAATGATATAGCCATTGAGTACAAATATGGGTCATCTGGGGTCATTAACTAGGTCACCAGGTCAAATCTTAGGATAACTCTGATTGGATCTTCACCAAACATTGTCAAAATGTTTGCCTTAATGATATGTGGGTCAGGTTGAATATTGGTCAGCCAGTGTCAAAAACTGGGTCACCAGGTCAAATCTTAGGTGAAATCTTGTAAAATTGCATGGTTTGATTGAATCTTGGCCAAACCTTGTCTGATTGTTCGCCTCAATGATATTAAGGATAAGGTTAATATTGGTCATCTTGGGTGAAAAACTAGGTCACAATGTCAAATCATATGAACACCTTGTATATGCTGTAGTGTTCATGGTTTCAATGATTGGAACTTCACCAAATTTTGTCAGAATGTTTGTCTTATTTATATGTAGGACAAGTTCTAACATTGTCATCTGGGGTCAAAAACTAGGTCACCGGTCCAAACCAAAGTTTTAATGAGTGAACAGTGATTTTCATGTGAGCGATATAGGGCCATCTTGTTTCAGTAAGGCATCGTGACTGCCTTAATACACTAAAAACGTAACATAATAGTCTATGTTTTACAGAGGCTAGATATCATACTTTATACCAAGCAACAAAAAATTCTAACCGAACACGCAAAATAGTGATTTATTGCGATAAACACTGCACCCCTTTAACGACTTTACCTTTTCAGCGTTAACCATCTATAGCGTGTTGTGCATTCTTTTTACGATATGATACCATTTATTTCGTTAATGACAATAATTAGATATCAAATCTCTTACTTGACATCAAAACTGGGTATAAAAATTGAACGGGATACATCAATTAATCGAAATTCTTGATTTCATGAGACGATAATCTCTATTATTCTTATTGGCATCTGCTCCATGCTGTTGATTTAAACATTTTTATGTCAATAAATATTCACAGATATCTGCATGGGGATAAAAAAAATCTGAAATCAAAATGCTCATCAAAGATGAACAAACAATATTAATAAGAGTGTCCATTAATTCTATAATGATTATGTGACTGCTTCGGAAATGTTCAAAAAGATATTCATTGAGTCCATTGACAAATTTGCTCCTATTAAAGACAATAGACTCAAACAAAGAACTGAAAAATGGATGAGTTCAGATGTTCTGCAGTGTATCAAGGAACGTGATAAAGCATTTTCAATGTACAAGAAAGACAAAACTGAAGATAATTTGAAACACTCCAGAGCATGTAGGAATAAAGCACAGTATGTTATATTTGAAGCCAAGAAGAACTATTTTACAGAATCTTTAGAAAATAATAAGTCAGATCCTAAATCTTTGTGGAAATATTTGAAAAATTTAGGTCTTCCATCCAAAATGGGTCAGGCAGAATGTACATAACATTGGTTTGAAGATAGATGATGACATTTGCTTTGACAAGTCTAAAGTGGCTGAAGAATTCAATTCTTTTTACACTACAGTTGCTTCAAAATTAGTTGAAATACTTCCACCATGTCACAATATTTTCGGCAATAGTTTTGTTTTCAATTTTTATTCTTCTAAAACAGTCAAAGCTGATAGTTTCTGTTTTGCATTAGTCTCTGAAAGCAAGATTTTTAAATATTTGAATTCTCTTAATTCAAACAAAGCTTCTGGGTTAGATGGCATCCCCTCCAACTTTGTTAAAGATGCAGGCTCAATGATATCAGCCCCACTCACCCACATAATTAATTTATCCATTATCCAGGGTTCTGTACCCGATGACCTGAAGTCAGCTCGAGTTGTTTCTTTATTCAAGAAAAATGACAAGACAGAAGTTGGTAATTATCGTCCAGTCTCAGTTTTAAGTTTTTTGTCCAAAGCATTGGAAAATGTTATCTTTGATCAAGTTGAAGAATATCTGTATCTGGATGTCGGTGGTAGTCACTCTTCTCGAGCAACAATATCATGTGGTGTTCCATAGGGCTCTATTCTAGGTCCATCTTATCTATGTCAATGACATGTCTGGTGCAGTGAAGAATAAGTTGTTACTGTATGCAGATAATTTATGTATTTTGGTCTCTGGTAAGGATAGGTCTGAAATTGAATCAGTATTGAGCTCAGAAATGAAAATTATCCGTGAATGGTTAATTTGTAATAGGTTATCTTTGCATTTTGGGGAAGACAGAGTCTGTGTTGTTTGGCTCCAAACCAAGGTTAAAGTGTCAACCCAATCTTAATGTTATATGTAATGGTCAACATATCGTAGCTAAGGATTCTGTTAAGTATCTTGGAGCCACTCTAGATCAAAGTCTATCCTTTGATTCTATGGCTAGGTCAACTATCAAGAAAGGTAATACAAGGTTGAAGTTCTTGTGTAGGAAGAGTAAGTTTCTTAATCCACATTCTAAAATGTTATTAGCAACATCCCTTATTCAGTGTCATTTTGACTATGGTTGTTCAGTTTGGTATTACAGCTTGACTCAGGAACTTAGGAACAAGCTACAGGTTTCCCAAAACAAAATTATCTGATTTGTGTTAGATCTAGAAGCAAGACCTCATATTGACCAAAGTCATTTTGTCAAGCTGAACTGGTTACCTGTCTCAAAAAGGGTTGATCAAATCATGTTGTGTCATGCGTTCAAAATCTACAGTGGTAGAGCACCAGGTTACCTAAATGAGCATTTCATTCCACTTAAATCAGTTCATAACTATTCCACAAGGTTCAGAGTGTCAGTTGATGTTTCCAGTGATTCATTTACAGAAACTGGAAGATTCTGTCTACCCAAGGTTACGGGTTTTAGTAAACGGTCATTTGCTTATCAAGGTTGCTCCCTCTGGAATGAAAAGCCACAGCATATAAGAGAAGTTAAGAACCTCCCTCAGTTTAAGTCCACCGTCAAAGCCCATCTGCTTGCTAGTGTTTGAAATTGATTTTATACACATTGTAAATATCAATTATTCTTAGATAATGATGTAAATTCTGTGAAAGTAATTTTATTCTGTGATAATAATTATCTCTAAGATAAATTTGTCTTCCATTTTCTTTTTTTTCCATTTTGATATAATTTGTTGTTGTTTTCTTGGTTATAAAATTTACATTAATTCTATAAAGGTCCACAATGGAAATAAGGATTTACTTCCTTTTTTGTGTTATCCTTGTATTATAACGTTTGTGACATGGTTTCAATTTTTTACTGATATTATTTACCTTTAATAATTTCTCAATTTGTATATTCAGTAATATATTTTTGTTTGAACACAAAAGATTGTCGCCTTATTTGAGTATTTTGTAGCGGAAATATTTGTCTAGGGAACAGAATTTATACTTGTTTTCATGTTTAATCTATGGCGTATTACGTAATGACCAGCAGGGTTCAGGGTATGGAATTTCTTTAAAGTCCCATGAGCTTTTTGCTATAAAAAATGTGCAAAAATAAGTAATTGCTAATATTATCCCATGACAATAATTGCCGACGAAATGAGCCCCTTTTCCTCTTCGCTGTGACTTTTTGTTTTTATAAACTGGAAATACACAGAGCGCATGACGTCACTTTATGACGTGTGTATAGTATAACTGCAGGAAAACACAGCTGTTCTATAAATATGTTTTTTAAATGATATTGAAAAAAATACAATGGCGGTTTCGGAAATAATTTATCTTGCTATAAAGTATGCACGGGTGGAAAACATCGGATTCCAAACAGAAATTATTACGACCGATACATTTATGTGGGACTTTAACTATCGACGAATGTTATCAAATACGTGAGAAAGATTTATAGTTAAAATAAAGAATTGTGGCCACTATATGTACACCTTATAGTATCACATATTGTGAAACACCATGTACTCACATGACACCTTTTTGTGTCTCTTTGGTGAGTTATAAAAGGTATATTTACTCACAAGACATCTCTGTCAATGTCTACCAGGAGTTGTCGTTCCCGATACGCTCATACTAGCCTCGGTCAACGTCTAAAAAAGAAGTCCGGCGTCACAATGATAGACCGAAGGATGCATCGCGACACGAGTCGAAAAGAAACTAATTAACAGGCTATATTATGTGTAGTTGTGCCTTGTCACTCAGTGCACGTTTATAAGTCCTTTATTATGTTTTTTCTTGCGTTAGAATATCTTTTCCTTTGGTCTATGTTCTAACAGGTTTTGATGACACATGTACTGTGTGCATTTGAAGTTAAATTAAGGCCTATATGCTGAGTTTCCTGTATTTTTGCTCTGACAATATAAGTTTTTGTTCATAATCACAGTAAGTCCTCAATTAAGATTCCTTTAATACTTTAATATATATTTTTCTTTGATGTGTGTTAATGAGTTTATATAATAACACACTGTAATAATAAATTACAACTCTAATTTTTTGTTTAAGGTGTATCTTCACGAGGTCATGCTATATGATTGGTACTTCGGCCTTGTCACCAACTTTTGATACATGTTTTATCTTTACTTTTTTGTTTTCTTAAACCATGGAAAAGCAGGCTGGTTGGATGAGTAGAGTAATAGAAGATTTTTGGCAGCTTGGGGAAGTTGGAAAAAATATTCACTGCACTTATTATTCTCAACAGCAGTGGCTAAGTAAACTTTTTCATATTGTTATACTACAATCCAACTAATGATGATTACAGAACTGGGTAAATTTAACCAATGTGTGATTATCATAATGTAAAGTATAGTAAATCATTTTAAATCAGTGCGTTTGTAATATGTTAGGACAATTATTACGTCATGCATCATGTCCTATTTCTCAGTCTATGTACAATAGGTATACATTTCATTATAGATAGCTGATCACTGACATTATTTAGAATATAATACCATTTCTAAAGATCTCTGTTGTTTAGATGCAATGATTTAACATAAGCATGTATAAATGAGATAGTATACATAACTAACAATGTGTCTTTTTTCTATCATCTAAAGAAATATGTATAAGCATAGAAAATTCCAATTCCTCCATATGAAAATTCACTTTTGTTTCATCCCATACCATCATTTTGCAATGTATCCCTTTTCCTTTTTAGTTACATACAGGAATTTAAGATGCCAGTTGTATGATGTCAGTAATGTGTTGTTGTCTGTTGTTGAATTGGTCAGTACTCCAGAGATTGTGAAGTTTCTTGAGGTAACTTTGTAATGTAATGTATGGAACATTATCTATAGCTTCCATGAATGCACAGGGACTAAATGACCGTTGTAAAAGAAGAGATGTCCTAAATTATTTAAAGGCGAAACAGTTTAATTTAACTTGCGTACAGGACACACACTTTACGGATAAAGATATACTTATGTTATTTTAGTAATTTTAGTTCTCAATCAAGAGGAGTGGCAATTTTTATTAATAATAACTTTGACTATAATTTCAAAAGCATAGAGAAAGATGACAGGGGCAATTTGATTATATTACATTTTAGAAGCCACAACACTCATATATCTCTATTTTGTTTATATGGTCCAAATAAAGATGAGCCAAACTTCTTTGAAAAAAATGAGAATAAATTGTCTGATTTTGATAATCATTGTATAATAGTGGGTGATTTAATTTAGTTATGTGCCCTGAAAAAGATTATTTTAACTATGTACATGTAAATAATTCCAACTCTAGAGATAAAGTATTAGAACTTATGTTAGAATGCAATCTTGTTGATGTATGGAGGGAAGAACATATCGAAGAAAAAACATTTACATGGCTAAAAAAGAATCCATTAAAACAATCAAGGTTAGACTTCTTTTTAATAAGTCGTATTCTATTAACTAAATGTAAAAAATCAGATATGTTACCGGGTTACAGAACTGACCATGCCATGATAACATTAAGTTTGTTTTTAGATAAAGTGGTTAAGGGGTCATCGTACTGGAAATTAAATGACTCTTTACTTAAAGATATAAATTATTTTAACAAAATCAAGAATACTATAGATAAAGTTAAACGTCAATACGCTTCACATTTAATAAAACCTTAAAATTTAACATCAATGACCAGTTATTTTATGAAACATTGTTAATGGAAATTAGGGGTGAAACTATTTCAAACTATTCTAATTAATTCAAGAGATTTAAATGTTAGAAAATACATTAGATATTGATATTGACTTGATGGAACAAAAGAAGAAGGAACTGTCTGAAATTAGAAAAAAATATCTTGAAGGAAAATTAATTAGGTCAAGAGCTAAATGGATCCATGAAGGAGAGAAACCAACAAACTACTTTTGTAATCTTGAGAATAGGAACTTCATTTAAAAAACTATGAATAAACTGTATAACAAGGATGGTAATATTATAACCCAACAAAAAGACATAAAATCACTCTATTCCAAAAAACAAACAGAACATTTTACCCAAACACAAATTTTAACAACTTTGATATATCTAAATTGTCTACAGCTGTTCAATTATCTTTAGAGGAAGAATTAAATAATAGGGAAATGTTGCAATGTCTAAAGAAGATGAAAAATAATACAGCCCCTGGAAACAGTGGTTTTACCACTTCCTTCTTCAAGTTTTTCTGGAACGATATAGGCGATTTTCTTGTGCGATCAGTCAATGAGGCTTTTTCTACCAGTGAATTATCCATATCTTTTAAACAAGGAGTTATTAAAGGAAACAAAGATAAATTAATACTTAAAACTTGGCGTCCAATATCTCTTCTCAATGTATCGTATAAAATCACTGCTGCTATATAGCATCACGTTTAAAAAAAGTTTTACATAGTATTATCAGTGTAGACCAAAGTGGTTTCTTACCAGGTAGGTTCATTGGTGACAATATAAGATTACTTTATGATATTTTATTTTATACAGACAAATACAATACGCCTGGATTGATTTTATTAATTGATTTTCGACTGCATTTGACTCAGTGTCTTGGGATTTTATGTTTAAGGTTTTGAATTTTTTTTATTTTGGAGAAAATTATTAAATGGATAAAACTTTTCGATACTAATATTGAATCATGTATTATTGTAAATGGCCATCTGTCTGACTGGTTTCCTGTGCATCGTGGCTGTCGTCAAGGCGACCCATTGTCCCCATATCTCTTCATTATATGTGCTGAAATACTAGCTTTAATGCTAAAATCAAACCAATATATTAAAAGTTTACATATTCTAAATAATGAATGTTTAGATGGCTCTGAAATATCACTTAGAAGTACAATGAATGTTTTAAAATTTTATGCGAATATATCTGGGTTATGCCTTAACATTGATAAAACTAAACTTGTTTGGAATGGCTCAAGAAAAAACTGTATGATAAATTTATGTCCAGACCTATGATTAACTTTGGAAAATAATAACTTTAATGTGCACTTGGTGTCAGCTTCTCAACAAATGTTGAAAACATTGTTCAGTTAAATTTCGAATCCAAAGTGCAAGCAGTTAGAAATGTACTTAACTGTTTTGCTAAAAAATCTTAGCTCCAATTGGGATAATAGTTGTTATTAAATCTTTGGCATTACCAAAACTTAATCATTTAATTATGAGTCTCCCAAACCCCTCTGAACTAATTTTAAACCAGATACAAAACATTTGCTATAAATTTCTATGGAATGGAGGCCCAGATAAAATTAAGAGAAGTTGTATGATCCAGTGTTATGAAAATGGAGGTCTTAGAATGATTGATATAAAGAAATTCTTTATGGCACTTAAATTCACCTGGATTAAGAGATTATGACTAAGAAAACAAAATAAACCGATTTTATTACATCAATGTTCCCATTTATATCTAATATTCAATGTTATGGAAGTGACTTCATTAAGATTAACAGGAACCAAGTTGCAAATAAATTCTGGCAAGATGTTCTTGTAAGTGCAATGTTGTTACAGGATAGCATTCAAATTGATAAAACTAATTGCCAGTTACAGCCTCTATGGTGTAGTAATTTTTTTTAAATTGCAGGAACAAGCTTTTTTTTACAAGAATTATTATGAGAAAGGTATAATAGCTTAATGATTTCTTGAAAAGGCATGGTGATTTTTGTCATTTGAGAATTTTAGAAACATATATGCTGTAAGAACAAATTTTCTACAATAGAGTGGTATTCTCAACTGCTTAAAGAGAGTGTTTGCAACATACTGAATTGTTATGCCTCTAAATACATTACCTTTACCAATTCAACCATACATTACAAGCATTATCTATGGCAATAAAAGTGGTTGTAGGTTAATATATATGACACATTTCTATCTAAATCTAATTTATCTGTTAAATCACAAAATAAGTGGGCAAAGTTCTGAGTTAAACTTTCCACATAACTTTAATTGGAAATTCGTTTATGAAACTCCTTTTTATATTACTAAGGATTAAAAACTTCATTGGTTACAATTCCGTATTGACCATAGAATATTGGGAACAAACCACCTACTTTTAAAAATGGGAATAAGAAATAATAATTTGTGTACATTTTGTAATAGTTACCCATTCAGTCCTTGTTTGTATTGTATATGTATAGTCCTATACATAGTTACCCATTCAGTCCTTGTTGGTATTGTATATGTATAGTCCTGTACATAGTTACCCATTCAGTCCTTGTTGGTATTGTATATCTATAGTCCTATACATAGTTACCCATTCAGTCCTTGTTTGTATTGTATATGTATAGTCCTTTACGTAGTAACCCATTCAGTCCTTGTTTGTACTGTATATGTATAGTCCTATACATAGTTACCCATTCAGTCCTTGTTTGTATTGCATATGTATAGTCCTATACATAGTTACCCATTCAGTCCTTGTTTGTATTGTATATGTATAGTCCTATACATAGTTACCCATTCAGTCCTTGTTGGTATTGTATATGTATAGTCCTGTACATAGTTACCCATTCAGTCCTTGTTGGTATTGTATATGTATAGTCCTATACATAGTTACCCATTCAGTCCTTGTTTGTATTGTATATGTATAGTCCTTTACGTAGTTACCCATTCAGTCCTTGTTTGTATTGTATATGTATAGTCCTATACATAGTTACCCATTCAGTCCTTGTTTGTATTGTATATGTATAGTCCTATACATAGTTAGCCATTCAGTCCTTGTTAGTATTGTATATGTATAGTCCTATACATAGTTACCCATTCAGTCCTTGTTTGTATTGTATATGTATAGTCCTTTACATAGTTCCCCATTCAGTCCTTGTTCGTATTGTATATGTATAGTCCTATACTTAGTTCCCCATTCAGTCCTTGTTTGTATTGTATATGTATAGTCCTATACATAGTTCCCCATTCAGACCTTGTTCGTATTGTATATGTATAGTCCTTTACGTAGTTACCCATTCAGTCCTTGTTTGTATTGTATATGTATAGTCCTATACATAGTTACCCATTCAGTCCTTGTTTGTATTGTATATGTATAGTCCTAAACATAGTTCCCCATTCAGTCCTTGTTTGTATTGTATATGTATAGTCCTAAACATAGTTCCCCATTCAGTCCTTGTTTGTATTGTATATGTATAGTCCTATACAAAGTTCCCCATTCAGTCCTTGTTTGTATTGTATATGTATAGTCCTAAACATAGTTCCCCATTCAGTCCTTGTTTGTATTGTATATGTATAGTCCTATACATAGTTCCCCATTCAGTCCTTGTTCGTACTGTATATGTATAGTCCTTTACGTAGTTACCCATTCAGTCCTTGTTCGTACTGTATATGTATAGTCCTTTACGTAGTTACCCATTCAGTCCTTGTTGGTATTGTATATGTATAGTCCTATACATAGTTCCCCATTCAGTCCTTGTTTGTATTGTATATGTATAGTCCTATACATAGTTACCCATTCAGTCCTTGTTGGTATTGTATATGTATAGTCCTATACAAAGTTCCCCATTCAGTCCTTGTTCGTATTGTATATGTATAGTCCTATACATAGTTACCCATTCAGCCCTTGTTTGTATTGTATATGTATAGTCCTATACATAGTTCCCCATTCAGTCCTTGTTGGTATTGTATATGTATAGTCCTATACATAGTTACCCCTTCAGTCCTTGTTCGTACTGTATATGTATAGTCATTTACGTAGTTACCCATTCAGTCCTTGTTCGTACTGTATATGTATAGTCCTTTACGTAGTTACCCATTCAGTCCTTGTTCGTACTGTATATGTATAGTCCTTTACGTAGTTACCCATTCAGTCCTTGTTCGTATTGTATATGTATAGTCCTATACATAGTTCCCCATTCAGTCCTTGTTTGTACTGTATATGTATAGTCCTTTACGTAGTTACCCATTCAGTCCTTGTTTGTATTGTATATGTATAGTCCTATACATAGTTACCCATTCAGTCCTTGTTTGTATTGTATATGTATAGTCCTATACATAGTTAGCCATTCAGTCCTTGTTAGTATTGTATATGTATAGTCCTATACATAGTTACCCATTCAGTCCTTGTTTGTATTGTATATGTATAGTCCTTTACATAGTTCCCCATTCAGTCCTTGTTCGTATTGTATATGTATAGTCCTATACTTAGTTCCCCATTCAGTCCTTGTTTGTATTGTATATGTATAGTCCTAAACATAGTTCCCCATTCAGTCCTTGTTTGTATTGTATATGTATAGTCCTAAACATAGTTCCCCATTCAGTCCTTGTTTGTATTGTATATGTATAGTCCTATACAAAGTTCCCCATTCAGTCCTTGTTTGTATTGTATATGTATAGTCCTAAACATAGTTCCCCATTCAGTCCTTGTTTGTATTGTATATGTATAGTCCTATACATAGTTCCCCATTCAGTCCTTGTTCGTACTGTATATGTATAGTCCTTTACGTAGTTACCCATTCAGTCCTTGTTCGTAACGATATGTATAGTCCTTTACGTAGTTACCCATTCAGTCCTTGTTGGTATTGTATATGTATAGTCCTATACATAGTTCCCCATTCAGTCCTTGTTTGTATTGTATATGTATAGTCCTATACATAGTTACCCATTCAGTCCTTGTTGGTATTGTATATGTATAGTCCTATACAAAGTTCCCCATTCAGTCCTTGTTCGTATTGTATATGTATAGTCCTATACATAGTTACCCATTCAGCCCTTGTTTGTATTGTATATGTATAGTCCTAAACATAGTTCCCCATTCAGTCCTTGTTGGTATTGTATATGTATAGTCCTATACATAGTTACCCCTTCAGTCCTTGTTCGTACTGTATATGTATAGTCATTTACGTAGTTACCCATTCAGTCCTTGTTTGTATTGTATATGTATAGTCCTATACATAGTTACCCATTCAGTCCTTGTTTGTATTGTATATGTATAGTCCTTTACGTAGTTACCCATTCAGTCCTTGTTTGTATTGTATATGTATAGTCCTATACATAGTTACCCATTCAGTCCTTGTTTGTATTGTATATGTATAGTCCTATACATAGTTAGCCATTCAGTCCTTGTTAGTATTGTATATGTATAGTCCTATACATAGTTACCCATTCAGTCCTTGTTTGTATTGTATATGTATAGTCCTTTACATAGTTCCCCATTCAGTCCTTGTTCGTATTGTATATGTATAGTCCTATACTTAGTTCCCCATTCAGTCCTTGTTTGTATTGTATATGTATAGTCCTATACATAGTTCCCCATTCAGTCCTTGTTCGTATTGTATATGTATAGTCCTTTACGTAGTTACCCATTCAGTCCTTGTTTGTATTGTATATGTATAGTCCTATACATAGTTACCCATTCAGTCCTTGTTTGTATTGTATATGTATAGTCCTAAACATAGTTCCCCATTCAGTCCTTGTTTGTATTGTATATGTATAGTCCTAAACATAGTTCCCCATTCAGTCCTTGTTTGTATTGTATATGTATAGTCCTATACAAAGTTCCCCATTCAGTCCTTGTTTGTATTGTATATGTATAGTCCTAAACATAGTTCCCCATTCAGTCCTTGTTTGTATTGTATATGTATAGTCCTATACATAGTTCCCCATTCAGTCCTTGTTCGTACTGTATATGTATAGTCCTTTACGTAGTTACCCATTCAGTCCTTGTTCGTACTGTATATGTATAGTCCTTTACGTAGTTACCCATTCAGTCCTTGTTGGTTTTGTATATGTATAGTCCTATACATAGTTCCCCATTCAGTCCTTGTTTGTATTGTATATGTATAGTCCTATACATAGTTACCCATTCAGTCCTTGTTGGTATTGTATATGTATAGTCCTTTACAAAGTTCCCCATTCAGTCCTTGTTCGTATTGTATATGTATAGTCCTATACATAGTTACCCATTCAGCCCTTGTTTGTATTGTATATGTATAGTCCTATACATAGTTCCCCATTCAGTCCTTGTTGGTATTGTATATGTATAGTCCTATACATAGTTACCCCTTCAGTCCTTGTTCGTACTGTATATGTATAGTCATTTACGTAGTTACCCATTCAGTCCTTGTTCGTACTGTATATGTATAGTCCTTTACGTAGTTACCCATTCAGTCCTTGTTCGTACTGTATATGTATAGTCCTTTACGTAGTTACCCATTCAGTCCTTGTTCGTATTGTATATGTATAGTCCTATACATAGTTCCCCATTCAGTCCTTGTTTGTATTGTATATGTATAGTCCTATACATAGTTACCCATTCAGTCCTTGTTGGTATTGTATATGTATAGTCCTATACAAAGTTCCCCATTCAGTCCTTGTTCGTATTGTATATGTATAGTCCTATACATAGTTACCCATTCAGCCCTTGTTTGTATTGTATATGTATAGTCCTATACATAGTTCCCCATTCAGTCCTTGTTGGTATTGTATATGTATAGTCCCATACATAGTTACCCCTTCAGTCCTTGTTCGTACTGTATATGTATAGTCATTTACGTAGTTACCCATTCAGTCCTTGTTCGTACTGTATATGTATAGTCCTTTACGTAGTTACCCATTCAGTCCTTGTTCGTACTGTATATGTATAGTCCTTTACGTAGTTACCCATTCAGTCCTTGTTGGTATTGTATATGTATAGCCCCATACATAGTTCCCCATTCAGTCCTTGTTCGTATTGTATATGTATAGTCCTATACATAGTTCCCCATTCAGTCCTTGTTTGTACTGTATATGTATAGTCCTTTACGTAGTTACCCATTCAGTCCTTGTTTGTATTGTATATGTATAGTCCTATACATAGTTACCCATTCAGTCCTTGTTGGTATTGTATATGTATAGTCCTATACAAAGTTCCCCATTCAGTCCTTGTTTGTATTGTATATGTATAGTCCTATACATAGTTACCCATTCAGTCCTTGTTTGTATTGTATATGTATAGTCCTATACATAGTTCCCCATTCAGTCCTTGTTTGTATTGTATATGTATAGTCCTATACATAGTTACCCATTCAGTCCTTGTTGGTATTGTATATGTATAGTCCTATACAAAGTTCCCCATTCAGTCCTTGTTTGTATTGTATATGTATAGTCCTATACATAGTTACCCATTCAGTCCTTGTTTGTATTGTATATGTATAGTCCTATACAAAGTTCCCCATTCAGTCCTTGTTCGTATTGTATATGTATAGTCCTATACATAGTTACCCATTCAGTCCTTGTTTGTATTGTATATGTATAGTCCTATACATAGTTCCCCATTCAGTCCTTGTTTGTATTGTATATGTATAGTCCTATACATAGTTACCCATTCAGTCCTTGTTGGTATTGTATATGTATAGTCCTATACAAAGTTCCCCATTCAGTCCTTGTTTGTATTGTATATGTATAGTCCTATACATAGTTACCCATTCAGTCCTTGTTGGTATTGTATATGTATAGTCCTATACAAAGTTCCCCATTCAGTCCTTGTTCGTATTGTATATGTATAGTCCTATACATAGTTACCCATTCAGTCCTTGTTTGTATTGTATATGTATAGTCCTATACATAGTTCCCCATTCAGTCCTTGTTTGTATTGTATATGTATAGTCCTATACAATATACCCATTCAGTCCTTGTTCGTATTGTATATGTGTAGTCCTATACATAGTTACCCATTCAGTCCATGCATTCAGACCATAGCAACCACTATTTTGTCCTGAGGAAAAATAAAATGACGTAGGGTAGACCGGGGCTAGTTTATACACGGGGCTAGATGGTACAAGACACATTATAATGTATGACGTGACGAATAATGCCATTTCACATATTTTATAAAAACAGTATTATACTGAGGCCATTTTGCTGTGAATACCAACGTTCTATGACAAAAACTATTTTACTGAAGCTTATTTGAATGATTTTCAACAACGTACTAGTAAGTAATTTTTGAGTATTTTGTATTGTAACGTGTACCGAGCGGGTTGATGTTTATCACAGTCAACAACTTTATATATAATTTTCCTCAAGCCTGCTTTGGCTTTGATTATGTTAAATAAAATGAAATCAGTATGCGTTTGATATAATATTTCAAACGAATTAACACCAATAATCAATTTTCCAATGATTATCATGAACAAATGAACATATCTCAGATATGAATGATCAACAAACAATTAATACAATCATGAACCGTTATATGATACAATCTTACTGTTTCAAATCTATCTGAGATACAGACCTGCGACCCGGTTCTGGTCCTGTAAGTATAGTATATCCGACCCTAATAGACAGCCTAGCAGTCTCATTGAGTACGGAAGGATATACTGATGTTGCAAGATGCGAACGCAAAGTCCCAGACCGATCTCTATATATCCTATAAATTATTTATGTTCAAAGTTGATTGGTCAATAATGGTGAAAGATGATTTGTCTATATTTAAACGTTTGAACAAAATCATTGGTTCGTAAATCTAATCGTTTGTTTGGTTTATTTTCTATCCGAAAATTGTTCCTTTATATAAACAAGCGTTCACAGATATCTTAAGTTAACTTACTGCATAAATTATATTTATCATTAACCAAAAAATATCATTTGGATATAAAATACACAAATCAATGCGGAAAACAGACATTAACTAAAGTTACTTACGTTCAGTAAGTTTATACAGAAATGTAGTCGTAAATAATGACGCCAAACGACAAACAAAAGCAAATGGAGATTTATGAAATAAGGGAGGTAACTCGTTACAATACCCACGCCTCCGATTACATGCAACCCTGCATGATAGAAATTAAAAGAACTTGTTTGTACAGTAACAGAAACTAATACAAATACGTTGTTACAAAGTCTATGCAAATATCAGCATAAGCATGATAACTATAAGTTTAGGTTACAACCTTAATCTGATTAAGTATCACTTGAATCTTTAGTTTTGCCATGCGTTTAGCCTTAACTGCGTTTACTTGTCTCAACTCATTTGCGACGTGTCTTCCAAATATAGCATCGTCATCCTCATCAGATCCATATTTGTTTAATATAGTATTCTGAACACTTTTCTCTGCGTTCATCTTGGTCACCAGCTCTCCAGATTTACTACTGTTGGACAACACTCCTTCACATTTGTCTATGTCAATCATGACTTCAGAGAAATCTTCATTCTCTCTTTCGTTTCTATCAGGATAAACTTAATCAGATATATCATAAATGGTGCTCAAACTGGTTCAGGTTGTGGTCGCTTTCTGAACATCCTTCCTGACGTGATATTACTAAATTTTCTCGTGTCTTCTGCTCCTTCCTCGTCCTTCCCTTGAACCTTTATTGTCATTATTATTCTGATCTACTTCACAAATCTCTTCTTTTTGACACAGGTTTGACCTTTTCTTCATTTTGTTGTTTACGCTCAACAGATATATCAATGTTAGGCTGCTCTTGATCCCAATCAGATTCATCACTCTGCGTCTTGGTTTTCACTATCCCTTTCATCAAACTTCGAATGTTTTGCTTTTGCTTGGACCATCGACTTTATGAAGTCTCTTTTCGTGTATACTCAGGTAAGTCACTCTCTTGAACGTAACACCCCTCACATGACTCTTAAAACTCTTGTTGGTGCAACCCAACACATGTTCAGTGAAGTCTTCGGTATCTGGAATGTTATCTTTGCACAGCGGGCACAGTGTCGACGGAAGCTTTCTTGGAGTGGTTTTCGTCTTGGCCATTCTGCAAATTGATTATATTTCATATTGTATCTATACTATCTATCCCATGCATGCTAGCTATGACGGCTTACACTTAATCGAACACATTTGCTACTGTATCAGGTAGAGATACATTATGCTTTAAATTTCTGTTTCATTTAAAGCCCCATTAGCTTTTTGCTATAAAAATATATAAAAAAACAAACAATTACTGATAATATCCCAGGATAATTATTACCGACGAAACAAGCCCCTTTTCTTTTAAAAACACTCATTTTGCTGTGAAATTTGCTTTTGTAAACTTGAAATATATAGAGCGCGTGACGTCACTTCATGTCGTGTGCATAATATGACTGCGGGAAAACATAGCTGTTATATAAATAGTATTTTTTTCAATGATTTTATTGGAAAAAATACGATAGTGGTTTTGGAAATAATTTTTCTTGCTATAAAGTACGCACGGGAGGAATACACACCGGATTCCTCTGTTATAGAACAGACAGAAACTATAACGACCGATAAGTTTATATCATTATGTGACTTTAAGGATGGTCCATGTTTATAAAAGGAAAACCAGCGGGTGCGATATATCACCAGATGCAATTTTATCAGCTGCCAGAACGGTCATGGAAGGTGGAAAAGCATTCGCTCACAAGCTGAAGCTGTAGACATGAGTCCAATGGCATCGTGTGGTAGAACATGTCTGTACTCTAATATTTCCACACTACATAGTTATCACTTAAGCAACCTAAACGTTTTGCTTTCGGTCGATTAGGTTGTGAACATTGATGCTCTTCTATATATACATTCTCTAAAAAGTGATAATCTCTGACACATCGAAGCACTTATAAGTACACATACATGTACATGTATATTTGCAACAATTTATGCATTGGATTGTGAAGTGTATACTAAAACAGGCTTATTATTATAGAAGCATTGACACATTGGATGAATCATGATGTCTCCATTGGTGAATTGTTCATTTTTACTGTTGGCTTGTATTAGCTTTATCCTATTATATGACTTATATTTCCAACATTTACTCCAGAAGTCATCTGATGTCGAACTTAACCCTGGCCCAACACCAGAAACGCAACAAGTGTTAGATGCTATTGCAGCTACTAATGTTAATATGGCAACCCAATTTGCACAATTAAAATATGAAATGTCAGCTATCAGAGCAGATATGGGTAAAATATGGAATGAAGTTTCACTATTGAAAAATAATGTAAGTCAAGTACAGGCATCACAAGTTCAAATAGAGAATAAAATGCAAAATATTGAATCAATACTGGATGGTCTAGAGTATGGTCATGAAACAATTGAATCTGATATTGGTGCTACATCTATGTCACTTGATGAACTTATCGCTAACATTAAATCCAAGATACTCAAACATGCTGACTTAGATGAAAATAGTGTATAATTTGCCAAACGTCTTGGTGAAGAGAAATATGATCAGCCTAGAATGGTTCTGCTATAACTGAATAATTTTACTGACAAACTCAAACTGTTCCAGAATGAGGTTAGGGATGTACTTCGGGACAATAATATACGTATTGCTAGCGACCTTACACCATTACAAAGGGAAAAGTTATATGAAGTTAAAAGGAGAGGTGGCCGAGGTTATTTTAAAGGTAGTGTTCTCCATGTCATTAGGAATAATGAAAATCATCAAGATGGTGCTAGAACAAGGGTTTTTAAGAAAGCTAATCGTAACGTTGAAAATATCAACATTGCCAATGGTGAACTAGATGATGCTGATCAATAAGATGGTGGCCAAAGTCCAACACGTCAAAATATAACTATATTATCATAAAATGTACATGGATTACTGGATAATATTCATGATAATGACTTTAACCATTTTATACAAAGTTATGGTATAATCTGCCTAACAGAAACATGGATCCTACATGAAGATGAGCTACACAATTTTCTCCCAGACTATGAACGTTACATGTGTTCTGCTAAGCGCTCAACATCAGGAGGAAGAAACATGGGCGGAGTAGTTGTTTTTGTGTAAGATAATATTTCTAAACATGTGAAACGTGTAGTGCATAATTGTGAATTTGGTGTCTTCTTAAGTTGCAGTGAAATTTTCTTTAATTTTGGTAAAAAGCTGCTGCTTTTTTTGTGTTTATCTACCACCAGAGAACTCCCCATTCTATGTAAATACAACAGTCGGTATACCTTTAATAGAAACAACTATACTTCAAAATATGAACTCCTTTAACAATCATGAATTTTTTATATGTGGAGATTTTAACGCTAGGACGGGACTTCTAGATGATGCTGCTGATGAAGATAGCAATATTCCAGTATTACGTGACTATATCAACATATTTAACAATGGTGTGTCTATACAAAGATATAATACAGATAAACATTTAAATAAATTTGGTCGTGATCTTATACAATTTTGTAGGTCATTCTCATTATATATTGTTAATGGTCGTATTGGTGAGGATAGAAATGTCGGTGACTATACATATGTAGGACCAAATGGATGTAGTGTAGTTGATTATTTTCTGTGCCATAAAATTCTGTTTGATAATATAATGAAATTTGATATTGTTCCTAGAACTGAGAGTGACCATTTGCCATTAATTTGTCATTTAACATCTTATTGTTATGAGTCTATCCCTTTAGTAAGCTCTGAAAGTAACAATTACTATAATGAGAGTGATACAGTTTATTTAAATAAAACAAATAGCAGTTTTTTGTAGATTGTTTACAACAGTCTGTTTTGGATGGTCAATTTGATATGATTCATGAACAGTTACATGATAATGAAATTGACGTTGACAGTATTGTGTCTTGCATTGAAGCTATTATTTTAAATTGTTCTGTAAAAAGGAAAAGGAGAAATAGCAATCATAGACATAAAAGTACAAACAAGTGGTTTGATAGGGAATGTTAACACATTAAAAAAGAACAGATGAAGTCATTACGTAAATTTCGTGTTAGTAGGAGTCATTCTGACCTAGAAAAGTACATTAACTGTAGAAAGGAATACAAAATTTTGTGTCAGTCTAAAAAAAAGAGATTTCAGAAATGAATTTGTGTCAAAATTAAAATTTTCATTAAATGATTCTAAGCAATTCTGGAAAAATCTAAAAAATGTTAAATGTGAAGAAAGACGTGTTCCTAATATATCCACTTCTACTTGGTTTGATCACTTTTTACATGTTTTTAGTGAGGGTAATATCAATGATGATATTAACCATAACGATGATATTTTTAATGGACTTGAACTAAATGAAATTGAGCAATTGGTATTTAATAGTGATATTGATGATAATGAAATCTCGGAAGCCATCAAAGATATCAACCCTAATAAAACTTCTTCTGGTAAATTGTTGGCAGAACATTTTATTTATGGAAAAGAAATTTTGTTACCATTTTTAAAGCAATTATTTAACAGATTGTACCAATGTGGTGATTTTCCAGAGGCTTGGACAAATTGTATTTTGATACCTATTCATAAAAAGGGCAATCTTAATAACCCAGATAATTACAGGGGTATAGCTCTTGTTGATATGTTTAGTAAAATTTATATAAGCATAATTACCAGAAGAGTTACCTTTATTCTAATGCGTTTGACAGAATTACTGAGTCGCAGACAAGCTTCAGAGCTGGGTATTCTATAGTCGATAATAGTTTTATTTTATATTCATTAATTAGTAAATATATCTGTAGAAAACATAAAACATTATATGAAGCCTTCGTGGATTGTAAGAAAGCGTTTGATTATGTCAATCGTACAAAGATGCATTCAGCATTAATACAAAATGGTGTAAAGGGTAACCTTCTAAGAGCTATATTGACTATATATAAGAATGTCAAAGTGATTATTAAGAATGGTAATTCATTCAGTAGTCTTATTGATTGCCCAGTGGGCTTACGTCAGGGTTGTAAATTAAGCCCTATTTTGTTTTCATTGTTTATAAATAACCTATCTAATGTTATGTGTTCTACTGGTGTACATGAAATTCAGTTAACTCCTGATGTCATAGAAATATTTTTGCTTATGTTCGCTGATGATGTAGCCATACCATCTGATACTATTATTGGACTGCAGCGCCAATTAAATGCTTTACATGATTACTGTCTGGAGTGGAAATTAAATGTTAATGTTTCAAAAACTAAGGTTGTAGTCTTTAAAAGAGAGGTGGTCAATTGTCACATGATGAAAAATGGTACTATGATGGTAATTTACTTGAAGTCTTGAAATCCTTTGTTTATGTTGGAATGAATTTTACAAACAGATTATCTATGTATCAAATGGTTAATAATACTGTTATAAGGGCTAAGAATGTTTTTGTTGCCTTGTTAAGAAGTTTATTTAATGTACTCCCAATGTCTCATGACGTATTTTTCAAAATTATTGATTCTAAAGTTATACCTATATTGTTGTATGGAGCTGAACCATGGGGTATTGAAAAAATTGACTGCATTGAAAATGTTAATTTATATATTTGTAAGTGTTTCTTAAATGCTCCATTGAAATCATGTAACGATGTTATTATTGGAGACTGTGGTCGGTTTCCTCTTTACATAATGTCAGCTAAACGCTGTATTAAATTTAGGATAAGGATTTTAAATATGCAAGACCATAGATGTGTGAAACAATGTTATTTCATGTTGATGCATTTTGACCAATTGGGTTATGTAAATTGGGTTACTAAAATAAGATGTAATTTATTTGAAAATGGTTTTGGTTATATATGGAACGATCAGTGTGTAGGCAACACAAAAAAGTTTTTATTTTTATATGAAAATAGGTTGAAAGACCAATTTATACAAAAATGGCATGACAATTGTTTGAATAATAAGAAACTTGAATTTTATATCAATATAAATCATATTTTGAACTAGAACCTTATATTGATATTATTGATATTCCTAAATTCAGAAAATGCTTAATCAAAGTTAGGGCTTCATCACATAATCTATTAATTGAAAAAGGGAGAGAACTCAATATTCAGAGGGACCAAAGATTTTGTTTATTTTGTGAAAATGTCGAAGATGAATATCATTTTGTTATGATCTGTCCAAAATATCAAGATTTACGTACTTCATTTATTCCAAAAAAGTATTATATATTTCCAACTTAACAAAAATTTTATAATCTTATGTCTAATAGGAACAGCAATATAATAAGAAAATTAGCAATGTTTATCTATAAAGCTTTTGAAATCAGAGATAATTGTATTCACTCTTTCCCAAATATTATGTAATATTGTAATTATATTGCCAACTCTGTCAGTCAATGTATTTATATATATTTGTTGACATGTATGTGTATGAGCCGGAGGCCTAGAAATGCAAAATAAAGATACAATATCCTATAGTTAGTTGTATTATTGTGTGTAAAATTAATGATACAATGTTTATGTATTTTTATTTTTTGCATATTTATTTGTGCTATATATATTCATCTATTGATAAGTATGTAAAATGCTCTCCGAATTTGGAGGAATAAAACATTCTATCTATCTTTTTTATTCTGATTTCAATTTACATGAAATTAGCACATACATATAAAGAAAGTCAAGAAAAGTGGTTTTGAGAACCTTAAAGTTGGCTATAGCCAGATCATGAAGCACTAGCTACTAGTGAAATACATAGTGACAGTGGATCAAATGTCTTGAGGGCAGTGTATGGGCACATGTCGAATGCACAAATGTATCTAAAGGGTGCACGTGTTTATGCTTGTCAGAATTGCGAGTCGATGTTGATGTTGATGACTTTAGCTATACTGACATGTATGTATCAAGGGTATACATATCCCTGTAATATAGCATCTCTGTTTAAGTCCAACATAATTATGCCATTAATATATCTTAGTACTATTAAATAATTCGTTTTCTTTCTATATTATACTAACATTTTGGTCTAATACTTTTGTAATTGTGAATTGATTTCACAAGGCCAAATGGATGGCAAATTATTAAACAATTATGTAATGAAATGTGCAATAAGACTATGCAAAAACATGACTATTGAAGTTAAAAATAAATTAATTTATTAATTTGATTTTGCATGACTTAACACAAGGATATCATCAGAGACTTACGAATATCACGAATTTGGTTTAAAGGCACAAAACTATAAAAAAAATCATATGAATGAAACGACTGGCATTCGTATCAAGTAGCCCCACCCTATGTACCAACTAGCCCCGAGTACGGGGTTTGTTGATACACTTACATGACCATTAAAATTGTATGATAAGTTCGTTACCTCTTGTTCTATGTGCTAAATTAGCTCTTGTTTAAAAAAGCGCACGTTATACTCTCAGAATTGTATCACTTATTTTCCACTCTTTCAAAATAGAAGAAAAAATACGAAAAATGTAACAACTAGCCTCGGTCGCCCCTACATAATATCCGCATTGCCGCCAATTCGCATACCAAGTTCATTAACCTTGTTTGAACAGTGTTATCGCAGGATCCAGTTCGAAGGGGACTGACAGACGAACGGAGGGAGAGAAACCCTATAGTCTTCCCTTGTGTATATTTCGTAAGTTGTACGATACTTTTCGTGAATTTACTTGTATTCAACGATGCGCTATAACATATTATATTAGCATGTTCAAAATGTGGTACGACTTTTAAATAAAATCACACTATACAATATAGTGTATACACTGTACTTAAGTAAGAATGAGAACAAAACAAACTGTTGTAGATATAACAAACAATGTAACGAAAGTAACAAATAAAACGTTATCCAAACAGTCAATTACATTTTCCCCTTTTCTAGATGCATTAGTTGGTTCATCGATTTCTACATTCTTCTTGGTGTTTTCTTCATTGTCCGATTCCAATTTCTTGCCGACTGGTTGAATAATTAACATTTTTTTATTAGTTCTTCTACAGTGTGATGAGAAGAGTATACCATGAAACCATTTTGGTAGGTTTGGCTCTGTTTCTGAATGTTCGGCTTTAACCATCAAAGCGGATACTGTGGTGATGAGAAAGGCAAAGAACAACTGACAATTAATGTAGATTTGCAGGTATGAGACGTTATCTGACATTCTCGGCATCGTTTCTGTTGTGGTATTCAAAAGTACAACAAATGTCAACAGTAGGGAAACACAATAACCCATACGTTCTCCGCTACGTGCTGGTATCTTAAAACTTAAAATGTTCATAAAAGACACCATAACCACTGGTACGATGACATTAATGATGTAAAACAATGATCGTCTTTGAAAAATGAAATTTACGACTAAAATAGATAATCCAGGAACAAGTTCACGTTTAGTTATAAAAGAATTCTTCAGAAACCATTCTTCGTTTTCTAAGTAAGTCACTCTTAACACTTCACTACTTGAAGCGACTATGTCGATTTCATCATCTCCAGCAGTTTTTGATAACTGTACAACACAAGTTTGAGTGTCAAATGGATATTTCGAAATATTGATTGGACACGTAGTTTTTATCGTCGCTCCTCTATCCCACCAAGAAAAACCGTTACTTGACACGTCAACTTTCAGTCCGTTAGTTAACAATATGAAATATTCGTTTTCCAGTACATTTGAAAGCATCACGTCAGGTACCCATGTTTCATCAGTTTGAAGTGTTAATTTTAAAGTGTCACCATATTCGGAAGCATTCCATTGCAGTGTTTCATATTGCCATGCAAAACGAAATCCTAACGAACTTGTCATAGATTGTTCTCTTTCGTTTATTTCTTGGATGCTCAAAATATTCACGGTAACCCTTACTGTCAATGTTCGTGACTGGTTCAACACAGGTCGGAATCGAGGGTTGATATTATCTGCCAAATCGGAGTGTAACCTCTTTAGATCAAGGAACGTTCCACCAAAACTAATGTTGAAAAATCCACAAATCAAGAACATTAAGTTATTTGAATACATATTTCTCGGGAATGATTGTCGTTTATGAGCAGATATTTACATGCATATCCTTCTATGTACGGTAGTTGCCTTATTTGAATTATATTTCATTTCAACGATCACATGATCAATACATACGAATGTTTAGCTCGATACACTGAATAAGGTTTATGTTAACGTGTATTAATTAGGAAACACTTGATCGTTAATGGTATCTATAAAATTCTCATGTTAATAGCCGCATCGGTTTGAAGCACTGCGTGAATAGTTCGATAACAACTATGAATTCATGGAAAATTTCTACTGACTGCAAAAACGAGAAAAATAAATGCAAATCCACTGAGAACGAACTTCAGAAATGATGAATCGATTTTACGATGATGAGACACTGCTGTCAGGGTAAAATATAAATATTGAAATTATGTTTGTTACGCTTTGCGCTTACAAATATGGTTACGTCCTAACGATTTTGTTCATAAAACTCGCTTAGATTTTTAAGTTTCACACTCCTAACCATTAATTGCCTATCAACGTTCTCGTTTCTATTTACCACACTCTATTGAACGTTCCTTGGCATGCCCGATGCTTCTTGGCACAGGTGACAATATATAAATATCATATCCCACAGAGGCTGATATAACGTAATGTTCACCCGAGACAAGTAATGTCGACCGAGGCGTCAATATATGTGTATTATCTATAACTTGTAAATATGTTATACTTTCCATAATGCAGGAATTAATTAAATAAACTGTCAATATCCTTTATGAAAAAGGTAACTTCATACAAAAAACTTAAATCTATGCTTCTTGTAATTCGTCTTTCTATAACGTTTCGTTATAGTTTTTGAACAGGGTTGCTTGCAACATTGTTCTTGGTTACTACCAGTTTTCGATGCTCACAGAATCAAAATATGTAGCAGAATCTAAAAATAGCGTAAAATGGCTTCCCCTATCAGAACCAAAGAAGAAGTTCTTCACCAAACGCTAAAAAATAGTTCCAAGGAGAAGACGGTATTCGGTCATATCTGGTTCACACTGTCCATATAAAACGACTTTGGTGTAAAGATTGCCTGTTTATATTGATATAACAAGAACAACTATAACAAAACGTTATAGTTAGACGAATTACAAAAAGCATTTGTTTAAGTTTTTTGTATGAAGTTGCTTTTTCATAAAGGATATTGGCCGTCTACTTTATTTATTCCTCCATCATGGAGAGTAAAACATATTTACAAGTTATAGATAATACCCATATTTTGACAATCATGAGTACTTGACAAATGAATACATTCATGTATATAGTTCACATGTACATGGTATTACCATACCATACATCAATGATATAAAGTACACCCTAAATACTACCAAATCCACCATAGTCTGATATGATACAACCACATTGAACTTACATCTAATGATGTTCCCGATATTATGCCACGTTAACATCATAGAACGATGCCTACATTTCAACAACAGAGCAGACGATCAGATTCAGTCAAACATGACAGGTAACGCGACGAATAGCCAGTCCAATGATTGACCAATCAAAAATGACCGAAATCACCATTAGCCAATCAAATGGCCAGGATTAGCCAAACTAGTAATAGACAATACAGTAAGTACTCGCAAACAGCTATAATAAACAAATACTCGTTAGTATAATTCGTCTAGAAAAACAAACTGTATTATAGCATGGAGATTGGTGCTCCAGCGGTAAGGATGCTCGCTTACAGAGGTTCGATACTCGGGAGTAGCTTAATTTTCTTTTTATTTATATGAACATTTTTTTCAAATAATTAGCTAAGATATCAAAGAGAAAGTAAAGTTATGTTTAAAAAATGTATTTCAATGAAATAAAACACAAATCTACATGAAAAGTCTAAATCATGATTATATGCAGTTTTCATGAAAAATTAATAAAAACAATATCAATAATCAACAAACTGCCTAAAACATGTATTATCAATGAATTTTAACATACTGCCGCCATGTCTTGTCACCGTTTCTTTTAACATTATTCAATAAGATTTTAAATATGGGTTATTTATCAATTTCCTGGAGTGAAGGTTATATAATACCCATTCACAAAAAAACACGATATAAATAATTTGAATAATTTTAGAGGTATATCTTTATTGAGAGTAGTAATGGGCGATACCCTGGCACCATTTGCACCCATTTTGGTGCCAGAAGTAAACAAAATTGTGACAAATTAGGACAAATTGGGTGCTCAAAATAGTATGAATTGAATTTTAGGAAACTTCTGGCACTGTGTGTGTGTGTGTGTGTAATAGACTTAGACAATGAGAGAATTTTCTTTCGAAAAGACATGGTGGCCCTGGTGGTTTTTTAAACCGTGTTTGTTGACTGATCTGGTTGGGTACATAGTTCGCATTGGCAGTCTGGTGGGGGATAGCAGAGCCTACATGTTGGATCCCCACAGGACCATTCCTGTTCTGGTACTGGTGGTTGTTCCGTGTACTCAACTTGAGCGGTAGTGATGATACGCCAATGCTCTTCTTCTTGTTGTTGTTCCCGTTGTCTATTCACCGTTCGTTCCCGAGCATCTCGCTGCCTTTCTCTGACTTGATCTCGAAATTGAGATAATTCTTCTCTATGATGAAATCGATTGGTTTCAATGGTATTCAAAGTCTCACCAATGAATTGAAGATCACGTTCCCTTTTTCTAACAATGCTAGCCGCTAAGCGACTGATTGAACGCCATACCCTGCTCTGTTTTTCAGTCAGTTGTTTTGCTGTTTTGAGTTCATTGAATAAAGCCTCCATCTTGAGTGTTTGAGTTCTCAGAATGAAATGAGGTATTGTAAGACGGAGTAAGCGCCGCCCACTCTCGTGGTTGGATGACGTCATATCGCTTGGATGACGTCACCCTAGGGTTGGATGGCGTCACGCGCCAATGTACCGCACAGACATGTGCTTGATTTTTATGAACTTAGAAAAAAGACAACAGACACCTAGTTTCAGTTTTTCTAAACTTTTATTTTTGTAACAAGAAAACAGTAACAACATGAAACAGTAACATTGTTTAATGATCACCATGAAGAGTTGTATTTCTATGTGTGATACTATGATACAAACGGTTGTGACCTTCTGGTCTAGAGTTACGTTGAGCACAACACTTTTGTCCACACTTGTTCACATATTGAGCATGCATGTAATAAGTACCATAATATTGTTGAAACCAATGCGTCACATAAGTGTCATTTTTTCCATACATGTCCGGTTTGAATCGGGTTAACAGTATCTGGTTCAAGTCACATTCACGTGAGATAAAATCCAAAGCGAATAGACAATACACACCACACACCGGTAACATATCGCCTTGTATTCTCATGGCATTCCACAGATAAGTTTTGTTGGCATGTTTTTTCACAAAGGTTAGAATCTCTTCGAAAGGAGGTAATCCGTAGGAATCAAAGTACACTGCTTTATTGTCTTTTAAATAAAGAGCCACCCAGTGTTCTCCAGGTTGATTCCCGTTATGGGTATTCACAATATAGGCTTTCACGTCATGCGGTTTCTCTGAAGGTAATTGATCTTTGGCACAAACACGAGCATGTAGTGGCTTTAATAACGGTGAATGATCTAATAGGTATTGTAGTTCATTCGTCTCCATAATGCCAATTTCTGTTGACACGTTCAGCCCAAACACTGATCCATTGATCTATGAACTGATTCTGAGTGAGTTCTTCTTTAAATTGAATCCATAATCGACACGCGTCTCCTTTTTCACTATCGGTCAAGGTCACTAATTCAGGATACCACTTTTCCATGACCTTGAACACGTCCAAACGTTGAATCGCTTTTTGAATGTAAAGTTCTGTCCACTCTTCCGTATTCGTGTATAAGCAGAGTACATGTTGTACTTGACTAGGATGATTCACTCGACAACCATAACAGTCTTTATGCACTTGATTATAAATTAAAGATTGAAGTGCTTCTGTGACGTGATGATTCAAGCACTCTTGTAAAAAGTCCGTCCTTGAACTTGTACAACAAGGATACGCCAATAACTTCATTTCGTAATCTTGTCCTTTTTCCAGGTGTTCAATATCCATGTCTTCCATCTTAATAATCTAGAAGCACTTCTCTGAATTGATTGATTTCAATTTGATTGTCGTATTCCGCAAATACAATCACGTTGTTGGCTTGTGCAAGTGCTGTTCCAAAGTGAAATTCCAATCTCAGATTGCCCGTTTTTATAGGATGGAGTTGACCTTCCTCGCAACCTTGATCTGCTGTCAAGTCCAACCCCCAGAGTGTGTATCCGTTCCGATAATCATTCATGCTCAATCCAAATGAACGATTGAGACCAAGAGCTCCTGTCGCTTGATAGAGTGACATGTAGGATCTTAGAACTTCTCCCGTTTCAAAATTGGGTTGAAACGCTTTGTTATGAATACTTTTTCCGTCAATGCTGACTTCTAGATGATTCAGTGTAAAATGACGGAACTCAAAGGGGTTGGTAGCCATGTCTCCATTCATGTCTCCATTTCTTACCATACCGATGATAAGACGTTTTGGCAATTGACCTTGAAATAAATGATCTTCAATCTTGGATCGTTGACCGTTAGGAATCGTAAATGTTTTTACTTCAGTTCGTCGGATGGGGATTTTCATGTTATGTTGAGCAATCTGTTGATTGAGTTGATTGGCTACCACTGGCAGTAAATCTACTGTTCTTACATTAAATCCTGCTTCTAGAAACTTGATTTTACCCGGTGAAGTACTCATGAGACAGAATTGAGGTGACGCTTTGTTTAGTCTTAAGCGTATTTCCATACCATTGGGTAAATATTTATCTTGCATCATCAGATCCAAATGAAGCCGTCCACATAGTTCCACCACACGACTTTGATGGACACGAGCACGTCTCTTACCATAGCCCTTGTTATCCCCGTCATGTACTTTTTCGAGCATATGACCAGCGGTGTCTTCAGCCCATAACTCTAACGCCTGAAGCTGAGTGTCTTTACAGCTTGAGGTGAAGGAGAGTAAATTTTCTATGTATGCCCGATAGGCATACGTGTCCGCATTGCTGGTGATCAGTTTATTATTCAGGTACACATCAATGCTTGAGAACATGCTGTGAAAGAAATTGTTGACGGTAGCAATTTCACTGTCGGCCGCTAGGTCTGTACCATCTGTCTGTATAATTTTTAGTTTTAGGTACAGGTAAGATTGATTCAGATCTGTCCATTTTTCTGCCTGTGCAGGAATCACAAATTCAATCGGAGCATTATTGTCCAGGGCAGAAATGGGATAATGCTCTGTCCATTGACCTTCTTGCATGGCTGTCATGGTAGGTAGCACAACAGACACATCCAACTCTGTCTTACTACATTCACAGGAACCGTGTTGCATCATGATTAATCGAAAATATCAAGAGGTCTGGCCTGTTTAACTCGGCGATGATGAAGTTTCGAATGAGGTCTTTTCTTGACTGGTTTGCTCTTTATACGTCTTTTAGGGCTGGCCACGGCATGTAGCAAGGATTCACCCACATCTTTTAATACAGAGGCTCCACGTTTTCGTATTACTTGTTTAGCGTTTGATCCTGTCAAGATATCTTTGATAGCGGCTTTTCCTTGCTGGAGTCCTTCTTTTTTCAAGGTGCGAACTCCAGATTTCACAAATGGATTCAGTAAAGGCATAATTCTTTTCATGGCTTTCTTAAACATGGATCCAAGTCCGTGTCCATATTGTCGAGGTTGACCTTGGTAAGTAGGTATCATTGTCTTTGACGTAGGTGTAGTTTCACCATAGACTTCCCATGAATAAACTGAATAGACTGGCCAGTGTCACCCCTTATATGGATAGTGATGGTGTCAAAGTCGGCTTTAGCCAGTGGTACATAGTGTAAATTCAAGAACTCGAAATGAATATGAGGGTTAGTTCCTGCTTTCGTTCTCGGATCAAATGGAGCTACACGTAAGATGGGGGCTTCTATGTTTCCCAAATAGGTATAAGACGCAAGGTCGGAATAAACAAACAAATGATTATGACCCATGTTAATATCTACGCCATGAGGAAACGGTTCCGGAGTGTCTTTAAAAAAGATGGTAGAAGAACTATCAGGGGCTCCACCCAGTTTAATAAACATGTGGGGATGAAACTGAATGCCTAGACTATCTGAACTGTCCAGTTTTGCGCGTTTACTTTGTCCTGAAAAACCCATGGTAAATCGAAGGCCTTTCTGTTTAAATATTTTACCTAATTGATCTTTCACGGTAAAGTCAATAGTCTCGATCAAATGTTGGGGTGTGACATAAGTTCCTATAGGAATACAAAGTCGTACACCTTTTTCTTCTTTATTGGGGAGAGTACAATAGGTCTCAAAGTTTTCTAAGGCCTTACCCAGGACAGGATCATGTGTGACAATGTAGAAATGTCGCTCTTCTTCAGTGACATTAATGACCTGACTAGGAACAATCATTTCCACTAAGGCAATTTCCCAATCTTGTTTATTGAGATGGATGGGTTTTGTCAGTTTGGTACGAAAACAACATTGCGTATTGTCTTGGAATAAATCCATAGAGCTATCACTCATGAGTGTGATGTAAAACGAACTCATGTTGATTTAGGTTTATTGAATTTCAAGGAGGGATTCGGTAGAATATAACCTAGAGAACTACTTAAAAGCAGAAGCCACAATTCTCGATCGGGTCGTTGAAAACACAAATTAAATAGCGATACGGTAATAATGATAAATACCACTACAATTTGTGACAAAAAAGTGACCTTATTTTTGGGTTCACACAATTTGGTTTGCTCTGAGGCAGTCACTACCACACTGGCCGTATCGGTTTGAGACATGATGTATTTATTAACCAGTTCAAACGAGATGGGATTCGGGAATCCAACTGTCAAATTTCGAAGGATAACCTTTCCAATGTACTTTAATTTCTCGTCTTCCGTCTACCTTACTCTGGCGATGTGCGAGCACTGATTCAATTTCATAGATAGCATCATCTTTTATAACCTGTACTTCAGAGAAATAAAACGAACCCAAAATGGGTTCTCCGTCTAAATCAGTCAATTTCACAGTAGCAGGAGAGGTCTTTTTGACTTGGATCACTTTAAACAGTTCAGTGGTCCAGTTGGGTAGATAACCTTTATCAAATGTACGTTTTGTTTTATTGATACGGACAATATCTCCCACATGAAGGGTCGTCGACGCTTTTTTTCTTGATTTTCCATACAAGGTCAAGGCCACTTGAGATTCGTTATTCTCATTTACGGATACGGGTGCCATTTGTATACTACGATGAACACGATGATTATAGGCATGCACGAGATCAGACAATACCTGAATATACCTTCGTGTTTTATGATGCGTAAAGTATTTCCACATGCGTGATTTTAAGGTTCGTTGAAAACGTTCCACTATACTAGCCTTAGTTTCTGGGTTTTCAGTCGTAAAATAATGAATCCATACTTTGTCTAAAAACTGTTGAAACCTTTGATTCTTGAATTCTGTTCCTTTATCGGTTTGCAACGCTTTAGGTTGTCTCGTTTTAAGAATAGAGCGAAACGCTTCCACCAATGTGAGCCCCGTTTTATCCTTGAGGGGAACGACCCAAGCATATTTTGAAAACACGTCAATGACACACAACAAATATCGATAAGGGGTGTTGTACTGAGCCAAGGATTGCATGTCTGCCAAATCAGCTTGCCATTGATGATCAATACCACCCACAATTGTTTTCCGTCTCGAGAATACCCTACGGATAGGTTTGTGCAGGGTATAGGTCTTTTGTCCCTTCAACCAGGATCGCACTTGACTTGGCGTAATGGATTTCAGTTGAGTTCGAGCTGCTGTAGTAAGACGTTCTACCCCACCAAAACCAGCCGGATGATGGGGATCATAATAAATCTGATGTAACAGACTGTCTACCTTTTTGTTCATGTTGTCTAGTAGGCTTCCCACTTAGATTCTGCTTTCATCCGTTTGACAGGTTTACTTATAGGTTCTGCTTTCATCCGTGAAGGTGAACGAGACTCAACAAAACTATCAAATTCATCATCTTCCTCTGAATCGTCTGCTTTTTGCATCCATGACCATCTCAGTTTATTTCCTATCACTTCTTGTGGTACATTGACATCTCTTAGTCCACTAGAAAACTGTTCCCATCCTCTAGGCTCCGACCCTTTTCTATGACGTATGACATCATTGACCAAATCAATAATGTTGGATCCTTGTATTGGTTTTCCATGGTATTCCAACATCCCATGATCATTCCATGACATGTGGGGATGATTTTGTAGAAAGTGTAATAAAAGCTGAGTTTTTCGACGCATGGTAGTAGGAACACTTTCAAGAATCCGATCCGTCAATGTAGCAGGAGCCGCTTGTGCCCCTTGTGCACCTTGAGCAGCTGGAACAACCGGTGCAGCCGGTGCAACTGGTGCAGCCAGAGTAGCCGGTTCACGTGCTTTTTGATGAGACAGTTGAAACTTTTGCAAGACTTGCCCATAGTGTTGTGCTTTTTCTGATTCAGACAACGATTCATTTTGTAATACGTCTCCCATTTGTTTCTGTAAATCGGATGTTTGACTGACTTGCGGGGGAGGAGGTAAACGTGGTCGTTGTTCTGTTTTCCATCGATTCATCTCTTCTAGCATTTTGAACGGGACGATAGCCATTTTCTTCATAGCTTTTTCACCAGTGTGGCAACACCTCCACTGAGTGCTCCTGCAGCAACAGCTTTAGCAATGATTGGAGCAAGAGCCAGTAATGGAAATAATCCTCCTTTTTGATTCAACACACGTTTCTTTTTTTGAATGGATACTCTTTTATCTGCTAAAGTGCGGAGATGTTGACGCTTGGACTTCAACCTTTGCTTTTGAGAGGGGGATAAGGCAACATTGCCTTTTAAAACATTCTGACAGCATTCTGACACACATTGAATCATTTCTTTAGATGCTCCATGTATCATCTTTCTTCTTAACCCATCTGGGGCTTGAGTTAAACCCAAAACCAGATGTCCGTATTTATGCAGGAGTGGTCTCTTTGGTGCCATTATGTCAAATAATACCTGTTTTTACTTCTTCACAGCTTTTATACTAAAGCATCAAAGGCTTGTCTTGAAGCTGGATTCATAGGGCCCTGTCTCATCAGGTGAATACGATGTCTCAAAAGGGGTTTCAAGACAGCCTGTCTTGATAAGGTAGACAAGGATAGGGGTGAAAAACGGCACAATGGAGTGTCTGGTGAACTTCTTGAACTGGGAGATGATCTACTAGATGATCTGCTGGATGAGCTCCTAGATGAATTTCTTGAAGAACTCAAGCTACTTGGCCCACTCAAACTACTTGGCGAACTGCTTGAATAACTGCTTGGTCCACTTCTAGATGAACTGCTTGGCCCACTGCTTGAATAACTGCTTGGCCCACTGCTTGAATAACTTCTAGATAAACTGCTTGGCCCACTGCTTGAATAACTACTTGGTCCACTTCTAGATAAACTTCTTGAACTTCTAGATGAACTGTTTGATCCACTTCTTGATAAACTTCTTGAACTTCTTGAACTTTTAGGTGTGCTAAAACTGTTTGATCCACTTCTTGATAAACTTCTAGATGAACTTTTAGGTGTGCTAAAACTGTTTGATCCACTTCTAGAAGAATTTCTTAAGCTTTTAGATGAATTTAGACTAAAGTTCAAACTACTCACAGGACTGATAGGAGACCATTGTAACTTACTGATTGGAGTTACAGCCATAGAGGGTGTTGAAGTGGTTTGCTTTCGACGACGGAGAGTAATAAAACGTTCATTGATCTTGGCAGGCGATTTTCTGACTACTTTTTTAGCTGGAGCTTTTCTAGGTTTTCTGGCTGGTGCTTTTCTTGCTCTTTTAGCTGGAGATTTTCTAGGTTTTTTAGCAGGCGCTTTTCTGGCTTTTTTAGCTGGAGATTTTACAAATTTACGAATCGTCTTTTGACCATTCCATCGGAGTAAACTTCGTATCATGACTCCACCAAGAAATCCACCTCCTCCTGGTTTCAATATGAGTTGACGTTTAGTATCCATGTCCACTTGATCATCTCCCAGCTGCTCTAATTCATGCTGATGTTTTTGCATAAAGTTTTGTGTTTGTTTAGGTAGCACAATTTTCTTTTTTAAAATCACCTTTGCTGCTAAGGTGAACCACTTGAGCATTTCTTTTAATCCAGACCGTAGCATTTGCTCCCGTACAGTAGGGTCTCGTTCCTGACCCAAATGTTCTAACGATTGAGCTATGGCTGTGGCTGACATGATGACTGAATGATCTTATATGAGTAAACGATGTTTATATATACACAACTGGCCCACGTTTTTCTCCAGTGATCCAGTGATGAAAAATATCAGTTCTTAACCGATAACTGTCTGGTGTTTGAGGGTGAAAGTCAATCACTAAATACCCATGAGGTGTAGAGATAGCATCTTGATAAGCGGGTAACAAGTGTGGCAATTGAATTTGATTCGCCAACACTTTGATTTGTCCTTTATCTCTTGTGTTTTGAAATAAGATCATGTAATGTGCATTTAAACTCAGGGTACGACTGGCTTTCGATTGTTGAAACATGTTTTGTGTAATGTAGATCACACTAGCATTACGATGGTGACCTTTTCGTGTAAACCATAATTTGATTTTCTCTTCATCTTTATCACCAAGCATGTCATCAAATATAATTAAATGAGGAATGGATGTATCCTCTACTATCTCTTCATCCTCGTCAGGTATCCCCTGTATGAACCGAATACTAGGTTCTTGTTCTTGTAATTGTGCATAGGCTACTTGCCATTCTTTGTAACACCATACAATACGCTCAGGTACTACTTGAAACAAATCTGATTTGTATTCCAACACCTTTTTTACGAATTGTGTTTTACCAGAGCCACTAGGGCCTGCGATAAACATATTGCAAGGATGCTTAAAAAGTAAACTGGACTCCATGACGTGAAAATCACAACTAACACTATTGGAAGAAAAACATTTTATTTATTTGTGTAACAAGTTTATGTATGAGTACAAGAATAATCACAACAAGAACAACACATGTCATGTAAGGGTAACAACAGTTTGTCAGAAAATTCAAACACACATTCTGAATGTCCAAATTGACTCAGAAATGTTAACACAGAGTCATTGTTCACCACCTGTTTGAACCAATCCGTTTCACTCAAGTCCATGGGTACTGATTGTTTATAAAATGAATTCATTACATGAAGTCCATGTTTCATTTCTTCAAACATGTCTGGTGTACTCAACTGTTGTCGAATCCATTCCAGAGAATGATGACCTTCAGGTATCTTCATACGATAAGCAAATACCAATGCTTTTCTCAACAGGGTATGGTTCATAATATCAAACTGTTCCATTCTTGAATCGTGTGAATCACTCTATCGTTACATACATAAGTATTCCAATCGTCTCGATGGATAGCTTTCAAGTCTAAGTGTGCACTGATCATAGCATCACGAATCATCTGTCTAAATAGTTCAAACGTGTGAGGATTCAGAATCCACGCGCGAATGTCCTTGACCTTGACAAGGTCATCTTGTACAATACTGTATAACGTATCCGTATACAGCTCAAAATCCAAAATGTAATATAAACTTATAAATCGTCTAGATGGTTTAACCATAATTGAATATTTCCTGAACAAATCACTATTCTAGGTCGATTCGCATGAACGGCTTCAATCTCGTCTTTGACTTCTCTTAAACGGTGCCTTAATTTATAGAACACGGCACGATACTGTAGAATATGAATAACATGAGTGAACGGTACCTGTCTCTTAAATACCATGATACCACATATTTTAAACTGTGAATACGGACGCCATCCGGGGTGAGATCTCCCATTGTCCTCTTCAGCCATACTGAACCATATCACATTGGGGGTAGAACGAAAATTGTTAGCTAAGGCAGATACGTCGCTCAAATTAGCATCGTGGATTAAAAAATCCCATGTCGTAGATAACATACGATCTAAGCTTTGTTGTACCACATTCAGTTTTCGTAGAATAGGTAATTTTTGGTTGAATGACAAGTCCTGGCGATCACCTACATCCTTCAACAGTCTCTCTATCCGTCGATGATTTGTATGTTGTAAGCTATGTATAGCATTATGAGTAGCCCATGTGTGCACTAACTCCATCTTCCATGTTTTAGCGTTAGCCCATATGACATAACGATAAATTTTAAGTCTCAGCTCTATCGGTAGTAAGGGTATCCAATCCATGTCTTTATGAATAATGACTTTTAGATGACTTGTTCTAGGCATTACCTAAAAGGTCAAGGTCAGTCATGTAGATAACCATAAGGCACAGTCATATGATTCTCGACCACAATACGTTTGGTATATACCGAACGAAATGTTTTGACTTGTTTCTCACTGGTCACGGTTCTGTCCTTATGACGTTTAATCCGAGAAGCATATTCAACTACGGTCGAATAATGGTGTCTGTCTTTCACACAATCCACCATCGTATTGAAATTCACTTGTTGAGTGGCATTGTAGTCTAACGTAATGCCTTTCACTTTGCATTTTTGATGGAGTTCACCGTTTTCAATGTATTCATAGCCATAGTTCTTTGGACCTAAAGCGACATATCTCACAATACGACCCTTTGGTACCTCATCTGTCCATTTTCCCAATCGACTGGAGATAATAGGAACATTATAGCCATCAGGGTCATGAATGTACATACAACTGTCTGTGTCAAAATACAATACTCTCTTTCCTAGAGGTTCAAGCACTTTGTACAGTTCTAATCGAGCATAAGCCGTCACAAATGAAGCCACCACAGGATTGGATGATGAATGAGGGTCTGCTTTGTCCGATTCATCAGTATAATTCATTAACATGAATTCATCATGATCAAAACACTCTGCATATTTCACAGACTTTTTAGGATCGTTCAGTATTCCGTAGAACTGGTCCAATCGATGAACATACTCTGTTTTAGGCAAGAGGTTAGTTTGAGCATTTTTTCCCCAGAGACAATTCAGCATGGTTTTGGCAAAAGCTCGTTTTCCTGGATTTTTCTCCACCTGTTGCAAACGAATTCCTTCTGCTTCAAAATAATCTTGTTTAAATTTATCTTGAGCCTCTTCCGTATCCACCCCTGGAGGATATCCACTAGCCTCTTGTTTCATTTTCAAGTATTTGTCAATGTATTGTCGATAGACGTCCGTACTCCATTCATCCCAGTGCCATACATGATACACTTTTGATACTTGATAGCCTAAAGCAATAGCTTTAGCCAATTCAACATGAGTCCATGTGCCATACAAGAATCGTTCATACGATGAATGTGTACAATAATCCATCTCCTTCTCAGCACAGGTACGGCATAGCGTAAACACCATTTTACTATTACAGTGTATGGGTAAGACAGGCATCCATAAATCTTGCGGGGGTAGAACACGGCATTTAATCAGTCCTTTGTATTTCTCAATATGCTGTTGATCAATTTGTTCTTGACTCATGATCACTGGATGGCCTATCGGATAAGCCCTGTACTTGTTCACATACGGATAGAGAGAACAAATATCCACATATTTGATTTCTTGATCGTTGTCTACTTCATGATACAGTCGGATGGCATTCGTACGACCTCCGAACAAAGCTTCCCTGGGTTGAATCGGGTCTTGACCATGATAGAATCGTTCCACTCTTGTCTTATAGGCAGGATCCTTTTGACAACGCTGATCAAATTCACATTCCCACATGACCACAACAGGGTACCCCTGTTCTTTCAAAGACTCCAGTCGCTTATACGTATCGTGATAGGCCTGTTGCATGCTTCTCAAAGTATACGGATTGATGGTACTTCGGTTAGGAAAACAGGTGGGGCACCCATGGTACCAACATCCCATGAATTCATACACGGTGTTGGTCTCTTGACAATAGCCATCCACGTAATAAGGTCCAATTTTGACTTCGCCTTTGTTATTCAAGGCATGCCGAATATGTATCTCTTCGGTGACAGCCATCATTTGTAGCCAACGTATGCCTTTCATGGAATACCGGGTTTTATTGGGATACCCGGCATCCGAAATCACGGCTAAACTATGAGGTGGCATGGAATTTTTGCGCCAGGCTTTGTTACACACTTGAGCTAATGTGGTAGCTTCAGTAAATGGATCTATTTGATCACTGTCCAATAATTGTTGACGAAATTCTCCACATCCGCGTCTTAAAATGTCCACATCCGATTGACAGTATTTCTCCATTTCCTTTTGAAAATCAAATACGTCTCCTTTTCTTTCATTGTACCAGGTTAAAAACTCTTCACGTCGCTCTGGTTTCATACTATCCGGTTTGTAAAAGTGTAGCGGCAAATAAGGTCCCACATAATCTTGATACGCCAAGGTGTTTGCATAGAATGGAAACCATCCTTTGGCTAACTCTGTCAGTCCAAATGTATTGGGAAAATAGGAGAGAGGCATACTCAGGAAACTGAGGGAGTCAATCATGCGTATTCCATGCACTCTCAATTGAATGATTTTACTGCCATTCATAATTAACTGGGGTTTGGCCGTCCCCTGAGTAACCACATATCTAAGAATAAACTGAGCGTCATAGCCTTGAGCATTGTGGGCTATCACTGTCGATCCTCGATGGGTAGGGAGGAATAGCCAAGTACAGAATTGTTGTAACGTATTTTCACCACGGAATGTCATTTGTCTGGCTTCATTCACCCCTTCACAATACTCACATGGAGCTTTCACTGACTTACACATACAGTCACCACAAGCACGTTGAGCCACACAAAAATTAGGGATATGTTCTCCAGAATCAAAACGACATTCAAAATCAAAAAAGATGAATGGTACTTCTGGTTGTTTTCTATCGGGTGGTTCATACGTTGGAATGTAACAGTCATGATCTGGTCCTACTATGGCTTTACAACACCTGCATTTCTTTGTCCCTGGGCAAACGTGATTCCGTTTCGTTCCAAGCACCTTTTGCCCACATTTCTTACAATTCCATACGGATTCACAAATGGTTTTACGTTGTTTTCCCGTTTTAGTTTTATGATTGTCAAAACATGCCTGACTGTGAAATAGGCGATGGCAATCCGGACATCTTATAGATTGTCCTGCTGGGCACAGGGTGTGAGCATAACACTGACAAATATGGCTACACTGGTGTCCTTCACGGTGATCATAACTGATATCGCACCATTCACAATAATAACCCCGCCCGAGAAATCCGGTAATGGATACAATACAGTCATAATGATTATCATGGTGAAAGATATGAATCACACGACTTTTTTCAGTTATAGCAGGTGGTTTGAATAACAATTCACTTCCATAATGTTGTGGATGGATTTTAATCACATAGCCTGGATAGAGATAGTCCTGTAGTTTTTGGTATTCTTCTATACCGCACGACTGATCCGATGAAATACCCACTTGCTTTAATAATGCTTCAGCTTCGTATTTTTGAAGATTTTTCTTAGACTGACGTATTAGATGCCATCGTTTTTTCCATTCCGGGGTTTGATTTTCATGTACTTTGCACCGTCCTACCACAATCGATCTAGCTAAACACATAGAGTCTTTACTATTGTCAATACACACAACACTTGTCTTTGACTTCCGCATACTGGATAAGTTTGGTGCTTTAAACGTTTTCTTTCCGGATCCCTGTGGCATAGCAATATGCGTAATTTCCATCTGTGCCGCCCCATCATGAATTTTAAATTGACGGTTACTTTGTGCCACACGTTCAATTTCATCCAATAATGTATCTCCACTAATACGAGATGCCCTATTAAACGGAACATGTATCCCAAAGTCCAAATCAGGATGTAGAATAGATACTCGAACTCGATCATTCGACTTCACTTCACATCTCTTGTAGAGTTGATCCATCATATCATTAAACAACCTGTTTGTAAATTCAAACGATTGATTATACGGCTGAAATGTCACATCATATACTTTGGATTGAGTCTTAAATTTCCTTGACTTTCTTTCCATGCGTGACTGTATGTCATAATAGTCGCGCACAGGCTCAACCTTACTTCGTTTAGTTGGAGGTTCATCCTCACCACTAGTACTGTCGGTATCTGACATGATTATGATCTTAAAACTTCTCCGCCGTTTTTTATACTTCGGGTTCAAGGTCACAACGCGTGACACTCTATAAAAGACGTACGCTCCGTCCGTTTTTTATCATTTCAACATGAGCGATCCTAAAATGAACCAAGTTGAAGAGAACCAAGATCAAACTTTGATGTATTCATTAAAGAAGAAAATTAAAGAGCTTAACAACTTAGCGGATCAGCTCTGTGGACAGAAAAATGTGACATGGGATCATATCAAGTGTTATCGTTGTGGAAAGAAAGGACATTATTCTACAAGCTGTACGGAACCCTTCAACAATGAATGTTTTTATTGTCATGAACAAGGACATTTCATCGCAGACTGTCCTAAGAAACAAGGTGAACAGGTCGATCTACAGGACGCAGAACAGAGTAAGAAAAAACGTAAATACAAAAAGAATCCAACAAAAACTGTGAGTGACTTTGTGTAATCCGGACAATGTGTTGGACAATGTGTTGGACAATGTGTTGGACAATTGTGTATAAATTGGAGACTAAGTGAGTTGTATTGTGTTGTACTTTGTTGTACTTTGTTGTACTTTATAAATGTTTTCAAAAATAAAATGATAGACAATATAATATGCTTTTGTCTTTGCTTGAGATATAAAACGAATCTAACACATATGGTGGCCCTAATAAGGGCCGTTGGGTAATTTATTGCATTTCTGCAAGAAATAGGTATCGCCAGTAGTTGGCTCTCAAATCCTCATCATAAAAGATGGCAAGGTCAGGGTATAAATTACCCATCTTGATATCCATCTTGACAATACTAACATCTTGAAATTCAGACAAGTCTGGGTACAAATTACCCATCTTGACCACCCAAACATCTTCTTGTAACTCATCAGGTTCATCAGAAGAACTTTTCAAGCAGTTGCCCATGTTGAATCATGAAACATAAATGAGCTATGGAACATGAAAAAACACTGACCTAGAACAGACCAATGAAATGCCAGTAAAATAGACCAATGAAATACCGTTAAAAATGGACCAATCAGAGTCCTTGTATCATATGAGAGTCAGTGACCTTGCCTTGATCTAATTTCATTCTGTATCAAGATGTCTCAACGTACAGTCAACATTATTAAGAGAAAATATGCCGCCTTAGGGCGGTATATTGAACAGCTGGAAATGCAGTTGGAAGAGCTGAGGCTAGAGGTCAAGACCCTGAGAGAGGGAAAGCAGTTTGTAGAGGAGGTCGTGGTCAGCTCTGGGGAAGAGGACTGGGGGGATACCCCTCAAGAATCAACCCCAGAGAACTGGGAAGATGAGTTAATAGAGGTTCCTTCGAACCTCTACCAGCCTACACCAGATCCCAAGGATGTCAAGAAATGGGACAAGTGGTGTCCCGCTTGTATGGGGAGATGCGGTCAACGCCATTAATCCCCATACAAGCACCAACGGTCCTTTTCAGGACCACCAACGGCCCTTTTCAGGGCCCCCCATACAATTCAGAAAGAATCATTCTCATATTGTCAATATTTACAGTCCTATCTGATAACACCAAATACAAATATACGGTGTGAGGTAAGTTTTCTATAAACATTTCCTACAAATATAAGTGATAGTATGATGTGTACAATCATTTTCAACAAATATAAGTGCTGTGATTGTATGAAGAACAAAGTATTTCCCCCACAAATATAAGTGTTAGTATGTGATGTACAATCATTTTCAACAAATGTATACAGTGTTCAAATTGCTGTGATAGTATAATGTGTACAGTATTCAAATTGCTGTGATAGTATGATGTACAGTCTGCAAAGTGCTGTGATAGTATGAAGTGTACAGTCTGCAAAGTGCTGTGATAGTATAATGTGTACAGTATTCAAATTGCTGTGATAGTATTAAGTGTACAGTGTTCAAATTGCTGTGATAGTATGAAGTGTACAGTGTTCAAATTGCTGTGATAGTATGAAGTGTACAGTGTTCAAATTGCTGTGATAGTATAATGTGTACAGTATTCAAATTGCTGTGATAGTATGATGTACAGTCTGCAAAGTGCTGTGATAGTATGAAGTGTACAGTGTTCAAATTGCTGTGATAGTATGAAGTGTACAGTGTTCAAATTGCTGTGATAGTATAATGTGTACAGTATTCAAATTGCTGTGATAGTATTAAGTGTACAGTGTTCAAATTGCTGTGATAGTATGATGTACAGTCTGCAAAGTGCTGTGATAGTATGAAGTGTACAGTGTTCAAATTGCTGTGATAGTATGAAGTGTACAGTGTTCAAATTGCTGTGATAGTATAATGTGTACAGTATTCAAATTGCTGTGATAGTATTAAGTGTACAGTGTTCAAATTGCTGTGATAGTATAATGTGTACAAAGCATATCTACAATATAACCTTGACATTGACGTGTCAAACACTTGTTCAAAAAAAAAAACTTGAAGTGTCACACTTATTTTAAAAAAACTTGAAGTGTCACACGTATTCAAAAAAACTTCTCACAATTGACCTTGACCTAATAGAACACTGGCGCGTGCAGGCAAAAAGTATAAATACCCCCGGCGCAGACACTATTTTTTCATTATCTAGCATGGAGTCCTTCAACATGCCATACGATATATTGAGAGAAGCACTAGAATCATCTGAGTTAATAGACCCGAATGCGGGTATGCATTACAACCAGCCGAAGTACAACCAGCCAAAGTACGGTCAACTACAGTATAGGCAGCCACAGTACAGCCAATACAGTCAACCACTGTACAGCCAATACAGTCAACAGTCCATGGTAGATGTACAACCCCCCATGGTAGATGTACAGCCGATACAACCCATGGTAGATGTACAACCCACTATGACGAATACACAGCCTATGGTAGATGTACAACCCACTATGACGAATACACAGCCTATGGTAGATGTACAACCCACTATGACGAATACACAGCCCCCTATGGCGAAAACACAGTCTAATACAATTACAAAGCCTACAACGGGATTGTCTGTTCTACAAGGTATCAAGGAAGAAATGGTACAGATGAATCAAGTCATGCAAGAGATGGTCAGACTCATGAAGAATCAAGAAGTACGGTTTAAGCCACAAGAAATGATTGTACCTGTACAGTTTATGTATGATTCAAAGAAACGAAAACATGAGCATGAGAAAAAGAAACCGGAGCATGACAAAAAGAAACCGGAGATGACAGAAACGAAGAAACGAAAACATGATCTTGAGAAACAACCTCGGGGCAAGTATGGTAAAGAAATAAAGAAATGAAGATCCGACTAACAGCCACGACCAACGGTCCTTTTCAGGACCACCAACGGCCCTTTTCAGGGCCATCATGTCTTTTCGAAAGAAAATTCTCTCATTGTCTCAAATGAATATTTAGTCTATACACACACACACACACACAGTGCCAGAAGTTTCCTAAAATTCAATTCATACTATTTTGAGCACCCAATTTGTCCCAATTTGTCCTAATTTGTCACAATTTTGTTTACTTCTGGCACCAAAATGGGTGCAAATGGTGCCAGGGTATCGCCCATTACTACTATTGAGTGTTATTGGCAAACTCTTTACGCGTATTATAAATAATAGATTGTCAACATGGGCGGATACATATTATATACATATTGAAGCACAAGCTGGCTTTCGCGCTAATATGGGAACAATCGATAATATATATGTCTTACATGGTATCATAAACCATTTCATAAACCAAAATAAAAAACTGTATTGTGCCTTTATCGATTTTTCAAAAGCCTTCGATTATGTAGTTCATCAAAATATTTGGTATAAATTAATCAAACTTGGATTTTCAACATTATTAAATCAATGTACGATTCCGTCAAATCGAAAGCGAAAGAAAGTTGTAAGACAAGTGAATCTTTTGAGTGCTTTCTAGGCGTCCGTCAGGGAGAAAGTTTAAGTCCGTTTTTGTTTTCTTTATATATCAATGATCTAGAGGACGTTTTGTACGTGAAAGGTTTTTTAAGGCATAGATATAAATTTTATGAAACTATATTTATTAATGTACACTGACGATATCGTTATTATGTCTGAATCACAGGAAGATTTACAGAACGGTTTAAATATTTTATACTCGTATTGTCAAAGATGGAAACTTAAAGTAAATACTGACAAAAGTAAAATCGTAGTTTTCAGAAAAGGAGGTATATTACCCAAAACTATGAAATATTATTATTATGACCTAGAACTCAAAATAATCAGTAAGTTTACTTACTTGGGAATTGTATGCACTAGTGGGGGGTTCTTTTAATGAAACCCAAACTACGTTAGCTGGTCAAGCACTAAAATCAGTTTTTAAATTAAGAAAATATTTAGTTAAATTTACAGATCTGGATATTAAACATTCACTCGACCTATTTGATAGATTAATTTCTCCAATACTAAATTACGGCAGCCAAGTTTGGGGGTTTCGTCATGCGCAAAAAATAGAACGTGTTCACTTACAATTCTGCAAATCTTTATGAGGCGTTAAATCGACCACACAAAATTACTATATATATGGTGCATTAGGTAGGATAAATTATCAGAGTAGAAGACTTATATCAATTATAAAATTGTGGTTTAAAACAATTAATGCAGATGAAAGGAAATATAGAAAAATAATATATAAAATGATGCTAAATGATATTGATACTTTTCCAAATAAAATAAATTGGGCTTCTTCATTAAGAGATACATTAACTAGACAAGGTTTTCATGAAGTTTGGTTAAACCAAGAAGAAGGGGATTCTATTGTTTTATCAACATTTTTGAACAAAGAGTAAAATGATAACTTTATTCAAAACTGGAATGCAAGAATAAACGAGTCATCAAGAAGTATATTCTATAGAAACTTTAATGATTTTGACTATAAAACGTACTTATCCGCAGTTAATATTAGTTTAGATTTGCTTTAATACGCTTAAGAGTTGCTTCACATATGCTCGAAATTGAGTCTGGTAGATGGAAACAACCCGCCACTCCTTTTAATGAACGTCGTTGTAAAATCTGTTATATACTTGAAGACGAACATCATTTTATGAATGAATGCAAACTTAATAAAGCTATACGTCATAAATATATCAAACCATATTTTTACCAGAATGCTAGCTTATTTAAAACTATACAATTATTTGAAAGCGATAATGTTGAAGAAATTCGAAATTTAGCTATGTATCTTTACCATTCTTTCTTACTTAGAACCGATTACTTGAAGGAAAATTAACCTGTTATCATGATAGTATCACTATGTACATTGTATCATACTCTTCTAACACACTTTCAACTTTATTACAAATTTAATGTTCAATCTAATAGTATACATCCATAACAGTGTGTCTTAATTGATTCCTTGTTACCCCGTACATATTTGAATCTAATATGGAACTATCGTGTACAAGTGTGAAAGTTTATACATACCAGATCACCCAAATAATGTTGTTAGTATTGAAATTATAATTCAGTGTAAATGTTACTGTTCGTTTTGCTTGTTTGTTTGTTGTTGTTTTTTAGATTTTTTACGCTGCTTAGTATGTTTAATCCTTCGGTTGTATCTAGTGATTATTCTTTATAAGCAGGGTTGGTTAAATGTTTGCCTGCATTTATAAACATAATTTAATGGATTTGTGTGGGTGTGGGTGTGTATGTGTGTGTGTCTATTATCTACTTGTCATCAAATTACATGTAGTCAAAAGGGCGTGATAAAGCCCTTACATTATTAAATTTTATTTGTTATTATTAATGGTGCTTAGTAGTCTATTGGATTATTCTAAGTAATCTATTGGATTATTCTAATACATTGGCAACATAATTATATCTATCATCTTGAACCAATTACAACATCCATTTTGTGTGTATATTTGTTCAGTGATCATTTCTGATCAAAACAAATATGTTGGCTTTATACATGTTATCATCTTAATAAACTTTGAAACTTTGTAAATAAATGACTATTATTTTCGGCAATAAATATGATATCGGACCTATGTGGGAGAGGTATCATAATTTTGTGGCAGCTGCTGCATGGGCTCATGTGTTTTGTACAACATCGGACCGACCGAAAAAAATACATAGGTGCGTCATCTAGATATCGAGCCTGTTTACAAGGTTCACATGAAACCTACAGTTGTAACAAGGTAAATGTAATACATACTTGTTAAGAATTGACAACTATGTATTTATTGAAAGGTATATGGCGCTAGCTTATGGAACAGTATTAGTACAAAAATTACATTGTGCCTTCTGACATGCCGTCTTGCTTTGTTACGTGCATATTTTTACATCCAACATTGCATATTAAATTGTAACATTTTCATTCACGCATTAGTACAGAAATTACATCATGTTGTCTTTCTTTGTTTCATGTTTATATTTACATCCAACGTAGTTACATTTCACATTCATGCATTTGTTATTTTATCTTTCGATCATATTTTAACATCCTTCTTCTGAAATTGCTAATTGTGTGTTTTATCGTCGAAAGTTTTGCTTTTGCTTTGGGGGGGGGGGGGGGGGGGTTCAATGTTATATGTCTTAAAATATTTCCGTCAGAAAAAAATCTGTCATTTCATTTCAAGGGGAATAACTCTGAAGTAACTCAGGTACGGAAATTAACGAAGTTACATTGTTTATGAATACTCTCTATGCGACAACCGGTTATTTTGTAACAACTTCAAATTCATTGAATGGATATGTTCATTTTTTGCATTAGTACAAAATGATATTTTAAGTTCTTATTCTACGCAAAACTACAAAATAAGAATTAATACGAAACTACGCAAACGGCGACATATACACTGGAGTAAACTAGTTCCTGTTGACGTGTGTGTACAAAGCCTTTGGTGCACTGCAACATGGAACGGGAACCAGTTTACTGGAGTTGGCTATTCCCCTTTATACAACGACAGGCCTTACTTGATTACTCATTTCTTTAGACTGAAATGCAGAAACGTTTTTGTACCTCGTGTATCTTTAACAAGCATTTGCTTGGACATTTTCACCCTATGTGTTGAATATAGGCATATTCCCAATTCAGTACTGCTCTTGTTCATAATTGCTTAAAAAATTCCCCCATTGATATGGTCGCAAAAACTTGCAACTTGCTAAATGAGGCCAGCTGGATCCAGCTACAGAAATAAAACCTTAAAAGAAAACTCAATAAAGGGAGGCAGTAAATAAAAAAATAATGGTTCTAATATAGTAATACTCCAAACAATACATATTATTTATTTCTCTGTTAATTTATTTTTATTTCATTTCTAATCAAAATGATTAGGTAATTAATAGTTTTATTATAGACATGAAATATGATTAACTGAAATAACTTTAAAAATTAAGACATAGATAACACTCTGAATCAGAATGCACCATTACACTTCTTCAAAGTAAAGATTTTCGGGGGAAAGCGCATCCCCAGGTAAAAACAAGCAGAAATGGACCCTGGTACCCTCACCTCCACCTACTGCATGGCGTGTTTTCAGTAGAGAAATGACGTCACGTTCGCTGATAATCAAGTGTGTCCCAAACGATTCATAAAAATAATACGATTCTAAAAAATAGCTTAGGAAATTTATTATGTCGGGAACATGTCACTTGAGGATACGGTAACTATTACTGTCCGGGAACTATTCTCATGCCAGTACTTACCCAAGCTTATACAGCATCCTTGTATCATATTTTGAATATAGACGTGTGACTTACCTTTTGATATGACTATATATTCAGGGAATGTACTTATACGGTATAGTAAGACTTTTTTATTCGTATTGCTTGGCGAAAATGTGTACAAAATTCGGATATGGCGGCAAAGACATGCAAAAAACAATGGTTCTCTGCCTTACATAATAATAATATATATGACTTAGAACACTGAGACTAAACTTTTGTAAGACCAGCTTTAGTTTCGCATTATAATTTGCGCCTTCTTCCGACAATTACCGATGTTGAGAACAGCTAGCGCCACCCAGTGTCATAATTCGTGGTACAAATTATGACATTATGCATTTTGCTTGCTTACGTTGTACGTGTGGCAAGCTTGGGTGTAACATTTGTAACATGAACATGTTGACATTATCTTTTCAGTAATTCATAAAGTAGGTGATATAACTGAGATACGAACAATCAAATAAAGAGTGGACAATGTAGAAATATTATATGTTGCACATATATACGAACCATGCATTAATTCATTTCCCAAAATTACGATGTCATTCTGAAAAATGCGCGAACAATAGAAGTCAAAATATATTATGAAATGTAAATTGTGCGAACGGACTTCGTAATAGCGCAAGGCGGCATGTCAGAAGGCACAATGTAATGTTTGTACTAATACTGTTCCATACATAATACTGCGAGTACTGTCTGGAGCGAAGTTTAACTCTGTTAAATAAAACCATCCTTAAAAATTTAAAGGTCCGTGTTATCATCATTATGAATTAGAATTTAAATGTCAAGTATATATCGTCTTGACACATGTACGTCTTTAAGCCAATTAACCACAATTACCAAGGACTTACATACATACATAAGAAAATTTCTACATTTTAACAAGGACTTATATAAATATGTATGTAAGTCCTTGATTTTAACTCTTTGCCTGGAAGAAAATCTTCTATTAGTTATGACTTACAGTGAGAAATTACTAGTTACTGCACATTTTGAAAACCCAAAACAAATTCAGTGCATACTGCGCTATGATCATTATGCACCACAATTTGTAGAGTATACTGACTTCTGACCATGTGCCATTATATAATGCCTCTACTCTGAGAGACAATATAGTATTCCGGCACTACTTTGTGAATGAAACTGTTTTCAGTACGTAGTAGATCATGTTACATGGACAGATCATAAATGAAACCTTTGTGTGGATGAATACTTAAATATTATATTTGCTAGTTTTACAGTTTAAATTACGAAAGTATTTACCATGCTCTCAAAATTAACAGAATCCTGCAATATATCTCCAGTTTTTATCAAAACTGCAAAGTCTTCAATGAGCTTATACAACAAGTGGTACTTTTTTTCAACGCGGAAATAAGAGGCGTCACTGTATTGCGAGTCGAAATTGAGATGTCGAAATGAAAGTTTGTGTCTTTGCATCTTTTAGATTATCACCATTTATCGACATTATTTCTTTTCTGAGTGGCGAACAGTTTATCTTCTCGTCAGTACTACTGAATTACATGTACCTGCAAATATTGACCCGATCCTCTATGTGCTCTTCTTCTTGTCTTCATTTTTTATTAGTTTTCACATACTGACGTACTAACACTTCCATAAAAAAATACCGCCATATGTCCAGTCCATATTTCAGCAATAATACTATTGAATTTACAATGTTAAAATGACAGACTCGATCTCAACTTCTTGATAAGATTAAACAAAATCAGCGGGAAATATAATGATCGGTTTGTTAGCATTTCAAGATAAGACTAATCTCTATGAAATGACGAACCCACATGATCAACATTCTATGGATTTAATGGTCACAGTTACAGAGATCTCGATAGAGAATTTATTTGATAAATTGTCAATTTCCTTAAACCAGAACATGCATGATAGGATTTAAAAATCAACAGTATAACATCATGGAACGGACAAGTCATTAAGGATAGTTGTGCATAAGTAACCTCCCCTGTATTGAAATTTCTGTAGCAAACATCGCGAGTCTGATTACAACAAACACCACGTACTAATGGTCGCTGACTTCAATTCACTGTAACATCTCACTGACACAGGGTCGTGGGTTCGAGCTGCTATCGACCATGTCGCTTTATGTGAGAAAGTAGGCAGTTGCTTACGGAGGATGGGAGTCTAGTACTGGTTCTTCCAAAGAACGATAGTTAGGTGAACTGTCCGCTTCATATCGCTCTGACTGTTAAAATGGGACATAAAGAAAAAAAAACGTTTGCTGGTATACTTCGATATGGAACTTGAATATCGCTCACTTGACAAATCATTGTTTACAGATTAAAACAAATTTTTGAGCATGTGTCATGAGGTCAATTGTAATCAAGGTTTTCCTGATTTTTTTACCTCTTGGGGTAGTTTTTGATCCCAGATAACCCATGTTTAAACTTTTCACACATATCATTAAGACATTAAGACAAACATTCTGACAAGGTTTAGTGTAGATCCAATTAAAACCGTGACAACAACAGTACGTTTTAAAAATATTTTTTCTAAGATTTGAGCTGGTGACCTAGTTTTGAACCCCATATTACCCATGTTCGTAGAAATTATATATATACATTTTGTAATTAAGACAAACGTTCTGACAAATGTGTCATCCACAGTGTTAACAAAGTTTTCCCAAGATTTGACATGATGACCTAGTTTATGAGCCCAGATAACCCATATTCAAACTTGTTCTACATGTTATAAAGGCAATTATTCTGACAAGGTGGTTTGGTGAAGATCCAATCGAAACTGTGACATCCACAGTGTTAACAAAGTTTTCCAAATATTTGACCTGGTGACCTAGTTTTTGAGCCCAGATTAACCATATTCAAACTTATCCAACATATTATTAAGACAATAATTCTGACAAGGTCTGGTGAAGATCCGATCAAAACTGTGGCATTTAACGTCCTAAGATTTGACCTAGTGATCTAATTATTGGTCCCAGTATAACCCATTATCGAAGTTGTTAAAGAAATCATCACGGCAAACATTCTGACAAGGTTTCATGAAGACGCAATCCAAGCACAGTGTTCACAAGGTTTTCTTGCAATTTATCCCAGTGACCTAGTTGCTACCCCCAGATGATATATCATCGACCTTGTAAAAGTAATCATTAAAATAAACATTCTGACAAATTTTCATAAAAGGTCCAATGAAAACAGTGACTAGGCTGTCCTTCAATTTGCCCTGGTGACTTACTTTTTTGACACCAAATGACCCTTTATCGAAGTTTCTGTTTATACAAACATTCTGACCCAGTTTTGTGAAAAGCTAACTGTGTGAGCTCATGTGGGCTAAAAATGCATCGTGTAAAACTTCATAAATTATTAAACAAACAGTGCTTTTATACGATAGATAAATCATAAGATATTTAGAAAAGTTGCGTTCAAAACTTCAAAACGCGGCCTTCACAAAGAGACTAGTTGATCAGGACGTTGATGATGACGTCTGCTTATTGTTCCACAGCTTCCACCAGATGCAGGAGAAAACTGACCGTCTTCAACAGGTTGTGCAATCTACAGACTGACTAACAATGAAGGCAATACCAAGTCCATGAAGGATTAATGCAGCGATTCAGTCGCCCTTGACCATCCAAGACAACCTAATAGAAGATGTCAGCAGCTTCACCTATCTACACTCGGTCTAGAATCTGGAGAGCCAGGCACGTCTTCATCACCCGAATTCAATGTGATCTCCATCTTTCTCTACGGATCAAAGACGCACACTAGACGAGAAGCTGATGGTCTTTGTGAATACATGTCTTCGACAGATCTTCCAAATCCGCTGGCCAGAAAATGATTGCGACAAGAACATGTGGATAAGAACAAAGCAAGTCCCTATTACAGTAACTACCAAGAAGGGAACTGGCAAAGGAACTGCCGAGTGTCATATTGTTTTTGTCAACGAGTTTAATAAAAATGGTAAAGAATGAGCACGAATGTAAGATTCTATTTATCACATAACCGTAAAAACGATCACAGAAAATGAAACAGACCATAGGATGACCTATATACAAGACGTCTAGTGTAGACTGTTCACTACTGTGCGCTACCGCAAAAAAGTAGTGCATGTTTCTATTAATTAATCATTTGGCAATAAAATGCAAGATAAACGACATCAAATATTTCATTTACACAAACATCATTTTATTCATATCATGAATATTGAAATCATTTATAAAACAAACTAAACAACATTAAACATAAATCCGCTATTCGTCCGTGACCTTGTCATAGACATAGATTATGTGTACTGAAATGTTCACGAGTGTCAATATTTAAATATACGCTACACATCATATTTCTCTTAGTTATTTAAACTGTGTATTGTGACCGTTTAGAAACGTGTAAATTGGATTTATTGAATCACTGGGAGTCACTATCAGAGGCCGTGATACGGAGTCTTTTCATCGCCGGCTGAACTGGAGAAGAATCGGTTCGTCTGCTGTGTAGTGGGGGTTTCAATGAAAGGTAGCAACCTTGTGCTTTCAATTTCAAATTCACAATCACTGTCAGAGTCTAACAATATAAAAAGTTCCAAACCCTCGATACACACGTTCATTAACTACAGCTTTGCATCGCCCATCAATGTTGACGAAATTGCCTGGTACGAATGTTATGCTGGGTTTATTTTGTATTTTTATGTCTCTTTGTTCTTGTATTTATAATGTTTTAATTTAAATGTTTAATAGTCAAATCGCGTTTTATACATTAATATGTTTAATTATTTGTTTGTCTATAACACTTGATAATCTTATATACTGCATTCTAGTTTTATCACCATTCGCCTTAGTTTAATCCTCTTTTCTGTCTATGTGGCTTTAGTATTTTGTTTCTATAGCAACTACTTTGGTATAACTGACCAAACAAAGAAGGTGATAATTAGCTTAATGCGGCTTATATGTTGCGTTTCTTTAAGTATATCATTTAATCTTTCTGTCTTCAAAAATACCCTTTCTTCTAGTTTCAGAATTTATGTACATGTATTTTAATTGGTCGTTTTAATTTATGTCACACCCATTTTTGTATGCATGACAACCCGCTTGGGTGGACTGGTCAAAAATTTATATGATAGAAGATACTTGAAATCTTGTCTTAGCTGTAAGGTGGATGTCCACAGACCAGTTAGTGCGATTTCGCCACCACGTTTTATTGTGTTTCATATTTGGATTGTTGTACACATTGACGTTATTATTATTATCATTCTGTTAAAAAATAAAGTGGATCATAGAAGTTTTGGACTTGTAGTAACTACCGTTGAATTGTGATTAGCAGCAGGAATTCCTGTGCTGAAAGATTGTACACTTAGCTAATTCCCCGAAATAAAGTAACGCGCGTACACAACAACAAAATACAAGAAACTAGCGGCGTTACACGAATCGTTTACTTAGCGTAGTAATACAAAATATGCAAATGTATGATTTGGCTAATTTAAATGTTTATTGCACGGTTTGGCAGTGCCGAACGATATTTACGGCACGGCTTTACGGCACTCATGGACCGCAGGTTATGTGATAAAGACTGTCTCTACGTCCTGAAATGAGGCAAAAGCAAGGACTCGGATCCGGTGTAAAATAAAAATTTGACCCCGTGGAAATTCAACGGATTATTGATCAATTTTTTTATAAAGTTCATCCCATGAGGCTTAGAAAGCTAGCTAAAAATGGGCAAGGCTCTAGATAAACGCTCTCCATTTTGGCACCATGCATATATGCATTCGATTGGTCCTGTTTCTACTACAAAATATTTCCCTAACCATCTACTTGGAGTTAAGGTATTCGAGGTACACTATTTTAAACATTGTTGATGTTTTGTATATCCATAACGACATTTACAGGTGAATTTTAAAAAAAACCGTCAGTTAAGAGAGCTACGACCATTTTTGTTCCTCTAACCTAGTAGTACCTTAAAATCAAATAAAGTCATCTTCATGAAAATTGACTTACCTCTCTGACAGATGTAATAGGGTATTGTTTATTGCCTACTCCTTCGTGTCCCTAGAACATTTTGTAATGTTTAATTACCTCCCTTTTTATCAGCATTAATCGTGTGTAGTCTATTTTAGATATTTGTACATCTCATACATTTAATTTAGTTTTTGTGAATAACTAAGAACTGTGGTTTAAATGATAAATTCATAATGGCAACTTTGTCTTAAAGTTAAATTCTGAATGCATTATTCTAACAACGTATTCTCTTATAACTTTATAACATCATGTAACAAATCATACTTAATCACCCTATTTCTTATATCTTCTACATGTATTTCTAATTTACAGTCGTTAAGTCACATGCCCTGTGTTTAAGTTGAGAGTACATGTAAGATAGACACATTCGTTCCATAAATGGTAAGTTATGTAAATGTATTGTCTATGCCATTATTTTGTATACCATCTTCTTTGATCGTACATGGAAACTGTTCAATACATTGTAACTGAACATGATCATTAGTAAATCACAACTTGTATTTAAATGATGTACAGTGTATATCATGCTTATATGTAATGTTTTCTCTAGTCTAGAATGTTTGTATGATTGATGTCATGTTGATATTGTTTGATATTGTATGAATGTCTGATTATGTGTACTTATTTACAGAATGTGCTGACTACATCCTTAAATAAACAAGAAAAACACTGAACCCACTTCATCATTCTTTGGGGGATTGTTCAATGCTAGTATACCTTGTATATCTATACACTTTAAACTTGACACCCACACCTTCAGAATGTAACACAGATGATACAATAAATGCAAGAATTTGTATAAGTTTAAGGGTAACCAATGTTTAGTCAATCCAAACTGTTTATTATAATGATGTTCGCAGAAAAAAATAAAAATGTATACCCGCCCCTTTCAAAAGTTAGTAAAGATTTTTGCCTTTTAACAAACAGTAACAAATTGATAAATACCATTAAAATAAAAACTTTTTATTAAGGATCTTATACCCTAATGCAAGCATTCCTTATTAACCAATAAACTCTTGTAGAATGAATCATTTGTAAAACATTCACCACATGCGTTTTTGAATTGTGTAATTTAGAAATTAAAAATGATATTATATCATAGAAAAGGGAGAGTACAAGTAAGTAAAATTACCTCCCTTTATGATACAAAGTCAAGTGAAATAACCCTGGTCGAACATTTTCCAAATGTTGTGTGATTTGAAGTTAACATTTAATCAGTTATGAATGTTACAAGGATCAAGTGCCTCCAACTTTAATTCATAGACGTTTTCAGTTTGTATAAGGGTCCGTTATCCTTAATTGAATACTTACTGTTTATTCAATAAATAATCAAACTAAACATTTGTCTTATAACTCTGTTTTAATAAAAGCATCTCAAATAACTCTCATTTAAATAAGTATGAAACAAAATGAGAAAAAATCGGTATGATAACAACACAAGGGCGCTTAGGGCAACGAAATGTATCTAGACTGTGTTAAACAGTGCTTTACGAGAGCTACGCTCTTGTAGTACTAATTCTGGTGTTTCTGATTTTCATACAGTCAATCTCTGTCGTTTATCTAGGGTTTTAGATATCATTAAAATTGACCACAAGACTGGTTAAAATTTAACATTGATCAATATTCAACGACTTTCTTGATCAAATTTTAATGTCGAAAACCTGTCGGGGTCGACTTTCACTCTCTTGACAACAACCTCCCTTCAACAACCACATGAGTTTTCCAACTGCATGATTTAGCAAAAAAATTAACCTCTCTAGAGGAACAACCTCTCAACAACAACATAATTTTGCTACTCCCTTTTTTGCTATGGAGAAATTACACTGATCACTACCGAGGCTGGGTGGTAACTAAAGTATATATGAGATAAAGAGAGCATGCACGCATTGTAATATGAGACAGTTTATGCATCACAGATATAGTATACATTATGAACATCACATGTATGTTGTGTGTTTAACGTTTTAAAGGAACATATTTATCGGAATATACTACTAGTACCAGAAGAAGGTAAATGGAATGCATTTCCCTTTTTAGGCATTCACGGTCACACCCTATAGGGATCCTTTCGAATACAGAATATAGCTCCCATACTCAATAAGAAGCTGTATTCAGAGATCCCCGATTATCTGATGCAGTTAAAATCATTCAATTATTGATGATGATAAATGCGTTGTTTCAACAAACACATGGCAACAAGATATGCATTTACGATGCAATAATATTGTATGTTACATATAGGAATTGTCCGCCCGCCCCTCTGTATGTCTGTCATGTACATGCCCAAATGATATGATATATTAAGGTTGTTTCAGTTTATTCTGTAATCTGAGGATAAGCTTGTACAGTATTGTTGGTTAACATTATAGAGAATGATAGACAGACGGGCGGACGAACGGAGGGCAAATTACTGGTTTTCGTTGCCATTTTTATATCATCATTCTAATCAAAGTGTATGCGAGCTGTACTCGACTTTGTACATGCTTTTTTCCGTATACAGCTCCCCCAATTTAAGCAGTGCCATTCACCGAATAGAGCTACTACGAGGTGCTATATTCGAATGGATCCATATACTAGTAGGGTCAGACAAGGCATGTCCTCCATGATAAATGGGTTATGAACATTCTTATGAACTGACCTACGTGAATAGTATTGAAAGAAAATGTTTGTTACATGAAGAACATGTTGAATTGCTTTATATGATAGCATAACTTCTTTTCATGTTTTAGGTTTCTCCAATGGATTTCCGAAGTCTTCAAATGTATCTACTGTAAATATAAAGTCCTACAAAGTCAAGATATTACAACCCACAAATACCAATAACTAACAGACTCAATAATCCTACAGATGTTCTGTCATATAAGAGATAAAGAAAATAAATGCAACATGTGTGATTTGCTATAAAAATAAAAGTCACTACTGTGACCACGTTGATAGTTTTCCATTTGTGCGTTCGTTTTATACACGTGTTTTTCAGGATGGCGTACGCTTTATCAAACCAAATTGTACATGTTCTCTTTGGTGTTTAATTGTGAGAATATTTTTCAAATAAAAACAAAATCATTTATACACTATCGTTCTGCAGACATTTACGCGTAATTTTGTGTGTCAGTACAAAATAATCTTAAATGAGATCTGTAGACGTACAAAAGACCAATATTTCTCAAGAATGACAACTTACAATGCAAATCTGACGATTTCTAATCAATGAGATCAAATAATTAAATGGCATCTTATATAAAGATTATACAAACAATGCTGCATGTTTACTTATAAACACATTTTAGTATCCCATGCAAATATTTGAAAAAAAAATCAAAAATATGAAATATTTAGAAATTTGTATCCAAGGGTGTTCCTAATGTCTGGGTACACAGTGTGAATCACGTCAAAATACACAACAGAAACAATCCCACGTTTTCGCTCCCGTAAGTCGTTTAGGAAGAAATTACCACACACTCTGAAATGATATTGACAGCCCTACCCAATGAAAAGGTTGTGAAAGTGATTAAACCATACATATTAACCACCAAACTGCATGCAAGTATAAACTATTTTTGAATTAAGTTTTAAATGTTCATAAATACTATCTACGCAAAATTTCGTTTGCGAAATTTCTTATTTTGAAAAACTTTTTTGACGACAATTGTACGTATTTACTTTCAGATTAACATGTTGTACTTACACAGTAACATCTTTAACATAATGATTGACTGGCGAAATGTGTGATGTAATTTTAGTAAGAATTAGATTACGCCCAATAAAACATACTTGAGCATAGAAAATACATAGAGAAAGTTAAACGCTTTAAAATGCACTAGTAACACTAATATTACCATCAAGAAACGAAAAATTAACAATAAAGGAATTAAAGTCATATTTTAGTAGATATTTTATCGTCAATAATACTTTCTAAATCATAATATCTAAAAAATTATGCATGTCGGAGTCAATAGCTTTATTCAACTGTTTATTATACCTATGGATAAACATATGTGTACGATTTATTGAATCTCTATTTAACGGAACTGAAAATTCTATAATAAAAAAAAGATATAAGCGTTTTTATGTATAAAAAATGAAAATTCACTGGGGATGAACAAAGTTTGTCACGTGGTCACAAAAGGAAACGCATGTTGTTGATTTACACTCAAAATCACGCCCTATCAGGTAATATTTCTTTTTTTTATGGGAATCATTAAGAATTTATGGTATAAAACCTAGCCTGTGACATAATACTTACACCATTTCCCTTTATTTTGACATATTGCGATTGTTTCTACGCTTTGAAGTTGCTGAGAACACTTCCACACACAATTACGTTTGATGGAGGATGTTATAATTATTCAAGAAATTAAGTATTTTGGAGACTGAATTTGTGTTTGACTTATTAGATTATTGTTAAATCAATAGGTTATATCAAACATCGCAATGATTTATACTTACAAACGCAGGTTGGTAGATGCACGCACAGTTTCAACAGACCAGACAGATTGTATCTCAGAAGAAAACGCAAATAAACATTGTCATGTTTGTGAGTAAAATTCCATCAGTGAAATTCTGCACACCACGGAGACATAGATGTGTGTCCGTTGTACGCTCGCCACCAACACCACTAGAAACGCACGTAGAAACTAAGAAAAAGGCTCGTGGAAATATGAATACCTAACATGATCACTAGTATGATTACAGCGGATATATATAAACGTATTACTTTGATGGACAATGATCCAAGCCTTGTGGAAATTAAACATGCAAGTATGATGGTAATTATACATTATGCTTCGATATTTGACATTAATGAACATTTTGTATCAGGACTGATCTTATATTATATATTTATGACGTGTTTAATACAGTAAATATTCATGATCATGCTAAATTTACATTGACTATTTTAAAACCATGCAGTATTATCTTGATTGTCATGCTTTTAAAAGTATTATGGAATCTATTTGTAATCACTTGCTAAGTCATAATTACTCTGATTTAATCAATGTATTGTACAAATGTATGATTCTGTCGTACATTTGTTGTCATAGGAAGTACGATCAATCATGAAATGATTTTCTATACATGTTTGATAATGCTAATCCTTTTATATTTAATCATAGCGTGCTGTTAGAATGATACTTTTATAATTTTCTATAATAACAACAAATGATAACAAATAAAAATGCATTTCCTATCGCTAAATACTCAAGGATTAAGAAATAAAAATAAAAGGTTTCGATTAATGCAATATATAAACGAACAAAAATGAGACGCTATATTTCTTCAAGAAACTCACTTTACTGTTGATCTAAACAATAACATCAACAATGAATTTAGTGAGTGGGAATGCTTCCACTTCCACGACACATCCGCTAGTGCCGAATGTTCTGTTCTTTTAAGCAACAAAATAACATATTTTAGACGTAGCGACCTGCGAATTAATATTTGTAAGGTCTGAACTAGAAGTCAATCTTACACTGAATATAATAGAATCCTTTGGACAATTCTCGGGTTTAAAACTTAATAAAAATAAAACAGTAGGCATTTGGATAGGTGCAACAAAAAGTAGCCACGCAACTCCTGGAGGGATACATTGGTAAAAAAGCCAGTAAAAGCACTTGGTGTATATTTCAATTCAAATAATAAAGTAGAATGCAAAAAACTTAATTGGGACTCCAAACTAGAATCATGTAAACACCCATAGAAGACTGGAAGAAAAGAAAACTTACTAACTTAGGAAAAATACAAGTCATCCAATTTTACATATCTGTTCCGCTCACTTGTTGTTCCCAGCTCAGCATTATTAAAGCAATTGAAAATTAGTTTTTCAAATGTTTATGGAATGATAAGACAGATAAAATTAAAAGAACAACATTGTTAGGTGATAAACTCTCCGGAGGCCTGGAAATGATAGATATCAAATCATACATAGACTCTTTAAAAATTAAAATGGATTCAAGCCCTCTGCGAAAACAATAATACAATCATGTACATCAAAATGGAAACTCATACCATTTTTTTTATTTTGAACGCTAGGGACAAAACTTCCTGCTATTCTATATGAACCTAGAAGACAAAAAATCAATAGACTTGAAATCGCCATTATTTTACGAAGAAATCGTGAAAGTTTGACTTAAAATAAAGAATAATCATTATAAGTAGTGATTGAAATCAGTCCATGAAAATTTCATTGATTAATCAGAGGCAAAAGTCAGTGATTAATCGATTAAAACTGATCAAATAAGAAATGATCAAGTATGTTACTATTGTATGAATTTAACATCCTTTACACCAATCGAATAGCACAAAATCAGTAAGAATTGAAATATCAAATGATTTAACATTTTTATGATGTTTGAGTGAACATCACATCAAAATGTACTGATTATTAAACAAACTACACTGGACCAGAATCATGCTGCAATTACAGATGCAGCTTGAACAGTATCATCCGTGTAAGGTCTGCAATATTATAGTCAGGAACGACAACTATGTACAGAAATCAACAATCCGTTGTCGAAATGGGAGCATCGTCACGTCAAAGACCATTCGTCAATGATTCGTTGAATAAATGATTAACCAGAACATCACTAATTATAAGGAACCCACAACATTTAGAGACATACGTAAAGAAATAATATGGGAAAATAAATATATAAAGTTTAATAATAAATGCTTGATATTCCAGTCATGGATAAAGTCAAATATAATATTCATCAACGATATTTTAGACGAAAACGGCAAAATCAATTTACAAATAATTAGAAATAAGTTAATAAATACTCAACATTGGATTTCTGAATACAGCAAACTTACAAAATCTATACATAAAGATTGGAAATTTAAATTAAATTCAACGGAATCGAAACAAACGCTAGTAAGTACTTCTCTTGACATTTGTTTTAATAGATTAAGAATCAAAGACGTTAATAATAAAATTATATATAAGCATATAGTCTAAAAAAAACTTACTACTCCATATACTCATACTTCTTGGACAAGAGAAATTAACTTAAATGTCAATTGGTCAGATGTACATTCTTTCTTACATTCAATTTCCGACAACAGAGTAAAACAGTTCAAATATAGAACAATACAAAAATATTTACATCGAATGAAGTAAGATATAAATGGGAAATATCAGCCTCAAACAATTGTAGTTTATGTAATGTAACTGAAACATATCAACATCTGTATTGACTGCCAAGCTACAGATGGATTATGGCTTTTTATACAAAATATTTTCGATAAATGTGGTATATCCAGAAATTTACGACAATTTAAATACGTAGTCATTGTTTATAAAATATATAATCACGAATATAATTTTATAAACCTAATTTTATCACTTGCCGGCTTCTGTATTGGTAAAACATATTTTGAAAGTAAAAACTGGACAAAACCAACACATGTCTGAATATAATATCCTATCTAAATATTTAAAACCAAGGACTTATATACTGTATGCATATAAGTCCTTGTTAAAAGAGAGAAAGATATCAGATCACTTTATAACAATTTTTAACTAATACTTAACCATATAATGTATGTAATTCCCAAACTAACAATTATATCTCCGGAGTACTATCTGCTCATGTACTTATTATTATGTACATCTATTGTCCTATACTTTTTTTCGTTTCGTAATAGGAAAATAGTATATCTTCCTCGGATAAACTGGCATCCGTTCCGTGCTGCAGTCAAATCCAGTGTATTGCCAAAATGCCAAGGGGCATTTACTTTCTAAAAATAGAACCGCATATTGAGACTGTCGTATTAGATGCGCCCGCATATACTTTTTATAACGCCGCAGTAGTCACACCGAGCGTCTATTAACACAGATGATATTTTGTTGCTGCTGCTGCTGGATATCCGTATTTCTGCATATTTCTCTTTTTGTGATTGAGTCGTATTTCTATTATCTTGCAGAGGGTGCTTTGCACGAAGGTATGATTTGATTTAATGCATGCATATATTTCTTAACTGGGAAGAACGACATGCTAAATAATTGCTAAAATACCGATGATTTTATTTTTATTGATCATCGTAGACTATTAAACTGTGTGTAGCAACGACCACCCATTTTTATGAATGTCAAAATATATACAAAACTTGCTCTATAATATATTTTCTGAAAGTGATACTCCTGACAATCAAGAAAATGTATAGTTTGTCTATATAAAATAGTTATCTAAAATAAATGGCAGTACGCTAGTCCGTCGAGTAACCCTAAATCGTGATATCATTGTTTGACGGGTTTTCGATACTTTAACTTGGCTTAAGCATTTCAAAACGCCTTATATACAACAAATACAAATAAATGCGTAACTTGCTTTTATTTCTTAAAAATCAATTTATTGCTCGTAATTTCAATGCACTTATGGTCAATTTGTTAACAACAACAGTCCTCGAAATTAGCATTTTGAAATTACTCGCCATTCGGGCCAGTAACTTTACAAAAGTTACTCACCCAAAACCAAATTTACTAGCCCGAATTACAAAATCCTATATTGACATATTTTTCCCTGTTAACCAATTAATGCTTGGAGGTAAACATATATACATCTCTAATCACTAACCATTACGGTTTATTTGGCAAACCCTTTGTTAATCTGACACCCATTGTTTTAAATTAAGCCATTTTTTAATCATTAAAAGTTTGTCGAGCATAATTTTTTTTTTAAACCATTATTCTGTCTCTATCAGAAAATTTACAGATTGTAACTTCATTTTCTATGGCTCTTACTCATTTTATCTTGTTGTTGCAATATTATTAAATGTAATGGGAGATGCTTTTATGAAATTAACCTAAAGAAATTAATCCAACATAAACTGAGTAAGATTTTCATAAGACTTACTTTGTGGAGATTTCATCCTGCAAGTGTCTCACATTATTAAATTTCAAAGATAAGATACCACAATTAGAAAAGATTATCATTAAACACACATTAAATGATGTATGGTTGCATGATGTAGCGCTGTTATCAGAAATTAATTGTTATCCGAAATTCGTATACTTACGAATATAAGTGTAACGACTGTTCTTCAAAATGAACGAGTCTTTGATACTTTGTTGGTCATAATGCTTAATAAATCATTTTAATGGATAAGATAAGATACACTAAGTCATTCAAAACATGTGATTGTCAAGCGATGTGTGTAACAATTTTCGGAAAATACGACACGGACCGTACGCTATGGTACAAACTTTATCCAGTTCCACTCACGATGCAGAAAGAAAACCTCCCCACTAATTGGATTAAATTGTCATCTGCATAATGAATCACAGCTTGGGCAATTAAAATAAGTGTTGATAGGTACAAACAAACAACATACATCGACATGGTCAATTTAAATATGACTGATAAGTTGCCGATTTTTGTGGATGTCGTACAATATACGGGCGACTGATTTTGATTGTTCTGTGCAATGGATCGAGAATCGGAAATTTTACTCGTCCGTGGGGCGAGCAGAAATAATTTTTTGGTCGCCCAATAATTTTTTAACTCGCCAGGGCTATCGGGCGAGTGCTAATTTCGAAGACTGCAACAAATAACAGACCTATAAACAAACATTGTGATCAGTGACTGCCATTACACAAAATTGACCCATTTTCGATACCTCCAAAATTGAAGAGTATTTAAGACAGAGACGGTCCAAAAGTACCAGGTATAACGAGGAATTATGAGAAAACCTTGTTTGGTGAATGTGATCATACCCACACTGCATGCTTAATCCTATTAGTACAATTAATAGTTTACAATGCGTATATAAGTATGCTAGATAAAATGGCGGCATCCTCTGGCTTCAAGTTTGTGTAATTTACCTTGATTTTCGTATGATCTCCGATGCAATGATAAATTAATATCACTGACGTGTAGTACAACCTGAACTCACTTCATTTGATAAGTTATAAAGTCTTGGTCTACTTACATTTTGGGATTTTTATTGAAAATGTAAGATGTCCTAATAATCAGTTATAATATAAGAAATTTTAGCGAAAAATAGATAAGACATGAACACTTTTCAAACACCCTGTAGTGGACAGGAAATACGACTGTTGCATGATGGTCGAGTGATCTAGATAGCAGACGAGCCAAATTCCCAGTCTAGGTCAAAATATTTTTCAGTTTTTCTTATTTTCATTTTTAACGGTATTGTTGTTAAAGTGATAAAATGGCGTAGTAAATTGAGTGGTTATTTGCTGTGTGTTTCAAATTTACTGTTTACATACTTGATAATGACATATTTTGGAATTATATTATATTGTGCGGATCGTAAAATATCAAGGTCGAGCACATTGCGTAAACAAAAAGTGACGTCATTCTAATTCCTGTCTAGCGTTTATGCAGAAAACAGAAAGTATCAAAAACACATACAATGTACATATCCAATACAGTAAAACCTCGATTATCCGAACTTGGATTATCCGAAAACCTGGTCTCATCCGAAATGAAATTTCGGTCCCGAATTTCCCTCTATATAATTCAATGCAAATAAACCTCGATTATCCGAATAGTCTAATCCGAATACCATGGCTTATCCGAAGTGATAAACAGGTCCCCACAATCATCCGAATGAGTATTTTCACACCTGTTATCCGAAGTCGACAATTAACTCTGATCGATCAGTTAAATCCATTGTAGGATTTCTTAGCTTGTCAAAAGGTGTAAACAACAAATTATCAAACCACTGTACGTGAACAATGGATTGTTGGTTGGGATCATTGTTTGCAGTAATGGGAACAAAATTAGCCTATTGCGATACGGACTCGGTTATATCATTCACCTTTTATTTATTTTTCGCTTCATTTATAAATTGCATCATAATTTCACTTCAATAAGCAACTAACATTAAAAATGTTTATTTTACTTTTGAAGTTTGCTAAATCGACAAACAATACACATAACCAATATTAATCACCGGCACTCGATTTCAAAATCATTCCATTTTCGGAAAATGAATACAACCACGATATGCTAAGATATCTTAGGACGACAACGATTTGTGTGACGCTCGTGTTTGTGACTGTAGCAATAAAATGAAACTTGACATTGGATTTTTATTTTATATCTGTTTATAATTTATCTAAATAGTCTGCTTATTCTATATCCCATGTATATTTCATTTCATGATTTCATTTTATCGATGGATTAATGTGCTTTGTAAAAGACATGTGCTACCATTTGGGTATTCATTTGTATTCGTAGTTTCAGGGGTCGGCCTAGGTTGAAATTTTAGGGAGAAGTGGGTAGTCGCATGGCAGAAGTTACGAATGCGTTACTTTTTACCGGCTGCCATTCATTTTGATTGTTATAAAGTTATTATTACTATACATTACATGTTAATTCTGGGCAGGAGCATGTCATATATTCCCCCTTTGTTATGATAATGACATAAATGAAAATTGAAGCTTATCATATTTCATTTCAATTTGCAAAATAATAATTTCTAGATATATCATAGTAATTAAAGATTCAGGAATTTATGTTACACGTTTTTCTGTGTTAAAATGCGAAAAAGTCTACCTAGGACCCCTAAAGTTCTGTGGGACACAGACTCCGGAAAATAAACCTAAGTAAGGGAGATCACTGCATGGAAAGCTACTCTCTGTTTGCATTATGATTGACGAATAGATCATTTGTCAATGTCGCATGTTTTCACGAATAACCAATGACCGGTAATTAAATTTCCGAGTGGAAACAATTTTTCATTCATCGAACTAAATTTTTATTTATTTGCCGGGAACATGTAGGATACTGACCAATTTTTACTTTCACTTTACTAAAGTCGAAACATCGTGAATCGCCCAGTAACTAAGTGGCGAGCGACATTTCAGAATCACGTGTTTTTACTATGGAGAAGCAGTTTTAATTACAGATGGCAGTTATTAATTAATTCTTCGCAGTTTGGAAAACTTCGCTGTCTCTTTATTATGTGTATATTGGGGGCGTGTCAGACTAGATTCGTCAGGCACCTGTGTCTCTTACTCAACTCGCGAACATGTCGCCTCTCTGTTTATCGCGTCGAGGACATAAACCAAAATTGGAACAACAAAGATAAAAGTACATGCCCGTCTACTGAATATAGATGTCAGTTACATCAATTAGACCCGCTATCTATTGTTAAAACCATTGTTTTCACATCACGCCGGGTATTTATTGTTATTTATCACCAATTAGCCATATCTTTTTGCCCGATCAAGAAGACTTTCATTAATTTCGGTTTACGAATGTAAACTGCACTCTGATTGGTTGATAATGATTAAGCTGTTACAACAAACGCTGCGATTGGCTATCATTGGTCTATTCGACTGCCCACTGCAGCATACGGAGGCGGTGCTTACTGCAGTGTAAAGTGTGAATTAAGATTGACTACGATAAGCTTTCCGTGTATATTAAAACCATCGGAGCGTGATTGATAATCATGTGTTACTGAGTAAGTCAGCTTGTATATTGTATACAGAGACAAAAAAGACAAGATTTTAGGGCGAAGTCAATTTCGCCAGACCTTTATTTAGAGGCGAAGTCTGAAAGCTGAGGGCGATTATTTCGCCCATTTCGCCCACTCGGCCGACCCCTGAGTTTCACTTTGGGATTTTCGTGACTTAATTAATAATGGTACAAACTACTCATATATTTGTTTTTACGTTAAACATACACATGTTTATCTTAAAATGTATTTTTTCGTAAATAAAATATGAATCATAACACATTAATTTTGTTCTATACGTGTAGGCCATATATATATATATGGGAGTTTATTTTCATATGTTTGTCTAGATTTCCCTTACCCTGGATTATCCGAAACCCCGGATTATCCGAAGTAATTTTTCGGTCCCGACGACTTCGGATAATCAGGGTTTTACTGTACATGTCAACCGACGATATATACAGGCTGTCCCTATTACTGCCTACCTAACTCTTTACCAGTGTTAAAATGCATGACAGTACAAGTCTGCAATCATACAACCATTTAATCCTCATAAGCAATTCTTCTTCTTGTCGAAAAACATAAAAATACTCTCAATAACAATAAAATAATACATCAACTGATCGCATTTCTTGAAACACAGACGTCCATATTGAGTAACTGCGTTTGTTACGTTCCCGCTTCAATAACCCTGAAGTCACTATAGTCTGTAACAAACTTTTTTTCCTAAAAATGTTGGAAATACTGTAGAACGCTTTAATTTCACGAGGTCAAAATTTCCCGTTTTTGGTTAAAAATCAGCTGTTTTTAGCTCACATGTCACAAAGTGACAAAGTGAGCTATTAGGATCACTCTCCGTCCGGCGTCGTGCATCGTCAAACTTCATGTTGTGACCACACTAGGGGCCACATTTTTGGCTCAATTTTAGCAAAACTGGGTCAGAACGTTAATATCAACAAAATCTCGGACAAGTTCGATATTGGGCCATTTGGGGTCAAAAACTAAGTCACCAGGGCCAAATAAGGGAAAACCTTGTGAACACTTTAGAAATCACTGTTTTGACTGGATCTTCATGAAACTTTGTCAGAATGTTTATTTGAATAATATGTAGGTCAAGTCTGATAATGGGTCATTTCTGTAGTAAAATTAGGTCACTAGGGCAAATTGCTGGAAAACTTTATGAACACTCTAAAAGTCACTGTTTTGATTGGATGATCATGAAACCTTGTCAGAATGTTTGTCTTCATAATATCTTGGACGAGTCCGAACATGGGTCATCTTGGGTCAAAAACTAGGTCGCTAGGTCAAATCTTATGAAAAACCATGTTAACACTGTAGATTTCACAGTTATTATTGGATCTTCACCAAACTTTGTCAAATCGTTTGTTTTAGTGATATAACGGTCAAGTATAAATATGGGTCATCTGGGGTCAATAACTAGGTCACCAGGTCAAATCTTAGGAAAACTTTGTTACACTGTAGATGTCACAGTTTTAATTGGATCTTCACCAAACCTTGTCAAAATGTTTGCCTCAATGATATGTGGGTCAAGGATGAACATGGGTCAGCCGGGTTCAAAAACTGGGTCACAAGGTCAAATCTTAGGTAAAAATCTTGTAAAAGCTCTAAATGTCATGGTTTTGATTGGATCTTGGCCAAACCTTGTCAGTTTGTTTGTCTTAATGATATTAAGGACAAGTTCAAATATGGGTCACCTAGGGTAAAAAAACAGGTCACAAGGTCAAATCTTAGGAAAACCTTATTAACACTGTAGATGTCAAATTTTGATCGTATCTTCACCAAACCTAGTCGTCTGTTTGTCTTAATGATATGTATTAAAGACAAATACAAACATAGGTCGTCTGGGGTCAAAAACTAGGTCACCGGTTCAAAACAATGTTTTAATGAGTGAACAGTGATTGTCATGTGAGCGATATAGGGCCATCTTGGCCCTCCATTTGATTCATTTTATATTCATCCAAGATTTTCTTATTGAACTTGAAGAGGCAAAAAAAATTCTTTGATCTGGTATCGTTTGATATGTAATTTGGTACTTTACGAACACAATAACACGTGCAAGTCTTTCCTATAATTGCTAGTCAAATGTACGTCGGTTGCCTAGATACGTTGACACATTCCTACATCAGTAGATCGTGCCGTAATCGGCGCGTGCCACTCAACAATTACTGTGTGTTTACATACACAGGTACAATTTATCCACCATGTGCAAGAAATATTTTTAGAATTGAAATTAATCGCTAATGGCATGACACGTTTTTTTGGTCCAATGACTACTTTATTCTGATATGCCTCCGTGCATGATTTATATGTTTAAAACAGTCATGGATTATTGAGTTTTGATGGTTTCCAAGATTTAAGATTCAGATCAAACTACACGCTAAGGATATTTTCATAATCCGGGCAATATTATACAGTCTTGGACAATTCGTAGATTGTAAGTAAACAATTTTTTTCGATGTCAAAGATCCAAGATTTCAATCAGCAATTTCTGTTGATCAATAAACAAGTTTAGACTTGTTTACACAAAGTAACTATGACTGTGTGTCGAGTCGAAAAAGGTGTGAAGTGGCCGTTAATTGGGGCCACAAAATGGATTTACTATTATTTAGGCGTGAAAAAGTGACTGCTGACCGAATGAACCAGGTGACCATTTAATAAATTGATCTAAAGAAGAAAATTTGTCGGGAGGAGTTCAAAAAGACCGTTAATGACAGGTGACCGCTTATGCCAGGTGACCGTTAGCACAGGTTTGACTGTACTCATATATCATGTAGGACAAGTTCAAACATGGGTCATCTGGGATCAGACACTAGGTCACCAGGACAAATCACAGAAAAACATTGATAACATAAGACTTCATGACACAGGCTCAACATAATGTTAAAATCAGTAAACTATGATTGTCATGTGAGTGATAATGGTCGTTTAGTTCCAACATTGCCTATTTTTCAAGCATTTTCTATTCAATGTTTTTTAGCTCACCTGGCACAAAGTGCCAAGGTGAGCTTTTAGGATTGAGCTATGTCAGTCGTCGTCCGTCGTCAGTCATCCGTCGTCAACAATTTCTTTAAACAACATCTCCTCCTAAACCACTGGATCAATTTCAAGAAAACTTCACAGGTGTGTTCCTTGCTTGCCCTCTTGTTTATATAATGTGTACCGGTATTTAGAAATTGGTCAGGATATTTCTAAGCAACAATTCGCAGGTATTGAAAAAATGAAAATCTGTTATATTTCCCTTTGTACAATTGTAACAATAACTGTGTCAAGGCGGCATCTGGGGTATTCATCACCTTTATAAACTTTCATTGTCAGTAAATATTTATTTGGTTACTTGGCAAGTGTTTGTTTGTTTGATCGAGTTTTACGCCCCTTTTCAACTGTCAGAGTCATATGAGGCTGACAGTTCACCTAACATCATTCCTGGGAAGAACTAGTACTAGACTCCCATCCTCTGTAAGCAACTACATACTTTCTCACATAAAGAGGCATGATTGTATAGGATTTATATTAATTAGTTTGATTCTCATGTACTCTGGAAACTGCATTACATGCATTGGTGTGTGATTATTTTACAAGCTCACTTACCAAATTGATCATGTTGAGATAAGTGGTTTCTAGGCTTGTAAAATCAATCTAATACAATATTAGACCTCATTCGTATCTAACCAAACTAGAATTCAATCATACTGAACAAATAATTGTAGTTCCATTTTCCCGTAGAAATCATTGATTAAATCTTACATGAAACAAGTTTTGTTCTATTGATACAAATGATAATGTTTGCTTTATCTACAATACTTTTGTGTAATCTGACATCCTTGTACATACTGAAATTTCCAACAGAGACATCCAATGAATAGTGAGACTGTGCTTACTGACGTCAATAAAAAACGCTACAATGAAAAACGTGAATAACTTCTGTTTCTTAAAATATTCATATCATGACAGACGCACCATATATTTAGCTCATAACGCGTCTATTAAAGCGAAATAAAACACCCTCTCTGGCCCCTATGTTTCCAGGTATGATTAGCTGCATGTTTCGCACGTGCGGCCCGTGCGCCATTGTCACGAGGTTTTGTCAATTGAAAAAATCAAATTTATATGCTATAGTTGATTTACAAGTTGAAATTCAAAAGGAAATAAGTAAATTAAAAGGAATTAAAATGCCGTGATTAAATACTGAAAATCGAGCATGGGCTTTAGGAATGCTAGAAAGTGGAATTTCACAAACTGAATGAAGTCGCTAAGCGATTTGGTGTTGCAAGATGCACTTTTGCGAGGTTAGTTCAACGCGTAAATACCACTGGGAGCTTAGCAGATAGGCCTCACTCAGGTGCGCCACGTGTGACATCTGTACATCAAGATGTTTATATCTGTCAACGTCACCTGCGTGACCGCTTTACAACGGCCCAATCGACATCTTTCCAAGTTGTCGGTTATCGTGGTCAGACTGTGAGCAGAAAAACTGTAAGAAATCGCTTGAAGGAGCGTGGGATTATCTGCAGAAGACCTCAACGTGGAGCTATTCTTACGGAACGTCACCGTCGTGATCAGCGTCAATGGGCACAGAATAACCTCCAACAAAACTGGAGAACAGTCATATTCAGCGATGAATCCAGGTTTAACCTTTCGAATGCTGACCGACGATTTCGCGTGTATAGGCGACGTCATGAATGTTTCGCACGTAATTGCATCTTGGAGTATATAACCTTTACGGTGGAAGAGGCGTAATGGTGTGGGCAGCCATCAGCCATACTTTAAAGATCGATTTGTTGTGATTAATGGAAATATGACAGCACAGCGCTACATAAACCAGGTTTTACGACCCTTAGTTTCTATGTTCCGTCAACGTCCAGGAATGACCATCCAACACGATAATACATGTCCTCACGTAGCCAATATGACAAGAAACTTTCTTAATGGCAACATTATTGATGTTTTGCAATGGCCAGTCAATTCCCCGAACTGCAATTCCATCAAAAACATGTGGGATGTTCTTGGACGCCGTTTACGTCAGCGTCACCCCCACCCGCAAAACGTTCAGCAGTTTACACAGGCTTTACATCAGGAGTGGGCACGTATTCCACGGTACATGTTGCGTTACTTGTGTGGGTCATAAGACGAAGATTGCAAGCAGTCGTCGCAGGACACGGAGGCCATACTCGATACTGACATTTTGGACAGGGCAATGTTTTTGTATCACCATTCTGAACATCTCAATGGCGATAAAAACAAATGAAATTTTGTATACATATTTGAAAATCTCTTTATATTGGTATTTATCAACAGTTGTAACTGTTACTACCATACCGTAGTAAATATGCATACATAAATACAGGTGAAGCGTTACTTTTTTACGTCAGTGTATATAAATTGCTGAACATCTCTATGTTTTTCAGTTTGACATCTTTGCTATCAAATGACCGATTACTAGCAGTATGGCAAGTCTTATCCCTGTCAGCTGCATTGCCATATATGCATTTCCAAGTCGTCAAAGTCATAGAATCGTATGCACCAAAGCAGTCTTATGGAAGGAGCAGCTAGTCTTTTGCAATGGAGTTAAAATTAAAAGTCTAAGGGACTTATATCCAGAGAGTAAGCGGTAAAATCTCCTGCTGAGTTTCGGCGATAGTAATGTCTGGTCTTCTTTGTTCTTATGTTAAGCAGTGTGTTACCCAATGAATGTTGATTCATGCACAAGAAACTTATGAAAATTGTATGTTCTGATCCATAGCTTATTCCAACAATGTGAGCAATATCATTGCAAACTACTTTTCTGTCAGTATCAATAATAATTCTTTCCCCGCAAACGAAGTTTGAGAGGGGGCACATGGGAGTCACTCTGTCGGTTGGTTGTTGGTCGTTCATTCGGTTGGTCTGTCTGCATAAAAGTTTGTGGAGCAGAGTTATGTCCCCTTGAATGTAGCCGTATAGTGTACTATTGCATTATTAGTGTCAAAGTGGCGGCGGGGGTATTAATCACCTCTGTGACAGCTCTAGTTTCACTTTCTTAATGTTGTCCAGAGATTGGGCTGGATTTAACTCTTCTATCTATGATAAACACAGTCTATCTATGCGCTGCTACTTTTGAAGCTTTATATATAAGAGTGTTGATCCTCTGCTATCAGGCTGGCCATGGTGTATCGTATGGTGGTATGTGAGGTATTGTCATGTTGAATGGTGTCAGGTAAGCACACTCTCAATTTATCTGATGGCCCTCATATTATTTTTTTATAATAAAAAAAAAGAATCAGTTCTGTAAATTTATCATCATGGGACATGTTAAGATATTTTTGCTGTTATTTACAGCTCACCTGAGTACATAGTGCTCAAAGGTGAGCTATAAGGATCAGTCAATGCCAAGTGTCCATTGTCTGTTGTTCTCACTGTGGGGTAATTGGTTGGATCTTCACTAAACCTTATCAGAATGTTTGTCTTAATGACAAATGGACAAGTTCGTACATGGATCATCTGGGCCAGGGAAACTGGTAAAATGTCAAATGATAATGTTTTGTAGTGTCAATAATTTTAATAAGAAGTAATTTCTCGTTTTAAAGGCTTAGGTAAAAACATTTGCTATTTTAAATTTTAGCTCACATGTCACAAAGTGACAGGGTGAGCTTTTGTGATCAATCAGTTTTTGTCCCGCGTCGTGCGTCATCAAACTTTACCTTGTGAACACATAAGGGGTCACATTTTTAGCTCAATTTTCATAAAACTGGGTCAGAATGTTAATATCGACAAAATCTTGGACGAGATCGATATTGGGCCATTTGGGGTAAAAAACTAGGTCAGCAGGGCCAAATAAGGGAAAACCTTGTGAACACATTAGAAATCACTGTTTTGATTGGATTTACATGAAACTTTGTCCGAATATTTATTTCAATGATATGTAGGTCAAGTCTGATAATGGGTCATTTCCAGTAAAAAACTAGGTCACTAGAGCAAATTGCTGGAAAACCTTGTGAACACTCTAGAAGTCACTGTTTTAATTGGATCATCATGAAACCTTGTCAGAACATTTGTCTTTATAATATCTTGGACGAGTTCATCGCTAGGTCAAATCTTATGAAAAACCATGTTAACACTGTAGATTTCACAGTTTTAATTGGATCTTCACCAAACTTTGTCAAATTGTTTGTAAAATGATACAACAGTCAAGTACAAATATGGGTCATCTGGGGTCAATAACTAAGTCACCAAGTCAAATCTTAGGAAAACTTTGTTAACACTGTAGATGTCACAGTTTTGATTGGATCTTCACCAAACCTTGTCAGAATGTTTGCCTCAATGATATGTGGGTCAAGGTTGAACATGGGTCACCAAGTCAAATCTTTGGTAAAAACCTTGTAAAAGCTCTTAATGTCATGGTTTTAATTGGATCTTGGCCAAACCTTATCAGATTGTTTGTCTTAATGATATTAAGATAGTTTGCGGTGTTGCTCAGCAAAAAAGAAAGTTTGTTAGAATGACATGAAATTTGGAGGAATTATATCTGAAGTAGCAGCGCTTATGAAAATGTAGTTCTTTTTACAGTTTGACGTCGGTAAAAGCAACTAAACAACATTAAAACGCCACCTAGCGTCAACAGCTATGTGAACGACTCGTTGTACTTTTCCACTTGTAGCTTTGCTATAAATTGTCATACTTTGCGAATGAGCGAATGCAGTTGTCTACTGAATAGTATTCATCAACGCTTTGAATGTCCATGATCGCCTGGCGTGTCGAAAATTAACCGACGCCAAAACATCATTATGGGGACGTTTTCTCGACGTAAAATATTCAGATAAATGCAAATATAGCTAAAACGCTGTGGTAGAAGTTTTTCAAAAATTAACATTGTGCAAAACATTCATTTATCTACACATTAAGCAAACAAAATCTATACCTCTTCAGGCTACTTTTTTCAGTATTGTAACGTTTCTTGCACCACTTGAAATATAAACACAGCGTCATTACGTCATTATTAAGGCCATTTTCGCACTTTATACTTTGTTTATTGTAAGCGCATGTTAATCTTATGTTTCCATAATAGATATTTGTAGATTTTTTACAATTCCAACAATTATAGTTAGTAACGTAATATACATTTTTAAAAGCAATAAATGCTTTTGCCGACCTAAGATCAGCACAAGTCTATGGTCTTCTTTTAGGAAGTTGTAATGTATGCAGTCATAAAAATATTAACGTCAATATGTTACCATAGTATTAAAACAACAATGTTTCTATGTAAACTCTGTTGTTTATATTCTAAAGATAACAAAATTTCATGATAATCATTTTTTACAATCAATAATATATAGTACCGGTGTAACAGGCCATTCTTTCCCCCCTGGCCACTTTTTCCCCGGGAAAAATTGGCCTAGGCCTTTTTTTCCCCTGGGGAAAAAGTGGCCTAGGCCATTTCTTCCCCCTCTAGGCCACTTTTTCCCCCCTGATTTTTTCATTTGTATATCTACATCTTTCGCTTAACGTTTGTTTGTTTATATTTCTGAGTTTATATTTACTTTTGTATGTTCATATTTCTGAGTTTATATTTACTTCTGTATGTTCAAATTTCTGAGTATGTATTTACTTAAGTATGTACAAATTTCTGAGTTTATATTTACTTCCTTATGTTCATTTTTCTGTGTATGTATTTACTTCTGTATGCTCATTGTTCTGAGTTTATACTTTCTAAGTTGATACTTACGTCTGTAAGTTCATATTTCTGAGTTTATATTTGCTTCTATAGTTCATACTTCTGAGTTTATACTTACTTCTGAATGTTCATATTTATGAGCTTATACTTACTTCTGTAAGTTCATATTTCTGAGTTTATATTCACTTCTATAGTCCATACTTCTGAGTTTATACTTACTTCTGAAGGTTCATATTTTTGGGTTTATACTTATGTCTTTATGTTCATATTTCTGATTTTATACTTATGTCTTCATGTTTATATTTCTGAGTTGCCAAGAGTGGAAAAAGTGACTAAAAATGTAACCAATTAATAAAATGGTTAGCTTTATTTCAGAATTTAAGTGAGGGGAAAAATTGGCAAAGAGGGTAAAAATTAGCCAATAATGTATAGTATTTCTGAAGACGGGGAAAAGTGACCAAGAGGGTAAAATAGCAAAGAATCATGACGCAATACTGTTATTATATAGGGGAAAAGTGGCCTAGATGGGGAAGAAATGGCCTAGAATCATAATGCAATACTGTTATCATTAGGGGGGAAAAAGTGGCCTAGGGGGGGGGGGGGAAGAAATGGCCTAGAATCATAATGCAATACTGTTATCATTAGGGGGGAAAAAGTGGCCTAGGGGGGGGGGAAGAAATGGCCTAGAATCATAATGCAATACTGTTATCATTAGGGGAGAAAAAGTGGCCTAGGGGGGGAAGAAATGGCCTAGAATCATAATGCAATACTGTTATTATTAGGGGGGGGGGGGGGAAGTGGCCTAGATGGGGAAGAAATGGCCTAGAATCATAATGCAATACTGTAATCATTAGGGGGGGGGGGGGGGGGCAAGTGGCCTAGATGGGAAAGAAATGGCCTAGAATCATAATGCAATACTGTTATTAATAGGGGGGAAAAAGTGGCCTAGGGGGGGAAGAAATGGCCTAAAATCATAATGCAATACTGTTATCATTAGGGGGGAAAATGTGGCCAAGGGGGGGAAGAAATGGCCTAGAATCATAATGCAATGAAGTTATTATTAGGGGGGAAAAAGTTGCCCAAGGGGGGAAGAAATGGCCTAGGCCTAAAAAAGGCCTAGGCCAATCTTTCCCCGGGGGAAAAAAAGGCCTAGGCCAATCTTTCCCCGGGGAAAAAAAGGCCTAGGCCAATTTTTCCCCGGGGAAAAACTGGCCGGGGGAAAAAATAGACTGCTACACCGGTATTGAATCGTTACATTCATTATTCACACCACAATAAAAACTGTGCTGTAAGTAATATGCATTTTACAACACATAGTAATTGGTTGATATACAGAATATGACATGTTTAATCACATACAGTTAGCAGGGTACAAGTATCACGTGATATGTTGTTATTGCCATGACGACTTTATATGGTTGACAGGTAAGCCTCTGCTTGCTGTAATTTTAGCGCAACATGTAGTAACAACTTTTGCGTCAGACGACAAGTTTTGTATTTCGTAAAAAGTTTTTTGCAACTTCACAGCGACTTCCTTCTCACTGAAAACCTGCAGTTTTTTTCTCAACATCCAGGACAAACATAAAGTCCTCTCATGTTGGAGCATCGGAAACTGCATAATGCTTAACGTATTCTCTTTATAGTGATTCTTGTACGAGACATTCCTTCGTGTGTTTACTAATTCTGGATGATGTTATCTGTACAGTGTTAGACTGCCCGCAAAACCACATACATCAGGAAAAGGTGTATTTTTGAATGATGACTTTTCAGTTAAATGCAAAAAATGATTAACTGAACTTCTTCAGCCACCGACTTTTTGGCGAAATTTACACACTTCTTAATCTTTGTCAAATGACCAACGTCGTCATGTTCAGTATTCGATAAATATGACAATCAAGCAAATATTTTTTTTTAGTGGTGTCAACTCAAAATAATGGCGAGTAACGCGCTGTAAATAAATGATCTACCAAAGTTGTAAATAAAATTATGCAGAACTCTGGTTGTCATAGCAACCATTAGGAAAATCTTTTAAACAATTCTTAACTTGTCAGAAACAACAATATCTACAGCATAGATACTTGGTTTGTACATTTAGTATTATCTAGTAAACCTCTACCTGGTTTATTCAAATTACGGTCATGGGGTAAAAATTTGCTCCCGGTAACTTGATTTTACATACTCTCGTAAATATATGAAATCTTTTAAAATCTTTTTGTCCGAAGCAAGTCCTTGAGCTATGATATTTGGTGTGAAACATTATCTAGCAGACCTCTACCAAGTTTGTTCAAATGATGGCCCTGGGGTCAATTTCTTTTATTAACTTTGATAATAGTCTTTTCATCTTGTGAGCGATTATTGGTAAAAAGGTAAGAAGTAAGAGGATATAGTTACCCCCCCCCCCCGCATTTTGTCTATGTACACATTTTGAATGAAAAATACGTTAGTACAACATCTATTATGTCATTATATGCATTATATTCGTGTCCTAACGTAGTAACTGTTCGTAAATTGCACATTTGTATGTACATTCAACCTGACCTTGTGAAGTGTACAAATTTAAACAAAAATGAAGATCTTTGAACATACAGTGTTTCCAATTTTTTCTCTTCACAATAATTGTTTTCTTACATTGATGTCTTCATCATCAAGTTATAGTATAAATCAGAAGATCAACCCTTAGATAAAACAACCAAATTTGATGAATATTGCTCCAACCAAACATTGTCTTTATGTGCAGAATGATTGACGTCATTTTGGCATGGTATGACTTAAGGAAACGTTATGATACTGAAAAAAGTAGCCTGAAGAGGTATAGATTTTGTTCGCTTAATGTGTAGATAAATGAATGTTTTACATAATGTTGTTTTCTGAAAAATTTCTACCACAGAGTTTTAGCTACATTTGCATTTATCTGAATATTTTACGTCGAAAAATACTTAATTTCCAACACGCCAGGCTCACAGCTAACTGTATCATGAATAGATAATAAAAATATAAAAAAAAAAATTCAAAATTTTTTTTTATTAATATATTAACAAGGTATATTTCAATGAAAATTCTCTGGGGTGACTTTTGTTTTTCAATTTCATCAAGGATTCCGGTGAATTCATGCAAATGAATATACTTTTTACGGCCGTAATTGAACAAAATCATATTCCTGCATTGAAAGCTTTATTTATTTAAATTATTTTACCTTCATAACATGTAATTCAACGTTTAAATTCCGATTTTATCTAAATATCAACGTAAAAACTTCATTCTGTCGATGACTCTAGAGAAATCCCAGTGTATTTTGTAACGTTCGTTTTCATTGGCCGGGAACCAAGTACGTCCTTTCACCTGGGAAAACCCCTTTGAAAACGGCCAATGAAAATCGTTGTCACAAACTGGATAGCATGCGCGTCATATGAACCAAAATGGAGTCTATCGGGGATAAAAATTAAAGCCGAAAGTTTGTTTATTGCTTAAACATTCACATGTAACGAATTTACAAATTGTCATGGGGGTAAATGTGTTCCAACATTTGTGTTTTCTAAGTGTAGCTGTTCATTATATTTGTACACAACGGTTAAGACTAATTATCGTCTATTTTATGTAAATTTAGTGGATGTCAAAATCACCTCAGTGATCGTCCCGAAGCATTGATTTACATTTTGTGGCATAACTCGTAAACTAGGCGACGGATTTCTCTGGGATTTTGCATGAATGTTGTTTTAACGATATGTTTTATGAATATAATCGATCACTGGAAATATCTTTAGCCAGAAATTTTTTTTGATGCTTTAAAAATCTTGGGATTTTTGTTGAAATATACCTTGTTAACATATTAATAAATATTTTTTTAATATTTTTTTTTTTTTTAATTTTTATAATCTATTCATGATACAGTTACCTGTGGCCAGGCTTTCATGGATATTCAAAGCATTGATGATGATCACACAGTAGACCACTGCATTCGCTCATTCGCAAAGTTCGAATTTTCAATCTATGACAATTCAAAGCAAAGATATGAAGGGAAATGAACAACGAGTTGTTCAGATAGCTGGTGCGCTAGGTGGCGTTATAATGTTGTTTAGTTGCTAGGTTACCGATGTCAAACTGTCAAAAGAACTACATATTCGTAAGCGCTGCTATTTCAGGTATAATTCCTCCAAATTTCATGCCATTCTAACGAACTTTCTTTTTTGCCGAGCAACACCGCGAACTACCTTAAGGACAAGTTTAAATATAGGTTACCTAGGGTCAAAAACGAGGTCATGAAGTCAAACCGTAGGAAAACCTTATTAACACTGTAGATGTCAAATTTTGATTGTATCTTCATCAAACCTTGTCAGAATGTTTGTCTTAATGATATGTATGTCAAATTCGAACATGGGTCATCTGGGGTCAAAAACTAGGTCACGAGGTCAAATCTTAGGAAAACCTTGGCTATGCTGTAGTTTTCATGGTTTTGATTGGATCTTCACCAAACCTTGTCAGAATGTTTTTCTTATTTACATGTAGGACCAGATTTAACATGGATCATCTGGGGTCAAAAACTAGGTCACCGGTTCAAAACAATGTTTTAATGAATGAACAGAGATTGTCATGTGAGCGATATAGGGCCATCTTGGCCCTCTTGTTTATATGATTCTGGTGATAAATCAGCAGTTATGCATTCACACAAAGTCCATTGTAAAATTTACTTACTTTGCATGCACTGTTTATTAGCTCAAAGTGCTCATTATGAGTTGTAGACTGGTCGCCCTCTCTGTCAACAAGTGTTTTGAATAAACTCCTCTGAAAACAACTAGTTAATTTCAAGCAAATTTCACAAGAACGATCCTGGTTGATAAGGAAAACCTTAAAATATCTGTTTGGCCAAAACTAGATATTTAGTTTGTGGCATTGTGTTGTGCTCCATTGTTATCACAGTGTTTTCACTTGTTTTGTTTGGTATGTTTGGAAAGATATAAAGGTTATTATACCCCCACTTCCATTGTAAGGGGGGCTATATAGGAGTCACTTTGTCGGTCGGTCGGTCTGTCCAGAAACTTGTCCACACTGTATCTTCTCAATTGATTGAAGGAGCTTTTGTGATCGCCCTGCGTCCATCGTGCGTCGTTCGTCGTGAAGTGGCGTCCATATTTACTTAAAACAACATCTCCTCCTACACCGCTATGCCGATTGCAACCAAACTTTGCTGGAATGATCCTTGGGTGGTCCCCTTTCAAAGCTGTTCAAAAAATAAAATTTCATTAAAAACTCTGGTTGCTATGGCAACAAATAGAAAAAACTTTAAAAATCTTCTTGTCCGAAACCACAGGGCCTAGAGCTGAGATATTTGGTATGTAGCATTGTCTAATGGAACTCTACAAAGTTTGTTCAAATTATTCCCCTGGGGTCAAAATTGGCTCCGCCCCGGGGGTAACTTGATTTTACATAGACTTATATAGGAAATTTAAAAAATCTTCTTGTCAAAAACTAAAATGCCTAGAGCTTTGATATTTGGTGTGTAGCATAGTCTAGTGGACCTCTACCAAGTTTGTTCAAATTTTTGCCCTAGGGTCAAAATTGGCCCCGCCCCGGGGGTCACTTGATTTATATAGACTTATATAGGAAAATTAAAAAAATCTTCTCCGAAACCGCAAGGCCTAGAGCTTAGATATTTTGTATGTGGCATTGTCTAGTGGACCTCTTCCAAGTTTGTTCAAATTATGGCCCCGGGGTCAAAATTGGCCCTGCCCTGGGGTTTATTCTATTTTATATAGGAAAATTTAAAAAATCTTCTTCTCCGAAACCACAAGACCTAGAGCTAAGATATTTGGTATGTAGCATTGTCTAGTGGACCTCTACCAAGTTTGTTCAAATTATTGCCCTAGGGTCAAAATTGGCCCCGCCCCGGGGGTCACTTGATTAATATAGACTTATATAGGAAAATTTAAAAAATCTTCTCCGAAACCGCAAGGCCTAGAGCTTAGATATTTTGTATGTGGCATTGTCTAGTGGACCTCTACCAAGTTTGTTCAAATTATGGCCCCGGGGTCAATATTAGCCCTGCCCTGGGGTTTATTCTATTTTATGTAGGAAAATTTTAAAAAATCTTCTCCGAAACCACAAGGCCTAGAGCTAAGATATTTGGTATCTAGCTTTGTCTAATGGACCTTTTTTAAATCTGTTCATATAATGGCCATGGAATAAAAAACGGCCCAGATAGGTCACCTGATCTTACTTAGACTCGTATAGAAAACTTCAACAATGTTAATCTCCAAATGACCTTTTCTCCTGGTGAGCATTTATAGGGCCATCATGGCCCTCTTGTTTAATTGCTTGGTACATTTGTTCACCATCATGGGACGGTGTGTCATGCGAAAGAATTAAGTCAATATCTCCAAGGTCAAGGTCGCACTTGGAGGTCAAAGGTAAAAAATGAGCTTGTACGGTCCATAACTATGTCATTCATTGTGAGATTTTTTAATTGCTTGGTACATTTGTTCACCATCATGGGACGGTGTGTCATGCGAAAGAATTACGTCAATATCTCCAAGGTCACACTTGGATCTGTTACAAGGCGGTATATGGGGTTATTTTAAGTCACTCTGTGGCAGTTCTAGTTCCTCATATTTCTACACTTTAAATCAAGTCTCAAGTTTCTCAAGCTTGTTGCAACAGTTCCCTAGCACTAATAACTTGGAAATGATTGAATCAAAATTTGAAGATGATTGTGTTACAGTATCAGCCATTCGTCTAGATGGCACAACTCTTCCGGTGTCAAGGTAAGGTAATTTATCTTTGACCGACGAGGTGGGCACATGAGAATAGCTACCCTTAGGAATAAAGAATTTATACCTGTCATGTGTAAAACAAGCCACTCAAATCAAAAGCAAAAAACAATCCATCACTTAATGAGTCTATATTCAATTGCCTCTGTGTATTTACTTAGTACAACCCCACAAAGTATATGCCAGTATACATTCCTAGTTCCTGGACAGTTATATTGTCAATGTCCAAAGTGAAAACCAAGACAAATGCATAAATGATAAATTATGATAAGTTATTTCCACATTGAATGGACATTACTGATGTCGTTTGAAAGAGGTGGTTTGCCGCGTCGACCGGAACATACTTCTGACTGACATTTGTTGTTACAAGGAGTTCTTTGGAGTAAAAGATACATGGAAATTGCAGGCGAGGAAAATGAAATGCTGTTTCAGAGAGGGAATCATTGCAGAGAGGAAAAATTTCGAGGGGAACACTGTACACTATTTATGATAATTTATTTTTACCAGTACAGAACTATGTTTAGATACTTCTAGTTAAGTAAGAATGAGTACATCTGTTTTCTGTTAAAAACTGGTGCAAGACTCCCATTTTCTTTTCTAATTACAATAATTTAACACAGCACCAATCACCATTAATTGTCTGAAGCTAAGTTATTGATCTTTACTTCTCCGCAGTTCTCTAAATGGGTTTCTGTATGTCTTAAGCATTCTAATTATCTCTAGTGAGTTGCTTTCTCTGTAGATGTTTGATTATGATACTGAGACCTTTTGTATGTGAATGCCTAAGCATAAGCTGTCCATTCTTAACTGTTAGTATTTTCTTTTAGATAAATGATATATGTTATACATCAATAGCAGACTTCGTGAAAGGGAAGAATATCTGCCAGACATTTGGTCTGACAAGCTTGAAAATTCAGTCGGACAGAAAGGAAATCTGTCAGACTGAAAAAAGTAAACAAGTATAAATGCATATAAGTAAGTAAGGTAAATAAGTCACTGGAAAGCCAGTCCAATGAAATAAGATCCTTTATCGGACCAACACACAATCAATCGGACAAGTCCGCTGGTCTGGCGCCTATCGCAGAAGCCTGCAGTAGAGCTATTTGATTAGGTGCGTCACATAAGCTGCTTACCGTTATTATACCCCCAGATATGAAATATATGGGGGCTATATTGGATTCACGCTTGACGGTCGGTCGGTCGGTCGGTCGGTCCGTGCGTCTGTAGACACAATTTGTCCGGACAATTTCTCAGCAACTACTTACAGGATTTTAATAAAACTTCACAGATGTGATCAGTAGTAAGCCTAGTTGTGCTAGCTTAAAGCATTTTTCGTTCGGATTAATTTTCACTGAGTTATACCCCTTTGTTGTTTTTATACAGTATATACAATAGGCAAATTTTGTCCGGACAATTTCTCAGCAATTACTCACAGGATCTCAATGAAACTTCACAGAAGTGATCAGTAGTAAGCCTAGTTGTGCTAGCTTAAAGCAATTATTGTTCGGATTAATTTTCACTGAGTTATAGCCCTTTGTTGTTTTTATACAGTATATACAATAGGCAAATTTTGTCCGGACAATTTCTCAGCAATTACTCACAGGATCTCAATGAAACTTCACAGAAGTGATCAGTAGTAAGCCTAGTTGTGCATGCTTAAAGCAATTTTTGTTCGGATTAATTATCACTGAGTTATACCCCTTTGTTGATTTTATACAGTATATACAATAGGCAAATTTTGTCCGGACAATTTCTCAGCAACTACTCACAGGATCTCAATGAAACTTCACAGAAGTGATCAGTAGTAAGCCTAGTTGTGCTAGCTTAAAGCAATTTTTGATCGGATTAATTTTCACTGAGTTATAGCCCTTTGTTGTTTTTATACAGTATATACATTAAGCAGATTTTGTCCGAACAATTTCTCAGCAACTATTCACAGGATTTCAACGAAACTTCACAGAAGTAATAAGTAGTTAGCCTAGTTGTGCATGCTTAAATCATTTTTCATTTGGATTGATTTTCACTGAGTTATAGCCCTTTGTTTTTTTCTACAGTATATACAATAGGCAAATTTTGTCCTGACTATTTCTCATTGACTACTGCCAGGAATTCAATAAAACTTCTCAGAAGTGATGAGTAGTTAGCTTAGTTGTGCATGCATTAAGCTTGTCTTGGTTGGTTGAATTTTTTCACTGAGTTATGGCCCTTTGTTGTTTTTATACAGTGTATATACAATATCTCAGTAACTACTCATAGGAATTCATTGAAACTTCACAGAAGTTATAAAAAGTTGTGCATGCAATAACCAGATTTTGTTTGGATTAATTTTCACTGAGTTATGGCCCTTTGTTTTATACAATTAGGTAAATTTTGTCCTTACTATTTCTCAGCAACTACATGCAGGAATTCAGTGAAACTTCTTAGAAGTGATAAGTAGTTTGCCAAGTTGTGCATGTCCACAATAGGTTTTGTCCAAGTAAATTTTAATGAGTTATGGCCCTTTGTTATTTTTTATATAATGTATATTTAGAAACTGGTCAGGATATATCTAAGCAACAATTTGCTGGTATTAAAAAAATGAAAATGCATTATATTTCCCTCTGTAAAATGTAACAATAACTGTGTCAAGGCCGCATCTGGGGGTATTCATCACCTTTAGTGATAGTTCTAGTTTCATTCAGTATATCAGTACGACAGTAGGCTTGTCACCATCAAAATGACAAAAAACCTTGGGTTGGTTAGTTTTTGTATCAGTTTGAAAATACATTTATGTTACAGGGCAGGCCCTTCTAAGAAGTATTTTCCTGTTTCTTTACAGACTACTGGTTTACTTATAGTTGGTTTATCATATATTCAAGATGATTGAAAATGTCATGTCTGAAATTTAATTGTCGTCAGAAAATTACAAAAATACAAATTGTTAGATGTAGTTTGTACAACTGATCACAAATAACAGATTTTCAACTCAAACTTGGCATATGCAAATTTGTATGCCCCTATATCGATAAATCGGGGGAATATTGTTTTTAGCCTGTCTGTTTTAACTTTAACTTTAACCTTTCCAAAAATTAATACACTATCACCTACAATCAACAGACTTCATAATGTTCATTTCTCATGACAAGCTCTACAGGACTTGTGCATTTTCAGGTCAGTGGGTCAAAGGTTAAGGGAGCATTGTGTTTCAAAGAATTTCTAAATTTCTTTTACTCCTCCTACATTTCTCATGGGATTTTGATGATTTTTTAGGGATTTTGATCAAATTTTCATGGGAATATTGTTATCAAGTTACCCAGTGCATATGGTCCAGGTTTTGTGATTCGATCATTTTTTACGGAATTATAGCCCTTTGTTTATTTTGTGTCCTGAATTTCTTCTGTCACTCTAAAAGGATTTTGACAAAACTTTGACTTATTGTCACTAAGAACGCCAGCACATATATATATACTGGGTTTTGTGATTTGATTATTTTTAGCTCACATGAGCACTTGTGCTCAGGGTGAGCTATTATAGATACCATATTTATATAGCGCCCTTTTTCATACTGTTCGTACATTCACTTGTGCTCAGGGTGAGCTTTTGTGATCAGTCTTCATCTGGCGTTGTCAAACTTTTACCTTTTCAACACACCAGGGACCACATTTTAGCTCAATTTTTGGAAAACTTGGTCAGAATGTTAATATCGACAAAATCTCGGACGATTTTGACAATGGGCCATTTTGGGTAAAAAACTAGGTCACCAAGGCCAAATAAGGGAAAAACTTTGTGAACGCTCTAGAAATCACTGTTTTGATTGGATCGTCATGAAACCTTGTTTGAATGCTTGTCTTTATAATATCTTGGACGAGTTCGAACATGGGTCATCTGGGGTCAAAAAAATAGTTTGCTAGGTCACACTGTAGATTGCACAGTTAAAATTGGATCTTCACCAAACCTTGTCAGAATGTTTGCCTCACTTATATGTGGGCCAAGGTTGAACATGGGTCAGCTGGGTTAAAAAACTAGGTCACCTGGTATAATCTTTGGTAAAAACCATGCTTAAGCCCTAGATGTCACGGTTTTAAGGGTGGTCACTCATGAAATCGAAAAAATTTCTAGTAACAAGGATGTTTTGATTCTAACATGTCATTCAGTTTTTAGTATGAAAAGGATATGTCCATGATTCAACTTTTTAGCTCACCTGATTCATCAGGTGAGCTTTTAGGATTGTTGAATGTCGGGCGTCCGGCCACAATTAGTTTGTTTACACTCTAGCATCCGCAGCTCTTAACGAATCGTGATTAAACTTGCTCACAATGTATATGGCCACAATGTCTCGGCTAAGTTCGATTATGGGCAAAATCGGACAATAACTTCTAGAGTTATGGGCCCTTGAATTACAAAATTTACTATATTTAGCTTGTTTACACTCTAGCGCCTTCATTTATTCACCAATCCTAATCATATTTTCAGTAAATGTGTATAAAAATAACCAAAAGATCTTGAACAAGTTTGATTATGGGCGGAATCGAACCAGAACTGCAAAAATTATGGGCCCTTGGATTAGAAAATTTGCTACGTTTTAGCTTGTTTAACAGTATTATACCTTCATTGTTGGTTTTGATCTCAAAATCTACATTAAAATGGGTTATACGAGTTGGAAACTATATTATCTGGTCATTAGTTATTGTGACTTTGTTCTCAGGTGAGCCATCTTGGCCCTCTTGTTTGTAAAATTACTTTTTAGTGATGTACCCAAAATCAGTGATTTTCCTAATAATGGTTTTGAAAAAGGGGGTGGGGTACAGAAATTATCAAATATTTCAGAAGATATTATCCAAATCACTTAAAAATGTACTGGGTGTATCACAGCTTGAATGTAGAAGAAACTTTAAGCATTGAATGTCCACTTTATGCCAATTTCTTGACTGTGTACTATTTCAAACACTGTGTTATTTACCAAATTAATATCGATAAAAAGGCTAAAAAATGAGCGGTTGTGAATAAAGTTTATACAATTTTTTAGCTCACCTGATGTGAGCTTTTAGGATCGTTGAATGTCCGGCGTCCGGCGTCCACAATTAGTTTGTTTACACCCTAGCAACCACAGCTCTTAACGAATCGTGATTAAACTTGCTCACAATGTATATGGCCACAATGTCTCGGCTAAGTTTGATTATGGGCAAAATCGGACAATAACTTCTAGAGTTATGGGCCCTTGAATTACAAAATTTACTGTATTTAGCTTGTTTACACTCTAGCGCCTTCATTTATTCACCAATCCTAATCATATTTTCAGTAAATGTGTATAAAAATAACCAAAAGATCTTGAACAAGTTTGATTATGGGCGGAATCGAACCAGAACTGCAAAAATTATGGGCCCTTGGATTAGAAAATTTGCTACGTTTTAGCTTGTTTAACAGTATTATACCTTCATTGTTGGTTTTGATCTCAAAATCTACATAAAAATGGGTTATACGAGTTGGAAACTATATTATCTGGTCATTAGTTATTGTGACTTTGTTCTCAGGTGAGCCATCTTGGCCCTCTTGTTTGTAAAATTACTTTTTAGTGATGTACCCAAAATCAGTGATTTTCCTAATAATGGTTTTGAAAAAGGGGGTGGGGTACAGAAATTATCAAATATTTCAGAAGATATTATCCAAATCACTTAAAAATGTACTGGGTGTATCACAGCTTGAATGTAGAAGAAACTTTAAGCATTGAATGTCCACTTTATGCCAATTTCTTGACTGTGTACTATTTCAAACACTGTGTTATTTACCAAATTAATATCGATAAAAAGGCTAAAAAATGAGCGGTTGTGAATAAAGTTTATACAATTTTTTAGCTCACCTGATGTGAGCTTTTAGGATCGTTGAATGTCCGGCGTCCGGCGTCCACAATTAGTTTGTTTACACCCTAGCAACCACAGCTCTTAACGAATCGTGATTAAACTTGCTCACAATGTATATGGCCACAATGTCTCGGCTAAGTTCGATTATGGGCAAAATCGGACAATAACTTGAGTTATGGGCCTTTGAATTACAAAATTTGCTATATTTAGCTTGTTTACACTCAAGCGCCTTCATTTATTCACCAATCCTAATCATATTTTCAGTAAATGTGTATAACCAAAAGATCTTGGACAAGTTCGATTATGGGCGGAATCGGACCAGAACTTCAAGAGTTATGGGCCCTTGACTTAGAAAATTTGCTATATTTTAGCTTGTTTACACTCTAGCACCTTCATTTATTCACCGATCCTAATAATATTTTCAGTAAATGAGTATAACCAAAAGATCTTGGACAAGTTCGATTATGGGCGGAATTGGACCAGAACTTCAAGAGTTATGGGCCCTTGACTTTGAAAATTTGCTATATTTTAGCTTGTTTACACTCTAGCGCCTTCATTTATTCACCGATGCTAATAATATTTTCAGTAAATGAGTATAACCAAAAGATCTTGGACAAGTTCGATTATGGGTGGAATCAGACCACATGTTTAAGAGTTATTGGCCCTTGACTTAGAAAATTTGCTATATTTTAGCTTGTTCACACTCTAGCACCTTAATTTATTCACCGATCCTAATCATATTTACAATGAATGTGTACGACCTGATGGTTTTGGACATGTTCAGTTATGGGTGGAATCGGACCACAACTTAAAGAGTTATGGGCCCTTGGATTAGAAAATTTTCTACGTTTTAGCTTACAAGTTTAACAGTATTATACCTTCATTGTTGGTTTTGATCTCAAAATCTACGTAAAAATGAGTTTTACGAGATGGAAACTATATTACCTGGTCGTTAATTATTGGCCTTTGTTCTCAGGTGAGCGATAAAGAGCCAATGTTGCCCTCTTGTTTATATTGATTATGCTGAAGTAGGTTAAGCATCAATTAAAAATATGACATGATAAGTCTATGTCCATGTTCATATAAGAAAGTTATCATGTGAAATGTTAAGTCTCTTAGCTTTTTTTTCAGTAAAACATAGACATTTCTTAGTTAATGATCTATTTCAAGCCAAAACCACTGCATACTGAATAAAAAACCGCATATGGATATCAGAAACAATATTTGATGGACTTGCTTGCATTTTTCGATGAATATTTTTCAACGGATTTGTGTTCATAATGCTGAACTTGATGAAAACTTACCCCACCCACTGCTTTACAACAGTAACTAATTTAATATAAATATTAAAACGATGGTTTATATCATTTTTAAGAACTTCAATGAAACAATATATTTGTAAACCAGGTTATATAAATGTATTCATACACAATAAAACAACCTTTAACTGATGCATACTGAATGGCCTATTGTTGTTGTATATATAGATTGACTGCCGATATCTGGTCGAATGTCATAAAAGCAGTAAAAATTTGCGATGAAGAAAAATGCCGTTTTGAAATTATTTATGCACTTAAATGACATCGTTGACTACATTAAACTATAAAAAATACAATAATTTCAACTTGAAATTATACAACATAATAGTGAGACTGCTTTGTGTCACACATGCTATGGAGTGACCACCCTTAATTGGATCTTCACCAAATTTTGTCGAGATTATTCGTCTTTTTAATATTAAGGGCAACTTCAAATATGGGTCACCTAGGGAAAAAAACTAGGTCACGAGGTCAAATCTTAGGAAAACCTTATTAAGACTGAAGATTGGATTGGATCTTCACCAAACCTTGTCAGAATGTATGTCTTAATGTTATGTAAGACAAATTCGAACATGGGTCAACTGGGGTCAAAAACTAGGTCATAAGGTCAAATCTTAAGAAAACTTTGTCTATGCTGTAGTTGTCATGGTTTTGATTGGATCTTCACCATACCTTGTCAGAATGTTTGTCTTATTTATATGTAGGACAAGTTCTAACATGGGTCATCTGGGGTCAAAAACTAGGTCACAGGTTCAAATCTTAAGAAAACTTTGTCTATGCTGTAGTTGTCATGGTTTTGATTGGATCTTCACTATACCTTGTCAGAATGTTTGTCTTATTTATATGTAGGACAAGTTCTAACATGGGTCATCTGGGGTCAAAAACTAGGTCACAGCTTCAAAACAATATTTAAATGATTGTCATGTGAGCCTTTTGTGAATCATGTGGTCCTCTTGTTTATTGCTCATGCTGGTAAATCTCTTGCTTCCCTGAATTAAGAATCATCATAAATTGCTTCATACTAGTATTTGATATTGATGACCTTGTTTTCCTTGGAAGATGTGGAAATCAGTTGACCTAATACATTTGTTCTCGTAATCATATTTTCTATATGTGTACTATTTCCTTGATGCCAAAATTATTATGAAGCCTGTTCAATTGGCAAACAGGAAATTACATTTTGTGGAGATGAATAGAAGATAATTGAGGAAACTGTTTCATATTTTGTGAACACTCCTTTGATCCAGAGAATCTGATGCAGAAAGTACTATCTATGAAAATGGCGAAAGAAAGCACTGATATTCATCACTCTGTATTAATTCACTATATGAGAAGTTGACAGACTGAATAGATTTCATCATTTAATACCTGATATCAAAATAAATCAAATTTAACACCAGGGGCCGTATTTATAAATATGTTGATTTGGCTGTGTTGGAGCAGTCGAGGAACTGCTCTCTTGTTGACCTGACATCTGATGATCTCCCTGACCTGTTTCGTACAGCGGTTGTGAACTCTTCAGAGGACTTGACCGTTATATTGGCAAGTACAGTAAATCTTGCTCATGCGACCATGTGTATTAAGTGACCTTTTTCTTAAGCGACCACTTCAAAATCCCAGAGCGTTTTTGCACTATGTTTTTAATGTATTAAGTGACCTTTGCTCAACACGACCAGCGACCACCAATATGTCAACAAAATACGCCAGATCTTTTCATTAAGCAACCGTTTAACAAGTCAAACTGTTAATTCCCATAGATTGTTAATTGTAAACACAGACATAATTAACATGTGATGAATGTGTAAAAAACATGACCATAATCACTCATGTATGCATAGAGCACTTGCGTGTAGGACACAGGTAAAATATGTGTTTCCTAGGGAAAATTATTTTTTTGAGTATAAGAATTAGTTTTTAGCAAAATAAATGACGAAAGACATCAACAAAAAAAAACACGCACAATTTTGTTTACAGTAACTTTGCGTTATGTAAGTATTACGAAAACGTGATAATGACTTTTGTATCAAAACACCAATTAATTTCTCAACCCAAGTATTCATTCTTCTCAACACCATGAGGGTAATTAACTGCACGATCAGCAAAATTTGTTGTGGATTTTCAAACTCGCGGCTGTTACAGGCGTCTTCGACAACAAAATCAATGAAAAGTACGGAATCGTACAGGTTTTTAGACTATCGCTATGAAAAAGATTAATTTCCCTTGTTTCGCATTTGACAAATTTCTTCCCCGATAAAAAATAGATTCAATTTGTCTTTATTGTTTTGTCACGGATAAAATGGACTGATCTTTGCACCAACGTATAAGACACAATAGATTTTCAGACACAATTTTTTATTTAAAAGCGTTCATGTTAAAAACGAGTGAAAAATCGTGCGAAGAGGTAATACTGTACCGTAATGGAATATTGTAGTCATAAGAGGTACATATACTTTATTGCACCATTGCTATACATTTCCCCTACTTTTTACCTCATCACTAATGTGTTTCATTGGTGATCTTTCCATAAGGTACTGTCTGTTTTCCATGAACAAGGTGAAATACCTAAATAAATTATTTAATTAAACCTGGATTTTCATTGCATAATTATCATAATTACTTTTGTTTGTAACACAGTTGAACACCTACTCACAATAAAAGTGCTCTGCTTCAATCATCGGAAACTTGGGTGGTCGCTTAATACAAGATTGACTGTCTGTATTTGTTTGCGCTTGTATAGTCGACTGCTGTACATGTATACTGTATATATACTCAGTGGTGCAGGTGCCAGTTTGAAGCAAGACTTCTGATTGGCTGAAGGGATACTATGGTGCCGTTGAGCCTTTGTGATCAGTCTTTTTGACCGGCGTGCAGCGGCATGCGGTGTCAACTTTTTTAGTTAAATTTTCTGAAAACTGGGTTAAAATGTTAATATCTACAAAATCTCGGACATTAGTTTGATGATGCATGGGTCACCTGGGGTCAAAAACTAGGTTACCAGGGCAAATTGCTGGAAAACCTTGTGAACACTCTAGAAGTCACTGTTTTGATCTTCATGAGACCTTGTCAGAATGTTTGTCTTCATAATATCTTCAAGAAGTTTGAACATGGGTCATCTGGGGTAAAAAACTAGGTCACAAGGTCAAATCTTAGGAAAACTTTGCTAACATTGTAGATGTCACAGTTTTGATTAGATCTTCACCAAAACTTGTTAGGATGTTTGTTTTAATGATAATTATGTAGGACAAGTTTGAACATGGATCATCTGGGGTTAGACACTAGGTCAACAGGTCAAATCACAGGAAAACCTTGATATCAGCAGACCTCATGACACAAGTTCAAAACAATGTTTTAATGAGTAAACAATGATTGTCATGTGAGTGATATAACCATCTTGGCCATCTTGGCATTTGACCGGATTTCCAAAAATATTGACACATTTCCTTGTCAAAAGACGACGTTTTAACTGAACTAGTACTTGCAGTAGGTTTTTGACAGAAGACTTGCCATTGGTTCGGTGATCTGTCGCGCTGGTCTTAAGAGTAGGAGGTTCTATATTCTCCTCCACTGTCATGGGTGATTTCATTTTGCCAGTTTTAGCTGCGGCAACCATGCTCTCCACCATTATTTCATAAAGGTGATGTAAAAGAATTCCACACCACATGTGTTGTACGACAACTATAATATTATAACTTCATTATAAAAAACTTTCCAATTGAAAGTTGAATTGGTATAAACTACCAGTATAATTATATAAATATTATAACATAGTATATTTTACGACAAGGTTGGTCATGTATAAGGTTAAATCGATCACTTAAACAGACATGTCTTGCTACCTCGACTGATATAAGCGCACTGATATATCATTTGGGAGCTCAAGTATTGATGATGTAATTAAATGATATAAGAACAGAAATTTTTGGTACCATCGAAAGTTGTCAATATCTCATACATTGAGTGTAAATTTATAAAAATTCTTGACTGTAAGCCTTTTCTTTGATCAGCATAATTATAATATGAACAAGAAAATACTGATTTATCATAGAAAATGAAGTGTTTACTTCTCTAATTTCCATCTGGTTGTATCTTTAGAAAATTAATCAGGCTGACTAATTCACAATTTTGAGCCATTGAAAGTTGCTTTATTTCAATAAAATTTCTTATTGAGAGGTGATAATAAATTTAAAGTAGGTTTGTCAAATTGAATACATACATGCAAATTCGATGAGTGTACAGGTAAGCCATACTTACTCATAATGATTCTACTGTAACATTGTTATGTCTGGTTTTGCAAATATTTTAATGACAATATTCATTTTCCCAATGAACTGGCTTTGAATCTAGAGCTGTTACAGCATAGTGACCGGAGGTCTCCTAGCGTTAATTGTCTGTTCTCTTTATTTTGTAGACTGGATAAACTTGGTTCTTGTTTGAGAAATAGTTTTCCTGGAGTAGGGAGTGTTGCTGTTCAGGTATGTGTTGATAAAGATTATTGTATGTTTTTGTAAGTTTGCTTACATTAATATTCAGCATACTTTTTATGCCCCCGGCATCTTTGAAGTCGGGGCATATAGTGATTGTCCTGCCCGTCCGTCCGTATGAGGTTAAGTAGATTTTACCGTTTCGTCTAGCACCAATACCACTTGCTAGAACGCTTTGATACTTACACAGTTGTTGCGTATAATCATTCTCAATCCACCTGCATCAAGAAATCCCACTTTGACCTTGACCTTGACTTAATTTGGACTTAGAATGATTCTGTACCAGGTTAAGTAGATTTTACCGCAGTGATTTTTTTTCCCTATATAAGTGGTACCGGAAAACGGACCCATTCTCAATTGCAAACGGACCTTTCACAATCTTGAAACTAGATACAACGGACCCTTTCACAAATGGATACATTTTTCACAATTTGTGTTAAAATTCACAATTTTACACCGTATGATTGTTGGATCATTTTGAAATAAAGCGTCGGAATGATCTTGACTTTATTCATACCAAAATATAACATCGTCCATATAATGCGGTACCCCGTATAATGTGCGCATGCGCAGAGTTCTTTCGTACTAAGTTTGCATCATAATTTCGGTTCACTTGTGTGTAAATCTTAGTGTGAATCGATGTCAACGTGAACTGGTATGGGGATGAAAAGTCAAGCATCTAAGATGTTTTTTTACCTTATATAACAGGTGACGAATATCGGCATCATCCCCAAGCAAAATAGGCTAGTTTTTTCCCCATTTAGAAGCCAAAAATTCCCTTCGAAAATCAGTTTTCCCCTATGAAAAATTTGCCAGAAAAGGTAACAATTTGTAAATAAACCCTTCAATGTCCGATGACGAGTGCAATTTTCTGAAAATGCTGTGTCTAACATTTGTTATTTTAGATTGATTTTCTGAAAATGGCTTTGTTTACCACTGGAAACGAAAGTGGGTCAATTTTACAGGAATGCCGTCATATCTTTAATTGACCACGTTGATGTATGTTGTTTGTTTGTTTGTACCTATCAACACAAATTTTAATTGCCCAAATCTGTGATTAATAATGCAGATGACAATTCTATTGAGTTCTTCCTTTCTGCATTGTCAGTGGTATTGAATAAAGTCTGTACCATGCAGTACGGTCCGGGTAGTATTTTCCGAAAATTTACTGGATATTATATTCATATGTTTTGATAGTATTTATGGAATATCTACTACAATATCATGTTATGATGTTGCATAAAGCATTATCGTTGATATAATATCAAAGAATCATTAATATTCAAGAGCGGTCGTATATTTATATGTCCACGAAGTATACTAATTTCAGACAACAAATTTCGGATAACTAGGATGTCATCTAATGGATATTTCATGTAAACCTGTTCAAATTGTGGTATCTTATCTTATCCCCAACCACCCCCAAAAAAACCTGATCTTTAAGATTGCTTAAATTACAACCATGATGCACAATTCAACTTATTATTACAAAGCACAGACCAAAGCAGCAGCCAAAGGATGTCAAATGGTTGATTTAAGGTTGATTTTAATGCATGCTCCTATTTTCACAATTTTGACGGTACCGGACCCTTCACAAAATCCTGAAAAAATTCACTGTACCGTTTCGTCTAGCATCAATACCACTTGTTAGAACACTTTCATACTTTTACAGTTAGTGCGTATGATCATTCTCAATACACCCATATCAAGAAATCCCACCTTGACCTTGACTTAATTTGGACTTAGAATGATTCTAGACCAGGTTAAGTAGATTTTACCGTTTCGTCTATCACCAATACCGCTTGCTAGAACGCTTTGATACTTCTACAGTTGTTGCTTATGACCATTCTCAATCCACCCATAATAATCAAACACCGACTTTGACCTTGACATTGTTCAAATGGGCTATTGCTGCACAAGCATGCCACCGGGGGCATACACGTTTATTGAACGCAGCGTTCTTGCTTATGAGATGAATTTACTTTTTAATTCTTCTCATATAGCGATCACGCAGACTATGAATTTCAACACTGCACTGCTCTGTGCAGTAATCTTAGGGAGCGCTTCATACTACATTTTTTCGGTCTTATTCTTTATTCGCTAACAGAGCGATACTGCACGCAGTCCAAACACTCATCTACACACAGCCACCAAGCAAATACCATCGAAGCTGTTACTATATCGATTGTCTATTTTTAGCGTTTAGGACCCAACTCTCTCGGAAACTTCATATACGCACTCTGTCGGACACTTCATTGGTCATTGTTGTTTCATATACTAACTCGCTAACAGAGCGTTAAGTACTGCGCAGAGTTAAACACCCTGAGATTTACTTACTGCTATAACTGTATTGATTTTCTATTTTTAGCATAGTATAATCTACTGTACCTGGTATCATTTTGACACAAGGTTTAATAAAAAGTGTGTTTTTCAGCTGTTGAAAGTAAAACCAAGGAAATTGATAATCAATGTATATATTTCAACGAACAATGACAAAGAAATATGACAAATAACCCACTAGAGTTCATTCAATTAACAAAAAACATGTGCTAATTGATGCGGTCATCAATGGGATTAAGTTGGCTGACAGTATGGGTCCCTAATTATTATCAAATTTTAATGTCACCTGGAGTTTTATGGTGCCACATTGTTTTTACAGCTGGCATGTGTGACAAATTTCCATATCTGATTTAATCTTCTCGTGGGTGGGACTTATTTATTGAAGAACAATATGAATCAAATCAATTCGTTGTTCAACCTAAACAGATACCTTTCCCTTCGAAATATCGCCGATTTTTTTATTCCAAAAATTTTAATTTCCAATAATCCATGAATAAAAATATTTCGTCTGTTATTCAGTAAATGTTGTAAATACCATGTAAACACAAAACGAGTCATATGCGCTGATCACTCGACGTTTCTTGAACACAGAAGTCTGCAAGCACACGGTTAATTTTTAACATCAATTATGCTAGGAGATTTGTTGAAACATATGTAAATATTGTCCTTTATTCCATATCATCAATCAAATTTGATGCAGTAAAAGTCATATACGACTGCTTTACTCGTCTTTGATGTAAAACAATATTCAAGTCACAAAGACTCACCGCGAATGCGTGTGAAAAACAATTGAAAACATAACGAATTTGGTGTTAATTGATGCAGACATCAATGGAATTCAGTCGGCAGAACACTTCCAGTACAGTTTATGGACAGGCCCGGACTTCTCTGTAAGAATTCAGATTTTCCGCTAATCTACCATTTAATTCTTTATGACCACTGGTAATAAGTCCTCAATCAATTTCAGCAGGTATTGATGCTGGTCAGAATTCTGGTGGATCATAAAATAACATGAAAATAAATGACCATGTGGTTCATTTTAAGCTCACCAGCACAATATGCTGAAGGTGATATTTTGTGATCACTTCATTTCCATTGGGTTCCGTGTGTTGTGAAGTGGTGTCCATATTTTCTTTTAATAACATCTTCTCCTGCATTACTATGTCTATTGCAAAACAACTTTGATGGAAGAACCCTTTTAAAGGTGTTCAAAAGATAAATTTAATTTAGAACTCAGGTTGCCATGACAACCATTAGGAAAAGCTTTTTAAAAATCTTCTGTTAAAATAATCAATGCCTAGAGCTTAGGTATTTGATGGGTAGCATTGTCTTATGGACCTCTACAAAGTTTGTTTATATTTCGGCCTTTGGGTAAAAAATGACCCGCGGTTAAACAGGCTTATATAAGAAAATACATAAAAACCTCCAAAACTACCATGCTTAGAGCTTAGATAACATTGTGTAGTGAACCTCTACCAAGTTTGTTCAAATCATGGCATCAGTGTCAAAATGAGCTCTGCCCCGGTGACACTTTTACAATTTGATTTTCAGACTGATCAAGGGAGAATTGAAAAATCTTTCCATTAATGAAAGGGCAATGTATTAGTTGAAATATCTACCCTATTTTTAGCTCACATGTCACAAAGTGACAGGGTGAGCTTTTAGGATCAGTCTTCGTCCGGCGGTGTGCGTGCGTGCGTCGTCAAACTTTTTGTTGTGAACACACTAGGGGCCACATTTTTAGCTCAATTTTAGCAAAACTGGGTCAGAACGTTAATATTGACAAAATCTCGGACGAGTTCAATATTGAGCCATTTTGGCTGAAAAACTAGGTCACCAGAGCCAAATAAGGGAAAACCTTGTGAACACTTTAGAAATCACTGTTTTGATTGGATCTTCATGAATCTTTGTCAGAATGTTTATTTCAATAATATGTAGGTCAAGTTTGATAATGGGTCATTTCCGGTAAAAAACTAGGTCACTAGGCAAATTGCTGGAAAACCTTGTGAACACTCTAGAAGTCACTGTTTTGATTGGATGATCATGAAACATTGTCAGAATGTTTGTCTTTATAATATCTTGGACGAGCTTGAACATGGGTCATCTTGGGTCAAAAACTAGGTCGCTAGGTCAAATCTTATGAAAAACCATGTAAACACTGTAGATTTCACAGTTATAATTGGCTCTTCACCAAACTTTGTCTAATTGTTTGTTTTAATGATATAACCGTTAAGTATAAATATGGGTCATCTGGGGTCAATAACTAGGTCACCAGGTGAAATCTTAGGAAAACTTTGTTAACACTGTAGATGTCACAGTTTTGATTAGATCTTCACCAAACCTAGTCAAAATGTTTGCCTCAATGATATGTGGGTCAAGCTTGAATATGGGTCAGCCGGGGTCAAATCTTGTAAAAGCTCTAAATTGCATGGTTTTGATTGGATCTTGGCCAAACCTTGTCAGAATGTTTGTCTTATTTATATGTAGGAAAAGTTCTAACATGGGTCATCTGGGGTTAAAAACTAGGTCACCGGTTCAAAACAAAGTTTTAATGAGTGAACAGTGATTGTCATGTGAGCGATATAGGGCCATCATGGCCCTCTTGTTTATTCTAAAATGATTTCTATGGTTTGGCAGTGTTACATTTAAGGCACAATTAAACTCCAATATTGATTTTAACATTTACTGGTCATTAATTAGAGCAAACATATAAAGAAATGGAAACATCTTATTCGTTACATGTACTTTACGATAGTACAATATAGTTCAATTAAAGATATATATAAAAGTCAGCAAATGAAGGTGTATAGTACTAGTGCAATACATGTATGTTAATTTTCTGCAGCCAGGCAATATGTAACATATTAACAGGAAATTTTGCGATCAAGTGATAAATGACAGTTTTATGGTCCTCCTGGTGTTATACTGACCACATGATACAGTTATCTACTGATTACAGCTAGAGAAGTTTCTTCTCAGATTTTCGGGCCTGTCCTAGAACTGAGTATATAATTATCAAAATAATGTGTCACCTTGGTGTTTTATGACCCTCCCTTCCAATATTTTTTTATCTGGCACATGCTACATACAGTCAATCTTGTATTAAGCGACCGCCCAAGGGAAAGACCAAAAGTGGTCTCTTAATACAGCGGTCTCTTAATACAAAAACCTGAAGTTTCTGATAGTTGAACTATACCTGAAGTACCAGCCTTGTTTCATGCATGTACTGTTTGCTGCAGAGTAATTTTATTGTGAGTAGTTGTTCAACACATTAGTGATCAAAAAGTAGGGGAAATGAATAGCAATGGTAAAATAAAGCATATGTACCATAATATACCGGTATTGTACTATTTGAAGTGAAATGCATCGTTGATGACGTATCACGTATTTTTTATGACTACAATATTCCATTACGGTACAGTAAATACCTCTTTGCACAATTTGTTCACTCGTATTTGACATGCATGTTTTTAAATCGAAAATTGTGTCTGTCTTATACTTTGGTGCAAAGATCGGTCCATTTTATCCTATTTTTTTACCGGAGAAGAAACTTGTCAAATGTGAAACAAGGGAAATAAATTGTTTTTCATAGTGATTGTCTCAAAACCCGTACGATTCCGTACTTATCATGGATTTCGTTGTCGAAGACGTCTGTAGTGGATGCGAGTTTGAAAAATCAACAACAAATGTTGCTGATCGTGCCGTTAATTACGATACCCTCATGGTGTTGAGAAGTATGAATACTTGGGTTGAGAAATTAATTGGTGTTTTGAAACAAAAGTCATTATCACGCTTTCGTAAAACTTACGTAACGCAAAGTTACTGTAAACAAAAAATGGTGCGGTTTTCTTCAATGTCTTTCGTCATTTACTTTCCTAAAAACTATTTTTTTACACTCATAAAAATAATTTTCCCAAGGATTTCCAATGATACAACACATATTTTACCTGCGTCCTACACTCAAATGCTCTATGCATACATGAGTGATTACGGTCATGTTTTTCACATGTTCGTCACGTGTCAATTATTTCTGTGTTCACAATTAACAATCTATGGGAATTAACGGTTTGACGTGTCAAACTGTCGCTTAATGAAAAGATCTGGCGGATTTTGTCATATTGGGCATATTGGCAGTTGCTGTCGCATTGAGCAAAGGTCGCTTAATACATTAAAAACATAGTGCAAAAACGCTCGGGGATTTTGAAGTGATCTTAAGAAAAAGGTCGCTTAATACACGTGGTCGCATGAGCAAGATTTACTGTATTTGAACATAGATTTAATCCATGTGGGTGGACTTGCAATTAAAGATCAGTCAAAAACATAGTCCACCACATTTAGCATGCCAAATTTTGATCAACTAGGTCAAAGTTTTTGTACTATGGTACACTTTCACAACCTCTGATAGATTTAAAAACATCCTTTGAACTTGACACATTTATCAGACACTCTGTCTGGGTCACGATGACCTTGATTGCTGGACATAAATTTCCTGAATGTGCACCATCAATCACTGGCACTGAGCCAAGTTTCACCTTTGCACATTAATTTAATCTTGAGTGTAAAGTATTGATTTTTAGCTCACCTGATTCATCAGGTGAGCTTTTAGGATTGTTGAATGTCCGGCGTCCGTCCACAATTAGTTTGTTTACACTCTAGCAACAGCAACTCTTGACGAATCGTGCTTAAACTTGCTCACATCGTATATGGCCACAATGTCTCAGCTAAGTTCGATTATGGGCAAAATCGGACAATAACTTCAAGAGTTATGGGCCCTTGAATTACAAAATTTGCTATATTTAGCTTGTTTACACTCTAGCGCCTTCATTTATTCACCGATCCTAATAATATTTTCAGTAAATGAGTATAACCAAAAGATCTTGGAGAAGTTCACTTATGGGCGGAATCGGACCAGAACTTCAAGAGTTATGGGCCCTTGACTTTGAAACTTTGCTATATTTTAGCTTGTTTACACTCTAGCACCTTCATTTATTCACCGATCCTAATAATATTTTCAGTAAATGAGTATAACCAAAAGCTCTTGGACATGTTCGATTATGGGTGGAATCAGACCACATCTTCATGAGTTATGGGCCCTTGACTTAGAAAATTTGCTGTATTTTAGCTTGTTTACACTCGAGCGCCTTCATTTCTTCACCGATCCTAATCATGGACAAGTTCAGTTATGGGTGGAATCAGACCACAACTTCAAGAGTTATGGGCCCTTGGATTAGAAAATTTGCTACGTTTTAGCTTGTTTAACTGTATTATACCTTCATTGTTGGTTTTGATCTCCCAATCTACGTAAAATGAGTTTTACGAGATGGAAACTATATAATCTGGTCATTAATTATTGGCCTTTGTTCTCAGGTGAGCGATAAAGGGCCATCGTGGCCCTCTTGTTTATTGTATGTCTCATAGTAAACAGAAATGGCAAATTTAAGAAAAAGGATAAGGAAAAAACACAGACTTTGTGTCAGTTTGTACACATTATATTGCCCTAAATATTTGCCTAACATATATTTTTGCATCGCAAGTAAGAATAATTAAATACAATAAATTTGGCATATATAGACATGTGTCAAAACAGTAGCATTTCCCAATAACCTGTATGAAGATTGTGTGCCATGTTTATCTGATCCACTATCAGTATACAGTACTAGGTCTCGTTTCAGGCAGAATTATTATGCCCCCGGAAACAAAGTTTGAGAGGGGGTATATTGGAGTCACTCTGTCGTTCGGTCGTTGGTCAGTCGGTTCGTCCGTTCGCATAAAATATCAAAAGTTTGTGGAGCAAACTACTTTCACATTCTTTAAGCAATTGCAACGAAACTTGAAATATGTTATCACCATGAAGTATAGATGTGCAAGACACAATTTTCATTCCCAGCGATTTACTCATTTCAGATTTATGTCCCCTTGAACTTAGCTGTATAGTGTAGAATGGCACTCTTAGTATGTGGAGCAAACTACTTCCTCATTTTTCAAGGGATTTAATTGAAACTTGAAATATTTTATCAATATAAAATGTAGATGTGCAAGACACAATTTTCATGCCAAGTGATCCACTCATTGCAGAGTTATGTCCCCTTGAACTTAGCCGTATAGTGTACTATTACATTCTTAGTGTCAATGCGGCAGCGGAGGTATTAATCACCTCTGTGATAGTTGATACAGTTTTAAATTTTGTATCGATTCAGAGATATCCCTGCATCACAAAATTCATCTCATTTCAGGCCTTCGGGCCTTTGATTTATTGTATGTCTCATAGTAAACAGAAATGGCAAATTTAGGAAAAAGGATGAGGAAAAAGCATGTGACTTTGTGTCAGTTTGTACACATTATATTGCCCTAAATATTTGCCTAACATCAGATATTTTTGCATAGCAAATAAGATAAGTTAAATACAATCAATTTGGCATAATTCAGAATTCATAAAACCTTTATTTAGCATTACAATGAAGTGATAAAATGACCAGGTGTCAATGGAAAAAAATTAGAAAAGGCAAAAATAAGCTTACAGATTTAAAAAAAAAATTATTCCCCTTTATTTCTTTTAATATACAAAAATGACACCATTAAAAGGTTATTAAATTATGAACAACTTTTATATTTACTATAAAAACAGTGATGAAGTAGACATGTGTCAAAACAGTAGCATTTCCCAGTAACCTGTATGAAGGCAGCAAAGGGGCATGCCCAGGAACTGCTGTGTCTTGCTTTTCGTACACCAAAAATGCGTTTGTCACTTGTAAAACCAATTATTACCGAAAAGTCAAAGGGTAATGTGAGTTCATAAATGACCATATAACGCACGTCGGTATTTGTAGGTCGGTTTGAATAAAAGGCTGTCAGCCTTTTATTGACGACAACGATATTTCCAATTCATCTGAGAGTTTAACTGCTCACGTGCGCTGCCTTTCAAGTGAACATAACATGAGCAATACTTACTATTTCAGTTTGTTGACATTTTTTCCGCGGTATTTTCGGTTTTGACAGATACCGAAAGGGTTGAGTTGTGAATATGACGAATAATTTCTGAGGCCGAAATCGGCAGATTTGGTAAATCTTAAAATGAGTATTTTGAGTAAACTAGCGAGATATTTCGTAAATATTTAACAGGGCTTTAATTAATTGATTTAGGCATTAAAATTATAACAATTTGATTGCTATTCGAGGCGCTTCAGTTCTAAATAAATAAACAGTACTAGGTCCTCGTTTCAGACAGAATTATTGATACAGTTTTAAATTTTGTATTGACTCAGAGATATCCCTGCATCACAAAATATATCTCATTTCAGGCCTTCAGGCCTTTGATTATTGGTTTGTATGAACTACAAGAAACCAGACCCTTACTAGACAATTCTTTCAAATGAGTCCTAAAGGAATGATACAGTAGACAACTATTTATAAGTGAATTGTTAAAAATGAAATGGTAAAAAATATACGTAGTGCATTTTCAAAAAATATTTTTTCCATCTTGATGTCTATGTCATTCCTAGGTTTTTGATTCACTGAATATTTTATACTGAATGTTTGGGTTATAGCTTAAGGTAGAATAAGTCTCATTTTAAGATATCTCTGATTTTGTCAATGACTTTACGAAATATAAAACTTGTTTAAGTGGTATTGTTTAATACCAAGTAGTTAAGTTGCGCCAAATTAATTTTAATCCTAATTTGGTTACCTTTTAAGTACTAAGGTGGTTAAAAGATAGAGTTCTTAAAATAGTCCTAATTAATGATTACATCATTATGGGTACAGATTAAAAGAATAAGTTGTTGAAAGGTAGCTGATTCACATGCTGTCTCTGTTCCCTGTCCCTGGTGGTCTTTTATCTCATCTTGTCTATTCAAAGGAAGTCTCTGTTCCAATGTTGTCTCTGTTCACAGGAAGTCTCTGTTCCAATGTTGTCTCTGTTCACAGGAAGTCTCTGTTCCAGTGTTGTCTCTGTTCACAGGAAGTCTCTGTTCCAATGGTGTCTCTGTTCACTGGAAGTCTCTGTTCCAATGTTGTCTCTGTTCACAGGAAGTCTCTGTTCCAGTGTTGTCTCTGTTCACAGGAAGTATCTGTTCCAATGTTGTCTCTGTTCACAGGAAGTCTCTGTTCCAGTGTTGTCTCTGTTCACAGGAAGTCTCTGTTCCAATGTTGTCTCTGTTCACAGGAAGTCTCTGTTCCAATGTTGTCTCTGTTCACAGGAAGTCTCTGTTCCAGTGTTGTCTCTGTTCACAGGAAGTCCCTGTTCCAATGTTGTCTCTGTTCACAGGAAGTCTCTGTTCCAATGTTGTCTCTGTTCACAGGAAGTCTCTGTTCCAATGTTGTCTCTGTTCACAGGAAGTCTCTGTTCCAGTGTTGTCTCTGTTCACAGGAAGTCTCAGTTCACAGGAAGTCTCTGTTCCAATGTTGTCTCTGTTCACAGGAAGTCTCTGTTCCAGTGTTGTCTCTGTTCACATGAAGTCTCTGTTCCAATGTTGTCTCTGTTCACAGGAAGTCTCTGTTCCAATGTTGTCTCTGTTCACATGAAGTCTCTGTTCCAATGTTGTCTATTCAAAGGAAGTCTTTGACCCCATGTTGTCTATTCAAAGGAAGTCTCTGTTCCAATGTTGTCTATTCAAAGGAAGTCTTTGACCCCATGTTGTCTATTCAAAGGAAGTCTTTGACCCCATGTTGTCTATTCAAAGGAAGTATTTGACCCCATGTTGTCTATTCAAAGGAAGTCTCTGTTCCAATGTTGTCTATTCAAAGGAAGTCTTTGACCCCATGTTGTCTATTCAAAGGAAGTCTTTGACCCCATGTTGTCTATTCAAAGGAAGTCTTTGACCCCATGTTGTCTATTCAAAGGAAGTCTTTGACCCCATGTTGTCTATTCAAAGGAAGTCTCTGTTCCAATGTTGTCTATTCAAAGGAAGTCTTTGACCCCATGTTGTCTATTCAAAGGAAGTCTTTGACCCCATGTTGTCTATTCAAAGGAAGTCTCTGTTCCAATGTTGTCTATTCAAAGGAAGTGTCTGTTCCAATGTTGCCTCTGTTCATAAGAAGTCTATTTATTCCCCCAGATATGAAATATGTAGGGGCAATATTGGATTCACGTTTGACGGTCGGTCTCTCTGTGTGTCTGTAGACACAATTTGTCCCGACAATTTCTCAGCAACTACTGACAGGATTTCAATGAAACTTCACAGAAGTGATCAGTAGTAAACCTAGTTGTCCATGCTTGAATCATTTTTTGTTTGGATTAATTATACCCCCAGATATGAAATATGTGGGCGCTATATTGGATTCATGCTTGATGGTCGGTTGGTCTGTGCGTCTGTAGGCACAATTTCTCAGCAGCTACTTACAGGATTTCAATATGAAACTTCACAGAAGTGATCAGTAGTAAGCCTAGTTGTGCATGCTTATAGCACTTTTCATTTGGATTATGCAGTAGATTTCATGGTTTTGATTGGATCTTCATCAAACCTTGTCAGAATGTTTTTCTTATTATACCCCCAGATATGAATTATATGGGGGCTGTATTGGATTCACGCTTGATGGTCGGTCGGTCGGTCAGTCCATCCGTGCGTCTGTAGACACAATTTGTCCGGAGAATTTCTCAGCAACTACTTACAGGATTTCAATAAAACTTTACAGAAGTGATCAGTAGTAAGCCTAGTTGTGCTAGCTTAAAGCATTTTTTGTTCGGATTAATTTTCACTGAGTTATACCCCTTTGTTGTTTTTATACAGTATATACAATAGGCCAATTTTGTCCGGACAAATTCTCAGCAACTACTCACAGGATCTGAATGAAACTTCACAGAAGTGATCAGTAGTAAGCCTAGTTGTGCATGCTTAAAGCATTATTCGTTCGGATTAATTTTCACCGAGTTATAGCCCTTGGTTGTTTTTATACAGTATATACAATAGGCAAATTTTGTCCGGACAATTTCTCAGCAACTACTCACAGGATTTCAACGAAACTTCACAGAAGTAATAAGTAGTTAGCCTAGTTGTGCATGCTTAAATCATTTTTCATTTGGATTGATTTTCACTGAGTTATAGCCCTTTGTTTTTTTCTACAGTATATACAATAGGCAAATTTTGTCCTGACTATTTCTCATTGACTACTGCCAGGAATTCAATAAAACTTCTCAGAAGTGATGAGTAGTTAGCCTAGTTGTGCATGCATTAAGCTTGTCTTGGTTGGTTAAATTTTCACTGAGTTATGGCCCTTTGTTGTTTTTTATACAGTGTATATACAATATCTCAGTAACTACTCATAGGAATTCAATGAAACTTCACAGAAGTTATAAAAAGTAAGCCAAGTTGTGCATGCAATAACCAGGTTTTGTTTGGATTAATTTTCACTGAGTTATGGCCCTTTGTTTTATACAATTAGGTAAATTTTGTCCGTATCATTTCTCAGCAACTACATGCAGGAATTCAGTGAAACTTCTTAGAAGTGATAAGTAGTTTGCCAAGTTGTGCATGTCCACAGTAGGTTTTGTCCAAGTAAATTTTAATGAGTTATGGCCCTTTGTTATTTTTTATATAATGTATATTTAGAAACTGGTCAGGATATATCTAAGCAACAATTTGCAGGTATTAAAAAAATGAAAATGCATTATATTTCCCTCTGTAAAATGTAACAATAACTGTGTCAAGGCCGCATCTGGGGGTATTCATCACCTTTAGTGATAGTTCTAGTTTATATGTAGGACAAGTTCTAACATGGGTCATCTAGGGTCAAAAACTAGGTCACAGGTTCAAAACAATGTTTTAATGAGTAAACAATGATGGTCATGTTGGCCTTCTTGTTTAGTAACGGGGAGGTTTAATGTAGAAGGTAATCGCTGGAAAAATTGAAGCACAGATAATAAAATAAATTACAAAATAGTTAGCCTAGATCATTGGTTAGAGGTAAAATTTAGTAAAATATGTGAGTTTTACCAAATTTTACTATCTTCATGAAATAAGACACTTAAAAAAATGATATAATGTTATTAGGAATTACAGTACCATGCAGTATATTGGATGAGAAAGCCAATTCAACTCAAATTATCCTAATGCAGCAGAAATGGGCTTACAATTAGGAGACCACTTCCTAGTTATCCCAGAAAACACACTATCACTGCAATAATAGCAACAATTTGTATCAGAAGTGATCAATAAATCATCATAATTGGATGACATTCACAACTTCATGCATATAGAGACTTTCACTCTGCATTATTGATGACAAAATGTCCTATAATAAAGTGGGATATCTGTCAACGTGTACTATTCAATGCATTACAACAGTTTCAGACATACTCGGTCAATAAAACTTGAGCAATTTCAAACAATTTCTTTCCATCTCTTTGACTTCTTGCACAATTAACTCATTCTTTTTATATCCATTTAAATGTACAGAAGGAAATTGCAAGTCACTGGCAAGCTCTCTCTCTATTCTTTGATTTCTCCCATGCTGACAGCTGCTCTTAACATCAGAAAATAAATAAAAGCAATAACCTATGTATTATTATGGTATATAGTATTTGTACTTATAAATTGGCTGTAATATCGCTATTAGCATAGTAGGTAGAGCATGACTTGCAAGCAGAAGGTTGCGGGTTTGAGCCCCGCATCAGATACATTATTTTCCTCTTACAATTAAATACTTCAAACAAGAGGGCCAAGATGGCCCTATATCGCTCACATGACAATCACTGTTCACTCATTTAAACTTTGGTTTTAACCGTGACCTAGTTTTTTACCCCAATGACCCATGTTAGAACTTGTCCTACATATAAATAAGACAAACATTCTGACAAGGTTTGGTGAAGATACAATCCAAATTTGACATCTACAGTATTAATATGGTTTTCCTAAGATTTGACCTCGTAGAAAATTTGCTGTATTTAGCTTGTTTACCCTCTAGCGCCTTCATTTATTCACAAATCCTAATAATATTTTCAGTAAATGTGTATAACCAAAAGATGTTGGACAAATTAGATTATGGGCGGAATCGGACCAAAACTTCAAGAGTTATGGGCCCTTGACTTTGAAAATTTGCTATATTTTAGCTTGTTTACACTCTAGCACGTTAATTTATCATCCAATCCTAATGATATTTTCAGTTAATGTGTATAACCAAAAGATCTTGGACAAGATCAAATATGGGTCATCTAGGGTAAGAAACTAGGTCACCAGGTCAAATCTTAGGAAAACCTTATTAACACTGTAAATTTTGATTGAATCTTCACTAAATCTTGTCAGAATGTTTGTCTCAATGATACCTGTATGTAAGACAAATTCGAACATACAATGTAGGTCATCTAGGGTCAAAAACTAGGTCATGAGATTAAATCTTAAGAAAACCTTGTCTATGCTGTATGTTATTTATATGTGGGACAAGTTCTGACATGGGTCATCTGGGGTCAAAAACTAGGTCATGAGATTAAATCTTAAGAAAACCTTGTCTATGCTGTATCTTATTTATATGTGAGACAAGTTCTGACATGGGTCATCTGGGGTCAAAAACTAGGTCAACTGTTCAAAACAATGTTTTAATGAGCAAACAGTGATTGTCATATGAGCGATATAGGTTCATCTTGGCCCTCTAACATTCAGTTATTCCAACACAAAAGAATCCATACTAATTTTAGACCGTGCAAGACCGCACTGAATAAATTACAGCTAGATGATAGGCCACAACCGTCAGACATAATTTTTTAACCAATCAGATGACGGGATTTATTTGCATCATTTTGCTGTCAACACGCCTTGAACACAGTCACAAACTGTGTGTAAATCTCACATGTGGTGCATATAGCTGCTCGTCGAAAAGCAAGTACCGGTAAACATGTTTAATTATTGAAGAAAGCACTGTTTGCGTTCAGATACGGAGTTTTGTTATGAAAATCAGCTAGATCTATATAGTAAATTTATGTTGATTTACCTTGTTATGTGGATTTTCGTCAAAAGTTCTGACAGTTTTCTTTAAAGTACAAGTAAGACAGAGATATGCCTCTGTAAAGTCTTTGAAGATTTAAAACATTGTTAAACTAGTAATCAATAAATGCTGTATTCAAAATCCAATGTCTATAGTTATCAAAGCACTTTTATTTACACAGTAGTTTGTACACGTAAAGCCAATATGTGTCTGAAATTGAGTACCATGTTGTCTTATATTTACACTTGACCTGTCACTTCTAATACCTAACAAATAATGACATGCCCTTTGATTTGATTTTGATAGTCAATTTAAGTGTTAAAAATTATTTTTTTTAAATAACCTACCTACCAACCCATATTTTTTTGGGCATGTAACCATAAACAAACCTCTTTTTTTTAGGCCTCAGTTTTTTGCTCACATGTCACAAAGTTACAGGATTAGTCTCAGTCCAGCGTCGTGCGTCGTCAAACTTTACCTTGTGAACACACTAGGGGCCACATTTTTAGCTCAATATTAGCAAAACTGGCTCAGAATGTTAATATTGATAAAATCTTGAAATGTTGATTTCAATAAAATGTAGGTCAAGTTTGATAATGGGTCAATTCCGGTCAAAAACTAGGTCACTAGGGCAAATTGCTGGAAAACCTTGTGAACACTCTAGAAATCACTATTTTGATTGGATGATCATGAAACCTTGTCGGAATGTTTGTCTTTGTAATATCTTGGACGAGTTCAAAAATGGGTCATCTTGGTAAAAAACTAGGTCACCAGGTCAAATCTTAGGAAAACTTTGTAAACCCTGTAGATGTCACAGTTTTGATTGGATCTTCACCAAACCTAGTCAAAATGTTTGCCTCAATGATATGTGGGTCAAGCTTGAATATGGGTCAGCCGGGTCAAAAACTGGGTCACCAGGTCAAAACTTATGTAGAAATCTTGTAAAAGCTCTAAATTGCATGGTTTTAATTGGATCTTGGCAAAACCTTGTCTGATTGTTCATCTCAATGATATTAAGGATAAGTTAAAAAATGGGTCATCTAGGTCACGAGGTCAAATCTTAGGAAAACCTTATTAGTACTGTAGATGTCAAATTTTGATTGTATCTTCACTAAACCTTGTCAAAATGTTTGTTATAATAGGGCCATCTTGGTCCTCGTGTTAAACCTATAAATTGATGAAATTAATATGAGCAGTCATCGAATACCGACACATTAATGAGTGTACCAAAAACATTCAATTCTTTATTGGCCAAACTCAGGGTCGATTATGACGTCGCTGTTGAAATGAAATAGCTTTAAAGAGGCTTACCCTACCAGTGATTTTTTTACCTCTGCATCCTGCATCCAGGATGCAAAAATATCACCATGGATGCATGTTTTCATTTTATGTGCATCCCCAGGATGCATATAATTTCTGAGTGACGAGTCTTAAATCTGTCTGTTTTGTTCATTATCGTAGTCTCTAAATTTCCACATTGCAAAATAATATTACATGCAAATGGTGGACTGGTGTTATTGATTAGAGCGCCGAGATACGTAGCTAAAATGAATAAAGCGACACAGTCTAAGAAATGACTATAAATAGATATATCCGATATATGTTTTCGCCCTGTACCCGGCATATATAAAACACCGCTACCAGTGTACAAATGTGTTTTAACTGCAACAATGATTCATTTGTTTGATAACATTTGCCAGCTTTTTATTACATGATTGGAATTTCCATCTTGACACATAATTGGATGCCTAGGTTTCTGTCAGTCTCAGACCGAAAAACTTGACTAAGTTTCTAATCTTCGCCATAAAAGATATTTTTCTGATAACAATGAGATATGTGACATCGTCCTCGAGAAAATGGTCGCTCTGTGTTTATTTGGAATTGCAATCGTTGGAGAAAGCGATTTGCAGACAAATCATCATACTGAACCATATTGTTGTCGTCCTTCGTTGGATGGGCAATATTTACATCCATTTAAATCACAAAATTTGGGACGCACACTTTAAACATTGGGACGCAAAAATTTTTAGTCCTGCGAGTCCTAGGACTCAAGCAAGTAAAATTGTAAAAAAATCACTGCCCTACAACTGACAAACATTCTGTGAAAGTGTAAAAATGTGCTAGATGTATATGTAAAACAATATATAATGGATAATTGCAAGAAGAACTTGGATCGTAAAATGACTAGGTACTAGCCGCAAAAATCATAGCTATGAATAATAAATCACTTCCATCCAAAAATTGTACAACAAATTCCAAAGATATTCTGATCTTTTATGGAAACTTATGGGCATGCACACTTCAAAGAATAGGTAAATTTCAATTTTGCTGATTGTTGACATACATTTCCACGACTAAATGTACGTGTCACAAATACACATTTTTTAAAATTTTTTTTTTAATTGGATGAATTTTTGGCTGAAACTTTCTTCAACGGCTTTTTTCTTTACAAGCTTCTAATTTATCATCATTTTGCCTTGATTCTAGTTGCACTAAGTTGTAGGGTATGCCCCTTTAAAAGTCTTGCATCTCTTAGCAGCAGAGAAAAGCGTGCAATATAAAACATAATTTGAAGTCGGTCGAATATCGACATTCGAGAAAAAAAACATTTGCTGAGCTAGTTACATATATATATGAAACACTGACCTTGTCGGATGAGTACCATGGTTCAACTGTCTATGTATTAGCAGAGACTGAAACAGTTGAACTCAAAGTCAACAAACTTGATTGAAAGAGAGAAGTTTGTGCTAAGTTCCTGAATTAGAACAGCATCAATGCAGTAAGAAATCTTATTTACTTTGAAGAAAGATATAGGCCCTGCATTGTTTGCTGCATGTGCTTATGATCCATTTCATTTAGCAAAGGCTGTTCAAATGATACGTGGACATATGCTTGACCGTGAAGTCAAATTCAGTGGTAATTTCGTACCAGAAGTCAATTGAAATCAGTACCCAAACCATCTCTTGAATTAGTGAGTAAGGTACTATATGGGTGAAACAATGAAGTGCAGATGGAACAGTGCAACTCAATTACTTCAGTATAACTGTCATAGAGATATTCGTCGTTCAGCAAAAACCCCCATTTGCTATTTACATTGGCCTTTTGATTTTGTGCAGACAAGGAAACGGCACCTGATTGATATCGTGTTTCAGTGCTGTACATACATAATATAACTGTGTCCTTGAAATTTCCACAATGGTTGGATGAACTGTTGTTCAACGATATGCATTTTTGGTGGTTTTAGATTTTCGATTTATCCAATCCATTGTATGCATGTGCGTAGGTGCATATGCCTGGACTTGCCCCTGGTCTACAGAAGATGTTGCTAATTTCTTAACAAGCTTATTCAATTTATTGAGTAACATTTATTAAGTATTGCAAACTTTGACTTTGTAAAAACTATATTTTCACAGTTATTTTACTAAACAAAGATTGACCTTAACATACAAGATTACTTATTAGATTATGGTAATATATAACAACACTAATGGCTTGAACACATATCAGAACAGAACAGGACAGAACAGAATTTTAAATACATACATATTTATAGCCATATACATACAAATCATAGATCATAGTGGTGCATGCAAAATTGACAAGAAGAACAGAATAATATGTAGTGATGTGAACAATATTTGAATTTAACTGTTAGTTAGATATTTAGGAAATATTTATTGTGATATGAATATAAAGTAGGGATGTAAATGGTTAAACGATTTATCCATTAACCGTTCGTTTGTTCGATTAACTGATTATTAAATCATTAATCGATTAACCAAAAAAAAATAGAAAGAAGCAAGTAAAATATAATAATAAATTATAGAATAATCGAAATTTTCAGTCAATATGCGCGAGTTATCTTGTCAATAAATTAGTCAACCAAATGTGCGAAAAATATGACAGTTGAGCAATTAACAATTCAGTGACACTGACCTGTGACCATTATTCACACTGACACGAATATTGTTGATTGTGTAATTAAGTAATTGAGAAGCGATTTTTGGATATACGAGTAAACTTGCTTGGTCTGGGACTTCCTCACAATTTGATAATTGTTTCGTAAGTTATCATATACAACAAACAAGTTTGATACGTTATACTATCTTAAGACATATTTTAGACGCAATATAGTGATGAAAAAACGTAAAATGTAACCTTTGTGGTAATGCATGTATGAGGGTTCGCAACAGTGTCGTAACTCATATTGAAATAAGAACAACTTACGACAGTGTCGCGTTGAGCCCTCGTTATGTAATACTATGTATACACATATGTTGCGTGTTTCGTCGGTATTACTAACACATGCTAATAAAATCGTCAAACAATCTCATTTTTTTCTTAATTCGCATCTTGACAGATACTTGTTCTTTAATTATTATCTCTGTGTTAAGACATTGGTATGATTTAATTTTGCATCATTGCATCAAACATAGCCGCTGATTATTATGAGAATGCGTTGACATTTGATACTCAATTGCACAAAGTGTAAAATACTTACAAACATCGATTGGGATCACAATTAATTACAAATTATAATTCAGCATTACACCAATCAACCAATCAAATGATCGTTGTTGTAAGCTCCGCCCAATGTCCCAATTATAACCTGACTAAATTGAGTTTGAAACAAGCATGCCGTAATCTACTTTCTTTTGTAATCAAAATTACTAATTAGTTGCCATAATATTACGTGTAATTGATCATTAATATATCTAAACGTAAGATTGATAAGAACATAAAAATATCACATTTCAGTGGTAAATATATTTATGAATTTATACATTATCGCGTTTCGTGTAATACGTCGGTGTCACGGAAACTGGTGACAATTCATATTTATAAGTACTTTGAACGGTTAATCGATTAATTGTTCGCATGAACGAACGATTAACCAATTAGTAAAGTCTTGACAAATTGACATCCCTAAGTGAAATCAGATAAACAAACAGTGGCGAAGTTTAAAAACGGGGAAAATGTCCGGAAAACGCGGAAAATTTTAAGTAGATGCCATATCATAGATATAGTGATTGTCCCGTCCATCTGTTAGCGATTTCCTGTTCACTCTGGAACTCTTCAAGCCTGCAAAGGATATTGAAGAAACTTGACTCACATGTCAACCCCATCGAGAAGATGCATAGAGTGCATGTTTCTGAAGGCTCAAAGTTACATTTAGGGGTCAATTTTTGCTGATTTTGTGTCTTTAAGTCTGCAAAGGATTTTTAAGAAACTTGACTCCAATGTTCACCCCATCTAGACAACATGCAGAGTGCATGTTCGGAAGGCTCACGGTCAAGGTCACACTTAGGGGGGGAAAAATTATTGAAAAAAATGTAACAAACAAAAACATCATGCCGTCCTAACAATTAATTGTTTTGGAAAGTGACGACAGCGATGCCTAGTAGATCGCTAGTTAGTGAATTGAGAATGACACTTTACTGTGTCGGATTATGTTCCGTATAATCTGTATATGCGTAGGTATGTATTTAACAAGAATTGTTGTTTCATTCATTAACTCATATACATTCTTAAAACAAGGATAAATAATAAAAAGCGTTTGTTATCAATTTTCTTTTATAATTATTATTAGAGACATAGATAACTATCTACATCTCTGTTATTATCACTCAAGAAGTATCATGTTTGCATACGAGAGTTAACTCCCTTGCAATATACAGATAGTACAGAATTTATCGTTTTCCAACCAGTACATCATATTGAAAGTGTTATTCGAAACCATGGATTATCTGAATTATTTTTTTCAGGACCCAACAAATTAGAAAAAATTGGTGTTTTACTGTAGGAACATTTTTTAGCTCACCTGATTCATCAGGCGAGCTTTTAGGATCGATGAATGTCCAGCGTCAGGCATCCATCCACAATAGTTTGTTTACACTCTAGCATCCACAGCTCTTAACGAATCATGTTCAAACTTGCTCACAATGTATATATGGCCACAATGGCTCGGCTAAGTTTGATTATGGGCAAAATCGGACAATAACTTCTAGAGTTAGGGGCCCTTGACTTGAATTTGCTATATTTAGCGCAACTTTCATTATGGGCTGAATTGGACCAGAACTTCTAGAGTTATGGGCCCTTGACTTTGAAAATTTGCTATATTTGAGTTTGTTTACACTCTAGCGCATTCATTTATTCACCAATCCTAATCATATTTTCAGTAAATGTGTATAACCAAAAGATGTTGGACAAGTTTGATTATGGGTGGAATCGGACCAGAACGTCAAGAGTTATGGGCCCTTGACTTAGAAAATTTGCTATATTTTAGCTTGTTTACACTCTAGCACCTTCATTTATTTACCAATCCTAATCATATTTACAATGAATGTGTATGACCTTATGGTCTTGGACAAGATCAGTTATGGGTGGAATCGGACCAGAACTTCAAGAGTTATGGGCCCTTGGATTAGGAAATTTGCTACGTTTTAGCTTGTTTAACAGTATTATACCTTCATTGTTGGTTTTGATCTTTGTAGAAATGGGTTATACGAGATGGAAACTATATTACCTGGTCATTAATTATTGTGCCTATGTTCTCAGGTGACCGATCAAGGGCCATCTTGTCCCTCTTGTTTAAACAAGAGGGCCAAGATGGCCCTATATCGCTCACATGACAATTACTGTTCACTCATTAAAACTTTGGTTTGAACTGGTGACCTAGTTTTTGACCCCAGATAACCTATGTTAGAACTTGTCCTACATATAAATAAGACAAACATTCTGACAAGGTTTGGTGAAGATACAATCAAAATTTGACATCTACAGTATTAATAAGGTTTTCCTAAGATTTGGCCTCGTGACCTAGTGTTTGACCCTAGATGACCCATATTTGAACTTATCCTTAATATCATTGAGACGAAAAACCATGCAATTTAGAGCTTTTACAAGATTTTTACCTTAGATTTGACCTGGTGACCCAGTTTTTGACCCCAGCTGACCCATATTCAACCTTGACCCACATATCATTGAGGCAAAAACTGGGTCACCAGGTCAAATCTTAGGTAAAAATCTTGTAAAAGCTCTAAATGTCAAGGTTTTAATTGGATCTTGGCCAAACCTTGTCAGATTGTTTGTCTTAATGATATTAAGGAAAAGTTTAAATATGAGTCCCCTAGGGTCAAAAAGCAGGTCACAAGGTCAAATCTTAGGAAAACCTTATTAACACTGTAGATGTCAAATTTTGATCGTATCTTCACCAAACCTTGTCAGATTGTTTGTCTTAATGATATTAAGGACAAGTTCAAATATGGTTCACCTAGGGTCAAAAACCAGGTCACAAGGTCAAATCTTAGGAAAACCTTATTAACACTGTAGATGTCAAATTTTGATTGGATCTTCACCAAACCTAGTCAGAATGTTTGTCTTATTTATATGTAGGACAAGTTCTAACATGGGTCATCTGGGGTCAAAAACTAGGTCACCGGTTCAAAACAATGTTTTAATGAGTGAACAGTGATTGTCATGTGAGCGATATAGGGCCATCTTGGCCCTCTTGTTTCTGTATTCTGATTTCCATTTATTTTGTACCAAATTTTCTTGTAATTTACTAATAAAAAATGTTGGATAGCTTTAAAAGTTAATAGCTTAAAATAATTGGATACATTTTCTGTTTAAATTAGCTAGCTGAATAATTGATAAGAAATTGTGTTTTGTATTTAATGCCTGAGGTTTTGAATAGGGACTAATGTTTCTTTGTGGAAAATATCTTATGTCATTAGACTTAGATATTTTTCTGTTCCTTATGGCTAGGGATGTGTATTGCCAGAACACTTCCAATATACTGTATACGTCTTAATATTGGCGGTTTGATATGAAACCGCCAAATATAGAACCCGCCAATTCATGAACTTCTTAAAAACGCCAAATTTGTATTCGCAGAAATAAAGACATATACAGTAGTACAGTACACTGGCCTAAAGTAAATTCAGCGGGGAAGTGGAGTGGCGGACAAAAAAAAACAAGACAAAAACCTTCCCAGTGTTTAAGATAACTTGGCATAATTGTTAAACACCAAAATCCAGGTCTCTAGCTCAAAGGTCAAGGTCACACTTAGAGGTCAAACGTCAAAAATGAGCATTATACACCTTGTCCAGGCTGTATCTCCCTTATGCATAGAAACTTTTTAAGATAACTTGGCATAAATGTAAAACACCATGAGGTGGTGTACAGTGCGTAAGATCAAGGTCTCTAGCTCAAAGGTCAAGGTCACACTTAGAGGTCAAACATAAAAAATAATCATTATACACCTTGTCAGGGCTGTGTCTCCCTTATGCATTGAATTATTTAAAAATGACTTGCCATAATACAATGCGACCATGTGCCTTGGGCAACACCCAGATTTTTATAGGTCAAAGGTCAAGATTACACATTTGGTCATGTATATTTTCCTTGTCTGAGCTGTAACTTCTGTTTGCATTCAAGGATTTTTAAATAAATTGGTATAAAAGTTTACTTCAATGAAATGATGTGTCATGAATATCACCCATACTTGTAGTTCAAAGGTCAAGATCACAAGCTGGCTGAACAGGGTCTCGACATGTTGCCCTTGGGCTTCTAGTTTACACTCTAGCGCATTCATTTATCCACCAATCCTAATGATATTTTCAGTAAATGTGTATAACCAAAATATCTTGGACAAGTTAGATTATGGGCGGAATCGGACCAGAACTTTAAGAGTTATGGGCCCTTGACTTTGAAAATTTGCTATATTTGAGTTTGTTTACACTGTAGCGCATTCATTTATTCACTGATCCTAATCATATTTACAATGAATGAGTATGACCTTACAGTCTTGGACAAGTTAGGTTATGGGTGGAATCAGACCACAACTTCAAGAGTTATGGGCCCTTGGAGTAGCCCTTGCTACGTTTTAGCTTGTTTAACGATATTATAACACCTTCATTGTTAGTTTTGATCAAAATCTATGTAAAAACAGGTTGTACGAGATGAAATCTAGATTACTCTGTCACCAATTGTAGTGTCTTTGTTCTTAGGTGAGCGACCTGGGGCCATCTTGGCCCTCTTGTTTCACTATATTTACTGCTTTATATGGGCACTTTCCCCTAGCAAAATTTCCTTAATTTTTCTAATTTCCTTAATTTTTTCCTTGAAATGCCAGAATTTTCCACTGTCAAGAAATGTATCTTCAACATGATCATGTAAAATGAAGAAACAATTTTTGCACCATTTTCACCATTTACAGTATAGTAATATTCATATTTAGAAAAGTGGATTTCATAGGTTATAAAAGTTGGCTTATGCGAAAGAACTGTTATAGAAACACATTCAATGCTCTTTATGTTTTGTAATGATTGACTTTGAAATTAAATATTGACTCTAAATATAAACTCAGTTGTTGTTTTTCTTATGCACAAACATGTTTAACAACAATATTCTGATGAGGATATGATCACTTTGATTTGTTTTTTTAGAGGGCTTCGTTTTTAGCTTACATGAGCACTTGTGCTCAGGGTGAGCTTTTGTGATCAGTCTTCGTCGGCGTTTGGCGTCGCGCGTCGTCAAACTTTTACCTTGTGAACACACCAGGGGCCACAATTTTAGGTCAATTTTAGCAAAACTGGGTCAGAATGTTAATATCGACAACATCTCGGACGAGGTCGATATTGGGCCATTTGGGGTCACCAGGACCGAATAAAAAGAAAAACCTTGAGAACACTTCAGAAATCACTGTTTTGATTGGATCTTCATGAAACTTTTTCATAATGTTTATTTCAATGATATGTAGGTCATGTTTTATAATAGGTAATACCTGCGCTCAAAAACTAGGTCACTAGGGCAAATTGCCGGAAAACCTTGTGAACACTAGAAGTCACTGTTTTGATTGGATCATCATGAAACCTTGTCAGAATGTTTGTCTTTATAATATCTTGGACGAAAACGAACATGGGTCATCTGGGGTCAAAAACTAGGTCGCTAGGTCAAAACCATGTTAACACTGTTGATTTCACAGAACTTTATAATTGGATCTTCACTAAACTTTGTCAAATTATTTGTTTTAATGATATAACGGTCAAGTACAAATATGGGTCAGCTGGGGTCAATAACTAGGTCATGAAGTCAAATCTTAGGAAAAGTTTGTTAACACTGTAGATGTAACAGTTTTGATTGGATCTTCACCAAACCTTGTAAGAATGTAAGCCTCAATGACATTTGGGCCATGGTGTAACATGGGTCAGGTGGTATCAAAAACTAGATTACCAGGTCAAATCTTAGGTAAAAATCTTGTTAATGCTCTAGATGTCACAGTTTTAATTGGATCTTCACAAGAATTTGTCAGATTGTTCATCTCGATAATATTAAGGACCAGTTTAAATATGGGTCACCTAGGTTAAAAACCTAGGTCACATGGTCAAATCTTAGGAAAACCATATTAACACTGTTAATGTCAAATTTTTATTGGATTTTCACCAAACCTTGTCAGAATGTTTGTCTTAGCGCTATGTAAGACAACTTCGAACATGGGTAATCTGGGGTCAAAAACTAAGTCACAAGGTCAGATCTTGAGAAAACCTTGTCTATGCTGTAGTTGTCATGGTTTTGATTGAATCTTCACCAAACCTTATCAGAATGTTTGTCTTATTCATATGTAGGACAAGTTCTTACATGGGTCATCTGCGATAAAAAAAACTAGGTCACCGGTTCAAAACAATGTTTTAATGAGTAAACAATGATTTTCATGTGAGCTATATTGGGCCATCTTGGCCCTCTTGTTATATAACTTTATGGACTAAGACAAAAAGTTTGTTTGAATGATCTAGTTTAGAATTTTCACAAGGAACTCATCTTAAACCAATTCGTACTTCACCTATTTTTAGCTCACATGTCACAAAGTGACAAAGTGAGCTATTAGGATCACTCTCCGTCCGGCGTCCGGCGTCGTGCGTCGTGCGTCGTCAAACTTTATGTTGTGACCACACTAGGGGCCACATTTTTGGCTCAATTTTAGCAAAACTGGGTCAGAACGTTAATATCAACAAAATCTCGGACGAGTTCGATATTGGGCAATTTGGGGTCAAAAACTAGGTCACCAGGGCCAAATAAGGGAAAACCTTGTGAACACTTTAGAAATCACTGTTTTGAATTTATCTTCATGAAACTTTGTCAGAATGTTTATTTTAATAATAATTATGTAGGTCAAGTTTGAAAATGGGTAATTTCTGTAGTAAAATTAGGTCACTAGGGCAAATTGCTGGAAAACCTTGTGAACACTCTAGAAGTCACTGTTTTGATTGGATGATCATGAAACGTTGTCAGAATGTTTGTCTTCATAATATCTTGGACGAGTTCGAACATGGGTCATCTGGGGTAAAAAACTAGGTCGCTAGGTCAAATCTTATGGAAAACCATGTTTACACTGTAGATTTCACAGTTATTATTGGATCTTCACCAAACTTTGTCAAATCGTTTGTTTTAATGATATAATGGTCAAGTATAAATATGGGTCATATGGGGTCAATAACTAGGTCACCAGGTCAAATATTAGGAAAACTTTGTTAACACTGTAGATGTCACAGTTTTAATTGGATCTTCACCAAACCTTGTCAAAATGTTTGCCTCAATGATATGTGGGTCAAGGATGAACATGGGTCATCCGGGTTCAAAAACTGGGTCACAAGGTCAAATCTTAGGTAAAAATCTTGTAAAAGCTCTAAATGTCATGGTTTTGATTGGATCTTGGCCAAACCTTGTCAGATTGTTTGTCTTAATGATATTAAGGACAAGTTCAAATATGGGTCACCTAGGGTCAAAAACCAGGTCACAAGGTCAAATCTTAGGAAAACCTTATTAACACTGTAGATGTCAAATTTTGATCATATCTTCACCAAACCTAGTCAGACTGTTTGTCTTAATGATATGTAAGACAAATTCGAACATAGTTCGTCTGGGGTCAAAAACTAGGTCACCGGTTCAAAACAATGTTTTAATGAGTGAACAGTGATTGTCATGTGAGCGATATAGGGCCATCTTGGCCCTCTTGTTAGCTCACATGTCACAAAGTGACAAAGTGAGCTATTAGGATCACTCTCCGTCCGGCGTCCGGCGTCGTGCGTCGTGCGTTGTGCGTCGTCAAACTTTTTGTTGTGACCACACTAGGGGCCACATTTTTGGCTCAATTTTAGCAAAACTGGGTCAGAACGTTAATATCAACAAATTCTCGGACGAGTTCGATATTGGGCCATTTGGGGTCAAAAACTAGGTCACCAGGGCCAAATAAGGGAAAACCTTGTGAACACTTTAGAAATCACTGTTTTGACTGGATCTTCATGAAACTTTGTCAGAATGTTTATTTTAATAATAATTATGTAGGTCAAGTTTGAAAATGGGTAATTTCTGTAGTAAAATTAGGTCACTAGGGCAAATTGCTGGAAAACCTTGTGAACACTCTAGAAGTCACTGTTTTGATTGGATGATCATGAAACGTTGTCAGAATGTTTGTCTTCATAATATCTTGGACGAGTTCGAACATGGGTCATCTGGGGTCAAAAACTAGGTCGCTAGGTCAAATCTTATGGAAAACCATGTTTACACTGTAGATTTCACAGTTATTATTGGATCTTCACCAAACTTTGTCAAATCGTTTGTTTTAATGATATAATGGTCAAGTATAAATATGGGTCATATGGGGTCAATAACTAGGTCACCAGGTCAAATATTAGGAAAACTTTGTTAACACTGTAGATGTCACAGTTTTAATTGGATCTTCACCAAACCTTGTCAAAATGTTTGCCTCAATGATATGTGGGTCAAGGATGAACATGGGTCATCCGGGTTCAAAAACTGGGTCACAAGGTCAAATCTTAGGTAAAAATCTTGTAAAAGCTCTAAATGTCATGGTTTTGATTGGATCTTGGCCAAACCTTGTCAGATTGTTTGTCTTAATGATATTAAGGACAAGTTCAAATATGGGTCACCTAGGGTCAAAAACCAGGTCACAAGGTCAAATCTTAGGAAAACCTTATTAACACTGTAGATGTCAAATTTTGATCATATCTTCACCAAACCTAGTCAGACTGTTTGTCTTAATGATATGTAAGACAAATTCGAACATAGTTCGTCTGGGGTCAAAAACTAGGTCACCGGTTCAAAACAATGTTTTAATGAGTGAACAGTGATTGTCATGTGAGCGATAAAGTGACAAAGTGAGCTATTAGGATCACTCTCCATCCGGCGTCCGGCGTCGTGCGTCGTGCGTTGTGCGTCGTCAAACTTTTTGTTGTGACCACACTAGGGGCCACATTTTTGGCTCAATTTTAGCAAAACTGGGTCAGAACGTTAATATCAACAAATTCTCGGACGAGTTCGATATTGGGCCATTTGGGGTCAAAAACTAGGTCACCAGGGCCAAATAAGGGAAAACCTTGTGAACACTTTAGAAATCACTGTTTTGAATTTATCTTCATGAAACTTTGTCAGAATGTTTATTTTAATAATATGTAGGTCAAGTTTGAAAATGGGTAATTTCTGTAGTAAAATTAGGTCACTAGGGCAAATTGCTGGAAAACCTTGTGAACACTCTAGAAGTCACTGTTTTGATTGGATGATCATGAAACCTTGTCAGAATGTTTGTCTTCATAATATCTTGGACGAGTTCGAACATGGGTCATCTTGGGTAAAAAACTAGGTCGCTAGGTCAAATCTTATGAAAAACCATGTTAACACTGTAGATTTCACAGTTATTAATGGATCTTCACCAAACTTGGTCAAATTGTTTGTTTTAATGATAGAACGGTCAAGTATAAATATGGGTCATCTGGGGTCAATAACTAGGTCACCAGGTCAAATCTTAGGAAAACTTTGTTAACACTGTAGATGTCACAGTTTTAATTGGATCTTCACCCAATCTTGTCAAAATGTTTGCCTCAATGATATGTGGGTCAAGGATGAACATGGGTCAGCCGGGTTCAAAAACTGGGTCACAAGGTCAAATCTTAGGTAAAAATCTTGTAAAAGCTCTAAATGTCATGGTTTTGATTGGATCTTGGCCAAACCTTGTCAGATTGTTTGTCTTAATGATATTAAGGACAAGTTAAAATATGGGTCACCTAGGGTCAAAAACCAGGTCACAAGGTCAAATCTTAGGAAAACCTTATTAACACTGTAAATGTCAAATTTTGATCGTATCTTCACCAAACCTAGTCAGACTGTTTGTCTTAATGATATGTAAGACAAATTCGAACAAAGGTCGTCTGGGGTCAAAAACTAGGTCACCGGTTCAAAACAATGTTTTAATGAGTGAACAGTGACTGTCATGTGAGCGATATAGGGCCATCTTGGCCCTCTTGTTCTGTGTGAAGTCATTTATCATTAACATTGTATGTTTCAACTTTTACAAATAGCAGAAATGATGCCCAAGAGGATTCCTGACTGGGAATGTTCTACATGATGGATGTGATTATTTACAAGGTTTCCTATTATTTGAAGGAAGTAGTGTGCAACATAATTACTTTTCTGTTAGAAATGGCATCAGCATTTAATTTACTGTTTCAGAATTCTTACAGTTTATTTTCCATCACTCTAATTGTTTTTAACTATGCAGTTTATTAAGCTCAGGTAAAAATACTTGTCACTTTACTTCTTTTCATATGCAGAACACATTGCAGATCACAATACATACAGAAACTAAATTTAATCATGCACCTTTTTAGCTCACATGTCACGAAGTGGCAGGGTGAGCTTTTAGGATCAGTCTCCGTCCGGCGTCGTGCGTCGTCAAACTTTATGTTGTGAACACACTAGAAGCCATATTTTTAGCCCAAATTTAGCAAAACTGGGTCAGAACATTAATATCGACAAAATCTCCGACAAGTTCGATATTGGGCCATTTGGGGTCAAAAACTAGGTCACCAGGGCCAAATAAGGAAAACCTTGTGAACATTTTAGAAATCACTCTTTTGATTGGATCTTCATGAAACCTTGTCAGAATGTTTATTTTAATAATATGTAGGTCAAGTTTGATAATGAGTCATTTCCGTAATTAAAGTAGGTCACTAGGGCAAATTGCTGGAAATCCTTGTGAACACTCTAGAAGTCACTGTTTTGATTGGATCATCATGAAACCTTGTCAGAATATTTGTCTTCATAATATCTTGGACGAGTTTGAACATGGGTCATCTTGGGTCAAAAACTAGGGTCGCTAGGTCAAATCTTATGAGAAACCATGTTAACACTATAGATTTCACAGTTATAATTGGATCTTCACCAAACTTTGTCAAATTGTTTGTTTTAATGATATAATGGTCAATTACAAATATGGGTCATCTGGGGTCAATAACTAGGTCATAAGGTCAAATCTTAGAAAAACTTTATTAACACTGTAGATGTCACAGTTTTGATTATATCTTCACCAAACCATGTCAGAATGTTTGCCTCAATGATATGTGGGTCAAGGTTGAACATGGGGCAGCAGGGGTCAAAAACTGGGTCATCAGGTCAAATCTTAGGTAAAAATCTTGTAAAAGCTTTTAATTCATGGTTTTAATTGGATCTTGGCCAGTCCTTGTCGGATTGTTCGTTTTAATGATATTAAGGACAAGTTCAAATATGGGTCACCTAGGGTAAAAAACTAGGTCACAAGGTCAAATGTTAGGAAAACCTGATTAACACTGTAGATGTCAAATATTGATTGTATCTTCACCAATCCTTGTCAGAATGTTTGTCTTAATGATATGTAAGACAAATTCGAACATAGGTCACCTGGGGTTAAAAATTAGGTCACGAGGTCAAATCTTAGGAAAACCTTGTCTATGCTGTAGTTTTAATGGTTTTAATTGGATCTTCGTCAAATTTTGTCGGAATGTTTGTCTTATTCATATGTAGGACAAGTTGTAACATGGGTCATCTTAGGTCAAAAACTAGGTCACCGGTTTAAGATAATGTTTTAATGAGTGAGCAGTGATTGACATGTGAGTGATATAGGGCCATCTTGGCCCTCTTGTTAGTGTTTGGGACCCAACTCTCTCCCAGACTTCATATAGCACTCTATCGGACACTCCATTGTTCATTGTTGTTTTACATACTAATTCGCTAACAGAGCATTAAGTACTGCGCTAAGTTAAACACCGCTGATATTTGCTTTCCTAGTTGCTATAACTGTATTGATTTTGTACTCTTAGCTAGTATCGTCTACTGTACCTGGTATCATTTTGACATGATGTTTAATAAAAAACTTTTTTTTCAGCTGTTGAAAGTAAAAGCAAGGAAATTGATAATCATTGCATATATTTCAACAAACAATGACCAAGAAATATGAAAAAATAAACCACTAGAGTTCATTCAAATTCAAATTAACAAAAAAATATGTGCTATTTGATGCCATCACCAATGGGATTAAGTTGGCTAATAGTATGGGTCACTAATTAATAATCATCATCAAATTTTAATGTCACCCGGAGTTTTATGGTGCCGCATTGTTTTTACAGCTGACACATGTGACAAATTCACATATCGGATTTAATCTTCTCGGGGCGGGGCTTATTTATTGAAGAACAATATGACTCTACCAATCAGATTAATTTGTTTTTTCAACCTAAATAAGCTACCTTTCCCTCTGAAATATCGCCGATGCTTTTATTCCAAAAGTTATAATTTCCAACATTCCATGAAGACAAATCACTATATAACAAAAATATTTTGTCTACTATTTAAACACAAAACGAGTCATGCGCCAATCAGAACACACAGAAGTCTGCAAGCACATGCTTTATTTTTGACATATCAGTTATGCTATTTGTTGAAATGTACGTAAATTAAATACTTTATTCCGTATCATCAAACAAAATTGATGCAGTTAAAGGGGCATGCCCTTGAACTGAAGTGACTCGAATAGCAATCAAATTGTTATCGTTTCAATGCCTAAATCAATTACTGTATACGTCTTTAATTCTGCGGGTGCAAAATTTGGCGTTTTTAAGATGTTCATAAATTGGCGGGTTTTATATTTGGCGGTTTCATATCCAACCACCAAAATAAAACCATGTCCTGTCATCTTAAGCGCCAAAATTAAAACACTTAAGAAAATAAGTTTCCACCATTTTCAAGGGAAATAGTTAGACTATTATACTAAATATTCTCCTAAATACTATTGTATCAAGTGAAGTGTATAAACAGCAAGAATAAGTTACATGAAAACCAAAGTGTTGGTAATTGTATTGTATTGTATTGGTAATTATTTGGGATCAAACAGGATTATTTGTTTCGATAATTTATCTTAAATTGACGCATAGTGTTATTATATCAGGTTTAATTTAGTCTGTGCCGTTGATATAAGTCTTATATCGTGTGACAAATAATCTATATTGTTTGAATCGTTTAGATTTTACATTGTTTCAATTAAGATTTACCCTAAGGCAATACACGTTATGCATGCACTTTAACTGATGAGAGTAAACAAGTAATAATACATATACAAACATACTAAACAAAAAATAGTTACGTGAAAAAGTGTTAGTTACACCTTTTGATAACAAAATAATTGGCGGTTTCATTATTGGCGTGGTTTTATATTGGCGCAGTCTAGATTTGGCAGTTCCGATGCTGACCGCCAATATCGCCAAAATAAAACGGGCGCCAATATTAGGACATACAAATACCGACGCACGCGTTATAAAAAGTCATTTTGGAACGCACATTCTTCTTTGACTTTTCGGTTATAATTGGTTTTACACGTGATAAACGCATTTTTGGTGTATGAAACCCAAATCACAGCAGTTCCTGGGCATGCCCCTTTAAAGTCAGATCCAACCGTTTCACTCATCTTTGATGTAAAACAATATTCAAGTCACAAAGACTTGCCACGAATGCATGTGAAAAAAAAAGAAAAAAAAAATTCTCTGATTGTTTTAAAAACATCCTTTAAGCTTGACACTCTGTCTGGGTCTTGATGACCTTGATGGTTGGACATAAATTCCTGAACTTGCATTGTCAATCACCTGGCACTGAGCCTAGTTTTACTTTTGCACATTTATTTTATCTTTTAAATAGGCAATATGATCCTTGTACTTCAATATTTGATTGAATAAACAGTACTAGGACATCGTTTCGGACAGAATTATTGATACAGTTTTGAATTTTGTATCGACTCAGGGATATCCCTGCATCACAAAATTCATCTCATAAAGGCCTTAAGGCCTTTGATATTAATAAGTCTCTTAATAACTTGATTACCACTACAACTTATTGCCAGATATAACTGCTGTATTGTGCTGGGCACTGGATCTATAGTTGTACATTCCAGTGTGATGTGTCTTGACATTACAATTGAACTGAATGTTCCATGGTGCAGTGCCCCAGAAAGTCAACAGGTACCAGTTTATTTTTTTCATGTATAGACATATTAAGTGGCTCTATAAAAAGACAACTCTTGATTAATTTTTTTTCTTGCTAAAGCGATAATAGTGAAAAACACAGCTCAGTCCATAGAATGTTGGACACAAGTTTGGACAAATGATTAAAAGGCCAATTTTTCAAAATATGGTGACAAATTCTGTTGGCCCACCATTTTATCAACTAAACAGTTCATTGTTCATAAATACCCCCTATTTACCTCTGGGCTGATAAAATGGCCCCAAAACTGATTACAGCTGCACCATCCATCTGTGCGTATACATACCAGAGGTATTGGGTTAGGGTAAAGTACAAATCGACGTTATGGGGTTACATTATGTACAAACCACTGTTGTGGGGTTAAATTTTCTCTTGTGGGGTAAGTAAAATACTCTAATGGGGTTGAAAAATCGTAAAGGAATATAGAAGGAAAAAAACCCATAATGTTACTTAATGCTCTAGTAAGAACGTCCGTCCGTACAAGGTTAAGTAGATTTTACCATTTCGTCTAGCACCAGTACCGCTTGTTAGAATATTTTCATACTTCTAGAGTTGTTGCGTATGTTGTCTATTACCAATACTGCTTTTTACTTATACAGTAACTATGGTTGCATATGATCATTCTCTCAGTCCACCTGTATCAAGAAATCCCACTTTGACCTTGACCTTGACTTAATTTGGACTTTTACTGTTTCATCTAGCACTAATACCGCTTGCAAGAACTCTTTCACACTTCTACAGTTGTTGCCTATGATCATTCTCAATAGACCTGTATCAACAAATCCCACTTTGACCTTGATTTAATTTGGACTTAGAATGACTCTGTACTAGTGTTTCATAATCGGAATAAAATTGGTATCGATAATCGAATTGAAATGATGTATCACTATCGATAGTGCGAAACAACATCAACGGTTCGTTTCTTAGCAATTCAGGCTCAAATGGTTTGTTATTAAGTAAAAGTCACATGCCCAATATGAACTTTTGTACTGTACTGAAGGGCAATTCATCAAAACAATGACTAAATTGATTTCTTTCTTATATGTTTATCGAAACATGCAAATGTCATCAACACATCAATCAATGATGATGACTAGAAATGAAACGAATGCATTTGTCTGAAGAATTAATTAACAAAAGCATCAAGGATTTTTAGGAACTTGGGAAGAAGTTTATATCTTAGTATTGATCATTTAACTGATCTTGCCATAGTCAACAACTTATTGTTAGCTCACATGTCACAAAGTGACATAGTGAGCTTTTAGGATCAGTCTCCATCTGGTGTCCGGCGTCGTGCGTCGTGAAACTTTATGTTGTGAACACACTAGGGGCCACATTTTTAGCCCAATTTTAGCAAAACTGGGTCAGAACGTTAAAGCCCCATTAGCTTTTTGCTGTAGAAAAATATATGCAAAAACCTTTAATTGCAGATATTATCCCAAGATAATTATTACCGACGAAACAAGCCCTTTTTCGTCTGAAAACACTCATTTCAGTGTAATTTTTGCTTTTGTAAACTTGAAATATGTAGAGCGTGTGACGTCACTTTACTACATGTGCATAGCATGACTGCGGGAAAACACAGGTATTCTATAAATAGTATTTATTTCAATGATATTGAAAAAAATACGACAGTGGTTTCAGAAACATTTTTTCTTGCTATAAAGTATACACGGGAGGAAAACACACTGGATTCCTCTGTTATAGAACAAACAGAAACTATTAGGACCAATACATTTATAAGCTTATGGGACTTTAATATCGACAAAATCTGGGACGAGTTCAATATTGGGCCATTTTGGGTGAAAAACTAGGGTCACCTGAGGGCCAAATAAGGGAAAACCTTGTGAACACTTTAGAAATCGCTGTTTTGATTGGATCTTCATGAAACTTTGTCAGAATATTTATTTCAATAATATGTAGGTCAAGTTTGATAATGGGTAATTTCTGGTAAAAAACTAGGTCACTAGGGCAAATTGCTGGAAAACCTTGTGAACACTCTAGAAGGTACTGTTTTGATTGATGATCATGAAACCTTGTCAGAATGTTTATTTTTATAATATATTGGATGAGTTCGAACATGGGTCATCTTGGGTCAAAAACTAGGTCGCTAGGTCAAATCTTATGAAAAACCATGTTAACACTGTATATTTCACAGTTATAATTGGATCTTCACCAAACCTTGTCAAAATGTTTGCCTCAATGATATGGGCCAGACCTGGTCACAAACTGGGTCACCAGGTCAAATCTTTTAAAAGCTTTAAATTGTATGGTTTTAATTGGATCTTGGCCACACCTTGTCTGATTGTTTGTCTCAATGATATTAAGGATAAGTTCAAATATGGGTCATCTAGGGTAAAAAACTAGGTCACGAGGTCAAATCTTAGGAAAACCTTATCAATACTGTAGATGTCAAATTTTGATTGTATCTTCACCAAACCTTGTCAGAATGTTTGTCTTAATGATATGTAAGACAAATTAAACATAGGTCATCTGGGGTCAAAACTATAGGTGTTAGGAAAACCTTGTCTATGCTGTAGTTTTCATGGTTTTGATTGGATCTTCACCAAATTTTGTCAGAATGTTTGTATTATTTATATGTAGGACAAGTTCTAACATGGGTCATCTGGGGTAAAGAACTAGTTCACCGGTTCAAACCAAAGTTTTAATGAGTGAACAGTGATTGTCGTGTGAGCGATATAGGGCCATCTTGGCCCTCTTGTTTATAAATTCATATCCTTCAAATTTTCTTGTAAAAAATTGAAACTGAAGATTTGAAATTAGAAAATTTGCGTGATTTATGCTTCCCGTTAATACATGCTTTATATATACATTTTCTGCCATTTAACGTAACGTCAAATGTTACATGACTTCATGTCCATTATTTATAGTCGTGAAAATCAATATTTTAGCTGGTATACAGGTAAATTATGACCAGTGAAAATAATTGTATTATTAACTATATTCTCAAAAAAGCCTACAGCTATGCATTTTCTGAGTGGATATGGCATCTTGAAAAGCGTATCAGAGTAAAGGGAGAATAGCTTAAAGGGTTGGGCAAACTATTTACACAGAAATATTCCACTTATTGCTACAGCCTCACATTGATTATAAATACTTTCAAATGCCCCTAATGACACTTCAAAAATATAAACTTGAAATATGAAAGATAAATATTTCAGTGCTTTGATCCCAGTTGATTTTAATTGGGGCATTTTTACATACATTGTACCCCCAGGGTCACTTGATTTACATAGGCTTACATAGGAATATTTTAAAAATCTTGACTACGAATGTCTGAAACCACAGGGCTTAGAGCTAAATATTTTGTATGTAGCATTTTCTGGTGGACTTCTGCCAAGTTTGTTAAAATTATTGCCCTAGTGTCAAAATTGGCCCTGTCCCTGAGTCACTTAATTTTACATAGGCTCATGATAATTTTCTCCTAGGGTCTTTTTTCTGGTGAGCAATATTGGGCCATCATGGCCCTCTTGTTATGATAAAGGATTCATATTTTTATACTCCCGCAAACTAGTTTTGGGGAGTATACTGGAGTCACCTTGTCCATTTGTGCGTGTGCGTTCACACGTAAGGTACCTTAGGTTTTAAGGGTGGGACCTAACACAAAAGAAATCTATTGAATTCAATCAGTAACCACTTAAATCTTTTGTTTCCTAAGTGGTCATTCTTTTGTTCCTAAAAAATGGAAATACCACCTAAAGTAGCAAATGTAGGGGCATCCGTCCATGCGGACGTACTACTCTGTTGTCCATTGGTGGATTTTAAAGATATATGGCAAAAATGTTCATATACATGTGGCAATGTCTCCCATGCAAGATTCAGTTCCATACGTCAAATGTCAAGGTCACACAGAGGTTAAAGGTAAATAATCAGTACTTTTATTCATTTCCGCTCAGTAACTTTATCATCTGTGGGAGGACTTCTGAAGTATTTAACAGAACTGTTGACCTAGCTATATGTGGTGCTGTGTCTTTTAAAAGGCCCTAGTCCGTAGCTCTAAGGTCAATGTCACACTTAGAGGTTTAAAGTAACAAGAAATGTCTCTCAAAAGATAAGTCTCGAAGTTTCTTTGATGTTATTTACATAGTTAAAAACAAAAAGTATGAGGTCATGAAATTCTTAAATTACCATTACAGTGAACAAAATGCTCCATCGATTTTATGTTTTTTTCTCCTAGTCAAGGACTTAATAATCATATATACACTTAAGTAGCTATGGGGATTTCTATTCTATTTCACGGCATTATGAGGCAAAATCCATACATAAATTGCTACCACCAGGATTGAAAATGAGGCACGAAACAATGACTCATAGTAATTAGCTGACACCACATATATAGCTAGCAGTCCAATTAGGTCACACATTGAAATGTTAGGTCAGTTAAATAAATTATGTATTTAGTCATAATAAATTATATACTGTTTATTAATTCCACTAAATGTAAAATATTTGTCTAGAACGATAAATAACTTTTTCTTCTGCATTCATTTCTACTTTACAAATTTTACAAACACAGGAAGTACAAATTAAACAATTGCAGACTCACTAATTTGGCATGGCCTTAATTTTACCATGCTTGTAGATTTCACCCAATGGATGGAAAGATTTCCTCTGAATCATCCAATGGAATGAGAACTATTCTTCTGAATAGGTATTAAAATTATGTCATGTCAAGAAATATAGGTCAAAAGTGAGCCCAATACACCTTTGCGAAAAAAGTACTTTTTTGTGTCCGCTCTGACACAGTAACTTTGTCATCAATGAGTGGATTTTAGAAATACTTGGCGCAGAAATGTTTACTGCTATGTAGTAACGTGTCATGTGAATTCATGTTACTACCTCCAAGGTCAAGGTCACAATTCCCCCTCTAGGCCACTTTCCCCCCCCCCCCCCCCCCCTATTTTTTCATCTACATCTTTCGCTTAATGTCTGTTTGTTAATATTTCTGAGTTTATACTTAAGTCTTGAATTTATATTCACTTCTGTATGTTCATATTTCTGAGTTCGTATTTACTTCTGTATGTTCATAAAAAAAAAATTTCTGAGTTTATATTTACTTCTACAGTCTGTACTTCTGAGTTTATACATGTACTTACTTCTGAATGTTCATATTTCTGAGTTTATACTTTCGTTGGTAAGTTCATATTTCGGAATTTATAGTTACGTCTGTACATAATTATATATTTCTGAGTATATATTTACTTCTATAGTCCATATTTCTGACTTTATATTTACTTCTGAATGTTCATATTTATGACTTAATACTTATGTATTTATGTTCATGTATTTGTGTTTATACTTATGTCTTTATGTTCATATTTCTGAGTGTATACTTATGTCTGTAAGTTCATATTTCTGAATTTAAACTTATGTCTTCATGTTCATAGTTTTGAGTTGCCAAGAGTTGTAAAGAAATGCTTCTTGAAAGAAATCAAGTTTGCATAGCCAATGATATTACTGAAAAAGCTTTATACCTCAGATTTTAAACATTCTGTGTCAAAGCGGCCTGTGGGGGTATTCGTCACTCCTGTTTACAAGCTCTAGCTTTCAAACAAGAAAAAATACTGTGAAAATGGGTTATAGTTTATTGAGTATACAAATGTTATTACTGACACAGACATTGTCAATAATTTGTCTATTTCAATAGAACACTTGGGTGCTTCATAGATATTGTTATCAGTCAACTGGAAGTAGCATCTGTCAGTGAATGAAACTATCCGTTAATGTCACTCATAAGGAACAGTTTCAGCTGCAGCAATTACTCTGATGAGGATTTCAAGTGTTTTATCTCTCAGAATTAGCATATTTTAAATTGGAGACATGTTTCAGAACTCCAGCATGTACCCTACGTGAAGAAGATTTTAAAGAAATTTTCATGCATTGATATTGAACCTGTAATGGGAACTACTCTTGAAGTGTGCATTAACAGTTAATGTTAGATTGGACAAATTTTGAATACAGTCAGTTCTTTAAAAAACGTTACAGTTTTAGTTTAAGAACTACATTTTAAGGAACTATTGTGCAATATCTATTCCTAAACATAAGTCTGAACCTGTTATAGAACAAGAAGCTCTCTATCCAATGTGTCGCATGAGCAGCAATGTCTGAAAATAAAGTCAACAACAGGATTTTTTGTTGATTGTATGACAGGTTTTGTTGGAGCGTGGCTTATATTATGTACTGTTTTGTACTAGTAAATCTGAAGTCTGGTCAAACTGCAATAATTGTATTGCTTTTTTCCCAAATACTCATAAATTGTGCTTATACTTAGATGTCATACATTGTGCTTATACTATTTCCAAAATTGTTAATGATTTCTTTAGAACATGCAATATTTGTCAATATCCTTGAAATGTTTTTATTTCAAGAGTTAAGTCATTTCAAGGACCATCCAGAATGGTCTGTAGTGTAGCTATCATTTAGAGTTCGTGGATTGCCGTGTCCATCCGTGCTGATATGGGACTGAGGCTTAAGAAACTTCATTTCTCACAGGAATGGATCTCGTTTGTTTGACTAAGTTAAGAAGTGAAAATGAAAACTGCTTTGCTAGTGAATTAATTGAAGTTTTATTCAATTTATACTGTATTGCAATACAAATGTATATTGTAAACAGTTATTATTCATTAATTAAACTTTTAACTGTCTTCACATTTAGAGTTATTTTTCCTCAAAATGTTTTATTTGTGTTTAATGTAATTATCTAAAACTTCAGTTTCAGCCTGCAATTATGCCAAAAACAAACATGTTCGTAAAGTATACAAATGTGCCTGGTGGGAAATTTTTGAAGATTATGACTGTTATTTACTGGCATTTTGCAATTATTTATTTTTGACTCAGTTTAACTATGCATAAAACTACCAATTACCAGAAGTTTAAAATCATCTTGCAAAATCATATCAACTTCGAAAAGTTACAAGGATAATCAATTTTTTCAATGTATTTTATACTGTAGTGAGAGATTTTGTTGCTCTATACTGTTTGAATAATAACTGTTGTTGATTAAATGGCATGAGGTCGGTCTTAATAGCGAGTCAGTCTATATGTATATAGAGTATTTCATAAAGTTACCAAATACATGTAGAAAAATAGTGTTTGTTGTTGATATATCTGTTCCTGTGGCATATACAAATTACATTCGGAAAATAAATAGTAAACAACTTTATAAATTTATTTTAAATTGAAACTATACTATGACATATATACAAACTAAATTCGTGATAGTTTCATAAATTTCTTGATATTAATTATAATCACCGTTTGATATTGTCTATTTCACTATTTATGTGATCAATATATTCTTAACATTTACGAGGTGTATCCAAAAAGTTCGTAGACAAATGCTCTTATTAAGTAATTAAAGAAGATAAAATCTTCATTTTTGCGCTACTTACATTTTCAATTTATTATCTATTATAGCACTTAAAATAATTTTGACCTTGCGACTAATAATACTTTTAGAATTATTTTAAAACATACATGTAAGCATCTACAGCGCAGGTCAGGACGTAGTTACGTTGCCGACATCAATTACGTTAGTTTTTAGCTCACATGTCACAAAGTGACAAAGTGAGCTATTAGGATCACTCTCCGTCCGGTGTCGTGCATCGTGCGGTGTGCGACGTGCGTCGTCAAACTTTATGTTGTGACCACACTAGGGGCCACATTTTTAGCTCAATTTTAGCAAAACTGGGTCAGAACGTTAATATCAACAAAATCTCGGACGAGTTCGATATTGGGCCATTCTGGGTAAAAAACTAGGTCACCAGGGCCAAATAAGGGAAAACCTTGTGAACACTTTAGAAATCACTGTTTTGACTGGATCTTCATGAAACTTTGTCAGAATGTTTATTTTAATAATATGTAGGTCAAGTTTGATAATGGGTCATTTCCGGTGAAAAACTAGGTCACTAGGGCAAATTGCTGGAAAACCTTGTGAACACTCTAGAAGTCACTGTTTTGATTGGATGATCATGAAACCTTGTCAGAATGTTTGTCTTCATAATATCTTGGACGAGTTCGAACATGGGTCATCTTGGGTCAAAAACTAGGTCGCTAGGTCAAATCTTATGAAAAACCATGTTAACACTGTAGATTTCACAGTTATTATTGGATCTTCACCAAACTTTGTCAAATCGTTTGTTTTAATGATATAATGGTCAAGTATAAGTTTGGGTCATCTGGGGTCAATAACTAGGTCACAAGGTCAAATCTTAGGAAAACTTTGTTAACACTGTAGATATCACAGTTTTAATTGGATCTTCACCAAACCTTGTCAGAATGTTCGCCACAATGATATGTGGGTCAAGGTTGAACATGGGTCAGCCGGGGTCAAAAACTGGGTCACCAGGTCAAATCTTAGGTAAAAATCTTGTAAAAGCTCTAAATGTCATGGTTTTAATTGGATCTTGGCCAAACCTTGTCAGATTGTTTCTCTTAATGATATTAAGGACAAGTTCAAATATGGGTCACCTAGGGTAAAAAACCAGGTCACAAGGTCAAATCTTAGGAAAACCTTATTAACACTGTAGATGTCAAATTTTGATTGTATCTTCACGAAACCTAGTCAGAATGTTTGTCTTAATGATATGTAAGACAAATTCGAACATAGGTCGTCTGGGGTCAAAAACTAGGTCACAAGGTCAAATCTTAGGAAAACCTTGTCTATGCTGTAGTTTTCATGGTTTTGATTGGATTTTTACCAAATTTTGTCAGAATGTTTGTCTTATTTATATGTAGGACAAGTTTTAACATGGGTCATCTGGGGCCAAAACTAGGTCACCGGTTCAAAACAATGTTTTAATGAGTGAACAGTGATTGTCATGTGAGCGATATAGGGCCATCTTGGCCCTCTTGTTTGAAATAACAATCGTCGTTATTTACATTTTTTTCAATGACTTCGATGACTTTTATTCATGTTTGAAAAATATTGTCATACCAGCCCGTATAAAACGATTGAATAATTGTTTGTATAAGGTGTTTATGGTTTTCATGGTGAATTTCACATGAATCGATTGTTAATCGAGGAAACATAGTATTGGTGTTGATGGTTTTACATCCGGGACTGAATAACCTAACAGTATTCCTCTTATATCAAAAAAAGGATAAGCATCACTTTTGGCCGATGACTTCTCTACTTTGACTTTCATTTTTGGCGAAGAAGGTCACGACCGTTTACAAACTGATAACTCCTGCTTATTTCAGGATAGAAAAGTAGATTAAAGCATCTTCTTTCATGAGCATTCCATCCGTCTGTTTCTGTCTTTTTCAGTGAGTAATATTGGCATTCAACGTGCGCAAACTTTGCTCCTACCAAGTTTGTCCTTTCATACATTGTTAATAGTACCTCTACTTGCACATAACTTGTCTTAAATTTCCCGCACACTAACTCGCCTGTCCAGCTTCACTATATTCTCCACACGCGTTACAATGGCGTCATCAATCACGCTCAGTCTACCACACCTTGGTCAATCTTTGTTGGATATCCTACCATCTGCAAAAGGTTTCTATTATTTATAAATTAAAGATCTGCAATCTGTTGATTTCCCTGTTGCTGACTGCAGCGTTGGTATAGTATGCGTTAGTGTTTTAGCATCGTGCGTCGTCAAACTTTATGTTGTGAACACACTAGAGGCCACATTTTTAGCCCAATTTTAGCAAAACTGGGTCAGACATTAACATCGACGAAATCTCAGACGAGTTCGATATTGGGCCATTTGGGGTAAAAAACTAGGTCACCAGGGCCAAATAAAGGAAAACCTTGTGAACACTTTAGAAATCACTGTTTTGATTGGATCTTCATGAAACATTGTCAGAATGTTTATTTCAATAATATGTAGGTCAAGTTTGATAATGGGTCATTTCCCTAGTAAAACTAGGTCACTAGGGCAAATTGCTGGAAAACCTTGTGAACACTCTAGAAATCACTGTTTTTATTGGATCATCATGAAACCTTGTCAGAATGTTCGTCTTGATAATATCTTGGACGAGTTCGAACATGGGTCATCTTGGGTGAAAAACTAGGTCGCTTGGTCAAATCTTATGAAAAACCATGTTAACACTATATATTTCAAAGTTATAATTGGATCTTCACCAAACTTTGTCAAATTGTTTGTTTTAATGATATAACGGTCAAGTACAAAAATGGGTTATCTGGGGTCAATAACTAGGTCACCAGGTCAAATCTTAGGAAAACTTTGTTAACACTGTAGATGTCAGTTTCGATTGGATCTTCACCAAACCTTGTCAGTATGTTTGCCTCAATGATATGTAGGTCAACCAGATTGTCAGATTGTTCGTCTTAATAATATTAAGGACAAGTTCAAATATTGGTCACCTAGCATAAAAAACTAGGTCACAAGGTCAAATCTTAGGAAAACCTTATTAACACTGTAGGTGTCAAATTTTGATTGTATCTTCACCAAACCTTGTCAGAATGTTTGTCTTAATGATATGTAAGACAAATTCGAACATAGGTCATCTGGTGTCAAAAACTAGGTCATGAGGTCAAATCTTAGGAAAAGATTGTTTATGCTGTAGTTTCATGGTTTTGATTGGATCTTCACCAAATTTTGTCGGAATGTTTGTCTTATTCATATGTAGGACAAGTTCTAACATGGGTCATCGGGGTCAAAAACTAGGTCACTAAGCAGTGATTGACATGTGAGTGATATAGGGCCATCTTGGCCCTGTTGTTATCATTGTTCTTTGTTCTTCTGTATTCAATGACGCCATTTGTACAAGCAAATTTTCAAGTAGCGCTGATGATAAATGCCCTTAGAAAGAATATCGCGTGACCGTGAATAACAATATTTATGTGTTATGCCGCCTGGACTCGTGGCGTCATTATGTAAAAAGTGATGTTTCAGCACCATAAATGTCAAATTACCATAGCCAAACAACAAACACCATAGTGTATGAATATCACCTGCGGCAGAACACCGTTATTAATGTAAATATATACGACATATTTTTATCAAAAATGCATATTTTGTCTTAAAATTTTCTCAGCACATGTATATTGTGTTGATTGAACCATTCATACAGCAAATAGTAGTATAATGATGTTAATGTTTCCGAAAAGAGACTTGTCTACGAATTTTTTGGACACACCTCGTACATGTGTCTCATCACCATACACCATAAATTTACTTGGGGTACATGTACAAAATTCACTTGAAATTCTATAGTTCGTTTTGATGTTGACAAAGCCTTCTTTTCTTTTACTGTTCATCATTAAATGATGTAAGCAAAATAGCACCAATGTGCTTAACATATCGGCATTGGTTAAAAATCGCTAAAATATAGTTATGATATTTTACATTATTTACAAAGATTAAATATAAAACTTTAATACCAAGCAACAAACAAATCTAACTGAACGCTCAAAAATGGTGTTTTATTGCAATAAATACTGTACCCCTTTATCTACTTTTCCTTATCAGCGTAAAACATCTCTTACGTAATGTGCATTGTATTGGTACCATATGATACTATTAATTCATTAATGACAAAAATTTGTTATAAAATCTCTTGCTAGACATCAAACCTGGGCGTGGTTTCAATTATTAAACCATAAACATAAGCGATTTTGATTGGCTATCAAAATTGAAAGGGGTGCGTCAAATTCGTTGATTTCATGAGACGATAATGATCCGACATTCTAATTGTTAATTGCTCAGCTTAAAAAAACACAGTAGGTGTCATTTTCGAATTAATATTGCCATCTTATTTGATGACGGATTTTAAAGTGGTTTTCGGTATTTTGTAGCGGAAATGTTAATCTAGGGAACTGTGCCTCAGAATTTTGATACTTGTTTTCATTTTTAGCTCACCTGATTCATCAGGCTTTTAGGATCGGTGAATGTCCGGCGTCCGGCGTCCGGCCACAATTAGTTTGTTTACACTCTAGCAACCGCAACTCTTTACGAATCTTGATTAAACTTGCTCACAATGTATATGGCCACAATGTCTCGGCTAAGTTCGATTATGGGCAAAATCTGATAATAACTTCTAGAGTTATGGGCCCTTGAATTACAAAATTTGCTATATTTAGCTTGTTTACACTCTAGCGCCTTCATTTATTCACCAATCCTGATCATATTTTCAGTAAATGTGTATAACCAAAAGACCTTGGACAAGTTCGATTATAGGCAATATCGGACCAGAACTTCAAGAGTTATGGGCCCTTGACTTAGAAAATTTACTATATTTTAGCTTGTTTACACGCTAGCACCTACATTTATTCACCGATCCTAATAATATTTTCAGTAAATGTGTATAACCAAAAGATCTTGGACAAGTTTGATTATGGACGGAATCAGACCCAAACTTAAAGAGTTATGGGCCCTTGACTTAGCAAATTTGCTATATTTTAGCTTGTTTACACTCTAGCGCCTTCATTTATTCACCTATCCTAATCATATTTACAATGTTTGTGTATGACCTTATGGTTTTGGACATGTTAAGTTATGGGTGGAATCGGACCACAACTTCAAGAGTTATGGACCCTTTGATTAGAAAATTTGCTACGTTTTAGCTTGTTTAACAGTATTATACCTTCATTGTTGGTTTTGATCTCAAAATCTACGTAAAAATGAGTTTTACAAGATGGAAACTATATTACCTGGTCATTGATTATTGGCCTTGGTTCTCAGATGAGCGATAAAGGGCCAATGTGGCCCTCTTGTTTATATATGGCGTATTACATAATAAACAGCGGGGTTTTGTGTACGGAAATTCTATAAAGTCAAGTATTTAACGAACCGAGGACATTATAAAAAAACTGAGACACGTTTCCCTGCATTTTACATTTATAGTGATTTTAAGGCTATTTGTTGTAATATATTCCTATATACAGACTAGTTGTTGTTGTTAAAAAATTTGTAAATTACGTGCGATATTGGTTTATAGAAGACCAATCAAAAGTAATTTTTGTTTCAAATCACTTACAATGCACTTTATACAGTGGGTTTATTTTAGTATATAATTATGGTTTAGTTTTTAAATCTATAAATTGGCGAAACTTGATTTGACCTGACATCCAAGCCCGTTACCTTAAGGTGGATTGCGGGTTTCCTCCAGAAAAATGGTCATTTTTTTAGACGTCAACGTACAACAAAGAAATTTTGCATGAACAGCTTTTAAGGTATTGGCTAATGCAGAAATGATATATTCAAATAATATTTCCATGGAAACCGTCAAAAGCGCCACCTAGCAAATTTTCGTGTTATTTCCTGTACTGCTCCGATAATATTGTGTATTAAGATATGCAATTTACATAACTGCAATGCTGGATCATTTACAAATCCATAGAAGTCAGTAATGTTACATTTTGCTGCCATTAAATATTAAAAGACGTCGAGCGAACTCTGTAGGGGTGGCAATTTACAATGCCAAAAATGAGACATTTTTCTCTCAACCGCGTCAGTAGTGAAAAAATGGCCTGATGAATTTTTTTTAAAAACGCAAAACAGATTCTTTGTACAATTTAGAAAACTTTAAAACAATAAAAAAATATGGTCACCGACTTCGTTTTCGCACCAATGAAACTTATTTAAACTTGGAAAAAGGCAAAAACGTCAACGTTTTTATACAAGATCGACGTGACGTTACGACTTTTTAGTTGTTACTGACATATTTTGGCTTAACATCACGTCTATTTTGTATTTTATGGCAACGTTTTTAGCTTTTTTCCGTGTTTAAATAAGTTTCAATGTAGCGAAAACGAAGTCGGTGACCATATGTTTTTATTCTTTTAAAGTCTTTCAAATTATTTTAAGAATCTCTACTGAGTTTTAAAAAAAAATTCATCAGACCGTTTTTTCACTATTGACGCGATTGAAAGAAAAATGTCTCATTTTTTGGCATTATAAATTGCCACCCCTTCGGAGTTTGCTCGACGTCTTTTAAGATTTAATGACGGCGAAATGAAATATTATTGACATTTTCAGATTTGTAAATGATTCAGCATTGTAGTTTAATAAATTGCATAACTTATATTACAAAATTATCGGAGCAATACAGAAAATAACGCGAAAATCAACGAAAAACATACCGGTCCGCTAGGTGGCCATTTCCTTCGGTTTCCATGGAAATGTCAATTGAATATATCAGGTCTGCATTAGCCAATACATTAAAGGATGTTTATGCAAAATTTCTTTATCATGCGTTGACGTCTAAAAAAACACCATTTTTCTGGAGGAAACCCGCGATCCACCTTAATTGCTATAGTAATTTAATCCAATCTGAATGGTGTAAAATACTGTCAAAAATCAACATTAAACCAGGGACCACATGTTTGATAACACCTCTCGATTTAATGTCAATAAGATCAGCCCGATCAGCCCAATAATTCCCTATAATACTAATTAATTGCTTAACAATTACACATTTTAGACCTTTCTCCATTACAAACAATAACAGTGTATCATAAAGTAGTTGCATGTCATAAATACCATAAATCAGTGTATGCCGTTAACAATAAACTACAACAACAACCAAACCCCTGCGGCTAGGTGTGAAATGTATACAGCCAGATAATAATATTGACTTGTTCATGGTCGCTTTAGTGGGACTTAAACCTGCAGTAATTAACAGATTGGGTCCAATAAAGTGGTCGTAATACGGAATAGCGGACCCGTCGTATTTTCGGACCTTTTAATCATTGAAATTAGAAGGGAAATTTTTGGTTCTTTAGAAAAGCGGTTGTAATACTTTGACTTTGTGTATGTAATTGTTACTACATCTTTAATTTGTTTTGAATTCAATACAAGACATCATTTAAGTTAAAATTGGATGTTAGTTGTACTTTCTTCTGTCATCATTAATGGCAAATATTGGAGACAAATTTCACAAGGGAAAGTCTTGTGACAGGTTTATGGCTGTCACACTTAGGATAATGCCATGATAGATTTTATAGCTGCTTTTCTTTGATAATTGTTATTTGTGTTTTTTTTCTATTTTCAGTGAGAATCATTGACTGATTGAGATTGTCCTGTGAATGAGATAACTTCATTATATATATCTTAGTGTGACAGAGACCTTCTGCAGGTAAGTTTTATATAATCAGACAGCTTGGGGGATTTCTTTTTCATGGCAAATGAGAATTGTGCCATTATAGTTGATGAGTCAAGAATTTCAATTTAAGTTACCATTAGGAAATAACTTGTTGATGTATTTTAGGGGGCCTTTATGGTTGAGTGGTTATATTCCTTGACCTCTGTGAATTCTAATCACACATGAACTAAAGTCTTCCACCAGTGTTAAAGCTCGAAAACTTGCCAAAATATTTTAATGTCCCCGGTAGTTGGTGTGATGTTAAACCTCAGAAAAAATATAGTATTTTTGAGTAAGAAGAATTTATGTTGCAGTTTCTATGGTTAGCTTAGATATTTAGTGTGTTGCATTGTCTTGTAGTCCACTACTGAAATTGTCCAAATATGCCTCAAGGCCTTGCCAAGGGTCACTTGTTTTACATTAGATTATATGGGGAATCGTTTGTAAGTGTTTCAACCAAGTTTCTCATTCAGATGAGTGATAATTAAAGCCATCCTGACACTCTTATTGTGATAAAATATTCAAAAATACAACTATGTGTATCTCTATTGAAAAGTTCAGTCTTTGGATGAATTTTTTTGTTGTTTGGTACAAACACAAAGTTAAGACCATTTCTCAACAGTTGGTCGGTTTGAATTTTCCTGCATACTGAAGAGCTTCCATTAACCTACCGCATACAAACAAATACTGACATCCATAGGAAATGCCTCATCCCTCTTTATATGGCCAAATTTGATGAACTAAATACGAAATGCATGTTTTTGTGATTTGGGAATAGTACTACACATATCATTTGTTATCAGAGTGTAATTAAACATTACACGGATTTAACACTAGTTTCATCGTTAACTAGTGATGAAACGATAATCAAGTAGAATCAAATAATCGTCGCTGACAGCTTGAGGTAGGGCTGTCCCGATATGGCAGTGTACCGGTACGTACCGGTACAGTGCTGAACGATATGCGTATTGGCCGTATCGCGTTTTTTTATTTTAGAAAACTCTTAGAATGTTGAACAACTGAACTAGATTTGCGAATTTACTCTCACATCATCATCGACAATGCTTAAGCAACTAATATCCGGGATTCCATGCTCCATTTACAGACATTAGCAGCGTCAGCTAATGTTAGACAACGAATTCGATTCGAATACTCAAGAGTTTGTCAAGTAGATATTGACTTATAAATTGTATTACGCCACCATTTAATTTTACATACAATATGACAGCATTTTGGTTTGCCGATTAATAAAACAAAGAAGCAGGTATATAGTTGTCTGTAAGAAGTGTCAACGCGATGTCAAGTATAGTGGTGGAACTAACATAACATCCAAGTTGAAGATTACAGAAGTTCATTATTAATTTAGTACGTATTGTTAATCAATTTGACAATCATAGACCTGATTTTTTAAACAATTTTATATGGCTAGGTTCTATTCTTGATATAAGGCAATTTATGGGACAGGGATAAAAACTTGCTAATATTTCTCATAATTATTTTATTTCCACAATATCAACCAACATATATGTGAATCAAACTGATGACTTTAAGTACAAGACAAATTTCGTTTTACACCTTTTTAACACCAAACAAATGTGCAGAGTTCACCAAAACACTAATATTTTAACGTTTTTCATTACTTTGAAATATTGTAATATCGTATCGTTGATATCGCATATCGCTAGTATTGCTGAGATCTGTATCGGGACAGCCCTAGCTTGAGGTCAGCGACTATCGATGTTAGAGGTGTTAAATCGATGTCGTTACAGGTACAGTACGGTTCGGGTGATTTGTCCGATTTTCGCGTTTCCCCGCGTTCGTAATCGTCAATTTATCACCCGTAGCGGCAATATTCATCCCGGCATCGATCTTGAAAAAAACGCGAATCACCGCAATGTCGCTAATCACCGCGTTTTATGACTTATTTATCAGTCGGTAATCTTTGATAGCGATGGATCACGGTGATTCGCGAACGTCTAAAGCCGACTCTCAACTAGCTAAAATTATATTTATTGTGAATCTTTCTTCTTCTTTCGCTTTCTGTTGACCGTTCATTTTCCGAAAACAGTCACATGGTAAGATAATTCAGGATTTAACACTTACTAAATCCGTCGACCAAGACCGACTGAAATCCAGACATCTGATTAAATTTTGTCAAGTAGGAAATCCCATTCTTGAAGTAAATGTGTAGTAAAACCGGCGAACTGCTAAGGGAGTATGTAAACAGTGTAGCCATGTTTTACATATGCAGCGTTACGTACAGGGCAAGATTCATATGTCTATTTTTAGTGTTTTATATATCGAGTACCAGGGCCAGAATCATTATTTAGACCAAGTCGCAATCTCTCATTTTAAGAATGTAGCTCGGTGCTCTAATCAATAAAACCAGTCCACTGTTTACATGTAATATTATTTCGCGCAATAATATACGAAAGCTGACAGATTAATTAAAGCTCATCAACTACTATTAAGTTCTCAACACTCGTTGATTATAATTTATGTCAACGCTAATTTTTCACGCATATCAGGTAACAATTTGTTCACAAAAGCGCAATTAAATAATGTGTGAATAACACTGTTATTTACAAGAAATTTGTAAGTTTTGAGTAAACTAAAGAGGCGACATCGCGTATCACCGTGTTGAGCGATCATCGCCGCAATCCACCGTGAATTATTGCCCTTCAGTGGTGACGGTCACCATCGATCATTCAAAATTCAAATCGCTGCGTTGAAGCGATATACCTGTGGCTTAGCGCGATTTTAATTCCGCGGCGATTCGCGAAAATCGGACAAATCACCCGAAACGTACTGTAGGTATAGACCACCGCCGCTATTTGAGCAACTGACGTACCTCTCCTCTACATTTTCGTATCAAGTAAACTTTTCCCATATCCAGGTTAGGTTTGACACTTAAACTCAAGTCGCAAAGAACCAGTGATACCCACGACCTGCTGGTGGGCATGGACATCCGATGAATTTTGCAAGTAGGAAAATCCCATTCTTGTCACCTAACAAATGATTGCTGTTAACAACATTTACCAGTAGCGGTGTTTTATATATGCTTTGAACAGGGCAAGAGTTCTGTATCTATTTTTAGAAATTACTCAAGACTGGATCACTTTCTATTAATTTACCTATGATACGCGACGCCTGAATCAATTAAACCAATTATTTACAAGTACCGTAAACACCCATGTTTCACTACATTCAAAATCGGTACCAAAAATTGGGTGCGTCCTATATACGGCGGTAGAACTCAATCCCATGTTTTCTACGACTCAAAATGGATTCTGAAGTAATTTTTTTCACACTTACCTCAACAGGTCATAAACATGTGTGATCTTTAAACTGCTAGCCAACATCACACAAATATCAGAGGGACACCAATGGCAGCGTGTCTTTGATCTTTAAAATTCACCACTCTTTTATCCTGCCTCGGTGTTAAGTCAATTTATGTGAGCTGACTTTTTTATTTGGAGTACAATGTTTTAATGTGTATGATACGCACAGGGGTGTCAATAATTCGGATTTTTTATGAAAATATCTCTAGAAATGGTGAAGTTATAATTAATTTATCTGCCCTAAAGGATATTCTATAATGCAAACTGAGTTATGTATGGAAACAATGTGATTGAAGCAAAAAAGGTCGGCCATGTATAATGTTTTTAATTGGGTTATATTGACACCCTTGTGCACCCTAAATAAACTCCAGAATCTTCACAAAATTAGGTCAAAGTGTGTGTAAACTTGAAATCTGGCAGCTGAAGTATTGATTTTTAGCTCACCTAATTGATCAGGTGAGCTTTTAGGATTGTTGAATGTCCGGCGTCCGGCATCCGTCCACAATTAGTTTGTTTACACTCTAGCATCCGCAGCTCTCACAATGTATATGGCCACAATGTTTGGGCTAAGTTCCATTATGGGCAAAATCGGACAATAACTTCTAGAGTTATGGGCCCTTGAATTACAAAATTTGCTATATTTGAGTTTGTTTACATTCTAGCGCATTCATTTATTCACCAATCCTAATCATATTTTCAGTAAATGTGTATAACCAAAAGATCTTGGACAAGTTCGATTATGGGCGGAATCGGACCAGAACTTCAAGAGTTATGGGCCCTTGACTTTGAAAATTTGCTATATTTTAGCTTGTTTACACTCTAGCGCCATCATTTATTCACCGATCCTAATAATATTTTCAGTAAAATTTCAGTATGACCAAAAGATCTTGGACAAGAACGATTATGGGCTGAATGGGACCACATCTTCAAGAGTTATGGGCCCTTGATTTAGAAAATTTGCTATAATTTAGCTTGTTTACACTCTAGCGCCTTCATTTAATCACCGATCCTAGTCATATTTACAATGAATGAGTATGACCTTATCGTCTTGGACAAGTTTAGTTATGGGTGGAATCGTACCACAACTTCAAGAGTTATGGCCCCTTGGATTAGAAAATTTGCTACATTTTAGCTTGTTTAACAGTATTATACCTTCATTGTTGGTTTTGATCTCAAAATCTACGTAAAAATGAGTTTTACGAGATGGAAACTATATAACCTGGTCATTAATTATTGTGCCTTTGTTCTCAGGTGAGCGATAAAGGGCCATCTTGGCCCTTTTGTTTGCATACTTGTACCAACAAAACGTGTAAAGAATCTTGATTTTTTGTTAGTTTTTAGCTCTCATGACACTAAGTGACAGGGTGAGCGTTTCTGATCAGTCTCCGTTCGGCGTCATGCATTGTCAAACTTTACCTTGTGAACACACTAGGGGCCACATTTTTAGCTCAATTTTAGCAAAACTGGGTCAGAATGTTGATATTGACAAAATCTCGAACGAGTTTGATATTGGGTCATTTTAGGTAAAAAAATAGGTCACCAGGGCCAAATAAGGGAAAGCCTTGTGAACACTTTTGATTGGATCTTCATGAAACTTTGTCAGAATATTTATTTTAATAATATGTAGGTCAAGGTTGATAATGGGTCATTTCCGGTCAAAAACTAGGTCACTAGGACAAATTTCTGGAAAACCTTGTGAACACTCTAGAAGTCACTGTTTTGATTGGATCATCATGAAACCTTGTCAGAATGTTTGTCTTGATACTATCTTGGATGAGTTCGAACATGGGTCATCTTGGGTCAAAAACTAGATCGCTTGGTCAAATCTTATGAAAAACCATGTTAACACTGTAGATTTCACAGTTATAATTGGATCTTCACCAAACTTTGTCAAATTGTCTGGGGTCAATAACTAGGTCACCAAGTCAAATCTTAGGAAAACTTTGTTAACATTGTAGATGTCACAGTTTGGATCTTCACCAAACTTTGTCAGAATGTTTGCCTCAATGATATGTGGGTCAAGTTTGAATATGGGTCAACCTGGGTAAAAATCTCTGGGTCACCAGGTCAAATCTTAGGTAAAAATCTTGTAAAAGCTCTAAATTGAGACGAACAATCAGACAAGGTTTGGCCAAGATCCAATTAAACCCATGCAATGATATTAAGGATAAGTTCAAATATGGGTCATCTAGGGTAAAAACTAGGTCACGAGGTCAAATCTTGGGTAAATCTTATTAATATTGCAGATGTCAAATTTTTATTGTATCTTCACCAAACCTTGTCAGAATGTTTGTCTTATTTATATGTAGGACAAGTTCTAACTTGGGTCATCTAGGGTCAAAAACTAGATCACCGGTTCAAAACAAAGTTTTAATGAGTGAACAGTGATTGTCATGTGAGCGATATAGGGCCATCTTGGCCCTCTTGATTTTTGTACTGACATTTGTAATTATGTTTTTATGTATTTATGTGACTTTATAATGTCGACAAATTATTTTTATTAACAAAAACAATCAATGTAGACTACCGTATTCCCCCGAATAAACGCCCCCGGGGGCGATGCATTTTCCAAAAGGGGGGCGTTTATTGTGACCCTATTTTACAAAAAAAAAAAAATCTGGAATACCGTATCCAAAGATTTTCCGGAGGTCAAATGAATGAATTTGAAACACTTGCCATCGAAAAATATCGCGGTGTTAATGCAATATTAATCAACGGTCATTCCCGGCGCGCTTTACTACGATAAATAATGTAGTCAGTTGCACTAGTTAAACTACATGTCAAAAATCAATAACACGCTGTCGCTGAGAGTAACCGTTTTTTATCTTTACGGCGCGTCTGACGTAATCTCCTCTGACATAATCTCGCCAATGTGTAAGTTTTATGTACATGTCAATTAAGTTTAGCTTTCATGGAGTCGAGGGGTAAACAATCTTACACGTTAAAGTCGTTAAATTTGCGGAAGAAATAGGCAAACACTGTGAAAGTGATGGACATTAACTTTTTTACAGATGGATTTTTATACGAGTGGCGAAAGTGTATAAATTGCAATTTTAACCTCCGGAATAGTTTAATAGACTGGTTTATATATGTCCTTGGACATTTTGTCGATGGCGTTAAGTCATTCAAAAATCAATTGTGGAAGTCGCGTGTCAGATATGATTGTTAATCCTGATGGCGATTTGAATCACCAACTTCGCACCTCTAACAAATGAGATTGCCGCGAGGCATATATTGCACTTGGTCTTACCCTTATTTTTCACAGTTAGTGCTTGTTTATGTTGATCTGTACAAATAAGCACGTAAATAACGGATTAATGAAAATGCGCGTTGTAGTTTGACCTAAGTAATCATTTTCAGAAAACCTACTTTCGCTTTAGGTATCGTAAGGATAAAGTTGAAACATCGCCAAATAAAACTAATTAATAAACATCACGAATGGTCCATACATCTACTGTATTACTGTACGAAAGTGGTAGAACTAAGATTGTTTATCACGCGGTTTCGCTAGGTTTTAGTTATTGTTCATGTGTTAATTTGGATTAATACAATTATTCAAAGTGGATTTAATTGTGTTTTATCTTTAATAAAAACGGATTTTACGTCAGACACTTAAAGCTGGTAAGTCCTTACGACTTTTTTTGGCAAAAAAGGGGTGGGGGGCGTTTATTAGGGGGGGGGGGGGCGTTTATTAGGGGGAATATGGTATGTCTTACATCAACAAAAATGGGTACAAGTTGATTCAGAGTCAGAATCCTCTGTAATATAGTGTCCAGTGAGGGGCACGGAGGTTCAGGTCAACAGTCTTGAAGTTTTTTGGATTTCAGATTATTAATATTGTATAAAAAACAAGTAACAACCAAATGAGTTTATAAAATAAGGACATGAATTTGCTTTTGATTATTGTTTCGATTATGAATCGAAACACCCTTCCCAATTTGATAATCGATTCTCTCTTGAGTCCGATTTTCCAACACTAACGTTAACCCCTAAAATTCCTCAGTACAGGGTATGCCCTCCCTGACTTGATATCACTGCCTGCAGTCCCACACAGATTGTGTAGGAGATAGCGTGGAATACGAGCCCACTCGTCATGAATAGTATTTATCAATTCTTGGACATTTTTCGGCTGTGGGTTACGTCCATGGACGTCAAACATGTGTTCAATTGGGTTACAATCGGGAGAGTTGGCAGGCCATGGCAGAATGTCAATATTATTAGCCATGAGAAAGTTTCTGGTAAATGTAAGACCAGAACGTTGCTGAAACATGGGAATGACTACAGGACAAAGAACTTGATTTACATACCCTGTGGCATTTAAATTCCCATTAAAAACCACCAGGTCAGTTCTAAAGGTGTTATTTATCATTGCCCTAACCATAACACCACCCCACCAAAACGATTTATGCTCCAACTTACAATTACGGGGCTAATGTTAACTACATTAAAGGCAACATGACCGTCGACAAAGGAGACATTTAAGCGAAATTCGTCAAGAAAGACAACATTACACCAATGTCTTCCAATGTTGAATTTGACCCTATGCTGACGTTGCCGACAGTGACGGTTCGTCATCACTACACCATGGTAGGCCTGCACGATATTCCATGCACCTGGAGACGACTCTTTACTGTATTGTATTATTATACCCCCAGATATTAAATATATGGGGGCTATATTGGATTCCGTTTGACGGTTGGTAGGTCGGTCGGTCAGTGCGTCTGTAGACACAATTTGTCCAGACAATTTCTCAGCAACTACTTACAGGATTTCAATGGAACTTCACAGAACTGATCTGTAATAAGCCTAGTTGTGCATGCTTAAAGCAATTTTCGTTTGGAATTATTTTCACTGAGTTATGGCCCTTGTTTTTAGCTCACATGTCACAAAGTGACAAAGTGAGCTATTAGGATCACTCTCCGTCCGGCGTCCGGCGTCGTGCGTCGTCAAACTTTTTGTTGTGAACACACTAGGGGCCACATTTTTGGCTCAATTTTAGCAAAACTGGGTCAGAACGTTAATCTCAACAAAATCTCGGACGAGTTCGATATTGGGCCATTTGGGGTCAAAAACTAGGTCACCAGGGCCAAATAAGGGAAAACCTTGTGAACACTTTAGAAATCACTGTTTTGAATTTATCTTCATGAAACTTTGTCAGAATGTTTATTTTAATAATATGTAGGTCAAGTTTGAAAATGGGTAATTTCTGTAGTAAAATTAGGTCACTAGGGCAAATTGCTGGAAAACCTTGTGAACACTCTAGAAGTCACTGTTTTGATTGGATGATCATAAAACCTTGTCAGAATGTTTGTCTTCATAATATCTTGGACGAGTTCGAACATGGGTCATCTTGGGTCAAAAACTAGGTCGCTAGGTCAAATCTTATGAAAAACCATGTTAACACTGTAGATTTCACAGTTATTATTGGATCTTCACCAAACTTCGTCAAATCGTTTGTTTTAATGATATAACGGTCAAGTATAAATATGGGTCATCTGGGGTCAATAACTAGGTCACCAGGTCAAATCTTAGGAAAACTTTGTTAACACTGTAGATGTCACAGTTTTAATTGGATCTTCACCAAGCCTTGTCAAAATGTTTGCCTCAATGATATGTGGGTCAAGGATGAGCATGGGTCAGCTGGGTTCAAAAACTGGGTCACAAGGTCAAATCTTAGGTAGAAATCTTGTAAAAGCTCTAAATGTCATGGTTTTGATTGGATCTTGGCCAAACTTTGTCAGATTGTTTGTCTTAATGATATTAAGGACAAGTTCAAATATGGGTCACCTAGGGTCAAAAACCAGGTCACAAGGTCAAATCTTAGGAAAACCTTATTAACACTGTAGATGTCAAATTTTGATCGTATCTTCACCAAACCTAGTCAGACTGTTTGTCTTAATGACATGTAAGACAAATTCGAACATAGGTGGTCTGGGGTCAAAAACTAGGTCACGGGTTCAAAACAATGTACTAATGAGTAAACAGTGATTGTCATGTGAGCGATATAGGGCCATCTTGGCCCTCTTGTTTTATACAGTATGTACAATAGGCAAATTTTGTCCGGACTATTTCTCATTAACTATTGACAGGAATTCAAAGAAACTTCACAGAAGTAATAAGTAGTTAGCCTAGTTGTTCATGCTGATATCATTTTTCATTTGAATTGATTTTCACTGAGTTATAGCCCTTTGTTTTTTTAGCTCACCAGAGCACGAATGTGCTCAGGGTGAGCTTTTGTGATCACCCTGCGTCCATCGTGCGTCGTTACGATTACGTGGCGTCCATGTTTACTTAAAACAACATCTCCTCCTACACCCCTATGCCGATTGCAACCAAACTTTGCTGGAATGATCCTTGGGTGGTCCCCTTTCAAAGTTGTTCAAAAAATTAAATTTCATTAAAAATTCTGGTTGCTATGGCAACAAATAGAAAAAACTTAAAAAATCTTCTTGTCTGAAACCACAGGGCCTAGAGCTGAGATATTTGGTATGTAGCATTGTCTAATGGAACTCTACAAAGTTTGTTCAAATTATTCCCCTGGGGTCAAAATTGGCTCCGCCCCGGGGGTAACTTGATTTTACATAGACTTATATAGGAAATTTAAAAAATCTTCTTGTCAAAAACTACAATGCCTAGAGCTTTAATATTTGGTGTGTAGCATAGTCAAGTGGACCTCTACCAAGTTTGTTCAAATTATTGCCCTAGGGTCAAAATAGGCCCCGCCCCGGGGGTCACTTGATTTATATAGACTTATATAGGAAAATTTAAAAAATCTTCTTATCCGAAACCGCAAGGCCTAGAGCTTAGATATTTTGTATGTGGCATTGTCTAGTGGACCTCTACCAAGTTTGTTCAAATTATGGCCCTAGGGTCAAAATTGGCCCTGCCCTGGGGTTTATTCTATTTTATATAGGAAAATTTAAAAAATCTTCTTCTCCGAAACCACAAGGCCTAGAGCTAAGATATTTGGTATGTAGCATTGTCTAGCGGACCTCTACCAAGTTTGTTCAAATTATTGCCCTAGGGTCAAAATTGGCCCCGCCCCGGGGGTCACTTGATTTATTTAGACTTATATAGGAAAATTTAAAAAATCTTCTTCTCCGAAACCGCAAGGCCTAGAGCTTAGATATTTTGTATGTGGCATTGTCTAGTGGACCTCTACCAAGTTTGTTCAAATTATGGCCCCGGGGTCAATATTAGCCCTGCCCTGGAGTTTATTCTATTTTATATAGGAAAATTTTAAAAAATCTTCTTCTCTGAAAACACAAGGCCTAGAGCTAAGATATTTGGTATGTAGCATTGTCTAGCGGACCTCTACCAAGTTTGTTCAAATTATTGCCCTAGGGTCAAAATTGGCCCCGCCCCGGGGGTCACTTGATTTATTTAGACTTATATAGGAAAATTTAAAAAATCTTCTTCTCCGAAACCGCAAGGCCTAGAGCTTAGATATTTTGTATGTGGCATTGTCTAGTGGACCTCTACCAAGTTTGTTCAAATTATGGCCCCGGGGTCAATATTAGCCCTGCCCTGGAGTTTATTCTATTTTATATAGGAAAATTTTAAAAAATCTTCTTCTCTGAAAACACAAGGCCTAGAGCTAAGATATTTGGTATCTAGCTTTGTCTAATGGACCTCTTTTAGATCTGTTCATATAATGGCCATGGGATAAAAAACGGCCCAGATGGGTCACTTGATCTTACTTAGACTCGTATAGAAAACTTCAACAATGTTAATCTCCAAATGACCTTTTCTCCTGGTGAGCATTTATAGGGCCATCATGGCCCTCTTGGTCTACAGTATATACAATAGACAAATTTTGTCCTGACTATTTCTCATTGACTACTGACAGGAATTCAATAAAATTTCACAGAAGTGATCAGTAGTTAGCCTAGTTGTGCATGCATTAAGCTTGTCTTGGTTGGTTAAATTTTGAGTTAATTGTGTTATGGCCCTTTGTTGTTTTTTTATACAGTGTATATACAATATCTCAGTAACTACTCATAGGAATTCAATGAAACTTCACAGAAGTTATAAAAAGTAAGCCAAGTTGTGCATGCAATAACCAGGTTTTGTTTGGATTAATTTTCACTGAGGTATGGCCCTTTGTTTTATCGAATAAGTAAATTTTTACTGTACCATTTCTCAGAAACTACATGCAGGAAATCAGTAGTTTGCCAAGTTGTGCATGTTCACAATAGGTTTTGTCCAAGTAAATTTTAATGAGTTATGGCCCTTTGTTATTTTTCATATAATGAATATTTAGAAACTGGTCAGGATATTTCTTAGCAACAATTTGCAGGTATTAAAAAAATGAAAATGCATTATATTTCCCTCTGTAAAATGTAACAATGACTGTGTCAAGGCCGCATCTGGGGATATTCATCAACTTTTGTGATAGCTCTAGTTTAGCCTTGGCATTTTGAAAATGATATTTTCCAAATATTGCTTTGGCTACTCGGTTGTAAATCAATTACTGTATACAAATGTGTAATTTTGACTGACATAACCACGTGGGGAAAGCGCAAGGGATGCACGGGCAAAAGATGCATTGAGCCATGGCTTAGCAAACATGAGGAATGAGGTGCAGTTTCATGCTTCATTAGGTTACAGAAGAAAAAATACTAAGGTACACAAAAAGTGACCTATATATTGTTTGTATGTGCTAAGTTATCACACTTTTATGATGAGGCTTTTTTGTGAACATTAGTATATTTTTAGCTCACATGAGCACTTGTGCTCAGGGTGACCTTTTGTGATCAGTCTTCGTCCGGCAATGTGCATCATCAAACTTTTACCTTGTGAACACTTTAGGGGCCTCGATTTTCGCAAAACTTGGTCAGAATGTTAATATCGGCAAAATCTCGGACGAGTTCGATAATGGGCCATTTGGGGTCAAAAACTAGGTCACCAGGGCCAATTAAGGGAAAACATTGTGACCACTCTAGAAATCACTGTTTTGATTGGATTTTCATGAAACTTTGTTCGTCTTTATAATATCTGGGACAAGTTCGAACATGCCTCATCTGGGGTCAAAAACTAGGTCACTAGGTCTAATCTCATGAAAAATCATGTTAACACTCTAGATTTCACATTATAATTGGATTTTCACCAAACATTGTCAAAATGTGTGTTTTAATGGTATGTAGGTCAAGTAAAAAAATATGTGTCATCTGGGGTCAATAACTAGATCACCAGGTAAAATCTTAGGAAAACCTTGTTTACACTGTAGATGTCACAGTTTGGATCTTCACTAAATATTGTTAGAATGTTTGCCTTAATAATATGTGGGTCAAGTTTGAATATGGGTCACCTGGGGTAAAAAACTAAGTCACGAGGTCAAATCTTAAGGAACCTGGTTTACGCTGTAGATGTCATGGTTTTGATTGGATCTTCACCAAACCTTGTCAGAATTTTGTCTTATTGATATGTAGGACAAGTTCGAACATGGGTCACCTGGGTTTGAAAACTTGGTCACTAGGTCAAATCTTAGGAAAACCTTGTTAACACTGTAGATGTAAATTTTGATTGGGTCTTCACCAAACTTTGTCAGAATGTTTGTCTAAATGATATGTAAGACAAGTTTGAACATGGGTCATCTCGGGTCAAAAACTAGGTCATGAGGTCAAATCTTATGGAAACCTAGTTTAAGCTGTAGATGTCAAGGTTTTGATTGGATCTTCACCAAACCTTGTCAGAATTTTGTCTTATTGATATGTAGGAAAAGTTCGAACAAGGGTCACCTGGGTTCGAAAACTTGGTCACTAGGTCAAATCTTAGGAAAACCTTGTTAACACTGTAGATGTAAATTTTGATTGGATCTTCACCAAACCTTGTCAGAATGTTTGTCATAATTGATATGTAGGACAAGTTGGAACATGGGTCACCTGGGTTCGAAAACTAGGTCACTAGGTCTAATCTTATGAAAACTTTTTTAATATTGTAGATGTCTCAGTTTTGATTGAATTTTCATCAAACCTTGTTAGAATGTTTGTTTTAATGATATGTAGGTCAAGTTTAAGCATGGATCATTTAGGGTCAGACACTAGGTCACCAGGTTAATCCACAGGAAAACATTAATATCTATAGACCTCTTGACACAGGTTCAAAACAATGTTTTAATGAGTAAACAATGATGGTCATGTGAGTGATATAGGGCCATCTTGGTCCTCTTGTGTTTTATTGTCACATATCATAAAATGATTTAATGGATGAACAAATGTAGAATGTTTAATTATAGACTTATAACTTAATTTCACCAAGATCTCTTGTTATTACTCTGATTGATCTGTGTATAACCAATTTAATACTTAGTACATGTATTCGAAATTGCTAAAAATAGCTCAAACGATATCGAGAGACGATCCCACAATTCATTGCGATACTCGACAATTTCTGACAGCTGTAATTGGGTGTTTACGACTTAGATATACTAGAAGACTCAATTGGGCACAGGAAATTCGTTTGGATGCAACAAGATTCATTAATGCTAGGTTCCCACTATCACGATTCGTATCACGATTGAAATCGTGGTCTTAATCATGGACCAATCATGTTGGTCCTATCAGAGCTTATTAGATCTTGAGGTCAGTCATGACAATAGTGTTAATCATAGAATTTTTTTGAAAGGTTAAAAAAAATGTCTGCGATTAAAAATCAATTTTCAATTCGCATCAGATCATCACAAAACGCGACGGTTTGTATTGGATCGTCACAAAACGCGACAGATTGTATTCAATTGGGTTTCCAAATCGTGGTCATCATCTGTCATTATCAACTGTAAAAAAATTGAAGAAACACTGATGTCCGTACTCAAACGGGATGTATATTTACCTGTCTTGGTCCAGTCATAGCTTAAATCGTGATCTGATTCGGATTGTGATGGACAATTGTATCATATCGTTACGGAGCGCATCACTTCATGATGAACATATTGGAATGTATCTACATGTGCCAGATCATCCTAATTCGGGAATCCTGACATGACATAACAGATCGATACACATGAAGTTGTCAAATCGTGACGGAATCGCATTGTAGCGCAACAAATCGTATCTGAATGTATCAGCTTGCATTACCTAGCATCCAAACCAGTAATTTCAAATACATCCCTGATCAAATACGAAAGACCAATTGTTGGAACCTAGCATAAAATCCACTAAAAAATCCACATCAGATTCTGTAAGCTTATGCATTGAAAAAAGGCATCAATCAAGTAGGATTAAAAATTCAAATAATTGCCGATACTTATGCTGTTATTAACATACAGATCATCACAGATATTTTCACTGTTGTATACAGGGGCATGAAATCCCGTTGATTCACGTTGTTCCCACGGGATTTGATTACTTCTAACTGTGAATACAGAAGCTGCAAATCCTTGTACATGTATGTACGTATATAAGTCCTTTGTATAACTACACTAAATACATTCATAAAGACCATTATTTATGTTGTTCCTCTAGAATGCAGTATTTTCGCATTATAGATTTTGAATAATGTAACCCAAAACTGTATAATCTGTAGATTTAACTGATTTGTTGTTATGTCAATCTGTTCTTAAATGCTTTACTTCCTGTTCATCAATCTTCATGTGGATAGAAGGTATTATAATGTATACACATAATTTGTGTATGATAATGAATAACCTCTATAATATTTTTAATGTATGTGTTATTTCTGTATACTGATCACTGAAGTATTTCAGTTTCATGCCAGAGATTGTTGCTGGATCATTGCATTCATTTGCATATGACCTTCATTGATATGCATATATGTGTAGTATGGTTGTAATTGGACAAGTGCTGTGTATGGTAATTTTGTTACAGAATTCAGTGGAAGCTATATTATTTGATTGATTACCATAAAACCTGTCACACCCTACCAATCTTTGTGCTCTACTATTTTATGGCCTCAATCAGATTTGTTCAAGGACTTCAGTTTTCCCAATGTCCTCATATTTTCAGCTTATTTCATCTTGTCAGGAAATAAAATAGAACTGAGTTACGTTGATCCTCAGAATTTAACATGTGTACATGTAGGTAGATAGGAAAATTTGAAGTTTATTTTATCTGCATTGGATTGCATGCTCACTTAATTCTAATGTGGTTGTTAACCAATCTCAATCAAGCTTGGTCAAAATGTATATGGCCACAATGTCTCGGCTAAGTTTGATAATGTGCAAAATCGGACAAAGACTTCTGGAGTTATGTGCCCTTGACTTAGAAAATTTGCTATATTTAGCTTGTTTACACTCTACGGCCTTCATTTATTCACCAATCCAGATAATATTTTCGGTGAATGTGTATGGCCACAATGTCTCAGCTAAGTTCGATTATGGGAGAAATCAGACTAGAACCTCAAGTGTTATGGGCCCTTGACTTATAAAATTTGCTATATTTGAGTTTGTTTACCCTCTAGCACCTTCATTTATTCACCAATCCTAATTATATTTTCAGTGAATGTGTATGACAAATAGGTCTTGAAAAAATTCGATTATGGGTGAAATTGGACTATGACTTATGGGTTCTTGGCATAGAAAATTTGCTATGAATTAGCTTGTTTACACTCTAGTGCCTTCAAATTTTCACCAATCTTGCCCATATTTGCAGTGAATGTGTATAACATAAAGGTCTTTGATGAGTTTGATTATGGGTGGAATTGAAATTGTACTTGTAGAGTTATAGGCCCTGACTTAAAAAAATTGCTACATTTTTAAGCTTAATTGTTTACAGTATTACAGCACCTTCATTGTTGGTTTTGATCAAAATCTATGTAAAAACGGGTTATATACAAGATTAAAACTATATTACCTGGTCATTAGTTATAGTGTCTTTGTTCTCAGGTGAGCGATCTAGGGCCATCTTTGCCCTCTTGTTAAATATGCACTGTGTTCTTGTCTCAATGAAATGTCATGAAATTCTTTCTTCACTTGTTTTATAACTGGGTGAAATCTGTATAAAATTTGCATAATGTTTATTCTGCGTTTTCTTCAACCATTGTGTAAAAAGATATGATAGTCAACTCATGATTCAGTTAAAACCTGTTGGAATCAATTTCCTATTAAACTGTAGTGAATAAAGTCCCCAGGTGACAAGCCTGTATGAATATTTAGTGTTTGATAGACAAGAAATTCCAGTAATTGGAAATAAAATCCTCAAGTTTCTCAGAGTTAGTGGGAAGTTTTACTTTTCATAGAACATTATCTTAGAGGTATATTCTACTATAAATCCAGTTCTTACCCATCATCATAATACAATACAATTCAATTTATTTGATTTTGTTTTTTGTCCCCTGTGTTAAGGAAGAGAAAGAAGATACAATTTCATAGTCGCCTTGAGATAACAGTTGGTCTTGTCAATGTTGGAATTACTTTCAGAGGCTGATTATCTGTTTTATCACATGAAATACGAAAAGAGAATTGAATTAAATGTATCTGGGATACTGCTGGAGTGTTTAATCTGGCTACAATTGTCACTTGAATATTGTAAAATTGTTATAAATATTAGCAGGATGGCAGCAGGATGGAAGTTTCCTTTTATTTTTCTGTCATGCTGACCACTTGGCTTATTATCTCTGAACATGTTGGCTTCTGTAAAATATAAGTATCTTCCAGGGATCTGGGATCTCTCAATGACCTATAACAGATGATTTAATTTGAAGTAGAAATCATGTACTATTCATGAAATTCTAGTAAGTATTAGTTTCATTATGTTACGAATTGGTTTACACTGTTGATTTTCAAAACTGGAATTATACCTGGTGTTAATTATTCATATTTCATTTACATTAAAAAAACTGTTAGTGGTGATTCACGGTGTAAATTCACTCTGCATTGAAGCGTCCAGTTGAATTGCTTTATTTAGGAATAATTAATGTTGTTTTGTCTGATTTTGACCTGAGTTATCATAATATTTGTTTTTAGCTCACCTAATTGATCAGATCGATGAAAGTCTGGCGTCCGTCCACAATTAGTTCGTTTACACTCTAACATCCACAGCTCACAATGTATATGGCAACAATGTCTTGAGTAAGTTCGATTATGGGCGGAATCAGACCAGAAATTCAAGAGTTATGGGCCCTTGACTTTGAAAATTTACTATTTGAGTTTGTTTACACTCTAGCTCCTTCATTTCTTCATCAATCCTGAACATATTTATAGTAAGGTATTTGATGAGTTTGATTATGGGTGGAATTGAGCAAGTATTTGTAAAGTTATGGGCTCTCAACTTTTTAGTTTGTTTACAGTATTATAAACCCTTCAATTCTTCAATAATCATTATCTTATTTACACAGAATGTAAATTGACCTGCATCCAGTATTAATGAAAATTAGAGTTGGTTTTTATCAAAATCTATGTAGAAATGGGTTATACCAGATGAAAACTGTTACCTGGTTGTTAATTATAGTGTCTTTGTGCTCAGGTGAGCGATATAGGGCCATCTTGGACCTCTTGTTTGTGCATACCATAAAAGTTAAAATTAAAACTATTTTCGTAGTCTGAAGGTTACAGGAAGCACTTCCATATGCAATGAGAATTTCCTGACCGAATATTGAAAACCACCTACATTATTGGTCATTCCAATCAACCAAAACACTTAAAATTTGAACAATAAGCACTAATAACCATATATTATAGTGAAATGAGAGCATTGAAATTAGTGGTTGCTAGGTCTCTTAGTCGGACATTTAAGGACAAGAAAAAATGTATTTGAGATTGTACAAATTGTTGCCATTAATTTATTTTTTTAAAAGAAAAAAGAAAGTTGCTTCATGTTGGGACCCATCTGAAGTCACACTAGTATTAGATATTGTGAGTTGAGCATACATGTTATCTTCTATAAGTAGAATTGTTTGAAATCTTTATTGTTGTATTTTTAAGTATTTCTCACTTTAAATGATAAAATCATATGACATGTCATTGTATGTAAGGTATGTTCTCTTTGACATATTGATTTTCTATACTGAACTATAATTCATCCATTTTTCTCTGTCTTTTAAGACATCATTTGGGTTTGTTGATGAGGCAATAGTTTGATTATGTTACATATTTCAAACAAATTGTCAGAAAATAGTTGTGTTCAGATATTGTAATCTAAGACTTGAGATATATAGTCTTAAAGTAAATAGCATCTCTATGAAATCGTGCAAATTGTGAAAGGTCTCTGGCAGAGACACTTATTCCTTTATTGAAAGTTTATCTGATTTCATTTCCATCATGCAGTATAACTTCATGACAATTGTAAATATTGGATATTAAGCCATTTGTCTAATGATGGAGGCTCTCCTGTTTTGTTGACATGGTCTTAGTGTAACTGCTTATTATATGTTCTTTTTCCCCCAGCACTTTACAGAACATAAAAACTGGGTATAACGCTGTTTTTCAACAATATTTCAGATAGTTGTTTGCCAGAGGCAGTATCTATCTAATGGAGTATTTAAAAAACTAAGGGAAATAAGCCTTTCATAGTTTGAGATTGGATGAGGAAAATAATGTACCCATTGTGGTGCTTGAACTCACGACCTCCTACTTGCAAGTAAGATGCTCTACCAACTGAATTAATCAGGCTGTAAAAATTACAGCCAACTTAAAAAAACAAATGTTTTGTACTATATTCCATACGGTTTGGTACTTCTTCCAGATTTCATAATTATACGTAGTCAAGACATCTACACAAGTTCAAAATTTGCCAAGTATATCACTAATTAGAACAACCTCGAGGTGTTGAGTTAATGTTTGAGTATGTGTTTTACTATATGGTCTTTATCACGTTTTTAAATACTTGATTACACAAAAACAAACAAACAGGTTTATTCACCTTATTAGCTCAACAGAGCACAAAGTGCTCAAGTGTGTTGTCTGTCATCGGTCCTTCAGTGCTTCAACAATTGCTTTAAACAACATCTCCTTCTTAACCAGATGTTCCTTGCATGAAGCTCTACCAAAGTTGTTCAGAAAATTAAATTTCATTAAAAACTGTGGTTGCTATGGGAATTACCAATAGGAAAAACCTAAAAAATCTTCTTGTCTGAAACCACAGGGCTTAGAGCTTAGATATTTTGTATGTAGTATTGTGTATTGGAACTCTACAAAGTTTGTTCATATTATTCCCTTGGGGTCAAAATTGGCTCCGCCCTGGGGCTAACTTGATTTTATAAAAACTTATTTAGGAAATTAAAAAAATTCTTCTTGTCCAAAACCACAACCTAGACCTAATATAATTTGTATGTGACATTGTCTAGTGGACCTCTACCAAGCTTGTTTAAATTATGGCCCAGGGTAAAATTTTGCCCTGCCCCTGGGTTTACTCTATTTTATATAGGAAAAATAAAAAAATCTCCAAAACCACTAGGCCTAGAGCTGAGATATTTAGTATATATTGTCTAGCGGACCTCTACCAAGTTTGTTGAATTTTGACCCCGGGTTTTACTCTATTTTATATTAGAAAAACAAAAAAGTCTTTTCCTAGAGCTTAGATATTTGGTATGTAGCATTGTCTAGTGGATTTTTACTGAGTTTGATCAAATTACGGCTGTAGGGTCAAAATTGGCCTCATCCCGGGGGTCACTTGGTTTACATAAGCTGATATATGAAAATTTAAAAAATCTTCTTTGCAAAAACCACCAAGGTTGTTCAAATTATTGCCCAGGGTCACTTGATTTATATATATTTATATATTGATTTATATAGGAGGAAAATTGAAAAAATCTTCTTGTCCAAAACCACTAGACCAAAAGCTTAAATATTTTGTATGTTGCATTAATTGTCTTGTAGACTTCTACCAAATTTGTGCAAATCATGGCCCCAGGGTCAATATTGGCCCTGCCCAGGGGGTCTGTTGATTTCAACAACTACTTGACAGTTGGGGTAGATAACTTTTTACCATGACAAATAACTTTCCTTGATTAAATTATCCCTGAGTGTTACGATACTCAGGTGACCGATATTCTTGTTTTGCACACACACTTTACTTTTGCTAACTCTATCACACAAACCCTTTCATCTTTCATTAACTCATTAAGCATATTGTACTTGAGATCTTGACAGAAATAACACAAGTTCAATGTTTGTATGGCGCAAAATTGCATCCTGCAATTGAATACTAGAGAATGTGGCCTATGCTACATTTTTATCAGAATGTGTGAAGTTTCAGATCACATGAATTTGTAATTTTGACTTACTGATTCCGTAACTAAAGGGATCATCTACCCGATCAAAAAGACCAGCTGTTTCATGTAGCTGGTCATATTGTTGTACAGTTTATGAGGTACTCTATATGTAGACCCTGTTTCCAGCCTAAAAGTGACTCAAATATTCATTAAATTCAGTGGAAACTATGACCTTTATTTATCAGACGTTGCAATATCTACTGGAATACATTTAAAATATTTAAATAAAGTCTCCAAAAATAATCTACTGTCCGAGGGTTTTCTGACAGCCAGACCAGTGGTCTTTTCAGGCTGAAGTTTCAGTAGACCTGACCTCATAGTTCTCGACCAAGTTACAAAACGAGAAAAAAAAATAAAAATGTATAACAGAACTATTGTTTAATTATATAACACATGAAGAAAACCTGAATTGCAGAAGGTTTTTCAACATTTTAATACTGTCTGCTTGCCTATGATGTAAACATACTGGAAAGAAAAAGTAGAAAAAAAGTTGTCATAAAACCTGGTATATCGGTCCCAAACATAGATTTTCAACTGTAAAGTGACCATCTATGTTGAACCAATTAAGTCATCAACTAACAAAACAAATCGCACCTATTCCATCAATAAATACCTACATTGTATATTCATTTCTCACCTGATCGGATTTTTTTTGTATTGAGCTCCGAAATCGATATTTAATTAAGTCAGTGTCCTCGCTCGCAATTATAAAATTAGTCTGTATGAATATATGTTTATAATGTTTTGTTTATTTGCGAAATGTTGCAAAAATAAATACACCGAAACGTATAAATGCTTTGTTCCGTACCATTCCCATAAACAAAATAACACGATTAAATGATTATTACAACACACCAAATATCGCTCCAAAATGTAATAAACACAGCGAATTTCTCTAATAATTTATACATCAAATTTCGTTAGATCGAACATTTATTCTAAGTCCTTTGAACTTCTATATAAAGAGTTTCAGCTGCATTTTCAAGAGCATGACCATTCAGGCTACCAAATACAGTCAAAACTCGTTATATCGAAGTTCGTGGGACTTGCCAAAATACTTCGATATAAACGAACTTCGATATAGGAATTTCGATACCCGTGTTTACATTTTAGAGCTAAAGTCAGTGTGTTGTAATAATAACGCAATCGTGTTATTTAGTGTACAGGATTGTAGCGGGTTATAAGAATACGGCATTTATACCGGTACTTATACGGGTACTTTAGATATATTTATTTTGCTATATACATTTCAAATATGCATAAGCGTATATAGATAGAAATCGAGCAGTGAGTCGTGACGGAAGGTCATGGACTGTTCCATTCATTAAAATAGGGATAAGTAATACAATGACCAAGTACATTACTAAACACGACCTTACATGTGTAGGCCTCTGTTGGCCTCTTACATTTGTAGACCACTGTAAAAGGCCTAGCTACGTGGTCCTGAAATCAGTGAGCCGCACTAGTAACATTATTAAACTGAATTGTGTTTTTCGTGTCCTTAATCTTGCCACTATTTTTTTCAAATAATGCATTGCTCGTGATTTCGGTGCATTTATGTTTTGAAAGGTATATATATCATATGCAATCAAAATCAAATTCTGTTCAAATAATGTTCCTAAGTATGTAGAGGATGTCATGTTATATAACTTAATATAATGAAGCAAAATATTAGATTCTGACAGGGCTCAAGTACAGATACTGCTAATGAACGCAGTAATTGAAATTTCATGAAATTACCTGAAATGAAATTAAATGAAATACATATGAAATTCATTCCAAATATTGAAATAAAATTGTGCAATAATAAAATGCCAAATATCAAATAAAAATGGAAAGGAAAAACGTTCACATGTGTTTCGAACCCATAGCATCTTGACCACCAGGCTTCAAAAGTAAAATGATTGGCGCCTTTACCGATCGGGCTACGCACTTAGTCTCAGCTATGACGGTCAAATAACTGATAATTATATATTACGGAAACCTACAAAACGTTCCGAAAAGCCACTCACCCTACAAAATGGACTTAGCTGATCTTTGATCATTCACAGGTCGTTGTCGGACTATAGCAGCATTAATAATAATTTGCTTCATCAACGAAACGTTTGTATCAGTTTTATAATCGTGAGAATGGACACTAACATGTTTATACAGCTGTCAATAATTAAATATCGATTTTAAATTGTGTTTGTTTGCGGAAAAGGTGCGAACTTTTCTTTTGTAAGTTGGCGACATAATTGGTTCGACATAGATGGTCACTTTATAGTTCAAAAATATTTGGTTCGGACCGAAAATCTACTTCGATATATAAAAATATCGAGAACCACGAATTCGATATACGTGCGTTTTTTTAATATGTAATAAGAAGGATAAAAATCGGGACTTTATCTTTACTTCGATATAAGCGGGATTTCGATATAAGCAATTTCGATATAATGAGTTTCGACTGTAGCAAGATGCACTAGACTGGACCAGTTAACTATTGATTTTCGTTCGGACCTGCCTTAATGTCAAACGCTGTCATCACAGTGATTACGGTTAAAGCCTAGTGCTCATATAGATACTAAACTAGTTATCATTGTAGCGCACCAGGCAGAGTCAAATTCTCAGTCAACTGGAACCAGTTTTTTTGAAATACAGTAAAACCTTGTTATCTCGAGGAGTCATCGGACCAGACTTATTGCTCGAGATAAACCTGGTGCAGGTTCTGTTTGTTGAATGAAAAATAAACTGAGTATCAATACTATCATGCGCGTTGACGGACGTATTTACAATAATACTATGAAATGCTTACGTCAAACGTATAGCATGATGTACAAGATGAAAATATATGTTCATTGACTGTATGAAATATGCAATGATCATTTAAATAAAAATCTTTATCCATAAATATGTTCGTGTGTTTTCAATTGTGCAAGACCTTAACCGAAAATTGTGTTATTGACACACGGTGAAACGTAATAGTGACACAACGTGAAAATTACTCACATAATGTAGATCAATGTCATCTAGTTACATCTTAATTAAGCTCATAGAAAATGAGTCCTTCACTGGATTACTCATAATGCGTTTGTGTGGGACATTTTCTCTGTTTATTGATAGCAGTAAGTGAATCATAAATTTATCTGCGTATATGTATTGGTATCTGCTTTCCAGTCTTGTAATTAAGTTTTTATGCCCCCCTTCAAAGAAGAGGGGTATATTGTTTTTGTCTATCATTCTGTCTGTCTGTCGGTAGACCAGTTAGTTTCCGATCGATAACTCGTCAACGGATTGACCTATGGGCCTGATACTTCGCAGGTACATCGGCCTTGGACAGTAGATGACCCCTATTGAAATCGGGGTCACTAGGTCAAAGGTCAAGGTCGCTGTGACCTTGAGTGTGAAAATCGTTTCCGATCAATAACTCGTCAACAGATTGACCGATGGGCCTGATACTTCGCAGGTGCATTGGCCTTGGACAATAGATGACCCTATTGAAACTGGGGCCACTAGGTCAAAGGTCAAGGTCACTGCTCCATGGAGTGTGAAAATCGTTTCCGATCGATAACTTGTCAACGGATTGACCGATGAGCATGATACTTTGCAGGTGCATTGGCCATGGACAGTAGATGACCCCTTTTGAAATTGGGGTCACTAGGTCAAAGGTCAAGGTCACTGTGTCATGGAGTGTGAAAATCGTTTGATCCAATATGACACTCCTTGTGATAATCATGGTAATTAACGCTTAAAAATTAGTCAAGGGACCGTGATATGTGCTCGAGATATTGAGATAACGATGCTTGTAATAAACATGGAAATTTATATACAAGAAAGAACAAAAATTGTCGGAACTTCAAGATCTCCTCGAGATAAGTCTAGTGCTCGTGATATTGTTGCTCGTAATAACGAAGTTTTAATGTATTGACACGTTTCTAGTAATTTATGGGTGTTTGACCTTGACGAGACAACAATATGAAACAGCTATTCGCTGAAAGTTTCTGTGTGCAATGTGCTCGGTGAATGTCATGTGATCATTGAGACTATTAGCGAGTTGGAACGACTTGAATATCACACAGTCTGTATGTACACATGAAGACAACTTAGTAAACAGTTTTGCTTCATCCTCAGTAATATCGCAAAATGCTTAATAGTGTACTAAATTCATCACCATGTTAGTTTGCAACAGTAGGACTGGACTCGGTTCGTTTATTGACAGATACGCAGATTCATTCCCGTCGTATCATTGTAGTTAGTTATCCAACTTGCTCTATTTCTGTTTTGTTTATATTACGTGATCATTGCGGATATTTCGGGCACTATTAGTAATTTCTGTCTCGCTATAAGAAGTTGCGATTTTGCATTGCCCTTTAGAAATAAGTACTTCCGTCGCCGTACAGTCACAATTATTGATTGATTACAATTTGAATATGTTAATCTATTTGAACTGCCTTTAGTTATAACTGAGTCAGCATTGTCTTGCTTTAGCTTACGTGAGCACAAGTGATCTACCTTGTGAACACACTTGGGGGACACATTTTTTGTTCAATTTTTAACAAAACTGGGTCACTTGTGGTAAAAAATTAGGTCAATGAGGGAAATTAATGGAAAACTTTGTGAACACTCCAGAAATCACTGTTTTGATTGGATCTTCGTGACACTTTGTCAGAATGTTTATTTTAATGATATGTAGGTCAATTTTGATAATGGGTCATCTGCAGTCGAAACTAGGTCACTAGGGCAAATTGCTGTGAACACTCGAGAAGTCACTGTTTTGATTGAATCATCATGAAGCCATGTCAGAATGTTTGTATTTATAATATCTTGGACGAGTTCGAACATGGGTTATCTGGGATCAAAAACTAGGTCACCGGGTCAAATCTTAGGAAGACCTTGTTAACACTGCCGATGTCACAGTTTTGAATGGATCTTCACCAAACCTTGTCAGAATGTTTTTCTTAATGTTATGTGGGACAAGTTAGAACATGGATTAGCTGGGGTAAAGAAATAGGTCAACAGGTCAAATCTTAGGAAAACCTTTTTAAAACTGCAGATGTGAAATTTTGAAAGGATCTTCACCAAACCTTGTTAGACTGTTTGATACACAGTTTTTTTTTCATTCAATGAACAGAAACCGGTTTATTATGAGTACCAGGTTTATCTGGAGCAATAATTCGGGTCCGATGACTCCTCGAGATAATGAGGTTTTACTGTAATAGAGTATGAATTTTCTGCTCTGTAACTCTGGAGGATTTTGTGATATCTTATTCATCACGTAATCATCAAATAAAACCTAACAACATCCTGTGACTATGCAGCATGTGGGGTTATTTGCCACTTTGTGACAGCTCTAGTTTTTAAAGGAGTTATTGCCCTTTATTGAATTTTACATTTAAAGGCTTCTGCATGTGCACAACTTTTCCTACATTTCCCATGCAATTTTTACTAAATGTTGACAGAATGATTATCATCAAGTGCTGCAGGGCATATCATCAGGATTTTGCAATTGAATTTTTTAGGGAGTTATTGCCTTTTATTTGTCTCATACATTTCCAATATATATGCACATTTTGCCATGCTTGATTAAAATGATTTACACCAAGTTATTCACCACATTTCCTTTTGATTTTCCTTTTTTAGCTCACCTGAGCATGTAGTGTTCGTAGAGCTATTAGTATCAATCAATGTCTGTTGGCCAGCATCTATAATTTAGGTTGTTAACACTAGAGGTCACAGTCTAACTAAATGTTTAATTAAATCTTGTTTAATTAAATCTTGATGAAAGTTGCTAAAGATATCTGTCTTGATGATTTCTTGGTTAGTTTTGGGCTTTGACCTAGTTAAATGTTGAGAAAGAAGTTGCAATGATATGAACGAAGTGGCAGCCTTCACTAAACAATGCACCCGCAGCAGGGGGATACACTGTCTGTGACAGCTTGTTGTTCAGTAAAGTAAGCCGAAATGTTTTAGGTGAGCTATTATGCCGGGCCATCATGGCCATCTTGTTTTCTTTTCCTCTTCTGGTCTACTACTAAGTGCTTTTATTGATGTTTCATTGATTTTTTCTAATAAATGCAGGAATGGAATTTCATCCCACAATTGTTTATTTTTGAAGGTCTGTTTGCATATAGTAACAAGATTAGTTTTCTTTAGTAATACAGACTCATAAAATTTTGTACAAAATTAGCTTATCTCCATACATTCTAACATGGACATTTAACCATTGTAGATTGCACCTATTGTCAGAATACTGAAACAGAAATTGAGTTAATTATATCCCTTTGGGTTCTTGTAGCATTCAGATGTCCATTACTATTGATGTGTTTGCTCTATCAGTCTATATTTGAGAATGTTAATCAATGATAGTAAATATTGGTATTCACGTCCATGGTCCTGAATCAGTTGTGTTAACTAGGTAAATTCTCTATTCCCAATAATCAAAGGATTGAATTGGCTATAGCTGCTAGCTTGCCTCCAGTTTTATACCATATTGTACACTTGAGTCAGTGAGAGTAAAGAGGAAAATCGTCCTTTTTTATTTTTAAGTAAATTAAACGTTGACTTTGGATTTTAGCAGTCATTACAATAAGGGTGAGGATGATTTTATGTTTTTTCTGAACAGTTGTATTTTATTTGTAATGTACTGCTTTTTCTCACTAAGGCATGTATTCATGTGAGTTAATTTTGGTAACTATCTAGACCTTTCTTACAGTTGAAATGGTTTTGTTACAGAAAGTCTCAAATAGAATGTAAATACAAATTATCTTAAAGGCCCATTAAACTTTTTGTATTTAGTAATACAAAACAATAGAAAAAATGTTAGTAAAATATAAGAAATATAAATTTATTTCCTCTAAAACAATATTTACATAATGCCTTTCTTAAGCCACATCTCGTAAAAATGTTGTCTGATGCTTTTTTAGCTTTTAGGATCGATGAATGTCCAGCGTCCATCCATAATTAGTTTGTTTACACTCTAGCATCCACAGCTCTTAACTAATCGTGATCAAACTTGCTAGCATCTAACCAATCGTAATCAAACTTAGTCACAATGGCCTCATTTCATCAATAAATTCTTATCTTAGGTAGGATTCTTTCTTATGAAGAAACTTTCGACAAAAGTTACGAATTTCTTAAACCATTTTATCAACAGTTCTCATCCAAATGTGTAATGACTGTGACACAGTCTACACAGGCTAATTGTATTCACCGGCCCTACAGCACGGTTCGGTGATTTGTCCGATTTTCGCGTTTCCCCCGCATTCGTAATTGGCAATTTATCACCTGTAGCAGCGATTTTCATCGCAGCATCGATCTATTCACCGCGTTTTATGACTTTTATGGCGAGATTCATATGTCTATTTTTAGTGTTTTATATATCGAGTACCAGGGCGAAAATCATTATTTAGACCGAGTCTCAGTCTCTCATTTTACCTTTGTAGCTCGGTGCTCTAATCAATAAAAAAGTCCACTGTTTACATGTAATATTTTTTCGCGCATTAATATACGAAAGCTGACAGATTAATTAAAGCTCATCAACTACTATTAAGTTCTCAACACTCATTGATTATAATTTATGTCAATGCTAATTTTTCACACATATCAGGTAACAATTTGTTCACAAAAGCGCAATGTGTGAATAACACTGTTATTGACAAGAAATTTGTAACTTTTTAGTAAACTAAAGAGGCGACATCGCGTATCACTGGGTTGAGCGATTGTGTGGTTCAGTGGTGACGGTCACTGTTGATCATCGTCGCTCTGAATGCGACGGCCAAAATTCAAATTGCCGCGTTGAAGCAATCTACCTGTGGCTTAGCGCGATCTTAATTCCGCGGCAATTCGCGAAAATTGGACAAATCACCCGAACCATACTGTAGCTATGTAAATAAGAAAAATATGATTGGTTCTATACATACACAAGGGGTATTTGAAAAGTATTAATCAGTGTGGCGGAATATTTCTGTGTAAATGGTTAGTCCAACCCTTCAAAGTGTTCCCCCTTTACTTCAGTACAGTCTTAAAATAAGTTTTAAAAAATATCAGATTGTCAAAAAGTTATAACATCAGCGATACGCACATACGGACGTGCGAAATGTTAATTTGAAAAGTGAACAATATAAAAATGCCATCTAAGTCAAAAGCTAATAATTTATTATGTCTAATAATCTGTAATCATGGTGTTTGAAATAAAAAGCATGCAAATAAATATTATTTGACAGTGCCTCTAATCCCTGCAAATACAACTGGAAGTTTTCACCATTTCAATTCTAGTTAAAACTAGAAGTGTATGCGGAGGACAGTGATGATGAATGCCTCCCCGAGAGCTAAGCAAAAAAGGGACCATAACTACTATGAAAATTTTGGATTTTAAGTGAAATCGATCTTGACCTGTATTTTGTTATTATATTCCTTCATGTAAAATATGAAACCAATCCTTTAAATATTTCTTGAGTTGTCGCTCGGAAACCAAAATTTGAACAGACGGACAAACTCATGAGAGGTATGTTGTCGGGTGCTTTCTTATATTTAAGAGTTGCCCATGAGCTTTCGTAAAGTTATGAAAGAATCATTACCAAACATAAGAATTCGTAGCTGAGAAACTATTGATCAAACATATTAAGCTAAGAAGAGAGATAATACACTTCTTACTTAAGAAGTGGCGTAAGATGTTTGATGAAACGAGGCCAATGTATATGGCCACAATGTCTCAGCTAAGTTCAATTATGGGCAAAATCAGACAAGGACTTCAAGAGTTTTGTGCCCTTGACTTGGAAAATTTGCTATATTTAGCTTGTTTACACTCTTGCTAGCGCCTTCATTCATTCACCAATCCTAATAATATTTTCAGTAAATGTGCATGACCGAAAGATCTTGGACAAGTTTGATTATGGTCAGAATCGGATTAGAACTTCAAGACTTATGGGCCCTTGACTTTGAAAATTTGCTATATTTGAGTTTGTTTACACTCTAGAGCCTTCATTTCTTCACCAATCCTGATTGTATTTTCAGTGAATATGTATGACCTATAAAGGTCTTAGACAAGTTTGATTATGGGCGAAATCGGACAAGGACTTCAAGAGTTATGGTCCCTTGACTTTTTGCTTATAAATATGTCCTGAACTGGTTTAATGTATCAATGTTTTGAGTATCATCTCCATCCTGGATTAAATGAATAATCCCCTAAATATTCAGATGAGTACCGACATGGTTTTCCCAATTCAGTCTATTAATAGCGCTTTAACTTGACCGTTCGCAAAGTACTAGAAAGAAATTTAGACGAAATACTATGTAATTGCTTTTGCATGGGAAATAAATTTCATCTGAAGGATTGAAATTTGTAAAATGTATACCTCCGATGTCAGACAAATGGGATGCTGGATTATTTTTGTTTTTTATCACCAAAAGTGAGTGCCAAATTATTATTTTCTTGTCAAATGGTGTGTTCTTAGCTACTAGTATCTGGAATGGCATGGAACAGGTCCGGATTTTACGTAACTCAATATGGCCACTTAGCAGGTTGAGATCATTGCCTCAAATCATGAGTTGTAGTGTCTAAGGTTTCCACACATTGAATTCATCGGTATGTGATTGCAAAATTGATATTCTTTCGATAAACGCCGATGTGGGTCTAAAATCACGAACGATACAAAAAAATATACTGTAGCTGACAGCGGTCCGAGTGATGTCGAGACATACTTTTTGCAAGTTGAAGGACTTGCTGCTCCAGTTCAGAACAATATGTTCATATAATATAACATTAAATGTTGCATAAAGAAAAAGAATTCCTGCGTCGTATAAGACCATCGTTTAAAAAATCGGTTTTAAATTGGTATATCACGGCCTTGATGAACACGATTGGTGTATATTTTTCGTGATTTCTAGTCCCAGGAGTTCTTTGATATTAAGGATATGCTACAAGGCCTTGATAATTCATGTGGTGAATTAATTCTTTTTAAACAGGCAACATGATCCTTGTACATTAATATTTGATTGAATAAACAGTAGCCTACAGTACTAAGCCCTCGTTTCGGACAGAATTATTGATACAGTTTTAAATTTTGTATCGACTCAGAGAGATCCCTGCATCACAAAATTCATCTCATTTTAGGCTTTCAGGCCTTTGATTTTCAAATCATGGGCCCCGGGTCAAAATTGCCCAAAATCATGGGCCTCTTGTTTTAAAGACGTTCAAGGCAGTTTTATTTCACTGGTCATAATTTACCTATACACCGGCTAAAATAGCGATTTTCACGACATTGTAAATTAACTGATGACTATTTCGGTTGAAAATAAATGTCGTAAACACTGTTATGCTGAATTTTAAAATACATTTGTATCAACAACAACACGTATAGAAATGTCAAGTGTATTGTAAACGTTTCAGAATTACACCCTTTTTGGGATAATACTTGTTGAATACTTATGTTATAACCAAAGGACGGACGTGACGTCATACATTTGACGTTACGTTAAATGGCAGAAAATCTATGTAACACATGTATTTATACAGGTGGTACCAGATAACGGTGTAGCTAAATTTAGAACGGAAATGGATAAAAGGAAAAAAAATCACTGACATGAACCAAATATTGTATTTTATTTGTACACATCTCTTTTACAAATGCCAACAGTAAAATGTTCAAAATCTGTATTAAATCTAGTGCCCACAATCAATAAATAAAATGCAGTCGGCCGCCATGTTTCTTTCCTCAAATGATCTGAATAACAATGTTCAAGAAACCTCTGAAGGTCACATGGTGTCATAATGTAGCGGTGATATTATTACGCTTAGTTATAGTCCAAACAATAATTTCAACACAGAACTATTTTGTATCGAAAGTGGCATAAAAACGAGCACCTGCATTCAAAAATGCAGACAGCAGTGAAAGTAATCTAGTTTTTCTGAGAAAAGCTACGTCTTTTTATTGAATCATTCATATTTCATGTATTATTTAATACAAAACTAATTTTAATGCATATTTATCCTCAAAATGAAGTTTTACTCTGTTGACAATGGTAAGTTATGTATGATGAGTGTATATTACGGATATTATAAAATGCACCGTTGCTTGGATAACACCGGTAAACGGGTACTGACTATATGTACAAATTAATTAATTTGTCAGTGATATTGAAATGATATTGAAGTACTATATGGATATAAAATACTAATATTTCCAATAGAATTATGATATATAACAAACCGCTAATATGAAAAATCGTAATAGTAAAGGTAAGAAAGAGACCAGACATACATTTGTAATTGAATAATTATTATTGTTTACTGTATACGTCTATTGGCCCCTGTTTTATTTTGGCGATATTGGCGGTCAGCATCGGAACCATCAAATCTAGACCGCGCCAATATAAAACCACGCCAATAATGAACACCGCCAGTTATTTTGTCAAAGAAAAGTATTGTGACACTTTTTCACGTACTATGTTTGTACATGTACAGTAAAACCTCGATTATCCGAACACCGATTATCCAATTAAATCTACGGTCCCGATTACGTCTCCATATATTTTAACTGCAATGAACCCCGGTTATACGAATCGGATTTTACAAATACCTGGTGTAATCCGAATACATTATTTGGTCCCTAAAGTTACGAATGCGCGTATTTTCACGCCTATTATTCGAAATCATCAATTGATTACAATGGCCGATTGAGAATCAAATGTCGTGTGTCAAACAATGTGTAGCATCAATTCATACACGAAGCGTGTCAACAGTTTAATTATCATTAAGTTGACCATCTTGTTTGTTACGATTTTATACAAATCGCAACGAATATTTCACTATGATCTCAGGTATAATAAGTTAAAGCGTGTACGTACCTGGTGATCTGTATGAAATTATTTGCATTTCAGCGTCTTTCAAAATTTAAAAACTGATTTGAACACAATTAAACAAAACTAACTAGAATATGATGATTTAGTGAAAAAATGTTCCAAACATAAAAACATCACATCTTCAATTCTTTTAATTGTTTGAGAATGTGACGATAGCAATGCCTCGTCAATCGTTAGTAAGTGAAGTGAGAATGACATATCATTGTATCGGATTGTGTTCTGCATAATCCATAAATGCCCAGGCATTTATTGAAGAAGAATTATTGTTTCATTTGTTAACTCATATACATTCATAAAACAAGGATAAACCAATAATAAGTGTTTGTTATTTTACTCAAATAACGTCATGTTTGCAAACGAGAGTTAACTCCCTTGCAATATACGGATAGTACGGAATTTATTGTTTCCAACCGGTACATCATACTGAAATGGATTATCCGAAACCATGGTTTATCCGAATGATTTTTCAGGGCCCAACGACATTCGAATAATCGGGTTTTACTGTATTATTACTTGTTTTTCATTTCATCAGTTAAAGTACATGCATTACGTTTATTTGCCTTAGGGCAAATCTTAATTGAAACAATGTAAAATCTAAATGATTCAAACAATACAGCTTATTTGTCACACCATAATTATAAGAATTATATCGTCGGCACATATAGAAAGACTAAATTAAACCCGATATATTAACAGTATGTGTCAATATAAGATAAATTATCGAAACAAATAATCACTTTTAGCCATTGTGTTGACTCCTGTTCGATCCCAAGTAATTACCATCACTGATGTTCATGTATCTTATTCTTGCTGTTTATACATTTCACTTTATATGATAGTAGTTAGGAAGATATTTAGTAAAATAGTCTAATTATTTCCCTTGAAAATGGTGGAAACTTATTAAGTGTTTGAATTTTGGCACTTAAGAAGATCGGACATGGTTTTATTTTGGCGGTTGGATATGAAACCGCCAAATATAGAACCCGCCAATTCATGGACATCTTAAAAACACCAAATTTTGCACCCGCAGCATTAAAGATGTATACAGTATCACAATTGCCCCCCCACACACACGATAAGAGTCAGGCCAGGATTCCAAAACTAATATGGTGACCTATGAATATTTTTCTTATTTTGAATGGAGAATATATCTATCTACTTATGAAGTTTTAACAATTTCTATTATGTAGAAAAAATGAATCACAATTACTGGCAAAACGAACATGGTGACCTATCATTTTTATTTCATTTTAGTGCATGTAATAATATGTTCTTCTGAAATACAAAGTTAGAACAAAATCTATTATGTGGAAAAAAACATGAAACTGTAGCGAACGTCCTTAACTGTTGGTTACTAAGTTACTAAAAATCCTTATATACAGAATTTAAGTAGCGAAAGCTAATATTTTGACCAAAAACGTGTAATAACAATTTATCAAACAGGAACTGTTAGCAATCACTTTTTATCTAACTGGAACTCTATATTACACGTTGGTCCCAGACTCACATGGAAATTGCTGTAAACAAATTTCCTGTCGTGAAAAATTAGGGAATTTGAAAGTTTGGAAAAATATTCATTTTATGAAAAGATACTGGGGAAATTACCTGGAGTTGTACCCTGCTAATTTTACTCTATTCCTGACTGTTTTGTCAAACATGCAATGATGCAGCAACCACTTGACATGAACGGATGGCATCTGGTAATTCTAAGAAGAGCTGCATCCTCCTTATGGCATGTAGCCTGTAATCTTTCAGAACGCTGATGATCGTTAACTTAATTTGTTTCTTGCTGTTTCTTAAATAGTCAGCTGATGGTTGATGTATGGAGACCAAAATCTTTTGCAAAGGCTTTCTTAGATGCTGATAAAGCACCATCTGTCTGCTGTAGTCATTTGGGGAGGTCCAATATAATTAACTACTTAAACACAGAAGGCAGATAATTTTTCAGTTATTTAGCTTACAGAATGTTGAAAGTTGGTTTCTAACATGTCTTTTATGTGATTTATAATTTACACTGATGAATGTGTATGCAGGCCTAGAATTAATATATGGTGTACTATTAATGTAAAACTTACAATGCAATCAAATCTGAAAATGGTTTATGAGTGTAAGCTGCATGCACAGTAATGGGTGTTGCTATACATTTTTTAACCAGGTTTTCACAAAGTGGCGTCAAACAGGTGGTGTCCGGTCAATAACTTAAGTTTTGATGGACCAATCTTGACCAAACTTGGTATGTAGGATCCTTGAATGAAAAGCTAGCCTGGGGTCTGTGGGATCAAGGTCAAGGTCACTGTTACTAAAAATAGAAAATCAGTGTCCGGTCAATAACTTAAGTTTGGAATGACCAATGTTGACTAAACTTGGTATTTAGCATCCTTGAATGAAAAGCTAGCTTGGGATTGTATTTGGAGTCTGTGGGGCCGAGGTCACTGTACTAAAAATAGAAAATCAGCTTCCAGTGAATAACTTAATCAAGGATTAAGATACTGCAATGAAATTTTGTGTGTAGGTAGCTTACATGCAGTCCATGCTTTTGAATTGCATCTAGGTTCAGTAAGGTCAAGGTCACTGTTACAAAAAATAGAAAATCAGTTTCTGGTCAATAACTTACGGTAAGTAAGGATTGAGATATTGCAATGCAATTTTGTGTGTTGGTAGCTTACATCCAATCCATGCTTTTGTATTGAATTAAGGGCCAGTAGGGTCAAGGTCACTGTTACTAAATATAGAAATCAGTTTCCAGTCAATTACTTAAGTTTGGAATGACTAATCTTGACTCAACTGGGTATTTAACAACCTTGCATGAAAGCTTAGCTTGGAATTGTATTTAGGGTCAGTTTGGTCATGCATGGTCACTGTTTCTAAAAATAGAAAATCAGTTTCTGCAGAATAACTTAATTAAGGATTTAGACATTGTGATGAAATTTTGTGTGGAGGTAGCTTACATAGAAACCAAGCTTTGGATTGCATTCTATGCCAGTAGGTTAAAGGTCTATGTTAACTTATTAGTAGCACTGGAAACTGAACCACTGATGAAGCCTTAGCGAAGAATTCTAGAGTACTGTGGTATTAAAGCCTTGGAAAACCTGGTTTCGTGGCACTGCCGCGCTTCTTGTCCTTCAGTTGCATTGGTTAAGTTTGCTAAGTACTTAGAAATTTGATTATTACTTAAAATTAACCAATTTGTTTCTGATAAAGGTAAGTACCTCTATGACCATTCAATGGCCTCTGTATTACATCTAATTCATGTATTATAACTTAATTGCTTATTATTTGGCATAAAACCCCTCTGGTCAATGACTGAAATTGAACAAATTGCCTGTGAAACAATTTATTGTGAACAGTTTTTTTCACATCTTAAAACTGACAAAATTGAGACAAATTGAATTAAGCTCAGAGAACATAGGTCTGTGGAATAATAATTAGCTAGTCACTTGTTTTTAGCTCACCTGATGAATCAGGTGAGCTTTTAGGATCGTTGAATGTCTGGCGTCCGTCGTACGTCCACAATTAGTTTGTTTACACTCTAGCAACCGCAGCTTTTAACAAATCATAATTAAACTTGCTCACAATGTATATGGCCACAATGTCTCGGCTAAGTTTGATTATGGGCAAAATCGGACCAGTATTTCAAGAGTTATGGGCCCTTGACTTACAAAATTGGCTATATTTAGCTTGTTTACACTCTAGCGCCTTCATTTATTCACCAATCCTAATAATATTTTCAGTAAATGTGTATAACCAAAAAAGATCTTAGACAAATTCGATTATGGGCGCAATCGGACCAGAACTTCAAGAGTTATGCACCCTTGACTTTGAAAATTTACTATATTTTAGCTTGTTTACACTCTAGCGCATTCATTTATTCACCGATCCTAATAATATTTTCAGTAAATGAGTATAATCAAATGATCGTAGACAAGTTTGATTATGGGCGGAATCGGACCCAAACTTCAAGAGTTATGGGCCCTTGACTTAGCAAATTTGCTATATTTTAGCTTGTTTACACTCTAGCGCCTTCATTACAATGAATGTGTATGACCTTATGGTTTTGAACAAGTTCAGTTATGGGTGGAATTGGACCACAACTTCAAGAGTTATTGGCCCTTGGATTAGAAAATTTGCTACATTTTAGCTTGTTTAACAGTATTATACCTTCATTGTTGGTTTTGATCGTAAAAATGAGTTTTACAAGATGGAAACTATATTACCTGGTCATTAATTATTGGCCTTTGTTCTCAGGTGAGCGATAAAGGGCCAATGTGGCCCTCTTGTTTAGCACACCTGGCACAGAATGCCAAGGTGAGCTTTTAGGATTGAGCTATGTCCGTCGTCAACAATTTCTTCAAACAACATCTCCTCCTAAACCACTGGGTCAATTTCAACAAAACTTCACAGATGTGTTCCTTGCTTGAAGTTCTACCAAAGTTGTTAAAAGAATTCCATTCCATGCAGAATCTGCAACCAGAACTCTTCTCTGAAACCACTAGACCTAGAGCTTAGATATTTGGTATGTAGCATTGTCTAGTGGACCTCTACTAAGTTTGTTCAAATTATTGCCCTAGGCTCAAAATTGGCCCCGCCCCGGGGGTCACTTGATTTATATAGACTTATGTAGGAATAGGAAAATTAATAAAAAAATTCTTGTCCAAAACTACAAGGCCTAGAGCTTCAATATTTTGTATGTGGCATTGTCTAGTGGACCTCTACCAAGTTTGTTCAAATTATGGCCCCGGGGTCAAAGTTGGCCTCACCCAAGGGTTAACTCTATTTTATATAGGAAAAATAAAAAAATCTTCTTGTCCAAAACCACAAGGCCTAGAGCTAAGATATTTGGTATGTAGCATTGTCTAGCAGACCTCTATTAAGTTAGTTCTAATTATGGTTGGGGGGTCAAAATCAGCTCTGCCCCGGGGTCACTAGATTTATAAAGGCCCATATAGGAAAATTTTAAAAATCTTGTCCAAAACCACGAGGCCTAGGGCTTAGATATTTTGGACATAGCATTTTCTTGTTGATCATGGCCCCATGGTCAATATTTGCCCAGCCCCGGGGGTAGGTTGATTTCAACACCTACTTAAGAGTTTTGGTAGATAATTCTTTACCATGTAAAATAACCTTTCCTTGATCAAATTATCCCTCAGTGTTACAATGCTCAGGTGCATCATGGCCCTCGTGTTTTATGTTAGTTTTATTTAGGTAAAATGAGTACCGGTACATGTCATAAGAACAATACAAATTCAATGTCGACATATAATAAAAAATACATGTGAACAAGTGCATAGAAGATGACACATAATCAATACCAGGGATGACACAAAACTAAGGCATTAAAGCAGACTTATTTCCTTTGTGGTCCTTAGAATTTGATCATTTGACACCAGAAAGGCAAATTAATTAATCAATAAATTATTGTACATACTTCTTAGAGTTACATTTTCATAGCACATTTTAACACAACTAACACAAATATGCCTGACATTGAAGGTAATACTAAAATCTATAATACTGAAAGATAAAATTCAATTTTGAATAATTAAAATTGACCAGAATGAAAGGACTAGACTTACAGACTGCATAAAATTATTCTTTACAGCTTTTTAGCTGATTGATCATGATCGATGAAATTGTCGGGCATCAGGCCACAATTAGTTTGTTTACACTCTAGCATCCACAGCATCAAACTCAGTCACAATGTATATGGCCACACTGTCTTGGCTAGGTTCGATTATGGGCAAAATTGGACAAGGACTTCAAGAGTTATGTGCCCTTGACTTAGAAAATTTGCTATATTTGAGTTTGTTTACACTCTAGCGCCTTCATTTATTCAATGATCCTAATCATATTTACAGTGAATGCGTATGATCTTAATGTCTTGGACAATTTCAGTTACAGGTAAAATTGGACCACAACGTCAAGAGTTATGGCCCCTTGGATTAGAAAATATGCTACATTCTAACTTGTTTAACAGTATTATACCTTCATTATTGGTTTTGATCAAAATCTATGTAAAAAGGGTTATATGAGATGAAAACTATATTACCTGGTCATTAATTAGTGTCTTAAAGTTTGTTCTCAGGTGAGTGACCTAGGGCCATCTTGGCCCTCTTGTTTAAAATGACTAGGACTTTTTATAGATCTAAAAAGTGGTGGTAACCTGTTCCATAACTGGCAGACACTAAATCATAAATGCAAAAGATTTTTTCTCAAAACCCTTAACTAACTATTACTATCTCTAAGATGAGTGGAATAAGAGTGTTCCTCATTAGCCAATTTAAAATTTTCATTTAAGCAGCTTTGTGCACTAATATAGTAAATCTTATGTACATGACCAAGGATTAGGGAATCAACTCTTTTAAGTGAACCGGTAACCAGCCAACTTCTTGAAGTGGACCTTCACAATATGAGTACGAGGACTGAGATTAAGTATGAATCTTAACATTTTATTCTGGGTGGCTTGAAGTCAACCCTAAATACCAAGACGCATATGTGTAGTCAAAATGACATTGAATTAATGATGAAACTAAAAGCTGTTTGGTATATGAGGGGCTATCCAAAAGTTTGTGGACAATGATTATAAAATGAATATTTCGCTACAGATCTTTCTGATATTTAATACATTCAAATTTTAGTTCAATATGAGACGGAATACAAAATTTCATACAGAAAAAATGAAAAGTTACCATGCTATAACCAACGAAAGAACACCATGTCTGCAGATCTGCGGCCATTGTCAATAATGTCATGTCATTAACGTTAAAATGTGTCACACTTTTTCAAAGTGCTGACCACCTACAGCGACGCATTTACGGTGGCGCTCTACCCCATGAGAGAAAACTCCATCAAAGCAGTCTTTCTCAATGGAGTACAAGTATGTCTGAGATGTTTTACGTAACTCATCAAAGCTGTCAAAACGCCATCCCTTTGAGCTCGGATTTCAACTGTGGAAATAAGGCGAACTCATAAGGAGCAAGATCTGGTGAATATGGGGATGTTAAAGAATATTAGTTTCCATCTGAATCTCTATTGTTGTCTGCACCTCACTGGACACATAGGCTGATGCATTATCCTGGTGAAATATCATCTTGCCACGGTAACTACTATCCGGTCACTATTTTATGTAATGTTATGCGGCGGTCCCTGTTCACAATGTCGTGAACGAGCTCAGTGAACGTCAGTTTTCCGGCTTTAGGTGATGGGTCGTCCAGTGGGTCTGTCATCCCTAACCATCTCACGTCCTTAGCTGAACCTTTTATGCCACTAGTGCACAAATGCACAAGCCGCCTTAGACTTTCTGGAAGCTTCTGACATCATTTGCATAGTCAGCGTTGGTGTTTTACTGAGATTGAAACAGAGTTGTATGATCGCTCGTTGTTTCATCTTGTCTTCAGATGTCATTTTGGCGTAGTATCAAGTTAGGATTCAGGCATGTTATTCACTGCTGACACACCCAAGCATTGGTTTGAAATTAATGGATAATTACTTCAAAAATAATGTGGTAACGTTTTAGTGCATTTTTGATATTGCAAATGTTTATTATTAAGTCTTAGCGATAGAAAATAGTGGAGAATTTTTATCTGCCGCACTAAACGGACACCAGTGTTGCCTTATTTACTACAATATGCACAATTTTATTTTGATTGATAAAAGAAATATGCAACTTGCAAACATTAAAATATAGTTTATCTGTTGCAAATATTGGAATAATTAAACATCAAATTTAAAAACTTTTGGATAGCCCCTCGTACCTATAATAATGATTTATAAACATTCATAAAGGCTTTATTTCAGAAGGAAAGTACATTTTTATGCCCTTGGCATCTTTAATGTCGGGGCATATAGTGATTGTCCTGTCCGTCTGTCCATACGAGGCTAAGTAGATTTTACTGTTTCGTCCAGCACCAATACCGCTTGCTAGAACACTTTGATACTTATACAGTTGTTGCTTATGATCATTCTCTTTCCACCCGTATCAACAAACCCTACTTTGACCTTAACTTAATTTGGACTTATATGATTCTGTACCAGATTAAGTAGATTTTACCGTTTCGTCTAGCACCAATACCGCTTCCTAGAACCTTTTGATACTTCTACAGTTGTTGCCTATGATCATTTTAAATCCAACCATATCATCCAACATCACTTTGAATTTGACCTTGACTAAATAAGGACTAAGAATGATTCTGTACTAGATTGAGTAGATTTTACGGAACACCGCTTACTAGAACACTTGAATACTAACATGTACACAGTTGTTGCTTATGACCATTCTCAATCCACCCATAATTGTCAAACACCCATCTTGAACTTGTTCAAATGGGCTATTGCTTCACAACCATGCCACCGGGGACATAAGGGTTTATTGAATGCAGGGCCTTGTTATTGAGTGTATTTTACTTAATATGGTTCAGTGAATGTTCATAACTTGATCTTTATGTAAGTTTCGCCTGAATTGAAACACAAGTAATAGATTCTGTCATCGTTCAATATCATATGTTGTATGAAACCTCTGTTACAATTAAGGCATAGAATTACTTCGTGGATTATATGAATATTTATTCAACCTTGAGTATTTTACAGCCTTTCAAGGATACAGGTACAAATGTACATGTTTAACACTTTAACGTGTTTAGCATTTTGATGGATTAATAAAACATATTTTTTCTAGACAAATTATACTTATGAGTATTAGTTTATTATAGCTGTTTGCGAGTATATAGTGTGGTGTCTATTACTTATCCTGGCCATTTGATTGGCAAATGGTGATGACTAAATATATTAATAGTTGACAGGTAAGTACATTTTGTAAATCATGATGACATTGCCTAGAAGTTGTTGTGTGGCTATTTGAAGTTCAATGTGGTTGTATGATAGTGGTGAGATTTATGATGAATTCGTTAACATTTAGGGTTGATTCTATTTGATTGATGTAGGGTATGATATTACCATGTGCTTGTGAACTATATACATGAATTTATTCATTTGTCAAATACTCATGATTGTCATTATTATGTGTATTACTCATATCATATAAATATTTTATACTAATAAAAATACACAGTCAATATCCTTTATGAAAAAAGCAACTTCATACAAAAAACGTAAACCAATATGCTTCTTGTAATTCGTCTACCTATAACGTTTTGTTAAAGTTGTTTTTGTTATCATTATACTGAAGTTTTTAATGATCTGAAACAAATGATGTTTTTGTTTTAAGTGACAAACATTGAACTGGTGTTTTAGTTTGAACAGAAATGACTAAATCCTAGTTATTGTTACCCAAAAGATTATCTTTAAAAAATCCAGATATGTTGAAGTTGGATAGGTTTTAGATTCATACATTGTTCATCTATGTGTTTGATTGAATCAAGTTTGCATTGTTAGATGATCTGAAATTACTGTTTGATCGAAAGTCTTTTATGATGCAACAGTAAATTTATCATGATGAGATACATTTGTATTTGAAGGCTTGAGTACTTTTACATTATTTGATATTCAAAATTTGTGTTAGTTTACATGTGGTGAATCATAAAAGTAACACAGAATAATATTTACTGTGAAATCATGAATTTGTTTATTACTGGGTATAAGTTTCAACAGCCACTTGTATTATTCTTCTATTTAAATTGTAATATTTCTACCCCCAGATATCAAATATATGGGGGCTATATTGGATTCATGCTTGACGGTCTGTTAGACTGTCTGTTAGTTGGTTGGTCCGTACAAACAAACTGGGTTTGGGTGACTCTAGGGTTAGGGTTAGGACTCTTTTCAACCGGAGTCACTTAACAAAAATGTCCATAAGTGGATTTATGTGGCTAAAATCGAGTTTATGTGGCTAAATTTTAACATGGGAAAGCCACTTCAGTATCCTTTCGTTAGTACGTCCGTCAGTCTGTCCGTGCGTTTGTAGACACAATTTATCCCAGATTTTTTTAAAAGTTTTTTTTTCCTTTTGATTTTTAATAAACTTAAATTTTTTTAACAACTTTGGTAGAGCTTCATGCAGGGGTACCAGGAGTCACTTGACTTTACATATAGGGAAATTTTAAAAAATCTTCTTGTCAGAAACTACAAGAGCTTAGATATTTTGTATTAAGCATTGTTTAATGGACCTCTACCAAGTTTGTTCAAATTGTTGTGCTAGGGTAAAAATTGACCCATCCCCGGGTCACTTAATTTTACATAGGCTCATGATTATTTTTTATCATTTTATCCAAGTTGATGTTATGGAGTTAAGGCCCTTTGTTACTTTTTATTAGCTCACCTGAGCACAATGACCTCAAGGTGAGCTTTTGTGATTGCTGAGCGTCCGTCGTGCCTCGTGAAGTGGCGTCCATATATACTTAAAACAACATCTCCTCCTACACCGCTATGCAGATTGCAACCAAACTTTACTTTCATTAAAAACTCTGGTTGCTATGGTTACAAATAGAAAAATCATCTTCTCTGAAACCACAAGGCCTAGAGCTTAGATATTTTGTATGTGGCATTGTTTAGTGGACTTCTACCAAGTTTGTTTGCCCTGCCCTGGGGTTTATTCTATTTTTTACAGGAAAATCTTTTTATCCGAAACCACAAGGCCAGTAGAGCTTAGATATTTTGTATGTTGCATTGTCTAGCAGACCTCTTCAGGTTAAAAATTGGCCCTGACCGTAGGGTCACTTGATTTTACTTGGTTTGGGAGAAGATTTTTTAGAAAATATTTTACAATGTTTGTCTCCAAATGACCTTTTTTCCTGGTGAGCATTTATTGGGCCATCGTGGCCCTCTTGTATAATGTGTATTTTGAAATTGGTCAGGATATTTCTAAGCAATAATTTGCAGGTATTGAAAAAATGAAAAAAGTGTTATATTTCCCTTTGTAAAATGTAACAATAAGCATCTGGGGTATTCACCTTTAGTGATAGTTATAGTTTAAGAATGCCTTTGAGTACTATTTTACTGTACTAAATGTGGACAAACAGTTTATTGTAAAATAACAGATGAATGTATGAAAGATGTGCAAAACATGAAGTCATTAGATTAAGAAATTGTCGGTGAGGGTAATTAAAGATATGGTAATTAAATGTCCATTTACAATTAGTAGGTGGTACTAATGTTTGTGCTCAAGGTATAGATGTTAATCTTGTAGAATTTAGTATTAACATAAAAAAAAACCTTTACACTGACATCATAACAAACCTCACAATGATGAAGTTTTGCCTTGTAATTGCAGAATGCTTAACATGAAATAGTCATATTCTTGTTCAACTTTTCAAACTTGCATTAACTTGTATGTGATATATCATTCATGTAATATTAACATGATTATATTGTACTTTGTTCAGGGTAATTATCCACATTTATATGTATGTGATAATACTCCCATAATGAGCTATTTCTGATGACGTGTAGCCATGATTTCTGACTTGCAATACTACAATAATTAATGTATTGATCCCTATTCAGGAGCTCATGTTACTGTATTGGAGAAAAGGTACAAGCTACTGTCTGTAACCCTGGGTCCCAAGGGGCTGTTTCAATAAATGATCCTTTAATATTGTATGGGTTTGTTAAGAACAGTATGCCATTATATTAATGGATTTTGTTGCCAGTTTTGGTATTTTCTATATGGCAAAGATGGATTTATATGCAGGGTTTATTTAAGGTGAGTTGTTCTTTATGTTACTCTACTGAAAGAAAATATGCTTCCAGTTTGTTTTCAGGATTCTTCAGTTGTCCTCCATATGAAATATTCAATCAAGTTGTAGGTATGTTCTGGTATATAGATGAAAATTTAGGATGATGTTTCTACAGAAAGTAATATCCAGTATACTGGCAAATTAACAGATGTTTTGAAATATGATTTAAATTGAAAATGGTTTATACCTACCCAGTACACACCGTATACCCCGAAGAGCCGAACACAGTTGCTCAGATGAACACAGTTGCCAATAAATTTTACCGTTTTGAACGGAAAATAAGTATTTGCTTAATTTATATTTATCTTGAAGGATCTGAACAAAAACAATTGTGTACATTTATTTGCTGACGAAAAAGGAATAAATACTTGAAATTGTGAGGAAAACTGTGCATTTTTCAGCGAGAAATCGCTAGAAATGTCTGTTATTTTTTTTATTATTTTATTATTCGTCATTTGATAAATCCATATCCATAAATGCATTTTTTCACAAAAGTGAACCTTTTTAAAGATACCATCATTTACTCCAATCGATTTTCTCTCAATATGCGAAATCCCAGCTTTCCATTCCCATTTTCCATAGAAATATTGATGCATAAAGTCGGCCTACCTGCACATTTTTGAGAATGTCAAGCACAGTTAATTGTAAAAGTTGCGAACCTTGAATACATTAGAAAGTTACATATGATAGTGCTTAACACAGTCGCCATACACTTTTTACCGCATTCTTTTAAAGATTTTTCTTTTGTCGTGAAGTGGCATCCATATTCACTTAAAACGTCATCTCCTCCTACACTGCTATGCTGATTGCAACCAAACTTTGCTGGAATGATCTTTGGGTGGTCCCCTTTCAAAGTTGTTCAAAAAATTAACTCTGGTTGCCATGGCAACAAATAGAAAAAACTTTTAAAATCTTCTTGTCTGAAACCACAGGGCCTAGAGCTGAGATATTTGGTATGTAGCATTGTCTAATGGAACTCTACAAAGTTGTTCAAATTATTCCCTTGGGTCAAAATTGGCTCCGCCCCGGGGATAGCTTGATTTTACAGTAGCTTGATTTTACATAGACTTATATAGGGAAATGAAAAAAATCTTGTCAAAAACGACAATGCCTAGAGCTTTGATATTCTAGTGAACCTCTCCCAAGTTTGTTCAAATTATTGCCCTAGGGTAAAAATTGGCCCCGCCCCGAGGGTCACTTGATTTATATAGACTTATATAGGAAAACATTTTTTAAATCTTCTTCTCCGAAACCGCAAGGCGTAGAGCTTATATATTTTGTATGTTGCATTGTCTAGTGGACCTCTACCAAGTTTGTTCAAATTATGGCCCAGGGGTCAAAATTGGCCCTGCCCTTGGGTTTATTCTATTTTGTACAGGAAAATTTAAAAAATCTTCTTCTCCCAAACCACAAGGCCTTGAGCTAAGATATTTGGTGTGTAGCATTGTCTAGTGGACCTCTACCAAGTTTGTACAAATTATTGCCTTAGGGTCAAAATTGGCCCCGCCCCAGGGGTCACTTGATTTATATAGGCTTATATAGGAAAATTAAAAAAATCTTCTTTCCGAAACCACATGACATAGAGCTAAGATATTTTGTATGTAGTATTGTCTAGCAGACCTCTACCAAGTTTGTTCAAATTATGGCCCGGGGTTAAAATTGGCCCTGTCCCAGGGGTCACTTGATTTTACTTGAACTCGTGTAGAAAAATTCCAACAATATTCGTCTCCAAATGGCCTTTTTTTCCTGGTGAGCATTTACAGGGCCATCATGGCCCCCTTGTCTTCTTTATTTCTTCAATAATATGATTGATATACAGTAATGGGTCTCAGCTTTGAATATAGAATTGTTTAGAAATGAAGAGTTTGGCAGAAATGTTCTACAACATGTGATGGTGTGTCATGCATAAGACCAAAAGTTAAAAACTGACCCTCAGAAGAAATCAAAATTGCATCTTTATTAAGTAATTATAGCCAATAGCATTTATGGAAAACTTTTATTCCTATGATTTTAAACAATCTGTGTCAAAGTTGTGTGTGGGGGTATTCATCACCTTCAGTGATAGCTCTTAAGTTTGGAATAAATCTTAAAACAGATTTTCTTGTTAAACATTTTGAGCGATTGTTATGGGACATAATCATAACAATGTATTAAGAATGAAGATTATATATATTGGGGAGCTTTTATCCTTCATTCTGTAAAACTATGACTTCGGACTTAAATTTTTGGAGTTTTGAAATTCCTGGTTAGTTCTTTATTGAAAATAAATGGAAGTTCACCAGAAATGGTGATCATTTTCAAACTTTCATCAAATGTGCTTGAAGTTGAAAACATTAGTTTATCACTCAAAGAGTTAATGTGATATGTATAATAGTGCCAGATGTGATCATAGGAAGACATTGATGTGTGGAAATACAAACAACCAGAGACAAAAGGTTTTTTTACCAGTGGAACACTTCATGACCAAGACCGTCTGACAAAGACGAGCCAGTTTTTAAAACGTTCATATGTTTAATATCACGTTTTTAAACATCTTTAACCATTTTGTCAGTAGTGGCAGTCATCTGAGTTGATGAACAAGGCTGAGCCCCATCATTTTGACATTAATCATCATCATTTTGATATTTTCGTTGCCAAAGACGAGAAAAAATCAGTTATTGTACACTTCAACATTTTGGAGTCTATAACTGAAAATAGACTGCTATTAGCAACTGACTGGTTTATCAATTTTCATCCATTAGTGGGTACCACTTAAACTGCATTTATTAGTCCAGTCTCAAATAAATAACGGAAAGGAAATCAAAGTAAGCAAAGGGTGAATTATGCATAAAGGTATTAGATTTTAGCAGTTGCGCCTTTCGGGCCCGATGGACTTTAGAAAATGCGCCATTTGGATTTTTTAGCCGTCAATGGCGCGCTCTAGATTGAACACTGATTCAGTATGTTTTGTTTAATGACCTTGTCAATAAAAATGTACTATTTTAAACTTATTATTTGTAAGCTAGCAGATAATACAATAATTTGTACATGAAGATACTTACTGCTATTTGTCTAAAAAATGTCATGTTCAATAGCACATACTGTTGCATTTTGTGAGTGAGTGAGTGAGTGAGTGATGGGTTTTGGAGTGGAGTGGAGTTAGTTAGTTAGTTAGTTTGTCTGTCCGGATCCTTGTCCGGGCTGTATCTCCCTTATGCATTGACACTTTTAAAAATAACTTGGCATAATTGTTAAACACCATGAGACGGTGTGCAGTGCGCAAAATCCAGGTCTCTAGCTCAAAGGTCGCACTTAGAGGTCAAACGTCAAAAATGAGCATTATAGACCTTGTCCGGGCTGTATCTCCCTTATGCATAGAAACTTTTTAAGATAACTTGGCATAATTGTTAAACACCATGAGACGGTGTGCAGTGCATAAGATCAAGGTCTCTAGCTCAAAGGTCAAGGTTACACTTAGAGGTCAAACATAAAAAATAATCATTATACACCTTGTCAGGGCTGTGTCTCCCTTATGCATTGAATTATTTGAAAATGACTTGCCATAATACAATGAGACCATGTGTCTTGGGCAACACCCAGATTTTCATATGTCAAAGGTCAAGATTACACATTCGGTCAAATATATTTTCCTTGTCTGGGCTGTAACTTCTATTTGCATTCAAGGATTTTGAAATAAATTGGTATAAAAGTTTACTTCAATGAAATGATGTGTCATGAATATCACCCATACTTGTAGTTCAAAGGTCAAGATCACAAGCTGGCTAAACAGGGGCTCGACATGTTGCCCTTGGGCTTCTAGTATTTCATAAAACTTCTCCTTTCTTTCTTCTATTTTTGTTCAGAAAAAACATATTTATAGCATAGTCTTGTATTAATCACTCAAAACTTGATAATGTATTGTTTAAGCTGATGTTTTATTTCTGTTTGTCATGGGAACCTCCTTGAAAACATGGCTTCATTTAATTTTAGTTGAGAAAACATGACAAACTATCGCCTGAGACTATCAGTCTGTGATGATTGTTGACTACAATTTTGTGCATACAATTATAACTGCTATCTTCTTGTATCATCAGACTAAAGTCATTTTAGCATTTTGTTTAGAGGTATTATTCTTTGTCACAATGTTAGTATTTTTAAGAACAAGTTGAATTCCTTTTCTAATGTTTCTTTGACATGTTCAGAATGTCTGTGTATCCTTTGTCTTATATACAAGTTAGGATCATCTTCATTCCATGATAATGATCTAATAATACGGTGTAAATATGTATTCTAGATTAAAATGTGATTGTGGCTGCAGTGTTGTAATGATTTTTGTTAAGGTTGTACTGTGTACTCAAGTCTGATAGATTGTCGATGTTGTTGATTGAACACAAAGTTCTATGTTTCCTTCAATATTATTTATTTAGTCATTAACATTATTCACACAAAGTTTAAATATGATTACTAGGGCTGTCCCGATATAGCTGCGTACCGGTACGTACTGGTACAGTGCTGAACGATATGCATATCGTATCGGAAGGTACCGTGTCGGCCGTATCGCGTTTTTTATTAGCTCACCTGATGCATCAGGTGAGCTTTTAGGACCATTGAATGTCCGGCGTCCGGCCACAATTAGTTTGTTTACACTCTTAACAAATCGTGATTAAACTTGCTCACAATGTATATGGCCACAATGTCTCGGCTAAGTTTGATTATGGGCAAAATTGGACAATAACTTCTAGAGTTATGGGCCGTTGAATTACAAAATTAGTTATATTTAGCTTGTTTACACCTTAGTGACTTCATTTCTTCACCAGTCCTTATAATATTTTCAGTAGATGTGTATAACCAAAAGATCTTGGACAAGTTCGATTATGGGCGGAATCGGACCAAAACTTCAAGAGTTATGGGCCCTTGACTTTGAAAATTTGCTATATTTTAGCTTGTTTACACTCCAGTGCCTTCATTTATTCACCAATCCTAATCATATTTACGATGAATGTGTATGATCTTAACGTCTTGGACAAGTTCAGTTATGGGAAAAATTGGACCACAACTTCAAGAGTTATATGCCCTTAATTGGCATAGAAAATTTGCTATATTTCAGCTTGTTAACAGTATAGCGCCTTTAATTCTTCACCAATCCTAAATATATTTACAGTGAATGTGTATAACCTATAGGTCTTTGATGATTTGATTATGGGAGGAATTGAGCCAGTACTTGTAGAATTATGGGCCCTCGACTTAGAAAAATTGCTACATTTTAGCTTGTTTACAGTAGTATAGCTCTTTCATTTCTAATCAATAATTAAAATCGTATTTACACAGAATGTACATTGACCTGCATCCAGTATTCATGAAAATTTGGTTTTGATAAAAATCTATACCAGATGAAAACTATATTACCTGGTCTTTTTTTATAGTGTCTTTGTTCTCAGATGAGTGATCTAGGGCCATCTGCTCTAAAATGTTGACTTACTTAATACTCTTTGACTGTACGATGGTCAATGAAATTTCCTTATGTCTGATTTTCAAGTACTCTCCTTTAGCATGGTATCAATAAATAAGTTATAATTTTGTTGCTATTTTGTCTAATTTGTTCGGAATAAGGAATTTACCTGTCAAATAGTTATGCGTTCTTCATGAACTATTGATTAATGAACTGTCCATGAATAGAAAAGAAAAATGCATGTTTTCATAAATTCCATTACAAGTCGCAATGTGTTCATTATTACTTGTAGTTCACACTCATACATCATGTATTATGTTTTCTTTGAATTATTTGTAAATAACATCATTGACAACAGAAATCAAGTGTTTTGTATTATTGACTTAGTCTTGCAACTCAATGTTGAACAAAAAGATCAATTATCTTTCACGCCTTGTGAAAAGTCTTGTCTCCCAGTTTTCAAACCATTTGACCTTCTGGCTTGATTGATTGTATTTGTATTGATTGCTTAATTCCCAAGATCATTTATCATGTATAGTAAGTTATGATCCAAGTGTTCCTTGATTACCTGCGGCCTCGGGCTGCAGGTACTTTGGTATGTGTTTAGTGATTTGGCTATGGTGATTTGTCTGTATTTTGTGTTTAAGCTTATTGAAAATAGCATTTTGTAAGAATGTCAAGAACCAGACTAAAAAAACTAGTCTGGTTTTGTATTCATCAATCCTTAGTAAGCTTCGGTAAGAATGACGAGAACCAGGCTAACGCAATATTTCGAAGCAATTGAGAACAATTTTTTTAAGTATGGATGCTATTTGAGATAGTTTTCATGAAAAGCAGTAGCTTGTATATCTTATCTAATTTTTGATTACTAAACAAAAAAAAGATTGACTCCTCGGAGGTCTATTTTTAGACTTTCATCTCGTCTATTTTTAGACTTTATATACTCTGCAGGAAGCGATATGCGGGAAAGCAATTACACGGTAGAATACCACTGTACATAAACTGTTACATACAGGTTTCAAGGTCAAATCAGGGATGCTAAAGTATATATAGCATCCCTGGTTAAATTAACTGGTAGTATACCCGATTTCCAATGATAAAGAAGCAAGTTTAAATCAGAATTTAATTAAATGCCATTGTGGACATATGCATTGGAGGATTTATATGCAATGTACACCAATTGGAGCAGAAAATTGATGGTTTCGCACCATATATTTTAGCTCACCAGAGCACAAAGCTCAAGGTGAGCTATTGTGATCGCGTGATGTCCGTCGTCCATGTGTGCGTGCGTCAACAATTGCTTTAAACAACATCTCCTTCTTAACCAGTTGACCAATTTCAACGAAACTTTACATGGATGTAAAGTTAGCATGAAGCTCTACCAAAGTTGTTAAAAAGAAGTTATGGTTGCCATGGCAACCAATGGGAAAAATCTTCTAGGCTCCTAGAGCCTAGATATTTGGTATGTATCATTATCTAGTGGACCTCTAATAAATTTTGTTCAAATTATTGCCCTGGGGTCAAAATTGGCCCCGCCCAAGGGTCACTTTATTTTACAAAGCCTCATGATAATTTTCTCTAAGAGTCTATTTATCTGATGAGCAAAGTAGGGCCATCATGGCCCTTTTGTTTTAGCAAGCACCAGTTTTATTTGGGTGTACGTTAATTTGTTCCCAACAAATTTCGACGGGGATTACATAGCCAAAGGGTAAAACTTTTCCCACACTCGAGAGACGGATATCATCAAGTTTAAATTGTTTCAATATTCATCTGTAGATTACAATAATTATTATTTCTGATATAGATATACGTATATATTAATATATATATATATATATATACTTACCTGAATTATTCGGACTTATATAAACTACACCGGAATAAATTCAATCAGCATCTAAACGCAGAAAAATACATCCTTAACAATACTCACTGGGGGCTAACTACGTCAAAACGTAGCGCGTTTCTCAACGAAGTTACGTCTATGATAATCTACAACAAAACAGCCATTTATAAACAAAATAAAGCTAAACAAAAAACTGTAAGGTGTACTCTTGTTATCTTTATCAGGATTAATGCATCGTATTGTTGCAAAATGGTAAGTAAAAGTATTCTATGATGATTATACGTCATTTATAGTAAAATTATAGTCTAAATACTAGCTATTTCGCTAAATACACTTGTCACGATGATGTATGCAACAAAATTCACTGTCAAAAGCATTTTCATACCTGTCAAGTGTACAAACCCTGTTTAAAACGTTTGTAAATACATGTTTTGAATATAAAATATAGTATCTTAGGCTCGAAGTGGTAATTTAATCTTCGTTCAGAACATTTTTTGTACATTTCTAACGTATAAGTATCTCACAGAGTATGTAGAAGTTTCTATACGAAGTACAGTTCTATTGTATCAGACTCTCTACGAAGTCCTTTATTGTTATATTATGTCAAACACGCAGTAGTACCTACTGTCAGAGTCAGTTTGGAAGTGCATAGAAGCAGTACAGTAATGTAGCGATGAACACGCTGCAGAGAAAGTCTCATTTGAGTGGAAATCGCAGACTGATATCGATGGCAAGGTTTGCTTAAAAATAGAATGTGACTTCGTTGAGAAACGCACTACGCTTTGACGTAGTTAGCCCACAGTGATACTGGTCAGTAAATTATCTGGCTGCAGAAAACTATTTGACTTGTATATGTATATAAATGGATATTCATTTAATTCAACTGCAGTTCTTTAGTTTCATGCCATCAATATAGCCTGAAGCAAAGTTCCTGTATGATGATGCCCCAGAGAGGGATATTGTACTGTAATGGAAGAAGAAGAAGCACAGATCTTAAAATTTGATGGAGGCAAGCAGACAATTGTTTTATCTTACATTGAACAAGTTACAAAAAATCAATGGACCAGTATTTAGCTCATATGAGCACAAGTGCTCTGGGTGAAATTTTGTGATTGGTCTATGCCCTTTGTACCTCGTGCGAAGTCAACTTTTGCTTTGTGAACACACTAGAGGCCAAATTTTTTGGTTAGATTTTCACAAAACTAGGTCAGAATGTTTGTATTGACAAAGTATTCAACTACTGTAGAACTGGTTCTATTTGCTTTAGTTTTATTTTCGGTAATATTCGCAAATCGAATACCTTGCGAATTCATAAATGTCGCAAATGATTGCTGAGTTTTATATGTTCAAAAATGGGTATGTCGGAAAATACGCAACTTAAGTCCTAGTATTGTATCATAGAATAATAATTTTAGTTAATCTGATGAAAGCAATATATTAACAATAAACATATATCATTAATGTTTGCAATCTAATTTTTTTATAATATTAATTGCTTTTACTAAACTATCATTTGTTGAACAATTTTGGACTTCGTTTGAACATAATAGTAACAGTTGTTCACACTTACCCACTGTTTGTAAAATATAACTTCCGCAACAATCCCAAACTATTATCAAGCTATTGTTACTATACTTTATTAGAACAGAACAGAACATGATTTTATTTAGTAACTTATACAGAACATAGTATCTCGTTACAAACATATGTATAAATACAATAAAGTTTTGATCATGTGACATCGTGAAAATTCAAATAGTAGTTCTAAGAAAGACAGATAATTAATGAAAAATAATAGTTTATAAATTAAAGAGGTTGAGCTATGCTTAAAATAACATGAATCAAGAAGCATGATTTAGATTTGTAAACTGCAAGTTACTTATGAAACAACAACAACAACAATAAAACAAACAAAAAAGCATCAACTAGATTAGAATCTGGGTAATGATTTTTACCCAAAATAATGGTTACATCATGTCCACCTAGAAATATTAAGTATCGACAATGACTGATTGTTTACATAAAGAAAATGCATGATATGTGAATCTTGCTAGATTAATTATGTCTAATTTTTCAATAGATAGCATGAGTTGAGTGAATTTGAAGACACTTGGGGGAACATAATAGTATGGTTTTAAAAATTGCTTACGAATATTAATATATAAAGGACAAATAATAACAAAGTGGTAATCATCTTCGATGTCATTTGAATTACATATCAGACAGGTACGTAAATTACGCTCTATTCTTTGATTGCCGTATCTACCAGTTTCTATTCTTAGCTGATGTGATGACAATCTTAACTGAGTCAATGCTATTCTAAATCTTTTAGGAACAAAATCTAAATAATTTTCATAACATACGTTTATTTTAAAATAGCAATAAGAGTGTAAACACGGACCTGTCAAAATACTGTTATACCAAGACTGAAAAAATACATCTATAGCACGTTGTTTAAAAACACAATGGAAATTATTTAGATCAATGCTATATGGATCAGCCCAAACAAAACTGAATCCAAAATTATCTAAAAGTAACTTAACCTTGTTGGCCCAATTCATACTGTTATTATAGCAACCAGTAAGCATAGATTCATACAATTTTTTAACAATAATATTTTCTGTATTTATAATTTTACACCAGAACTTGATAATACGAACATATCTATTAATGTAAAGTGGATAATGACCTAGTTCACCATAAATACTCATACTAGAAGTTGAAGATTTAACTTTAAGCAATAATTTACGAAATTTCATATGTACATGTTCAATTTCTTTGTTCTTAGAAAATCCCCAAATTTCACTGGCATAATTCAATGTAGAACTAACAAAAGCATCAAAAAGTTGAAACATTGTACTTAATTTCAGATTAAACTTTTTTGTATTAGCTAAAAGAAAATGCATGGCTTTAACACCCTTCCCAACAAGCATTTCAATATTATTGGTGAAACTGCCATTACTATTAAATACTGTTCCAAGGTAATTAAATGTATCCACTGTTTCCAATTCCATCCCATTAAAAAGCCATTTTTCATCTTTTTTCAATGGACCCCTTTTTCTGAAAACAACAATTTTACTTTTTGAAGAATTAACTGTAAGACCCCATTTGTCGCAATATATTTTTAGTATGTCTAAACTACATTGCAGATCATTTTTATCTTTACCTAAAATCACCATATTGTCTGCAAAAAGCATTAGAATAAAGGATATTTCATCAATATTTATTCCACTGTTGATATTTTCTGTTAATAATAATTCTAAGTCTTCGAGGAACAATGAAAATAACAAGGGCGATAACACCTCCCCCTGCTTTAATCCAATTGAAAATTCAAAATAATCAGAATACGATTTACATCCTTTTACACAAGCCTTAACCTTCGAATACATGTCCTTAATAATTCTTTTACCTTTAATACCTAATGTGTGTAATTTATACCATAACCCATTTCTATATATACTATCGAAGGCCTTACTAAAATCAATAAAGGCGCAAGCTAATCATCCATTTTCATGTAACAACTTTTCAATAACAGCATGTAGAACAAAAATAGCATCAGTTGTTGAACGACCTTTCCTAAACCCAAATTGAGCATCGCTAATAATATCATTATTTTCTATCCAATCGTTAATACGCTTATTCAATATACCAGTAAAAAATTTTGAAAACCAACTTACTAAAGTAATGCCTCGGTAATTATTCACATCATTTTTGTCATTTTTCTGATGCAATGGTACAATAATACCATCCATCCAAGCATCAGGAAAAACACCTGTTTTTAAAATTGCATTAAATAGGTCAGCAAGATGAGAAGACAAAATATCACATGATTCCATAAAATATTCATTCAATAAAAAATCACCAGCAACAGATTTATTTCTTTTCAAATTACGAATAACATAATTGACTTCTGGTACAGTTATATCACAATCTAACTCATCAAAAATGCAATCATCTGTATCATAATTATGACAAGAGTTAAAATACTCTGTGTCATCATTTAACACATTAGTCGGTTGATTCAATTTTGAGAAAAAATCATAGAACTCATCTATAGTGATATCATTTGAAATATTATTAGATATAAAACACTGCATCACAACTTAAATGTCAAACAGATCACATGTAACACACAAATATCAAAGCAACGTGAGCCTGTCTTTGATCGCACTTTAATCCTGCCTGGCGACGTCGCGAATTCATAAATACGCGAATAAAGAAAACAGCTGCTTTTTAACATGAAATTAAAGCATTTTTACAGTAGTTTGATAATGGATTATTTGGGATCAAAAATGAGGTAATGGGTCATCTGGGGTCAAATACTAGGTCACCAGGGCAAATTGCAGGAAAACCTTGTGAACACTGCAGATGTCACATTTTGACTGGATCTTCATCAAACCTTGTCAGAATGTTTGTTGCAACATACCTCATGACACAGGCTCAAAAAATGTTTTAATCAGTAACAATGGTTGTTATGTGAGCAATATACAATGTAGGGCCATCCTGGCCCTCTTGTTAACATAATTCATTTGAAGTTTCACTATCAATTAACTAACAAATCCTGATTACTGTAAGTCTGAATATTGGAATAATGGAAACACACTTGATTTGTAGATTATCCAAAGTATGACAAAAAGTTAGAAATCTGTGAGGGAAATGGTGACAGACTGGAAAATAATAAATGCATTTGTCTTGTTAACCTCTCAATTTTATGTATTAAGTCTACCTTGTGACATAATGAATATCTTCTGTTTGGAAAAATGAAACCATAGATGGTTTAAGGGAATATATGTTTCAACTGTTACAGAGATAAGAAATGCTCTCATGTTGCCAACCAGTTCTTAGTTTTACTTAAAACTGCCAGCAATGGTCACTTCTCCACAAAAATTAAATGAATGGATGTTATATTCACAGTCAAGTTTGTCACAGGAAAACATGTATTTCCAACATGTAAGGTATAATCTAACAGCAATAATCTGTCGGCATTGAGTAAATTTATAACATACCTAGTGTTAAACAAATTTACGGTTGTGCAGAAATTGTCATTTCAGAACTCATAAACATCGTTTATTTTTGGTCCATGTGGCCAATTTAGGCCTTAAAACGTCATAACAACACATCCCTTCAACCTACTTATCCCCTGTGCATGTGAATTGAGGTCCAAGAGTGTGTGTATGGGAGGATGGGAGCATGCATGCATGTGGATTCTTACATGCATGTGTTTGCATTTGTGTATTTATGTGCATATGATTGCACCTACCTAGTTCTTCATCTGAATCTATAGCATGACAGCGAAATCTACAGCATGATAGTGAAGTGATGTCACTTGTTTCCTTTTGTAATAAAATTGTTCATGACTGACAAGCTTCATTTGCAAATTTTCCCGTGAACAATTTAGTTGGACAATAAACTTGTGAAAACTTATGGTTGTATTAATGTTCTTTAGCTAAAATTCAGAAAATTGCTTGTCATTCAGAACTCTCTATTGTCAGACTTGTCCAAATGTAGAGATAATTTTCACATTGATGAATCCTATATTGAGTTGTTCACTACCCTTTACTTAACAAGATTCAGTTGAATTAAAAATGAAATCAAGATAACTGTATTAATCTGCAGTGATAATAAAAGACAACTTGCTTTAAGCTTTGAAGACTCATCAAAATGTGAAATGAAATTATGGGGGCTATATAGCAGGTCTCTGTTGGTCAGTCGATCTGCCTTCATGCCTGCTTGCTTGCCTGCCTAGGTATGTTTTGCATGTCTACTCTAGTAATTTTGTGGTGGATTTCAAAAATACTTAAAAGAAATATTCACTAATATGTGATGATGTGTCATATGATACTCGCATCATCCCATGGCCCTAGCTCCAAGGTCAAGTTCATGCTTATGGTGTAAAAGATAACAGGGGTGTGATCTTCCTTTCAGCTGATTTCCTCTTTTTTCGTCTTAAAATCTTTGAAAAAAAGGTTCTAGATTCTGTCTGACCTACTCAAAAATGATGTTTTTGCAAGAGTAAGGTGGGTTGGGTAGGGTATTTCAGCCTTTTGCTCTTGGAGAAATCACAGGCTTGGGTAATAATTTTTGTCTTTTTGGTGTGTTCGCTCTGTAACTTCGTCATTCCTCATAGGATTTTTAGCTCACCTGATTGACCAGGTGAGCTTTTATGATCGATGAATGTCTGGCGTCCGGCATCCTTCCACAATTAGTTTGTTTACACTCCAGCATCCACAGCTCATAACCAATCATAATCAAGCTTGGTCACAATGTATATGGCCATAATGTCTCGGCCAAGTTTGATAATGGGCAAAATCAGACAAGGACTTCAAGAGTTATGTGCCCTTGACGTAGAAAATTTTCTATATTTAGCTTGTTTACACCTTAGTGACTTCATTTCTTCACCAATACTTTCAGTAAATGTGTATAACCAAAAGAATTTGGACAAATTTGATTATGGGTGGAATCAGACCAGAACTTAAAGAGTTATGGGCCCTTGACTTAGAAAATTTGCTATGTTTGAGTTTGTTTGTTTTCACTCTAGCGCCATTATTTCTTCACCAATCCTGATAATATTTTCAGTGAATGTGTATGGTTGGATTTTTACAACATTCTATTATAATAGTATTATATAATAAGTACACATCACCATACCATTTATAACTTTCAGAGCTAAATTATTAAAGACATAGGGAACATCATGTTTGTAAACAAAAGGAAGCATTCTCGCGCATGCGCACTCGCTGGTGGGCAAAAAGCAATAACTGTTGACATGATGCTATATAAACGAATTGACCCGTTGTAGGATGACATCTAAGTATTTGATCGTACTAAATCGCCAACAATTAAGTCAAAAACATGTTTCAGAGTGAAATTTAATACTGAACAGTATAATGGTCAATCTTTTGTTTTCTGATTCGTATAAAGTTGATTAATTTATAAAAAAATCTACATGAAGTGTCAAACACTCCATCGTTGTGGTCAACGATTTGTAGATGCAAGTCATTGTTGTATCAAAACACTTATAATATTTCAATGCATTTAAGGATAAGATGCATGCAATTCATGATATATTCATATAATTATTATTAATTAAATCACCTTTAATGATATTACTTTAATTCATTAAGCACTGTATTCGGACATAGACATATACAACCACCTAAATTTTAGATATATTAAGTGGATTGTGAAAGCGCTAAAATAAAATCGGTAGGCATGCATAGAAATTAAGTTTTTCTTAATAATGAAAAAAATGTACTTTTTATAACCTTTCATTTTCATGTAGAATATCTTTTGAGTCAAACATAGGAGAAAAAAACATAATTAAAGACATGTGTTCAAAGATAATTATTTTGTAATTAGGTAATTTTATTTTGAAATATTAATATAAAAAGAACACACTAAGTCATATTAAGTGGACTTTTAAAACAATAATAATTCGAATGAAATTTAATCATAAATAACGTTAACTTGAATGATGCCCGTTGCAAACGTGTTTTGTCAATTTTCAGCATCATCTATTGTTTTTGACACTATATATTGTTCGTACATTTTTATTAATGATCCGCAACTTTTAAAACATACCTAAAACTTAAATTATACATAAAAAAGAACGGGACTAATTAAAACGGATAATCCAATTAATCAACAAATCACAGAAATCCCTACAATGGGCACGTGTTTCACATTGTATGTGCGAACGATAATCGATTGACACATTCACAATAATTAAAACATTATTAAACTTTGATTTTTAGTCGCATTCAAGGCAAATCATTTAACAAAAATTCAAAATCGTCGCAAGTTTCATCTTACCTTTTGTCTTGATTTCAACTGGCATGCCGTCCAGTTATCATGATCCTAATCATGGTGACGATCTTTACTGACTGCAAGAAGTCAACTGTGGAATACAGTAAGGGGTAGTGTAGTATATTTTATATCACCCGTTGTTGTATATAAATCTACATTGTTTTGACAGCTGCACAGGGGCCAAACATGTTCTTTTGGATGAAATTATCAGTTGGATGTGACAATCTATTTATGACAATTAAACTAATTAATGCCATAAGACACATTCTCACAATGTCAATTCAGCCAGGGTCTATTTGAGTGACCCTGGTTCAAGTTGATTGTATAATTAATAATGAATCCCTGTCAGGTTGATTTAACCATTAGTTAGTCACGAAAACAAAACTACTTTATGAAAAAAATGATCTTGTCTATGTTATTGACTTCGGCAATTTGGATTTAAATGAATTATTAGGTGATTATGCATGTGGTGGAATTGGCTAAAAAAATGCTTGTACCCGTGAAAAAATTAGCTGAAATTATTTGTAAAAAATATGACAACCGTGAACATTTACTTGTGTAACGAGTGTCAAAATGTGTATACTGTATATTGTGTCCCGTATGGGCAGGCATTTATCGAATGTCGAGCACCAGGAGTAAGTATTTCGAATTTCATGTGTTTGAAATGCACACATACTATCTTTAACCCGTCAGATTACCAGATAATGAGAGAACAAATAATAGCATTGTCTAGATTAATTGTCCACTTAGAATATTTATGATTTTGAATATCAAGCCGAACTATATATATGATTAGTTTGAAAACTATTTTTACTTATTAACCGTTACTATTTTAATTAGGACCGGGTTTTCTCTGTAGATGGCAGAAAGTCATCTAATTATTCCTTCACCAGGGGCTCTTTTCGTTATAATTCATACGCCATACAACTGTAGAACCCTTCTGTCAACTAATTGTGCAGCAAAAAGCTACTCAAGACCGAACAATGACTATGTTTTTATCTATGAGAAAGAATGTGTCGGGAAATGTAATGGTGGTCATAACCGCATATTGATTCTTTTGCCCACCAGTGATATTTATGAACGGATAACAGGTGTGCGTGACGTCAGGGCGATGTTCCCTATTGAACAGCTACTATATAAGTGACCCCCCCCCCCAAATCCACATGTAGTCTTATGATAATGTTTAACTCTTTACTTTATATGGTAATAATTACTTTTAATATTATTACTTTATTAGCTCACATGTCACAAAGTGACAGGGTCTGCTTTTAGTATCAGTCTCCGTCTGGCGTCGTGCGTGCGTGTGTCGTCAAACTTTTTGTTGTGAACACACTAGGGGCCACATTTTTAGCTCAATTTTAGCAAAACTGGGTCAGAACGTTAATATTGACAAAATCTCGGACGAGTTCGATATTGGGCCATTTTGGCTGAAAAACTAGGTCACCAGAGCCACATAAGGGAAAACCTTGTGAACACTTTAGAAATCACTGTTTTGATTGGATCTTCATGAAACTTTGTCAGAATGTTTATTTCAATAATATGTAGGCCAAGTTTGATAATGGGTCATTTCCAATCAAAAACTAGGTCACTAGGGCAAATTGCTGGAAAAGCTTGTGACATCACTGTTTTGATTGGATGATCATGAAACCTTGTCAGAATGTTTGTCTTCATAATATCTTGGACGAGTTCGAACATGGGTCATCTTGGGTCAAAAACTAGGTGGCTAGGTCAAATCTTATGAAAAACCATGTTAACACTGTAGATTTCACAGTTATTATTGGATCTTCACCAAACTTTGTCAAATCGTTTGTTTTAATGATATAACAGTCAAGTATAAATATGGGTCGTCTGGGGTCAAAAAACAGGTCACAAGGTCAAATCTTAGGAAAACCTTATTAACACTGTAGATGTCAAATTTTGATTGTATCTTCACCAAACCTAGTCAGACTGTTTGTCTTAATGATATGTAAGACAAATTCGAACATAGGTCGTCTGGGGTCAAAAACTAGGTCACCGGTTCAAAACAATGTTTTAATGAGTGAACAGTGATTGTCATGTGAGCGATATAGGGCCATCTTGGCCCTCTTGTTTTAATGATATAATCGTTAAGTACAAATATGGGTCATCTGGGGTCAATGACTAGGTCACCAGGTCAAATCTTAGGAAAACTTTGTTAACACTGTAGATGTCACAGTTTTGATTGGATCTTCACCAAACCTTGTCAAAATGTTTGCCTCAATGATATGTGGGTCAAGGTTGAATATGGGTCAGCCAGGGTCAAAAACTGGGTCGCCAGGTCAAATCTTAGGTAAAAATCTTGTAAAAGCTCTAAATTGCATAATTAGTCTGATTGTTCGTCTCAATGATATTAAGGATAAGTTCAAATATGGCTCATCTAGGGTAAAAAACTAGGTCATGAGGTCAAATCTTAGGAAAACCATATTAATACTGTAGATGTCAAATTTTGATTGTATCTTCACCAAACCTTGTCAGAATGTTTGTCTTAATGATATGTAAGACAAATTCTAACATAGGTCATCTGGGGTCAAAAGCTAGGTATCGAGGTCTAATCTTAGGAAAACCTTGTCTAAGCTGTAGTTTTCATGGTTTTGATTGATGGATCTTCACTAAATTTTGTCAGAATGTTTGTCTTATTTATATGTAGGACAGGTTCTAACATGGGTCATCTGGGGTTAAAAACTAGGTCACAGGTTCAAAACAAAGTTTTAATGAGTGAACAGTGATTGGCATGTGAGTGATATAGGGCCATCATGGCCCTCTTGTTTTTATTACTATGCATAATCAACATTAAGCATTGTGAACTTTTAGCATTCTTTGTATTTTTGATAGTTTACTGTCTTTATCTTAGAGACTACCTATGTTTGTTTTCCACTACTGGTATATTTCCATCACTTTGTTTTAGTTAGTCATGTGACTTATTTTGGTCATGACCACTTACATAAGTTATGATAGTTCTATTTTTAGACTTACAGACAATGGAATATTTTGCAATATCATGACATTGTAACTTTTATTAGATTGTCACTGATTGGTCAGCATCCTTTAGCTATTTTTCCTCTGACCAATCAGATCATCTGTAACAATTTTGACTGCAGCACCACCTGTTGGCTAAGATTCTAATATAAGCAGAATTTTTGGCTCCAGTGAAGGATACTGGCTGTTTCTTCTGAACTGGTAACTTCTCCTAACACTGAGGGGCTGAGGTATAATTAATTATTTATTTAGGACCTTTGGCATTTTACCTCAGACATTCAAAAACTCTAAATTATTATTGTTAGGTCAGTAAATTTTTGTTATTATTTACAGTTAATTTTCACACTTATTTAGTAATTAATCTTTATCTAGTGGCAAACATCTTGGATTATTATACAAAAGAATCTGTTTGTCGGTTCGTCCGTATAAAAGTTTGTGGAGTGAACTACTTTCACCTTCTTCAAGCAATGCAATGAAACTTGAAATGTGATATCACCATCAAGTGTAGATGTGCAAGACACAATTTTCATTCCCAGCGATTCTCTCATTCCAGAGTTATGTGCCCTTGAACTTAGCCATATAGTGTACAATGGCACTCTTAGTTTGTGGAGCGAAGTACTTCCACATTTTTCAAGGGATTGAATTGAAACTTGAAATATATTATCAATATTAAATGTAGATATGCTATACACAATTTTCATGCCCAGTAATCCACTCATTGCAGAGTTATGTCCCCTTGAACTTAGCCGTATAGTGTACTATCACTTTCTTAGTGTCAAAGTGGCAGCGGGGGTATTAGTCACCTCTGTTACAGCTCTAGTTCAATTAAGGGTCATAGTTTAACTTAGTATATTTTTCATACTTTGTCACTTCTTAAATAAATTTGCTTGCAGTGACCTCGACATAGTCGCCAGTTGTGTGTCTGTACATTAGTTAGTTAGTGTGTCCGTCCGGATCCTTGTCCGGGCTGTATCTCCTGCATTGACATATGCATTGACACTTTTTAAAAATAATTTGGCATAATTGTTAAACACCATGAGGTGGTGTGCAGTGCGCAAGATCCAGGTCTCTAGCTCAAATGCCAAGGTCACACTTAGAGGTCAAACATTAAAAATGACCATTATAGACCTTATCTGGGCTGTATCTCCCTTATGCATTGACACTTTTTAAGATAACTTGCCATAATTGTTAAACATCATGAGATGGTGTGCAGTGCCTAATAACTAGGTCTGTTGGTCAAGGTCACACTTAGAGGTCAAACGTCAAAAATGAGCATTATAGACCTTGTCTGGACTATATCTCCCTCATGCATTGACATATTTGAAAACAACTTGGGATAGTTTGACTCACACATAAGACCAGGGTCAATAGCTGCAAGGCCAAGGTCACACATATTAAAGGTCAAAGATGGGGTCTATTTTTTGTGTCTGCTTCATAACTTTGTCATTTCTTGATGGATTTTGGAATTACTTGGCAGAAATATTTACCATCATGAGACGATGTGTCATGCGCAAGACCAAGGCTCGTAGGCTAAAGTTCATAGTCACACTTAGATGTTAAACATCAAAAGTGGTATAGACCTTGTCTGGGCTGTATCTCCCTTATGCAATGACTTATTTAAAAATAACTTGGCATAATACAATGAGACCATGTGTCCTTGGCAACACCCAGATCCATAGGTCAAAGGTCAAGATTACACATTTGGTCAAATATATTTTCCTTGTCTGCAGGGCTGTGCCTTCTGTTTGCATTCAAGGATTTTGAAATAAATTGGTATAAAAGTTTACTTCAATGAAATGGTTTATCATGAACATCACCCATACTTCAAGGGTCAAGGTTGCAAGCTGTCTAAACGGCAGGCTTGACATGTTGCCCTTGGGCATCTAGTATAGACTTATATAGGAAACATTTTTAAAATCTTTTTCTCTGAAACCACTAGGCCTAGAGCTTGAATATTTGGTATGTAGCATTGCCTAGTGGAACTCTACCAAGTTTGTTCATATTATTGCCCTAGGGTCAAAATTGGCCCTGCCCCGGTGGTCACTTGATTTATATAGACTTGCATTGGAAAATTGAAAAAAATCTTCTTGTTCATTACCACAAGGCCTAGAGCTTCAATATTTTGTATGTGGCATTGTCTAGTGGACCTCTACCAAGTTTGTTCAAATTATTTCCCTAGGGTCAATATTGGCACCGCCCCGGGGTTCCCTTGATTTATATAGACTTATATAGGAAAATTAAAAAAATCTTCTTGTCCAAAACCATGAGGCCTTGGGCTTAGATATTTTGGATGTTGCATTTTCTTGTGGATCTCTACCAAGTTTGTTCAAATCATGGCCTCATGGTCAATATTGGCCCGGTCCTGGGGGTCAGTTGATTTCAACAACTACTGAACAGTCGGGTAGATAACTCTTTACCATGTCAAATAACTTTCCTTGATTTAATTATCCCTTAGTGTTGCAATGATCAGGTGAGCGATATAGGGTCATCATGGCCCTCTTGCTTCTGCTTTCCGACCTGTTTCCTAGCAACGCCACATGCAATGTCAGAGGTGTAAAATTGACGTTTTACATGCAAATTGGTTCAATTATACCACTATTGTAATTTTAGATACACCAACTCAATAAGCTCATATAAGTTTAAATGGGGTTTTGTCATCATTATTTTCCTGGCGGAACTTTAAGCACTAAAAATATTACCGTTTTTTCGCCCGTAATTTTGACCCCCAACTATATTTCAGTGTACTTTTGGTATACGGAAGTAGATTCAATCAACTAATGAATCACATGTTGATATTGTGGAGATGTTAACAAGCAATTATAAAATGTAAAAATGATATGTCATCGCACATTATTTTTCACAAAATTGCAATATAGTAAAGTTCGGACATCATGAATAACGTTGTTGAAATTGTTACGTCACGCTAATTGTAGCCTGACGTTATTACAAATAAGTTGAATATTATCGTTTTATATGGGCTTATACAGGAAAATTAAAAAATCTTCTAAACTACAGTGCCTAGAGCTAAGATATTTTGGATGTGGCATTGTCTAGTGGACCTCAGCCAAGTTTGTTGAAATGATCGCCAAAGGGTCAAGATTTACCTTGCCCTGGGGGTCACTTGATTTACATACGGTAGGCTCATATAAGCAAAATGGTGGAAAATGTTCTATAAAGGTCTTTTTTCTGGTGAGCGATACAGGGCCATCATGGCCCTCTTGTTTAGAGATATTTCTTGTTCACAATGAATTGTTACTGAGTGTGTTCGAAGACCATTCTCTCTCTTTAACATTAACAGGTTATGTAGAAAATACTGTCAGTATGATGAAGTGTTTGTCAGATACTGATATTGATTAGTTCCTTTTCTTGGATTGCTTTCCAATTGAGGAGAACAAACAAACCAATAATAGTCAGTGTAAATAGTGAGAAGTTTCATGGTTTGAGTTAGTTGTTTTCTAGATAGTATTGTTGTCAGTGTGTTTTTTCTGTCATCCGCAGCAGTCATTTTCGTTCTTTTTGTGGTAAGGTTTGTAACAATTATCTCCTTTTCAGTTATGTACAATTGGTCTGTGGATATAACAAGTTCTCCCAGATTATAAAATAAATTTATCCTCCAACCTGACTAAAGTCACCAGTCAGTAGCATAGCAGATTATGGTGAATTTGTTAGCATTTAGGGTATATTCTATTTGAATGATGTAGGGTATGGTATTACCATGTGCTATGTGAACTATATATACATGAAAATATTAGGGCTGTGGATCGTTGGGTAAGTGGCGATCTGATCCAATCCACAAATCAATACTTACGATCCACAAACCCAATCATGTATCTTTTGTTATCAAGTAACCCATCTAAAACTTCAAAATTGCAGTCCTGAAGACAGCTAAAAACTTTTTAGGAATAATGAAGTAATCAATATAATTAGTTCTATGGCTTAAATTTATACACACTCCCTTCCAGTTAATTGATTTACCAGGATCATTATTTAAAGAACCTATTGGACATCTTGGCAAACAAAGTAGTCCAGGATAAGACATAACAATATTTATTCAGAAAAATGGGATTTTTAAGAACAAAGAATACACTTTTAATTTGTTGAAAAACAAGATCGCGAACCACAAATCTTAGTAATGACGATTATTCATACTCGATTTTTCAATTTGATTTGTGAATACCCGAGTACTTGGATACTCGCCACAGCCCTAGAAAATATTCATTTGTCAAATACCCATGATTGTCAATATATGTGTATTATTCATAACATGTAAATATGTTAATTATACTCTCCATAAGGGAGGATTGAATAAAATATACTGTCAATATCCTTTATGAAATTAAAGTACTGAAAGTACTGTCGGAACTTGATTTTTTCCATACAAAGCAAAAAAGAGAAATATGTACCCACATCGTTCGTGCCCATGCAAATATTTTTAACATTTGTACTTACGGACCGATTTTTCATTCATATTGTAATGCAGGTCATAATTTTATGCATGTATGTGAAGGGCATAGGCTAGCGCTTTACTACTAGTCCCTTTCTTAAATTTTAAAATGAAAAAAAAAATTTGAAAGTTTAATGTTTATCAAATTAATTGAAGATGGTTTGATTGCATTAAAAACTCTTTATTGTACACAAACAAGTGAACAACACATCAGTAACAGTAAATATATACCAACATTGATTCTTCTGATTTTAACACAACAGAACATTGTCGCATTGAACACAATCAAAGTCACTTAAATTAAAAAGGCCCTGACACAATAGGGTAAAACCTATATGATCTATAGTTAACCCAATGTTGCACGAGATTCAGACGTGATCATGTAATTCTAAATAATCTTGCATAAAAAGAACTCTTAAACTATCATTTTTAAAAGCACATAACCAGTAATTTAAGTTCGTATTTACCGGCTCAAATTATCATTCGTAAGCCACAGTTTAACATTCAACCTCTGCAGTTTACCCGACATAAACTCATTCTATAAATAGCGATTGCGTCATCAAGCTAACACTAGTCGATGTGAATATCATGGAAATACGATTAGATGAGAATTTGCCCTGTAATATTAAGATAATGCTGAAAAGGCACAAAACACATACATCGATGGTAGATTGTTGCAAATGCATGCATACTTCTGTAGAGATATTTCTGAACCCGAAAGTAGAACTACTTCTATGGAAACATGATATGCAAAACAGCCACTTAGGTGCGGTATTTTATTGAACAGGGGATACGCGGTTTTAATTCTACGCATTTGAATATCTCATGTATTTACCGACAATCACTTATTTATTTACATGACCCTTTCCATTTAGTTACAATAAAATGATTTGAAATATATTTAGATCCGACACACTTAATTGAGGAAATATTCCAGATGCATCTTTATAATCACACCATTTATAGTTGCGTACTATTTCCTGTATGATCGAGGCATTCTTTTAACCAAGGTGTTATGGAGTCCAGCGACATTAACTTTCTCATCGATTACTGAGGACTTGATTTTGATAAATTAAATCAAGGCCAAACAGCAACTTCATACAAAAACCAATGCTTCTCGTAATTTGTCTACCTTTTTTCTTGTTATTTCACCAGCAATTGAAGAAAATTCATCGCAAAATAGTATTGACTGGATCACCGCATAGCTGAATCTCAGTCACTCAGATGCTTGTAATCAAATAGCGATCATCTTTCAAACATCTAAATGATCAGGACGCATGAATTTAAACTGGTTCCCGTTCCATGTCGCAGTGCACCTTGTACAAACAGAGTCTGCGGGAACCAGTTTATACATGGATTCTCCCATTGCCCCAGCGACTGCAATCTACATAATAAATCAGGGTGGCCACAGACTCTTGAAAACAGGGAAAAAGATAAAATAAAATTCCCTTAAGGGAAAAGTCAGGGAATTTGAAAATTTGGAAAAAATCAGGAAATAATCAGGGAATTTTACGAAAAGATACTTGCATGGGAAAATAGTATGCTAATGTTGGTTTTTGTTCTGAAGATAATGACATGAACTGCTTTTTCCATTGAAATTGATATCAGTATTTCTTTATTCAATCTTTATGGCAGCTGATACTATTGTAATTTTTATGATTTTAACTAATTTCAGTTTATGCATTAATATATTGTACTCTCAAAGAGTTTACTATGGTCTTTTACACTTAGAAAAAAATTAATTAATTTTTTTTTATTAAACTTCTCATATTTTATGTGGTGGCAATATTTTATTATTGACTACATGAAATTTGCGTAACAAGATGTAATTAATATTTCATGTGAATGAATTAAAGGTTGGCAGTTACTTGATTGTTTTATTTGAAAGGTAAAATAAGGCAAAATTATATGCAGTGTTAACTGTTTGCTGTGTGACAACAGGACTTCAAGTTTACAGTCATAATTCCATCGTCCTGTCCCCTACAAATGTCACTGGTATAAATCACAGACCAGGTTTAGAAAAAATTACCCCACCCACTATGGTCGCTTTTACCACTATCAGTACATATAGAATACTAGAAGATACCAACCTGGAAAACGAAAGTAGAACATCTGATGTACATGTACCCTCCTTCAACTGGAATTAAAAACCTTCTGAATTCCCTTCCTCGTTGATTTAGGGGTGTCAAATTCTGGATTATCTGTCCCGAAAGAGCTATGTTTTCTGAGCAAATTAAAAGTTATTTGACGAAAATATCTAAAGAAATGGCGAAGTTGTGGTAAATTTAATCTTCTGTGAAGGATTTTCTTTGATACAAAGTGGTATGATTTTCAGGATTTTTAATTTGGCTTTAATGACACCCCAGTTGACTGTATGAGATGTTGAATTAAACATTAAGACAATCTGCTCCATTCCTGGTGGAAAGTTTGTTCTAATTCAGCAATATTTTGAACATACATGTATTTTTAATATTTTATAATGTTCTTATTTATAATATCCCAAACATGTTTGATGGGATTGACATACAGGTCATGGATTAGTTGTTACAACATCATGATGTTAATAATCTATAAGCACGGTGTGGTTGACTTCTGTTGTCATCTGTGTACTCTGGCCATATATCCGTAGCATAGTGATCAAAATGTGGTACAGCAACATTCCGGGAGTCCTCATAATTAATTACTATAACTAACTAAGAACAATGACTTTTCATTCAATAACAGTATATTGAAAGTTGATGTCTGACATGTGCGGGGTATATGATTGGTTAAGTATCAATACTAATTGTTTGATGAGAGTAAATGTAATGGAAGTTGCAAACATTTTTCCATTTACATATTAAATGCACTACTATGACTTGTCAAGTTTCTTCTGTATTGAATCTTATGTATATAGTATAAACTGGTTTGGCATCATGGTTAACTTCACTGCTTATTTTTTGGCATAAAGCATCTTTGGACAATGACTGAAATATAACAAATTGCCTGTGGAAAGTTTAACTAACAAAAACTAATGCTTATTCTATCAAATGTATTATGATTCTAACAATGGCTGAAAATTTTAAGGTATGGCTATAAGGGGTGGTTGGAGGTTATGCATATGCCATATTGTGTGAGCTGCTGGCTCAAGAAGTGATCAGGGAAAAAACTTTCAGTCAGGGAAAATTCTAGGAAATATCAGGGAATTTTCCCATGGGATTTCTGTGGCCACACTGTAAATTGAACATACATGTACATGAATGTGTTTGCACTATTATTTCATTTGTCACTGGATTTTAGCTCACCAGAGTACAAAGTGCTGATCGTGTGTTGTCTGTCGTCTGTGCGTTAGTGCATCAACTATTGCTTTAAACAACATCTTCTTAAGCAGTTGGCCAATTTCAATGAACTTGACAGGGATGTTCCTTGCATAAAGTTCTACCAAAGTTGTTAAAAAAATTAAATTTCATTTACAACTCTGGTTGCCATGGCAACCAATAGGAAAAACTTTAAAAAAACACAGGGCCTATGAGCTTACATATTTGGTGTGTAGCCTTGTCTAGTGGACCTCTACCAAGTTTGTTCAAATGATGGCCCTGGGGTCAAAATTGGCCCCGCCCCAGTGTTTACTCTATCTTATATAGGATTACATAGGGAATTTTTTAAAATCTCCTTGTCAGAAACTTCATTGCTTAGACATTAGATGTTTGATGTGTGGCATTGTCTAGTTGACCTCTGCCTGGTTTGTTCATATTCTGGCCCTGCATTGGGGTCACTTGAATTTACATAGGCTCACATGGGGGAAAAAAGAAAATTGTTTGTCTCTTAAGGGTCTTTTTCTCTAGTTAGCGATCTAGGGCCATCATGGCTACAGGTGAATGTTGTGGCCAAAAAAGCTATTGCAAGAGTATTGTGATAGTAAAATTGCTATTGCGATAGTATTGCAATAGTCTAGAAACTACTGCGATACTATCCTGATATTGAACCTTGTAAGAATTTTGTTGATTGGTTGATTGTTTTTACAGCCTATACAAAGAAATAAAGCAAAGAGTAGACTGAAAGTGTAAGTGTTGTATTTAAAAGCTGTAATCATTTAAAAAGAAGAAGAATGATAAAAAATAGCATTTATGATATTTATTGTACAAATAAAACAAGGATAACTTCATAAACAAATAATCAAACTGATCAAATATGTTATAATATCAAACACTATACAGTTTAAGCATTAGAAAATGGTAAATTCAATGTTCATTTCCTTCTGGATAACTAATCAGAGCAGAAATACATTATGTTCACCAGCACTGTCAGCTATTGAATTTTTCTTGTGTTGCTGTAACTTGTCAAACTGAAAGTAGAAAAAAAATATTGATATTTATTTTGTACATGAACATTATGCATGAAATAATCATTTAAAATATGCTTAACACTGAAAACATTTATGCAATAGGTTATTCCATGTTTCTAATGTAACTTCTATAAAAGTATTCTAACTTACAATATGACAGTAAATTGAATTCTCTCTGCAAGTATAGTAAAAACTTTTAGTATGTTAAATAAATAAGATCTATGTAATGTAACAGTTATCTTACAAACAGTTTGACCATGTTAATCAGACTGAAGAAACCCGAAAATAATGCGTTATCCATACAAAAATAAAGCAAATTGTGATCGTATAGGAAATGGACGAGTTGACAACTCATTTGTCCATTTTTCGTCTGTAGAGCAACACCCTGTTGGAGCTGCAAATATTGGCCGTTGTTTAGAGTTGATTGCTCTACAGAGGTAAAATTTAGAGTAGATGTCCGCTTAGGGAAATTTTGAGAGAGGTTAATGCTCTACAGAGGGCCGCTTTGGAGAGGTTGTACTGTATAGGTGTATTATAGATAGATAGATACATAGATTTATTTCAACATAAAATGAACATTTACATGGCAATCATAATATTAAAACATACAAATACAGTAAATCGTTACATTGTGTAAGCATGAATTAGCGTAATAAAAACAGTCATGTCAAATCAACATTTAATGTCAAGGATAACACAAGAAAGGGTTTAGAGGAACCCTTATTTCCATTGTGGTCCTATTAATCATGAAGAGACACTATCACATTTGTTGAAGGGTTCTGAATGTCCTATGGGATAACTTCTATTTAACTTTTTAGCTCACCTGATTCATCAGGTGAGCTTTTAGGATCGATGAATGTCCGGCGTCCGGCCACAATTAGTTTGTTTACACTCTAGCATCTGCAGCTGTTAACAAATCGTTATCAAACTTGCTCACAATGTATATGGCCACAATGTGTCGGCTAAGTTCGATTATGGGCAAAATCAGACAATAACTTCTAGAGTTATGGGCCCTTGACTTAGAAAATTGGCTATATTTAGCTTGTTTACACTCTAGCGCCTTCATTTATTCCCCAATCCTAATCATATGTACAGTAAATGTGTATAACCAAAAGATCTTGGACAATTTCGATTATGGGCAGAATCGGACCAGAACTTCAAGAGTTATAGGCCCTTGACTTAGAAAATTTGCTATATTTTAGCTTGTTTACACTCTAGCGCATTCATTTATTCACCGATCCTAATCATATTTACAATGAATGTGTATGACCTTACGGTCTTGGACAAGTTTAGTTATGGGTGGAATCGGACCACATCTTCAAGAGTTATGGGCCCTTGGATTAGAAAATTTGCTATGTTTTAGCTTGTTTAACAGTATTATACCTTCATTGTTGGATTTGATCTCAAAATCTACGTAAAAATGGGTTATACGAGATGGAAACTATATTATCTGGTCATTAATTATAGTGCCTTGGTTCTCAGGTGAGCAATCAAGGGCCATCTTGGCCCTCTTGTTTCTCAAATATTAATAAAAGCATATGTGATGCATAAGTGTAAATACAAATCAATGAATTCCTTGGTGGCCATTTATGATAAATGTCTGAATTTATTCAGTCTAACTTATTCTGGTTTATTTTTAGCTCACCAGAGCACGGAGTGCTCAAGGTGAGCTATTGTGATCATGTGTTGTCCGTCGTCCGTGCATCCATCAGTGCGTCAACAATTGCTTTAAACAACATCTCCTTCTGAAGCAGTTGGTCAATTTTAACGATACTAGATAGGGATGTTCCTTGCATGAAGCTCTACCTAAGTTGTTAAAAAAATTAAATTTCATTAAAAATTCTGGTTGCTATGGCAGCCAATAGGAAAAACTCCTTAAAAATCTTCTTGTCATAAATTACAATCCATAGAACTTAGATATTTGTGTGTAGCATTGTCTGGCGGACTTCTAGCAATTTTGTTCAAATTTTTGCCCTGGTGTCAATTTTTTTAATTGGCCCTGCCCCGGGGTTTACTCTATTTTTATATAGGCTTATATAGGGGAAAAAAATCTTCTTGTCCAAAACCACAGTGCCTAAAGCTTAGATATTAGGTGTGTAGCATTGTCTATTGGAACTCTGCCAAGTTTGTTCAAATTATTACCCTGGGGTCAAAATTCATTTATATGTGCTTATATAGGAAAACTTTAAAAATCTTCTTGTCCAAAACCACAGGGCCTAGAGCTTAGATATTTGGTGTGTAGCATTGTCTAGTGGATGTCTACCAAGTTTGTTCAAATTATGACCCTGGGGTAACTTGATTGGCAATTAATAACTTGATTAACAAAATCGGCTCTGCCCCAGGGTTAACTTGATTTTACATAGACTTATATAGGAAAATTTTGAAAATCTTCTTGTCAGAAACTACAATACAAAGAACTTAGATATTTTGTGTGTAACATTATATAGTGGACTTCTACCAAGTTTGTACAAATTACTGCACCCCAGGGTTTACTCTATTCTATATAGGCTTTATAGGAAAATTTAAAAAATCTTCTACTCCAAAACCACAAGACCTAGAGCTAAGATATTTGGTATGTAGTATTGTCTAGTGGACCTCTATCAAGTTTGTTCAAATTATGCCCCGGGGTAAAAATTGGCCCGCCCCAGGGGTCACTTGATCTATGTAGGCTTATATAGGAGAATTTAAAAAATCTTCTTGTCAGAAACTACATTGCCTATAGACTTCAGATATTTGGTGTATAGCATCATCTCGTGGATCTACAAAGATTGTTCAAGTTGTGGATCTGGGGTCAAAATTGGCCTTTACTTGAGTTTACTCGGGTTTTACATGGGTTTATATTGGTCAATTCTTAAAAATCGTCTCGTCAGAAACTAAAATGCCTAGAGCTTAGATATTTTGGATGTAACATTATCTAGTGGACCTCTGCCAAGTTTGTTCAAATGATGGCCCAGGGTCAAGAATGGCCCTCCCCGGGGTCACTTGATTTATATAGTCAATATATAAGAAAAAGGTGAAAAATATTCTTCCCTAGAGATCTTTTTTCTGGTGAGCGATACAGGGCCATCATGGCCCTCTTGTTTATAATGTTCTTAAGCCATTATTGGAGATTAGATTATAAACATGTTATGCCTTATCTTATAGGACTATAATGTACCGTAACTTGAATCCTTTCCTTCTGTCTGATTCCTTCAAGTATGTGGAAAGTTTCCATTTTAGGAACATATGTATTTACATTTTATTTTTGGGGGAGATATTTCACTCCATAGTAAATGAAAGTGAAGTAATATTTCTATGTTTCAAGGCAGTCTATGCCTTCTTGTATGTCATGTTTTACCAAGTTGTCTATAGAAACTACTTTCAAAGCATTGATTACTTGTGACAAGTTTTATAGATAGAAATCGAGCAGTGAGGCGAGACAAAAGTTCAAGAATTGTTCCAATCTTTAGGGATGAGCAAGTATATTTCTAAACATGACCTTAAATGATTATGTTGGCCACTGTTGTAACATGGCTACGTAGTCATGAAGGCTGCACATTGCATTAGTAACATTATTGAATAGAATGGTGTTGGTTGTATCCTTCATTTTGCTCATTTTTAGCTCACATGAGCCCAAGTGCTCAGGGTGAGCTTTTGTGATCAGTCTTTGTCCGGCGTCGTGAGTTGTGCAGCCTGTGTGTCATCTTTTATCTTGTGAACACACTAGGGGCCATATTTTTAGTTCAATTTTCACAAAACTGGCTAACAGATTGACAAAATCTCGGACAAGTATGATAATGGGTGACTTGGGGTCAAAAGCTAGGTCACCAGGGCAAATTGAAGGAAAACCTTGTACACTCTAGATTTCACTGTTTTGATTGGATCTTCATGAACCCTTGTCGGAATGTTTGTCTTTATAATATCTTGGACACATACGAACATGAGTCATCTTGGGTCAAAACCTAGGCAAAATCTTAAGAAAAACTTTGTTGGGATCTTCACCAAATATTGTCAAATTGTTTGTTTTAATGATATGTAAGTGATATGGGTCATATGGGGTCAATAACTAGGTCACAAGGTGAAATGTTAGGAAAACCTTACTAACACTGTAGATATCAAATTTTGATTGGATCTTCACCAAACGTTGTATGAATGTTTGTCTTAATGATATGTAAGACAAGTTCGAACACAGGTCATCTTGTGTCAAAAACTAGGTCACTAGGCCAAATCTTAGTAAAACTTTGTTAACATTGTGGATGTCACTATTTTGATTGGATCTTCACCAAACCTTGTTAGAATGTTGTGGCTCCAGTACAGACACTCACACGGCTAACAAATGAGAGAATTCATTAGAATTAAATGAAATACATTTGAAATTAATTCAAAATATTGATATAAACATTTACTATTACAAAATGACAAAATATACCAATTAAAAGTGGAAGAAAAAAGCGTTTACATGAGGATCGAACCCATTACATAGGTAAAAAGGTTAATGTTGCCTTTACCAACTGAGCTATGAACTTAATCTCAACTAAAACAGACAATTAATTGTTATTTATATATCACGGAAACCACCGATACATTCCGAAATGCCACTCACCCTACAGAATGGACTTACTGATCTTTGATATGATTCACAGGTTGTTGCAGAACTATAACATTCTTTTGAATATATACTTTTGATGGTCCTGAAAGAAATCTTATATGAATTAATGGACATCATCATAAAATTAGCTATATTTCAGTAACTCACTCTTGTAGAATAATGTATTGATTTCAGTCATAAACTGTTAGTGGAACTGTTTGTGTCCATCATGAAAAAAATGAATATTTTATATCATATTGATTTATTTCTCATAATATTGTGCAATACTGAAATCAATATGTGATTGAGATTGTGGCTTAATTAATTATCCCAGCATAGTGTTGCAAATAAATAGCATTATTTTGCATTATCTGTGGTGACGGCATGAACAAAAAATATATCCATCGCTTGCCTGTTAATTAATTTGTTGTGCTAAGTAATGATGATAATGAAAGTCTGTCTTGTTAAGTCTGTCAGGTATTTTTCTTTGATGTATGTTTTGTATTGTCTGTTGTCAGTCTTAGCATAATGTTCATATTGTAAATTTACTTGACAATAGAATAAAATACTTATCTGTATTTGGTGAATACACTTTACCATTAAAGAAGCAGGGAGCTAAGATTTGTGATAAAAAATCACCAAACACGAAAAACATGAAAACGATTAATTTATTCCATTATGTTTTGCCGCATTGGCTTCTACAGGATAATATTAAATAAATCATAACTACGGAAATGATGTCTTGTCAACGTGCAACGTGGCGCGACGTCGCCATGACATATTATGAACATGTAAAAAAATGAAAAGCGTACAAATAGAATTAATCACATAAAATATCTGATCAATAAAGATTCAAAAGTTCCTATAAAGTATATATATATATATATATATATATATATATATATATATAAAAGATAAATAGGAACTAACAATTAATACAAAGTAATGCTACAGTTTACGTATTGTAAATAACTTTAGAATTTAAACCACCTGATGCAATGTCTGTAATTTATGGATCCAGTAAGTCTCCTTGCACAAATGTTTCATACTGTTCTGTACTATATTAATAGGTTTGATCCACAAATGATGCAAAAATAATTCGCGTCACTGATCTTATATATACTATGAAGGTAAAAAGCCTACTATATGTCTATATGCCAAACAATGTGGAACATCGCATCTCCTTGTTTCAGCATAAAAGATGTGCCGAATTTTGGCATGAAATGAACAGTCTATTGTACACACATTGTTAAAAAAAATAATTTCATTACAAAACTCTGGTTGCCATGGCAACCAATAGGAAAACCTTTAAAAATCTTCTTGTCCAAAAAACACAGGACCTAGAGCTTAGATATTTGGTGTGTAGCATTGTGTAGTAGACCTCTACCAGGTTTGTTCAATTTATTGCCCTAAGGTCAAAATTGGCCCTGCCCCAGGGGTCACTTGATTTTACATAGACTTATATAGGGAAATTTCAAAAATCTTCTTGTCAGAAACTACAATGCCTAGAGCTTAGATATTTGGTATGTAGCATTGTCTAGTGGACCTCTACCAAATCTGTTAAAAGTATGGCCCCAGGGTGAAAATTAGCATTGTCTGGTGGACATCTACCAAGTTTGTTTAAATTATTGCCGTATGGCAAAAATTGGCCCTGCCCCAGGGTCACTTAATTTTACAAAGGCTCATGATAATTTTCTCTAAGAGTCTTTTTATCTGGTGAGCGATATAGGGCCATCATGGCCCTCTTGTTGAGAATTGATATTCAAGTGTGACCTTGGAGATATTGACGTAATTCTTTCGCATGACACACCATCCCATGATGGTGAACAAATGTACAAAGTGATTTTAAAATCTCACAATGAATGACATAGTTATGGCCCATACAAGCTAATTTATGGCCATTTTTTACCTTTGAACTCCCAAGTATGACCTTGACCTTGGAAATATTGACGTAATTCTTTCACATGACACACAGTCCCATGATGATGAACAAATGTAACAAGTAATTCAAAAATCGTTTAATCCATAGATAAGATACAGCGTGGACAAACTTTGGGACAGACAGACCGACCAACAAAGTGACTCCTATAATTATAGCCCGCCCTACCAATAACTATGTACCCTAATTCATTTCAAGGTATTTAATGGCTGATCACTGGGTTCATGTGGAAAATAAAGGAAACTTACAAATATTTAACAAGTTAAATGTTTGTACGGCGCAAAATCGCATCTGGCAATTCAATACTAGAATGTGGCCTATGTAGCATTTTTTATCAGGATGTGCGAAGTTTCAGATCAAACGAATTTGTTATTTTGACTTAACTGATCCCGAAACTAAAGTGATCATCTACTCCATCAAAAATACAAGCCGTTGATGTTTCATGAATCTCATGAATCTGGTCATATGGTTCTACAGTTCACGAGGTACTCTATATGTGGTCCCTGTTTCCACCCTAAAATTAAAATCAGGGGAAACTTTCACCTCGATGTATCAGACGTTGCAATATCTGCTGAAATGCATATAAAATATTTAAATAAAATCTCCAAAAATAATATACTCCGTTGTCTGAGGGTACGTTGTCGTAAAAACCTGGTATAACGGTCCCAAACATAGATTTTCAACTGTAAAGTGACCGTCTTTATCGAACCATAAAGTGACCGTCTATGTCGAACCAATTAAGTCATCATTTCTCACCTGATCGGACATTTTTTGTATTGAGCTCCGAAATCGATATTTAATTAACGACAATTGCGTAAACAAGTCAGTGTCCACGCTCGCGATTATAAAATTAGTCTGTGTGAATATGTTTATAATGTTTTGTTTATTTGCGACATGTTGCTAAAATAAATACATCGAAACGTATAAATACCGTGTCCCGTATCTTATAACACGATTAAATGATTATTACAACACACCGATAATAAACACAGCGAATTTCTCTAATAATTTATACATCGAAGTTCATTTAGATCGAACAATTTTTCCTAAGTCCTTTGATATAAAGAGTTTCTGCTGCATTTATTGACAGATGGGCAGATTCATTCCCGTCGTTGTTTATCAAGCTCGCTCCATTCTTAGACTATAAATAGCGACTGCGTCATCAAGCTAACACTAGTTGGTGTGAGTAACACGTGACCTCGCTCTATTTCTGTTTTGTTTATATCACGTGATGACCATTGCGGATATTTCGGAATATTTCGGGCACTGTCGCTAATCTGCTTTGTGCAAGAAGTTGCGATTTTGCATTGCCACTTAAAAATAAGCATTCCAGAGTGTACAATGAGTATAGGACTTGTCTGTTAATGTGATACTCAATCAGTCTTATGACAAGTGTTGTTGTTGCATGCATTCAGTTTTTTCCACTATTCTAACTTAGTGTTGTTAGATGGTCTGTAACCATGGAAATGCTGTGATCTATTTATCTTCAGAAAATATTGATTTAGTTTTAGACATTGGTGAATTATATAACAGAGTATTAACACCTTGTTAGACTAAGATGATTACATATTAATATTCATAATGCAAGTCTGAATTAGTCATATGTTGACTGCTTTGTACTTTGTTAATTGCTGAATGTACATTAACATGGTATTATACAGTGGATATATCATACAGACTCAGTTAGTTACCATACCTCCTATTTATAGCTCACATTTTCTGATACACATTGAAATATTTTATAAATTAAGGTCACCTGTGCATAAAGGCCATAATTTTTCTCTTCATTTGGCAGCCTTGTTAGCTCACCTGATTTCATCGGGTTAGCTTTTAGGATCGATGAATGTCCGGCGTCCAGCGTCCAGCGTCCATCCACAATTAATTTTTTTACACTCTAGTATCCACAGCTCTTACTAAATCGTGATCAAACATGCTCACAATGTATTTGGCCACAATGTCTCGGCTAAGTTCGAATATGGGCAAAATCGAACAATAACTTCTAGAGTTATGGGCCCTTGAATTACAAAATTTGCTATATTTAGCTTGTTTACACTCTATCGCCTTCATTTATTTACCGATCCTAATGATATTTTCAGTAAATGAGTATAACCAAAAGATCTTGGACAAGTTCGATTATGGGCGGAATCGGACCAGAACTTCAAGAGTTATGGGCCCGTGATTTAGAAAATTTGCTATATTTTAGCTTGTTTACACTCTAGAGCCTTCATTTATTCACCGATCCTAATCATATTTACAATGAATGTGTATGACCTTATGGTTTTGGACAAGTTAAGTTATGGGTGGAATCGGACCACAACTTTAAGAGTTATGGGCCTTTGGATTAGAAAATTTGCTACGTTTTAACTTGTTTAACAGTATTATACCTTCATTGTTGGTTTTGATCTCAAAATCTACGTAAAAATGAGTTTTATGAGATGGAAACTATATTACCTGGTCATTAATTATTGGCCTTTGTTCTCATGTGAGCGATAAAGGGCCATCTTGGCCCTCTTGTTTAGGATACTACTCCCACATTTTTCAAGGGATTTTGACGAAACTTTCACAGACTTGTTGTTACCAAGAACCACCACGCATATATTCCGGGTTTCGTGATTCGATTTTTGACGGAATTATGGCCCTTTGTTTATTTTGTGTGATTGTAACAGCGAAATACTTCTTGTTTCCTTGTTTTCTCAAGGGATTTTGATAAAACTTTCATGGAATATTGTTATCGAGATACCCAATGCATGTTGTAAAGGTTTTATGATTCGATAAATTTTGACAGAATTATGTCCCTTTGTTTATTTTGTGCATATGTAATATATAGAGAAATACTCTTTTGTTTGCAACTACTTCTGTATTTCTCAAGGGATTTTTACCAAACTTTGATAGAACTATTGTCACCATGTTCACCAGCACATATTGTAAGGGTTTTGTGATTCGATCATTTTTAGCAGATTAACGGTCCTTTGTTTGCCTGTACCAAAATTTAACCTTGCTTATTAACGCTACCACCTGCAATCATCTAACTTCATATCTTGGTTCATCATGATAATCTCTACAGGACCTGTGCATTTTCAAAAAGGGCAACCAGAGGGGGCATGGTGTTTAAAAACACATCTTGTTTTTCTGTTTATTGATAGCAGTAAGTGAGTCATAGATTTATCTGCGTATATGTATTGGTATCTGCTTTCCAGTCTTGTAATTAAGTTTTTTGTAATTAAATTATCACCATAAATCATAAGTATTTGATACTTAAAAAATGACTGCAAACTTGCAATAAACAAATCAAGTTTCATTGTCATTTAAGTCATGAGGGCATTGTCCAATTTTAACGAGGTGTGAAAAACAAAGTACTTGATTATGATTTGTTCTTTTATTGCCCAATTTATATGATGTGTAGAAAAAACGGTGTTCACTGGTTGATATGCAGGTGTGAACGATATCCAATATGACACTCCTCAAGATAATCATGGTAATTAATGCTTAAAAATTAGTCAAGGGACCGTGATATGTGCACGAGATATCAAGATAACGATGCTCATAATAAACATGGAAATGTGTACACTAGAAAGAAGAAAAATTGTCCGGACTTTAAGATCTCCTCGAGATAAGTCTCGTGCTTGTGATATCGATCCTTGTAATAACAAAGTTTTACTGTAAATGTACATTAGGCACCATAAACCCCAGTTTAAAGTCTTAAACCCTGGTTTAAAGACTTACATCTGAAATTATTGTATTAAGAGTCTGCATGATACTTTAAACTACAGTTTCAGCTCATCTGATTGGTCCTTGCTTAAACCCTGGGTTTAACAGACTTTAAACCATAGTTTAAGAGATGAAACTGCGGTTATGAATAGTTGTGCAAGCGGCAGTTGAAACTATAGGTTTAAGAGCTCTTAAACCAGTTAAATCTATAGTTTAAGGAATTATTGTGCATTTCGCTTGCAATACTATACATTGTTTTCATGTACATTACCTGTTCTTTATATAGATAATAAATAAAAATAATCAGAATTGAAGGATATAATATAAATTTCACTGTGATGTGGAACTTATTAAGAATGTAGCAAGTGTAATGAATTAAATGCAGTGAAAAAATTGGCTTCAAATCTAATTTTTTATCCAAATAAACAATATCTTGAATGTGAATTTATGGCCTGTAGTTGAGCAGGCAAAATGCTGATTAATTTGGATCTGTATTGGGTTAATCAATGAGAGAACAGGAACACAAGATGCACTAGCTGGCACATAGTTTCATATCAAAAGTCTCAAGACTATCATCAGGATAAGTTGATAACTTTTATTTAATATGAAATTCTCTGGAACATCACTTCATACAAATGGTAGCCATATGACTTAATATGGATGCTCATGTTCTGTTCAAGTGTTTGTGGAAGGAAAAGGAACATTACACAACCGCACACAAATTACACAAATGAAATTTGTCTTATAATTTTGAACAAATGCTATCATTCTGTCAAACTGCTTCTGTGATAGTTGTCAATAGATAGACTTCTTCAATTGTCTAGGAATTATAACTTTATTTACATTTTATGAGAAATACTGAAATGAAACATAAAATACCTAATAAATATTCAACATTTGGAATTCTTCTTAAGTTGAAGATATTTGAGTCAGTTGTGAAGAACAGCTCTCTAGCTCAACTGAGGACAAAGTGTTTACTGATCCTTGGATAGTCTTCTATGAAGATTTTACAAATTATTCCCTTGGAATTAGGAGTTATTGTTTTACTTAGATTATACATGTAAAAAAAATTAATATCTTTTTATCCTAAACCAGAGAGGTTACGGTTGGATATATTTGGTGTTGTGCATTATGTTATTGTCCTCTACAGAACTTACTTTATATATAGTTTATATAAGGTAAACTGGGCATATAAAAAATTGAAATCTTAGTCGGTCCAGATCTGCCCCCCTCCCCCCATTTTATAGAATTTTTACCCCCACCCAATTACGGAAATGTACAATGTCACTATTGAAAATATGCATTCCTTGCGATTGTTCCTCATCTAGGAGAAAGGCTTTCTATTCCTTTCTTTCCAAACTGATTGGCATTTCCCCAGACACATTAGTGCTCATGGTGAGCTTTTGTGATCGCGTGTTGTCCATGCATGCATCAGTGCGTCTGTCAGTGCGTCAATAATTGCTTAAAACTGCATCTCCTCCTTAAGCAGCTGGCCAATTTCAACGAAACTTTACACGGATGTTTCTTGCATGAACCACTACCAGAGTTGTTCAAAAAATTTAATTTCATTAAAAACTCCGGTTGCCATGGCAAACAATAGGAAAAACTTTTAAAATCTTCTAGTCCAAAACCACTGGGCCTAGAGCTTAGATATTTGGTGTGTAGCATTTCTAGTGGACCTCTACCAAGTTTGTTCAAATTACTACCCTAGGGTCAAAATTGGGCCAGCCCCAGGGGTAACTTGATTTTACATATACTTGTATAGGAAAATTGAAAAAGTCCTCTTGTCCGAAATCACAAGACGTAGAGCTAAGATATTTAGTGTGTAGTATTGTCTTGCAAACCTCTGCCAAGTCTGTTAGAAGTATGGCCCCAGGGTGAAAATCAGCCCCGCCCCGGGGTTCACATGATTTATATAGACTTATATAGGAAAACAAAAAAATATTCTTGTTCAAAACCTCAAGGCCTAGAGCTTACATATTTTGTATGTAGCATTGTCTGGTTGACATCTACCATGTTTGTTTAAAATATTGCCGTAGGGGCAAAATTGGCCATGCCCCCAGGTCACTTAATTTTACAAAGGCTCGTAAAGAGTCTTTTTATCTGGTGAGTGATATAGGGCCCTCATGGCCCTCTTGTTAAAAAGATGTATGATTTGCCACTCATAGTATCCCAAACCTTTTGACAGGCTTATTTGTGACCTGGCACTCTTTCTAAATGTAAATTTGTCACACTCTCTTGTCAGGAGCATCACTCCATAATGGATCAACTGGTAGTGATTTGAAACTTAGGTATGAGAAGAAGACTTAGTGTAGAATGCAAGGACATTAGTTCGGGTTTTTGTACTATGGGTTATTGCCCTTTGATTAATATTTAAATGTCTTTCTCATCTGGAGCATAATTCCATAACAAAGCATGGTAGTGATTTGAAACTTGATAGGCGGTGATTAGAATTGCATAGCACAAGAACCATAATCTTGACTTTTGTATTTTTGTATTATTGCCCATTTGATGTTTTGTTAATGTAAATTTACTGTAAAATGAATGAAGATAGCTTATTAAAACGAATGTTTTTTGTTTTCTCTGTACCTTTTTACCTTGTACTTTTTAAGTGGTATCGATATTCCTCTTTTGATAACTTTTCTTCTTTCGATGGAGGATTTGATGACTGCTTCTTGTTTACTATTCGGCTTGGAAAAAATCATTTTGTAGTTGTTATCAATATTGTGTGATGTTTGAAGCAAGACTTTAGTGTGAAATGTTAAGCTTATTTTACTCTGTATGTCTGACAACGTTATAAATATGAGTGTTGCCTGATATCATTAAAATGTTACCATTCATCTTTACATCACTTGTATTTGCTCTTTTTTAGGATGTTGATAAGAAGATAAAGGGAAATAACTGACTTTCTGTGATATAGGGTGATTATTTGTATATCGATGTCATAGAATCTGATAGTACTTGTTTTACGTGATACCTGTGAGAGGATATAGTGCCGTATACTAGTCATGGCTTCATTTATTGCCAAACAAATGGTTGGAAACCAACTTAAATCAGTCAAAGGTAAAGTTACTATTAATTTTTAGCTCACCTGATTCATCAGGTAATCTTTTAGGATAGATGAATGTTCGTCTTCAGTCGTCCGTCCACAATTAGTTTGTTTACACTCTAGCATCTACAGCGCTTAACAAATTGTGATCAAACTTGCTCACAATGTATATGGTCACAATGTCTCGGCTAAGTTCGATTATGGGCAAAATCGGACAATAACTTATGTGCCCTTGAATTAGAAAATTTGCTATATTTAGCTTCATTTATTCACCAATCCTGATCATAATTTCAGAAATGTGTATAACCAAAAGACCTTGGACAAGTTCGATTATGGGCGGAATCGGACCAGAACTTCAAGAGTTATGGGCCCTTGAAATTTGCTATACTTGAGTTTGTTTACACTCTAGCGCATTCATTTATTCACCGATCCTAATGATATTTACAATGAAAGTGTATGACCTTACGGTCTTGGACAGGTTCAGTTATGGGTGGAATCAAATTACAACTTAAAGAGTTATGGGCCCTTGGATTAGAAAATTTGCTACGTTTTAGCTTGTTTAATAGTATTTTACCTATGTTGGTTTTGATCTCAAAATCTACGTAAAATTGGGTGATACGAGATGGAAACTATATTATCTGGTCATTAATTATAGTGACATTGTTCTCAGGTGAGCGATTAAGGGCCATCTTGGCCCTCTTGTTTACCTTAATAATTGTACTACCATTACATGATATAAGTGTTTTATTACATTCTTGATAACAAATGTTTTGTTGAGACATAGTTTATATGTATTTTGTCTCAAATGTGAAACTAGTTAAGATATGTTTATCCCCCACCTAAAGGTGTAGTGATATTAGAATGGTAGGCATCCGTCTCTGCATTCATGTGTCAGTCAATTTCAAATCTTTTGTGTATTTTTAAGCTGTATATTAGGACTGAAAAGTGTAATTTTTAGCTCACCAGACCGCAAAGAGCTCAAGGTGAGCTATTGTGATTGCGTGTTGTCCGTCAGCATCTCTTTCTTAAGAGGTTGGCCAATTTCAACAAAACTTAACAGGGCTATATATTTCTTGTCTGAAGCTCTACCAAAGTTTTCCAAAAATTAAATTCCATTATAAACTCTGGTTGCTATGGCAACCAATAGGAAAAACTTGTCCAAAACCACAGGGCCTAGAGCTTAGATATTTGATGTGTAGCATTGTCTATTTGAACTCTTCCAAGTTTGTGAAAATTATTCCCCTGGGGTAAAAATTGGCTCAGCCCCAGGGATTACTTAATTTTACATAGATTGATATAGGAAAACTAAAAGAATCTTGTTAGAAACTACAGTGCCTATAGAGCTTAGATATTTTGGATCCGCCATTGTCAAGTGGACCTCTGCCAAGCTTGTTCAAATTATGGCTGTGTGGTCAAAATTGGCCCACCATGGGGTTTATTCTATTTTCTTTTTTTAAATCTTCTTGTCAGAAACTACATTGCCTAGAATTTAGATATTCAGTGTAGTGGACCTCTACCAAGATTTTCAAGTTGTGGCCCTGGGGTCAAAATTGGCTCCGCCCCAGTGTTTACTTGATCTCATTTTGATAGAATTTTTTTTTTAAAAATCCAGAAACTACAATGCCTTGAGCTTAGATATTTAGATGTAGCTTTATTTAGTGGACCTTTGCCAAGTTTGCCCTTGGGTAAAAATTGGGCCCGCACCGGGGTTACTTGATTTTATATAGGCTCATAAAAAATGTTTGTCACTAAGGGTATTTTTTCTGGTGAGCGATATAGGGCCATGATGGCCCTCTTGTTAACTTTGCTCAGTGTTTAACAACTGGCATCTACATGTATAAGTTTGTAAAAGTAATTTTCAGAGATTTATTTGTTTCTTGTATGACTCATGATGTATTGTTCTAATCAGAAATTGCATTAAATCTTAGGATCTATGGTACTAATTAGAAATTGTGTGAAGCCATATTTCCAGGCATGCTCAATTTAATAATTCTTCCTGAAGATAATTTCTGCTATGATTGCATCCATGCAGTCACATGAAATTTATGTCTCCTGCTCTGATCATATTAGTTGATGCAATGATTAAGCTTCCTTGGAATACAATCTTCCTGGTGTTATTGCTCACTTTCTAACAAATTTATTGCCCAGTGTGAATGGGTTTACTCAGGTGGTTTTGAGCTCACCAGAGCACGAATGTGCTCAAGGTGAGCTATTGTGATTGCCCAGCGTCCATCTTGAGGCGTTCGTCACGAAGTGGCGTCCATATTTACTTAAAACAATATCTTCTCCTAAACCACTGTGCCGATTGCAACCAAACTTTGCTGGAATGATCCTTGGGTGGTCCCCCTTTCAAATGTTTTCAAAAAAAATAATTTCATTAAAAACCTTGGTTGCCATAGCAACCAATAGAAAAAAACTTCAAAAATCTTCTTGTCCATAACCACAGGGCCTAGAGCTGATATATTTGGTATGTAGCATTGTCTAATGGAATTTGAATTAAATTATTCCCCTGGGGTCAAAATTGGCTCTGCCCCAGTGGTAACTTGATTTTACATAAGACTTACATAGGAAATTAAAATAAAAAATAATTTGAAATAATTTTCACTGACTTATAGCCCTTTGTTTTTTTAGCTCACATGTCACTAAGTGACAGGGTGAGCTTTTAGGATCAATCTCCGTCTGGCGTCCGGCATCATCAAACTTGTGAACACACTAGGGACCCCATTTTTAGCTCAATTTTGGCAAAACTGCATCAGAATGTTAATATTGACAAAATCTCGGACGAGTTCGATATTGGGCCATTTTGGGTAAAAAACTAGGTCATCAGGGCCAAATAAGGGAAAACCTTGTGAACTCTTTAGAAATCAATGTTTTGATTGGATCTTCATGAAACTTTTGTCAGAATGTTTATTTCAATAATATATAAGTCAAGTTTGATAATGGGTCATTCGGGTCAATCGGTCAAAAACTAGGTCACTTGGGCTAATTGCTGAAAAACCTTGTGAACACTCTAGAAGTCACTGTTTTCATCGGATCTTCATGTAACTGTATCAGAATGTTTGTCTTTATAATATTTTGGACAAGTTCAAACATGGGTCATCTTGGATCAAAAAGTAGGTCGCTATGTCAAATCTTATGAAACAAGAGGGCCAAGATGGCCCTATATCGCTCACATGACAATCACTGTTCACTCATTAAAACATTGTTTTGAACCGGTGACCTAGTTTTTGACCAAAGATGACCCATGTTAGAACTTGTCCTACATATAAATAAGACAAACATTCTGAAAATATTTGGTGAAGATCCAATCAAAACCATGAAAACTACAGCATAGACAAGGTTTTCCTAAGATTTGACCTTGTGACCTAGTTTTTGACCCCAGACGACCTATGTTCGAATTTGTCATACATATCATTAAGACACACATTCTGACTAGGTTTGGTGAAGATACGATCAAAATTTGACATCTACAGTGTTAATAAGGTTTTCCTAAGATTTGACCTTGTGACCTGGTTTTTGACCCTAGGTGACCCATATTTGAACTTGTCCTTAATATCATTAAGACAAACAATCTGACAAGGTTTGGCCAAGATCCCATTAAAACCATGACATTTAGAGCTTTTACAAGATTTTTACCTAAGATTTGACCTGGTGACCCAGTTTTTGACCCCGGCTGACCCATGTTCAACCTTGACCCACATATCATTGAGGCAAACATTCTGACAAGGTTTAGTGAAGATCCAATTAAAACTGTGACATCTACAGTGTTAACAAAGTTTTCCTAAGATTTGACCTGGTGACCTAGTTATTGACCCCAGATGACCCATATTTATACTTGACCGTTATATCATTAAAACAAACGATTTGACAAAGTTTGGTGAAGATCCAATAATAACTGTGAAATCTACAGTGTTAACATGGTTTTTCATAAGATTTGACCTAGCGACCTAGTTTTTTACCCAAGATGACCCTTGTTCGAACTCGTCCAAGATATTATGAAGACAAACATTCTGACAAGGATTCATGATCATCCAATCAAAACAGTGACTTCTAGAGTGTTCACAAGGTTTTCCAGCAATATGCCCTAGTGACCTAGTTTTTCACCGGAAATGACCCATTATCAAACTTTACCTACATATTATTAAAATAAACATTCTGACAAAGTTTCATGAAAATCCAGTCAAAACAGTGATTTCTAAAGTGTTCACAAGGTTTTCCCTTATTTGGCCCTGGTGACCTAGTTTTTTACCCAGAATGGCCCAATATCGAACTCGTTCGAGATTTTGTTGATATTAACATTCTGACCCAGTTTTGCTAAAATTGAGCTAAATATGTGGCCCCTAGTGTGGTCACAACATAAAGTTTCACGACGCACGACGCCGGACGGAGAGTGATCCTAATAGCTCACTTTGTCACTTTGTGACATGTGAGCTAAAAACATGTTAACACTGTTGATTTCACAGTTATACCCGTAATTGGATCTTCATGAAACTTTGTCAAATTGTTTGCTTGAATGATATAACGGTCAAGTACAAATATGGGTCATCTTTGGTCAATAACTAGGTCACCATGTCAAATCTTAGGAAAACTTTGTAAACATTGTAGATGTCACAGTTTTAATTGGAACTTCATTAAACCTTGTCAGAATGTTTGCCTCAATAATATTTGGGCCAAAGGTTGAACATGGGTCAGCCGGGGTAAAAAACTTAGTCACCAGATCAAATCTTAGGTAAAAACTTGTAAAAGCTCTAAATGTCATGGTTTTAATTAGATCTTGGCCAAAGTTCAAATATGAGTCAAAAACTAGGTCACAAGGTCAAATGTTAGGAAAACCTAATTAACACTGTAGATGTCAAATTTTGATTGTATCTTCACCAAACCTTGTCAGAATGTTTTTTAGCTCACCTGATTCATCAGGTGAGCTTTTAGGATCAGTGAATGTCCGGCGTCTGTCGTCCGTCCACAATTAGTTTGTTTACACTCTAGCAACCGCAGCTCTTTACGAATCTTGATTAAACTTGCTCACAATGTATATGGCCACAATATCTCGGCTAAGTTTGATTATGGGCAAAATCTGATAATAACTTCTAGGATTATGGGCCCTTGAATTACAAAATTTGCTATAATTAGCTTGTTTACACTCTAGCGCCTTTATTTATTCACCAATCCTGATCATATTTTCAGTAAATGTGTATAACCAAAAGATCTTGAACAAGTTCGATTATGGGCAGAATCGGACCACATCTTCAAGAGTTATGGGCCCTTGACTTAGCAAATTTGCTATATTTTAGCTTGTTTACACTCTAGCCCCTTCATTTATTCACCAATCCTAATAATATTTTTGGTAAATGTGTATAACCAAAAGATCTTGGACAAGTTCGATTATGGATGGAATCAGACCCAAACTTCAAGAGTTATGGGCCCTTGATTTTGAAAATTTGCTATATTTTAGCTTGTTTACACACTAGCGCCTTCATTTATACACCGATCCTAATAATATTTTCAGTAAATGAGTATAACCAAAAGATCTTGAACAAGTTCGATTATGGGCAGAATGGGACCACATCTTCAAGATTTATGGGCCCTTGACTTAGCAAATTTGCTATATTTTAGCTTGTTTACACTCTAGCGCCTTCATTTATTCACCGATCCTAATCATATTTACAATGAATGTGTATGACGTTATGGTTTTGGACAAGTTAAGTTATGGGTGGAATCGGACCTCAACTTCAAGAGTTATGGACCCTTGGATTAGAAAATTTGCTACGTTTTAGCTTGTTTAACAGTATTATACCTTCATTGTTGGTTTTGATCTCAAAATCTACGTAAAAATGAGTATTACGAGATGGAAACTATATTACCTGGTCATTGATTATTGGCCTTTGTTCTCAGGTGAGCGATAAAGGGCCAATGTGGCCCTCTTGTTTAATGATATGTAAGACAAATTAGAACATGGGTAATCTTGGGTCAAAAACTAGGTCACGAGGTCAAATGTTAGGAAAACTTTATTAACACTGTAGATGTCAAATTTTGATTGTATCTTCACCAAACCTTGTCAGAATGTTTGTCTGATATGTAAGACAAATTAGAACATGGGTCATCTTGGGTCAAAAACTAGGTCACAAGGTCAAATCTTAGGAAGATCTGTAGTTTCCTTGGATTTGATTAGATCTTTACCAAGCCTTGTCAGAATGTTTGTCCTATTTATATGTAGGACTGTGTCATCTGGGGTCAAAAACTAGGTCACAGGTTCAAAACAATGTTTTAATGAGTGAACAGTGATTGTCATGTGAGCGATATTGGGCCATCTTGGCCTTCTTATTATTTCAGTTATATAATGTATATTTAGAAATTGGTCAAGATATTTCTAAGCAACAATTTGCAGGTACTAAAAAAATAAAATGCCTTATATTTCCCTTTGTAAAATATAACAATAACTGCATCTAGGGGTATTCATCACCTTTAGTGATAGTTCTAGTTCTATTTTATAAAAGAAAATTTGAAAAATCTTCTCCGAAACCACAAGGCCTAGAGCTAAGATATTTTGTATGTTACAGTATTGTCTAGCAGACCTCTTCTAAATTTGTTCATATGATGGCCCTGGGTTAAAATTGGCCCTGACCATAGGGTCACTTGATTATACTAGGACTCGTGTAGGTAAATTTTAACAATACTCGTCTCCAAATGACCTTTTTTCCTGGTGAGCATTTAGTGGGCCATCATGGCCCTCTTGTTTTTGTCAGGTTGGGTAAGAAATTGTGATCTGTATTATAGATCTTGTCTGTGTGTTATGTCCGACTAGGTGGTTTTATGTTTAGCATGCTGTTTGGTCGCTATTTCAGTCATGTCTTACCATCCAATTAAATTCCCCTGTGTGTTGCGTTTATAGTTTTGACTGCCTTATTTGTACAATAAAACAAATCTTGAAAGAATCTATTTTATGGCTATCTTGGCTACTCGCCAATAAAGGTTTGATCAAGAATGATTATTTTCTGTCTACTGTGGGAAATTTTCCTTGAGTTATGTAAAACCTTTCCCTATTATATTCCTATAATATAAAACATTTCACCAGCTTAATGTCTACTTATTTCAATGTTTGGATTGCAGGATATTGGAACAGTTAGAATTCCATTAATAATTGTCTAAATTTAACAAATTTTAATATTAGACAAAAAGTTCTATTCAAATGACATAAAATTCTTTAATCTTTAGCTTTCTGCAGCCCTTACTGATATATACACTCTACTAAGAATTACCCATCAGGGCGGCTTATTTTCCTGACAGTCCAGTCTAAGACGATCAGATTCAAGACGGATTTGTTAATAATTTGTTTTAATTTGTTAAACTACATGATGAAAGTGACTGGATGTCGGGTGATATCAAGTTTCACCAACTTACAGATACTGAAATAAACACTGTGTTAAGTCCATTGCAAGTGATTTGAAACAAATATTACATTTGGTTGGTCTTCTATAAGCCAATATCACACGTAATTTACAATTTTTTTATGAGAAGAATTTACTCATATAGCAATCACGCAGACTATGAATTTCAACACTGCACTGCTCTGTAAAGTAAACTTAGGGAGCGCTTCGTACTACATTTTTTCGGTCTTTTTCGTTACTCACTAATAGAGCGATACTGCAGTCACACACAGTCACCAAGCAAATACCATCGAAGCTGTTACTAATGCTAATTGATGCGGTCATCAATGGGATTAAGTTGGCTAACAGTATGGGTCCCTAATTATTATCAAATTTTATTGTCACCCAGAGTTTTATGGTGCCGCATTGTTTTTACTGCGGACACATGTGACAAATTTCCATATCAGATTTAATCTTCTAGTGGACTGGACTTATTTATTGACGAACAATATATGACTCTACCAACCAAATCAATTTGTTGTTCAACCTAAACAGATACCTTTCCCTTCGAAATATCGCCGATTTTTTATTCTAAAAATTATTATTTCCAATATTCCATGAACAAAAATATTTCGTCTATTATTCAGTAAATGTTGTAAAAACCATGTAAACACAAAACGAGTCATGCGCTGATCACTCGACGTATCATGAACACAGAAGTCTGCAAGCACACGGTTCATTTTTGACATCAATTATGCTAGGAGATTTGTCGAAACATACGTAAATATTATATCCTTTATTCTGTATCATCAAACAAATTTGATGCAGTAAAAGTCATATACTCGTCTTTGATGTAAAACAATATTCAAGTCACAAAGATTCGCTGCGAATGCGTGTGATAAACTATTGAAAAATAACAAATTCAGTGTACATTGATGCAGACATCAATGGAATTAAGTCGGCAGAACACTTCCAGTATATAATTATCAAAATAATGCATCACCTTGGTGTTTTATGATCCCGCTTCCAATATTTTTTTACCTGGCACATGCTACATATTTGAACATAGATTTAATCTACGTGGGTGGTCTTGCAATTGAAGATCAGTCAAAAACATAGTCCACCACATTTAGCATGCCAAATTATGATCAACTAGGTCAAAGTTTTTGTACTATGGTACACTTTCACAACTTCTGATTGTTTTAAAAACATCCTTTGAACTTGACACATTTATCAGACACTCTGTCTGGGTCACGATGACCTTGATTGCTGGACATAAATTCCTGAACTGCACTGTCAATCACTGGCACTGAGCCAAGTTTCACTGTTGCACATTTATTTAATCAATAAAAGTATTGATTTTTACAGCTCAAAGCATAATTTAGTGGAGTTCGCAATAACAATTCTTGCTTTAAGATTTTTAGCTCACATGTCACAAAGTGACAGGATGAGCTTTTAGGATCAGTCTCCGTCCGGCGTCGTCAAACTTTATGTTGTGAACACACTAGGGGTCACATTTTTAGCCCAATTTTAGCAAAACTGGGTCAAAACGTTATTATTGACAAAATCTCAGATGAGTTCGATATTGGGTTATTTGGGGTCAAAAACTAGGTCACCAGGGCCAAATAAGGGAAAACCTTGTGAACACTTTAGAAACACAGTTTTGTTTGGATCTTCATGGAACTTTGTCAGAATGTTTATTTCAATAATATGTAGGTCAAGTTTGATAATGAGTCATTTCCGTAGTAAAACTAGGTCACTAGGGCAAATTGCTAGAAAACCTTATGAACACTCTAGAAGTCACTGTTTTGACTGGATGATCATGAAACCTTGTCAGAATGTTTGTCTCTATAATATCTTGGACGAGTTCAAACATGGGTCATCTCGGGTCAAAACTAGGTCGCTAGGTCAAATCTTAGGAAAACTTTGTTAACACTGTAGATGCCACAGTTTTGATTTGATCTTTACCAAACCTTGTCAGAATGTTTGGCTCAATGATTAGTGGGTCAAGGTCGAACATGGGTCAGCCGGGGTCAATAACTAGGGTCACAGGTTCAAAACAATGTTTTAATGAGTGAACAATGATTGTCATGTGAGTGATATAGGGCCATCTTGGCCCTCTTGTGCTCAGGGTGAGCTTTTGTGATTGGTCTTAGTCAGTAGTCGTATGGCTTAAGTTTTCACAAAACTGGGTTAGAATGTTTGGATTGTCAAAACAGCAAACATGTTTTATAACAGGTCATTTGGGGTCAAAAATAAGGTCAAAAGTTAAATTAATGTAACTTAGTGAACACTCTCGAGGTCACTGTTTTGATTGGATCTTCGTGAAATTATATGAGAATGTTTGTCTTAATGATAGCTTGGACAAGACCAATCCAGGACCGATTATGCGTCATCTGGGGTCAATAAATAGGTTGTCAGGGCAAATTGCAGGTGAACCTTGTTAATGCTCTGAATGTTGAAGTTATGATTTGATCTTCACCAATCCTAGTCAGATACACAGACACTTGTTATTAGGAGCTCTAAAAAACAAAATAATTGTATTTTTGTCAATCCCAACACGTATATCAATAGAACCTTAAAATAAGCCGTTTTGAAAAATACATTCATGGCAACAATGTGTACACTACGAGGGATGATCCAAAATATCGCTGTCTAGGCAAAACTTATGGTTCAATTGTCAATAACTAAAAAACATTTAAACCGCTATCTAATCTGTTTGATTTCTATGAATGTTGACAAAAATTATTCGACCGTATTCCGCCAATGACGCCATGTATTACCATGGTAACATGCATCCGGAGCAATAGAAATTGTAATCATGAATACACCTGTAATAACACTAATGTTTTAGTCAGAATTCGGTTTAAGGACATGAAATTCTTCCAAGTCATCATAGAATGTATATACAACATCTAATGAAAATTTGACTTAATTTGGATGTTGCATTAAAAAATAAACAAGCTTCATAGAAAATAAGTGACATCATAAACGATGTCATTATGTTGACATCGCACCACACTGAAATTTGATCTGTGATCAAATTTTGCAAATAATTAGACAACAGGCCTACGCTGACATATAATTTGATTCAAGAAACGTGTCGGAGAAACCATGTCAGTTAGACACTGGTAATCAATTGGCATAAAATGTTTGTTGTCAGAAGAAGATCAATGAAATATTATGCGGGTAGGGTCCTGAAAACAGTCGCAATGTCAATGACGTCGGTTATGGAAGCGCTGGCCAAGGATCGACGGCAGATAGTTAGGGGTTTGTCAAAATGATATGTTTGTTGTAGGTAATGGCTGGAATAAAGACCTACTGCACGCATTGCAGAAGAGGATAGCTGGAACCTCCCACAAAACTTTATTCTTCACATAGACAATGCCTTTTCTCACACTGCAGAAAAAAATCATATTGAAATGGCCGTTCAAGCATTTTGCAATTTAACACATGCAGCAAACTCACCAGATTATCTCTGTTTGATTTTGCTATTGATTTCCCTAACTGATTTGAGAACAGCAACCACACAAATTATAAACGACTATGATTCTGAGAGGCATAAGGATGTCTTCCATATGCAGGTATATCATCACAATCGTTGCATTCAGCTTAAGTATTATGAGAAAAACTAACTTTGAGTACCGACGTGAAATACGGGACGTCGTTGACGTCAATGTCGTTTTTTTTACTGTGCGCCGGACAGCCAATAGTGTTAACGTTATTAAAGAAATATCTGTAAAATTTGTTTTAGTTGTACATTTCAGTTGATATTGATACAGAACGTAGCAGAAAAGTTTCAGTATTATATTGATATAATTTTCTGTCGATTTTATTGAACCATTTTCACGCATTGACAAAAGTCCTGTTTATTTTGGATCACCCCTCGTACAAGAAATAAATGTTCGTCAGAAAAAAAGCCCACACGTACCTTCGAATACACCTCGTATTTTATTCCATTTCCAACATTTTCACATAATCCTTGTGTCAGTCGATGCAGTACACATTATTCTTCACAATTATTGTTAAGTTTAAGTTTCAACTTCATTATATGAAACCAAAATATCCAAAAGAATTTGCAAATGGTCAGTATTTTGCCTCAGCTACAATTTCTTTCGACATGGTTCCCGGCTTTGTAGTATTTGAATGCATCGCATAATGAAAAAAGAAAACCAGCAGGCAACCGACTCATTCTTGTGTTTTCAATGCTTTGTCCATTCACAAACTACGAAGAAATGGAATATGTTGGAAATGGAATAAAATGTTTTCGAAGGTACATGTGAGCTTTTTTTCTGATGAACATTTATACAAAACTAACTCGTATCTTGTAGTATATTTTGTTGACGTTGAAAATTGTATTTTTTTCAAAACAGCTTATCTTAGGTTTTATTGATACAGTAAAACACTGATTATCCAAAAACCCAGAATTATCCGAATAAAATCTACGGTCCCGATTACGTCTCTATATATTTCAAGTATAACGAACCCCGGTTATACGAATCAGATTTTACGAATACTTGGTGTAATCTGAATACATTATTTGGTCCCTAAAGTAACGAATGCGTGTATTTCACACCTATTCTTCGAAATCGTCAATTGATAACAATGGCCTATTGAGATTCAACTGATGTGCGACAAACAATGTGTAATCATACACGAAGCGTGTCAACAGTTTAATTATTGTTAAGTTGACCATCTTGTTTGTTACGTTTTTAAACTAATTGCAATGAATATTTCACTATGATCTCGGGTATAATAAGTTAATACGCGCACATACCTGGTGATCTGTATGAAATTATTTGCATTTCAGCGTCATTCAAAAACTGATTCGAACACAATTATACAAAACTAACTAGAATATGATGATTTAATGAAACAAGAGGGCCATGATGGCCCTATAAATGCTCACCAGGAGAAAAGGTCATTTGGAGATTAACATTGTTGAAGTTTTCTATACAAGTCTAAGTAAGATCAAGTGACCGATCTGGGCCGTTTTTTATCCCATCGCCATTATATGAACAGATTTAAAAGAGGTCCATTAGACAAAGCTACATACCAAATGTCTTAGCTCTAGGCCTTGTGGTTTAAGAGAAGAAGATTTTTTTAAATTTTCCTATATAAAATAGAATAAACCCCAGGGCAGGGCTAATTTTGACCCCGGGGCCATAATTTGAACAAACTTGGTAGAGGTCCACTAGACAATGCCACATACAAAATATCTAAGCTCTAGTCTCTGCGGTTTCGGAGAAGTAGATTTTTTAAATTTTCCTATATAAGTCTATATAAATCAAGTGACCCCCGGGGCGGGGCCAATTTTGACCCTAGGGTAATAATTTGAACAAACTTGGTAGAGGTTCACTAGACAATGCTACATACCAAATATCTTAGCTTTAGGCCTTGTGGTTTCAGAGTAGAAGATTTTTTAAATTTTCCTATATAAAATAGAATAAACCCCAGGGCGGGTTCAAAAAATTAAATTTCATTAAAAACTCTGGTTGCTATGGCAACAAAAAGAAAAAACTTAAAAAATCTTCTTGTCCGAAACCACAGGGCCTAGAGCTGAGATATTTGGTATGTAGCATTGTCTAATGGAACTCTACAAAGTTTGTTCAAATTATTCCCCTGGGGTCAAAATTGGCTCCACCCTGGGGGTAACTTGATTTTACATAGACTTATATAGGAAATTTAAAAAATCTTCTTGTCAAAAACTACAATGCCTAGAGCTTTGATATTTGGTGTGTAGCATAGTCTAGTGGACCTCTACCAAGTTTGTTCAAATTATTGCCCTAGGGTCAAAATTGGCCCCGCCCGGGGGGTCACTTGATTTATAAAGACTTATATAGGAAAATTTTCATAATCTTCTTCTCCAAAACCGCAAGGCCTAGAGCTTAGATATTTTGTATGTGGCATTGTCTAGTGGACCTCTACCAAGTTTGTTCAAATTATGGCCCCGGGGTCAAAATTGGCCTTGCCCTGGGGTTTATTCTATTTTATATAGGAAAATTTTAAAAAATCTTCTTCTCCGAAACCACAAGGCCTAGAGCTAAGATATTTGGTATCTAGCTTTGTCTAATGGACCTCTTTTAAATCTGTTTATATAATGGCCATGGAATAAAAAACGGCCCAGATGGGTCACTTGATCTTACTTGGACTCGTATAGAAAACTTCAACAATGTTAATCTCCAAATGACCTTTTCTCCTGTTGAGCATTTATAGGGCCATCATGGCCCTCTTGTTATTTATATGAACATTTCTTTTTCAGATAACTAGTTAAGATATCAACGAGAAAGTATAGTTGTGTTAAAAAATGTATTTTAATGAAAAGCCCTAATCATAATTATATGCAGTTTTCAGAAAAATTGATAAAAACAATATCAATAATCAACAAACTGCCTAAAACATGTAAATAAATTACTATTATTTTCAGTGATAAATAATGAACCAATGGACCACGGTCTTGACTGTGTGAGTGGCACTCTGTTGCTGATAATACAACTGTCTAACCTCAGAGTCAAACCCTGTTCTTCCAGCGCTATCAGTGCTTTGATTTGTTATGCAGCCGCCATAAAATGGCGGATGGCATATAGTGTTGTTAACCTGTCCGTTGGTATGTGTGTGTTTGTTTGTTACGGAATTTTTGTATCCGGCTCATAACTCTTGCATGATTGGATTTTGAAATAATTTGGCATAAATCTTCAGCATAACAAGACGATGTGTCATGTTCAAAAACTGTGTCGCTTGCTCAAAGGTCAAGGTCACAGTGGACACTTAAAGCATTATAAGTATATGTTCGTGTCTGGCTTATAACTCTGTCATGCATGATTAGATTTTGAAATAAAATGGCACAAATGTTCATCATAACAAGACGATGTGTCATGCGCAAAAACTGTGGCTTGCTCAAATATCAAGGTCACAGTGGACACTTAAAGCATTATATGTATAGGTTCGTGTCCAGCTTATAACTCATGATTGGATTTTGAAATAAAATGACATCAATGTTCATCATAACAAGTTGATGTGTCTTGCGCAAAAACTGTGCCGCTTGCTCAAAGGTCAAGGTCACAGTGGACACTTAAAGCATTATATGTATATGTTCGTGTCCGGCTTATAACTCTGTCATGCATGATTGGATTTTGAAATAAACAGGCACAAATGTCCATCATATCAAGACAATGTGTCATGGGCATCAACTGTGTCACTTGCTCAAAGGTCAAGGTCACAGTGGACGTTCAAAGTTGGTGGATATTATTATGGATATAGTGAAAGTGTATTTTCGTGTCCCACTCATAACTTTGTCATGCATGATTGGATTTTGAAATAAATTGGCACAAATGTTCATCATATTAAGACGTTGTGTCATGCCCAAAAACTGTGTCGCATACTCAAAGGTCAAGGTCACAGTGGAAACTTAAATATTTATGTTCATTCTTTATATTGAAATAGTGAAAGTTCATGTAGTTGTGTATTTACCCTTAGGTGATCTTTACCTCCCACTATGGGCAGCATTACCAAGCAACCTGCTCTATGTTGTATTCACATATTTGCCACATAACATAAATTTCTGTGTCCAGTGTGAAATGGCAGGGGCATCCGTGTCCTACGGACACATTTCTAGTTTGGATTAATTTTTACTGAGTTATGGCCTTTGTTTTTTTATACAGTATATACAATAGGCAAATTTTGTCCAGACTATTTCTCATTAACTACTGACAGGAATTTAATAAAACAGAACTTCAAGAGTTATGGGCCCTTGACTTTGAAAATTTGCTGTATTTGAGTTTGTTTACACTCTAGCGCATTCATTTATTCACCGATCCTAATCATATTTACAATGAATGTGAATGACCTTACAGTCTTGGACAAGTTCAGTTATGGGTGGAATCAAATTACAACTTCAAGGGCCCTTGGATTAGAAAATTTGCTACGTTTTAGCTTGTTTAACAGTATTTTACCTTCATTGTTGGTTTTGATCTCAAAATCTACGTAAAATTGGGTGATACGAGATGGAAACTATATTATCTGGTCATTAATTATAGTGACATTGTTCTCAGGTGAGCGATCAAGGGCCATCTTGGCCCTCTGTTTCAACCATTTGTGTGTATAGCCTTTATTACAATATTACAATGTTTAGCTTGAATAAAACATACATGTGCATATGTAGAGATGAAACAAAATAATTATGTATCTATTCATAATAATTCTTATTATTAACAATTAATGTTCAATTTAAGATACGTTTCAGAAGAAAGAGTAAATTAGGTCATATTTAGGGCTGTAATATAAATATATCTTTCATGCATAATAAAATTTGTTGTTACAATTTGAAAATAAGGAACATCTATTTTTAGACGGACATCACGCGATCACAATAGCTCACAAAAAGCACTTTGTGCTCTGGTGAGCTATTGTGATTGCATGATGTCCGTTGTATGTGTGCGTGCATGCGTCAGCAATTGCTTTAATCAACTTTTTAACCAGTTGGCCAATTTCAATGAAATGTTCCTTGCATGAAGCTCTACCAAAAATTAAATTCATTAAAAACCAATAGGAAAAACTTCAAAAATCTTCTTGGCCAAAACCACAGGGCCTAGAGCTTAGATATTTGGTGTGTAGCATTGTCTAGTGAACCCCTACTAAGTTTCTTCAAATTATGGCCATATGGTCAAAATTGGCTGGCCCCAGGGGTCACTTGATTTTACATAGACTCATAAAGGGAAATTTTAAAAATATTCTTGTCAGAAACTACAATGCCTAGAGTTTAGATATTTAGTGTGTAGCATTGTCTAGTGGACCTCTATCAAGTTTGTTAAAATAATTGCCTTAGGGTCAAAATTGGCCCTGCCCCAGGGGTCACTTGATTCATATAAGCTCATGTAGAAAATTTAAAAAATCTTCTTGGTCGAAACCACAATGCCTAGAGCCTAGATATTTTGTATGTAGCATTATCTAGTGGACCCCAAACAAGCTTGTTCAAATTATTGCCCAGGGCTCAAAATTGGCCCTGCCCTGGGGTTTACCACTGTCTAGTGGACCTCTACCAAGTCTGTCAAAAGTATGGCCCCTGGGTGAAAATTAGCCTGCCCTGGGGTACATATGATTTATATAGGCTTATATCAGTAAACATGAAAATCTTCTTGTCCAAAACCTTTAGGCCTAGAGCATACATATTTTGTATGTAGCATTGTCTGGTGGACATCTACCAAGTTTGTTTAAAATACTGCCGTAGGGGCAAAATTGGCCCCATCCCAGGTTACTTAATTTTACAAAGGGTCATGATAATTTTCTTTAAGAGTCTTTTTATCTGGTGAGCGATATAGGACTATCATGGCCCTCTTGTTACATCTTTTCAGACGTGTACTCTTTTCATATACAGTTAAACCCTGATTATCCGAAGTCGTCGGGACTAAAAAATTACCTTGGATAATCCGGGTTTTCGGATAATCCAGGGTAAGGGAAATCTAGACAATTGCATGAAAATAAAGGGAGATAACTCCTATATATATGGCGTATACGTATAGATATAATAACAACAACATTAATGTGTTATATTTCATATTTTATTTACGAAAAAAATACATTTTACGATAAACATGTGTATGTTAATAAATTACAAACAGAAATAAAATAAAAATCCACTGCGAAGTTTCATTTTATTGCTAGTCACAAACACTTAAGAGCATCACACAAATCGTTGTCGTCCTAAGATATCTTAGCTTATCTTGTTTGTATTCATTTTCCGAAAATGGAATGATTTTGAAATCGAGTGCCGGTAATTTATATTGGTCACGTGTATTGTTTGTCAATTTAACAAACTTCGAAAAATAAAATGAACATTTTTACTGTTAGTTGCGTATTAAAGTGAAATTATGATGCAATTTATAAATCAAGCAAAAAATAAAAGGTGAATGATCTGTGTCCTAATAGGCTAATTTTGTTCCCATTACTGCAAACTATTATCTGAACGAACAATCCTTTGTTCACAGTGGTTTGATAATTTGTTGTTTACACCTTTTGACACGTTAAAGAAATCCTACAATGAACTTGTCTGATCGATCAGAGTTAATTGTCGACTTCGGATAATAGGTGTGAAAACACACGTTCGAATGATTGTGGGGACCTGTTTATCACTTCGGATAAGCCATGGTATTCGGATTAGACCATTCGGATAATCGAGGTTTATTTACATTGAAATATATAGAGGGAAATTCGGGACCGAAATTTCATTTCGGATAAGACCATGATTTCGGATAATCCGAGTTGGGATAATCGATGTTTTACTGTATATTCTAAGATGAATTGTTGCAACGGTGGTCACGCTTTTGGAAAAAAAAATCTATCAAGCTAAGATTATTTTACTAAGATTGAAATCCAACACTCTTAGGTGGCAAGTAATTGTACTCTATTTTCAATTTAAACCTACGAGTATCATGGTATTGATATACTCACCACAGCCGAAGTTATATGTGACGTTTATTTGTTTACCTTACCTACTAATTGTAATTAAGTCAAATACCAGGTATGACTAACATGCTACACTACACTTATGCTTTCCGTTTGTCACAAGATTGTAAATTTCCCTCAGCTTAGATATGAAGTGTTTAGTTGACCTCTACCAAGACTGTTCAAATTGTGAACTGGGTCCGAATGTTTTATTGACAAAATATTGGACGAGTTCGATAATGGGTAACTAGGTCACCTTGGCAAATTGAAGGAAATCATTGTGAACATTCTCGAAGTAACTGTTTTGATGTCTCTGGATCTTCATAGAATTTGTCAGAATGTTTATTTTAATGGTATCTTGGGCAAGTTTGATCACATGTCATCTTGGGTCAAAAACTAGGGTCATTAGGAAAACCTTGTTAACACTATATTTCACAGTTTTAATTGGATCTTCACCAAACCTTGTCAAAATGCTAAATTATGTGTAGGACAATTTTGAACATCCATCTGGGGTCAAAACCTAAGTCACCAGGTCAAATCTTAGGAAAACTTTGTTAACACTGTAGATGTCACAGTTTTGATTGGACTTTCACCAAAATATGTCAAAAACCAGGACAGCAGTTCAAATCTTAGTTAAAAACCTTGTTAATGCTTTTGATTTGATCTTCACCAAACCTTGTCAGAATGTTTGTCTTAATGATATGAGGGACAGGTTCAAACATGGATCATCTAGGATCAGACTCTAGGTCACCAGATCAAATCACAGGAAAGCCTTGATAGCAACAGACCTCATGACACATGCTCAAAACAATGTTTTAATCAGTAAACAATGATTGTCATGTGAGCAATATAGGGTCATCTTGGCCCTCTTGTTTAAGCTCACCTGGCTATGAGTGGCAAGGTGAGCTTTTAGGGTCTGGCTGTGTCTGTCGTCATCAGTCTGTCATCAACAATTTCTTTTAACAACATCTCCTCCTTAACTACTGGATTTCAAAAATCTTCTTCTCAAAAACCAGATGGTCAAAAGCTTAGATATTTGGTGTGTAGCATTGCCTAGTGGACCTCTACCAAGTTTGTTTGAATCATGACTCACTGGGTCAAATTGACCCTGCCCCGGGGTTACTTGATTGTACATAGAAAAATGTTTTTAAAAAATCTTAAATAAACCAGAAAACCTAGAGCTTGGATATTCGACATGTAACATGAGCTAGGGGACCTCTACAAATTTTATAAAAATCATGACCCTCAGGTTAACTTGAGTGTATGTAGGAAAATCTTTTTAAAAATCCCTGATTAAACAAGATTGCCTAGAGTTTAGATATTTGACATTAGCATTAACTTGTGGACCTGCACCAATTTGGACCTTTACTAAGTTCATTCAAATAAAAAAAAATAGGACCTAATTGACCATGCCTTAGTGTTCACTTTCATTATACAATTCTAAATATCAAGCATAAAGAACTTGTATTATTGCTTTGTGGCCCTCTATCAATTCTACCAGGGGTTACTTAATTATACAGAGAAATATCTTCTGCAGCTGATGATTTGATTGGTTTGAAATTCCATTTTAGTCATAAATTGGACTCATAGAGTCAGTATGAGTGCACAATGTAATCATATATGTACAGATCATGTATAATGGTCAAGATCCTTAAATTTCAAATATTGATATATCTTACAATGTTTACCCTCTAGTATCCTGATAGTCAAATAACCCCCCATTGTGTTATAATAAAACTGACTATATTTTATCAACTACTTGTGCAACTGAATCAAAAGTTCAGTTATAGCCTATATATATATCTCTTTATTATGACAAATATCTTTCTTTGACTAAATTATCCCAAAGTGTAACAGTGAGCGACATACAGCCTTCATGTCCCTCTTGTTTCATATACATCATGGTTGTCAAATATAGCCTCTTGTAGCCAGTTTAGGTGCATCTCTACAAGGTGAAATTATGAGAAAGCTGTTTTGTCCTTAAATGTGTTACAGTAGACTTATAATGTTATCGATCATTGCAGCATTTATTTTAATTATTTATTATAAGTAGATTATGGTTGTTTTTCCTGGAACAGAATCATTAATCAAATAAGGTTTACAGCTTGCTTTCTATATCCTGTTTCCATGGTAATAATATATTAGGCTTAAAAGTTAGATAAAAGTTTAGTGTACATATCATGTTATGTTCAATTTTGGCATATTAGTTATTTTGTTTTATTGTGGTTTCACTTGAATAATAGTTTAGAATGCCAACTATTCTATTTTCAAGTTTCCTCAGTATCAGTATGGAGGAAGTTATTAGACAGGCTGGCACAAGGAAGCTAATATTTGAACATGCAAGTTTTAGATCTGTATGATGTAATGATAAAAAAGTAAAACACTTCACTCTGACTCCATTAATATTGTACTGGGTGCATTTACAATACTTGATTTGCATTAAAAACAACAGAAATCCAACAGAATTCCATTATCAGTCAGATAAGAGCTTCTAATGGCATTTGATGCATATAAAGCATTCTCTCTCTCTCTCATTTCTGTGTTTGAGATAAATTACCTGGTTTTAGATGTTTTTTTTTACATTTTACATGTTTAATGCTGTCTGTATGTGCATACTTTAAGTGAAGTTTGGAGACATGTTTAGGTAATTGATTCAAATACAAAACAAAATACCTTAATAAGATAAGTGTACACAGTAATAATGATGAAAAGGATAAATAATAATAAGATAAAATAAAAGTGCACAAATCATTTCTCTTGAAATGATTGCAAAGTAATTCTATTTCTATTAACAATGTTTTTCTGTTCACATCTAGTGATTGTAACAATTGGCGCTATCATGTTTACCTAATTCCATACTGATAAATGTTGTATTTAATTGCGTAATCATTTGAAGAAGAAATGACTTCAAAACATTAGGCTGGTTCGATTGGATTCTCCTAAGAAGAGAATTAAGGCAGGCTAGAAGAGCTTAGAAGAGAAACCCAGCTGAACACAATCGCTGCCGTGGATTTAAGAATTCAAAATGACTGCCTGTCGTATTTCATCTTAGATAGTGAATGACATCCCATTTGAAGAAAATGAACATCGTTTTAGAATAGATAAAAGAAAAACATTTTTCAAAGCCATGGTCTAATTTGATAATGCTACATAATTGTATTCTTAAACACTCCAAAATGTCTACATCCAAATACTAGATATATCTAAAACTAACCGTCAAACCTATATTCTTTAAGGTGGATCGCGGGCTTCCTCAAGAAAAATTGTCTTTTTTAGACGTCAACGTACAATAAAGAAATTTTGCATGAACAACTTTAAGGTATTGGCAAACGTAGAAATGATAAATTCAAATGATATTTCCATGCATGGTAACCGCGCCACCTAGGGGAGCGGTATGTTTTTCGTTGATTTTCGCGTTATTTCCTGTATTGCTCCAATGATATTGTGTCTATAGTTGTACAATTCTCATAATTGCAATGCTGGATCATTTACAAATCCGAAAAAGTCAATAATGTTACATTTTGCTGCCACTAAATATTAAAAGACGTCGCGTGAACTCTGTAGGCGTGGCAATTTACAATGCCAAAAATGAGACATTTTTCTCTCAGTCGCGTCAGCAGTGAAAAAACGGCCCGATGAATTTTTTAAAAACGCCGAACAGATTATTTGTACAATTCAGAAAACTTTAAAACAACAAAAATATATGGTCACCGACTTCGTTTATGCACCAATGAAACTTATTTTAACTTGGAAAAAGGCTAGAAACGTCAACATTTTTATACACGATCGATGTGACGTTGCGACTTTTAAGTTGTTACTGACATATTTTGGCTTAACGTCAAGTAGATCTTGTATTTTATGGCAGCGTTTTTAGCTTTTTTCTGTGTTTAAATAAGTTTCAATGGTGCGAAAACGAAGTTGGTGACCATATGTTTTATTTTTTTGAAGTCTTTAAAAATTATTTTAAGAATCTCTACTGAGTTTTAAAAAAGATTCATTGGTCCGTTTTTTCACTGTTTACGCGACTGAGAGAAAAATGTCTCATTTTTTTGCTTTGTAAATTGCCACGCCTACAGAGTTCGCTCAACGTCTTTTAATATCTAATGACAGCAAAATGTAACATTATTGACTTATTCAGATTTGAAAATGATGCAGCATTTCAGGTGAATTGCATAACTTAATATACAAAATTATCGGAGCAATACAGTACACGCAAGGTGGGTTTTCCTTTTTCCACCCGTCACGGTGGCGACGACTCTGGGTGACAACGCAAAATTTGCTACCGTGAATCCACCCAGATTCACCCAGATCTTTAAATTACGGTGGACGGCCACGGTGACCATTGCCAACGTGAATCCACGGTGACAACACATATTATGGTGACAACACGGTGGCGACACGATCTATTGAGAAAAAAAGAATAAAATTGATAAGATCGCAGAATAATTACCGTATAAGTCGACCAAAATTAATATGGGTCCTGAAATTATCCGTAAAATCCAACTCAACTAATGGCTGAGTAACAAACAAATATTTTCAGACACTTGCACAGCACTAAAACACAACAATTAAAGTCTGCATGTATTTTTGCACAAATGGGGTGAACTGGTGCAATTTGTCTTGCCAGAGAGTTTAACTATTATTGATTTTCTATTTTTAGCGCTGTTGAAATAAACAAGGTTTAAAGTTAGTGTAACTGATGTCATGAATGATGTTATCTGTCAATCAGATGACATATATCTTGCTCTCTGGTTAATAATTTACTCCCATAAATTGAACAGGAATTTCCTAATTTAAACGCGTAATATGTCAATAAGGTCAGACTTTATTGCAATTTAATCCCAATATGATCTACACACATTGTTTTGATGAAGTTGTGTTGAAACTGATGCTTAGCATGTGTTTAGCACGTGATTGATGAATGCTAGCATTTTCATTGGTTGTTTGTTTTCCAAACTGACCTTGACTGGTAAATTAACCTCCATTTAATTCTAGCTGTAACCCCCGCGCAATCGATATGCAGTGCTATTGACTGTTTGAGAGATTTTGTACCCTTCTTATTTATGCGTTATTAGTGTTGAAACTGAAGCAGTTTGGTCTAATTTGGTGACAAAACATAGCGAAGTAACTATACGTCATTTTCTGAAAATCACTTCATAAATGTGTTAAGTTTGTTAGAAAACACTGCCATCCCATTTTTGACATTTATTATTCAAATTTGGATTTAAATGTAGCAGCTTAGTAATGCATATAAATCAGGCATTTAAGTGCATATACCAAAGTAAATAATTCGCTGTCCATGATGATTTTTTTTACTTCGTTTAAAATTTGTAGCAGAAAAATAAACCACAGTCAAATAATCACCGTGAATCCACCGCGTTTGTCTAATTTGACCACAGTGTTTCCACCGTGACCGTCAATTTTACGATGTACTGTGAAATGGCCACGGTGTCAATTAGGGTGGCAATTTCTGTCCACGGTGGACACGCCACGGTGACATGCCACCTCAATTTTATTTCTGACGCGGTGGCTGGGTGGAAATTGGAAAACCCAAATAACGCGAAAATCAACTAATAATATATCACTCCGCTAGATGGCGCATTTTGACTGGTTTCCATGGAAATATCATTTGAATATATCCTTTCTGCATTAGCCAATACCTTAAAGTTTATTCATGCAAAATTTATTTATTGAACGTTGACGTCTAAAAAAATGACAATTTTCTGGAGGAAATAATCCGCGATCCACCTTAAACCATGTTGATAAACTAAATTGTACTCTCTAACATTGTAAACTATTTATTTGATAAAATTGTCCCCTCATCCAAGCTTTAGTGCTGAATGAAAGGCATTATTGGAATTAAAGCCGGAGGCTGAGCATGTATTAGCATTCTTTCCTGGACCTACACCTATGAGACCGTCGCTTTAAAGAACAAATTCACTTAACCCTATCAATCACCTGGGCAGTCAGGTGGTTTATCATCATATTTTACAGCTGTAGTTTTGTTGTAATCTAAAAACCTACAAAGGGTTGGGAAATAAAGGTAATATATTAATAACACCGAATAATCAAATATTACAAAAGGGGAGGGTACATACATGCTCAGCCTCCGGCTTGAATTCCAATAATGCCCTTCATCCTGCACTAAAGCTTGTATGAGGGGACATTATTTTCATTAAGCCTCTGGCTTCACATGTATTAGCATTTTTGAAGCCAACAAAACTTTTAACATCAACAAAAATGGTTTTTAATATTTCATTATATATAATGAAACTATAATAATCTTATACATTTCAATATTAATTCATCAAGCTTTTTAGCTCACATGTCACAAAGTGACAAAGTGAGCTATTAGGATCACTCTCCGTCCGGTGTCGTGCGGTGTGCGTCGTGCGTCGTCAAACTTTATGTTGTGACCAAACTAGGGGCCACATTTTTAGCTCAATTTTAGCAAAACTGGGTCAGAACGTTAATATCAACAAAATCCCGGACGAGTTCAATATTGGGCCATTTTGGGTAAAAAACTAGGTCACCAGGGCCAAATAAGGGAAAACCTTGTGAACACTTTAGAAATCACTGTTTTGAGTGGATCTTCATGAAACTTTGTCAGAATGTTTATTTTAATAATATGTAGGTCAAGTTCGATAATGGGTCATTTCCCTAGTAAAACTAGGTCACTAGGGCAAATTGCTGGAAAACCTTGTGAACACTCTAGAAGTCACTGTTTTGATTGGATGATCATGAAACCTTGTCAGAATGTTTGTCTTCATAATATCTTGGACGAGTTCGAACATGGGTCATCTTGGGTCAAAAACTAGGTCGCTAGGTAAAATCTTATGAAAAGCCATGTTAACACTGTAGATTTCACAGTTATTATTGGATCTTCACCAAACTTTGTCAAATCGTTTGTTTTAATGATATAACGGCCAAGTATAAATATGGGTCATCTGGGGTCAGTAACTAGGTCACCAGGTCAAATCTTAGGAAAACTTTGTTAACACTGTAGATGTCACAGTTTTAATTGGATCTTCACCAAACCTTGTCAGAATGTTTGCCTCAATGATATGTGGGTCAAGGTTGAACATGGGTCAGCCGGGGTCAAAAACTGGGTCACAAGGTCAAATCTTAGGTAAAAATCTTGTAAAAGCTCTAAATGTCATGGTTTTAATGGGATCTTGGCCCATCCTTGTCAGATTGTTTGTCTTAATGATATTAAGGACAAGTTCAAATATGGATCACCTAGGGTCAAAAACCAGATCACAAGGTCAAATCTTAGGAAAACCTTATTAACACTGTAGATGTCAAATTTTGATCGTATCTTCACCAAACTTAGTCAGAATGTTTGTCTTAATGATATGTAAGACAAATTCGAACATAGGTCGTCTGGGGTCAAAAACTAGGTCACAAGGTCAAATCTTAGGAAAACCTTGTCTATGCTGTAGTTTTCATGGTTTTGATTGGATCTTCACCAAATTCTGTCAGAATGTTTGTCTTATTTATATGTAGGACAAGTTCTAACATGGGTCATCTGGGGTCAAAAACTAGGTAACAGGTTCAAAACAATGTTTTAATGAGTGAACAGTGATTGTCATGTGAGCGATATAGGGCCATCTTGGCCCTCTTGTTTACTAAATTATTCATATCAATGCATAGATATGTAGCATATATATATAGCTGTTGTTTAGCATATCACATTATTTATTGTATATTCACAATTATATGAAAAAATCATTTAACTATAGCCATAATAAATTAACTCCCCTGATTATCATATGATAATAATAACCAAATATCGTTTAATATACAAGTTTTTATTGAGTTTCAAAAAAACAAAACTGCATAACCATAATAAAATTTTTCTGTTTTAAAATATGTCTGAAGTAATATTTCCTGAAGTTTTTATCACTCATGCAATCAGCAGTTTTTATATTTGTCCAATGAGCAACCATTTTGGTATGCTGCTGAAACAGATGCACCCTGTAAGAATGTGCTTTAAATCTACTAATGTCAATACCTAGCCAATTGTAAAACACCTTTCAGCCATCTGGTAATATTACTAGATGTTACAGCTTTTGCAGTAACATAATTAATAAATACATATTCAGAAAATCCACTCCAGGCAGCAATCTCTAAATATTTTAACAAAGTATGCATGGCATATAATGATTTACTAAGTATGCATGGCACATACTTATTTATCAGTAAAATGTTCAATTTTAATAAAAAAAAAAACTATGACCATCTCTGGTCACTTTCATAAAAGCAGTAAAACAAAACACAACTGCCTGTTGTTCTACAACATATTGTTTGAATTATATATGTACTACCAACTGAGCTCTAAGAGCAGTAGCATTATTATTAAAGAGCTGTAATTGCAACAGTTTTTAGCTCACCTGATTCATCAGGTGAGCTTTTAGGATCATTGAATGTCCGGCGTCCGGCCACAATTAGTTTGTTTACACTCTAGCAACCGCTAATCATGATTAAACTTGCTCACAATGTATATGGCCACAATGTCTCGGCTAAGTTCGATTATGGGCAAAATCGGACAATAACTTCTAGAGTTATGGGCCATTGAATTACAAAATTTGCTATATTTAGCTTGTTTACACTCTAGCGCCTTCATTTATTCACCAATCATAATAATATTTTCAGTAAATGTGTATAACCAAAAGATCTTGAACAAGTTCGATTATGGGCAATATCGGACCAGAACTTCAAGAGTTATGTGCCCTTGACTTAGAAAATTTGCTATATTTGAGTTTGTTTACACTCTAGCGCATTCATTTATTCACCAATCCTAATCATATTTTTAGTAAATGTGTATAACCAAAAGATCTTGGACAAGTTCGATTATGGGCAAAATCGGACCAGAAATTCAAGAGTTATGGGCCCTTGACTTTGAAAAGTTGCTATATTTTAGCTTGTTTACACACTAGCGCCTTCATTTATTCACCGAACCTAATCATATTTACAATGAATGTGTATGACTTTATGGTTTTGGACAAGCTCAGTTATGGGTGGAATCGGACCACAACTTCAAGAGTTATGGGCCCTTGGATTAGAAAATTTGCTACGTTCTAAGCTTGTTTAACAGTATTATACCTTCATTGTTGGTTTTGATCTCAAAATCTACGTAAAAATGAGTTTTACGCGATGGAAACTATATTACCTGGTCATTAATTATTGGCCTTTGTTCTCAGGTGAGCGATAAAGGGCCAATGTGGCCCTCTTGTTAATGTTATAACCTTCAAAGAAAGTTTACTTAAAATTTAAGGTGTAACGATATACCGTTGAACGGTTTATCTGAGTCATTTACTCACAGTTCAGTTCACAATACATCGCAAAACCCTGGACGGTACGACACGGTACGGAATATTCCCGATCGCCGATAGCTAAAAACTGAATGTGGATGTATAAGTTCAAAATATGGACCCATTTTTGGTTTAGGACCATAGAAAAGAATGGCACTAAAACAAACGTTAAAGCTTATAAATTACATTTATTTGCATTTTATTTCATTTAATGTTGTGAAGATATAATAAAGTTTGAATAGTTTAAACAGTCTTTTCATCTAAAGATGAGTATTGTGATACAAATTGTATCATTCACCTTGTATCGTGATACGTATGGTATCATAAGGTGAGCGTATCATTACATCCTTACTTAAAATATCAATGATTTTAAATATTTCAACACAATGGATAAATCCCATCTAAATAGATATTTAGGCTTAGGCCTACAAACACTCTTCATAAATATTTGATCAAAACACATTTTTTGGCATAAAACATTTCCAAAGAACAAAATAATCTGAAGAAAGATCATTTTATGTATATTAATAAAAGAATATGACTTGCCAATCTTATGAAGGAAAATAGGTAGTTGATAACACCTACTTCAGAGCTATGAACCTGAAAAGGTTCCACATATACCATTTATTCCATGCTGTTTTATACTGGTTTTTGGTTCCTGAAGCCCATGATATCAACATAAATTCTACAGCAGGCTGTGAAAAAGCCTTGAACTTGGAGCCTTTGTCTGATATTTCTGCTGCTACAATCTTCAGCTTTAGAGAATATTCCATACCATTGTGTGACAAAATCAACAGATCTTTGTGCCTTAGTTATCTAATTGGAAAATCACATAGGCAGTTTAATATTAGTGGATACCATGACATAAAAGGCCAATAAGGAAATATTAATATTGCCTTTTCCACTTCACCATGTCTTATCTTGTTAAAACCTTTCCAATCAAAATAAATGGTGGAGAAAAAAAAAATGGTTTGAATTTATGACATAACCTAGAAAAAACTTTTGAAAAAATGCAGTGCTCGGCCCATGAAACCAACTAGCAAATGGATCTAAATCTTTATTCAAAATATAGGCAAATAAATCAATATTTGGTGACAAAAATCCCCTCAGTGCAATCTGACAAATTTCTACTGTCATAATCTCATGGTAATAATCTCATTTCATTGTCAACCCTTTTTAGCTCACCAGAGCACAAAGTGCTCATGATCGCCTGATGTCCGTCGTCCGTGCGTGTGTGTGTGTGTGTCAGTGCATCAACTATTGCTTTAAACAACATTTCCTTCTTAACTAGTAGGCCAATTTCAACGAAACTTGGCATGAATTTTCCTTGCATGAAGCTCTACCAAAGTTGTTAAAAATTCATCAAAAACTCTGGTTGCCATGGCAACCAACAGGAAAAACTTTAAATATCTTCTTGTTTAAAATCACAGGGCATAGAGCTTAGATATTTGGTGTGTAGCATTTTCTAGTGGACCTCTACCAAGTTTGTTCAAATTATTGCCCAGGGGTCAAAAATGGCCCTGCCCCAGGGGTCACTTGATTTTACATAGACTTATATAGGGAAATTTTAAAAATCTTCTTGTCAGAAACTACAATGCCTAGAGTTTAGATATTTGGTGTGTAGCATTGTCTAGTGGACCTCTACCAAGTTTGTTCAAATCATTGCCTTAGGGTCAAAATTGGCCCTGCCCCAGGGGTCACTTGATTCATATTGGCTTATATAGGAAAATTTAAAAAATCTTCTTGGCCGAAACCACAATGCCTATAGCCTAGATATTTTGTATGTAGCATTATTTAGTAGACCTCTAAGAAGTTTGTTCAAATTATTGCCCTGGGGTCAAAATTGGCCCCAGCCCTGGGGTTTACTCTAATCTTTTATGTTCATTCAGATCAAAATTTCAAATGGTTGAATAAAATCAGAGACATTTTAAATTCTGTCGGAAGGACGGACTTGTGGATTAACCAAAATCTTTCTGTAAGTAAAAGTACTCTGTTACGAATTAAACTCACTTTGATTGATCAGTATAAACAATTATGGCATGATCAAATGCAAATTAAATATCATATACAACAGCTTTAAAACGTCACATACCTATGAAAGGTATTTTAACTTAATCCCACATCGTGATTATATCACTCTATTTAAATTTAGAACATGTAATACAAGACTCCCGTCAGAGACGGGATGTTATGATGGTACCGCTTTTCTAGATAGATTCTGCCCTCTGTGCACAGATGATTTCCTGGATGCAGAAAGACATTATATAATTACGTGTAGTTATTTTAACAATGAGAGTAATATGTATCTTAATAACTTTGACTTAGTATAGATAATGACTACCATTTTGCAAACATAATTAACTCAACAAATGAAGCAAAGCTGTTGAACCTATGTAAATTCATCTGTATAGTTTTGGCCAAATTCTAATAGTATCAAGATGGCATAATTAGCAATCGTTTGATATATCAATATACCTGTAGCTATCATCAAATTCATCAATTCAGTCCCAAAATTCTATTCTGTAAAGTGATACTGTATTAGAAACCATTCTAAGTTTCTAATATGTTATGCTCTATTCTATTTATTATCTTAGAGTTTCAAAATTAATAGAATCTTATAGTTGTAAACATATAAGCTAAATGCATATTTTTATCCAAGGTCATGACCTTAATTGTTGAAGCGTAACAACATACAGTTGAATCTCGTTATGTCAAACTCGCTTATATCAAAATTTCGGTTATGTCAAACTGTTTCTTTGGGTCCCGATTTTTTTGCTCTTTCTCTATATGAAATTAATCCGCTTACCTCCAATTCACTTATCTCCAAATTTCGTTTATGTCAAACTAAATTTTTGTCCCCCTGACTCTAATTAGCATGAAGTTTGAGTTGTTTATCTCAAAATTGGAGCTAATCGGCAAACAATGGACGCTTTCACACCTATCATGACATTTTGCTAATTGAACAATTTAAAGGCTCCAGGAGTTTATAATCATGTGACAAACAGAAAGCACAATTGTAGTGTAGCATGATAATCATACCTGGTATTTGACTAAATTAAAATCGTTGTAGGTAAGGTAAACAAATACGCATCACGTATAACATCGGCTGCAGTGAGTATCCGAATACTAGGATACTTGTAGGTTTAACTTGAAAATCGAGTATGATTACTTGCCGCCTATGATAGTGTTGGATTCCAATCTTAGTAAAATGATCTTAGCTTGATGAAAATAATTATTTCCGAAAGTGTGATCGATGTTGCAAAAAAACGCCTTCATCTTACATTATGTACGGAATGTGGTCACGTCCGAAAATATGTAAAGCTAGACGATACGTATTTTCGAATTCTTACAACAAATTTCGTTCGAAGTATCTTATGTTAGGACATTAATTGTTGATATCAATTATTATTAATAGATACATAATTATTTTGTTTCTTCTCTACGTATGCACATGTATTATTCAAGCAAAACGTAATCATACATGAATTGTACGTATTATATGAAGGGTATACACACAAATACTTTAAAACTTGTACTGTATGATTATACAATATTTGTTTATCTCAAATTTCGGTTATCTCAAACTAATTTCCACGGTCCCTAGGAATTTGAGATAACGAGATTCAACTGTACCTAATTTAAGTGACAGCTTAATATACATGTAAACTTATTCCTTCTCTACTTTAATTAATGTGGCATGTTTCTCTATGTTTCTTTTTGAATAATATTATTATTAATTTAGATGATGCATATTTAAGACTAATAAAATTCCCCTTGGAAACAATCTTAGATATATACATTGTATATAAACATGTTTATTGCTTCATGTCATACAGAAAAAGGATATTGCATGGAACCTGTGTGCATTTATTTGTATGTTTACTACTGGAAAATTGTATATTGTTCATAATATCTGAAAATCCTCATATTGTACACATGTACTTGAGTGAATAAAGTAATCTGTCTGTCTGGCTGGCTGGCTGGCTGCTTGCTTGCTTGCTGTCACAAACCTTGCTACAGGTATGTTGTTTATAGTAATAAGTCTAAACACGTGGTAGACAAGAGTAAAACAATAAATGCACTGATCTTTAGCGTTTAGTGTTGTGTTGCACAAAGTTACCGATTTCAATTGTTTAAAACAAATTATGTTGCATATAATTATGCATTGAATTTGAGTTAATGACTTCAAACGTTGTTCCGAACGCAGATTCCGTACGTTTTCCTCATTTTAGTAGTATTTTGGTTTAATCAAAGGCGGTGAATTGTTTTAGAAGTTGGTATTAAAGAAAAATTAGTTACAGCAAAAGGATGCCTACATTCTTTGGTCCAGTTTTGGAGACAATTCGCCATTGTGATTTAAGACACGCGTCATCAACAAACTGGCAGGTATAGAGACATAATGACGTATGTCGCTTTACAATAACTTTAAATTCAGGAATGTTTCATCTGGACTCAAATAGAAACATGGCTGTGAATCTTTGAAATGGTTCACACCAGTTTGAGTAAAAATATGTGCAGAGTTCGATTGTATTGTACGTATTTGTTTTTCATTATTATTTGATAATTCAAAATAAATGAAACAAGGGATGAACAGATGGTCGCGAAAACTGGTTACGATGAAACAGTAAATACTAAATAACAGAGTAAATATCGATCTGAACATCCGGATGTATCCAGATGTCTGATCCGGATATCCGGATACTTGATTTGGTCAATTTTGACATCCCTAGTAATTATACCCCCAGATATGAAATATATGGTGGCTATATTGGATCGGTCAGTCGGTCCATGCATCTGTAGACACAATTTGCCCGGACAATTTCTCAGCAACTACATACAGGATTTCAATGAAACTTCACAGAAGTGTTCAGTAGTAAGCTTAGTAGTGCATACTTAAATCATTTTTCGTTTGAATTAACTTTCACTGAGTTATAGCCCTTTGTTTTTTTATATAGTATATACAATAGGCAAATAATTTTGTCTGGACAATTTCTCATTAACAAACAACAGGAATTCAATAAAACTTCACAGAAGTGATCAGTAGTAAGTCTAGTTGTGCATGCTTAAAGCATTTTTGTTTGGATTTATGTTCAGTGAGTTATAGCCCTTTGTTGTTTTTAAACAGTATTACACAATAGGCAAATTTTGTCCAGACTATTTCTCATTAACTTCTGACAGGAATTCAATGATACTTCACAGAAGTGATCAGTAGTATGTCTAGTTGTGCATGCATTAAGCTTGTCTTGGATGGTAAAATTTTCACTGAGTAATGGCCCTTTGTTGTTTTTAATACAGTGTATATACAATATCTCAGTAACTACTCATAGGAATTCAATGAAACTTAAAGAAGTTATAAAAAGTAAGCCAAGTTTTGCATGCAATAACAAGGTTTTGTTTGGATTAATTTTAACTGAGTTATGGCCCTTTGTTTTATACAAAGGTAAATTTTGTCCAAACCATTTCTCAGCAACTACATGCAGGAATTCATTGATACTTCTTAGAAGTGATAAGTAGTTTGCCAAGTTGTGAATGTCCTCAATAGGTTTTGTCCAAGTAAATTTAATGAGTTATGGCCCTTTGTTATTTTTTATGTAAGAAATATTTAGAAACTGGTCAGGATATTTCTAAGCAACAATTTGCTGGTATTAAAAAATGTAACAATGACTGTGTCAAGGCCGCATCTGGGGGTATTCATCACCTTTAGTGATAGTTCTAGTTATAATGTGTTTTATAATGGATATATAGTACTTTCCTAAATTGTTTAAATTTTTGGATAAAGTTTCCAGTTTTGAGCTCTTGATTTCCGAGAGAGCTTTTTAGCTCACCAGAGCTCAAGGTGAGCTATTGTGATCGTGTGTAATCCATCGTCCATGCGTGTGTGCGTCCGTCTGTCCGTCCGTTCGTCAGTGCATCAACAATTGCTTTAAACAACATCTCCTTCATAAGCAGTCAATCAATTTCAACAAAACTTAATAGGGATGTTCCTTGCATGAAGCTCTACCAAAATTGTTAGATAAATTGTATTTCATTAAAAATTCTGGTTGCTATGGCAGCCAATAGGAAAAACTTTTAAAATCTTCTTGTCCAAAACTACAGGGCCTAGAGCTTAGATATTTGGTGTGTAGCATTTTCTAGTGGATGTCTACCAAATTATGGCCCTGGGGTCAAATTGGCTCTGCCCCAGGGGTCACTTGATTTTACATAGACTTTTATAGGAAAATTTTTTAAATCTTCTTATCAGAAACTACAATACATAGAACTTAGATATTTTGTTTGTAGCATTATCTAGTGGACTTCTACCAATTTTGTTCAAATTATTGTCCCGGGACAAAATTGGCCCCGCCCCGGAGTTTACTCTATTTTATATAGGCTTGTATAGGAGAATTTAAAAAATCTTCTTGTCTGAAAGCACAAGGCCTAGAGCTAAGATATTTGGTACGTAGTATTGTCTAGTGGACCTCTATCAATTTTGTTCAAATTACAACACTGGGGTAAAAATTAGCCCCGCCCTGGGGGTCACTTGATATATGTAGACTAATATAGGAGAATTTTAAAAATCTTCTTGTTAGAAACTACAATGCCTAGAGCTTAGATATTTCAGATGTAGTATTATCTAGTGGACCTCTGCAAGGTTTGTTCAAGTAATGGCTCAGGGTCAAGAATGGCCCACCCCGGGGTCACTTGATTTATATAGAGTCAATATATAGGAAAAAGGTGAAAAATGTTCTTCTCTGGAGATCTTTTTTCTAGTGAGCGATATAGGACCATCATGGCCCTCTTGTTTCTCTTAGTACTGATTGATTTGAAGCAAGCTGCTCACTTTATGTGCCTCTTGTAAAGCTTTAATTAAAAAGTTACTAGTTTAAATTTTGCTGCATTTGCAGTTTATGGAAATTAACAGCTGATAAGATTGAATCAGGCTTTATACTGTTTTAGCCATCCTAAATGAGTTCTTTAGGCAATAACATTTAGTGATAGAATCTGTCTTCCTATGTAATTGATTAATATCATTGGAAATAGATCTGTAGTTCTGTATTTACTAGACAATGTCATTGGGTTATTATTCCAACCGCATATCTCAGAATTCAATTAGCTGGAGGTTTAGAATGATGAATGGGAACTGAAAGTTAGTTGTGCTCCCCAGAAGCAAATTAGCAAATATATTTGTATAGCCTGTCATTTCAAAGTATTGGTTTGTGGAGTTATAGTAAAAGCAACAAAAACAAACTTAACATCGCTGTGGAGAAAGTTTTCATCTAATTGTCTCTAAGTTGATTGTGTGATTTGTGTTGTGGCCTGGGAAAGTTTCACATTGCTAATGAATGATAGATATATTTATTTACTTGTAGAAGTTTTTGTTTGTATTTCATGGATAATAATGATCTATGTATGTTCATGCATCTGTCTGTCTAATCTTATGTCATCTCAGGTCTGAATTGTTGACTTTCAGATTTTCGTAATTGGACAGAATTTTAACCCGCAATGTACTATGACTCTGGTATAAAAGTCAAGGTCACTATATGGGGTAATATTGATATGACAGATCTTGTGTGGTTAACATTCATAAATCATTTTAAAATATAACAGACTTGCTGTAAATGTATTCTCTATTACTCCTTATATGAGAGACATTCAGATCCTATTCTCAATTGTATTTCAAAAGTCAAGGTTCTCACTGTGTCTTTGATGACATTTCTCTAGTGTAGAAATGATAGATTTCAATGTTTAGCAGAAAATGGGAGACTATTTCAAGCTGTACTAATTCAGTTAAACTTGTATGTTATTGTTCATGCTTGCAGGCAAATGAGCACTGAGGAATGTCAACAATTAAGATATTCAAATTTAATTTGAATCAACCTAAGTGCTTGTATATTTTGTAAAATTGTTAGTAAATTATTGTTGATACTGGAAACCACTGATGTCATTATCATCTCTCTGATTAGCTGATCACCCTAAATTGGTATTTGATGTTTAGAAGTACACAACTGCTAATTGGTTGTTTTGAATAGATGTAAGAAAAGTGGGTTAAAGAGATTTTAATTTAATTTATTTCAAATTGAACTTACAGGAGCTCTTGGAGATGATGAGAAGAAAGAAGATGGTGGTGGTGCTGATGATGGTGAAGATCCAGAAGTTGCTGAAGCTCGCAGAGAAGCAGAAGAAAAAAGGAAAGAGAAACATCGCAAAATGGAAGCTGAGAGAGAAGAAATGAGACAGTCTATTAGAGATAAGGTATGAAGAAACAAGACATTCACATCAGTAACATGGCTTTCAAAAGAATATTATTGATTATATAGGGTGAAGTTTTGAAATTTTCTGCTGTCAAGTATGGTATATACAGCACTGAAAAAGAAGAAGAAAGAAAACCTAATTAAGTTTATCTCTCTTCAATATGGTTGAACATACTTGTCAGAATGTGAGTGATCTTAGTATCTTATTTGAACACCCCATGTGGTTTGGTTCTGGAATTTCTTGTCCTCATGTTGACTTGTATTGATTCAGTAATATGGTAATAAAGCCTGTCTTAAATCAGAGCTTGGAAAATTATTTTTCTGCCAGATTTGTTGAAATTTGTTGTTTTGCATTTGTTAGCAATTGGTTTAATTCCTTAGAGAAATTTAGAAAACATTATTTTTTGATGAGTTTATTTGCTTGTCGGATGCAATAAATGTATGCCATCTTTAAAATGATTTCACATGCAAGTGAGAGTTTTAATACAGCAAGACAGAAGTGGTTTCTCATAAAACATGCAAGCTGAATCATGTAACCCCTATTTCTTATAATTAAACTTTGGAAATAGAGTTCTCCTGCGTTTTTTAAAGAAATTGATAAAAAAAAACTCTCACGATACTGAGATACCAGCATGTTAAATTGCAGTTTGTATCATTACAGTACATGTGTGGTGTGCCTCTGTAGCTTTGTATAATGCTGTGTCATGCAATCCTTGTGAGAAAAAAATTAATCCCTCTGTCTTGCAGAAAATCTTGATGGAAAAACATGCCTACAAGCAATTCTGATTCAAATTCTTGGAAACTTTCTGACAATACTGACTTTTCTTCACTTCATGGTTTATATATTCTGGACTGTAAAATTATTTGCAATGGAACATGATATATCCTGTGAGAATATCAATGTTTGTAGATTATTGGTCGAATCTATGTACAAATAAGAAATATTTTAAGTACAGTAAAACCTCCATTATTTAACAACCAGTTATCCAAATACCTGTATAACAACCCGTTTTGCATCAAAAACGCCAATTGCAATAACAAATAAAATCGCTTCTTGTTTCATACCTGGTATTATCTGAATAAGATCAACGGTCCCGATAATGTCTTTATAAATTTCAAGAACAAACGAAACACAGTTATACAAAATGGATTTGACAAATACCTGGTGTAATCCGCATATACATTATTTGGTCGCTTCAGTACGGATTGTGTGATTTGTCTGAAAATCACGAATACCGCTTATTTAAAATCACGCAGTCACAGGTAGATCGCTTCAATGTGGCAATTTTAATTTTAGCCGTCACTTTCAGAGTGACAGCCATCACTTTCAGAGTGACGATGAACATCACCACTAAACGGCAATAATTTGCAGTGGATTGCGGGGACGACCGCTCAAATTCCCAGTGATAAGCGATGTTGCCTCTTAACTCTACTAAAATTACTACTTTCTTGTCAATAACAGTGTCATTCACAAATTATTTAATTATGCTTTGTTGAACAATTGTTACCTGATAAGTGTAAAAAATTAACGTTGACATAAATTATACTCAAACAGTGTTGAGAACTTATTAACAGTTGATAAGCTTTAGTTAATCTGTCAGCTTTCATAATTATATTATTGTGCAAAACAATATTACATGTAAACAGTGGACTGTTTTTAGCTCACATGTCACACGACGTCATGCGTTTACCTTGTCAACACGCTAGGGACCACATTTTTAGCTCAACTTTAGGAAAACTGGGTCAGAATGTTAATATCAACAAAATCTCAGACGAGTTCGATATTAGGCCATTTGGACAATTTAGAAATCACCGTTTTGATTGGATCTTCATGAAACTTTGTCAGAATGTTTATTTTAATAATATGTAGGTCAAGTTTGATAATGAGTCATTTTTCGGTAAAAAAACTAGGTCACTAGGGTAAATCGCTGGAAAACCTTAGGAACACACTAGAAATCACTGTTTTGATTGGATCATCATGAAACCTTGTCAGAATGTTCGTCTTGATAATATCTTGGACTAGTTCGAACATGGGTCATCTTGGGTCAAAAACTAGGTCACTAGGTCAAATCTTATGAAAAAACATGTTAACACTGTAGATTTCATAGTTATAATTGGATCTTCACCAAACTTTGTCAAATTGTTCGTTTTGATAATATAACCATCATGTATAAATATGATATATCTGGGGTCAATAACTAGGTCACCAGGTCAAAACTTTGTAAACACTGTAGTTGTCACAGTTTTGATTGGATCTTCACCAAACCTTGTCAGAATGTTTGCCTCAATGACATGTGGGTAGGGTCAGACATCATCAGGGCTAGCTGGGAAAAAAACTAGGTCATCAGGTAAAATCTTAGGTAAAAACCTTGATAAAGCTCTAAATGTCATGGTTTTAATTGAATTAAGATCTTCACCAAGCCTTGCAAGATTTTTGGTCTTAAAGTTTATGATATTGTTCAAAATTTAAAGTTCAAATATGGGTCAACTAGGGTAAAAAACTAGGTCACAAGGTCAAATCTTAGGAAAACCTTATTGACACTGTAGATGTCAAATTTTGATTGTATCTTCACCAAACCTTGTCAGAATATTTGTCTTAATGATATGTAAGACAAATTTGAACATGGGTCACCTTGGGTCAAACAATAGGTCACAAGGTCAAATCTTAGGAAAACCTTGTCTATGCTGTAGTTTTCATGGTTTTGATAGGATCTTCACTAAACCTTGTCAGAATGTTTGTCTTATTTATATGTAGGACATTTTCTAACATGGGTATTCTGGGTTCAAAATCTAGGTCACAGGTTCAAACAATGTTTTAATGAGTCAACAATAATTGTCATCTGAGTGATATAGGGCCATCTTATTATTAGTAGTTAATAAATCTTTTTGAACATTTCTGTACATCAAGTAATCATATTATCTTATTTTTCAGTATGGATTGAAGAAAAAGGTTCCAGAAGAGGAGGGTATGATGCTACAGCAAGATGAGGCAGGAAGAATTGGCCGTAAAAAGAAAACTCCTGCAGAGCTCGCAGCAGAAGCAAATGCTGATAGCGATGACGAAGATCAACTAAGTAAATTTTCATCCCTGTGTTGTTGTATGAGTTTTGTATAGTATCTATTAATACAGAAGTGTGTATAGTGTGAACAAACACCAATATGCTGGTCTTGTTTTATATCAGTTCTATTTTCACAGACCTGTCATGTCACTATAGAATATTTGTATTTTTTGTACCAGAGTAGTCCCAAGTCATACTGTTAGAAAGAATAATGACAGAATAAAAGCTGTTTTTTCAATTATCAGTTTTTACAAGCAGTAATGGAAATTGTTTGACTTTTTTTAATAGAAGCATTGCATATACATTCACACATGATCAATGATTTAGAAGCCACAATTATGAAATAGAAAAATTGTGATCATCACGGGATTCAGTCTTAGTAACTACTTATATTGTATTGATTCAAGTCTTTTTTATTCCTGGCATTCCATCAATGATTCTTTTGATGTAGAAATGTATGGTGTGCTCTGGATTCTGTAGATCTCTCAACTGGTCAATAACACTGTCTGATTAATTCATAGTACACTGAATAAGCTGCTGAACTTCCTTCCGTCATTTGTAAATGCTTTCAAAAAAGTATCTGTAATCTATACAAGCTTCTGCATACAAGATTATTTATCACTTCCAACAATCTAGCTGGGACTTCTTCATGTGCAATGTTGCCAAAATAATGAAAGAATGGAAAAGGTTTGCATAGTTATATGTTTCGATTAAAATTACTTATATTTCGTTATAAAAGATAGTGTATATTTCTACTTTAGTAACATTTTAATGAAACACAAAAAACAGATTTGAGTATGATGCTTACTGTATGATTGTCCGAAAAATCCAGGTTTGCCAAAAGACTGTTCTTATATAATTGAAGGTAATTTTCCAATGCAGTTTTTATCCATTGATGTTACTACAAGACCTTATTTTCTTAATTTTTTATATTTTACAGCAATTACATTGTTCATCTATCTGTATGGTTTTCCCTGCCATATACATTTTTGTTAGCAGGCCTATTTTCTATAAGATGTAGCTAGATATGTACATTGTATTAGATATTTATGCATTTTACTTTTATCATACTTCGGTTATTATACTATTATGGTTCTAATACTCATGAAATGACCATTTCTAGAATCTCATTTGGTTTATGTTTATCATAAAAATTTGTTTGTAAGATGTTTTTTGCTTCGTTTTTAGCTCACATGTCACAAAGTGACTGGGTGAGCTTTTGTGATCAGTCTTCGTCACACGTCTGTGCGTCCAGCGGCGGCAAACTTTACCTTGTGAACACACTAGGGGCCACATTTTTGGCTCAATTTTAGCAAAACTGGGTCAGAATGTTAATATCGACAAAATCTCAGACGAGTTCAATAATGGGCCATTTGGGGTCAAAAACTAGGTCACCAGGGCCAAATAGTGAAAACCATGTTGACACTCTAGAAATCACTGTTTAGATTGGATCTTCATGAAACTTTGTCAGAATGTTTATTTCAATAATAAGTAGGTCAAGTTTGATAATGAGTCATTTGCGGTAAAAAAACTAGGTCACTAGGGCAAATTGCTGGAAAACCTTGGGAACACTCTAGAAGACACTGTTTTTATTGGATCTTTATGAAACCTTGTCAAAATGTTTGTCTTTAAAATATCTTGGACGAGTTTGAACATTAGTCATCTGGGGTCAAAAACTAGGCCGCTAGGTCAAATCTTATGAAAAACTATGTTAACCCTGTAAATTTCACAGTAATGATTGGATCTTCACCAAACTTTGTCCAGTTGTTTGTTTAAATGATATAACGGTCAAGTCAAATATGGGTCATCTGGGGTCAATATCTAGGTCACTAGGTCAAATCTTAGTAAGACGTTGTTAACACTTTTAATGTCACAGTTTTGACTGGATCTTCACCAAACCTTGTCAGAATGTTTGCCTCAATGATATGTCGGTCAAGGTTGAACATAAGTCAGCCAGGGTAAAATAATAGGTCACCAGGTCAATCTTAGTTAAAAACCTTGTTTAAGCTCTAGATGTCGCGGATTTCATTGGATCTTCACCAAACCTTGTTTGTCTGAATGATGTTGATATGGGTCATCTAGGGTCAAAACTAGGTCACAAGGTCAAATCTTTGGAAAACCTTATTAACATTTTAGAAGTCAAATTTTGATTTGATCTTCGCCAAACCTTGTCAGAATGTTTGTCTTAATGATATGTTAGACAAATTCAGACGTGGGTCATCTGGGGTCAAAAACTAGGTCACAGGTTCAAAACAATGTTTTAATGAGTGAACAATGATTGTCATGTGAGCAATATAGGGCCATCTTGGTCCTATTGTTTTATTTCGAGATGCCAAGATTAAGTTTATGCATGATTACATTCCTATATGTCTTATCTCCAGGTTCAAGTTAATCAACATTAATCCAATTATTTAAGTAAAATATATGTTAAATTAGAAAAAATATGTGTAGATATTATTCTATATTTAAATGAAATTAGATAAAATGATGGCTAGAAAAAATGTGTCAAAGTGAGTTAATTTAATAAATCCTTGACTATTAGAAGGCAAGGTTTTCGCTTTTTGTTGATGGGTAAATTAGCATTGTAAAAGAAGCCTTTGGATTCATGTATGATCTCAGACCTTTTAATTGCTTAAAGAGTTCTCCATAAATGTGAGTGTTTACAATTGTGGGAATGAATTAAGTTTCGTTAATGATAGACTGGTGCTTGATAAAAAAGTATAAGAATATGTAACTAAATATTTTTGTTTGAAAATACATGTTACGTACATTTTAACCTGCAACCAACACTGAGTTTTTGTATCTTCACTATATTTTCCTCTCTTTATGCTTTTCATTTCATTCAAGTTGCATATAAACAACTCTTCCTTTGTAGCAATTTGCCAGGCTTTATACATAACATAAGTCTTGTCATATCACAAACATTATATTATTGAAGTCTCATCATATCACAAACATTATATTATTGAAGTCTCATCATATCACAAACATTATATTATTAAAGTCTCATCATATCACAAACATTATATTATTAAAGTCTCATCATATCACAAACATTATATTATTAAAGTCTCATCATATCACAAACATTATATTATTAAAGTCTCATCATATCACAAACATAAGTCTCATCATGTCACAGCTCAATATGAAAGGTAAAAAGTGTGTTCATGTTTCCTTTTTCTGGCATGTATGCAAGATTTTATAGTCCCTTTATCATTTTTACAAAATCTGATGTTTCACTTGTTCAGGTTTGGCAAATATCAAAATTTAAATAATAACTATAGGAGTATACTTAATTTCTGAATGTTTTTAATTCATAGTTGAGGTGACTGATGGTCCTGATGCTTCGCTATTATTATTTTATTGATCTGTTACCATAGGTTTATGAAATTCTTCATGTGAAGTATTCAATGGTGACTCTTTTGAGCTGTAAGCATTATCCTTAATATGGTGTTGATCATATATTGAACTTTTCTTGAACTTTCATCTCTCTATCAGTTACCTTACTTGATTAAGTTGATCACCAATTTGCCTGAATATTGCAATGATATATTTTTAGAATTTAGTCTCATGATGAAGAGATTTATACTGAAGAATCATTTTATGAAGTGGTCCGTATCTCTGGATTCTCTGTGATAATGTATAACCACCATTTCTCTTTTAACTCACCAAATTGTATTTAAGATGTTGGCGTCACAGAGATCATGTCTGATTATTGTATTATGAATAACAGATACAAAGAAAATCTGTATGACACTACAAACTTTCTCGATGTTTGAGATCTCTGAAAAAAGGACATAATTATTCAACAAGCATTGATTTGTCTCAGCATTGTTTTAAAATCTGCTGTTATCAGTAATGTGCTGAATGATTCAATATCATGCTTAAGATTAAGATGTCTCCTTGTTTTGACGTATGACATAATGCAGTATTATGACCTGCAGTTTTCAAAAGATTCATACTTTTTAGAAAGACACAAATTAATCTTATAAAGAGAGCAATAATTATCTTTGAGGTTGAAAGCTAAAATAACCAGTTATCAAATCAATATGTTATGTAAGATATAAATGTTAACTACATGTAATAGGAAACCAGTAAATTTTCAATGTCTTGAGTCTTTTATGAAAAATACATTTATTTTTATTTATTTCTGTGTGACTTATTAATTGTGACATTGTCAGTTACCATGGCAACTGAAATTGACCAAGGATCAGGTGAGCTTTTAGGACTAGGCTGCGTCGGTTGTCGTCCGTCCGTCGTCAACAATTTCTTTAAACAACATCTCCTCCTAAACTCCTGGGTCAATTTCAACAAAACTTGACAGGTGTGTTCCTTGAATGAAGCTCTACCAAATTTGTTCAAAGAATTCCATTCCATGCAGAACTCTGGTTGCCATGGCAACAATAAAGAATATTTTTGAAATCTTTAAAAATCTTCTCAAAAACCAGAGGACCTAGAGCTTTGATATTTAATACGTAGCATTGTCTAATGGAACTCTACCAAGATTGTTTGAAAAATATTCTTCTCAAAAACCACAATGCCTAGAGCTTAGATTGTTGTCTGCAAAATTGCCTTATTCTACCAAGATTGTTTAAATCATGACCAAGGGTCAGTATTGGCCCAGCCCCAGGGTGTCAGTTGATTTTACTTAGACATATGTAGGAAAATGTTGAAAATGTTCTTGTCAAAAACTACAATGCCTAGAGCTTAGATATTAGGGGTGTAGCATTATCTAGCAACATCTACAAATTTTATTACAAATTATGACCCATGTGTCAAATTGACCCCATCCCAGGGGTCACTTGATTGTACATAAGAAAATCTTGATAAAAGTTCTTAAAATCAACCATAATGGATAGAGCTTAGATATTAGACTTGTATTATTACTCTGTGGCCCACTACCAATTTTATTCAAATCTGATTCAAAATTGACCCCATCCCAGGGGTCATTTAATTGTACATAGGAATATCTTCCACAGCTGATAATTGGATTGGTTTAAAACTCTATTTACTGGTATGTCATAAATTGGACTGGTAGAGTCAGGATATGTATGGTGTAAAATGCTTGTCATATATATTTGTACAGAATACATGTATGTATAATCCTAAGATCTTATTTCAACAACTACTTGTGCAACTGATTCAACAACTACTAGTGCAATTGTTCAGTTATATCAACAATTTGACTTTTGACTGTTGGGATAGATACTCTTTACTAACTCTTTTATAACTTTCCTTGATTGAATTATCTCAAAGTGCAAAGATATTAGGCCATCATGACCTTGTTGTTCCAAATTGTTTGGTATATAGACATATAGGAGGCTTTTCACAATGATAATGATATAAGATCAGTGACGGCATTTTTTTGTGAACCAAACATTGATACAGCCACCTGTGATTAATGTAGTTAATATAAAAAAGTAACTGATTTTGTTTGAAGGATAAATTGATCTGGAGGTATTGTGCGATTTTATTAACCTGTCAAAGCTGAATTATTACATGGTTGTTGGATGGGATTATTTTTAGCTTCGTGCCACAGTCGGTAGTTTTCGTTTATTTTACCATTATGGAATGTTCCAATCAATGTGTTGATATAATGGTAAAACGTAAATTATCGTATAACTTACGAAAATAATCGAACCTCACCGAAGCTAAACATAAATGCAATCATTGACCATATAATTATGCAGCTTTGACAGTTTAATAGAATCGCACTATAAAAAACGCAGACTGTACTAACCTATTTACTTTTCTGGATCCACATATTTGAATTTCCTTTAGGTTTACCTTCACAAAAGTTACAATGCATATTATAAAAGTTTTTTGGAATGCAATCTCCCAACATTTGGTAGTAAAATCAACTGAGCCAAATATTCATGTATAATATTTCAGATTTTAGTCTGAAAATGTAAATCTGAGATGAAATAAAAAAAATAAAATCAAATATCATTCTTGGAGATTCAATTTAGGCAATGTCCCATTCAGAGAGATTTTTGTTGAGGAACTGATGCAGGATAATCAGTGAAGAAATAGATTTCTTCCTGTCCTGGGATTTCTAGATACATTAGTGGGCTGGTTTTGATTACAGAGTCTTGTAGTGTGCTGGTAGGGAAGCCTATGAATGTGTAGGATGATTTAACATTTAAGAGTCTGGCTGATCAGAGAATTTTATGCAATTTCAATAGATTACATGAATCATTGTGCTGAAATTTGGATTTTTTTGGTCTAGATAATTTGGGCATTATGAACTTATTAATTTTAATTGTTATGTTATGTAAAATGCTTTTCATTACTATTTTTGGCTCATTGTACAAACGATTGCCATTTATTAAGTGTCATTTTTTTCTACAAAGAATTGAATACTACTTTGTAATTTTATAATGGCATTCTTTCTCATGGATTATATTATGATCTATATTATTTCATTTTAGATGGTTTGTTTAAATACAGCTTAACTTATTTAATTAATTAATTGTGTTCATATTAAGATCTTCTTTGGGATACCTTTAGACAAGCTTTAATGTCTTACTGAGACTGGTAGGTGATATATATCTATTACATCTGATGAACAAAGTTTAGGTACAATCTATGTCTACTTGTGCTATGTTGGGATGGCATAATGCTGTGATTTAAGTTATTAATGACATTACTTGTCTTGCCTTATAAGATAGATTCGATCAGATTTCAATGTTCTTCTAAAATTCCTCGTAAAAGGATTTTGATATGTTTCCTGATAAACTAGTTTCTAGGAATGAACTTGTTTTGCATTCTATATTATATTTACACAATTACATTATTACAGTGTCATTTGGGAAATGACTTACATACATGCTTAAATTCCCAGTTTGATGATTGCAAGAATTTTTTCTCCAAATTCAGTGAATGTACATTATCATGTTGTAGAAGAAAATGATCACTGGATAAACAAACTAATGTACCATCTATAGATAAAATCATATTATACATTAAATTATTTTTGAATCAATAAAATATCTCATGTATGTGTGATTGGTATAATACAGTGCTACCTCTGCAAAGCAACTCCCTTTGGAAGAAGCAAAATTTTGTCTTCGTTGAGAGGTTGTTACTATAGAGAGGTTAATGAATAGTAAGATAAGGTACAGTTGGAAAAATCATGCTGTTGTTGAAGGGAGGTTGTTGCTCAACAATGGGCCACTTTATAGAGGTTGCACTGTATGCACATATATATATATATATATATGAGATATATTATGTATGGCAAACAATGAGACTGTATAATCTATATTAATGATAAATCTGGTCTTTCAATATTTTCAACACTCTCATCAGAATGTCTAGCTTGCTCTTTGGTATAGGAGGTGAAATCATAGACATCTGTTGCTAGGAGACATTCCTTCCTGATCAAGATATCTATTTTCTTTATGGCTATAAATCTGTTGAATTGTTCAGAAAAGATGAATGTACCACTCCAAGCTAAATATGATAAATAGCATTCCTCATCCAGCATATTGATACTACATACAGTTTTGATAAACACATTTCTTCAATATTTTCTCACTGAATCAACTGTTCTTTTATGCAAAAAGAATGTGAAACAATCAACAGTCTACAAACAATTAAATCTTTTCGTGGTCCAGTCCTATAGCTCTGTAAATTTGAAATATGTAAATTATTTCAAGATGAAGCTTTCAGCTGTCAGAATATGCAAAATATTTAATATATCTTACATGAAAATATGTTTTTGATCTTTTATAACAATGGTTCATGAAAATGTGTTTTGGAGTTGCTCAAAGTTGCACAATGTCATGTAGAATTTTCATATAAAAAATAATATCAGTGCTTTACTGTGTCACATTGTCAATCCAGGGTGCATGCACTTATCTTAATATTAAGAATACTGAATATTGTATTGTCAGTTTAAGGGACATGGTGCACCATTATTTATTCAACAGTAAGTGGCTGTTTTATATATTGTCCATAATTTATCTTGGTTTACTTTCTATTTCTCCTGGTACAGAAATCTCTACTATTTATGTATTATTGATTTATTAGCTTTCTTATTTATATGCTTGTCAAATATAATATTGATTTCTGAAGAATGAAATTAAACTTAGTCACAATTTGAAGTATTACTGTCTGATACTGTGCACTATATTATATCTTCCTTATTGAGATTGAATGTGGTTAACATTTCTTAGTAGGCATTTTCATATTGACTGGAGACATATGGAACATTTCTCTGACACTTGTGTGGTATCATTATATGGTGAGACCATTTTAACGTTTGGTTAATCCAGTGTGTAATACCTTAAAAGTGCTTCATGGATATACATACATTATATTGAAAAACTGAAAAGTTGCAAAATGTTTTCAAAGATATTTTTCAGAATCTGAATTTTTTTATAGCTCTCCTTCTTTATGTATAGATTAATTGCTGTAAGAATCCAGGCTTTTTCTGAGAATTGTAAGCTGGTACATTGTGAAGTAAGCTGGTACATTGTGATCAGACTTTAATATGAAGCACAGACATGAGAAAATACATAAACAATTAGGTATGAAATAAATGAAGATTGGTATTCAGATGCAGAAGTATGAAAACATCATGTATTACCAATAAGTTTGGACATTTGCTTCATAAATTGTCATTGGAAGAATAGTCATTAGAAATAAAAGCTATACCATGGATTTCTATTCATTTCTGAAAGAGATCTGTTGTTATCATTATTAAGCCACACTATAACATAGTGGGGTCTGTATAGGAGTCACTTTGTCTCTCTTTCTGTCTGTTCCGAAACTTGACCAGGCTGCCATTTTGTCATTCATTGCAACATTTTGAAGTAAGTTACCACAAATGTTAACCATCATTAGATGATGTGTCATGTGCAAAACCTATGGCTGTACCAAAAGCTCAAGCTCACACTTAGAGTTAAAATGTGGTATTCAAGGGTTGTAATTTGGGACTTTTGCTGTGTCCACTCTGTAACTTCATCATTCACCTGAGGATTTTTAAGTGAATTACCCTGACTATTAACCATCTTAGATGATGTGTCGTGCGCAACTCCTATGGCTGTAGCTCCAAGGTCAAGGTCACACTTAAAGGTATTTTGTGTCCACTCAGTAACTTTGTCATCATCTATGGGTGGATATTGCAAATACTTAGCAGAAATGTTTGCCAGCATGTGACAAGTGTGTCGTGCATAAGACACAGGATAAAACTGTGTCTTAAAAGAAATCAAGTTTGCATCTTTAATTAATAGCCAGATTTTAAATACTCATGTTGGGGTATTCATCACTCAAGTGTCAAAGCTCTAGTTGTTGCCAATTAAATGGATAAAATGCAAAGAATTATTAGGTACTTCGACTTCTGTATTCCCTCCATTGAGTAACTTACTGACAAACAGTCATGCTATGCTTCATCCTGGCTTCAAACTTGTCTCTGAAAGCTATAAAATCAAGAATTCAGGATGGGATCAGTGTTTGGTAAAAGTTTTCAAATCCAAGGCCATTTGTCTAAAGATTGTCTCATGTGTGTCATTTTGGACTCACTTCACTAGGTATCTGTGTCTACCTAAATTGTGAGAAAAAATCAATGATCTTTCTTACGTTTTATCTATTTTGATGTTACCTTCATTGTCTGTCTTGTTTAACCTTTGGTTGTTCTCTCAATGTGTCCAAGTTTTAGACTTTAGGAAAAATTAAAATAAAAACAACAAATTCTTGAGATAAGATGCCCATCTTTTAAGACTTTTTAGCTCACCTGAGCATAATGTGCTCATGGTGAGCCTTTGTGATCGCCTTTCGTCGGTTGTGCGTTGTGCATCGTGAAGTTGCGTCCATTTTTACTTTAAACAACATCTCTTCCTACAGCACTGTGCCAATTGCATGATCCCCATTCAAAGTTGTTCAAAAAAATAAATTTCATTAAAAACACTGGTTGTGAAAAACTTTAAAATACTTAGATATTTGGTACATAACATTGTCTAGTGGACCTCTACCAAGTTTGTTCAAATCATGGTCCTGGGGTTAAAATTGGCCCTGTCATGGGGTTTTCTTGATTTAAAATATAGGCTTAAATACATTGGAAAAGATCTTAAATTCTTGTCAGAAACCTTAGATATTTCGGATGTATCATTGTCTAGTGGACCTCTGCCAAGTTTGTTCATATAATGGCCCCCAGGGGTCACTTGATTTTACGTGGGCTCATCTACTAGGAAAAAATGAAAAATGTACATCTCCACTGGTCTTTTTTCAGGTGAGCGATTATAGGGCCATCATGGCCCACTTGTTATATCATATGTGCTAAACATAGTTTCTGTTTCAATAAGATATTCTGACTTATTTGAAAAAGAATTAGTAATTTGATTTTTAAATTCTCATTTAGCAGATTGTGAATTTTACTGACATGAATTCAATTTCTACTGACGTTAATGTTGGACCATATCCCTTGATATTAAGGAGTTCTCCTAATTGGGATAAAAAATGTCAGGCATTCGAAAATTATTTATTTGATTAAAATGCTCATTATATTTCAACCTCATCTCAATAATTAAATAGTTTGCAATTACCAAGAAGAAATAATCCATTAGTTATTGAAAATTCATATTTTTATTGCTAAATTTATGTATTGGCCTACATGTTTTAACTCTTTTGGACACTTTGAGATGTATATTTAGCATGTATATTTACTACCTTGCTATTTGTGTGATATCTATTATAACATTGTTATTATAAAATAAATATCAACATTGTTTAATTTAGAATAATGGATGTCTTGCTTATCGTTCTTACGAAGAAGACATTAATAGAATGTGAGCATATGCATGGATGAGTTACGTTTTTAATGTACTGCTTGTGATATATTAACCAGTAATTAATCAACTTATTTTATTGTTCAACTTATTGGTCCTTGATATAATTATGGTCACTGTTTTAGTTGGATCCTCACCAAGCCTTGTAAGTTTGTTAGTCTTAATGATATTAAGGTTCTATTGAATATGGGTCACCTTGGGTCAAAAATCAGGTCACCAGGTCAAATGTGAGGAAAACCTTATTAACACTGTAGATGTCAATTTTTGATTGGATCTTCATCAAACCATATCAGAATGTTTATCTTATTTATATGTAGGACAAGTTCTAACATGGGTTGTCCGGGATCAAATCTAGGTCACCGGTTCAAAACAATATTAAATGAATCAACAAAGATTGTCATGTGAGCAATATAGGGCCATCGTTGCCCTCTTGTTACCTCACATGAGCACCCCTAAAGCTGTCAGACATTTAAATTTGGGGCACACTACATCGAAAGCAAAGTTCCCGAAAAGCATGTGCAGTTTTGAAGGAAAGCCGAGACCCACACTTATTTGAAACCATTCTATCTGGGGTGTCGTCACTTTCGTCAATCAAAAAGATGGCGAGTGAACTCCTTTGGTGTTTTTATACACTCAATAGCAGAAAAAATTGCAGATTTTTCTCTCGACAGATTTGTGTTGTTTGACGAGTAAAATTGAAAATAACGTCTATAAACGTCCTATACAAGATATTTTGTTTTATGTGTTCATGGGCACTTTTTTTCAGAGTTTCCATGTAAATATTTATGTTCAGTATATTTAACTTATTATTCTTATAGAATAATCATTGATCTACCATTTTTAGCTCACCAGAGCACCAAGTGCTCAAGGTGAGCTATTGTGATTGTGTGTTGTCCGTCGTCCGTCCATCAGTTTGTCAATCATACCAGAGGTAGGTTGTGGGGTTAAGGTTAGTACAAATTGACATTATTGGGTTACAGTATGTACAAACCACCGTTGTGGGGATACTCTTGTGGGGTTGAAAAATAGTAAAGTAATATAGAAGGAAAAAAAACATAATGTAGTTCTCGTAAGAATGTCCATCAGTGCGTCAACAATTGCTTTAAACAACATCTCCTTTTTAACCTGTTTCAACGAAACTTTACAGGGACATTCCTTGCATGAAGTTCTACAATATTTGTTAAAAAAATTAAATTTCATTAAAAATTCTGGTTCTGGCAATCAATAGGAATTTTTTTTGAATTCTTCTAGTCCAAAACCACAGGGCCTAGAGCTTATATATTTGGTGTGTAGCATTGCCTATTGGAACTCTACCAAGTTTCTTCAAATTATTCCCCTGGAGTCAAAATTGGCACCGCCCAGGGGTGGTCAATTGATTTATATAGGCTTATATAGGAAAACTTTTAAAAACCTTCTTGCCCAAAACTATAGGGCCCTAAGAGCTTAGATATTTGGTATGTAGCATTGTCTAGTGGACTTCTACCACGTTTGTTCAAATAATGGCCCTGGGGTCAAAATTGACCCCACCCTGGGGTTTACTCTATTTTATATAGGCTTATATAGGAAAATAAAAAAAATCTTCTTGTCCAAAACCACAAGGCCTAGAGCTAAGATATTTGGTAGTGAATCTCTATCAAGTTTGTTCAATTTATGGCCCTGGAGTAAAAATTGGCCTCGCCCTGGGGGTCACTTGATCTATGTAGGCTTATAAAGGAATATTTTGAAAATCTTCTTGTCAGAAACTACATTGCCTATACTTTAGATATTTGGTGTATAGCATCATCTGGTTGACCTTTACAAAGATTGTTCAAGTTGTGGCACTGTGGTCAAAATTGCGCTGCCCCAGGTTAACTTGATTTTTACATGGGCTTATATAGGAAATTTTTTAAAAATCGTCCTGTCGGAAACTACAATTTCGGATGTAGCATTATCTAGTGGACCTCAGCTAAGTTTATTCAAATGATGGCCCGGGGTCAGGAATGGCCCACCCTGGTGTCACTTGATTTAGTTAGAGTCATATATAGGAAAAAGATGATAAATGTTCTTCTCTAGAGATCATTTTACTGGTGAGCGATATAGGGCCATCATGACCCTCTTGTTTAATTTACCTTCATGTCCTTTTGGTCAAGGAACAACAGACATGATAATTTAAACTACAGTTCTACTCTCATAATTTGTTCAATAATATAATCATATATATATATATATACTGAAATATACAAAAATTCTTAAGCAAAATTCATTGCCTGTTTTAATATTTTCTTCTAGATGCAAAATTGGAATTTCAGTTTTGATGTGGTTTATAAATAGATATCACACAGATGCTTGCCTGTATGTGTTTTCCTGACTAACCCTTTTATACCTTTTCCTCTTTCAGAGCTCCCGGGCAATTTAGGCGAGATTACTAGCAAAGTTTCGGAGCTTCCGTCTAAGTTGGCCCAGGGTGTGGGTGGGGTGACGGAGAAATGTGTTCTCCAATAAACGCATATGCCTCACCCTCTGGGGCGGCAACATTCCATCCTGTAAGTTGCCACTGCATTTGAGTGACCTGCAATGATCTTGTCCAACGTTTTGTACAGTTTATTAAACAAAATTAATCTATGTCTTGTAGCTTCTCTTTTGTTGGTGTCAACTGAATCATAAAAACCTTTTACCCCTATAATTTGAAACTGCAGTTTAGTCCAGTATCTTCTTTATTTTATCCAATATTGATATTTCAGATGTAAAATTAATCAAAGAGCACCCTTTTATAACTGCTATTTTACTTATATACATGAAACATTTGTCTTTGTCTTTGATTAACCTTCAAACTAACTGAATGAGGACAGGATACAAGGCAGGTCACCATGCTTATGTCTGCAGTGTTCTATGTCTGTAGTCTGCCTTAGAGTTTGCATGTACATTCACATTTTCATTTCTCACCATATTTTTAGTGATTTCTACACTTACGTATTAAATATTTCACTAATATTTCATTGCATGAATTCAAGGCCTTTATCAGCTGAATTCTACCTAACTTCATTGATAAAAATGCTGAAGTTACTTCATTTTTACATAATGGGTGATTTTGTTGATGATTATGATAATAAAATTGGATGCCATGTTGAATTCAATTTACTGAGAGGATGATGTTAACTGTTTATTTATTGACATATTTTAGCCCGTCTGGTTAACTCAGTGGTTAGAGCATTGGTTTTCTGATCAAGGGGTTTTGAGTTTGCACCCCAGTGGCAAGGTTCACACTGTTCATGACAAATTTGACTGTAGATATTACATCCTATGTTAGATTATCCCCCATCTCTGAATTATGTAGACCGGCCTTAGTGGTAGTGTGATTAAAGTTGCTGACTTCAAATCACTGTAACCTCTCACTGATTGCCGGTCGTGGGTTCAAGCTCCGCTACTGACCATGTCTCTTTATGTGAGAAAGTAGGCAATTGCTTACGGAGGATGGAGTTTAGTACTGGTTCTTCCTAGGAATGATGCCTCTAAAGGTGAACTGTCCTATTCATATGACTCTGACTGTTGAAAAGGAGCGTAAAACTCCATATAAACAAACAAACAAACAAATCTGAATTATGTGGGGTAGCTCGGCAGTAGCTTGCAGATATAATTTGGTTAGTACTGGTTAAGGCTAAGTGAAATCCAGAGAAGCTGGTTAGGATTACTGCCTGATGAGATATAACTGAAATAATGTGGTTAGGATTACTGCCTAATGGGATATAACTGAAATAATGTGGTTAGGATTACTGCCTAATGGGATATAACTGATATAATGTGGTTAGGATTACTGCCTAATGGGATATAACTGAAATAATGTGGTTAGGATTACTGCCTAATGGGATATAACTGAAATAATGTGGTTAGGATTACTGCCTAATGGGATATAACTGAAATAATGTGGTTAGGATTACTGCCTAATGGATATAACTGAAATAATGTGGTTAGGATTACTGCCTGATGAGATATAACTGAAATAATGTGGTTAGGATTACTGCCTAATGGGATATAACTGAAATAATGTGGTTAGGATTACTGCCTGATGAGATATAACTGAAATAATGTGGTTAGGATTACTGCCTAATGCGATATAACTGAAATAATGTGGTTAGGATTACTGCCTAATGGGATATAACTGAAATAATGTGGTTAGGATTACTGCCTAATGGGATATAACTGAAATAATGTGGTTAGGATTACTGCCTAATGGGATATAACTGAAATAATGTGGTTAGGATTACTGCCTGATGAGATATAACTGAAATAAAGTTGAAAATGACGTTAAATTCGATGAGATAATAATGTGACATATTTTAAGCATGATTAACAAAATATAATTCTTTCAGCTATACTAGCTGAGCAATTTGCTGAAACTATAGTATTTTGATAACACTTATTAGCAATTTTAACTAACTTAGACCTTCAGCGAACATAATTTCCTACAGATGTGCCATGTTTTATTCCTTGTGTTGGTGTCTTTCTCAATACTGATGAGTCTTTGTTTTTTACCCCTATTCATAAAGTTAACTTGGTGTTTTATGGGTACCCTTAAGCTGAAGACATTAGTTCAGCTCTATTCTTGAAACATTGTCTGCTCCAGGTGTTAGTAGAGGAATTGTTTGTTGATTATGTTGGTTTATTTTATTGTGAGAGAATTACTGTTTAAGTACTTTGGCTATTTAAGGAATATAGATCATTTAGGCATAAGGGGAAAGGGGAGGTGAATGAGTCAATTAACTAAATGGCTCAAATTACAGATACAGTTGAATCTCGTTATGTCAAACTCGCTTATATCAAAATTTCGGTTATGTCAAACTGTTTCGTTGGGTCCCGATTTTTTTGCTCTTTCTCTATATGAAATTAATCCGCTTACCTCCAATTCACTTATCTCAAAATTTCGTTTATGTCAAACTACATTTTTGTCCCCATGACTCTAATTAGCATGTAGTTTGAGTTGTTTATCTCAAAGTTGGAGCAGATCAGCGAACAATGGACACTTTCACACCTATCATGACATTTTGCTAATTGAACAATTTAAAGGCTCCGGGAGATTTATAATTGTGTGACAAACAGAAAGCACACGTGTAGTGTAGCATGATAATCATACCTGGTATTTGACTTAACTAAAATTATGTTAGGTAAGGTAAACAAGTACGCACCACATATATTTTCGGCTGCTGTGAGTATCCGAATACTAGGATACTCGTAGGTTTAACTTGAAAATTGAGTACGATTACTTGCCACCTATGACAGTGTCGGATTCCAATCTGAGTAAAATGATCTTAGTTTGATAAAACATATTAATTCCGAAAGCGTGATCGACGTTGCGGCAACTAACGGATTCGTTTTACATTATGTACGGAATGCATATACATCCGAAAATATGTAAAGCTAGACGCTCCGTTTTTAGCTCACATGTGACAAAGTGAGCTATTAGGATCACTCTCCGTCCGGCGTCGTGCGTCGTCAAACTTTATGTTGTGGCCACACTAGGGGCCACATTTTTGGCTCAATTTTAGCAAAACTGGGTCAGAACGTTAATATCAACAAAATCTCGGACGAGTTCGATATTGGGCCATTTGGGGTCAAAAACTAGGTCACCAGGGCCAAATAAGGGAAAACCTTGTGAACACTTTAGAAATCACTGTTTTGAATTTATCGTCATGAAACTTTGTCAGAATGTTTATTTTAATAATATGTAGGTCAAGTTTGAAAATGGGTAATTTCTGTAGTAAAATAAGGTCACTAGGGCAAATTGCTGGAAAACCTTGTGAACACTCTAGAAGTCACTGTTTTGATTGGATGATCATGAAACCTTGTCAGAATGTTTGTCTTCATAATATCTTGGACGAGTTCGAACATGGGTCATCTTGGGTCAAAAACTAGGTCGCTAGGTCAAATCTTATGAAAAACCATGTTAACACTGTAGATTTCAGAGTTATTATTGGATCTTCACCAAACTTTGTCAAATCGTTTGTTTTAATGATATAACGGTCAAGTATAAATATGGGTCATCTGGGGTCAATAACTAGGTCACCAGGTCAAATCTTAGGAAAACTTTGTTAACACTGTAGATGTCACAGTTTTAATTGGATCTTCACCAAACCTTGTCAAAATGTTTGCCTCAATGATATGTGGGTCAAGGATGAACATGGGTCAGCCGGGTTCAAAAACTGGGTCACAAGGTCAAATCTTAGGTAAAAATCTTGTAAAAGCTCTAAATGTCATGGTTTTGATTGGATCTTGGCCAAACCTTGTCAGATTGTTTGTCTTAATGATATTAAGGACAAGTTCCAATATGGGTCACCTAGGGTCAAAAACCAGGTCACAAGGTCAAATCTTAGGAAAACCTTATTAACACTGTAGATGTCAAATTTTGATCGTATCTTCACCAAACCTAGTCAGACTGTTTTTCTTAATGATATGTAAGACAAATTCGAACATAGGTCGTCTGGGGTCAAAAACTAGGTCACCGGTTCAAAACAATGTTTTAATGAGTGAACAGTGATTGTCATGTGAGCAATATAGGGCCATCTTGGTCCTCTTGTTTCAAATTCTTACAACAATTTTCGTAAATAAGTATTTTATGTTGGGACATTAATTGTTGATATTAATTATCATGAATAGATAAATAATTATTTTGTTTCTTCTCTACGTATGCACATAATTTATTCAAGCAAAATGTAATCATACATGTATTGTAATCTTAAATAAAGGCTACTGTACGTGCGTGTACACAAATACTTTAAATCATATATAATTATACAGTATTTGTTTATCTCAAATTTCGGTTATCTCAAACTAATTTCCACGGTCCCTAGAAATTTGAGATAACGAGATTCAACTGTATTAAGAATTCACAGACAATTGCATGCTACACACCGTGTTGTTTGTTTTACTTAATTTTGCATTTTAGTGAAAATTTATGTCTATTGTGTGCAGCTATTGATGTCATATGACCCCTGTAGCTTTCCAGAGATATTTAACATTACCAACTCAATTATTCAGTCAATATGTTCTACTCACACTGCTACAATGTGAAACACTTTATTTCTTTTCCTGAAAGGTTTTCAATATCAATTGGCTTCATTATACAAGTATTTAGAGATTATTAGTGATGTGAGTGGTGCCTGCATGTTTTTTTGTATGGATACAAATGTTGAGCTATTGTTATTTACAAGTAAATTAAAGATTTCATCTCAATTATTGTTACCTACTGGTTTGGATGTTACTTTCTTTGTATGCCTCCATATTGATAGATTGGGAGCATCCATATTGTTTCTGGTCTGTCTGTCTGTCTGTCTGTCTGTGTGTCTGTTTGTTTGTACCAAACTTTAACCTTGCCTATAAAATCAAAATGCTTGCACCTACAGTCATCAAACTTCATATGTAGGTTCCTAATGACAACCTCTACAAGACAAGTGCATTTTCAGGTCAGTATGTCAAAGGTCACGGGGTCATTGTGTTTGAAAAATTCCTAAATTTCTTTTAGGGTACTACTCCTACATTTCTTACGGGATTTTGATGAAACTTTCACATGCTTATTGTTTCTAAGAACACCCACACACACGGGTTTTGTGATTCAATAATTATGGCCCTTTGTTTATTTTGTGCGATTGTAACAGCGAAATACTCTTGTTTGCTTGTTTTCTCAAGCGATTTTGATAAATTTTTCATGGAATTTTTGTTATCAAGATACCCAATGCAAGTTATCAAGATTTTATTATTTGATCATTTTTTACTGAATTATGACCCTTTGTTTATTTTGTATAGAGAAATACTCTTTTGTTTGCAACTTCTTCTATATTTCTCAAGGGATTTTGACCAAACTTTTATAGAACTGTTGTCACCAAGTTCCCAGCACATATTGTGCGGGTTTTTGTGATTTAATCATTTTTGGAAGATTTATGTACCAAACTTTAACCTTGCCTATTTAATCAAAAGGCTTCCACCTACTATCATCAAACTTCATATCTTGGTTCATCATGACAATCACTAAAGGACCTGCGCATTTTCAGGTTAAAGGGCACCTGGAGGGGGCATGGTGTTTTTAAAACACATCTTGTTCATTATTATGTAGAAATATTTTATGTTTAGTTCTCTCAGTCTTTCTCATACTAACAATTTGTTGATCAATGTTCAATGTTTGAACCTTGTATGTATGGTAGAAATCAATGTTGCTATATTTGTATCTCAAATGAAGTACACCTAATTTTACCCCTGCCTTATGACCACCCGCTAATACAGGCACTTTTTAAAAGTATGGATTTTTTTTCTTATATGTTTAATGGTCTTTTGATCCGAAATTGCGACCACCCCACTATTACATAATACGACCACCTATCTCCAACAAATTTGTCGCCACAATGGCAGTTGCTTGTCTGTATGTTAGTTAGTTAGTTAGTTAGTTGGTTAGTTAGTCCGTCCGGATCCTTGTCCGGGCTGTATTTCTCTAATTGACACTTTTTAAAATAACTTGGCATAATTGATAAACACCATGAGATGGTGTGCAATGCGCAAGATCCACATCTCTAGCGCAAAAGTCAGGGTCACACTTAGAGGTCAAACGTCAAAAATGAGCATTATAGACCTTGTCCGGGCCGTGTCTCCCTTATGCATTGACATTTTTGAAAATAACTTATAAATAAACACCATGAGACAGTGTGTCACACTTAAGACCAAGGTCAATAGCTCCAAGCCAAGGTCACACTCGGATGTTAAAGGTCAAAGATGGGGTCTATTTTTTGTGTCTGCTTCTTAACTTTGTCATTTCTTGATGGGTTTTTTGGAATTACTTGGCAGAAATATTCATCATCATGAGACTATGTCATACGCATTAAGACCCAGGTCTGTAGGCTGAAGTTCAAAGTCACACTTAGATGTCAAACATAAAAAGTATGCATTGAATTATTTATAAATGACTTGACATAATACAATGAGACCTTGTGTCCTGGGCAACACCCAGGTCAAAGGTCAAGATTACACATTCAGTCAAATATATTTTCCGTGTCTGTGCTGTGCCTTCTGTTTGCATTCAAGGATTTTTAGATAAATTGGGATAAAAGTTTACTTCAATATAGTGATGTCTCATGAACATCACCCATACTTGTTGTTCAGAGGTCAAGGTCACAAGCTGTCTATACAGGGGGCTCGACATGTTGCCCTTTGGCATCTAGTTATCACTATACTGATTATTAAGCTATCTGCCGTGCTGGCTTACTCAATATTAAAGCCATCATCAGCTCACTATACAACTGCTGATCTTATTTCCAGCATTGTTGATTGCATCCAAAGTCCTGTAAAAAATCTCAAAATGTTTTGAATAATGTTGTTGATTAACCTCTTCAGGACATCACTTGTCAGCATTGGAAGAACAGTCTATTCAATGTTTTCATTAATTAAGGCTTTCATGCTGAAGTAACTTGTCAGCATCTGTAAAACATCAGGATATTGGTGAAATGAGCTCATTGAATGAACCAGACAATTATTACTCCAATTGGTCCAAAGCTATTAAAGAATGACCATGATTTATAATTAGGAAAGCACATTACACTTCTTTTCTTTATAAGTTCTGAAAAAAGGGCGTTCAACAAAACTATTCATCCATTCTACATTTGTATGTAACATGTGTTTTGTGTGAAGTTTTGATGTAAAGTTTCATAGAATTATTACACACAGATTGTATTTTGTTTCTCATGCACTGTTTCAGAAAAAGCATCTTGGATTGCATTTTATTTTATATTTGCCGTTTGCATGTCCACTGTATTATTGTATCAATATTTGTTTGACTTATTCTCCTAATTTGCTGTTGTGTGTCTATACTTTATTTGTTTAAATGTAACAGTCTAGTACTTTGACTGTCTGTGAAATGTGTGTGTATAAATCTAAAACTTGTATTTCAATACAGTGTTGGAAATTGGATTTATATGATAAGGTCAAAGAAATTTCATAATTCTAGGAACAGGCACTTCTTCAGTATTGAGAAAATGCTTCCTACTCAGGCTATGTTCCAAAATTATTGACATTCGGTGATAATGAAGGTAGATAGATCTCTCCATTCCTTGTTTAATGGTTATTGGTTGTGTGACTTATACAAAAATTGCAATACGTTCGTTTCTATTTCAGGATCTGATCAATCAAAACACGCAACTTTCTTGAGGTTCAAATATTTTCCTCTCAGGAACGAGGCAGAGATGTACTGAGTACAAAACATTATGCAATAATTTTACTTCAAATTTCTAACTTTGATAGATTTCATTGTGTTGTTTTTTTTAAATCGCTTAAAAGCTTTTTTGTAAACTGATATTTTTTAAAATTTCAAATACAGGGTGATATTGTGTATTTACATGAGAGAATTTAGTTACCTATGCTAATTATTTTCTGACACAATTGCTTGCTAGTTTTATAAGTTTAATGAGGAAAATTACTGATGTAACACACATTAACAGAAGAAAGATTTTTTAACCTAGAATTGGCATTTTACTGTTATCTAAAGAGAAAAGCCACCATTTTTGTAGAAAATCATGTTCAGTCACCTTGTTTCGTATGAAATATAATATTTACTTGATTTAGGGTTTTGTTCAGCACGATGAGAAAGCACATTAGTGTTTTTAAATACCAGTTGACCCCTGTATTTGTTTCCTTCAACCCCAGCTACAACAAGCTTTACTGGTTCCCAGAATGTAGGTGTTGCCCCTCTAAAATACACCCCTCACACCTTCATTGTCATTGTACACTTAATATTGATCATATTATAATATTGTGTAGTACGTCAATATTCATCATATGTGTCATACATTAGAATTGAGTGAATGGTATTCATTTGCTAGTTTGTCTCATGTTTGTTTATGCATCATTGTCTAAGATAATTACCAATACTTACTGTAATTGTAACAATTTCTTGTCTACATCTAACTGGTTGCCCTCCCTTACAATATTCTATCAAAATTCAAGCAACATTCCTTTGCTTCCAAAATTCTAACAACATGCCTCAGATTCTTATGTTCAAACAGCAACCCCTGGATTCTTACGTTCTAACAACATAATTATCCTGAATACCTATGTTCATACAACATACCCTGGATTCTTATGTTCAAACAATATACCCTGGATTCTCATGTTCAAACAATATGCCCTGGATTCTCATGTTCAAACAATATGCCCTGGATTTCTATGTTCAAACAATATGCCCTGGATTCTCATGTTCAAACAATATACCCTGGATTCTTACATTCTAACAACATACCCTGGATCCTTATGTTCAAACAATATACCCTGGATTCTCATGTTCAAACAATATGCCCTGGATTCTCATGTTCAAACAATATGCCCTGGATTTCTATGTTCAAACAATATGCCCTGGATTCTCATGTTCAAACAATATACCCTGGATTCTTATGTTCAAACAACATACCCTGGATCCTTATGTTCAAACAACATACCCTGGATTCTCATGTTCAAACAATATACCCTGGATTCTTATGTTCAAACAATATGCCCTGGATTCTTATGTTCAAACAATATACCCTGGATTCTTACATTCTAACAACATACCCTGGATTCATACATTCTAACAACATACCCTGGATTCTTACATTCTAACAACATACTCTGGATCCTTATGTTCAAACAATATACCCTGGATTCTTATGTTCAAACAATATGCCCTGGATTCTTATGTTCAAACAATATACCCTAGATTCTTACATTCTAACAACATACCCTGGATTCTTATGTTCAAACAATATGCTCTGGATTCTTATGTTCAAACAATATGCCCTGGATTCTTATGTTCAAACAATATGCCCTGGATTCTTATGTTCAAACAATAAACCCTGGATTCTTAAATTTTAACAACATACCCTGGATTCTTACATTCTAACAACATACCCTGGATTCTCATGTTCAAACAATATACCCTGGATTCTTATGTTCAAACAATATGCCCTGGATTCTTATGTTCAAACAATATACCCTGGATTCTTACATTCTAACAACATACCCTGGATTCATACATTCTAACAACATACCCTGGATTCTTACATTCTAACAACATACTCTGGATCCTTATGTTCAAACAATATACCCTGGATTCTTATGTTCAAACAATATACCCTAGATTCTTACATTCTAACAACATACCCTGGATTCTTATGTTCAAACAATATGCTCTGGATTCTTATGTTCAAACAATATGCCCTGGATTCTTATGTTCAAACAATAAACCCTGGATTCTTAAATTTTAACAACATACCCTGGATTCTTACATTCTAACAACATACCCTGGATTCTTATGTTCAAACAACATACCCTGGATTCTTACATTCTAACAATATACCCTGGATTCTCATGTTCAAACAACATACCCTGGATTCTCATGTTCAAACAATATGCCCTGGATTCTCATGTTCAAACAATATGCCCTGGATTCTTATGTTCAAACAATATACCCTGGATTCTTACATTCTAACAACATACCCTGGATTCTCATGTTCAAACAATATACCCTGGATTCTTATGTTCAAACAATATACCCTGGATTCTTATGTTCAAACAATATACCCTGGATTCTTATGTTCAAACAATATACCCTGGATTCTCATGTTCAAACAATATACCCTGGATTCTTATGTTCAAACAATATGTCCTGGATTCTTATGTTCAAACAATATACCCTGGATTCTTATGTTCAAACAATATACCCTGGATTCTTATGTTCAAACAATATACCCTGGATTCTCATGTTCAAACAATACGCCCTGGATTCTTATGTTCGAACAATATACCCTGGATTCTTATGTTCAAACAATATATCCTGGATTCTTACATTCTAACAACATACCCTGGATTCTTAAGTTCAAACAATATGCCCTGGATTCTTATGTTCAAACAATATACCCTGGATTCTTATGTTCAAACAATATGTCCTGGATTCTTATGTTCAAACAATATGCCCTGGATTCTTATGTTCAAACAATATACCCTGGATTCTTATGTTCAAACAATATACCCTGGATTCTCATGTTCAAACAATATGCCCTTGATTTATAACAACATATCCTGGATTCTTATGTTCAAACAACAATCATAAGGTTTATTTTTGTCAGTGCATACTCATTTTTTATTTTTAGCTCACATGAGCACAAGTGCTCAGGGTGAGAGCTTTTGTGATCGGTATTTGTATATCATCATGGGATGTGGGTTGTGTGGCGTCAACTTTTGCCTTGTGAACTTACTAGAGGTCACATTTTAGATAGATTTTCATAAAACTCGGTCAGAATCTGTCATTTGGGTCAAAAATGAGGTCAAAGGTCAAATTTTAGCAATCCCTTGTTAACATGTCATGGTTTTGATTAGATCTTCACCAAAGCTTGTCATAATGGTTGTCTTAATGATATGTTGGAAGGGTTCAAACATGGGTCATCTGGGGTCAGACACTAGGTATCTAGGTCAAATCACAGGAAAACCTTGATGACAACAGCCCTCATGACATAGGCTCAAACAGTAAACAATGATTGTCATGTAAGCAATATAGAGCCATGTTCTTGTTATGATTTATAAGTGGGTCTTTTAGAACTTTTGTCTATCCTATGCACATTAACATATAAAGAAAAGGAGAAATATTTTCCATCATACTGCACTATGGATTAATTTCTGTAATGGTTTTGTTGCTTGTTACCATGGTAACTGATGATACTGATTAGAAAAGCTTTTTCGTAAATTTTGTCCACACCAATTAATGATCATGGCTTTGCTGTGCAAATTGGAAATGGAATTGAATTGTCATTTAATAAAGCTATGTAAATATTTTATTATTCTGTAGTGTTTCAATAACGTTCATCATACTTGTTATAACCATTGATGCTACATGTACATGTTCATTTAGATTTCTGTAATATTTGTATAAAAATTACTAGATAGCCATACAGTATTGTACATGGTGGTATAACAGCTTCACTGTATTCCCCTCACATGCTTCTTTCTCACAGTTAAGTTTTTTGCTTGATGAAACCAGAACAAAAAAGAAAGACCAAGTCCAATACTGAGATAAATATAATGAGAAATACATGCCTCCTGTCCATGATCACATAAATGTACAGAGGAAAAGGACTTGGCCTAGAAATACTCATTATTCAACTTACTAGTACATTATAATTATGAAGGAATTCCCTCCAGGTTAATGGCATATATACATGTACACAAGTCTAAAAGCCAGATTGCTTGCAGAAACAGGGTTTCTTGAATAACATTATTGATACCATGTTAATATTTTTTATATAGAATTAATTGTTGTTGGTCATAGATTCAGAAGAGATACCCAGTAAAATAGATGTACAATTATCATGATAGTTTTCACATAGTCTGATCAGAATTGGTTCATATGTATTGTCTCTTGGTGTTTGAATTATTTAAACTTCTGTAAATATAGTTCTAGGAAATACAGATAACTTTGTATTATATTGTTGTTTTTAGTAGTAGTTTTATGACATGATTTATCTACAGTACTGACTGTATTCCATCATAATGGTTTTATAATTCTCATAGGCTAATTCTAGTTTTTTAGGAGATCAATAATAGTTTTGATAATGTCGAGACATGACTGCATTAATTATTCAAATGTTTTCTAATGCATTCCTTATAATATAGTGATTATATTGAGTTGTAATAGAATAATTTATCTAAAACATTCTCGCTTACAATGTACAAATATCTTAATAATTTGTCTTTTAAGCAGGTTTAGGTTTGAATTTCAGATACTGTGGTGACTATTATGAAATCTTTAGGAATGTATTCACTCAGTCTAATGATAAAATGTCATAAAACTTACATGAGTGTGTACTACATGTATATTTTGTCCAAAATTGTATTTATTTGATTGTCCGAATTATTTTACTGTAGTGCATGTGTTAGTAATGTGAAGTATATTCTGTACTTTTCAATTGTAATAAATGTGTATATGTTAACAAGTTTTATCTTCAAGTGACTTTTATAGAAGAGTTTACATGTAAACTAACTGAAGTATTTGTTGATGCATCTTTGTTACAGGACCATCATGGTAACATGTATATTCAGCAAAGCATACATTATCTTATGGACAGGCTGAGTTAGAAGTACGTGTTTAATACTTAATCTAAGTTTTGCAAAAATGAAAAATAGTAGCTTAAAAAACCAGGATATGTGTGAAATACATCTTACATCAGTGTTAGTGTTTATAATTTCAATTAAATACATCTTACATCAATGTTAGTGTTTGTAATTTCAATTAAATACATCTTACATCAGTGTTAGTGTTTGTAATTTCAATTATATACATCTTACATCAATGTTAGTGTTTGTAATTTCAATTATATACATCTTACATCAATGTTAGTGTTTGTAATTTCAATTAAATACATCTTACATCAGTGTTAGTGTTTGTAATTTCAATTAAATGCATCTTACATCAATGTTAGTGTTTGTAATTTCAATTAAATGCATCTTACATCAATGTTAGTGTTTGTAATTTCAATTAAATACATCTTACATCAATACATGTGTTGCTTATTCCAGTTTCTTTTTTTTTGCAATAAAACTAAATGGCTATCGTTTTCAAATTTATTTTTGGGTCCAATTGTTAAGTTACTTTCATATTTATTTAAAGTAACAAGAAGTTACCAGATGAATACATTCCAGTACAATTCTCTATTTCTTAATGAAACATATTGAATTTTATTTAAATGATTGGTCACATTAAACATTAGTTCTTTATTTTTTTACTTCTTTCCATGACATGTTCCATTTTTCATGTTTTACAAATGACTGATATTGACCATTAAATGACCATCAAATTTTGCTGTGTGAAGAAGTATATATACATAGATGTACACATACTGACAAATAACAATACACTTGATAAATCTATTCTGGACTGAGGACATACAATGTGCTTTAGTCAATATTTTATCCCAGCTGTAAGGAATCTATTATTTATACGGACTTCTGGTTCTAGAGAATAAATCAGTCTTTATCCAATCTGGTGAGTCATTTATCAGACTTTTGACAAATACAACAGAGCAAAAACACAAGGACAGATTACCAATGACGTTTTAATGTCGCATTCTTTGCAGATTTTATTCAATATTTGATATTGAAGTATTTTTTCTTTATATTTTGTTCTCAAACATAACAGTACATTTATTATATAAGCATTTGTTCTGATGTTTTTCATATCAATTTCTTTTATGTGTTGCTCGTACAGTTTGAACCTTCGCAACAATTTTTTTTGTGCAATATATATTATTTTTGTTTGTGATTACTACATTTTGTTATTTTCATTAGATGTACATTTCCAAGATTTTATTGCATAATCCAAATCTATTTTCTGTTAAAATAGCGCAATCACAATGAAAACTGCCCTTCCATTTCTACTCTACTGTAGACGCTGAAAGATTTAAAGCTTGCCTTTGTTTGTGATTATATAATGGTTGTTTTTAAACTGTTTTTCATCTTCTTTATACATACATTCGGTTGTTGATAATTATGTTTGTTTTGAAAAGTGATGGCTTTTGGAAGGAGCAGTTTTGTATTTTTCTCATTTTCTCAGTTCTCTGTGTAATCATATGCACAATATATGATTGACTACCATTTCTTTTTCTATTATAGTTTATTTATAATTTAACATATCATATTCAGTTGCCATATGGACTTCTGTGTCATCATGATTGCAATATGTTTGCTGTGGATATTCATCATTTTACATTTGCCTTGCTTTTGTTGTTTTTACAAATGTTTGTTGTCTTTCCATTATTTGGAAATAAATCTATATGGACAAAAATTATTCCCCTTTTTGAAATAAATGTGTATCTACCGAAGTAACTCTTGTTTAACATTTTGTTTTTAGCTCACCAGAGCACAAAGTGCTCATTGTGAGCTATTGTGATCGTGTTATGTCCATCGTCCGTGTGTGTGTGCGGACGTGCGTGTGTTCGTGTGTCAACAATTGCTTCAAACAACATATCCTACTTAACCATTTGGCCAATTTCAACGAAACTTATATAGGAAAGTTTTAGAAATCTTCTTGTCAGAAACTACAATGCCTAGAGCTTAGATATTTGGTGTGTAGCATTGTCTAGTGGACTTCCACCAACTTTGTTCAAATCATTGTCCTAGGGTCAAGATTGGCCCTGCCCCAGAGGTCACTGGATTTTATATAGACTTATATAGGGAAAATTAAAAAATCTTCTTGTCAGAAACTACAATGCCTAGAGCTTAGATATTTGGTGTGTAGCATTGTCTAGTGGACCTTTACCAAGTTTGTATAAATTATTGCCCTGGGGTCAAAATTTGCCCCGCCCCAGGGGTCACTTGATTTTACATAGACTTATATAGGGAAATTTTAAAAATCTTCTTGTCAGAAACTACAATGCCTAGAGTTTAGATATTTGGTGTGTAGAATTGCCTAGTGGAACTCTACCAAGTATGTTCAAATTATTGCCCTATGGTGAAAATTGGCGGGGTCACTTAATTTTACAAAGGCTCATGATAACTTTATCTAAGAGTCTTTTTATCTGGTGAGCGATATAGGGCCATCATGGCACTCTTGTTATATTATTATACCCCCAGATATGAAATATATGGGGGCTATATTGGATTCATGCTTGATGGTCGGTTGGTAAGTCTGTGCGCACGCACCTGAGGGTGGTTATGGGGTTAGGGTTAGTACATTTAGGTCTTGTGAGGTTCAGTTACGTACAAACTGGGGATAATTTCAACTTGTGGGGTGTGACTTGTGGGGTTAAAAACACTGAAAAGATCAAAGGGATCACCCCACATCATACGTCTCATGAGAACGTCAGTCTGTAGACACAATTTGTCCGGACAATTTCTCTACTACTGACAGGATTTCAATGAAACTTCTCAGAAGTGATCAACAGTAAGCCTAGTTGTGTATGCTGTAACCATTGTTTGTTTGGATTAATTTTCATTGAGTTATGGCCCTTTGTTTTTAGCTCACCAGAGCACAAAGTGCTCATGGTCAGCTATAATTGTGATAGCGTCTTGTCCGTCATCGGTGCGTGAGTCAGTGCGTCAACAATTGCTATAAATAAAATCTCCTTCTGAAGCAGTTGGCCAATTTCAATGAAACTTTATAGGGATGTTCCTTGCATGAAGCCATACCAAAGTTGTTAAAAAAACTAAATTTCATTAAAAGAAAAAAATCTTCTTGTACAAAACAACAGGGCCTAGAGCTTAGGTATTTGGTGTGTAGCGTTGTCTACTAGACCACTATCAAGTTTGTTCAAATTATGACCCTGGGAGCAAAATTGGCTCTGCCCCGGGGGTAACTTGATTTTACATAGACTTAATTAGTGAAATTTTTAAAATCTTCTTGTCAGAAACTACAACGCCTTGAGCTTAGATATTTAGTGCGTAGCATTGTCTAGTGGACTTCTACTGAGTTTGTTCAAATTATTGCTCTGGGGTCAAAATTGGCCCCGTCCCAGGTCACTTGATTTGTATAGGCTTATATAAGGAAATTTAAAAACTCTTATTGTCCAAAACCACAAGGCCAAGAGCTTAGATATTTGGTGTGTAGCATTTTCTAATGGACCTCTAACAAGTTTCTAAAAATTATGGCCCCAGGGTGAAAATTGGCACCGCCCCAGGGTTCACTTGATTGATATAATCTTATATAGGAAAATTAAAAAATCTTCTTGTCTGAAACCACAAGGTCTAGAGGTTATATACTTTGTATGTAGCATGTTGGCCCCACCCCCAGGTCACTTGATTTTACATAGGCTCATGATGTTTTTCTCTCAGGGTCATTTTTGCAGGTGAGTGATATAGGGCCATCATGGCCCTCTTGTTTATGAAGTACATTTGTATATACAGTAAGCAAATTTTTCCGGACTGTTTCTCATTAACTACCTACAGGAATTCAATGAAACCTCACAGAAGTGATCAGTAGATAGCCTAGTTGTGCATTCATTAAGCTTGTCTTGTTTTGTTAAATTTTTACGGAGTTATGGCCCTTTGTTGTTTTTATACAGTGTATATACAATATCTCAGCAACTACTCATAGGAATTCAATACAATTTCACAGAAGTTATAAAAAGTGTCCCAATTTGTCCATACAGTAACCAGGTTTTGTTTGGATTAATTTTCACTGAGTTATGGCCCTTTGTTTTATACAATTGGTGAATTTAGTCCAAACTATTTCTCAGCAACTACATGCAGGAATTCAGTGAAACTTCTTAGTAGTTTGCCAAGTTGTGCATGTCCTAGCCAATTTTAATGAGTTATGGCCCTTTGCTATTCTTATATAATGTGTATTTAGAAATTGTTCTGGATATTTCTAAGCAACAATTTGCAGGTATTAAAAAATGAAAATGCATTATATTTCCTTTGTAAAATGTAACAGTAACTGTGTCAAGGCGGCATCTGGGGGTATTCATCACCTTTAGTGATAGTTCTAGTTTTCTTCGTAATTGAAAAGCATTAGCATACGTGGTTTTAGGGCTGTTTTTATATCTATTGAAATGAATTGTTTACCAAGTATTTCTATACAACAATTTAATAGATGTTTAACAATTAAATTTGGATTTTGATTAAATGCTTACAGTATTTTTTGTTTTTTTTTATTGCTAAATTTCCAATATGAATTAATGAATGGTTACTTGTTAGCTTTTTTCTTCAATGACATATGTATGAGACAGTTGAGACTTATTTTATTTACAAGGGGATTTTATTCTAATGACAGGTTGATGCAACATTTAAAGTTGAATTTCTAGTTTGTTCAGTTGTAATGAGAATTCATATGTTGTTGTTTTTTTCATGAAACATCTTTCTAATTAACAATTCACTAGAATTCTGTGTTTGAAACAATAGATTTAAGAACTAGACAAATTATAAACAAAAACTGTGCTAGCTCATTAAACTTTATGAGCAACCTAGCAGATTTCCTGGGAATTTATATGACTTCTTGGACAAATCTGAGACTTTAAATTATACTGTAAAATTAATTATTACAGCTCTTTAGAAGTTTTATTACTGTCTGCATATAACACACTTGAGTCTGGTGTGAATTTGACAATATTCAAAGTATCTGTGTAATTTCCAGTTTTATTTTTTGAAAATGGCTGAATTAAAGTTAGATCTTGAAGATATCCAGTTATCAAACTTGCTTTGTGACTACTTCATAGACATATTTGTGTATACATTTTTTGTATATCATGATAGACTGTTTACCTTGTATTTGTTCATTTGTTTGTTTGTTTGTTTGTTATGTATAAGTATGTATGGTAGAGTATTGAAATCACATTATTAAGTGTGTTGTTGATATTTGTTTACAATAAGTTGATTTGTTTTTATTTGAAGAATAAATCGTTCACTTGACGTCAGTAGTTATGTCATTTATAAAAACCTGCCCCTAACAGTAGTAGTTAGCCATGATATACACTTCATATATTTAGAAAATATCCAAATTGTTTATATTAGCTCATTTACCCAATTCATCAGGAGCATTTGACATGCAACTTTGCTTGGGAATACACTACTTAGACTTCCAAAATGTTATCAGGATATACCATATTTTAACACTATACTAGACAAATAAAGAAACTTCTAATTTGTACAATTATGTTTTTGAGTGTTATTGAAAGATAACAGCATATTCTTTGTCCAGCATATGTATTGGCGAACCTGAGTACTAGTATGTGTAAAGTAAAACTAATTTGTCATTCTAATTGGCACGACGTCCAGTATATACTGTGTGTACAAAACAAATCCTTCAGTCTGATTTTATCAACTGTAGTTAACACGAAAAAGCTGTTGGAAACTTTATTTTTTTTACGTTTTTTTTTAGCTCACCTGATAAATAGCTCACCTGATTCATCAGGTGAGCTTTTAGGATCGTTGAATGTCCATCATACGTCCACAATTAGTTTGTTTACACTCTAGCAACCGCAGCTCTTAACGAATCGTGATTAAGCTTGCTCACAATGTATATGGCCACAATGTCTCGGCTAAGTTCAATTATGGGCAAAATCGGACAATAACTTCTAGAATTATGGGCCCTTAACTTAGAAAATTTGCTATATTTGAGTTTGTTTACAATCTAGCGCATTCATTTATTCACCAATCCTGATCATATTTTCAGTAAATGTGTATAACCAAAAGATCTTGGACAAGTTCGATTATGGCCGGGATCGGACCAGAACTTCAAGAGTTATGGGCCCTTGACTTTGAAAATTTGCTATATTTTATCTTGTTTACACTCTAGCACCTTCATTTATTCACCGATCCTAATAATATTTTCAGTAAATGCGTATAACCTTATGGTTTTGGACAAGTTCAGTTATGGGTGGAATCGGACCACAACTTTATTAGTTATGGACCCTTGGATTAGAAAATTTGCTACGTTTTAGCTTGTTTAACAGTATTTTACCTTCATTTTCATTCGTTTTGATCTCAAAATCTACGTAAAAATGAGTTTTACAAGATGGAAACCATATTACCTGGTCATTAATTATTGGCCTTTGTTCTCAGGTGAGCGATAAAGGGCCATCGTGGCCCTCTTGTTTAGAGTTCATCCGTTTTTCAAATATTAGTCAAGCTATTGTGATCAATTTAGCATGTGTGTCATGCAAAACCTTTAATGTAGCTCATAACAGAAACTATAAGAGGTAGCAACATGAAACTTCAAAAGTGGGTAGATCTCACTGAGGCGATGAACAGACCAGCATCGGTACCGCTTGCGGCACTCTGGTATTCCACCAAAGTTACGTCAACATGTCATTGGCATGCTCACTGCCTGTATGGTGACAGATGATGTAACGTTTTCCAGCAATGGGGTATACAGAAAATTTACCATATAGAGTATGTCCAAGTGTCAAAACACCTGGTCAATACCGTTCTATTGTAAACACACATGCGATTTTGGAATTACTTGGCAGAAATGTTTGCCAACATCTGACTGTGTGTCATCCATAAGACTCGGGGTAATACTGCCTCTCGAAAGTGATTTAGCCAATAACATTTCTGAAAAAAACCCTGAGATTTCAAACATTCTTTGTCAAAGCAGTGTGTGGGTATATTTGTCACTCCTGTGACAAAGCTTTAGTTGATACAATGTGCATTAAATACAATGAGACTTCAAGTTCGTTGGTAGAGATATACAGTACTGGGTATTTTCAACAGCAGAATACAACAATATAGACGTTTGACTGTCTATTGTAGTTTCATGAGGATTGTGTAGACAGACAGGTCACTAGAGGAATAATGTCTGTTTTATCTGCTATACTTATTACCAAAATTTGCATATAAACTAGACATAATCATGTTTGCAGCTACAGATCTTGTAGCGTTTGAACTCTGTGATATGAACAATTTGTGTGAATAATGATAATTCTTTTTGAAAATTGTGCTGACATGCTAGTTTAATGCACAGGCTACCGGCATGTGATAACAGCAAAATAAAGTTTCAAAAGAATTTTTTTTTTCAGCATATATATATTATCAAAGACCTATGTTAGTATAGGTCTTTGATATTATAGAGTAAAGGTATAGAACTCCTGGGCTCAGAAATTACACCGGTCATGTTCATCAAGGTCCTGTTGTAACAATTCCGAACCGATTCTTAAAAGCCTGGTCTTATTCGACGCAGAAATAATTTCTCTTCAACTGCCATCCACTTTTATATCCATATATTGCTCTGAACTTGAGCAACAAGCCCTTCAACTTACAAAAAGTACTACTCGCCATCGATGTGACCTAAGTTTGTTTTCATTAGCTACAGAGTAAATTTCTTTATTCCTTCGTGATTTCATACCCACTCCGGTGTAAATCGAAAGAAAATCAAATTGTTTATCAATCACCGCCGACAAATAAGTCAATTGATGGATACCTAAGGCATTACGATTCAATATTCCACGCTTTCGTCCGATTTCGCTTCTCAGCTGCCATGATCGCATAGTTTAAACGCCGTACCCTTTCGTGCCGTTCCGGGACGATACGTGTCAACGATTGGTCAAAGTCGGAGGTGTGGCAACCTTCACCTTTAGCAGTCATTTTGCCAAAGAGAGTTTAAATCGTCAAATAATGAATCGTAATGCCTTAGATATCCATCAATTGAATGATTCGTCGACGGTGAGTGATAACAAATTTGATTTTCTTTCGATTTACACCGGAGTGGGTATGAAATCACGAAGGAATAAAGAAATTTACTCTGTATCTAATGAAAAGAAACTTAGGTCACATCGATGCCTAGTGGTACTTTTTGTAAGTTGAAGGGCTTATTGCTCCAGTTCAGAGCAATGTATGGATATAAGAGTGGGTGGTGGTTAAAGAGAAATTATTTCTGCGTCGAATAAGACCAGGCTTTTAAGAATCGGTTCAGAATTGTTACAACAGGACCTTGATAAACATAACCGGTGTGATTTCTGGGCCCAGGAGTTCTATACCTTTACTCTATAATAGACTCGTATATGGTGAAAAAAAAAGTTTGTTTTTTTTTAAATTATTTTGCTATTGTCACATGCCGGTAGCCTGTGGTTCAATGTATCGGGCTTGGATGTCAGGTCAAATCAAGTTTCACCTAATTATAGATTAAAAAAACTAAATAAACTGTATAAAGTGAAAACAAGTATCAAAATTCTGAGGCACGGTTAACTAGATTAACATTTCCGCTACAAAATACCGAAAACCGCTTTGAAAAAATCGTCATCAAATAAGGTAAGCGAGTAATTAACAATAAAAGTGTAAAATTCTCTATAAAAGCTTGGTTAAAAGAATGCCTCATAAAGGAAATAGTACGCAACTAAATGGTGTGATAATATATAGCTGTATCTGGAATATTTCCCCAATTAAGTGGGTCGGATCTAAATATATTTCAAATCATTTTGTTGTAACTACATGGAAAGAGTCATGTATCTAAAAAAGTACTTGTCGGTAAATACACGAGATATTCAAATGCGTAGAATTAAAACCGCGTATCCATAAAATACAGCACCTAATTAAGTGGCCGTTTTGCATATCCTGTTTCCGTAAAAGTAGTTCTACTTTCGGTTTTCATTCGATGGTTACGGACGTGCATGCTACCATCGATGTATGTGTTTTGTGCCTTTTCAACATTATCTTAATATAACAGGGCGAAGTCTTATCTAATCGTATTTCCCTGATATTCACATCGACTAGTGTTAGCTTGATGACGCAATCGCTATTTATAGAATGAGTTCATGTCGGGTAAACTGCGGAGGTCGGATGTTAAACTTAAAAATGATAGTTTAAGAGTTCTTTTTATGCAAGAATTATTTAGAATTACATGATCACGTCTGAATCTCGTGCAACATCGGGTTAACTATAGGTCATTTAGGTCTTACTCTATTGTGTCCGGGCCTTTTTAATTTGAGTGACTCTGATTGTGTTCAATGCGACGATGCTCTGTTGTGTTAAAATCAAAAGAATCGATGTTGGTATTTACTGGTACTGATGTATTGTTCACTAGTGTATGTACCATCAAGAGTTTTTAAGGCAATTTAATCGTCATCAATTAATGAGCTAAATATTAAACTCCTTTTTTTCACTTTAAAATTTTAGCAAAGGGACTAGTAAAGCGCCAGCGTATGCCCTTCACATACATGCATATGACCTGTATTAGAATATGAATGAAAAATCGGTCCGTAAGTGTAAAAATATTTGCATGGGCACGAACGATGTGTGTACACATTTCTCTTTTTGCTTCGTATGGAAAAAATCAAGTTCCGACAGTACTTTCAGTACATTGATTGTTGCTTGGTATCTTTGTAAGTAACGTAAAGTATTATTTTACGGTTTTTAGCTCAGCTGACACAGAGTGCCAAGGTGAGTTTTTGGGATCGAGCTATGTCCGTCGTCGTCCGTCCGTCCGTCCGTCGCCAACTATTTGTTTAAACAACATCTCCTCCTAAACCACTTGTCAATTTCAACCAAACTTCACAGGTGTGTTCCTTGTTCCAGCTCTACCAAAATTGTTCAAAGAATTTCATTCCATGCAGAACTCTGTTTGCTATGGCAACCAGAAGGATTTCTTTTGAAAATCTTCAAAAATCTTCTTCTCAAAATCAAGAGGACCTAGATATTTTGTATGTAGCATTGTCTTGTGGACCTCTACCAAGTTTGTTCAAATCATGGCCCCTGCCCAGGGGATCAGTGGATTTCAACAACTACTTGACTGTTGGGGTAGATAACTTCTTACCATGACAAATGATTTCCCTTGATTGAATTATCCCTTAGTGTTACGATACTCAGGTGAGCGATACAGGGCCATCATTACCCTCTTGTATTGCATATAAAGCCAGAACCGATACATTAACACGCTGTTCAGTTTTGAAATGAAACACTGATTACTACAATTAAACTACATGTAGTTTTACAAAGGAACAATTTTGTTGAGAGCAATCTTATTCCAAATCGTCTGTGACACAAATATAGCTTCCTTACAAATAACTCTGAATAACTACCTGTTTTCTTAAACAAACATTTGCTCATTGTTAAGTGAATGTGTCGATGTGATGGTATCTCACTTAACAAAACCAAGTAACAATATATATCCTTAAGATGACACATTACCTTTGCATCGTGTTATAGTCTACAGTTCCAAATATCACACAATAAAACAAGAAAGTAAGTACTCGTACACACAATTTAGTCTCTGTACTACTTTGTTTGATAACAACACTTGTCTGTTACTTTTCACAATCTTCACTACTATAAATTGTTAGTTGAACGAATGACAACAACAACTACCAACATCTATAATCAAAGAGAAACAACTGTGATGTGTTAACATAAACTGATTACAGCATCCTGTTGCAGAGCACCAAAGAATGTTAGCATGTTGAAATGCATCACAAATAAATCAAATATGTTTTGAAAGCAGCAATGAGGTATTCAATAAAAAAATGTATTAAATGGAAATTGTAAAGTTATAATTTCCAGAACTTCTAGTATTCAAAGCCAACCTACACCATTCTCTCAGTGTTTTGATACAATTGTAACGCCGCTAATTTCTTGTATTTCTTTGTTGTGTACGTGCGTTACTTTATTTCGGGGAATTAGCTTAGTGAACAATCTGTCAGCACAGGAATTCCTGTTGCTAATTACTATTCAACAGTAGTTACTACAAGTCCAAAACTTCAATGATCCACTTTATTTTTTAACGTAATGATAACAATAATAACGTCAATGTGTACAACAATCCAAATATGAAACACAATAAAACGTGATGGCGAAATCGCACTAACTGGTCTGTGGACATCCACCTTACAGCTAAGACAAAATTCAAGTCTCTTCTATCATATTGGTTGCTATAGAAACAAAATATTAAAGCCACATAGACAGACAGAAAAGAGGATTAAACTAAGGCGAATGACGATAAAGCTAGAATGCAGTATATGAGATTATCAAGTGTTATAGACAAACAAATAATTGAACATATTAATGTATAAAACGCTATTTGACTATTAAACACCCAAATTCAAACATTATAAATACAAGAACACAGAGACATAAAAATACAAAATAAACCCAGCATAACACAATGTTGCTCTATTCCTTTGAAACCATAAGCATCACTAAAATTCACTAATCTAGTACAAAAGAATAATAAAAAAAGTTCTACTCGCATACAATTAGCTAAAATTATTTCTATTAGAAATTCCTTTGTGAACACCAAAAATGTAACCATGATTTCCACGTCAGTCAGAACTGTGTACAGGTTCCTTTGCTTCATGAAGATCAGATTACTTTAATGCTTGCTCCATCAAATCCCTTTACTTGAAGGCCATTCCAGATACAACAGCTGGACACGTCTGTGTACATACGTACTTGAGTCAGATGTTGCCTTTCCTTGCTGTCTGCTCATGTTAACAGATCTTTGTTTTTTTGACAATCTGACAGGAAACGAAACAAGTGTTGCTATTGCCTAAGTCTGAAATCAAGACTGCAATCACCAAAATGGTAATATTAAAATGACTTGCCATTTTATCAGATAAAGCTTTATTGATAACTTCCTCAAAAAGGTTAAACATTGTCTTTAAAACGAAGATATTTGATAAGACCAAATTTGCGTAAAAATGAAATTTATGCAATTTAAAATTTACTTTTACTACTTAAGTTGGTTGGAGATGTTAAGAATTGCGACGTTGGTGCGTCAAATTGAAATGATTTTGTCCTGATAAGGTATAATAGCATTACTAAACAAACTTTCGGCTTCATGTTTCCCAGTTTCCAATACAAACCTATCTTTGTAACTTTTACATGTTTAATTATTTTAACCATACCTGTAGCAATTATACTCTGAATACCTACTTGATATTTATCCTGAGTTTGAAATGTTTTTATCAACAATTTTGTAAACCACATCATTTACATTAATATTAAGAAAGCTCTCTTTGCCACACTGAGAAGTACAGGCTGTATCATAGTTCACCTGTCAATATTTTGCCCGCCCGGGGGGGGGGCGGCGGGCATATACGGGACTTTAGACAGAAGACCATTTCCGACAGGTGGGAATTTGATAAACTTAGTGACTCCGGGTCCCGGGAAATAGACTTTGGTCGGGTTTTACACCCATGTCGCATTTGAGAAACCAAGTTGGCTCTAGGTTGGGGATTTAAACGAATACGGTCATCTCTTGGGTGGGGATTTAGACATCAAAATTTTAGAAATGTCAAATTCCCTTGGGTCGGCCCAAATATCGACAGGTGCATAAATCATAGATAAAGGCAGTCAAAAAATGAGAAATGGGTTTGTCCTTTTCAAGTGTCATGTACTTTTTATTAATTACCATATTCCTCGCCGAATAGCAAATTAAGATAATTATTGATTAATTATAGGTACCTGGTTGAAGTCATCAGATGAAAAAGCATTTACATGGAGTTCAATACGTTAATTTGACACTGTCATTGTCGTTTAGACCGAATTTACGTTCAAACTCTAATAATTCTACATTGGACATTTTCTTCGTTATAGACTTTAGTCTTAGAATTTGTTTGGGACGTAAAAACCTTGATGGTATGATAGTTCCTACCCCAGAACACGTGTGGACAGAATTACAAGTTGGGTTTTAACCATGTCGAGGTCTTGTAAACGACTGGTTCAGTTCAATCGGTAACCTTCGCCGATAGAGGTAGAAGGAGGGACATTAATTATCTTCTTAGAATCACTAAATGAATTTTAATGATAATAACGACATTTCTGACTTCGAGTTCATGCGAAAGCACATGCAAAGCGATAGATTAGGATAAACTGGTTCCTGTTCCATGTTACAGCAGCAAAGAAACAGGAACGAACGCCCTGAATTGTTCGGCGCTATGATCAGTGATGCATTGTTCTATGAAATGGGTCTTATAGACTAATTAAAGGGAAACAATCCAATTGTCAGTCAACAATTTCAAGCACCATTAGCGTAGCTTCCTTTAGGCACTGTCGGCACGTGCCTACACTTTTTTCTGACAAATTAAACATGTAAACATATGAGAAATTTGACGAAAACGCAATAAAATGAAGGGCGTATGGGCCGGGAGAATAGAAGGTCTGTGTATCCAGACCTTTTGACCAACTTTAAATAATCTGTGCCCCAGAATGCGTCTCCGGCGATCTACAGTGATTTTTTTCGGGGGTGGGGGCCCGGACCCACCCTAGAAAGGTACCTACACATGATTTTAGGGCAAGCGACGCCCCTGATCACCACTTGATGCCATTGAAGTATGGGAATCATTACCAGGGTTTAGCCAGCGATAAGTACTAACGCTCGTGCCACACATCAACTTGAAAAGTGAAAATAATTCAAAGTACTAACGAAACTTGATTTTTTCCATACGAAGCAAAAAATGAGAAATGTGTACCCACATTGTTCGTGCTCATACAAATATTTTAACATTTTCACTAACGGACCGATTTTTCATTCATATTATAATGCAGGTCATAATTATACATTTACGTGAAAAATATATGCTAGCGCTTAATTACTAGTCCCTCAGCTAAAATTTAAAAATGAAAAAAAATATTGGAACGTTTAATGTTTAGCACATTAATTGGAGACAATTTAATTGCATTAAAAACTCTTTGTTGTACACAAAATAGTAACACAGTGACAGATTATATCAACATTGATATTCTGATTTTAACACAACAGAGAACACAATCAGGGTCACCCAAACTCAAAAAGTCCCGGACACAATAGATTAGGGCCTATAGTTAACCCAAATGCTGCACGAGATTAAGACGTGTTCATGTAATTATAAATAATCTTGCATAAAAAGAACTCTTTCACTATCCTTTTTAAAAGCACACAACCAGTATTTTGCGTTCGTATTTATAGCGACTTGAAATATTATTCGTAAGCCGCTGTTTAAACATTCGACCTCCGCAGGTTACCCGACAAGAACTCGATGTTTGCAATTTATAAATGGCGAACGTCTGCGTCAACTAGCGTGAATATCACGGGAATTAATACGATTAGATGAGAATTCGCCCAGTAATATTAAGATAATGTTAAAAAGGCACAAAACACATATATTGATGGTAGGTTGTTACAAATGCATACATACATCTGTAGAGATATTACTGATTCATCGAACGAAAACCGAAAGTAGAACTACTTTTACGGAAACAGGATATGCAAAATAGCCACTAAGGTGCAATCTTTTATTGTCAGCGGGCGCGGTTTTAATTCTACGCGTTTGAATATCTCATATATTTACCGACAAGCACTTATTTAGAATAAAATTATTTAGATTAGATTATTTAGTTGGACAATATTTCCTTAATGAGGCCTTCTTTTAACCAAGATGTTATTGAGTTCAACGGTGACAAACTGCTCACCGATTACATAGGAATTTGATTCTGAAATCAAGTTCTAAACATTGAAGCAAAACAAAAGAGTTGTCTGCAACGAGTAAAAAAGTCGGTCAATACGGATAAACTTACTTGGCAATACGGGATTCCATGCATTCCCAGTTTCCCATTGGTTAGAAAATGTGGCACTATATAGAATTATGAAATGTGGGCTTTACATTGGTTGTAGATAATTACCACAATATGAGTGAATGCATAAGAAAAGAAACTAACGTCTGCCTTTTTTTAATTGACATTTCCAAAATGATGCAAGTGCAATCTCCTGGAGTTGTCGTTCGTTGCTCTCACCATACATGCGAGAGGTTAATGTAAATGTTTGCGGCCGTAGTTCTTGTAATAGCACTGATGTAGAATCTATAAATGATGACACTTTTCTCGAAGGTGTCTAAGCTCATTTTTACCTATATTTCTTGGCATAACATCTGAATTATTCAGAAGAAATTCCTCATTCTATTGAATGATTCAGAGGAATCTCTTCCTTCCATTGGGTGAAATCTACAAACATAGAAAAATTAAGACCATGCAAACTTATAGCGAGTCTGCAATTGGTTAATGTGTACTTCTTGTGGTTGTAAAATTTGTAAAGTAAAAAACATTTTACATTTATTTTAATTAATTAATATACATGTATAGTAGATATGACTAAATTGTATGCGTAATTTATTTAGCTGACCTAATATCAATATTTTTATACGTGGCCTAATTGGAGTGCTAGCTGATAAGTGGTGTTCACACGGTACTATAACTTTAATAAAAATCCAGGTTTATATACGTACCTGAATAATCATACTTTTGGTTTCAAAAGTGTTAAAAACATCAAAAAACTTCGCGACTGTCTTTTTAAAGACATTTCTTGTCCTCGTTTCAGTTTGTTATTATTATGTTCTATATTGCACTTGTTGTCATTGTAAAAACATGAATTTAGTAAATAAAAAGTTTGAAGTTTGTTAACAGTCCCTTTAATTTAAATCTATACAAGTGGAGTTTCACACCGAGAAATGATTTACATGTACTATATGCCCAATCCCAGATAAAATTGACAATTAGCATTTCTGAAAAGTGATTTTTCGACTTTTCTGTATGATATCACCGTGTCTACCCTCGGTTTATACCAGGTTAGCAGTGTCTTATTCTAAAAGGATTTCAACATAACTTTACAGGAAAGTATTTTTGTGGATTGTATGGAGACACCGTACCTTAAAAATAGAAATGCTCAAAAACACCACCATCCCTGATTGAAGCATTGTATTGAAATATCCTATTAGTGACAACCATACACAATGCCGTCTTATCGTTACTTAGTATCTGGGGTTGAGGAGTCCATTAAGTAACAAGTTATTTAAGTACTGTAACATCGAAAATAATTAAAGTCATAATACGTAATATTTCACAACTTGTGATTTTATTAGTAAGTGCTTTTGAACTACTGAGTATCCTAAATAACAACTATCATGTTTAAAGATAGGTGGTATGCCATACCAATAACTTACAAAAATAAAGAAATGAATACACAACAAAGTGTAAACATGACATTTGTAAAACATTCCGTCCCGTTGATGATGGCAAAATTGTCCCGTTGATGAAGTTTTTAAAGACAATGACTAGAAAGGAAGTAAATAAAAGAATACAGTTTAAGAGCAATGTTGACTAGATTTAACAATCAGATTGATAATTATAATTGCTGTACTGACGAATATAAAACTTAATACTTAGTAAAGGGAAAAAACAATATTTTTGTAGACTTTTGAGATACTTTCACCAAAGGATAAATTAAATGAACTTTCAAACTTATAAAACCACCAGTTATAGCTTTGAATACACCTTGTAAATACATCATGTTTATTCAGCTTGCCTATTACGAACACTGAGCTATAAGTATGTCTGCGGAATTAGTTTTTCTTAACTTGGTGAAATTGTCCCGTTTATGATACAAATGTATATACATTATTGCATAAGTCACCATAATTATATTATAACTCTTGTTTTATACAAAAGGCACGTAGTCTTACTAATAAGTATTATTAAAAACATAGTTGCTTATCTAAATGGCAGTTAATGCAGTAATGATATATTACACTTTCAATGTTTGTGACTTTGTGCCGTAGAAGAATACAGAAGGCTGTAGAATACAAAATGATGGGAAAGTCTTGCTTGCAATATAAGCTGCAATGAAACAATATCAATATGTTATGTCGATGCAGGGTTCAAACATTTGTCTGTTATGTCCACACGCATAAATACTTCAAGCAACCGGAAACACATGGGCACAAACTACTAAGTCGGTTAAAATGGTCTGTATGGAAAGCCACTATGAGGTTTGTGATGATACGAGTACCTACGTGTAAAATGCTAACATAACGCTTTAACATACATTTTAGTCGCACAACATATATTGGTCAGTTGTTATGTTATAGTATATTATTTCTAGCTAAGAGTGAGTCAAGCACTTTACAAAACGTGTTTACTAATCAATATTTGGGTGATAGCTTCTTAAATATTACACGAACAGTAGTCATGCTAGTAGTCGAACATGAACGCTACAGTACGAAGTATAAGTAATCGACAACTTTACACACGCTATAAGCCAGCGCTCTCTTATTCAAAATTTATATTACAGACAGTATGTGCACAATCCATGAAACTAATTACTATATTTGTTACTTGACATATCCTTTTTCCTTTCCCTGTAGCTACTGGAAAATCAATCTTACGAACAACATCATGTTTTGGAATCCATATTTTGTCCGGTTACGTAGGCCATTGGATTTTGCAACTAACTAAACACGTTTTGCTTCTTCCATAAAATTCACATGGACTTCATCATCTACATTATCAATTGCCAGAACCTGCCCGATATAACATGTTTCTTCTTATCTACCTACTACGAATTCAGATACATACTATTGCTTCAAACCTAAGTTCATTTTACTATTCTCATTATCTATACGTATGCAACCACTTCCTGTACTGAATGTTCTGTCATATTTTTCTGGCTTTCTGCTTTCTTCATGCTCCTGCTCTCATCTTATCTACATGTAAAGCGACTGACTCGTTCTCTATTTTTGCAGAAACACAAATTGCAACGGTAGTACTGACTTGCTATTTTGAATCTATGTTCAAGATTTTTTTCTTCCATTTACACCTGGACACTGCATCGAACCTGTCGTCGCCAAAAACAGATCAGACACTGCATTGCACATGTAGTGTCTCTGACAAATAGTATATTGTTCTGTCCCTCGGACAAAAACAATATTTTCTACTATAGTTTGGTAGTACTGTCTTACATATTCGTATATCAAGAGTTATAAAACAATTTTATAAAGGTTCAATGTATAGTCAACTGGTAACTTCTTTAATTTTGGAGAAACAAAAAAGTAACAAACGAAATCATAAAACTTAAGATGCCAGTCAATTTTCTGTCCGTCTAGAGCTATGAAAACACGAAGAAGGTTAATAGATTCGCGTATAAAGAAATTCACTTAGTTGAAATTAGAAGCACTTGCATTTTGCCTCATCAACGGGACATTTATTCTCATTTACGAGTCATACGGAAAACACGGAATATCTCATATTTACCGTGATTGTGATTTTATAAGGGGTCAAATTTAACGGCAAAGATCATGCATACATGTACGTGTTTTTGTAGACATATAATGTATTTTATTGTACGGCGACAGGAGTCGCCGTACACTCTGGAATGCTTATTTTTAAGTGGCAATGCAAAATCGCAACTTCTTGCACCGAAGCAGATTACTGATAGTGCCCGAAATATCCGCAATGGTCATCACGTGATATAAACAAAACAGAAATAGAGCGAGGTCACGTGTTACTCACACCAACTAGTGTTAGCTTGATGACGCAGTCGCTATTTATAGTCTAAGAATGGAGCGAGCTCGATAAACAACGACGGGGATGAATCTGCCCATCTGTCAATAAACGAACCGAATCCAATCCTACTATAGTAAACAAACATGGCGTTGAATTTAGTACACTATCAAGCATTGTGTTATATTACTGAGGATGAAGCAAAACTACTTTTAAGTGGTGTTCATGTGTACATACAGACTGTGTATTATCGGACTCGCTAATAGTCTCAATGATCACGTGACATTCACCGAATACTAGTAGCTGTTTCATATCGTTGTCGTCTCGTCAATGTCAATCACCTATAAATCACTAGAAACGTGTCAATATTTCAATAAAAGTGGTTTCAGTCGACTGAGAATTTGACTCTGTCTGGTGGGCTACAACGAGAACTAGTTTAGTATTTATATGGGCACTGTGACGACAGGGTTCGACATTAAAGCAGGTCCGAACGACAATCAATAGCTTACTGGTCCAGTCTAGTGCATCTTGCTATTTGGTAGCCCGAATGGTCGTGCTCTTGAAAATGCAGCCGAAACTCTTTATGTCAAAGGACTTAGGAAAAATTGTTCGATCTTAATGAACTTCGATGTATAAATTATTAGAAAAATTCGCTGTGTTTATTACATTTTGGAGCGATCGTCGGTGTGTTGTAATAATCATTTAATCGTGTTATAAGATACGGAACACGGTATTTATACGTTTCGATGTATTTATTAGGGATGTCAAAATTGACCGAATCAAGTATCCGGATATCCGGATCAGACATCCGGATACATCCGGATGTTCGGATCGATCTTTACACAGTTATTTAGTTTTAACTGTTTTATCGTAACCAGTTTTCGCGATCATCTGTTCATCGCTAATTTCATTTATTTTGAATTAATATTATATTCAATATTGACTAAAAAACGAATAATAATGAAAAACAAATACGCACAATACAATCAAACTCCGCACGTATTTTACTCAAACCGGTGCACGTGAACCATTTCAAAGATTCACTGCCATGTTTCTATTTTAGTCCAGAAGGAACATTCCGGAATTCAAAGTTATTGTAAAGATTGCGTACGTCATCATGCCGTAAACCCATCATGTCTCTATACCTGCCAGTTTGATTATGACGCGTATCTTATGTTACACGGGTTATTTACTAAATCGTAATGGCGAATTGTCGCTAAAACTGGACCAAAGAATGTCGGCGTTCTTTTGCTGTAACTAATGTTTCTTTGATACCAACTTCTAAAACAATTCACCGCCTTTGATTAAACCGAAATGCTACTAAAATGGGGGAAACAAGTCAAAGTCAAAGTCAAAATTCCTTTATTACACTCATATCACTTTCATGACAAAATGAGGAAACAAACATGATATCATATTGTTACATATACAATGGTTTTCATAACAAACAGCCAAAAAAGAAAAGAAATGAAAATGATAAATGAAGTCTTTCCAATCATGGAAAAAAATAGGGAAATGTAGAGAGTCAATAGTTTCATATACATATTCATATATATTTTTCGTTTAAAAAATGTGTATATGCCGTTTGAATTAAAAATAAAATCGTTTAGATTTAATCTTCTTCGACAACAAAGATTTAGATTTTCACTAATTTCAAATATATATTGAATTCAATTTAAGGATATTGCTACAAATACAATTTTTTATGTCAGTTTGAAATTAAAGAATAGACCATTATCTTCTGGCCTTTACACAGAAAGGTCAAACGAATCACAGTCATTCTATTTCCAATAATAACAAAGTATGGAACATGCTCTTTTGAAACGAAAGAGAGAGCATGCCTCACACATAAATAATTATTTGTAGAATTAAGTTAACTTATGTGATATAAAGTAGTGTTATCAATGATTTAATATGTATTTAATGAACTTACATAGCTTTAATGATTCTTGTTTATTTTTTGTATTCATTAGTTCATTTGTTTTAATAACATTAGGTCGTCTGTAATAATAAGGTTTCAAAAATTTTTTACGTTTGTAATCAAATAATGAACATTCAAATAGGAAGTGAAATTCATCGCCTAACTTATTGCAAGTATTACAGATTCTTTCATTTAAAGGAATATTTGACCAATTTCCAATCTCTATTGGTAAGTGATGATTTCGTGTGCGAAATCGAATCATGGCGTATTGTAAAGATGACAAGGGTGATGATAAATTAGATTCTTTTTCAAATTTGCACTTAAAAAGTTTGTAAAACGCAGCATTACTTGAATTTTCCAAAGAAGAATACCATTCATTAAGAAAAAGGTCTTTCAATTTTTGTCTAATTGAAAATTTTAGCCATTTGCAGTTCAAAAACTGATGTTCAGTCCAAATATTTACCATACCACATTTTATCAGTATTTCTTTAATATTATTAAACCAAGGGAATTTCGTTTTCAGTGTTTCATTCGGATGTGTTTTTACAATATTCAGCATATTTTTATAGACAATAACAGATAATTTATTCGGTTGCGTGCCAGGATTTACATTGCAAATTTTGGACCAAAAGGTAATTGTTTTTCATCTATATCTAAAGAGAGTGGTGTGCATCCTGTTTCGCCATAGACCATATAGTTTGGGGTGGATTTTTTGAGTTTAAGAATAAATTTAAGGAATTTGAGCTGAACGCGTTCAATAATATCAATATTACCAAATCCCCATATTTCAGAGCCATATAAAAGTATTGGTTTGATAGTTTTATTGAACATTTCAATTTGTAAATCTAAAGGAAGGTTAAGACGGTTTGAGTTTTTAATTAAACTGTACATAGCCCTGGTAGCCTGATTAGATAGATGTTTTTTACATTTGAAAAAAGACCCACTTCTGCTGAAATATATTCCAAGATACTTGTATTCTTGTACTACATCTAAAGGTTCATTTTTAAATGTAAAATTGTATTGAGGCATTCTACCTTTTGAAAAAACTAAAATTTTTTACTTATTAGTGTTGACAGTAAGTTTCCAAGTATTACAGTATTCTTCATAAACATTTAAAGCACTTTGTAATTGGTTTTCACTATCTGCTAAGATTACAGTATCGTCTGCATAGAGTAATATAAAAAGTTTCAGGAACGTTTGCATTTCATCTGTGTTTTCACTATCAGGTATAAGTATTCCATTTAAGTTTACTTTTTGATTAAAGTAGTCATGTAAATCATTTAAATATAGCGAGAAAAGTAAAGGGGAAAGGTTTTCACCTTGTCTAACACCAATATTACATGGGAAAAAGTTTGATACATTCGAATTTGATTTTACACACGATTTAATATTGTTATACATATTTTTAATGAGATTGAAACATTTGCCATTAATATTAAGGTTGCTAATTTTCATCCATAAACCATTTCGCCAAATAGTATCAAATGCTTGTTTAAGGTCGATAAACGCACAGAAGAGCTTTTTCCTGTTATTATTGGTATATTGAATTAAGTGTTGAAGAATGAACATATTGTCTTGGGTTGAAAAACCTTGACGAAAACCAGCTTGAGAATTATGTAACAGATTATTTGATTCAACATATTGTTTTAATCTATTATTGATGATACAAGTAAATAGTTTCCCAAAACAGCTTAAAAGTGTTATTGGTCTATAGTTTTCGGGTTTGGTTACATCACCTTTATTTTTATAAATTGGATTTATAATACCCACAGTCCATGATTGAGGAATAATTCCACTATCTAAGATAAGGTTGAATAATTTCAGATAGATATGTTTAAGAACAGGATATGTATATTTGATATGTTCATTTACAATTTTGTCAATGCCACAAGCTTTATTATTTTTGAGAGATTTAATTGCCTTTGATATTTCATTTTCGTTTATTGGAGAGTTGATAGTTACGTTAATTTCGGTATCTTGTACTTGATTATATCCATCTGGTACATTATCATCGATATCGTTTGAAAAATTATTTTCTCTGTAAAAGTTGAACAAGTCATTTATATCACATTCAACCTTTTCGTTATTGTTTCCTTTTATTATTTTCCAATATTTTCCTGGATCAGATGTCTTAAGTTTTCTCAGTTTTTCAACATTTTTATCTCTGTATTTATTATAGAACCCTTTCATAATATTTTTATATTGTTTACTTTTGACTCTTAAATTTTCTTTGTTTGCATTTGATTTCCGTAGTTTATAAAGATATTTTGCTCTATGAAATTGTTTACGAGCTGTTTTACATTTATGACCGAACCAGGTTGGGCACTGTTTATTAGAATAATTGTTAGACATGTTATTTCTAGTTGTAAACCCGAATGATGTTTCTGCAGTTCTTAAAAATAATGAAGCAATATCAGACATAATGTTATCAGCTTTTTCTTGGTTAAAGTTATTTATAGTGTCAGGATTTTCTAGCATCTCCGTTAATTTAATTACTTCGTTTGTGTCAATATTGTTTATAAAATTGTCAATCTTTTTGTTGTCCCATAATTTAATGTTTGGATCATCATTCGTATCTTTTTCATTTTTTTTTTGGAATTTCAAAATTAAGCGTAAGGCTGATTGGGTTATGTGCATCAGATAACAATGGACAAAAATCTAAAACTTTCATATTGTCTACTGATTTGAATAAACTTGAACAGCATAAGAAATAATCTACTGTACTCGATGCTTTGCAAGTTAGTATTCCAATATTGTTACCGTTAGTTCTCCCGTTTAATATATACATATTGTTAAATTGAAGAAATTCTATGAGTCTATATCCGTAGTTATTTGCAACACGATCGCAGTTTTTACGAGATTTCGTTAGATTTCTGGCAGTTTCATGCTTGTTCATTTCTGAGTAAAATTCGTCACATATTTCATGGAGATTTTGCATTTCAAAAAAGTCAGTGTCTAAAATGATAAAATCGCTCATTTCTTTTGTTCTGGAATTAAAATCTCCAAACATACAATGAAGTGAATACTTTTCTGATAAACTGTTTAGTTCTAATTGAATCTCTAAAAATGGGTCATCAACAGAATATTCCGATCTTTCGGGAGGTATATAGACTATGCCAACCAATAGGTCTTTTTCAGTCTTACAAATCTTTTTTGATAAAGAAAACCAAAGAACGAGATTAGATTCAGTTTCTATAACTTTGATATATTTCGAAAGCTCCGTTTTATATACCAAAGCTATTCCACCCGACTTGCGTTTCCTGGTAGACTGCCTATTCTTAAAATGGAATTCGTAGCCCTTTAATTCAATTTGGTCTAAATTATTTAATTTTGTTTCCTGTAGGCCTATGATTCCATAAGTATTTAGCAGTTCAATGAATTCGGGGCATTTCATTTTTGACTTCAAACCACAAACGTTTAGAGAGAGAAATGATAACTGTTTTTACATCCATTCTGTGATATAACATTTTGAGGTTCCGAGTTTGTATCATTATCATTATTAAAGACATTATTATCATTATTTCCGTTATCATTTTGTTGGGTATTGCTATTATTATTGTTATTATTGCTATCATCAGCATTGTTGTTATTGTTGTTATTATTACTATTATTATTATTATCGTTATTACACATACAATTCATATGTATATTCCAATTAGATATAAGATAAACGAGTTGGTGAAAAAATGAGCTAAGATTCAACAACATACAATAGTAGGGTATACACCAATTAACTATAAGATATATGGGATGATGAAAAAATGAGCTAACACTCAACAACATACAATAGTTAGGTATACACCAATTCAGTAATAAAGATATTAGTTGATGAAAAAATGAGCTAACATTCAACAACATACAATAATAGGGTATACACCAATTAACTATAAGATAAATGGGATGATGAAAAAATGAGCTAACACTCAACAACATACAATAATATGGTATACACCAATTCAGTAATAAAGATATTAGTTGATGAAAAAATGAACTAACACTCATCATCATACAATAGTATGGTATACACCAATTCAATATTAAAGATATGAGATGATGAAAAAGTGAGCTAACACTCAACAACATACAATAGTATGGTATACACCAATTCAGTATTAAAGATAAGAGATGATGAAAAAGTGAACTAGCATTCAGCAACATACAATAGTATGGTATACACCAATTCAGTATTAAAGATATAAGATGATGAAAAAATGAGCTAACACTCATCATCATACAATAGTAAGGTATACACAAATTCAATATAAGATAAATGGAATGATGAAACAATGAGCTAACACTCAACAACATACAATAGTATGGTATAGACCAATTCAGTAATAAACATATGAGATGATGAAAAAATGAGCTAACACTCAACAACATACGATAATATGGTATACACAAATTCAATATAAGAATAATAGAATGATGAAAAAATGAGCTAACAATCATCATCATACAATAGTATGGTATACACCAATTCAGTATTAAAGATATAAGATGATGAAAAAATGAACTAACAATCATCATCATACAATAGTATGGTATACACCAATTCAGTATTAGATAAATGGAATGATGAAAAAATGAGCTAACACTCAACAATATACACCAATTCAGTGTTAGATGAATGGAATGATGAAGAAATGAGTTAACACTCAAGAACATACAATAGGGTATACACCAATTCAGTATTGAAGATTTGAGAAGATGAAAAAATGTGCTAACACTCAACAAGATACAATAGTAAATTAAACACCAATTTAATATAGGAGATATGAAATGCTGAGAAAATACAGCTTGTTCTATGCAACATTTCATTAAAATACCATTGTAAGTGTTATTATAAAGACCTATAGTGACTGTACGGAATCTGCATTCGGAACGACGTTTGAATTCTTTAACTCAAACTTAACATATAATTATATGCAGCATAATTTGTGTTAAACAATTGAAATAGCTAACTTTGTGCAAACACATCACTTAACGCAAAAGATCAGTGCATTAATTGTTTTACTCTTATCTACCACGTGTTGGGACTAATTACAATCAACATCGATTTGATGGGATTAACAAATGAACGCTCCGCCAGGCGCGTAGCTAGCCCTCCATGGATGTGGATTCAGGATTAAGCAAGGGGGGTCTGGGTCCCATAATTGGTATTTTTTATTTCCTCTTGTTGACCATTTTAGTTATGGAATTGTCCTCTTACAAAGTCAACAGCTTAAGACGCTTGTTCATGCGTCTATTGAATCAGATCAATTTACAAGCTTTTCGGAATGCTACGGACTTAATCCAAAGCATTTACCAGGAACATTTTGAAATTATGGGTAGTATGAAACATTGGCAAAATATTTGATAACTTTCGTCTGTTGAAGGTATATTTTTGGTCATATTGATAGATTATAATATATTTCATCGAATTGTACACAAGTTCTACGGATATTTGTGCGTTAAATAGGAAAACGAACGCAACTCAGATTGAGTCGTTTACCTGTTAGCTTTTAAAGAACAAGTGGCTTTGACGATGAACTGCAATGCAAACGTATCATCGTCAAAGACCCTTCGACTATCAAGTAGTCAGTTTTGGTACCATAAATCAGCGAATAAACGCTATGGTCAGGACAGATTTTCCTGAATATAAATCAAATACAAAGTGAACATGACCTGTTTGTGGAAATGCTTGCGTACGAAAAAACTTGTGTAGTATTGTTGACTGTACAGACGAGTTTGTTTACGTCAAAGACGACAACAACAAATTCCGGCACCGATTTCTTAATATTATATTAGAATATGGACAAATAGAATACATTAAGGCGTCAAGGGTTTATACATTAATGAAGTAGAATTTTGTGATTTTAAAAAATTCCTGATTTTTTTTTTTTTTTTTTTTTTGTCAGAATCATGTGGATTCAGCCGCGTACTCGCGTATAGGCAGCTACGCGCCTGAGTACGTAGTAAATAGTTGTAATCGCAAAATATCGCGACGGTGATTTCGTAACGGAAGTGTCCGTTATCTCTTATACATTAATTGTATTATTTTTGTTTTGGAAGTTTGTATGTTCAATATACTACTATGATATCTATTAGTAGGCATATTTGTATATAAATTATTGTAAACTACACTTTATTGTTTTAATGGATTTTTTTATTGAATTATGTTGCATTTAAATTGTTTTATATTGTTGTTTAATTCATACCGCGGTTAGCTTGCCGGAAGCTAAGTCAATACGCATCATTATAGCAGTAATAGGGGATATTAGTTATAGGTGTATTATGCCTGGTTGTTGTCCCTTTTCATTAAGAGAAAATGTTTAAGATCTGTACCGATAAAGTTGTAAATGATGGAGGGGCGCTTGAGGGGCATGTCAGATCAGCTGATCCTGTCAACATTCCTCATGTGACCTACAAGCCAGTGGTTGATCAAGTCCAGGTCAACCAAATGCAAACAAAGGTTATGCATGGACACCAATGGCTGCATAGAAGCCACGGATCCATTGTTACCAACCGCAACAGCACCAGCACAATATATGATACGCTCAATATATCCTGTGGTGAATCATCATTAGAACTATGGTATAATGTTTTTAATCTTCATTCATGGAAGACGAATATTATTCAAGTATTATGTATTTTCTTCAAGAACTCTTCAAGAACATTTATCAATTTCTCAACATATTCGTTGGTGTATCATCATCAAAAAGTCATCAAGAATTTATGTCAGTTACAATTTGTGTATTTTCTTCAAGAACTCTTCAAGAACATTTCACAACATATCGTCGGTGTATCATCATCAAAAAGTCATCAAGAATTTTTAGTCAGTTACAATTTGTGTATTTTCTTCAAGAACTCTTCAAGAACATTTCACAACATATTGGCGGTGTATCATCATGAAGAATTTTTAGTCAATTATAATGACATTTTTATATAACATTCTTCTCAAGTATTATTAATATATGTATATATATATTGTGTTACACAGTTTTTGTAGCGTTGCTTTATTATTTATCAATTTAATTGGGTCACACACCAGTATTGATTTACCACTGAGTATGGTGTAATTTAGTCATTTTCAGTTGCATTCTCCTTTTTGTGTAAGTATAGGAGGAGAGTGTATCATTATGCTACATACTAAAACAATTTTTTGTTTTTACAATTCTTCTTGATAAGTTTGGGAGGAGTGTGACATAATACGTCTGGCCCTGCAGGGTTGTATCACCAGCTGGCGGGCCTAGTGGTCCATTATGTCACAACGTCCGGTCGGGCAATATATACGCCATTTTCACTATATTTGTCCCCCAAACAATTGACCAGTGTTATACTGTCCTATAGAGGTTCTGTATAGTCTATTTGCAGGAAAACTGTCATTTTTGGAATTTGATAATTCCTTTGCTATCGTTGACTTACAAAAATGCCGTGAGCTCCATAACTGTCATGGTTCCCGTTCCCACTCTCACTCTATTGTGTGCTGTAAGATTGGGGACGGAAACCAACTAGTTAAGCATAAAATAGTTCTACTTTCGGCTTTCGTTCAGTAGGTCAGTAATTTCTCTACAGAAGTATGCATGTAATTACATTAATCTACTATTGATGTATGTCTTATATGTGACTTTTTGACGTGATATGTAAATCAGTGTTAAGGTTTATATCATAACGCGTATCGATCGATACTATCGGCTAGAGCTATATATTAGTTGGATAAATTCTAAAAATAGAATGTGGGGTTTTCCCGTCGAAGTGCAGAGAACAGAACGGCGGTACACATAAATTTGCGAAGAAATAACAGTTATTGTGAAGTTAGCAATTATTATGTTGGTTAACAGTGTTAAGGATATTTTGATGTTAAGACAGAAGGATCGTAATGGAACTGATGAAATCGTGCGATGTCGGTATGTTCCGTAGCGAGATCGGCAAATATCGCCGTATAACGGCTCGTTTCCGAATAGCTATAATTTTTTACAATACACTTTTACTTTCACTTCAAAACCTGTCATATAGTCCAACATCATGATATTAAGTTTTAATATAATTCACATACCAATTATATAGATTTTGAAAAAAATCTTAAACTACGATTAATCAATCGATAGTGGTTTATGTCAGTTTATTTCTATTATCGATAGCAATTTTGTTCCGAGTTTGGAACTAAAAACATGGAAAATCGAAAAACTCCTCAAAACCAGATTATCACTAAAAGAATTATATAGGTCGATTTTAATTCGTTTCTAACACTGTAGTGTGCATTTAAAGTGATATGTGGTCATAATCAAGATATATTATTAAAATGGAGCGTCTTGAAGAGCTTTTCGGTATGTATTCAATCAGTAAATACGTCAGCAACAATGCTTATTTTGGTACCGATGGATTCGGAAAAAATATAGGCTGGATAATAGGCTACATAAAAACTCGAAACATCTGATAACTTAGATAACCATCATGCTAGGTTGATGGAATTTCACACATGAATATCAGAATATGTACATAAATAGATGGCAATATTGAGATGGTGTATGTTAATTCCTAAGCATGAATATCCATCAACTGTACAGTTCCTAATTTAGGATTTCTCCTAACAGTCATTGTGGTGTTGCCAGTGGCAGTGACTTAATTGTCTCATATGAAAAAAAATCAAATTTCGACAGTACTTTCAGTACTTTGATTGTTCATCTAGAACGTTGTTTAAGCTTGAAAACGGTATACAACTTGCCTATGTACACTTAGAGGTAAGTAATAACTGAATGAAGTGCACAAAATGGTGCTTTTTTCGGTGTTATGTTGTTTCATTTAAAAATGACTATTTTTTCATAACAAACTAGAATACTTTGCTTGTGTATTTCACTTCATATGCATGTGTTATCATATTAACAATTGATTTAAGTTGAATATATGTTTTGTTTCATCAATTTTCGACAAAAGTAAAAAAATGGCTTCGGTTTAAGTAAAAGTAGTGACTTGTTCTAAGTTTTGCCAAATTATGTCAATTTATGTTTAACAGCATTTAGATATACTTGCAGTATTAGAAATTATCATGATTTATAGCTTATGTTGCAGTTTTATATGCCTATAAAACAAATCAAACTCATCCAATGAACTTCTCTTCATAGGTAATGTGTATTATTGTGTCATTTCAGGCCACTGCAGAGGGTCATATTATGTAGTGTCCACAACACAGCTCCCCACACTCCACTAAGCAGGAGATACAGATCAAGGCATGTTGCTATATAAGATGCCTTTGGCACATGTTTCCACATATAAAGTGCTGCAATCATATGCCTTTTAGTTTCATCACAATTTATTAAAAGCTTTGTCCGCAATGGTGTAGTGTCCGCAACGCAAACATAAAATAGGCTTCTTATTATGAAATTCTTCAAGTTTTTTAGGATGTTTTTGTTTCAACACCTTTGTTTTGATTACATTAATGAAAAAATATTAGAGAAATGCCAATGAATAATTTACTTTTCTGACCGAAATGACATAACAATGAAATTTGTGTACTTTTCACATGGTCTGAAAGAGATATTTGATACTTTTTATCAATCTTAGTATTTATATATATTGAAAGTAGAGGGATTGCTTAAAAATATGAAAACAAAATTAAAGATATGTGATTTTTCTGAGACAAAAAAATGACTGACACATTTTTATGAATTATTGTTGCGTTGCGGACACTACATGATTGTATTAATTTTTCATATGCTATTATTAAGTCTAATTATTGCAACAATTATGGATAATGACCAAAACATAAGAAATGTATATCCTGGAAAGCAGAAATAGAAAGAAACAACCATTACAGATAGATTTAAAAAGATAAGGGCCAAATAAAATGAGACACAGAAAATCACAAACTTGGAAAGGAGAAGGACCAAATTAGGAAGAAACAGCAACATCAGAAGTTGTGAAAGAGGGCAAAAAATAGCAGAACACTATTGGCTGAAATATCAGCAAATAAAGAGATGAAATGGTTAAGTACAGAGCAAAGAAAAGAGATGAAAAACAAATGATATAATGATGAGTAAAATGGTCAAAGACAAAACAAAAGCTACATCAGCACTAGCAAATATAGGTAACTCGGTAATGAACGGAAGGTTAATAAAGTGTTGCGAATGAAGGAAAGGTGCATGAGAATTAAACTTAAGGAACATAGTTATACATATTTCTTAAACATTGACAAGTGAAAATAACAACAGATATGACAAATTATGTATTATGTATCCAGAACATCTGAAATGAGCAAAGGAATCTTTTCTACACAATGCAGCAAATGGAGACAGGATAGAAATTTACCCAGTTACTTAGGGTCAGAAATTTATTGATAAGATGTACAGTAATTTCTTTTCAGGTTACTTATTTTCCAAAAATGTGTTATGAACAAACAACTCTTTTTATTCCAAATTTTTGTTTGTAACATAATGATGTTATTTATCATTATTACTTTGATACTACATACCAGTATATTTCCTGAATTTCATTTTTAATATAATGATATTGTTATTATTATTACATTGATACTTCATATGTATATATATATATGTCCATCTATGACTAATAAATTTTTTAAACTTCTCTACCATTCACTTTCACAAACATTCCTTGTAACAGCTGTTCTGTCTACAACTATCTTACAACTCTTACTTCTGACTTTCAACACTTACTCTAAATTTTACTATCAACTCCTTACACCTAACTCACCACTGTAACACATTACACAGACCCACTCTCAAAATTATACCACAATCATTCAATCTCTCATCTTCCAATCCTACCACTTATTAATTTCCATTCAAATATATCTGTCCTTCTTAATTATTGTACTCATTTTGTCATTTATTACTTACCTAATTTTCATTTAGGCAAGGGATCAAAGATAATTAATTAGATTATAGAATTACATGTTATGTTGGTGAGACTGAACATTGTTAAATATAATATGTGTGAACTACTTATCAATGAGTATCTTTATAAAGATACTACATGTAATTAACTAATCAGATCAAAACATAATATATCTAACATTTATTAACTGACACAATTACTTAACATTATAATTGTATCTTACTCAAACTTAAGGTATATAAAGATACATAGTACTTATTTATAGAAATATCACTAATTTTTATCATTCTGTCATATATATATATATATATATATATATATGATAGGATATATTTTCCTTATATTCTAAGACATTATAATATACAATTATAAATTAACATCATTGATATTTATGTAACTAGACTTTAAAAGAACAATTATGTAGTGTCCAAAACAAAGCCGTGTGCTGTAAATGAACCCATCTTACAAATAAACATCTTTAAACAGGCAACTTAGTGTTTTCTTACTTTCACCTACAGTCCTTACAGTATGATGTTATTGGAGGCATTTCTAAATAGTTCTAGGTATAAAGTTGTAAAATCTATTTAAAGGTGGTGACAATTATTTGGTACATTTTGGATAAAGTTTTGACTCATTAAAACTTGGTTAATAATTTCTTTGCAATAATATTTTTTTCTGAAATATGTATGCTTAGGATCACTCTTGCTCAAAAACATGCCAATTTGGGATATATAGATTCTGTTTTAAGCACTTTCTGCATGTAACAATTGATACATGTATAGTGTCAGCAACGGGTGTACATGGCGTTATAAATCAGGTGATATTTTTCTTAAGACAGCTGATACAGTAAAACCACTTAAGAACAATGTGGACTGGACATATACCTGTGCAACAAAAGTGTTAATTTCATGGTACATAATACTTCATTTTTGGTCAAAAGTGGAACACTTTGGGGACAAATATAGTGAAAATGGCGATAAGCCGACCAGAATATACTTAGATTCAGAACGACTATAGAGAACGGCTATACACAGTACTTAATAAACCACGTTATAACCTGAGCTGGTGTTGTTATATTACAAGTAACTCATCTTCCTTATATATATATCAAAATACTTCTAGATGTTCATATATTTAAAATAATGATAATCAACTACTGACTATTTTACTATGAAAAATGTAGTGGCCTGATAATGGCTGGAGACATCAATTGTCAATTTTATCTGGGATTGGGTCTATAGTCATGTTCTTCAGTGATAAGGCATATTGAAGGCTCGTCATGAAGTTCTGTAGAAAAGTTCAGACTTGTAACAATCGAAGCTGGAGACTGTTATTTCAGCTCCTTCCTAATGACCTGCTCATTGGTCGAGCGTCATAAAGAGAAATGGTTTGCTGAAACTATACCACGTTTAACCCTCACAAATGACCCATCATGGGGTTAGTCAAAAATCCTTGTGGACAAACTGAGAGAGTGCATGAACATTAGCAGACTTCTGTCATAAGTTTCTTTGGGGGAGAGGTAACACTTTCTGCAAACTGATGCTGATTCTGAATGTTTTTGTGCTATAGAATTCATTGTCATTATTTCAAACTAATCTTAACCAGGTAGTTCAATCTCTACACAGAGTTGTCTTTCCCGCTACACTCACACTATGTGTGAATTGGAAAGGATAGACAGCTCTGGGTAGAGATTGCTGGTAGCTTTATATATTCATGTTTTGTTTTTATTTCTTTATATCGATTTCAACAGTCATAATGACTTGTAAGGCGGACAGTTCACCTAACCATTGTCCCTAAGAAGAACCAGTACTAGACTACCCATCCTGCGTAAGCAACGGCCTACTTTCTCACATGAAGAGACATAGTCGGTAGCGGCGCTCAAACCTCAAGTCAACGACCTTAACCACTCGACCACGGAGGGGGTATATATATGCATGACATGCCACATAAACAATACATTTCGTATGTATTGATGTATAAACAAAAGTAACCCAAATTAAATTTAAACGACATTTGATATACTGATTTATACTGATATTTTGTAAAATAACTGGCAAAATATGTACCGATGAAAATTTATTGGTGAAATTCGGACAAAACGCCTAATTATTGTACCCAACATCGTGCTGCTTAAAAGTTCGCTTTTAGAAGTGCACTCAAATATGTTTTCATTTAAAACCCGGCATAATTTATTTTTGTTATCATAAAGCTATCTTACCTCCTTGGACTCCATAACAGCTTGGTTAAAAAAACTGCCGCACAAAAAGATAATACGTTTAACTAAATAGTGTGATTATATAGATGTAGCTGGTATATTTCCTCAATTAAGTAGTTGGATCTAGGTATATTTCAAATCATTTTATCGTAACCACGTGGAAAGAGTAAGTATATAAACAAGTGCATGTCGGTAAAATACATGACATATTCAAATGCGTAGACTTAAACCCGCGTATCTGCTGTTAGCCAATGAATAGCGTGCCTGTGTTGCTGTTTTACATATCCTGTTTCCGTAAAAATAGTTCTACATTGGGTTTTCGTTAGATGGGTCAGTAATTTCTAAACATGTATGCGTGCATACAATAAACTACCATGGATGTATGTGTTTTTTATTTGAGTGACCCTGATTGTGTTAAATGCAGTGATGTACTGTTGTGTTAACAAACAGAAGTATCGATGTTGATATTTACTGTTACTTATGTGTTCGTCACTTGTTCGTGTATAATAAAGAGTTTTAATGTAATTTCACTAATTGTCTTTGATTAATATGCTGTCAAACTTTCCAATGATTTATTTTTTTAATGCTAAGAGACTAGTAAAGCGTATACGTCCTTCGCATATGATTTCTTTCTTTTTTAATGCTTGTATGGTTGATGTATATATACTGGTTAATATATATCTTATGGTTAATGTATATCTACTAGTAAATGTATATCTACTGGTTAATGTATATCTACTGGTTAATGTATATATTATGGTTAATGTATATCTTATGGTTAATGTATATCTACTGGTTAATGTATATCTACTGATTAATGTATATCTACTTGTTAATGAATATCTACTGGTTAATGTATATCTACTGGTTAATGTATATCTACTGGTAAATGTATATCTTATGGTTAATGTATATCTACTGGTTAATGTATATCTTATGGTTAATGTATATCTACTGGTTAATGTATATCTACTGGTTAATGTATATCTACTAGTTAATGTATATCTACTGGTTAATGTATATCTACTAGTTAATGTCTATCTTCTGGTTAATGTACATCTACTGGTTAATGTATATCTACTGGTTAATGTATATCTTATGGTTAATGTATATCTTATGGTTAATTTATATCTACTGGTTGGTGTTTACCTACTGATTAATGCATATCTACTGATTAATGTATATCTTATGGTTAATGTATATCTACTGGTTGGTGTATACCTACTGATTAATGTATATCTACTGGTTAATGTATATCTACTGATTAATGTATATCTTATGGTTAATGTATATCTACTGATTAATGTATATCTACTGATTAATGTATATCTTATGGTTAGTGTATGTTGGAACTTTCATGAGTAGTTCAGGTAAGGCAGCATCTGTACCAATGTGTTTATTGGTCAAAGGTGACATCACTTGAACGCTAATATATAAATATCACATCCCACATAGGGTGATAGAACGTAATGTTCACCCGAGACAAGTAATGTCGACCGAGGCGTTAGCCGAGGTTGACATTACTTTGTCAAGGGTGAACATTACGTTCTATCACCCTATGTGGGATGTGATATTTATTTTATTATACCGAACAAAAAAACAATTAAGAAAGACACTAAATTCAACAAACATGTTAACAAATATAACGAAAACTATAATAGAAATTGAAACGAAGCTTCTTTCTGACACCATAGTTACTTTTGCTGTCAAAATGTCTACTGCAAAACCGGATGTCAAACTACATGTATATTCTACTAAAGTGCCTAAAGTGTCTAGACAAGGTTAGTATTCGATACGACAGAGATGGATTAAAATCCGACACCCGGTAAAATCGCGTGAGCGCGTGAGGGCAGTTTCGTTATGGCAAGCGGGCCGAAATGTAATGTCAGAGGGTAACATTACGGAGTGTCACCCTCTGACGTCACATAAGACTATAGAGTAAATAAGTCACGTGAGGTATAATAAAAGAAATTGCACAAGCTGTATTAACCTCATCTAGATGTGGACATAACATTCCGCAATAGACAATGATCCTATCAAACCAGTGGTATTTTACAATTTGGTGGATTTCCTTAAACAGTAAAACCATTCAGTCAAACCACTCAGTGGTTTTCCAAGAATAATTGAGATTCTGTTCAATCAATAGATCCTAATGGCAATGGGACCTATAAATTAGTATATAGTATTTATATAAAAAGATATGTTCTGTTCATTTAATAAAGTTTACCTAGTAGATAACAAGAAAACATTGTTCCTTATGAGCGTTATACGCTGCTTAAAATACTAACAATGAGCATGGAACGGATACAGTAAATTGTCAGTCTGTATAGAATTTAATTGATATGGAACAATGATTTTCTTAGTGTTTGCTATTTTCTGACTTTTCACTTGACACTGCATACTGATTTTCATACAAATTATGAACAATTGAATTTCTGTTGGGTAGTACAATAGTGAATAGTTTGTTTAAACACAAAATCAGACTTTATTAAACTGTAATTTGTTCTTGTTTCGCTAATATATATTTAAAGGATGATTGTGTAAAATACAAGTTTAACACCCAAAAATAGAGCCACAACAGGACAAATTTGTGATATTTTATCAGTAAGTAACTAAACTACTACAAAAATAGTTACAAGTGAGTTTGTGAAGAAGGAATATATGTGTTAACCTGATGCTTGGCTGAATTTAAGTTTTCAACCTATATACATGAAACATATGTATCATTATCACTGTGTGCATGGTAGAACTGACGCAAAAAATCAACAGTGTTTACAAGATGGCGGACGCATAAATGTTGTGAGGTAGGTGTCGTTTGTTTTTGGTCCAAACTTTTTAAATACGACGTCCTCTACACAATAATATACATGAGATGAAAGAACTTTAAAAAATCTAAAAGCTTTAAAACATCTACTACAAGGGATTTTAATGAGGAAATAATAGATATACGAGAGGAGCTTTACAGTCTCCATACACGTGGACAAGTATTTTTGTCGATCCATTCATTTTTACGGAATAATCGTCGGTTTTGTTCAGTTTCCTCGCTTCGTTTTTCAAAAAACTCAACACGTGATGTTCAGACACTGATTTTGTGAAAACGGCGTGGTTTGATAAAAAACGATTATTAGCCGCCGATTGCCGTTTTAAAGTTATTTCATCTCATGTATATTTTTGTGTAGAGTACGTCGTATTTAAAAAGTTTGGACCAAAAACAAACGACACCTACCTCACAACATTTATGCGTCCGCCATCTTGTAAACACCGTTGATTTTCTGCGTACAGTGCTACCACACAGTGATTATACAATGTTGTTTCTTGTTAAGTTGAATGATAATTATTTCATAAATAATGAGCTACAGATAAGCTTTCTAATCTGCACTGATGATGTTAAATACTGGTAAAATAATATGATGTCAAATTGTTTAGTATTCATATTTTAATTAAAAATTAAAGAATAATTGTGAATTATTAACTGTTTTGCTGAGATTATCTTTGTTGACATTGCAACTACTGATAGGATTTCAATGAAACTTCAGAGAAGTGATCAGTAGTAAGCCTAGTTGTGCATGCTTAAACCATTTTTCGTTTGGATTAATTCTAATTGAGTTAAAGCTCTTTGTTTTTTTATACAGTATATACAATAGGCAAATTTTGTTCAGACTATTTCTCATTAACTACTGAAAGGTATTCAATGAAACTTCACAGAAGTAACCAGTAGTGAGCTTTGTTGTACATGCATTAAGTATGTCTTGTTTAGTTAAAATTGTACCGAGTTGTGGCCCTTTGTTGTTTTTACACAAGTTGTGCATGTCCACAATAGGTTTTGTCCAAGTCAATTTTAATGAGTTATATGGCCCTTTGTTATTTTTTTACATAATGAGTATTTAGAAATTGGTCTGGATATTGCTAAGCAACAATTTACAGGTATTAAAAAATAAAATGTGCTATATTTCCCTTTGTAAAATGTAACAACAACTGTGTCTTGGTGGCATGTGGGGGTTTTCATCACCTTTAGTGCTAGTTCTAGTGTCAGTAGCATTAATTAAATGTTTGTTTTCCTTCATGAAGCCCTCCCAAAAGTATGTATAAGTGATAAGTTAGAAATGTTGTTCCGCTCAATTTAACACAATGAAATTCTCAATGTTTGTGAATTTATACTTTGTATAAACATTATTGATATTCTTGTCTTGTTAAAAAAGTTATATATTGTCTACAAAAAGCAATGAGTCATTGATAGAACATTAGGGGTTCTCATCTTTGCTTCGCTTATATTTACAACGATTGTTGACAACAACGATCGTATTTCGATTTCCGGTCTATTTTTAATATCAAAACGAGTCTAAATTATCTAAGATAAAACTGAAAATTTCCTTAAGGTTAATGTATCGGTTCTGGGTTTATGTGCTAACTTGAGAACGTACAAAAATATTTTAAGTTACAAAGATTAAATATCTTACTTTAATACTAAGCAACAAAAAATCCTAACCGAAAGCGCAAATTAGCGCTTTATTGCGATAAAAGGCTCGGTCACAACCCACCGTGCATGTTTTAAGTCCATATGTTTGTGGGGCGACCACGCCCGCCACGTTTTTCTGACAACATAGGAAGGGGGTGGCAAGAGTAGGGAAGAAGTATGTACATGCACGTTACTCGCACGGCGTTACTGTTTTGTCGCTACAAAAAGTGGTGTATACCTGTACGAAATCCGTTCCTAAAAATGTCCTAAACGTTACAAATAATAGCTGATATTCAAATGTCAGTGTTGAGTCTCAGACCAGGAGATTTACTCCTTTAGGCTCCAGAATTGAGATTTCAGTGTGGCACTTGGTGCTGAATATGAATGTTTCTTTTCAGTCTCTTATTTTAGGTGTCAATCTCATATTTTCAAAATGTTAGTATTGGTTCTGAGGCCTGAGTTTATTATCAGACAGATGCAGTAAGTTCTTACTTTGCAAGCTGATAAAAACTAGAGAACAAGCTCTCTACAACATAAACTGTCTCATTAAGACACTGATGAGGACATGTATTTTGATTGGAGGCATGAGTTATAATGTTTGTAAGAATTAGTAATATACATTTGTACATGTACAACGTAATTAATAAAGAAATCAGATATGTGTAAGTCCATTTAATGAGACATATACGTTTTGAGATTAAAGTATTGCTCATGATTTCTGTTCACAATGTTTACTTACAGATTGGTATAAAGGGACAGGAATATGCATCAACCAGTCTGGATTTTGTTTTGTTGTCTGCTGTGGACAAGGTTGGAACCAGTCACACTATTGATTGATAGTGAGTTTCTTTATTATAATTACTGAACCCCTCGAGTAGGTATCACTTGTTTCAAGTATTTATTGTGTTGTTGCCAACAAATCTTGATGGCAGTGGTAAAAAATGAGTTTTCACAAGGTTTTCCTGCAATTTACCCTGGTGACCTAATTATTGACCCTAGATGACCCAATTTTGAATTTTTTCAAGATATCATTTAGACAAACATTCTGACAAAGTTTATGAAGATCCAATCAAAACAGTGACCTCGAGAGTGTTCACAAGGTTTTCATTTAAGTTGACCTCGTTTTAAATGACCCATTATCGAACTCATCAAATATTTTGTCAATACAAACATTCTGACCCAGTATGCAAAAATCTAACTAAAATGTGGCTTAGCTCCATTGTGTTCACAAGTCAAGTGTTGACACCATGACAACGGACAAAGACCGATCACAAAAGCTCACTTTGTGCTCATGAGAGATTTTTTGTATATGTCGTGGTAATAAATACAAACATGTACAATGGATATCAAATTTTATAACAGAGTCTATGAATACTGCAATTAGACAACATGAATATTTTTTCAAACTTGTTTCATTTTAATCAAAAATGTATGCAGGTTACAAATTATCTAACGCATCTTAGAATCAGCTAATAAAAATAGAATCACTGACTTTTTCGTTGGTTGTGGCTGTTGTTACTGGTTTAAAACTATCCGTTTACTAAAATGTGTGTTGACTAGCCTAAAGTAATTGTTAATACAACACAGGTCAGTAAATAACATAAGCCAATTCATTAAATAACGTTACAATATTCATATGAGAAGTTTCACTTCAACGTAAAATAAAAAAAAACTAAATTGATTAGGTACCCTTTTTAGCTCACCAGAGCACAAAGTGCTCATGGTGAGCTATTGTGATCGCGTGATGTCCGTCGTCCGTGCGTGCATTCGTGTTTCAACATTTGTTTTAAACAACATCTCCTTCTTAAGCAGTTTGCCAATTTCAACGAAACTTTACAGGGGTGTTCCTTGCATGAAGCTCTGCCAAAGTTGTTAAAAAAATCATTAAAAACTCTGGTTGCCATGGTAACCAGTCGGAAAAACTTTTAAAAAATTCTTGTCCGAAATCACATGACCTAGAGCTAAGATATTTGGTGTGTAGAATTTTCTAGTGGACCTCTACCATGTTTATTCAAATCATGGCCCTTGGGTCAAAATTAGCTCTGCCCCCGGGATAACTTGATTTTACATAGACTTGTATAGGGAAATTAAAAAAACTACAATGCCTAGTGCTTAGATAGTTTGTATGTAGTATTTTCCAGTGGACCTCTACCAAGTTCGTCGAAATTATTACCCCAAATTGGCCCCGCCATAGAATTTATTCTATTTTAAATAAGCTTATATAGGAATTTTTTAAAAATCTTCTCGTCTGAACCCGTATGGCATAGAGCTTAGATATTTGTGTAGCATTGTCTAGTGGACCTCTAACAAGTTTGGTCAAATTATGGCACTGGTATAGAAATTATCCCCGTCCCCGGGTCACTTGATTTTACATTTGCTCGTGATGTTTTTCTCTCAGTCTTTTTTTCTGGTGAGCGATATAGGGCCATTATGGCCCTCTTGTTATTTAAGAAATCAACAAAAATCAACAAAAAATAAAGATAATGTCACCGTCGTTTTTTTTCTGTCTATCCGCCGTTGAACGTTACTGAGCGCCCATGTTGTTGACGCGCAAAACGCATTGGACGTTCAATACATGACGACACTACACACAACATTTTAAAATGATAAAAACATAAAGGCACAATTTCTCACCAACATCAGACAATGTTTTGTGTGTTGGTCTTGTTACAAATGGCTAACTCATAGTCCAGCGTACAGCTGATGTGGGGGAGACATATGTTTTCATTTCGAAAACAATCATCCACCGTGGACATTGTTTTGCTTATCACAATTTATTTATGCTTTTATATTTCATTTCAGTTAATCTCGATGACATCACTTGTTCTAGTGAGAATCAAGCTGGTGTTGATCCAACTTCAATATCTTACAGTGGACCTGACAACAACATTGGTAAGTAATCATTTATACATAGTTTATGATTTATGCAAAGAAATATGATTTGTACATAGAATATGATTTATACATAGACTATGATTTATACATACAATAGCATTTATACATACAATAGCATTTATACATATAGAATTTATACATATAGAATCCATACAAAGAATATGATTTAAACATATAGAATGTGATTTATACATGGAATATGATTTATACAATTACATGTATGTAATAATAGACTAGAACCATGTAGTGATAGACTAGGACCATATAGACAAGGACCATGTAGTGATAGACTAGTGCCATTGAATAAAAGACTAGAACCATGTAATAAAAGTCTAGATCCATGTATTGATAGTCTAGGACCATGTAGTGAAAGATTATGACCATGTAATAATAGACTAGAACCATGTAATAATAGACTAGAACCATCTAGTGATAGAATAGAACCATGTAGCGATAGACTAGGACCATGTAGTGATAGGCTAGGACCATGTAGTGATAGGCTAGGACGTGTAATAATATACTACGACCATGTAGTGATAGGCTAGGACCATGTAGTGATAGACTAGGACCATGAAGTGATAGACTAGAACCACGTAGTGATAGACTAGGACCATGTAGTGATAGACTAGGACCATATAGACTAGGACCATATTGACTAGGACCATGTAATTATAGACTAGGACCATATAGACTAGGACCATGTAGTGATAGACTAGGACCATATAGACTAGGACCATGTAGTGACAGACTATGACCATATAGACTTGGACCATGTAGTGATAGACTATGACCATATAGACTAGGACCATGTAGTGATAGACTTGGACCATGTAGTAATAGACTAGGATAATCTAGTGATATACTAGGACCATGTAGTAATAGACTAGAACCATGTAGTGATAGACTAGACCATGTAGTGGTAGACTAGGACCATGTAGTAATAGTAATAAATGACTAAGACCATGTAATAATAGACTAGTACCATATAGACTATGACCATACAGACTAGGACCATGTAGTGATAGACTAGAACCATGTAGTGATAGACTAGGGCCATGTAGTGATAGACTCATACCATATAGACTAGGATCATGTAGTGATAGACTAGAACCATGTAGTGATAGACTAGGACCATGAAGTGATAGACTAGGACAATGAAGTGATAGACTAGGACCATGTAGTGATAGACTAGAACCATGTAGTGATAGACTAGGACCATGTAGTGATAGACTCAGACCATATAGACTAGGACCATGTAGTGATAGACTAGGACCATATAGACTAGGACCATGTAGTGATAGACTAGGCAATGTAGTGATAGACTAGGACCATGTAGTGATAGACTAGAACCATGTAGTGATAGACTAGGACCATGTAGTGATAGACTACGACCATGTAGTGATAGACTAGGACCATGTAATGATAGACTATGACAAAATGATATTTTGGCATCCAGTTATAAATTTGAAAAAAAAGATTAGATTTAATGATGTAAAATTAGGATTAATGTAAAAAGTTAAAAGACTGAAGTACAATATTCACAAATATATTAGAAACTATAAGTATATAGATAAAGGTTAATGTACATGTAGTTGTAAACTGTACCTATCTTAGTGTCTATGTCCAGGTAGAATACTTATATTTTTCATGACTTTTCCAAACGCTCCAAAATACTAATGAATTGCTATTTTAAGAAAAGGTGAAAAATGAATGTGCAGTGTTACCTTTAAGACACTATACTATACTCACTAATTTTGTTGTAAAACATGTGATCTTTTATACACTTGATAATGTAAGTTACTAAACTTCTGATGATTAACCTAAATGTTTAATGCCAGACCATTTAATGTTTATTGATTTTTCTTTAAAGATCACTCCTACTTATGTGAAAACTTCAAGTATATGTTTAAATGCTGTGGAAGAATAAGCCAATGGAAATTTTATGCAGCCAAAACAGGGACTTTACAACTGCAGGTTTGGAGAAGAACTGCCACTCAAGTCTATGAAATGATCGGAGAAAACTATTGTCAGATTACAAGTAATCATTAAAGCATGTATATATACTTATGGAGAAAACTATTGTCAGATTACAAGTAATCATTAAAGCATGTATATATACTTATGGAGAAAACTATTGTCAGATTACAAGTAATCATTAAAGCATGTATATATACTTATGGAGAAAACTATTGTCAGATTACAAGTAATCATTAAAGCATGTATATATACTTATGGAGAAAACTATTGTCAGATTACAAGTAATCATTGAAGCATGTATATATACTTATGGAGAAAACTATTGTCAGATTACAAGTAATCATTAAAGCATGTATATATACTTATGGAGAAAACTATTGTCAGATTACAAGTAATCATTAAAGCATGTATATATACTTATGGAGAAAACTATTGTCAGATTACAAGTAATCATTAAAGCATGTATATATACTTATGGAGAAAACTATTGTCAGATTACAAGTAATCATTGAAGCATGTATATATACTTATGGACAAAAGTATTGTCTGGGTTGGGGTTTCAATGATTATTTTAAGACCAACAAAGCTACAGCTTCAATGCTTGTTTGAGATCAATAACTCAAGAAATATTTCATGGATTCCATGGTTTTATATTTTACAATGAGGTGTGTAAAAATACAGGTCAAGTTCGATATCCAGTAAAATCAAAACATTTTCACAGGAGTAATTGCCCCTTTTTGACTTCAATCTTACTTTACTGTAATGATAATTTCTAATGATATTTATTTCTATGAATAAACCATGAACTACAATAAGAGATTAATCACTAAGATTTTATAGAATAATCATGATCATAATGAAATTGAAAACTAAAGACACAGTTTACCTTACTGGAAATTTCTAGTCCTGGATATAATACCATTATCTCCTTTGTTAAAAATTTATATAGTGTATTCTAAATGGTCACAGACATACAGTAAATCCAGTATTATTTGCGATGTTTTTATTTTCGCTAATATTCGCAAATAGAAGGCTTTGCGAATTCATAAATCCATGTAAATTTATTCATATAACGTAATTACTAATCGAAGATCATTGTCCGTAACTTTCTTTATTAAATGTGTAGATAGACTGATAAATAAATAGACCATATGTCAGTACCTAGGTATATTAAATTTTGCCTCTTTGTAAAGGAAATAATTAAAAAGTTAAACAATTAGTATACACATTTAGTGTAAATGCAACTATCAGCACATAAATACGGGTGTACACTTGTATCCTAAAACCAAAAATAGAATTTGTTTACGGAAATAGCATGTAGTTTTCTTTTTTAATGGTTTAATTAATATAACATGGTAAGATATCGTAGATTTTTCACTTTTATGTACAGTTGTGCAGTTCTTGTCGGAAAAGTAGTTTATTTGTAATGTTTTGAAAGAAAAAGCACTACAGATATGTATGCATAAGGGAGAAAACTCGTACATTTCAAAAATAGAAAACTAGCAAAAATAGCATATTCGTTCACGGAAATAGCTTGTAATTTTATTGTTTAAGATATTTGTTGGTATAAAACTGTTAATTATCGTAGCTTTTTCAATTTTATATACACTATTGCAGTTTTGGTCGAAATATTTAGTTAGTTTGTGATGTTTTTGATGGAAAAAAAACACGCAGTTCATAAATAAAAGTAATCATGAGCAAGGACTTATATACATAATATAAGTCCTTGTCATGAGGGAGATAACTCGTACATTTCAAAAATAGAAAACTAGCAAAAATAGATTATTTTCATTGTAAGTTAGGTATATTAACTTATTTAATTATTTTATTTTTAATTTGTATTCAAGAAAGACATATAACTAGCGATAAATAGATGTACATAATTAACATTATAGTTGCTATGGCAAAAATAGATTTGAGGTCATGGAAACTAGCAAACCATACAATTCTATTTTTATATGTTTAATTAATATAACGATGCTGTCACAAATAACTTACCAAGAGCGTTCAGTTACATTATGGATGTCCATATCATTGAGAACTTAGAACAAAATGTTACAATCAGCACACGTGTGAAATCCAATCAGGCAAACATGTGTTTGTTGTCGCGCCTATTAGGGATCAACCTGATGCCGAAAAAAGACAGCAATTAAAATAATGAAAACATTAATAGAATTAAATTTGATTTTAAATAATAACGAAAGACGTATTATTATTGTGGTTCTTAAAAACGAATAAGTACAAATTATCAGTCTCTTAAGCTTCAAGTGTCAATACAAACCACATCTCATACAGAAAATTACTCCAATACTCTTTTTTACAACACGTTCTTACATATTCTTTTTCTTCTCATAAAAATTTCCCCAACTATCAAACATTCAAATTTTCGTTTGATTATTCATTTATATATTTTTTCATCAGTTGTATGCAATAACACGTTTATTATCAAATTTCTTATTTTTCAATCTATGTATTATATAATAATAACTCTATATGTTGTACCTTGTACCTGGGTGTAGTAAAGGTATGTTCTGTTCTGATAAATTCCTTAACAATAGTAGACAGACTTGTTTGGAAATAAAACTGATTATAATGGCTGCTGAGACTACGGACGGAGGTATGAACTATAACAATAACACTATTTGTTCTCAAAACCAATTCTCTCAATTGCTCAACTTGGACAATAGGCCAAGATGGCGCCGGTCAATTAAACTTTACACAAAACGAAGATGTGTTTACTAATGATAATGAATGGCGAAAGTTAACCAACCAAAAGAAACGCCAAAAAATCAGTTCTGATGATAGTACGAACATTGATTGTTATAGATCTTTGAATATAGACGACAAACTCTCTGTATTATTCGCCAATAACAATACTAAGATGTCTGATATAGAGATAAAGTTAGATACGTGTTTACAACTACACGACACGGTTCAGTGTCTAGACAAGAAGTTTGACAGTTTCGAATCCAGAATGTTATTGTTGGAGTATAAGTCTCTTGACTTTGAGGCACGCAGTCGGCGAAACAATATCCTGTTTGTTGAGTTTCCCGAAGACAGACATGAAGACTGTCTTGATACCATACAAACATTCATAAATAAAGCGCTTGCGATCACCAAAGAAGTTAGTATAGACAGGTCACATCGTCTAGAGAGATATAAACACGGGTCAACACGTGCTATCATAGTAGCCTTTCGTGACTTCACCGACGTGCAACTGATTATGTCTTCTGCCAAAAGACTGAAGGGTACCAATTACAGTCTAAATCGGGACTACCCTAAAGAGATCGTTAGTGCCAGGAAAAGCTTATGGGAACAATTTAAACTACTCCGATCAAAAAATCCCAACAGCAAAGTTAAATTGGTATACCCCGCAAAACTAGTCATGAATGACAGGGTAATGCATGACTGCTTTCCTCACTGGGACAAAATCATGTCAGGTATAGATAGAAATCGAGCAGTGAGTCGTGACGGAAGGTCATGGACTGTTCCATTCTTTAAAAAAGGGATAAGTAATACAATGACCAAGTACATTACTAAACACGACCTTACATTTGTAGGCCACTGTTGGCCTTTTACATTTGTAGACCACTGTAAAAGGCCTAGCTACGTGGTCCTGAAGTCAGTGCGCAGCACTAGTAACATTATTAAACTGAATTGTGTTTTTCGTGTCCTTAATCTTGCCACTATTTTTTTCAAATAATGCATTGCTCGTGATTTCGGTGCATTTATGTTTTGAAAGGTATATATATCATATGCAATCAAAATCAAATTCTGTTCAAATAATGTTCCTAAGTATGTAGAGGATGTCATGTTATATAACTTAATATAATGAAGCAAATTATTAGATTCTGAAAGTGGCTCAAGTACAGATACTGCTAATGAACGAAGTAATTGAAATTCCATGAAATTACCTGAAATGAAATACATATGAAATTCATTCCAAATATTGAAATAAAATTTTGCAATAATAAAATGCCAAATATCAAAAAATAAAAATGGAAAGGAAAAACGTTCACATGTGTTTCGAACCCATAGCATCTTGACTACCAGGCTTCAAAAGTAAAATGGTTGGCGCCTTTACCGATCGCGCTACGCACTTAGTCTCAGCTATGATGGTCAAATAACTGATATTTATATATTACGGAAACCTACGAAACGTTCCGAAAAGCCACTCACCCTACAAAATGGACTTAGCTGATCTTTGATCATTCACAGGTCGTTGTCGGACTATAGCCGCGTAGTACCGAACAGTATAAACATTACAAAGCACATGACACCAAGACATGATCAACTACGCTCAGATCAGGTGCGGACCTCCACCCCGTCTATGCATACAGCGCAACAAGAATCGTTCGCGAGTCTAGGTCACCCAAACGCCGTTTCAAACAAAGCAGCCACTCACGTGTTCCTTCCAGAAGCTCATCAACGGTTAACCCCATCGCTGACCAAGCAATTCGCCGCCCATGGGACAATTTTGTGACACCACAAAACCCACCCCCGATAGTTGATACCAGCAGTGCTACTTAGAACAGAAGGGGAAATGTCACTGAATTGAACAGTACATGTAGTGCTAAAATTATTAAACAAGACTTGAAACTGTGCTCTTTAAATGTATGTGGGCTTAAACATCGCCTGAATTATCCAGACTTTGTGACTTATATTAATCAATTTGACCTAATGTGTGTTTTAGAAACGAAAACTGATTCAACTGATACTGTTGACATTAATGGTTATGTGTATTTTTCTAAACCTAGATCACAAAATTATAAACGTAAGTCCGGTGGTATTGGCGTGTACGTCCGTGAAAATATTGCTAATCATGTAAACATTCTAAACTCGCATACCGAATATGTATTATAGTCAATCAACAAAAATTTAACCGGTCTTAGTGAAAACATGGTACTCAGAGCTGTTTACATACCCCGGAGAACTCGCGTTTTTTTCAACGCGGACGAAAAGAACAATTTTGAAACGGAGGTAATGTCATTTTCTAGCACATATAAATATTTCTGGCTGGCAGGTGATTTAAATTCTAGAATGTCTGGTTTATCCAATTGTGTACAATTAGACCCCTACATAAGTGAAGCACTTAATATAGATGATTCTACGAGTTCATTTTTTGACAGTCATTTACTATTAGAACAATTAACATTCCCTTTACACCGAATTTCGAAAGATAGAACCATGAATTCACATGGCCTACGGCTAATCGATATCTGTCGCAACAATAATATGTTTGTTTTAAATGTCCGTTGCGGAACTGATCGCGAGATTGGAGCATTTACATTTCGTGATAAATCTACAATTGATTATGTTATTGGATCGCCACACTGTTTTACACTCATACAAACCTTTGATATTTGTGAAACCGATCCTCTTTATTCCGATGGACATAGCGCGCTACTATGGTCGTTAGCCTTACCTATAGGAAATCATAATGTGCATACTACACGCACAGACGACACGTCTGGAATCCCTCATACAAACCCAAAATGGGATACTAAACTAGCCACAACCTTTTCTGACAACACTAATTGCGAACATATCCAACATATAGCCCCCCAAATAAGCGCATACCCTCATTCACAAAACTCTATTGAACATATTACTTATGAGATACAGACACTATATGAAAATGCAGCATCTGCAACATACCCTCACAATGTACGTAAACATACGCGCACTATCTCTAATAATAAAAAGCCATGGTTCGGACGTAAATGTAAACTGTCTAGAGATAATTATCACAGAGCTAAAAACGCATACACAAAAAATAAAACAGAGACAAATAAACTGAATCTTAAAAATGCAAGTAAAAATTATAAAAGGACAATGAACTATTATATAAATGATCACAAGTTTAAAAATTCAGAAAAATTAAGACAAATAAATTGTAGAGACCCAAAAAAATATTGGCAATTCCTAAAACGAATAGCACCGAAATCCAAAGACATGGCATCCCCGACTATCGATAAATTTCATACACATTTTAATGACATTAACAATAGTAATGACGAGGGCGCTAATGATTTCGAATATTTAGAAACAATAAACAACGAATTCTTAGACGCGCCTATTACTGAAGTCGAAGTAAATCGTTGTATAATGAACTTAAAAAACTCTAAAACACCAAGTCCGTCAGATAATATAACAAACGAATACATAAAAACAACCAAAAAGATGATGCTACCAATATACACAAATTTATCCAATGTTATTCTAGAAACAGGTTTTATTCCCAATTCATGGCTGGAAGGATTTATCATTCCGATCTATAAAAACAAAGGCGACCCCACTTATCCGAATAACTACAGACCAATAACAAAATTAAGTTGCTTAGGAAAACTATTTACATCTGTTATTAATCTAAGGTAAGATATTTAGAATTATCTTTAACATGTACCAAAACATCAAATCGTGTATCAAACATAAAGGATCATTTTCCGAGTTTTTTTCGTCAGATATAGGAGTACGTTAAGGCGAAAACCTCTCGCCCTTATTATTCTCTACTTTTCTGAATGATTTGCAGTCCTATCTTGAAACTAATATTACAAATACTTACCATTATCTAGGTGTAACCTTCTCACGTAACGGATCCTTCCTTGAAACCAGAAAATACCTGGTACAGCAATCAAAGAAAGCAATGTTCCTTCTCCTGTCCCGAATTAATTATGCAGACTTACCTGTCGATCTTTCACTTAAACTATTTGATAATACGGTCTTACCTATACTTACCTACGGATCTGAAATATTTGGTTTCAAAAATACTGATATTCTAGAAAATATCCATAGAGACTTCCTTAGAAAAATCACAGGAGCTAGGAAAAGTACTCCCACTTATATGCTATATGGAGAGTTGGGACGTTTTCCTATTGATATTATTATTAAAACACGAATGATATCTTTCTGGAACCGCCTCGTGACTGGTAAAACTAAAAAAATATCCTCTCAAATATATAATTTTATGCTAAATCAAAATTTCCATTACAAATGGATTAATAAAGCAAAAGAAATACTATAGACACATGTGGGAGAAGTAACGTGTGGAACTTTCAACCCCTTCATAATACATCTACATTACATAAACAGATACAACAAACTCTTCTGGATCAATTTAAACAGTCTTGGAATGAACAGTTAAATCAATCAAATAAAAGCAAAATATACCATTCATTTAAAATTTACCACGAGTTCGAAAATTATTTTAAAATACTTAACCAGCGTGAATGTAGAATTTTCTTTAAATTTCGAACCGCCAACCATCGTCTCCCAATAGAAACTGGGCGTTACGACGGAACTTTAATACACAACCGGACGTGTACATTATGCAATACTAACGATATTGGCTCAGAACCACATTTTTTACTACATTGTCCGTACTTCAGTACCGAACGATCCAATTATTTCTTACAAATAAATCCCTTTTTAAACTCAGATGTTAATGTTTCACTCATTTTATGCAATGCCAAAATCCACAAAAACTAAAATATATTTGCAAATTTATGTACTTCATAATGAATAAATTTTGATCATGTACATGCGCTAATACCTCGTTTGTTTTAGAATTTATCATTTGTATGTTAGCTCTCTTGTCTGTTTTTCTGTAACTTAAGTGCACACTTGATATATATACACAATCATGTATGTAGATATATTTGCATATAAAATGTTCTCTTTTCCGTATTGTCAATAACAAATTAATTTATACTAACCATGTAAATATGTATGTTTATTATAACATTATATTCACAAATATCCTTTTTGCATACCTGACCAAACGCTTTGTAAATATGTTTAGCCATTTTCCCCATACTGTATATATGTTATACTTGGGAGAATAAAAGATATGTTGAGTTGATAACTAACTTGGCAAAACTACTTTCTGAATTTAAATTTTCATAAAAATGCATCAATATGCTAAATGTCCGTACGTTACAGTCGTCTTTCTTAAATGATATATAATATACATTCATAATATTTATTTATCTTTCGATAAATATGTCTTAGCTTCCTTTCTTTGAATTGATATCATGTCAGTACAATTATAATCAATCAAAGATGGTTTGCTAAGTATACTTTAACATAAATACTCCGAGTTTGCTATATTCGTGGCCTCAAATCTATTTTTGCCAAACTAACTACAGGTTTCCTTCAAAACATCACAAACGCACACCACTTTCAACCCAAACTGCACTAGAGTATATGAAATTGAAAAATCTATGATAATTTACAATTTCATACTAATAAATCCCTTTAAAAATAAAATTACAAGCTATTTCCGTGAACGAATATGCTATTTTTGCTAGTTTTCTATTTTTGAAATGTACAAGTTTTCTCCCTTATGTATACATATCTGTAGTGCGCAAGTGTTTTTTCATTCAAAACATCACAAATAAACTACTTTTCCGACCAAAACTGCACAAGTGTACATAAAATGTAAAATAATACAATATTATACACATGAATTACCATGAAAACTACACGCTATATTTTTATTCATGAAATTTGTATTTCACAAAATGTATTGTGAATGCATTCTGTCATGTTCTTTGCAAATTAACTTTTTTTTGTTATTTTCAACCCATTCACTAGTAGAATATTACCAAAGACCTATACATGTACATATATGTCTTTGGTAAAATGAACCTTACATGTTTTTTTTTAAAAAAGCAGTTATCATCTCCAGTATTTGTTACATATTTGTAGAAATCTTCTAGTACTTTTTGTACCGGAGTTCATAAGCTAGAAATATTCATTTGGTATTTCAACCTTTTCTTAACAGCAGTTTAAATACTTATTGACAAACAAGAAACAACTACTTACTCTTTTATTATAATTCTGTGAGGTGTACGTTTCTCCCATTATTTTGTCAAGCCTCACACTCACACTATACTGTAAGGATGTTGTATGTTTGTAATATGAATTGCAAGAACACAAGTACTAGTAGTAAGATGTAGATATTTATTAAGCAAGTGTCTAGCTGAGAGTCATGAGTACAGAATAGCTACAGTATATATACTAAACAAATCTTCCAACGCATTTCTATATTTCTTCATATTTTCTTCATTTATCATTTCATTCAAATAAAATTTGCAGAACATATTACACAGCAAGCAATCTAATCAAAACAATGTGTATTGACAAAATTTGTCACATAATTACGCGGCTAATCACCAATAAGCTGTGAAACGCTCGAGTGCGTGCACGATTTGCACGTGCAAATAAATAAATTAAAATCGATATTAACTCATTTGTTAACGTTTATCTATCACTTTAACAATTGATTTTGTGATCAATAGGTCGTAATTATGCCAAGAATCAGCCCCAAAATTCGGCGGTGGGATTGGTCTACTTCAGGCACCGCAGCTAGCAGTAAAGGGCTTTAATCTGTAATGTTACTACTATGTGCAATTTATGGAATAAATGGCAGCTTGTTGGTAAGTAAACAAACAAACATATTAAAGCATGTTTAGCGAAATGTTTGCCACCAAATACAAATGCAATGTTTGTACTTTTTGAGGGAGGGGTGTGAACAACAAATCGTACAAACATTTTTATAAATATAGCCCAGAAACCTGCAGGAACTTACCATAGCGATTCAGCAGGAATGAAACAATGTTCCTATGTATTCTATCCGACGCCTTATTTGGTCAACGCAGAGGAGCCGTTGTTGAGCTCTTGTTATTGCGGTTAGTGGTCATAGCAGATATATACAGTACGTGTGAAAAAATGAGACTTTATTAATCACAGATGACTGACCAAATTTGGATACGATTCGTTGCTGGTTAAGTTTTTTTTAAGTTTTACTTATGCAACCTGTTAACAGATGAGTATGTGATATGTATTAATAATATCAGTTAATTAACAGTCATATTGAATAAATATTCATCATTATATAGAACAGTGCTTTGGAAGTTTTGTTTAGTATATAAGAGATCAATAACAACAACTCATGCATTACTATAATATAAAGATTAGAGACAATATGAGTTGTCTCCCATAATACAACATATACGATGATGTATGCTCATATTGTCATGTATATGTACTGACTTGACTACACTACATGTATATTGCATTTTGTTAATATATTGTGTTGTTCTAATTGCATGGTGAGTGTTAAACACATCAAACAAACAGTGTGTGTGTTGCCTGAGGGGACAACGTTTGGTTTAATAATATTTTGCACAAAGTGCAAAATTAAACACATTTTACAGTTTGTCACTTTTCTATATTCAATACTGTATTGATTGTAACAGGTTTTGACAATTTAATTTTTACAGGTATTACTTGATATAAGTTTAACCCGTTTTATTTATCTATCTATTTATACTATAATTCAAAGTCTTCATGAAATTTGAATTAAGAGCCTTCAGATATTCTGGGTAGGCAAAAACGTAAACTAAAGTTCACACGAATATAAAGTGATTTACAGTAATCAAAATTGATTGAAAGAATTTACTTGAAATATCTGTATGAATTCTGTCACCTATAGGTAAGTTTAACATGTAGTAGAGTGTATATTGTAATGACACAATTGATTGTTATACTTCCAGCTATTTAAATGCAGTAACAACATGTGATGTTGCTGATTGATTGTTATACTTTCAGCTATTAATGCAGTAACAACATGTGATGTTGCTGATTGATTGTTATACTTCCAGCTATTAATGCAGTAACAACATGTGATGTTGCTGATTGATTGTTATACTTCCAGCTATTAATGCAGTAACAACATGTGATGTTGCTGATTGATTGTTATACTTTCAGCTATTAATGCAGTAACAACATGTGATGTTGCCGACGTAGAGAAGATATTAGTAAGGAAAGGTGATTTTATAGGCTGGTGAGTTCATACATAGCAGTAGGATATTTTAAATTTGATCTGATTGACATTCAGTCTGGTATTAATTTCAATATTTTCCTTATCTATCATCTGAAGGATGAGATAACCTTAAAGTATAAAGGCTGTATGATGAAGGTATAAGTGTTGTGCCGAGTTATATTAGTCTTGTCTATATTTAGACAACTATGCCCTATTGTTAACTTATCAAGTTGGTATAAATATATATCTTCTGACCTACAGATACATCAGGTATATTTTCAAACTCAAGTAACTCCTAGCTTTATATCTGTAATAGTTTTGTCACAGAAATAAGGTATTCTGTCACATAGTACACATCTTGTTTTCTCCTTTTTGTCCACTTATGACCTCAGACCTAACCCTGTTGCTTACACATTGTTTCAAATTCTCTGAAGAACCATTGACAAAACCTTAAAACATATGTGCACATATTTAAGATACTGTACAAACTAATATTATAAAGGTGTTATAAGGTATTGTTAGGTACATTTAACTTTTATTGCCAAATGTTATAGGGTTTATTCACACAAGACTTTGTAATGTAACACTCATTATTTCAGGCATAATAAAGGTAATGAAACTTTGTACTACGAGTCAGCTGGTCAAACTGACAGTACTAAAGAAAACTTATTCCGTCGTCAGAATATTGGTGATCCCTACCCAGGTGATACATTTGATTGGAGTGATGTTGAAGCTTATAATGATAGACTATATGCGATACAAGCAGTGTACCAAGCATGTAAGTGTTCTGTTCAGGCAAAACATATTTAGTTTTTGGTTACCCAGTCTACCATAATTTAAAATTTTGCACTGACCATAGTGTATCATCTTTATCACAGGTGGTAAAAGTTCATAATATTTTCTCATTTTAGTTCTGTTCTTTTAGTTTGTTTATTTTTGTAACTGTAATAGGAGGAGGAAAATAATGTACCTGACCTGGGGCTTGAACCCGCGACCTCCTGCTAGAAAGTCAGATGGTCTACCAGCTGAGCTAATCGGGCTGGTGAAAATCCAAGCCAATTTATGATATAATTTACCACACTGCTACATTATCATTGTTGTTATTATTTTATTATTATCATTGTTGTTGTTGTTTTATTTTTATTAACTAACTGTCATCATTTTATTGTTATCATTGGTTATTATTGTTTTGATGTTATCAATTTATTGTTATCATTGTTATTATTGTTTTGTTGTTATCAATTTATTGTTATCATTGTTATTATTGTTATAATTTTATTGTTATCATTGTTGTAATTAGTCCCCTGCCGTACCGGAGGGGACTAGAGTGTTTGTCGTCATCAGTCTGTCCGTCTGTCTGTCTGTCCGAAGTGGTTTCCGGATGATCATTTCAGTTAGAATTGATGGATTTCAATGAAAGTTGGTATAAAGATAGATTAGGGCATTACCTAGAGTGGGATTGCATTTGGGGTCAATAGGTTAAATATCTAGGTCACTGTTACTATAAATAGAAATTTGTTTTCCGGATAATAACTTCAGTAAGGGCTGATTGATTTTAATGAAAGTTGGTGTATGGATAGCTTAGGGGATAACCTAGGGTGGGATTACATTTGGAGTCAATAGGTCAAACATCTATGTCACTGTTACTAAAATTAGAACTTTGGTTTTTGGATGATAACTTCAGTTAGGGATGACAGATTTCAATGAAAGTTAGTGTATAGATATCTTAGGGAATAACCTAGTATGGGACTGTATTTGCGTGCAATAGGTCAAATATCTAGGTCACTGTTACTAAAAATAGAAATTTGGTTTCTGGATAACTTCAGTTAGGGATGATGAATTGCAATGAAATTTGGTGTATGCATAGCTTAGTGAATAACCTAGGGTGGGATTGTTTTTTAGGTCAATAGGTCAAATATCTAGGTCACTGTTATTAAAAATTGCAAATTGCAGCCTCTCAAGTGTTTCATCACACCCCATCCACTTGGTTTTATCATAATTTTTTCTTACAGACGTTTTTGGTAGTTCGCTACATTTTTCATGAAATGACCTATAATAAGCAAACATTCAAATTCAAGGGCAGATAACACAAAAACGAGATCAGTGACCCCCAATTTTTTGGCTTAAAATGTTTCTGTTATCATATGCTACGATTACACAAAGTTTAAAAAAAAATCATTGGTCAGTTTTAATTTTTCCTATATGTCTCTGTGGGGTCAATAACTAGGTCACCAGGTCAAATCTTAGGAAGACTTTGTTAACACTGTAGATGTCACAGTTTTGATTGGATCTTCACCAAACCTTGTCAAAATGTTCGCCTCAATGATATGTGGGTCAAGGTTGAATATGGGTCAGCCGGGGTCAAAAACTGCGTCACCAGGTCAAATCTTAGGTAAAACTCATGTAAAAGCTCTAAATTCAATTCAATTTCTTTATTGCGTTATATAAGGATACGGGCCCACACACAAACATGACAATAAATACGTGGTAATAATTATATACATGTACAAGTACATTTGTATTCTTGATTTTCTACATGCTAAACAATTCATGAATATAGTAAGTAGATTAGAGGACATTTATTATAAACTTTATCAATATAAATAGAATTAATTTCAATCATACAATAATTTTACATGTTGATCCCTTAATTTAAACGCATGAAAAATGAACATAGCAAGATTACGGACAACTTGTTTGCATGAACAAGACATGAGGTTGTAAAACGATTGGATACAAGGATTTTTTAAATAAGGATCTGTTATGTACTGAGAACGTAATTCTGCATATAAAGGGCAAATCATAATAAAATGGAATTCGTCCTCCGTACAACCTTCACAATAAAAACAAGTTCTAAATTCCCTCAAGATTTCGTAGTATCTACCTTGTTCAATGAACAAATTCTGTGATGAACTCCTAAATGCTGCTAAACATGTTCTAAATTTAGTAATATAAATGTCTGTAACATATTGCTCAGTTCTATAAACAACTTTAAACTTAGAATAGTGGAACAATTTATTATTTTGTAGGCATCTAGCAAACCATGTTTGGTTATACTGATCTGTTAGACGTTGAGTGTAACATTTAAGGAACATGTTATTGTTTTCAACATATTGATTTTCCCACATGTACCCAAAACCATTAGCAAAAAGATTGTTTTTTACACAAGAAACCCAATTTGTCTGACCAATATTATCAAGATGTACTAACATTTCATAACATAAACGAACATAACGATTTTGATTCATATTCAGAATTCTTAGCCAAAATTTTATACAACGTTTATTGGAGTATATGTACATAGGTAATCTGCCTAGGTCTCCTAAAACAGCATCATTGCAAGAATTATTTCCAACATTTAAAAACCTTTTACATGCATAAATATGGACCTTTTCTATACTATTTACATTATCTAAACCCCAGAGTTCTGATCCATACAATAAAACAGAACAAACTTTAGATTCAAAAACTTTGAAATAGGTATGAAATGGAACATACATCAATTTACTAAAAGAATTCAATATTTGTAATAATACTCTCTTTGCTTTAACTGACATTGCCTCTGACATTTTGTATAACGATAGTCTGTTAGTAAATAGTACACCAACATAAGTAAAACTTTTAACAATTTCTATTTCTCTATTTTTATAAAACCATTTTTCATTTCGAGATATACGTCCACCTCTCTTAAAAACAACAATTTTTGTTTTATCAATATTAACTTTAATTTATAAGTGTCACAGAACGTGCTTAAAACATTTAACTGCATTTGTAATCCTACTACAGTGTCTGAACTTAAGGCAATGTCATCTGCGAACATCAGTAGAAAAATTTCTACAATATCAGGAAAAAGCTGAATTCCACAAGTGTTATTGTTGCATAATTATTCATATAATTCATTAATAAATAATGAAAATATTATAGGACTTAAAGTACATCCTTGACGAAGTCCTACAGGACATTGAAATGTTTCAGTATTTCCAAGCTTAGTTCTGATAAATCATTTAACTTCAGTATAAATAGATTTTATAGATCTAAACAAATTGCCTTTAATACCATCCTTCTTTAAAATTTCAAATAAAATATTACGATTCACTGAATCAAATACTTTTTGAAAGTCAATAAAAGCAACATATATTGGTTTACCTTTTTTGTTCAGGTATTTACTTATAATACTATACAAAATAAAGGCTTTATCTATTGTAGAATAGCCAGATCTTTATATGCATCAACATAAAAAGTCAATCTCTTTGTTAAAATAGCAATATATATTTTACTAACACTATCTAATAATGAAATCCCTCTGTAATTATTTGGTGTATTAATATTACCCTTCTTATGTAAGGGTATAATAATACTTTCAGTCCAACTACTTGGAAATTCACCATTTGCAAATAATCTATTAAATAATTTTAATAACACAGGTACTAATGGAGTTAATCCATAAAATATATGTAATGGCAAGACTTGTCCTGCAGTAGCTTTGTTTATATTTATAGCTTTAATAGAGTCAATAATCTCTTGCTCAGATATTGGTGCATTAAAAGTCAAGTGTTCAATTTCATTAAAATCAGAGTCTTCCAGCACAGGATTGTCATCAGGAAAGGCATCATTATTATGATTCATAGATTGGAAAACACTACTTAAATAATCGTACCATGCATCTAATGATATTGCATGGTTTTAATTGGATCTTGGCCAAACCTTGTCTGATCGTTCCTCTCAATGATATTAAGGATAAGTTATTATATTGCTCATCTAGGGTCAAAAAGTAGGTCACGAGGTCAAATCTTAGGAAAACCTTATTAATACTGTAGATGTCAAATTTTGATTGTATCTTCACCAAACCTTGTCAGAATGTTTGTCTTAAAGATATGTAAGACAAATTCGAACATAGGTCATCTTGGGTCAAAAACTAGGTCACAAGGTCAAATCTTAGGAAAACCTTGTCTATGCTGTAGTTTTCATAGCTTTGATTGGATCTTCACCAAATTTTGTCAGAATGTTTGTCCTATTTATATGTAGGACAATTTTTAACATGGGTCATCTGTGGTCAAAAACTAGGTCAACTAGACAGTGATTGTCATGTGAGCAATATAGGGCCATCTTGGCCCTCTTGTTTGAATTTACACCATGTGACCTGTGATGTCATCAAACATCATCATTATATACTGAAGTGCTTATGAAGCCCCTCCTTATAAGAAATAGATAAAATCAATCCATCCCAAAGTCTATGAAGTACTTCTGAAGTCCCTGTGCGCTTCGGTGGAGCATCTGAAGCATGATCAAGAAGTATGTATGAAGTCCCTGGGACTTTAGATGAAGCGGGTCTATAAATTTTGCAGCGCTGATAAAGTACTTCTGAAGTACAAATGAATAAAGCCTTGGTTAAAGCATCTGCTTCTTTTGTGACGGGGTTGTTATTTTATTGTTATTGTTTTATTGTTATTATTACATGTATTGGTATTGTTATCATTGTTATTTGTAATTTTCATTGTTGTCATCATTATTGCTGTGTTAATTATAATTATCATTGTTATCATCTTGGATAAATGATCATTGTCATTATCTTGGATAAATGATCATTGTTATTATCTTGGATAAATTATCATTGTTATCATCTTGGATAAATTATCATTGTCATTATCTTGGATAAATTATCATTGTTATTATCTTGGATAAATTATCATTGTCATTATCTTGGATAAATTATCATTGTTATTATCTTGGATAAATTATCATTGTCATTATCTTGGATAAATTATCATTGTTATTATCTTGGATAAATTATCATTGTCATTATCTTGGATAAATTATCATTGTCATTATCTTGGAAAAATTATCATTGTCATCATCTTGGATAAATTATCATTGTTATTATCTTGGATAAATTATCATTGTTATTATCTTGTATAAATTATCATTGTTATTATCTTGGATAAACTATCATTGTTATTATCTTGGATAAACTATCATTGTTATTATCTTGGATAAATTATCATTGTTATTATATTGGATAAATTATCATTGTTATTATATTGGATAAATTATCATTGTTATCATCTTGAATAAATTATCATTGTCATTATCTTGGATAAATTATCATTGTTATTATCTTGGATAAATTATCATTGTTATTATCTTGGATAAATTATCATTGTTATCATCTTGGATAAATTATCATTGTCATTATCTTGGATAAATTATCATTGTTATCATCATGATTAAATGTTTATTAAACCTATTTTCATTACAGCTTCACGACCAAAACTTACAGTGTCAGACTTGGTGGTACCAGACTATATCAGTAGTGGTGATACTCTTGGTAGATTTACTTATTCTGATGATGATTATATGGACAATCAATCACTTGTGATAGTTTCCGTTCAGACATCAGTACACTACTCTGCTCACTTACCCTCAGGTAACATTTGATCCATTTAAGGACATTTCTGACAGTTTTCACGTAGACATATAGGTAGAATGAAAACTGATGGACAGAATTTTTCAACTTTGCATGATCATAGCATAATTTTTTATTATGATAACAGAAACATTTTAAGCGAAAAAATGGGGGTCACATTGCTCGTTTTTGAGTTATCTGCACTCAATTGAATGTGATTTTTTGGCTTATTTTAGCCCATTGTTAACCTTGATATTGAAAATACACGTAAATTCAAAGCAATGAAAAAGGTTTGTCTTTTCCGCCTGGAAAATAGTCAGTTTTGTTTCTTTGATTGCATGTGATTTCAAAACCCCAATTCACTGTGAGTAAATGTACTATCTACATGTTAAAACTCCAAGGACAGGAATGACAATGCATGTTAACCATAAATATCACTTAAAGACCCAGTGTAAAAGAATTATCAATTATTGTTCTATTCACATATACAATAAACAAAATGCTCAACTAATTGTCCATTTTCATATTGCTCAGTCCTATTAATTCTTACATATCTTACATATTGATTTTATCATTTTTCCTAGGGCTGTTCCGATATGGCTGCATACCGGTACAGAACTGAATGATATGCGTATCGTATCAGATGGTTCCGTATCGTGTTTTTTTATTTATATTTAAAAACCTCTTAGATTGTCGAACAACTGAACTAGATTTGCGAATTTACTCTCACATCATCGTCGACAATGCTTACACAAATAATATCCTGGATTCCATACTCTATTTATCGACATTAGCAGCATCATGTAAAGGTAGACAACAAATTCTATGCAAATATTCAGATTTTGTCAAGTAGATATTGACTTATAAATTGTATTACGCCACCATGTAATTTTACATAAAAATGTGGCAGCATTTTGGTTTGCCGATTGATGAAACAAAGAAGCACGTAATTGTCTATAACAGGTGTCAACGCGATGTCTAGTATAGCAACCTCAGAACACATAAGTCTTGTCATCATAACATCCAAATGGAAGGTTTCAGAAGTTTAGAAGAATTTAGTATTGTTGAAAAAATTGACAATCATAACCTAATTCTTTAAACATTTTTATATGGCTAAGTTCTATTCTTGATATAAGGTCATTTATGGGACAGAGATTAAAACTTGCTAATATTTCTCATAATTTCCACAATATCTACTAACATAATTTTTATATGTGAATCAAATTGATGACTTTAAGTACAAGACAAATTTAGTTTTACACCTTTTTAACAGTTAATTAGGACTTTCTAGCACCAAACAATTGTGCAGAGTTCCCCAAAACACTAATATTACAACGTTTTTCATTACTTTGAAATATTTTGATATGGTATCGTTGATATTGCATATTGCTAGTACCGTATCGCAATATGTATCGTATCGGCTGAGATCTGTATTGGGACAGCCCTAATTTTTCCCAAATTAAAAATATGCCTCTAACTTGAATTGTATAATATTATATCAGTTTACAATCTTAGTAACTCAGCCTACACTGGATGAGAAATATTACTCTTTGTATCTTTATGAGTATCCTGATGAGGTAATAACAAAGCAGTATTAGGGACTGTACTGGTCATTTAACTGGCTTTTGTCTATGGGCCTTCACTTTAGAACAACTACTAGGGCTGTCCCGATATGGCTGTGTACCGGTACGTACCGGTACAGTGCTGAACGATATGCGTATCGTATCGTAAGGTCCTGTATCGGCCGTATCGCGGTGTTTTTACTTTTACATTAAAAACTCCTAGAATGTTTAACAACTGAACTAGATTTACGTATGTTCTCTCATTTAATCATCGACAATGCTTTGTCAACTCCATATTCTATATTTAAAGACATTAGCTGCGTGTGGTAAAGGTAGACAGCGGATTCGATTCGAATATTCAGATTTTGGCAAGTCGATATTGGCCTATAAATCATATTAATTTATTGAACGATATTTTAGAATTTTTCTTTTAACAAATGAGGAACAGATTTTCAAATTTCCGAAACATAGATCCGGCATTAAATTTTCAAACACATGCACGAATATTCAAGCAGCTGGTTTGAGTGCCAGCTAGCTTTACCTATAAAGTTGCCATCGTCTGCACTAACAATATGTAATTACTGGAAATGGCTTAGGCATAAGTAACTTAAAGTAACTTTAAAACGCCACCAAGTAATTTTACATAAATATATGGCAGCATTTTGGTTTGCCGATTGATGAAACAAAGAATCACTTAGCAGTCTGTAAGAAATGTCACTGCGATCTGTATAGTGGTGGGACCTGCAATTTTAGAACACATAATTATGCCTCCAAATCATAACATCCAAGTTGAAGGTTTCAAAAGTTTATTATTAATTTAGTATTGTTTTTCAATAATCATAAAACCTGATTCTTTAAACAATTTTATCTGGCTAATAGTCGGAATTCTGTACGAATTCAAACTTTCCGGTACTGACCGTGTTTTTAAGTTAGGAGATACAATGCATTGCGAGTAACAGGAGAAATTTAAAAAATTGAAATATAATTTAACCAAAATCAACTAAACATTTGTAAATCAAATTGATGACTTTGAAGTGCAAGACAATTTTGGTTTTATACCTTTTTAACAGTTAATTAGGACTTTCTAGCACCAAACAAGTGTGCAGAGTTCCAAAAGAACACTAATATTATAACGTATTTCATTACTTCAAAATACTTTTATATTGTATCGTAGATATCGTATATCGCTAGTACCGTATCGCAATACGTATCGTATCGGCTGAGATCTGTATCGGGACAGCCCTAACAACTACATATATATATAACACCTAAAATATAGGATAATGTTTATGAGGGTACAACATTATTTGTAATTCACAGGAAGTTATAATAATCATTGATGTATATTGTTTGTGGACTGTCATGTGTTGGGTTTACATGACATTTTTTTAAATACATAAATAAGATTTTATGAAAAGTATTTTTTTGACATATTTAAGGATATGTGTCAGCAACTGGTCAGTACCGACCCCGTGATGATACCCTTTCATACTATTTGTATGATTTATGTTACAATTCCCGCAAAAAAACACAAGATATTACTGTACAACACACTGTAAGTAATACATATATTACATAATTTATTCAATGTATAGAAAACATGCTTTGCATTTTGTTTGGTAAAGCTATATACTTAAAAATGTACACCAATTTTCCAATTATAACAACATTTATAGATTTAGAAAGGGGCTGATTTTGTGTGCTAGATCTGTACTGTTAATATAAGATTGCTGCAACTTACAAACACCTCAAATATTATCTGAGTATGAAATTCACTCAATTTAGAGTTTTTATGATTTGCTAAAGGCCCTATCCCACTGGGCAGTGATACATGTAGGTTTATGACTACACTTTGCGAATGGAATTCGCCAAAGTGTTTTCAAATGATCGCTGGAGTACACAATATATTTGTCATTGTTGCCGGATGTCGCATAACCATTGCGTTCTCTTTCGTAAATTTTCAACATGTTGAAAAATTCCTTGCGACAAAATCTCTTGCATTTGTGTTTCAAAGTCTTCGCCAATGTTGCAAATTATTCTCAATCCGTTATATGAAACAATTCTGCTAAAGGCCTTATCCCACTATGCTGCAACGAGGCCCTATCCCACTGGGCTGCGATAGGTACTGTCAATTTTATGAATATGACTTAGGGACAGTTTAAGCGAATAATTGCAATATTTTTCATCGGATGGAACAATTGACTACTTTTTGTGTTTGTTAGACGAATATCATGCAAATATTAGAATAACAATCTGCTTTTGAATTTAAAATTACTTAGATTTTGCACACATTTCAGAAAATTGTTTCTTGAATATTGTGCATCATTTCACAGTTTACACAAAGACAGAATTGACATACATGTAATTACAACATGAAACCGAAATATTTGCAACAAATATACATTTGAGGACCGATGCAGCATAAATAATTTATATACCGTTTTTTCACGACTCAAGCTATCACTCTGTCAACAGATGTCAGGAGGCATGGACCTGTCAGAGCTGGCAAGTTAGTAGTATAATATGCTTGCTGCTGCAGACCTGTCAGAGCTGGCAAGTTAGTAGTATAATATGCTTGCTGCTGCAGACCTGTCAGAGCTGGCAAGTTAGTAGTATAATATGCTTGCTGCTGCAGGATGTCTACTTGAAGAAGCTGCAGTGAACAAGAACAGTGAAGAAAAGTAGATAGGTCGAAAAAAAGAAGGACCATCTGGATGAGAGAATGGCTGTTTTTGATGCATAAGTATGGGCTCTATGAGAAATTTATGGTTAATCTTTAGAGAAAGGTAGACGAAACTTGTGCGGTTAGATCCCGTTTACAATCAGAATGACGGTGAATGATTTAAACTACAAGCCTGAGAAGAAAACGACAAACTTCTGAATGGCACAGCCTGTTGGTCTGAAGTTGGCTATTACTCTACAGTACCTGGTGACTGGACAGTCCTACATATGAATTCTGGGTTGCCCCAAACACCGTAGTAAAAATTGTACAAGAAGTGTGTAAAGCGATCTATGATCACTACCATGTGACGGCATTCAGGTAAAGTAATGGAAAGTGGTAGCTGATGTTATAACGGGAAGTGGAACTTTCTTTACTGCTGTGACAGCATCGATGGAAAGCACATCAGGATTCAAATGCCACCCAATTCTGGCAGTTTGTACTACAATTATAAGGAGTTATTTTATTGAATTATCATGCTAGACTTTGTTGATGCGGAGAACAAGTCCATGTATATCAAAATCTGGGCGCTTACGGTGCTGACTCCAATGCTGGCGTTTTCAGGGAATGCAGACTCTTTCAGACTCTAGGACAAAATAAGGCCAATCTGCCACCAAATGAACACGTGCCAGGTGACAGGTCACTGGGGTTCCCTATTTCCTTGATATGGATGATATGATGCCTTTGCACTCTAAGAGAGAACAGGCCACATCTGAGCATATCTTCAGTTATAGATTATCTTGACAAGCAGGTATTGTGTTCCTTTATTATTTGGACAGACAATTTTCTAATTTGGAAAAAACATTAATGTAAAAACATTTTTAACTGCGAATTTTGTTTTGGCTTTTTGGTTATCGCTAAAAAGCCTGTCACACTGCAGCGTATTAGGTTGACGAGTGTGAACACTGGAGAATGTCCGAAACATCAAAGAGAATCCGACTTTCAGACACACATATAGCGTTTGTCGAGCACGTTTAACAAATACATATAACCTTTGAGTAATGACCGAGACATGTTTCCATAATTTACGCCTCTAACGTTCATGATGAGTGAAGAATGTGTGTGTGAACTTGCTTCAAATGTATTATTAGCAAATTAGAGCAGTTTTCATATATTTTATACTCCTGCTGCCCTATCTTCTTTCTTCTACTCCTAGTTCAGTGCACAATCTACTGTGCAAGGTTTAAAAGATTTTGCTGGTGTTGCAAAACAGCAAAGTGCAGGCGCTCAGTATCAGTCATGTTTGACGAATGGTCATTGTATAAAGATATTATTCATGTACACAAGTTAATTAGTTTTTTTTTCTAACATGAAATACAGTTTGATAAGCAACGGCTCTATATTCATTCTTTATGTCTTGGTTTGTTATATTAACGTTTGTCAAACATTTTATCCATTATTCATGCGTTACTATGGCATCGGGAAATGTTAAGAATGCCCTACACATGTGAGGCATGTGACTTATAGACCAGCAAGACCGCTGTTTCCAAAATAGGGGGTAATAAAACAGACAGGATCAGTTTTTCTATGCTCATGATAACAACAGAAAAATTTAGTTATTACTTTTTATCATCATAAATCAATAAGATCGTGACCAGGCAGGGTTAATCTGATTAGGAAGAATAAAACAATTAAGAGATTACACCTCATGTGGATTTGGGGGGGGGGGATCACTTGTATAGTAAGTGTTCAATGTCTTTAACGTTTGAGAGCGTATGGTGAACGTTCAAATAATTAATGAATACCGTTCATCTAACGTATACATTATCGATAGATACACATTCGGCACTTGTTGAAAATTTTGTGCATGCTCAACAATGTATACCAATGTGTGTGTGCATGCTTTTAACTTAACATAAAATGAGTATGATGACCATCAGCATATTTTAACATGTCAGCATATGTTGGGCCAATGGATTGTAGTGTGACAGCACCTCTATATCGACATTGACTAGTTGCAGAAACATGTTTTACAATGTGTTAGTATTTTTTGAAAAATGTTCGCAAAAATCTTGAACATTTTAAATTTAAGTTGATGCAGATTCTTACAGTACACTTAGGACATTTCAGTAATTAAATTATCTCTGTGATAAGTGTAATGCTTATATTCAGTTGAGTTTTAAAAGCACACAAACATTATTATAACACAACTGCATTTCATATACATGTATTCATATTTTTTTAAGGTTCAGATGTCTTCTAGGTTGCAAATGCAGAGACCACAGTACTGATGGTCACGTAGATCGTGCTGACTGTCTGCTTCCTTCACATCATGATTGCTGACAAGATCCTGCCTGATTACAACATGATACAAAACTAGAGGACCTGCTGACCCACGAAGTGCTGTTAGGTGAATGGAGACAGTGAGACCAGGAACACCTTCTACATGAGTTCCAGATGCCTCTGGGGAATAGTTGAACAGCTGACAGTAAACGTGTCAAGGAGTAACTCACATAATACAACAGTGGCATCAGAGCCCTTGCTTGCAAAGCAGAATTATTAGATGTACAGACAGTGGTTTTGTGACATAAATAGTTTTCGGTTCTGAACACCTGAATAAAGAAACCCTGTTAATATGTTTTGCAATAAAACTGTATTAAAAGAAGGAAACAGTTTATTTATTTCTAAATATAGCATATGATGCGATCTGTATTTAAACGATCAAAGTATAGTTTTCTGTGTCTTAAATCGTTCCTTGTTGTGTCTCGAACAACTCGCCAGACAAGTTCACAAACATGTTTTGAAGAATGGTTTGAGAATGATTTGCGACAATCGCAAAGACTTTAAAACACAAAAGCGAGAGATTTTGTCTTAAGGAATTTCAACATTTGAAAGTTTATGCAAGAAGAACATGATGGTAATACGACAACAGTTTAAACCGGCGAATATATTGTGAACTGACCAGTGACAGTTTTGAAACACATCTGTGACTTTTATTCACAAAGTGATGCAAACCTATCACTGCCCAGTGAGACAGGGCCTGAATATATTCTCGCTTTTAAATTTCCCTTTTGTATTGCAATTGCATGAATTTCCATTTCAGTTTTTGCGATCTTCACATGATAGACGCACGATATTCCCGAAACAATTATCCCAAATGTTTGTGACACCTGTGCAATTTAAATTCAATTGAAAATTTGCTTTTTTAATATTTGCACGATATTCGTATAACATATAATTATGCAAAAAGTACACTATTGTTCCATCAGGTAAAAATTGTTGTACTAGTCGCCTAATCTGATACAGTGGGATACATGCCTTTAGGATATTTAAACTGTCAATATCTCATGTTGAAAATATAATGAATTCTATTGGTTTTTGACACATTATGATTAGATCTATTAATTTTGTCTATACATGTGTATTTATGAAATTGGAAGTCAGTGCAGTATTCATTTATTCTAATGCACAGTATGCCTTATACACCAGTAAAATTACTATGTGGGCATAAGGTGTATAAGGCATACTGTGCATTAAGGTAACTATTTGTGTCAACCTACATGTTTTTAGACTGACTAAAGAGCCTGTCAGCGAAAATGATATAAGATATCTGATTTACCTTTAAAGAAAGAATTGAAAGATGTAGCAAGCAAGTGGAGTGTACATTCTTTTCATAATGATAATATTCTAGATGGCATTATTACATTGATCGACTTGCAAGTTTAGTTCCACAATACTAAAATGTACACAATTATTTACATACAACCTGCTGAAGTAATTGTTTAATTAGAATTAGATTTTGTACATTAAATTCTGCAAGTTGACTACATTTACTCTGGTGGAGTGAAAGAGCTGAGAAATACACCATAAGATGTACCACCAGGGACATTGTCATCCAGAAATGGAAATATCAAAACTACAGACATCTCTTTTATCATAAATTTAGATAAATGTTTATGCTGGAAATAATTATATGTGATATGGTATTACAGTACAGCTTTAAATTTCTGTTTGGTTTGACTCTTATTGTAAAACTGAAATTATATCTAATAATTATGATGATTTTATTTTTTCTCTTGTTTCTATTCAGAGTCTAAAGTTTGATAACCTTGATGCCACATTTACTGTAGCTGAATCATATAGCAGTCAGACCCATCTCTATAATATAACATGTACAGATCCTGTCGACCAGTGGTACTGTTACTCTACTTGGAGCACAACCTATCCATTAATGATAAAAGCATTGACAAATGAAAGTAAGTTGAGTTCAACAGATTGTGGACTCTTCACTCACTTGTTATAGATTCATACATGTATAATTTATCATATATTTTGCTTTGGTCTTCTTAGATAGATGTAAATTACAAGAACATGTTTTCATGCACTTATTTCCAGTCCAGATAAATTTTCATTCTGTGAGGTCAATATATTATCATCAGTCCTCTATACTGTGTGGTCAATATATTATCATCAGTCCTCTATACTGTGTGGTCAAAATACGTTATCTTCAGTCCTCTATACTGTGAGGTCAATATATTATCACTATTACTCTATACTGTGTGGTCAAAATACATTATCTTCAGTCCTCTATACTGTGAGGTCAAAATACATTATCTTCAGTCCTCTATACTGTGAGGTCAAAATACATTATCTTCAGTCCTCTATACTGTGAGATCAATATAGTATCACTATTACTCTATACTGTAAGGTCAATATATTATAACTTTTACTCTACACTGTGAGGTCAATATATTATTATCACCAATACTCTACACTGTGAGGTCAATATATTATAACTATTACTCTACACTGTGAGGTCAATATATCATCATCAATACTCTACACTGTGAGGTTAGCCCTCAATACTGAGATGTCAGTCCTCTGAACAGTGATGTCAGTCCTCTATACAGTAATGTCAGTCCTCTATACTGTGATGTCAGTCTTCTATACTGTAATGTCAGTCCTCTATACTGTAATGTCGGTCCTCTATACTGTGATGTCAGTCTTCTATACTGTAATTTCAGTCCTCTATACAGAAATGTCAGTCCTCTATACTGTGATGTCCGTCCTTTATACTGTGATGTCAGTCCTCTATACTGTGATGTCAGTCCTTTATACTGTGATGTCAGTCCTTTATACTGTAATGTCAGTCCTTTATACTGTGATGTCAGTCCTCTATACTGTGATGTCAGTCCTTTATACTGTAATGTCAGTCCTTTATACTGTGATGTCAGTCCTTTATACTGTGATGTCAGTCCTCTATATGTGATGTCAATATGATATATAATAATATAATCAGTCCATTCATTATTCTCTTTTCATTTAATAGTGTGTGTAAATTGTTACAATGGTTTATTTTACCACAATTGTTACAATGGTTTATTTTACCATAATTGTTACAATGGTTTATTTTACCACACTTGTTACAATGGTTTATTTTACCATACTTGTTACAATGGTTTATTTTACCATACTTGTTACAATGGTTTATTTTACCATACTTGTTACAATGGTTTATTTTACCATAATTGTTACAATGGTTTATTTTACCACACTTGTTACAATGGTTTATTTTACCATACTTGTTACAATGGTTTATTTTACCATACTTGTAACAATGGTTTATTTTACCATACTTGTTACAATGGTTTATTTTACCACACTTGTTACAATGGTTTATTTTACCATACTTGTAACAATGGTTTATTTTACCATAATTGTTACAATGGTTTATTTTACCACACTTGTTACAATGGTTTATTTTACCATACTTGTTACAATGGTTTGTTTTACCATACTTGTTACAATGGTTTATTTTACCACACTTGTTACAATGGTTTATTTTACCACACTTGTTGCCTTTTCAGCACAAATGTATTCTGTGGTTATTGGTTCTCCAGTTATGCTCTCATTTTACATGTTTAGTAAGTTTACATGTAAACAAGCAGTAATACATATACACTTCTAATGTCCAATGATAGTTCAACAAGCATTAACTGTCCATTGTCTTAGATATATGTTGTGTGATTTCCAATTTCAAATTTGACAGAATACAGTTGTATGAAACTCTGTAGTGACTCAAGACTTATTGTAAACTATTCTATATTTTATTTTACCTTGATTCTTCATTTCAGCATATGGAATTTACTTGACAGAAGGTGCCTTACTAGATTCATCAACATCTCCACTATCACTTAATGTACTTTGTGTAGAGAACTTGGTGGAGAATTCAGTACTAACTTATACAGGAACCATACTGCTGTATATAACTGATAACCAGCCACCTACTATCACAAATCTGGATGGTTTGTACAACGTCTTAGTTTTAACTTTAGTTATTATTGTTAAATGGGGTGCTGTTCTAATATATCTATAAAAACTCACATGGTACCTTCATCATTAATTTTAATGTATGGAATATTTTTATACAGTCATGTATATACTAAATGATGACCACCTGATTTAAGATAAAGTAGTTTTGTTTCCAACATGGGTTTGTACATCTTACCTTACTTAAGGTGGAACCAAACGATTGAAATAACGTCGTTTTCGACGTCAAAACGGTAATTTTTGTGGTATTTATAGTGCCTCTCTGAAAATACCTATCGCTGTATCAATCTATGTGGATATTTAATGAAATAAAAATTTGATAGCGGAGAATAAAATTACCTACGCGTAGGTATAAATTTGATGTTCATGATTTAATTATAAGTGCAAGTAAAACGATTTTAAATGTAAAATTTAATGTTGTTTTCTTCTCACTTTCAAACTTAAATTATTTTTATTGAAAATCTGCCTGAGGGATTTTTTTTATTTTTGTCTAGAATAAAGTTTGATGTGTCATCTACTGTTCTCGTAAATTTTAAGAAAATCTATTGAGCCGTTTTTATTTTATCCAATCTTCACTATATAGCGTTACCCTTCAAAACGCTCATTCGCCTTCAAAAACGTCGTTTGACACATTGTGTACAGCGCTATTCTCTCTGTTTCATTTTTGCCGAGCAACATCGCGAACTACCTTAAATCGATGAACATAGACAATTGGTCTTCATAGACAGATGATATTTTGTATTGTGTAATTCACTCTTTAAGTGAACTCTGATATATTGGAGAATTGTATACATATTATCTGTATTTATTTGTCCCTGAACATGCACTTCCATTGTTACAGACATGGTGAAGTGTAATTATTCAGGTTCCATGATATTCGCTATAACCATGTTCTTTTGTATTGCTGAAAAATCAAAGATTCATCATAAAGAACATCCCATACAATCAACATAAGCTATGTATGAGCCCAGTATGAGCTAATTAAGTTTGAACCATGCATGAATCATGTATGAGCTATTTATGAACCTAGTATGAATCATATATGAGCTCTGTATGAGCTCAGTATAAATAATGTCTTAGCTATGTATGAGCCCAGTATGAATAGTGTACTAGTACTAGTATTAGCTATGTATGAGCCCAGTATAGATAATGTATTAGCTATGTATGAGCCCAGTATGAATAATCTATTAGCTATGTATGAGCCCAATATGAATAATCTATTAGCTATGTATGAGCCCTGAGTATAAATAATCTATTAGCTATGTATGAGCCCAGTATGAATAATCTATTAGCTGTGTATGAGCCCAGTATGAATAATCTATTAGCTGTGTATGAGCCCAGTATGAATAATGTACTAGTACTAGTATTAGCTATGTATGAGCCCAGTATAGATAATGTATTAGCTATGGATGAGCCAAGTATAAATAATGTATTAGCTGTGTATGAGCCCAGTATGAATAATGTATTAGCTATGTATGAGCCCAGTATAAATAATGTATTTGCTATGGATGAGATCAGTATAAATAATGTATTAGCTATGGATGAGCCCAGTATAAATAATGTATTAGCTATGGATGAGCCCAGTATAAATAATGTATTAGCTATGTATGAGCACAGAATGAATAATGTATCAATCATATATGAGCCCTGTATGAATAATGTATCAATCATGTATGAACCTTGTATGAATCATGTAATGAAGCCCTGTATGAATCATGTATGAATCGTATGTGAGCCCTGTATGAATCATATATGAACCCTGTATTAATCATTACCTGTATGAGCCCTGTATGAATAATGTATGAATCATATATGTGCCCTGTATGAGTCATATATGAACCCTGTATGAATCAGGTATGAATCATATATGAGCCCTGTATGAATAATGTGTGATTCCTGTACAAATCATGTATGAACCCTGTATGAATCATTATCTGTATGAGCCCTGTATGAATAATGTATGAATCATATATGAGCCCTGTATGAGTCATATATGAACCCTGTCTGAATCATATATGAGCCCTGTATAAATAATGTATGAGTCATATATGAGCCCAGTATGAATCATGTATGAATAATGTATGAATCATATATGAGCCCTGTATGAATAATATATGAGTCATATATGAGCCCTGTATGAATAATATATGAGTCATATATGAGCCCAGTATGAATAATGTATGAGTCATATATGAGCCCAGTATGAATCATGTATAAATCACGTTTGAGCCCTGTATGAATCATGTATGAATAATGTATGTGCCCAGTATGAATCATGTATGAATAATGTGTGATTCCTGTACGAATCATGTATGAACCCTGTATGAATCATTACCTGTATGAGCCCTGTATGAATAATGTATGAATCATTACCTGTATGAATCAGGTATGAATCATGACGGAACCCTGTCTGAATCATGTATGAATATTATATGAGCCATGTATGAATAATCTATGAGTCATATATGAGCCCTGTATGAAACATGTATAAATCATGTTTGAGCCCTGTATGAATAATGTATGTGCCCTGTATGAATCATGTATGAGCCCTGTATAAATCATGTATGAATATTGTATGTGCCCTGTATGAATCATGTATGAGCCCTGTATAAATCATGTTTGAATAATGTATGAGCCCTGTATGAATCACATTTGAAGCCTGTATGAATAATATCTGAGCCCTGTATAAATCATGTATGATCCCAGTATGAATCATGTATGAACCCTGTTTGAGTCATATATGAGACCTGTATGAATAATATATAAATCATGTTTGAGCCCTGTATGAATCATGTATGAATAATGTATGAGCCCTGTATGAATCATGTATAATTAGTGTATGATCCCTGTATGAATCACATTTGAAGCATGTATGAATAATATCTGAGCCCTGTATGAATCATGTTTGAAACCTGTATGAATCCTGTATAAGCCCTGATTTTGATTATTTAGATAATATAAAATACTAGCGCTTGTTAATATGAGATTTTCCCTAATAATTGGCCCCAGGGTATGAAAAAAATCAAATTTCAACAATTTTTTTCAATATTTTGGAATTATGTAAACTGTGTAAGATGTAATACACACATTATTTACACAAGTTGTGTTTTGCCGGTGAATATCACATCATATTTATTGGCTCACTAGTCAACAACTGTTTTATTATATGAAAGTAATTTGAAAACATCGAGGATAATATTCTGATTCATTTCGAAATGTAATGCAATATTACTTGATAAACAGAAATGTATATCATAATTATCAATTATAAAGAAAGATGAATATATCACAAATAACGATAAGATATAATTCTGGTAGATGAATATTGTCTTGGTTATATTTTTAGAATTGGAAATTCAGAAATTTCCCGGGGGTTGAGATAAAAAATGCCTGGGGGTCGGGAGAAAATGTCCGGGGGTCTTGATAAATTTTTTTCGAAGGATCGGAACAAAAATTGCCTGGGGTCGGGGAAATGCCCGGGGGTCGGGAAGAATGCCCGGGGGTCTGGATAAAATTTGTTCGAAGGACCGGGACAAAATTTGTCCGGGGGTTGGGGGAAAATGCCCTGGGATTTGTAAAAAAATTGGGACAAAACTGCCCGGGGTCGGGGAATACGCCCGGGGGTCAAGACAATTGGGTGGGGACATAAACTGCCCGGGTTGTTTCAATACCCCGACATGTAGGGACGATACAACAAATTACGCAATACGTCTATCTTTTGTTTCATGAATATTGACCTGGTTCTATTTTTAGAATTGGAAATTCCGAAATATCCATTAAATATCAAGTTCCACCGTTAAATATGACATTTATGTTATATGATGGATCAGGCTTTAAACCAATCAAAATGTGTTAATTTATAGATCATATAATAATACACTTTATTGGTCTCCTATAAACCAATATCGCATGTAATTCACAAATTTTTGAACAACGATAACTACTCTGTATATAGGAATATATTACAACAAGTAGCCTTAAAATGACTATAAATTTATAAGGCAGGGAACCGTGCCTCAGTTTTTTAGATATTTGACTTTAAAGAAATTCCATACCCAGAACCCAGCTGCTTATTACGTAATACTCCATAGATAAAAAATGAAAACAAGTATCAAAATTCTGAGGCACGGTTCCCTAGATACAAAATACCAAAAAACGCTTCGAAATCCGTCATTAAATAAGATGGCAATGTTAATTCGAAAATGACACCTTCTGTGTTTTTTTAAGCTGAGCAATTAACAATCAAAGTGTCGGATCATTGTCGTCTCATGAAATCAACGCACCCCATTCAATTTTGATAGCCAATCAAAATCGCTTATGTTTACGGTTCAATAATTGAAACCACGCCTAGGTTTGATGTCTTGTAAGGGATTTTATAACAAATTTTTGTTATTAATGAATTAATAGTATCATATCGTACCAATACAATGCACATTACGTTAGAGATGTTTAACGCTGATAAGGTAAAGTCGATAAAGGGGTGCAGTATTTATCTCAATAAAACACCATTTTTGAGGCGGCGGTTAGATTTTTTAGTTGCTTGGTATTAAAGTATGATATTTAATCTTTGTAAATAACGTAAAATATCATTTTACGTTATGTTAGCGATTTTATCCAAGCCAGATACGTTATTTATGGATATGTATTAATTATAATTTTTGGATATGTGTTAATTATGGATGTATTAATTATAATTTTTGGGATAAATGTTAATTACATGACATGTGTTAATTATAATTTTTGGGATATTTGTTAATTATGGATATGTATTAATTATAATTTTTAGGATATGTGCTATTTACAGGACATGTGTTAATTATGCTTTATCATATTAGCTGCTGTTGAAGTGGATACTGAGACTGCTATTATTGGTGATTCTATATACAATGTGACAGCTACTGATGATGAGGATGATATTGTTACATATTCTATGACGTGCCTTATTGCTGATGGTTCAACGAATACAGATACATTTACAATGCTTGCAAGTAAGTTCCTATCGGGGATCATTTGTGTTAAATACTAGTAGATTTATATGAGGGGGTGAAACTTTTGAAATCTGTCTTTGGAAACACTCATTGAACTGGATTTTAGATAATTACTGTGCATGTTGGACAGTTTACGTCAGTCTGGCAATGACATAATGAATTATCAAAGATCAGCCAAGTCCATTATGTAGTTTGAGTGGCATTTTGGACATGTCGGTGATTTCCATGGTATGTAAATATCAGTTATTTATCCATTTCAATTGAGATTAAGCGCGTTGCTCAGTTGGTAAAGACGCCAACCTATTAGCCTGCAGCCTGTTAGGTGAGCTATAAAAACTTCTAACCATATGTGAACATGTCCTTTTTTAGCATTCAATTTTTTATTGGCTTTTTTAGCTCACCAGAGCACAAAGTGCTCAAAGTGAGCTATTGTGATAATATGTTGTCTGTCGTCCGCCCATGCGTCCGTCCATTAGTGTGTCAACAATTCCTTTAAACATCTCCTTCTTAAGCAGTTGGCCAATTTCAATGACACTTTACATGGATGTTCCCATACATGCCTTATTTTCAGAGGGTCAATAAGTGAAATTTGCTTCTGAAGGGTAATTTTTAAGTGAGATTTGGGTAAAAATAAGAGAGACTTTTTCTTGAACTATTTGAGCGCGCAAGATGGCGCTTTTTGCGTGCAAAAGACCTCTTTTTTCACCCATGATTTGGAATAAAAGCATTCATAGATATTAATTAATTAAAATAAAGACAAAGTAAGTTAAACAGAATTCATTTAACAATGCACATGGTATAGTAAGTTAAGCAGTACATTATAATATTCTAAGTATCATCATACTTAAAAACACAGCATCAAGTCTCTTCAACTACAGCACAGTATATTATATATACTTAAATGTCATGACATTGTCTTATTGTTGGTTTACCACTGGGCAGAGTTTGATTTGACATCATTTCATCCCAGACACAGTTAAAGGCTGTTGTTTCTTTGATAAATTTTCAAAGCTGTGTCATTCGTGAACTTCTCAGTCAGGTTAAGATCTGAAACAAGATAAACAATGCTTCAATTTCAGCATGATAATGAACTTACAAAGTAAATTTCTATAAGATAAATAAATTCAATATAACTCTTCAAGGAAGTGCAACACTATCTGAAACCCTACATGATCGTTCTTACTTAATTCTTTGCACTTAAAGTACATTATATTAGCTTAAGGTCTTCAGTATTTTACAATTGTGAAAAATTGGTTATCTGATTTTAAATGCACATTCAGTAGCCAGAATAATCAAGCTCTGCTCAGAGCTGCAATAGACCACCGCTAATTTATCCCTTGTACGCCTATTACCGCGGTGATGCTATTACCGCCGATGCCTGGATAATAACAATACTCGCGCATGCGTGTCGCCTCCACTTCCGTTTTTCTTCGTGGCATTTGCTGGCAGACTATTGTTTACAATGCATACCGTGACTTTAAAACATTTTTCATTAATGATTTATATCATTTCTACTGTCAAGTCAATTTATCGTTCATACTGCCATTTGCATTCAATCCAAATTAACACTGCTATATGAATGTGTCGCATTTTGGTGCATTAGATCTCTTAAAACACAGTTTTGATATTTCTAAATACGTAAAAATATGTGAGAAAAAGTCTCACGGCATGTATGTGTTCCTTGCATGAAGGTCTACCAAAGTTGTTCAAAAAATTAAATTTCATTAAAAACTCTGGTTGCTTATTTATAATGGCAATCAATAGGAAAAACTTTAAAAATCTTGTTGGCCAAAACTACTGGGCCTAGAGTTTGGATATTTAGTGTGTAGCATTGTTTAGTACACCTCTACCAAGTTTGTTCAAATTATGGCCCTGGTGTCAAAATTGGCCCCGCCCCGGGGTCACTAGATTTGTATATATTTGTGCTTATATGTATATATTTAAAGTCTTCCAGTCAGAAACTACAATGCCTAGACCTTAGATATTTGGTGTGTAGCATTTGCTAGTGGACCTGCCCTGGGAGTCACTTTATTTATATAGGCTCTTATATAGCAAAAAGGTGAAAAATGTTCTTCTATAAAGGTCTTTTTTCTGGTGAGCGATACAGGGCCATCATGGCCCTCTTGTTATATTTATTTTTGCAAATTTTATTTAGATATTTGAAATTGATTTCATGTACATTTAATTTAATCTTATATATTTTTAATCAATTCTCTCCTTCGTAAACTATATCTGTACTGGAGTCATTGTTAGAATCCATTAATTTGCTTGGCGTCTTCGTTATATTGTATCTGTACATTAGGAATGTTATATGAACATTATTATTATTATTGAATCAGAATTTTGATAGCAAATATATACCCATTTTAACTTAAATGCATGGAAATCATGAGCAATTCATGATTAGAAAAAAATGATGAAAGATGAAGGACACTAACTACACCATTCTGTTCACTAATCTTACTAGTGCAACATGCAGTTTCCGGGACTATGAGGCATCTTTAACAACAATGTCCGACTTATTTACGGTTATGTCATTTTAGCCTGTCTATATAAAACTGGATGTGTTATTTCTATGATAGATGGAAATGTTGTGCTGAAAAAATACCTTACAGTTTCATCCAACCATCAGTTTGATTGTGAAGTGACTGCCACAGATACTGATGGACAAACTGATGTGGGTAATCTTCATATTTCTGCAAGTAAGTTAATTATTTCACCCAAAACTACATTAAAATTGTTATTTTTAATGTACAGATCAGTAATTTTAGCTTTTTTCAGTGATACTCATAGCCACATCATGAAAACAAACAGAAACTTATACTTTTTGGAAAATTAATCTTCATAATTTCAGTAGCTCTATTTTTTTAACACAACCATATACATCCGTAATTAACAATTAGGATGATTAATATTGGTTGATGGTTGAACTTATTTACTATACAGTGTATCTGTATCAGGGTATAATGTATCTAATATCAAAGTTATGAAGCTGTATGTTGTGGATGAAATTGCTTATGTCAGGCTGTTGCCATTTTATATAACATGCAACATATATCATACTTTACATTAGTTGTTTGAGGAATCAACAACTTTCATAAACAATGGAACACTCATTTGAATAAATGGCCTGGAAAGAGGCTCATGCAGCGTCTGGACATAGTCATCTTAGTAATGTTTCATTTTATTTCTGATACCAATATATATCTATATCTGTTAATAGATCAGCATGCTTTACTGGCAAAGTGTTGACCAAACCTTACCTAAACAAGAGGGCTAAGATCACCCTATATCACTCACATGACAGTCATTGTTTACTCATTAAAACATTGTTTTGAATCTGTGTCATGAGGTCTGCTAATATCAAGGTTTTCCTTTGGTTTGACCTGGTGACATAGTGTCTGACCCCAAATGATCCATGCCTGAACTTGGCCTACATATCATTAAAAGGACATTCTAACAATGTTTACAAAGTTTTCCTAAGATTTGGCATATTTACCTAGTTTTTGATCCAGGTGACACATGTTCAAGCTTGTTCTACATATCAATAAGACAAACATTTTGACAAGGTTTGGTGGAGATCCAATTGAAGCAATGACATCTACAGCGTAAACATGGTTTTCTTAAGATTTGACTTTGTGATCTAGTTTTTGACCCCAGATGACACATGTTCGAACTTGTCCATGATATTATAAAGACAAACATTCTGACAAGGTTTCATGAAGATCCAATAAAAAAAGTGACTTCTAGATTGTTCACAAGGTTTTCCAGCAATTTGCCCTAGTGACATTGTTTTTGACCGGAAAAGACCCATTATCGAACTTGACCTATACATATCATTAGAATTAACATTCTGACAAAGTTTCATGAAGATCCAATCAAAACAGTGATGTGAATTCTGGAGGTTTTCTCTTAATCTAGTTTTTGACCCCTACTGACCCAATATCGATTTTGTTCGAGATTTTGCTGATATTAACATTCTGACCCAGTTTTGTGAAAATTGAGCTAAAAATAAGCAGCAAAAGTAGTGACAGATCTCTAGAACACCAGTCCTTAAAATTTAAAATGAAAATAATTAGTTCTTCATAGTTTTACATTTGCCATAAATATATTATATGTACAGAACATTCAGTTTCCAACTAGTTTTGAACATACCCGGTAATCATGATAAAACTATTCATCTTAAACAAGAGAAGATTTAAAAAAATACAGTCGTGAAGTTTCTTTGATGTTATGTACAGTGTTAAAACCAAAAGTATGATTATATGAAATTCCTAAATTGCCGTTATTAGACTATGGGGCACCAAAAACCCCTCCCCTCCCCCCCCCTGGAAGCATTTTTCTACAGTATGTTTTTCTGAAAGTGTATGGATAGACCTATCAAATCCCAGTGTCTACCATCTGGGTGTTGGGGCTTTACTCTGTATTAATTTACCGCCATTTTTGAAAAAAATATTGAAATTTTAAAGTTAACATAATACCGCAAACAGATCAAAATAATTTCTGTTAAAGGCTTTGTAGTCATAATTATATGCACAGAGTGTAATTATGATAAACACATCATCAAATGTGGTATAATTTATGTTACCAATATTTTATCATTGAAATAAGGTCACATATACTCTAAAATATTTGATTATCATCATATACTTACTGTTTCTGTATCCAGCAGAACACTTATAATTTAATGAGTAAATGGTACTCAATTGTATTTTAGGTTAACAAGGTGATAAAAAAGTCACAATAATGTAGAATAATGTTTATACTATCAACCACGATCGTTACCAAAATATAACTATGAACATAAGTACATGTATAACTATATCTTGATATTTTTTTGCATCAGACATTATAAAATCTAATGTGGCATTTAGGCTTAGATCAAAACTATTTCATTATCAAAGTTTCAAATCAAGCAATCAATCTAATCAAATCAATAAATAAATTTCGTTAATTAGATAAATGTTTAATTTAGTCTATCAATTTCATAGCAATTAATATATATGTTTCTTTTTTCAATGATTTGCAATTGTAACCTGTGACCTAGCAGTGGTCATGAAATCGTACTTATTGGTTTTGCAGTTTCCGAACAAAATCACTAATGTCATAGTGAGAACGGGTGTATTTCACACAATTAAGCTCCATCTTCAGTTCACCTAGGTAAAGTGATGAATGACAGTGGTCTCGCGGAACTTAATGATAAAATTCGGAATTGTGCCAGTGGTTCTCTTGACAAAGTGATGTCTGGGAAACACTAAGGCCATGCTCTATGGGAGCACAAGCTCCTTATTGAAGCATTTGATCAGTTACCCTGGCAAAGGTTTGAAGAAACACAACCTTGTACAGAGAGTATTTCAGCATACTATAATAACTCAGATACAAGCAGAGCGTAAGGCATTTGGCCAGCTTGTGCTCCTGTCAGTTCAACATGACATAGACCTGAAACTTACCTGGTCATTTCGTCTAGGTCGAATGCTTTATATCGAGTTGCCGATAGAACCAACAACTAGCCATTCTACAGAAGGCGTATCCTATGTTGTTAATGGTAACGCCTAATTGAGTAACTGCAGAATCTTACAGCATTACCGGACACATGTGAGTAAGTAGCTGAGACGATTTCTTAACAGTTGCCTAAGATGACTCGTGTATACTTTATATCAGACATATAGAACAAAGTCTATCTACATGAGCGCCGATGACGCGGGGCAGCTCCAACGTTCTTGCTCTCAGGTAAAAAAACAATAACATCATGATATCGGAAGGGCTTCATGACTAATGACGACAATAAGACGCAGTCGATAAAGCTAATCTTTGAGCAGTGGAAGTCGAATCCATATGCTTCAAGATTATACTGCAGAAGTCTTATAGAGATGGTGTCACAGTCACACTAATTGAGAATTAAAGCACTGAGATAATTGTCAGGAGCGAAGTTTAAATGTGTTAGATAAAACTTTAAAGGCCTGTGTTATCATCCTTTTGAATTAGAATTTGAATGTCAAGTATGTATAGTCTGTACACAATGTACATCATTTGGCCAATTAGCCACAGTTTCCAAAGAAAAGCGACATTGCCTGGAAGAAATACGCTAACAGTCATAACCTATTGAGAAATTACAAGCTGCTGCATATTTTGAAAATCAAAACAATTAGAGTGCATTCAGCGCTTTGATCTATATACTGTTAATATTTTATATAAGCCATCTATTATACTGTATGCTGAATTTCTGATCTTGTGTCAATATCTAATCTCGCTACTCTCAGAGTCAATATAGCGTACCAGTGCCATTGAGACATTTTATCTGTGTTGTATGGTCAACCAGAATACAACAGCATCAATAAACTGATATATGACAAGTATCAAAGCCATGGTTGTGTTCTGAACGCTTTAAGTGGTATGGACATCAGCTTACTCCCCATCCCTGTAGATCTCGTCTCACATGTTCAATATGTAATGGGTAAGCACATAGTGTATATTTAGACCTATGCAAAGAGAGCAATCCTGATCTTCTAAAACTGGATGAAAGTGGTTGGAAATTCGGTCATGACAACATGCTGGATTATAACTGGTATGAGGATAATATTGTGCCAAAGGCAAGCGATGCAGAAGACATTGATGATAAAAACAACATTGAGCTCACTAGTATGGTCGATGTTGTCTATGAAACAGAAAGTGATGAGGATGTGTGAAATTCGTGAATGTTTGCCATCAGAACAAGAAAAATATCTTAATGATAATGTGTACAACTAATGAAACCTGACAAACGTACATGTTGCATAACATACAATATAGCACTTAAGTATATCCATATAAAATATCATCTAACAAATGGTAACGTAAATGACACACATGTTTGTGTTTGTCAATGGCACAATTTTTATTGCACTGTCAATTTAAATTTGATTGTTTCATAAATACATATTCTTAGAATACATTTTATGATGATTTTATAATAATTTCATAGAAAATTTAATGTTGTTAATGAACCATTTAAAAAGTTACATGAATAAAACCCTTTAAGGTAAAACACAATCAGTGATGAATTAAAAAAAGTTGGAATGTTAATTTACATGTTTGTATTGCTAGTATTTCAAGTATACATATTGAATCAATGTTTTATGCATTGGAAAGTGTGTTAAGTACTTATCGTACAAAATGTAATGTTATGTAACGTAAACAACTATTATGCAAGTCAAACTTTACCACATTTGTAACTAAAAATGTTTTCCAGTTATGGGTATTAATGAATGTATCATGATTACCTATCCCTGTATACCTATTTGATCATAGTATGTCATCACGGTAATATAAATGATTTCCATGTAACACGTATAATTTTATATGTAACGTATTTTACGTAAAATGAAGACATAAACGAGCATTCAATGAGAGAAAAACATGAAGATGTGGTAATATTTGCCTAATATGAATAAAAACTTTGTTTATGACTGCTTTTGTGTTAATTGAACATCTACAACTGTCATTTCCTTGTCATTTTAGGGTAACACAGTGTAACATAAATTACAGAACATATATAGTGTAATAAAGTAGAAAAACATGCATTTGATCGACAAGTATCGCCGTTGCTAACTTATTATGGTCAAAGCAATTGTTCAAATTGATAAATTATTAAAAATATCTTGTATTAGACTTCTAACCAAACAAAAATATTGTCAAACGTATTTTTCGGTAACGGTAATTAGCATGCTGTAGTTCACAAACGCCCCAACGCACAAACTGTAGACACTGGGAAAATGATCAGCAGGCATTGAGCTTTCAAAAAAATAATGTCTACAAAAATGCCTCCGGTGTGAGGGAGGGTTTCGCCCAGTAGCCCATATATAGTAACAGTGAACAAACCATTTACACATGCTCCATCAAATTATACACGTACGTGTATATATAACACAGAGTCTGAAGTGGGGGACACATATTGCTTGTTGCGCAGTGTTTGATTAAAGAAAGTAAAAAAAAAATGAGGGATTTCTTCTAAATAATTAATATGTCATACCATGAAATATAGGTCAAAAGTGAGACTAGACACCTTCGTGAAAAATATCAGTGAGAACAAAGTTAAAGAACTAACTTTCAATAATCTTTTTTAGATTCACTTGTGAACTTCCAAGCCAGTGCATGAACAATTGTTCTGATTTCCTTTCTATATGACTGCTTATAATGCTGTAAATGTAAAAATGACACTCTCAGTATGTTCCCATCATAAAACTTTTCCATTCTGTTAAGTAAATAAACAATTATTGTATTACACTTTTATCAGATGTAGATGATCCTCCAGAGATATCAAACATGCCACCAAATACTCTACAAATAGAAGAAAATCTTGCTGTAGGAACCTCATTGTATACATTTGAGTATGATGACACGGACATAGGGTCCTTAGATACAAAATCATGGTCACTATCATTCAGTGATGCTGATCATAGTCGCCTATTTAGTATTGATCCAAACTGTGAGTAATGATTTATTCTATGTTTTAATGTACATATTTTGTAATTTAACATATATAAATACATTGTACAGAAAAACATTTCAATATTAATAGCACCTCATTATAAATGTAACACTGTATTTTTATAGAAATTGTCTCCATTCAGATTTCTTCTAGCTAATGCAAGTATGTGGTCAGATGAATGTGCTTTCCTACCATTTTCTTTTGGTAGAGCCATGAAATGTGGTTATCATGTAATACTGGTGTGATTATCATATAATACAATATGTGGTTATCATGTAATACTGTGTATGGTTATCATGTAATACTATATGTGGTCATTGTGTAATATACTATATGTGGTTATTGTGTAATGCTGTGTGTGGTTATTGTGTAATATACTATATGTGGTTATTGTGTAATGCTGTGTGTGGTTATTGTGTAATACTATATGTGGTTATTGTGTAATGCTGTGTGTTGTTATTGTGTAATACTATATGTGGTTATTGTGTAATGCTGTGTGTGGTTATTGTGTAATACCATATGTGGTCATTGTGTAATATACTATATGTGGTTATTGTGTAATGTTGTGTGTGGTTATTGTGTACAGTAAAACTCACTTACAGCGAACTCGGTTACAGTGAAAACTCGGTTACAGTGAAACGATTTTTTTGGCCCGGCTGAGGCCTTCTTTATTCTATATAAAAATGTACGGTTACAGTGAACTCGGTTACAGTGAAAACTCGGTTACAGTGAAATGATTTTTTTGGCCCCAGAATCATGTTTTAGAGGAAATATGCTCGGTTACAATGAAACTAAATTTTTTCAAACATCAAAGCAAAAACTTTTATTGACCGTGATAATTACGTATTGGATATTATTTTGACCCGTAGCTTTCCATTGTTATGAAATTCAATAGCGTTTTCACGGGTGATAAATACCGATTACCGGAGTGTATCAATTTAAATTATTTTGTTTGAGTAAGTTCTCAATGTTTTCGCGGTCAATTATTTCATGTTTATTGAGTGAAAAGGATTTACAAAATAAAATTGCATACATTTTAAAAGTCTCATTTTGTTTGCGTTAGTCAGTCAGGAAATATTTATGTTAAAATATGTAAGGGTAGCCATCTTGAAAACGAAAGCAACTGACATTAAATACCAAATATGAGATTATTAAGGCGTGTGAAACTGAATCTAAAACTAGTGTTGCAAAGAAATTTGAAGTAGCACCGAGCACGATCACTGGAATATTGAAAATGAAAGACATGATTATTCAGTCTTTTCACTAGCGATATTAAACAGAAGACAATAAAGGATTTCTTTGTGCGTAGTGAAACAAGAGATTAGAAATACATTTAAATACAAAACATAATAAAACTGAATACTTGACTCACAGTTGTTTATTTATTTATTCAAATTAAATACATTTCTCACAATATCAAATGTAATACACGAATAAAATACATATGCATCAAGGTTTTCTATTCATTTATTGCATGACATATATTTACATAGATCTAGAAGAATTATACCTCCGATACAGGTTATAACGAAGTTCGTTATATGTGAGCAACTTACAGTGAAATTTCACTATAAGCGTGTGCTCGGTTACAATGAAAACTCGGTTACAGCGAAATAATTTTTATACCCCCTGGCATTTCGTTATAAGCGAGTTTTACTGTAATACCATATGTGGTTATTGTGTAATGCTGTGTGTGGTCATTGTGTAATACTATATGTGGTTATTGTGTAATGCTGTGTGTGGTCATTGTGTAATACTATATGTGGTTATTGTGTAATGCTGTGTGTGGTTATTGTGTAATACCATATGTGGTTATTGTGTAATACCATTTGTGGTTATTGTGTAATACTGTGTGTAGTTATCACATAATATTAATAATGTGGTTATCATGTTATGATGTGTGTGGTTATTGTGTAATACTATATGTGGTTATTGTGTAATACTATATGTGATTATCATATGATACTATAAAAATTATGTGATTATCATGTAATGCTGTGTGTGGTTATCATGTAGTACTATATGTGATTATCATATAATACTATATGTTGTTATCATGTAAAAATGTGTGTGGTTATCATGTAAAACTTAGTTATTATTATTATTATACCATATTTATATAGTGCTTTTTTCGTAGAAATGTAACGTTCAAAAGCGCTTTACAAATTTATACATAACCTATAGCATAAAACAGAAAAAATAAAACATATTATGTATGGTAATTGAAACGATCAGTTCCTGTAGACCTGTAAAAAGTAGTAGGTTTTTAATTGTCTCTTGAAACTTTGAAGTGTCCTACAGTCTCTAACACTTGATGGCAATGAGTTCCACTATGTAGGCGCAGCTGATTCAAAGCTCCTGTCACCATATTTCACCTGTTTACTTATGGATGGAACCACCAATGTCAATGATTGCATTGAGCGTAGATTCCGTGTTGGTCTGTAAATTCTGTAGTTCTGTGATAAACATAATTTAAACAAAGAGAGTTACTGCTTTGCCATGTCTGTTCATATTATATATGCCGTAACTTGTAACTTGTTTGTTATACAAGTATACTGTTATACAGTTTTGGAATGTATGTTATTTCTGTCTGTGTTAAAGTAACATTGTATGTTAATGTTATGTTGAAGCTGGTGTGCTGTCCACTGCCTACTCTGAGATCAATCATGAGGCTACAGGAGTTGCTGGTACCACGTTTACAATGAGCATCACTGTTGGTGATATTAAAAGTTCAGTTACTGTATCACTGAACTATGTTGTGGTCAACGAGAATGAAGCTCCATGGTTTGCATTGGACTATTATACACTAGATGTTTATGAAGGACCGGTAAAATATCATGTTTTATTTACGAAGATTTTGGTGTTGATATTCTGTTCTTCATGATTTGAAGTATTTATATATCCAGTTGATTTTCCAAAGTACATTTACACTACAATGCTGAGTTTCTTGTCACATGGTTTGTCTGACATTTAATCAACAGGCTTAGTGCGCACCATAGATAGAAATGAAGTAATCATTCAATGAAACAGCCAACTTTCCTAAATATCACAGAATAAACAAGCAAAAAAGAGTAGAGTCATAAATATATGATTCTCCTGTATCTTATCTCCCGTCACTCTGGACATAGCTGTTGAATGGGCCGTTAAACAAAATATCAATGTACATGTGAACATAATGGTAGTTCTCTACAGATTGACATTATTTTCATTTTAACTCTGATGAATTTCTCCAGATATAGAATGTCTTGATGCTGACTGCCAAATTGTTCATCCCTCTACACATTTCACATCTTTTAATAAAAATGTGGGTTAGTAATTTGATAGTTATATAGATGATTCATTTGTATGATACAGGATGGCACAGTTATTACTGATGGATCTATTTTTGTTACAACATTGCATGATGAAGATATGGTTGTTGCTACTAACAGTGAAATGCATCGTTACTCACTTGATTGTGACAATGTTACTAACACCCAAAGGTATGTAACAATCAGAATGGAATTATACATGGGAGGGGGGTAACCCATGGCAGAAAATATCAGTCACATGCATCATTTATGCATGTTTATCATTTGTATATGAATATGTTTAACATTTGTGTATAAATGTGTTTAGCATTTGTGTCTGAATATGTAAATCATTTGTGTATGAATATATATGTATATCACTTGTGTATGGATATGCATATCACTTGTGTATGAATATGTATATCACTTGTGTATGAATATGTATATATCTTGAGTATGAATATGTATATCACTTGTGTATGAATATGTATATCCACTTGTGTATGAATATGTTTATCACTTGTGTATGAATATGTATATCATGTGTGTATAAATATGTTTATCACTTGTGTATGAATATGTATATCATGTGTGTATAAATATGTTTATCATTTGTGTATGAATATGTATATCATGTGTGTATAAATATGTTTATCACTTGTGTATGAATATGTATAATCTCTTGAGTATGAATATGTATATCACTTGTGTATGAATATGTATATCACTTGCGTACAAATATGTTTATCATTTGTGTATGAATAATTATGTATATCATTTGTGTATGGATATGTTTATCATTTGTGAATGAATACGTGTGTCATTTGTGTATGGATGTGTTTATCATTTGTGTATGGATATGTTTATCATTTGTATTTATATATCATTCTGTGAAGGTGGTCATTAGCTCGTACATATTCGGCAGGAGTGAACAGTTGCCCCTTTAATGTTGGATATTTTCTTTTATTATCTGTGATTGGTCTTTGAATGTACATGAATGTTTAAAAGAGTAGAGTTTCTTGCTGCCATGAATGGGTTAACTGTGTATGTATAATTAAAGAATTCCTTGTTCATACGTGTTGAAAACACACATTTAGTATCTGTATTCTATATAAAAGACAATTAGAAATAGTAAACTAGAAGTAGTGAATAATTATCATAATTATGCCCCGTTTTGAAGAAAAGGGTTTACATTTTTGTATATATTGCTTTGTACATGTCGTTCCGTCCATCCATAACCAAACCTTGCTTGTCCGGGCAATAGCTAGAGAGCGATTTGGCCTTAGCTCCTCAGATTTGGTTAGGAGGTTGATCATCACATGTAGTTGACACCTATTGATTTTGAATCAGTATTTTTATTTTGGTCTGTAGGTCAAAGGTCATACTATCCAGTTGGCCTTTAGGGGGCATCCATGTTTCACGAACACGACTTGTCTTCTTATTCTTCCAAACACTTGCTACTATATATTTATTTATGATCACTTGGTCAAGAAGAAACCTTTCTTGGTTACTAATTAAATTTTAGAACAATGTCAATATTTATATATTTTATAGAAATTGCACTGGGATAATTTTTTGGATAATCTCTTAAAACTTCTTAAAATCAATATGAACTTTTTATATCATGTTGAACTACATGTATTATTATTATAGATCTATTTATTTGCTTATCTATTTATTATTTTTTATGTTCATTCATAATTGTAGGTGTAAATGTAGGTTTACCATTGCATTTATAAGTTAGTTTTCAAATCATGTTTCATATTGCTGTAGCTGTATTTTGTGAGGGGGGAATGTTTGGTATAATTCTTCCAACAATTACCAACTATCAAATGTTTTACAATTACAATACAACCTCTCCAGAGCAGCCCTCTGTAGAGCAACAACCTCTCTATAACAACACCTTCAAAATTTCCCTAAGCTGATATTTACTATAAATCTAACCTCTGTAGAGCAACAACCTCTAAACAATGGTCAATATTTGCAGCTCCCACAGGGTGTTGCTCTACAGAGGTTGTACTGTACATTATAATTTAGAGGTACAACAACAGATTGATTTGATGTGTCAAAAATGTGAAGAAATCATAAGACTTCTTGTAAAGTTCAGAACTTGAAGTATCATTATGTACATGTACTCCAATTAATATAGTATCTAATAATTGGGAATGTGAGTATCTTCCCCAAGTCAGCACCAGTTGTTTGTATTTTCTCTATATATATGTAAACTTCTCATTAGATCAAGGTATTTTTACTTTAACTTATCAGAATAAGAATACCAGGACTCAAGGTTATACATACACTGAGTTTTGAGACAATTCATAAAACACACTTTTTCTGTTGATATATTGCTTTAGAAAACTGTTAAAGTGACCAATCAAGTCCCTGGGTTTTAAAACTGATCAATCAGTGAGGACTCAAAAAGGTTTAAATCTGTTCTTTGAGTAAGTGTCTCAGAGACTCCAGTTTGTTTTGTTTCTATGTGTACATGGACAGGCTTCATTATAGAACTGGTCAATTAATCACCTTTTCTTTGATGATATTAGATTTAAACCCTCAGGTTCAGATTCAAGAATTGTCTATATATTATTGATGGATAATATGGTAGCTATAGATTTTTATTCTGTATCCATAGGTTCTACATGAATGAAAACATAGCAGAAATTACATATGCTGGAGCTTTTGACTTAGATACTACTGGAACTCCTAATGAGATATCATGTACAGTTACTGTCACTGATAAATATGGACTCTCAGATACTGCACAGTTGTACATCTTTGTGAAAAATGCCAACGAGTCTGTACCAGCATTCACTCACTCCCATTTTACCTTCTATCTTGCATCTAACACACCTATAGGAACTTTTGTGGGGAACCTAAGGGCTGTGGACTATGATTCCAGTGATGATTTCAACAATGAAATTATATATTCATTGGACCAAACAGCATTTGGACAAGATCTACTTGCTGTCAATAACAATGGTGGTCTGTATGTAATGGATTCTTTGGCATCTCAATCTGGAACTATTGGTCCAATTGAAGCACAAGCTCATAACTCTGGGTCTGGGACAACTGGTACCGCACAAGTCACTGTGGTCATTCCTGCAACAACAACTGTCATTACCACGACAACAGATAGAACTAAAGGTAAAGAATGTTCCATGCTTAGAGATTATATCCTTATGGCATCTGATCAATATGCACAGTAATTGCCTGTAGCGGCTTTGAATGGTATAAATTTTATTACCTCAAAACCGAGCCAATCTTTGCAGGAAACATTATGAAACCAGTGCCTTTTTTGCATGTTTTAAAACCTGGAATAAGTTTTGGCTTAAAACGAGCACCATTTTCTGAGTCAAATATTTTGTAAATCATCATCATCGGATACCTACGGTCGCTAATTCCATTCGCTACATACATGTATGTAGCAAGCGGTTTCAGCAACCGTGGGCATCCGACGATGGTAAACCGTATAGAAATGGCCAAAATATGTTTTTTTTACAGCCAGGTTGTTCAGAATTAAATGACTGAAAAATTGTTTAAAACGTTATAGGGTTTACATTGTGGTCCTGTAGCATAAAAAAGCATATTTTTTAAAAAATCAATAAAAATTAATTTCACCAAGGAAAATGAATATTATTGATTACTTATTTTGGACGGAAGAGCAACACATGGGCTTTAGAACTGCATTGTTGTTAGAACTCTATCGACTGATTTGTTGTGGGAATTTTTGATTGAAGATATTGTGTTTTTCTTCATTTCACTCAAAATATGCTAATTTGAATTTATATTGATTTTATTGATTAAAAATCGATGTAATGATATGGAGATGAAACCTTACATATGATGTGGGATTTAAAAATGGGAGCTTGTACCTGTGTACAAACTATGTAAAATGGTGTTGCGAAGTTACTGAGATAAAATAGATGATCCCACTTCTGACACCATTGTTGCGGACTAGAAAAAATGTACTACTGTACTGTGCTATAAAACGTTCGATAATAGTATGCTTGGAAGCAATGAAATAATAACTGATAAAAACTGTCAAAATAATTGACTCGTCAGGATGACGCCACTCTTTTTAAACGTAAAAAGTTACAATACAAATACTAAATAAATCTTAAAATCAACCAAATTTTTAATTACTCTTTAAATGAAGTACAAGTACATGATCTTAAAGTAGCAACACCAGGTTATCACTGATAAGCCATAGATAAATCTGGTACCTAGTAGATACTTTTTCTTGTTAAAACATTATTACTTATTCAATCCAGATGGTGTATATATATATTGAAAGCTAATAAAATTATCTTCAATTTGCATGTTTTACTTTTGTTTTTATTACCATGTATTTGTAATCAGATTTATGACCTAATAAATCAGCAGGTCATTGTAATTTATGCTCAGCGTGAAATTGGCAATAAACATGCAACAGTCGCATGATACCTTGTCTCTTTGATTGGGAATGCGGGTGATTTAAAATCTATAAATATTAATGAGATCAAATCATGTAATCAGAAAAGGTATTTCTGGACAAATTAACGTTTGCTGCATATTTGTATCATATTTCTATGTGAAGTTATAGACCCTCAAAGTAACTTAGTTTATCCATTTTTGTTACACAAGCACCATGTAAGTTTATCCATTTTTGTTACACAAGCACCATGTATATTATTAAAGATAAAGCTCTAAAGTTTAATTTGATACCAAAATCATCTTTCGGAAATTAATTTTACCCGGTCGCATTTATTCACGAAAAATGATATTTTTCGAAAAATCTCCAGGTCACGCACTTTGAACAATGACAGCCATTATGATTTGGCATGTTTATCAATATACCATAGGGTTAAACTTTAATAACGCGTTCAATTCACCTATTTATAAACTTAAAGTACAAGTATAAAATCAAAATAATTAATAAATGAAATAAAATCAGTGTCTAAAACTGTCAAAAATATGTTAATTAGAGTATGAAAAATAGACCTTAATGATTCTGAACTCCTAAAAACAATCTGTAAAATGATTTAGTACTGATAAAACAATTTAAGTATAGCGACAAGCTATACAAAATATACTTAGTTAAACAATGACTCTTAAATTCATAAATCCAAGATGGCTGCCACTAGATAAAGATTAATTACTAAATAAGTGTAAAAAGGTAACTGTAAATAATCAGTGTAAAATTTACTGTAAATAATAACAAACATTTACTGACCTAACAATAATAATTTAGAGTTTTAGAATGTCAGAGGTAAAATACCAAAGTTCCTAAATAATTAATTAATTAATTATACCTCAGACCCTAGGAGTTAAAAGGTTACCAGTTCAGAAGAAACAGCCAGAATCCTTGACTGAAGTCAAAATTCTGCTTATATTAGAATCTTAGTCAAAAGGTGGCGCTGCAGTCAAAAGTTGTTACAGATGATCTGATTGGTCAGAGGAATAATAGCTAAAGGATGCTAACCAATCAGTGATAATCTAATAAAAGTTACAATGTCATGATATTGCAAAATATTCCTTTGTCTGCAAGTCTAAGAATAGAACTTCTATAACTTATGTAAGTGGTCACATGACCAAAGTAAAGTCACATGACTAACTAAAACAAAGTGATGGAAAATAAACAATGGAAGTCTCTAGGACAAAGGCAGTAAATTATCAAAGAATGATAATAGCTACAAATAATGCTAAAGTTAACAATGTTTATGTTGTTTATGCATATTAATAAAAATAAAGTAATAATAAAGTAATTATTACAATGTAAAGTAAAGAGTTAAACATTATCATAACCAAGGACTTATATAAGTCCTTGTCATAACTATCAAAGATGATATATAATCTAAAAATAGATAAGCTAAAAATAAGTCTTTCTAAATAGAAAGGGCAGCCAAAAATCTTTAATAATTTAGCTCTGAAAGTTATAAATAGTTATGGTGAATTGTATTTATTATGTAATACATTTGTACCAAGGACTTATATACATACATGTATGTATATAAGTCCTTGGTAATAATTTTATACTACATAGGTTAATTATGTAATGGAATGTTGTAAAAATCCAACTTTACAACACATATTTAAAGTTTATAGATAATATATTAAAAAATATGAACTATGTAATGACAAGGACTTATATACGTACATAAGTCCTTGGTTATTATAAAAAATTGACTGTATCTTTTAAAAATGTCTGTATCAATGTGATGGTTAAATTTTTTTCTTAAACATTACATCATTATTTCCTTGAAAATATATTCCTTGAAAATATATTTAGGTCTGGGTCCAATTTGATCTTGTCAGGCACTCAAATGAATGCCAACACTCTAAATGATGTCAAGGACTTATATACATACATGTACAGCATAAGTCCTTGATCATGTCTAATTCATGTTTTAAAATATTGCTTGACAGCATTTTAGACACATTATAATTATGTCAAATCTTAAGTATGTGTTAAATACTGTTTCATTCAATCACAAATCCCATAATCCATTTGTTTAAAAATGATTCAATATGACAATTTCAGATTTCTATGAGGACCAATGGAGTTACTTCTGGTTGATAGGTGTAATTGGTGGTATAGCATTATTCATTGTGATACTATCTCTGGTATGTTTCCGTATATGTAGATTAACAAGAATTGGACCTTATTGTTACCAGTGCTGTATGAAGGGCATATGTTGTCGACCACCACCGTACGTACATAGAGGATATAATGTTTGCCTTTCTTATGTTCTGTATCATTGTATGTGGGATGTAGTGTTTGTCCTTTCTTATGTTCTGTATCACTGTATGTAGGATATAATGTTTGTTCTTTCTCATGTTCTGTATCACTGTATGTAGGATATAATGTTTGTTCATTCTTATGTTCTGTATCACTGTATGTAGGATATAATGTTTGTCCATTCTTATGTTCTGTATCACTGTATGTAGGATATAATGTTTGTTCATTCTTATGTTCTGTATCATTGTATGTAGGATATAATGTTTGTTCATTCTTATGTTCTGTATCACTGTATGTAGGATATAATGTTTGTTCATTCTTATGTTCTGTATCACTGTATGTAGGATATAATGTTTGTTCATTCTTATGTTCTGTATCATTGTATGTAGGATATAATGTTTGTCCATTCTTATGTTCTGTATCACTGTATGTAGGATATAATGTTTGTCCATTCTTATGTTCTGTATCACTGTATGTAGGATATAATGTTTGTCCATTCTTATGTTCTGTATCATTGTATGTAGGATATAATGTTTGTTCATTCTTATGTTCTGTATCACTGTATGTAGGATATAATGTTTGTTCATTCTTATGTTCTGTATCACTGTATGTAGGATATAATGTTTGTTCATTCTTATGTTCTGTATCACTGTATGTAGGATATAATGTTTGTTCTTTCTCATGTTCTGTATCACTGTATGTAGGATATAATGTTTGTCCATTCTTATGTTCTGTATCATTGTATGTAGGATATAATGTTTGTTCATTCTTATGTTCTGTATCACTGTATGTAGGATATAATGATTCTCCATTATTATGTTCTGTATCACTGTATGTAGGATATAATGTTTGTTCATTCTTATGTTCTGTATCACTGTATGTAGGATATAATGTTTGTTCATTCTTATGTTCTGTATCATTGTATGTAGGATATAATGTTTGTTCATTCTTATGTTCTGTATCACTGTATGTAGGATATAATGATTCTCCATTATTATGTTCTGTATCATTGTATGTAGGATATAATGTTTGTTCATTCTTATGTTCTGTATCACTGTATGTAGGATATAATGATTCTCCATTATTATGTTCTGTATCACTGTATGTAGGATATAATGTTTGTCCATTCTTATGTTCTGTATCACTGTATGTAGGATATAATGTTTGTCCATTCTTATGTTCTGTATCACTGTATGTAGGATATAATGTTTGTTCTTTCTCATGTTCTGTATCACTGTATGTAGGATATAATGTTTGTTCTTTCTTATGTTCTGTATCACTGTATGTAGGATATAATGTTTGTCCATTCTTATGTTCTGTATCACTGTATGTAGGATATAATGTTTGTTCATTCTTATGTTCTGTATCATTGTATGTAGGATATAATGTTTGTTCTTTCTCATGTTCTGTATCACTGTATGTAGGATATAATGTTTGTCCATTCTTATGTTCTGTATCACTGTATGTAGGATATAATGTTTGTTCATTCTCATGTTCTGTATCATTGTATGTAGGATATAATGTTTGTCCATTCTTATGTTCTGTATCACTGTATGTAGGATATAATGTTTGTCCATTCTTATGTTCTGTATCACTGTATGTAGGATATAATGTTTGTCCATTCTTATGTTCTGTATCACTGTATGTAGGATATAATGTTTGTTCTTTCTCATGTTCTGTATCATTGTATGTAGGATATAATGTTTGTCCATTCTTATGTTCTGTATCACTGTATGTAGGATATAATGTTTGTCCATTCTTATGTTCTGTATCACTGTATGTAGGATATAATGTTTGCCCATTCTTATGTTCTGTATCACTGTATGTAGGATATAATGTTTGTTCTTTCTCATGTTCTGTATCATTGTATGTAGGATATAATGTTTGTCCATTCTTATGTTCTGTATCACTGTATGTAGGATATAATGTTTGTTCTTTCTCATGTTCTGTATCACTGTATGTAGGATATAATGTTTGTTCTTTCTCATGTTCTGTATCATTGTATGTAGGATATAATGTTTGTCCATTCTTATGTTCTGTATCACTGTATGTAGGATATAATGTTTGTCCATTCTTATGTTCTGTATCACTGTATGTAGGATATAATGTTTCTCCATTCTTATGTTCTGTATCATTGTATGTAGGATATAATGTTTGTTCTTTCTCATGTTCTGTATCATTGTATGTAGGATATAATGATTCTCCATTATTATGTTCTGTATCACTGTATGTAGGATATAATGTTTGTCCATTCTTATGTTCTGTATCACTGTATGTAGGATATAATGTTTGTCCATTCTTATGTTCTGTATCACTGTATGTAGGATATAATGTTTCTCCATTCTTATGTTCTGTATCACTGTATGTAGGATATAATGTTTCTCCATTCTTATGTTCTGTATCACTGTATGTAGGATATAATGTTTCTCCATTCTTATGTTCTGTATCACTGTATGTAGGATATAATGTTTGTTCTTTCTCATGTTCTGTATCATTGTATGTAGGATATAATGATTCTCCATTATTATGTTCTGTATCACTGTATGTAGGATATAATGTTTGTCCATTCTTATGTTCTGTATCACTGTATGTAGGATATAATGTTTGTCCATTCTTATGTTCTGTATCACTGTATGTAGGATATAATGTTTCTCCATTCTTATGTTCTGTATCACTGTATGTAGGATATAATGTTTGTTCTTTCTTATGTTCTGTATCATTGTATGTAGGATATAATGTTTGTTCTTTCTCATGTTCTGTATCACTGTATGTAGGATATAATGTTTGTTCTTTCTCATGTTCTGTATCATTGTATGTAGGATATAATGTTTGTTCTTTCTCATGTTCTGTATCACTGTATGTAGGATATAATGTTTCTCCATTCTTATGTTCTGTATCACTGTATGTAGGATATAATGTTTGTTCTTTCTCATGTTCTGTATCATTGTATGTAGGATATAATGTTTGTTCTTTCTCATGTTCTGTATCATTGTATGTAGGATATAATGTTTGTCCATTCTTATGTTATGTATCACTGTATGTAGGATATAATGTTTCTCCATTCTTATGTTCTGTATCACTGTATGTAGGATATAATGTTTGTTCTTTCTCATGTTCTGTATCATTGTATGTAGGATATAATGTTTGTCCATTCTTATGTTCTGTATCATTGTATGTAGGATATAATGTTTGTTCATTCTTATGTTCTGTATCACTGTATGTAGGATATAATGTTTGTTCTTTCTCATGTTCTGTATCATTGTATGTAGGATATAATGTTTGTCCATTCTTATGTTCTGTATCACTGTATGTAGGATATAATGTTTGTCCATTCTTATGTTCTGTATCACTGTATGTAGGATATAATGTTTGTCCATTCTTATGTTCTGTATCACTGTATGTAGGATATAATGTTTCTCCATTATTATGTTCTGTATCACTGTATGTAGGATATAATGTTTGTCCATTCTTATGTTCTGTATCACTGTATGTAGGATATAATGTTTGTTCATTCTTATGTTCTGTATCACTGTATGTAGGATATAATGTTTGTCCATTCTTATGTTCTGTATCACTGTATGTAGGATATCATGTTTGTCCTTTCTTATGTTCTGTATCACTGTATGTAGGATATAATGTTTGTCCATTCTTATGTTCTGTATCACTGTATGTAGGATATAATGTTTGTTCTTTCTCATGTTCTGTATCACTGTATGTAGGATATAATGTTTGTCCATTCTTATGTTCTGTATCACTGTATGTAGGATATAATGTTTGTCCTTTCTTATGTTCTGTATCACTGTATGTAGGATATAATGTTTGTCCATTCTTATGTTCTGTATCACTGTATGTAGGATATAATGTTTGTCCATTCTTATGTTCTGTATCACTGTATGTAGGATATAATGTTTGTCCGTTCTTATGTTCTGTATCATTGTATGTAGGATATAATGTTTGTCCATTCTTATGTTCTGTATCACTGTATGTAGGATATAATGTTTGTCCATTCTTATGTTCTGTATCACTGTATGTAGGATATAATGTTTGTCCGTTCTTATGTTCTGTATCATTGCAGAAAATTACTGTTATTGTTACTCTTTGTAAAAATATTGACATATAGGTATGTATATTCACCTTATCAACATAATTTATGGACATGTGTCTTTGATCATTACATGGACAGATGTGAACAGTGTTAAATATGAATACTGTTACTATGAGACAAAGTATATGTTATACAGAACTTCATGTATATGTTATACAGAGCTTCATCTTAACCTCATGATCATCAAATATTTCTTATTATGTTTAAACTATTGAATGATAAGGCAGAGAATGATTTAACTAGCCAATCAGATAAAATAAATTCTTATAATTTATTAACTTTATAGATTTTATCCAGAACTTGCATATTATTGACTAGATATCTAAATAAAACAGTTATTATGACACTACATATCAATCTATTGTGTTAATGCAGAACTCAGCCTCGTGGGTTTGGTGATAAAGGATATGATTTAGCCAGTTTTGGACACAGGCATTTGTATGCTGATGAAGATGCAGACATAGATGGCTGGCTGAGGACAGAACCAAAAAATCGTACAAAGAAACTTAAAAAGTCTTCTAGGGTGTGTAACATAATTTTTTGTTTTATTTCTGTTAAAGAATAATTGGAATTTGTAGTCGCTTTATAAACTGCTAACCTAGGATGAAGCAAGTCTTGTACGATGTGAGATGTGAAGGTTATGATTTTAACTTTAGGGTTGATACACTTTCTGAGTAACAACTTAGGCTACAGCCCAATGACTAACTTAATGTATTATGAAAGTCAGAGTCTGTAGTTTCTATGTTTGTCATTTATGTCTTGTATAAATAAATACCAAGTAGTAGATATGCATGGTATCCTTCATCTAACTTTGTACTAAGAGATATAAAAACTGTTAATGCACGCATTTGATGGCCTTTTTCTGTGGGGCATGCATGTGAATATGGTTCTTTTATACCCTACCCCCTTGGGATGGATGTGGTATATGGTGATTACAGCATCCATCTGTCTAAATAAGAAACTTTGTCATTCATCGATGGTATTTTTAATAGACTAGACATATATGCTCAGCAAGTCATGACAATGTTTCAAGTATCAAATTCCAAGCTTTTTAAATTATTTCTTTTCATTTAATTTTCTATCACAGGGCATATTAAACTTTTGTTTTGTAAGGAACTTATTGTAATTGTGTCCTATGATAAAACACATAATATCATTATAATATTCTTGTTTGGTCTATAACTTTGTCATTCATGAATGTATTTTTATCTTAGGGGGCTTGTGTAACTTACTTTGTGTGACATTTCTTGTTTCAATAATGTCTTATTTCTCATAAGGTCAATCATACAATGTGATCTGAACTGTGAATATGATCTGATCTGTGAATATGATCTGAACTGTGAATATGATTTGAACTGTGAATATGATCTGAACTGTGAATATGATCTGAACTGTGAATATGATCTGAACTGTGAATATGATCTGAACTGTGATATGATCAAATTTGTTACGAGATCTTAGTTGTCACAATGTCTATATTTAGTATTTAGTATGACCTTTCAGCTTTTTTTGAAAAAGCATGTAGATATTTATCATTGAAATTTTTGACACTTTGTTAATTATTGGATTTTATGATAGGGAGCAGTGTCTGATGAGCATGCAAGATATGGTACACCCAATTTTGGATATGAAACAAGTGGGGACCTGAGATCTGAGCCTATCTATGAAATGTTCCGTGTTCCTTCAACAAATACTGTGCCAAAAGCTGCCAATTATCTCAGTCCGTACACATCTACTAGGCTGTTACCAAGGTTGGTGATATAAAATTTTGTTTTTGTTAGTCTCCAAGATAATCTTTGATATTATGGTTCTATTGTGTTTAGCACATATATGTATTTACATACTATCTGTATTTACTTAGTATCTGTATTTACCTAGTAAAAGTATTTACCTAGTATCTGTATTTACTTAGTACCTGTATTTACCTAGTATCTGTATTTACTTAGTACCTGTATTTACATAGTATCTGTATTTACTTAGTACCTGTATTTACCTAGTATATGTATTTACTTAATACCTGTATTTACCTAGTATCTGTATTTCTGTATTTACCTAGTATCTGTATTTACCTGGTATCTGTATTTATGTATTTACATAGTATCTGTATTTACCTAGCATCTGTATTTACCTACTATCTGTATTTATGTATTTACATAGTATCTGTATTTACCTAGCATCTGTATTTACTTAGTATCTGTATTTCTTTTTTTACCTAGTATCTGTATTTGCCTAGTTTCTGTATTTACATAGTATCTGTATTTATCTATCATCTGTATTTACCTAGAATATGTATTTCTGTATTTACATAGTATCTGTTTTTACCTAGTATCTGTATTTACCTACTATCTGTATTTATGTATTTACATAGTATCTGTATTTACCTAGCATCTGTATTTACTTAGTATCTGTATTTCTGTTTTTACCTAGTATCTGTATTTACCTAGTTTCTGTATTCACATAGTATCTGTATTTATCTATCATCTGTATTTACCTAGAATCTGTATTTCTGTATTTACATAGTATCTGTATTTACCTAGCATCTGTATTTACCTAGTATCTGTATTTCTGTATTTACATAGTATCTGTATTTATCTATCATCTGTATTTACCTAGTATCTGTATTTCTGTATTTACATAGTATCTGTATTTACCTAGCATCTGTATTTACTATATACATGTATCTATATTTACCTAGTATCTATATTTCTGTATTTACTTAGTACCTGTATTTACATAGTATCTGTATTTCTGTATTTACATAGTATCTGTATTTATCTGTCATCTGTATTTACCAAGTATCTGTATTTCTGTATTTACATAGTATCTGTATTTACCTAGCATCTGTATTTACCTTGTATCTGTATTTACTTAGTACTTTTACTTCTGTATTTACATAGTATCTGTATTTATCTATCATCTGTATTTACCTAGTATCTGTATTTCTGTATTTACATAGTATCTGTATTTACCTAGCATCTGTATTTACCTAGTATATGTATTTACTTAGTACCTGTATTTACCTAGTATCTGTATTTACCTAGCATCTGTATTTACTATATACATGTATCTATATTTACCTAGTATCTGTATTTCTGTATTTACTTAGTACCTGTATCTATATTAACCTAGTATCTGTATTTCTGTATTTACTTAGTACCTGTATTTACCTAGTATCTGTATTTACCTAGTATCTGTATTTACCTAGTATCTGTATTTCTGTATTTACATAGTATCTGTATTTACCTAGTGTCTGTATTTACCTAGTAACTGTATTTACCTAGCATCTGTATTTACTATATACATGTATCTATATTTACCTAGTATCTGTATTTCTGTATTTACCTAGTATCTGTATTTCTGTATTTACCAAGTAACTGTATTTATGTATTTACCTTGTATCTGTATTTACCTAGTATCTGTATTTCTGTATTTACCAAGTAACTGTATTTATGTTTTACCTTGTATCTGTATTTACCTAGTATCTGTATTTATGTATTTACCTTGTATCTGTATTTACTATATACATGTATCTATATTTACCATGTACATTGTATATGTGTCTATTTTTGATGATATTTAGAGTCAATATTGTGTTTGAGGCCACCTCCAAATAAAGATCATCCTATAAAGAACAAAATGACCTTTTTCACAGGTTAGCTTTATACTGTCAAATTATAGGATTTCGTTCTTAGATAACTCATTTAACGTGGATCGCGGGTTTCCTCCAGAAAAATGGTCATTTTTTAGCTCACATGTCACAAAGTGAGCTATTAGGATCACTCTCCGTACGGCGTCGTGCATCGAGCGGTGTGCGTCCTGCGTCGTCAAACTTTATGTTGTGACCACACTAGGGGCCACATTTTTAGCTCAATTTTAGCAAAACTGGGTCAGAACGTTAATATCAACAAAATCTCGGACGAGTTTGATATTGGGCCATTTTGGGTAAAAAACTAGGTCACCAGGGCCAAATAAGGGAAAACCTTGTGAACACTTTAGAAATCACTGTTTTGACTGGATCTTCATGAAACTTTGTCAGAATGTTTATTTTAATAATATGTAGGTCAACTTTGATAATGGGTCATTTCCGGTGAAAAACTAGGTCACTAGGGCAAACTGTTGGAAAACCTTGTGAACACTCTAGAAGTCACTGTTTTGATTGGATGATCATGAAACCTTGTCAGAATGTTTGTCTTCATAATATCTTGGACGAGTTCGAACATGGGTCATCTTGGGTCAAAAACTAGGTCGCTAGGTCAAATCTTATGAAAAACCATGTTAACACTGTAGATTTCACAGTTATAATTGGATCTTCACTAAACTTTGTCAAATCGTTTGTTTTAATGATATAACGGTCAAGTATAAATATGGGTCATCTGGGGTCAATAACTAGGTCACCAGGTCAAATCTTAGGAAAACTTTGTTAACAGTGTAGATGTCACAGTTTTAATTGGATCTTCACCAAACCTTGTCAGAATGTTTGCCTCAATGATATGTGGGTCAAGAGTGGGTCAAAAACTTGGTCACCAGGTCAAATCTTAGGTAAAAATCTTGTAAAAGGTCTAAATGTCATGGTTTTAATTGGATCTTGGCCAAACCTTGTCAGATTGTTTGTCTTAATGATATTAAGGACAAGTTCAAATATGGGTCACCTAGGGTCAAAAACCAGGTCACAAGGTCAAATCTTAGGAAAACCTTGTCTATGCTGTAGTTTTCATGGTTTTGATTGGATCTTCACCAAATTTTGTCAGAATGTTTGTCTTATTTATATGTAGGACAAGTTCTAACATGGGTCATCTGGAGTCAAAAACTAGGTCACCGGTTCAAAACAATGTTTTAATGAGTGAACAGTGATTGTCATGTGAGCGATATAGGGCCATCTTGGCCCTCTTGTTTTTAAAACTCAGTAGAGATTCTTAAAATAATTTGAAAGACTTGAAAAAATAAAAACATATGGTCGCCAACTTCGTTTTCGCGTCATTGAAACTTATTTAAACACGAAAAAAAGCTAAAAACGTTGCCATAAAATACAAGATCGATGTGACATTGAGCCAAATATGTCAGTAACAACTAAAAAGTCGCAACGTCACGTCGATCTTGTATAAAAATGTTGACGTTTTTAGCCTTTTTCCAAGTTTGAATAAGTTTCATTGGTGCGAAAACGAAGTCGGTTACCATATTTTTTTTATTGTTTTAAAGTTTTCTTAATTGTACAAAGAATCTGTTCTGCGTTAAAAAAATATATTGGGCCGTGTTTTCACTACTGACGCGACTGAGAGAAAAATGTCTCATTTTTTGGCATTGTAAATTGCCACTCCTACAGAGTTCGCTAGATGCCTTTAAATATTTAATGGCAGCAAAATGTAACATTACTGATTTTTTCGGATTTGTAAATGATCCAGCATTGCAGTTATGTAAATTGCATAACTTAATACATATTATTATCCGAGCAGTACAGGAAATAATGCGAAAATCAACGAAAAACATATCGCTCCGCTAGGTGGCGCTTTTGAGCACTTTCCATTGAAATATCATTTGAATATATCATTTCTGCGTTAGCCAATACAAATAAAGTTGTTCATGCAAAATTTCCTTATTGTACGTTGACATCTAAAAAAATGAAAATTTTTCTAGAGGAAACCCGCGATCCACCTTACTTATTCAAATGCATATTTTTTATCTTAATGCATTATACAGTCTGAAGATAGTCATTTATACATTTTTTTGATTGTTAATTTATTTCATATTTCTACTGTTCTTCTTTTCAGTTCCAGCAAAGATAAGAAGCCCCTGATTTCCAACCACTAATAAGGATGTGTTAGCTGTAACAAACCTAGCTAGTTATATGCATTAATAAATGCTCAATATCCCATATTTCACTGAATGTGATTAAAATTTCATTCATTATAGAATGCAGATTGAAACATATTGGCACTATATATATCACTATGTTTGGATAGAAAATAACTTGTGTTTATCTTAATGAGTCTTCAACAAAATAAAAACCTGTTATATGATATGTATGTTGCAGGCTGTCAACCAAGTCTTCTCCAAAAATCGTTTCATGTACAGACATATATATATATCAATTCATACCTGTACACTCACTGTTCTATATTAATCAATGTCTACCATAAGGAAACCCAAGGACGATCCAGGATTTCAGGCTTGAGGTGTAACATTTTAGAAAGTAGGCTGTGGGGTTGTGGGGGACCTCTCCCACATACAAAATAATCTGAAGAAGTGAAATGGTGCATTCTGGTGAGTTTTGAGTCCATGCGCTTCAGTATTTAACAAGAACCCAAGTAGTATGGTTCCTGTTTTATCTTTAAGTGATCATTACCCATGTATGCTTCACCAATAAAACTAGTACAAAATTTAAGATAGATCTGTTTCATACAACCATTAGTTACAGATCTTTTAAGAACTTTAATGAAAATGATTTTTATTATAGCTCCAAAGCCAGCCCTAGGCCTGGTCTCTAATAAATGATCCTGATGAGGTCTAGGATTACTTTCATAATATATTCAATAAATTACTTGATCATCATGCTTACTAAAAACTTAAAAGAGAGTGAAGTACAAAAACCAGCCAAACTGGTTTAACAATAAAATAGCAGAAACCCTAATAGCAAGAAAAATGGTGAAGCCACCAAATACAAACAACTAAGAAGTTAAGTTTACGTAGATTATTGTTGCACAATATGGGGATTATATAATACAGAATTTTCAAATAATTTGTTAAATTTCAAAAGAGAGCTACCCATGTAAATCTAGATCAACCATTTGATGCTCCATCTTAGGAACTATTCAAAAAATTAAACTGGATGAAAGTTAAGGATTTCAATCTCTAATTCGAAACCTCCATTTTGAAGAGTACTCAATTTTATGAATTTTATTGACATATTCCTGAGGGTTATGGGTTGAAACCCCACTGGGACCATACTTTTTTCTCTTTTTTTTTAGTTCTTAGGTACGGTAATGTTTCATATTAAGAACATGAATTTATACAGTAATATGGAAGAAAATATTTATTCTAAATTTTTTTGTCTAGTTTATTGGAATTTATACATGGTTAATTACAAAAATCAAGTAACTATGGATTTCTGAGACAAATTTTGTCGAGCCCGTTTGTGATGGGCTCGACATAGTTGCCACAATGGTGGTTGCTTGTCTGTATGTTAGTTAGTTGTTTAGTTCGTCTGGATCTTTGTCCAGGCTGTATCTCCCTTATGCATTGACACTTTTTAAAATAACTTGGCATAGTTGTTAAACACCAAGAGTCTGTGTGCAGAGCGCAAGATCCAGATCTCTAGCACAAAGGTCAAGGTCACACTTAGAGGTCAAACATCAAATGTAAGAATTATAGACCTTGTCTGGGCTGTATCTCCCTTATGCATTGACATCTTTAAAACTAACTTGGCATGATTGTTAAACGCCATTAGATGGTGTGCAGTGCACAATAACAAGGTCTGTAGCCCTAAGGTCAAGGTCACACTTAAAAGTCAAACGTCAAAAATTAGAATGATAGATCTTCTCCGGGATGTATCTCCCTTATGCATTGACATATTTGAAAATAACTTACTATCAAACACCATGAAACAGTTGGTCACACTTAGGATCAAGGTCAATAGCTCCAAGGCCAAGGTCACACTTCGATGTTAAAGGTCAAAGATGGGGTCTATTTTTGGGTCTGCTTCATAACTTTGTCATTTCTTGATGGATTTTGGAATTACTTGGCAGAAATATGTGCCATCATGAGATGTGTCATGCAGAAGACCCAGGTCTGTAGGCTAATCTTAGATGTCAAACATAACAAAAGTATTATAGACCTTGTCCAGGCTGTAACTTCCGTATGCATTGAATTATTTGAAAATGACTTGGCATAATACAATGAGATAATGTGTCCTGGGCAACACCCAGGTCCATAGGTCAACGGTTAAGATTACACATATGGTCAAATATTTTTTCCTTGTCTGTGCTGTGCCTTCTGTTTGGATTCAAGGATTTTGAAATAAGTTGGTATATAAGTTTGTGTGTCATGAACATCACCCATTCATGTAGTTCAAATGTCAAGGTCACAAGCTGTCTGTAACAGAGGGCTCGACATGTTGCCCTTGGGCATCTAGTTTTCAAAACCAGACAGTGAAATCTTTTAAAATTTGTTGTAGACATTATACACACATAGTAGTTAATTTTGAGAAAACTTCAGCTGTTGCCCTGCTTTAGTTTTAATGACATTTATCAATTTGTTACTTTTTGGTAAAAGGCTAAAATCTTGACTAAATCTTTAAGGGACTGGATTACATTTTTTTTTACTTTTTCTGCAACATAGTAATTCTAAACATTGTATAAACAATTTGAATTGATTAAACATTGGTTACTCTTAGACACATTCTTGCATTTATTGTATCATCTGTTAGAGACAGGCCAATTTTCATAAAGGTGACTTCATTTGATTTTGAGGTACTATTTTATGTTAGGGGTAGAGGAACAAAAATGGTTGTAACTCTCTTAACTGACGGTAAAAGTTTTTAAAAATTAACATGTAAATGTCTTAATGGATGTACAAAAGAATGACAATATTAAAATACGATCCTTAACACTTCGTATTAGACTTTGAAAACCTTAAAGATCATGTTGAATATATATTATAAGAATGCTTTATTTGCTTATAAATGCCTCAATAGGATGTGTCCTGGTAATTTATTTGACCACTTTCATTACACAAGTAGCAATTCTCTTTGAATGTCAAAACTTGTTCTTCCTAAACCAAATATTGAATACCTTCGTAAATCCCCATCCTATTCTGGTCCAAAAATTTGGAATGAAATACCATAAGAAATCCGAACTGAATGTCTATAATCTTTTAGGAAGAATTATCTTAAATGGAAGTTTTCTAACTAAATACCACTCTCTGTATACATTCAAATTATATTTGTTCTCCTGATCTGTTCTTATAATTACTTGTTTATAATATTGTTATAATATTTCTGCGTTAGTCAATGCATTGTTTTATAGATATTGTATATAACACCAGGTAATGTAAACTTTTGAGGCCCACATGGAAGATTGGTTTTAACCAAATGTGCAGCCTCTTGAAATAAAGTCATTAACATTGTTATTTCATTTCTATCTATTGTTGAGGACTTTTATAACTGAATCCTCCAGCGGAAACCATTTACTGCAACAGCATCACAATCCAGACAGAAGGCTGTTGTATAGCACATCACCATGCACAACAGTATCATCTGAAGAATGGTGTTGGTGAACAGTATCATCTGAAGAATGGTGTTGGTGAACAGTATCATCTGAAGAATGGTGTTGGTGAACAGTATCATCTGAAGAATGGTGTTGGTGAACAGTATCACCTGAAGGATGGTGTTGGTGAACAGTATCATCTGAAGGATGGTGTTGGTGAACAGTATCATCTGAAGAATGGTGTTGGTGAACAGTATCATCTGAAGGATGGTGTTGGTGAACAGTATCATCTGAAGGATGGTGATGCTGTGGAAGACAATATCTTACTTACTCTCTCATCATTTATTGATGACAAATTTACTAAAGAATATAGGAATATTTTTCAAAGTACAGGATTTTGATCCAAAATATAGGAAAATATAGGAATCAGTTGACAGCCTGATGTTGTATACTTTTTCTTGACTGTAACATTTAATCTCTTTTTCATCCTGATTGGAAGTAATACTACGGAAGTAAGCAGAAAAATTCAATGAGTGTTTCCATGTAAAATGTTTGTGTATCTATGCATTATGTAACATTGTTTTCCATTGTGAATGATTTAAATATTGAATAATTTCATATTACTTTCATTGATACTCAGATATGTTTGTTTCTTAAATGCTTCTTTTTGTAAACTCTTTGTTTGTATGTGTTATAAAAACAATACAAGTGTAAAACAAATGTTCACATTTTATTAAATTCTGAATCATTAACAATCATTTACAATCATTAACACACACATAATGGCAGTAAATTAACACAGAGAACACAAGATTCTTAAATCAATAACAATGACAAAAATCTGCACCATTAACACAACAAAGTCATGCATTAGTAATATGAGAAAAGAACGCATTGTACATATATTGTCACAAAATCAGTATAATACGTAATTATTGCTATACAAGTTTACTATCCTCAACACGACAAGATGTGAATTTTTCACTTTATGATATGCATTTAATGTACAAATATGATCATGATCGAGTATTTCCCCAAATGTAATGATTGACATAAACAACAAACCTCAACAACAAACATCACATGATAATCTGCACCAAATCACCATTATAAAGAAAAAATGAATCAATATACATTTTCATCACACAACATTTTACATACAAATACTGATAATGTTCATAATGTTAAATGATCAGATGATGACATGGTATTTTTCTCTGTAATAGTAACGTATAACTTGACCATATTGTTTGAGCAGTGAAGAAATTATTCAGAATAATTCACTAAGTCAAATAGGGGATATTGATATTTGGAACAAATTTGACTGAAACATATTGATAAGATAAATTTAACCTGCCCAAGTACTGTAACTGTGTATCCAGCTGATTTAGTGCATTCTTCAGTTATGGCTCAAAAAACATGGTCAATCTATATGTGTATGACTTTAAATCTTCTAATCTACCTTCAGTGTGTAACAAACTGAGACATAGTTTTCCATTTGAGTTATATTAAAGCAGCAACTTGTATCTATATCTTCAGACTTTAACAAATGTATTAACAATACATTCCGATTTATACTACATAAAAAACACAGAACAATGAAAATACAAAATATTATCTCAACTAAGACAAGTGTCCTATTTGTGAACAGAAATCAAAAGGTACTTCTGTGTAAAGGTAAAATAGCTGAAGCCCACATATTCTTTATTTATATCAAATTATGGCCATTTTTTCAACAATTTTTCAGTCATATACAGCGATCGATTCACCTAATCAGTTTCCTGGACAGTATTCTAAAGAGTACTAACTTACCCTTCCACTAGGAAACGGCAACTTCTCGAAATGTGAAAGAAAATTGATAGCTGTCAAAAATTTACAGAAGGGTATAACCTGCTGTGATTTGGAATCCACCCCAGATCACCAGGTTATAAATTCAGCACACTAACCATTGAACCATAGCCACAGATGGTTATATATTCATATCAACAAACTACCCATATAAATCTAGAATACATATACATGTAAATGCACTGTCATCTAAAATGAAACATTCAAAATAATTTATATCTGGACTAGAATGGTAGGTGTATAACAGCAGTAAATTTGTTCCAAAAACAAGTGTTCATATAAATATCAGTTTACAGGTATGTTCATTATTTATATTAATGAAGACAAAAATAGCAACATGCATAACACAAAATCACTATATAGGCAAAATAATAAAATTCTACACAAGAATGAAAAAGTCACTTCATATTCACACAATCGATGAAGCATATAAGCCCCATTAATAGAGCCATACAAAATAATCACCTAAAATGAACTAGAACTATCACTAAAGGTGATGAATACCCCCAGATGTCGCTTTGACACAGTTATTGTTACATTTTACAATGGGAAATATAACGCATTTTCATTTTTTTAATACCTGCACATTGTTGCTTAGAAATATCCTGACCAATTTCTAAATATACATTATATAAAGAAAATAACAAAGGGCCATAACTCATTAAAATTTACTTGATCAAAACCTATTGTAGACATGCACAACTTGGCAAACTACTTATCACTGAAGAAGTTCCACTGAATTCCTGCATGTAGTTGCTGAGAAATAGTATAGACAAAACTTACCTAATCTGCTTATTGCATGCACAACTAGGCTAACAATTATCACTTAGCTTACTTTTTATAACTTCTGTGAAGTTACATTGAATTCCTATGAATAGTTGCTGAGATATTGTATATACACTGTATAAAGGGCCATAACTCAGTGAAAATTTAACCAAACAAGACAAGCTTAATGCATGCACAACTAGGCTAACAATTATCACTTCTGTGAAGTTTTATTGAATTCCTGTCAGTTGTTAATGAGAAATAGTAGGACAAAATTTGCCTATTGTATACTGTATAAAAAAACAAAGGGCCATAACTCAGTGAAAATTAATCCAAACGAAAAATGGTTTCAGTGTGCGCAACTAGGCTTACTACTGATCACTTCTGTGAAGTTTCATTGAAATCCTGTCAGTAGTTGCTTAGGAATTGTCCGGACAAATTGTGTCAACAGACGCACGGACCGACCGACTGTCAAGCGTGAATCCAATATAGCCCCCATATATTTCATATCTGGGGGTATAACAAATCTCAATTGGTTGAATAGTAATCTTTGAATAACAACAGTAATTCAATATTTCCTAAATCATGACATGTAATATTCCATATGAACTATGGACTATAATAACATACAATAATGATCATTGACTGGTTTAAAGTATACGAAAATGATGGTTATGTCTTCATTAATAGACGTAGTGAAGAAAAAATTATTCTTATCAATTTATTGTACAGAAGATACTTTCTTCAAATATCAAGTAGTGGTGCACTCAGTACCACTCACTATCAAATAATCCAACAGTATGAACGTATTTATCCTCGTAATGTCTCTAACATCTGTATGTATAAATCTAGGGAATCACGAACATTATATCTACCATGTAGTTCAAGCATGGTCACATTGCCAATAGTGTAGAAGTCTATGATACGGAGATCTTTGTAGGATTTCACTGCTAACTTCAGTGTCTCCAGAGCTGCACTCTCACCTGAAACAATTTAACACATACCTTTAGATCTATTTATACTTTAGATATTATTTAGTTTAGTTTGTCTACACAAGATTTTTAGCATTTAAATAAATCCCCTTCAGAATGATATTTTTATGTGGTTACTATAAATTCACTACATTGGATGATATACTAGGTGAAATAACTTATAACATGACACTTTAACATATTTATACACAGAAATCTTTGTAAGGTAAGATTTGACATTTGTGGCTTGAATAAAACTTTGTGATTCATACTAACCATAACTAGCAACACCGTCTGTGACTCTGGTCTTGGCAAGATTGTGTAACTGCTTCATAAAATCTGTTTCTGAAATAAATGTCTTATTAATTAGTAGATGTAATACAAGGATCTCTGGAGAAAATGTTCCATTTCATTTGTTATATTACAAACATATGGATAAACAAATACATATTATAACCAGATAGACATCCAACTATTTCCACAGGAAGGGTTTTTTATTACCAAAATTCAAGAATTCACGGTTGCTGTTCACAAGTGTTCACAATAAAACATATCTCCTAACCAAATGTAAATTTGGATAATACAGGCAGAAAATGTTAATAGATATAAATAGGTACCAGATTCATATAGCGACTTTTTCATACTGTTTGTATGTTAAAAGGCGCTTAACATATGTTGCAGTGACGAAGGCGCAGGTGCATCCTCTACTAGTACAGAGACAGCATGATCTGACCAGAGGGACAGACTGAGAGAAAGCCCCCAGAAGGGAGAGAAAGATATTAGATACAGGCATGTCCGGCGCGGGATGCGCCTAGCTCTTATTTCGAATAGACAGCCTGATTCTTTAATGTGCCCAGTGTATATCACCGATACACGAACTTCCTGGCACCTTTAACTGGTACTTATACAGTCAGCACGGTCAGATATAGCGGGAAATACTATTAATAGAATTTCTAAAATTTCCATGGCCCAGGCTGGGAATCGAACTCGGGACCTCTGGATTGACAGCTCAGCGTGCTACCACTGAGCTATCTCCGCATATAAGTTGTCTCAAATACTATCAGTGTCAAATATTACCAGTGTTAGACATTATCAGTTTTAGAAATTATCAGTGTTCGACATTACCAGTGTGAGACATTATCAGTTTTAGAAATTATCAGTGTTTGACATTACCAGTGTTAGACATTACCAGTTTTAGAAATTATCAGTGTTCGACATTACCAGTGTTAGACATTATCAGTCAATGTCAATGTCAATGGTCCAGTGTGTCAAATATTACCAGTTTTAGACATTATCAGTGTCAAATATTACCAGTGTTAGACATTATCAGTGTCAAATATTATCAGTGTTCGACAATATCAGTGTCAGACATTACCAGTGTTAGACAATATCAGTGTCAGACAGTATAAGTCAAATCAGCGATTTTTTCCTTATTTGTTTTGTTACCGGTAAACTGATAACTGTTGTAATGAGACATGCTGTACAAGTAGTAAGTACCTATATTATATGTAACAATACCTGGTATATCTGTTGAACTCTCCAAAGACTTAATTTTGTGTGCAGTAACAAGATAAGCTTCAAAGAATGGAGCTAATATAGAATTGAAGAATGTTAACTTTTCCATGCACCCTTCTTGCTCCAGATTAATCTAGAATATAATTTAATAATAATAAATAATATACAGAATGATTGAATACAAAAACTCGAAATCTGTCCAAATGACACAAAGTCCCCCATTATTTATTATACAGACAAGTAATCTGTGACCTTGATCTGTGCTCTTGATCTGTGACCTTGTGAATAGTTCTTGGACTCAACAAATCATAATATCATTATGATCATTTGAGTCAAATCAATTCTGCATCCAATCACAGATAAAGTTATCAGTTGTACATGATCTTTATACAAGCCCACAGACATGGGTAACATAGTGAAGGCTAAATTACATGTAACTTCTGGCATGGTAACATAGTGAAGGCTAAATTACATGCAACTTCTGGCATTGTACAGCATAAACTATTAAAATGTAGAATATACAAAATGTATATAAATATTATGATGGTGTCATACAAAATAAAAACTTAAGATATTGGAAGAAACAAAATACATTCAAATCAATTAAATTATAAAGAGTTAATTTTAAACATGTAAAGCACAAATACCCTGTCTACAACATACCCTAACTAACTGTTCCCCATGATTAAAATCTTCATCATCATCCTCACCATCTGCCCAGGACAGACTTGCAGATAACCTTGCAGCCCACCTACGATCTTCTGTACTTTCATAGTCCTGTAGTCATAAAAAATCAAACTTATTTCTCATTTTAACTTATTTTCTTCATTTAAAATCATCTGACTCCACTTTACTGGTTTATTTGTAAACCATCATGGTTTTATATAAACATACTAAGGGCCCTCATCTGATCCTAAAAATGACATTTTCACTCTTGAAGTAAGTAAAAGTTCCTTACTCTCTCGATTAAAGTCACTTTGTTACTGTCCACTTGTGCTGTCTAGTGAGTGCCCTGTTTTATGCAGTATATATACACTAAATATCAACAGATTATCATGATGTGTGAATGGGTTTAGTAATATCTACTATGAAACACCTCTAGTCATGATGGCTTAGTAAAAACATAATTTAAGCATATCTTCTATAATAGTAAAATTAGCAGAGCATTGACATGTTTTGTAAAATGAAAATTATAATTAAATTCAGGTTAACATACATAACTAGAGCTTGTCACAGAGGTGACTAATACCCCCGCCACTGCTTTGACACTAAGAATGCAACAGTACACTAAATGGCTAAGTTCAAGGGCACATAACTCTGGAATGAGTGAATTTCTGGGCATGAAAATTGTGTCTTCCACATCTACACTTCATGGTGATAACATGTATTTCCAGTTTCATTACAATTGCCTAAAGAATGTGGAAGTAGTTTGCTCCACAAACTTGTGATATTGTATGCGGATGGATGGATGGACGGACAGACGAACTGACCGACAGAGTGACTCCAATATACCCCTCTAAAACTTCGTTTGCGGGGTACAATTATATCTTCTAAGAACATCAATTATAATGACTGATACAGGCGATATCAAACGGGAATTACCAGGTATAAAATAATTTCAAGAAATGTTGATATAAGTTATCTAGGTATAATGAGAAACACAAGCTAAGACAATTGAAATACCTGTTGACTAGCATCATGAACTTTGAGTATCTCAGCAGTGATTAACTGATCTAATGTATCAGCAAGCAAGTCTTCTAGCTTACAACATGGCTGAAACAACAAAACAAGATTCACCATAATCCTGCAGATGGAACCTACTAACTTGAGTGATAACCATTGTAATAGATATCTCAGTACGAGATGAAGTGTTTACATAATTGTTTTCAGACAGAATATGTCTCAGTACATGTCATCTATATGATGCTGTTGGATCTTTGATCTGAGAAATAGATTTATTTTTAATGTGATGACAAAAAAAAACATTCCAATACCTCAGAAAATGTGCCTATGTATTTTTAGAGATAAAATAAAAAACATTAAAATCACTATTTAATTAATTTCTTTCATAAAAATCTTTATAATTACCGGTACTGGAATAAATTCATGCTTTAACAAGGTAGACAATTCAAGGGCAGTTTCAATGATTTCTTCCCGAGACATAAGAATAATCTCCCTTGGTAGAGAAGCTTCAGGTGATACCAGACTTATATCACTGAGGTATATCACAGCATTCACTGAAAACATTATACAAAACACTGTATTGTGGATACAACAGAAAATTCAGACAATATAGACCAAAAGTTTATTAAATTAAAAGTTAAATGAAAAGAAAAAAAGTTAGAACATGAACAGACTATACCATAAAAATAGCTTAAACAGCAATCTATGCTAATTTCTGACTGTAGACATGTAAACTACTTATGGACTGATCTCATTATAAACAATTACACTAGAACAACAACTCAATGAGTTCTAGTTTGATAAATATAGTTTAATAAAGTAATTATTATTTACAGCTTATCAAATAGTTTCTATGATGAATCATTAAATGTTTGCAAGAACTTCTGATCCAACATTTCTGGTCAGTATGTTTACAGCATTAAATCATTTGTGCAAGTTTAATTATTTATCTATTAAAAGTAAAAAAAAATCCTAATTATGTCAGGGTTGTAAAATGTGCATATAAAGCAACATTAGGGTAATTACCCATAAGACTCTCCAACAAGAAGACAGATATCATATGGTTACTATAATAACTGAGTTCAAAAACTTCAGGAATTCCAACATATGGTTTAATCTCATCGTCAACTTTTTCTTTTCCAGATCTAAAAATGTATGAAAATAATTTGTACTTCAATAATCAAAATAGCACAGACTACATACTGAATGAAGGCACATATAACACCTCAGACAATTATAATAATCATACATAAGATAAATCATCATGATGTATATGAATACCCAGCAGCTACCAGCTAAACTACAGTTTAATAATCTAAACAAAATTTGCATAAGGAATCATTACCTTTTACTGATACCACAAAATCCATTTAATTTCTAACCTGACTTGAAACATAGATAGATATTATCACCTTCCAGTACACAAATTTACCATCTGGCCCCAAGGTTATAATACTTGAGCACTGTCTTAATTCCAATCTCAAAGTATCATTGTTAAAAAGATAGATAGAGCTGAGTAATGTTTAAATACATATTCCTACCAATTATGTTGTCAGGCTAATGTATCAATAATATCATTAACGTCTGATCATAATTAACTTATGAGATTTGAGCTCAGAGACAGATCTAAGGTTTTACAACCTCGGGCCAGTAGTGCCTCCCTCACATATTTCATCAAAGGACAGGACTCTTCATTACAACAAGTACAAGTACCAGAATGAAGCATAATTTTATGTATACTCACTTAAGTTGAATCATTCCAGGACCAAGAAGTGACAATCCATAGTTTACAACATCATGAGCACTGGAGGATGGTAAAAATCCAACATCTCTCTTACGTACAAGAACCTCTTCTCTTAACCAACAAAAATCTTGGATAAGTTTATTTAAAGTTGTGCCCTATAAGTTGTAACAAATTTACAGTTCAAATGTATCAACAGCTTAATTGATATACAGTAAAACCTCGATTATCCGAACACCGATTATCCGAATACCCGGTATTATCCGAATAAAACCTACGGTCCCGATTACGTCGCTATATATTTCAACTACAACGAACCCCGGTTATACGAATCGGATTTTACGAATACCTAGTGTAATCCGAATACATTATTTGGTCCCCAAAGTTACGAATGCACATATTTTCACACCCATTATTCGAATTCGTCAATTGATAACAATGGCCAATTGAGAATCAAATGTCGTGTGACAAACAATGTGTAACATCAATTCATACATGAAGCGTGTCAACAGTTTAATTATCATTAAGTTGATCATATTGTTTGTTGCGATTTTATACTAATTTCGACGAATATTTCACAATGATCTCGGGTATAATACGTTAATACGCGTACGTACCTGGTGATCTGTATTCCAGCGTCATTCAAAATTTAAAAACTAATTCGAACACAATTAATACAAAACTAACTAGAATATGATGATTTAGTGAAAAAATGTTCCAAACAGAAAAAAACATAACATCTTTGATTTTAAAATGTGAGGATAGCGATGCCTAGTCGATCGTTAGTAAATAAAGAGTGAATGATATAATTTTGGGTCGGATTGTGTTCTGCATAATCCATAAATACGCAGGTATTCATTTAACAAGAATTATTGTTTCATTTGTTAACTCATATACATTCATAAAACAAAGATAAATAATTAGTGTTTGTTACATATTTGATATTATTCTTATTATAACGTCGTGTTTGTATACGAGAGTTAACTCCCTTGTAAAATACGGACAGTAAGGAATTTATCGTTTCCAAACAGTACATCATACTGAAATGGATTATTCGAAACCATGGATTATCCGAATGATTTTTCAGGGCCCAATGACATTCGAATAATCGAGGTTTTACTGTAATAATGAGATAACTCTTCAGACATTTGTTTTTAAATGAAATCTTAAGACTATTTTCTGACTGAATGTTTCATATAATGAAGAATGGTTTCCTAATCCAGAAGCTAGAATAGATCACTGTTAAAACTTCAACAAATTCTAATATTTAGCTTGTCTGTTTTCTAAGAAAAAGTTGAACTATTGTGATCACTGTGGCATGTACAAAAACTATGAATCTCATAACTCAGAAACTATAGAAGGTAGCAGCATGAAACTTTATAAGTGGATAGATCTCACTGAGGCGATGGACAGACGAGCATTGGTACCACTCGGTGCGCTCTAGGAAGTCTTGTGTAAGTTATTTGGCCATAAACAGGTTTGTAAAAATAATAAGACGAACATTGTTAAAATCCTACCTGTCTGTGTTTTGTCAGAAGAAGGAATGCCAGCAAGTTAGTACTCATCAAAGGTGAAGTATGAATGCAAGCTGTAATCAATATACAATAATCAGATATTTTATCATAGATAAATTGGAACTAATTAGATGATATAAAAATGATCACCAAAGAATGAAAACCGCGCAATTTTCTAAAAAAAAAATAAACAAGAGGGCCAAGATGGCCCTATATCACTCACATGATAATTATTGTTCACTCATTAAGACATTATTTTGAACCTGTGACCTAGTTTTTGACCCCAGATGACCCATGTTAGCACCTGTCCTACATATAAATTAAACAAACATTCTGACAAGGTTTGGTGAAGAGACTAATCAAAACCATGAAACTACAGCATAGACAAAATTTCTTAAGATTTGAATTCGTGACCTAGTTTTTGACCCTAGGTGACCCATATTTGAACTTTCATCATTAAGACCAACAATCGAACAAGATTTGGCGAAGATCCAATAAAAATTTTATATCTACAGTGTTAACAGTTTTCCTAAGATTTGACCTTGTGACCTAGTTTTTTACCCTAGGTGACCAATATTTGATCTTGTCCTTAACATCATTAAGATGAACAATCGAACAAGGTTTTTACCTTAGATTTGACCTGGTGACCTATTTTTAGACCCCGGCTGACCCATGTTCGACCTTGACCCACATATCATTGATGCAAACATCCTGACAAGGTTTGGTGAAGATCCAATCAAAACTAACTGTGACATCTACAGTGTTAACAAAGTTTTCCTTAGATGTGACCTGGTGACCTAATTATTGACCCCAGATGACCCTTATTTGTACTTAATGGCAGGTGTGACATTTGTCCTCCCCAAGTGTATGAATGGAAGGTGTGACATTTGTCCTCCCGAAGTGTATAAATGGTAGGTGGGACATTTGTCCCCCAAGTGTATGAATGGTAGGTTGGACATTTGTCCTCCCCCAAGTGTATGAATGGTAGGTTGGACATTTGTCCTCCCCCAAGTGTATGAATGGTAGGTGGCACATTTGTCCTCCCCCAAGTGTATGAATGGTAGGTGGCACATTTGTCCTCCCCCAAGTGTATGAATTGTAGGTGGCACATTTGTCCTCCCCCAAGTGTATGAATGGTAGGTGGCACATTTGTCCTCCCCCAAGTGTATGAATGGTAGGTGGCACATTTGTCCTCCCCCAAGTGTATAAATGGTAGGTTGGACATTTGTCCTCCCCCAAGTGTAGAATGGTAGGTGTGACATTTGTCCTCCTGAAGTGTATGAATGGTAGGTGGGACATTTGTCCTCCTGAAGTGTATGAATGGTAGGTGGGACATTTGTCCTCCCCCAAGTGTATGAATGGTAGGTGGGACATTTGTCCTCCTGAAGTGTATAAATGGTAGGTGGGACATTTGTCTTCCACCAAGTGTATGAATAGTAGGTGTGACTTTTGTCCTCCCCCAAGTGTATGAATGGTAGGTGTGACATTTGTCCTTCCGAAGTGTATAAATGGTAGGTGTGACATTTGTCCCCCAAGTGTATGAATGGTAGGTGGGACATTTGTCCCCCAAGTGTATGAATGGTAGGTGGGACATTTGTCCCCCAAGTGTATGAATGGTAGGTGGGACATTTGTCCCCCAAGTGTATGAATGGTAGGTGGGATATTTGTCCTCCCCCAAGTGTATGAATGGTAGGTGGCACATTTGTCCTCCCCCAAGTGTATGAATGGTAGGTGTGACATTTGTCCTCTCCCAAGTGTATGAATGGTAGGTGTGACATTTGTCGCCCATGTGTATGAATGATAGGTGTGACATTTGTCCTCCCCCAAGTGTATGAATGGTAGGTGGCACATTTGTGCTCCCCCAAGTGTATGAATTATAGGTGGCCCATTTGTCCTCCCCCAAGTGTATGAATGGTAGGTGTGACATTTGTCCCCCAAGTGTATGAATGGTAGGTGGCACATTTGTGCTCCCCCAAGTGTATGAATGGTAGGTGGCACATTTGTCCTCCCCCAAGTGTATGAATGGTAGGTGGGACATTTGTCCTCCCCCAAGTGTAATATGAATGGTAGGTGGGACATTTGTCCTCCCCCAAGTGTATGAATGGTAGGTGGCACATTTGTCCTCCCCCAAGTGTATGAATGGTAGATGGGACATTTGTCCTCCCCAAGTGTATGAATGGTAGGTGGCACACTTCCTCCAAAGTGTATAAACATTAGGTGGGACATTTGAATTAAATCTGTGAATTGTAAAGGTTAATATTAACAAAAATAAACATAGACTACACTGGTGACTGACATCTTGGAACTTGGTGTAGATTTTGAATTAGCGGTAAACTGACCCATGAAATGCCAAATGGAAGTTATTGAAACAACAGTAAAAGAAAGTCCTTTGTATGACAACAAATCATATACCGTGTAGAACATGTAGCCCTAGTTTGTTCACCAACTGTCTCTGTTCTTCTTTCACAACATCAGTTCCATACAATGAACTCAGACTATTTATACGTAACAATTCAGCCGATGGTGAGCCAGGGTTACTGAACTCTTCTGTTGATGACTCAGGACTTGACACTGGTGTTAACATCTGAACCCCAAGCAAGCATTCCTGAAAATGGAACATCATAAAGTCCTCAGCTAATATTACTCTGTAACAGGTATGAGAGAGAGAGGGGGGTGGGAGAGAGAAAGGAAGAGAGACACTTCCCAAGTCAAGTATGTAAATCAATAACATCAACAAGATGTCCCCTGACACTCATCTGAGAACACTATGGTTATGACCAGATAACATCAAATTAATCTAGTATAACCCATTTCTACATTAATTTTTATCAAAACAAACTCATTGGCGAAGAAATAAAGGTGCTAGAGTGTAAACAAGCTAAAATATAGCAAAATTTCAAAGTCAAGAGCCCATAACTCCTGAATTCCTAGTCAGATTTCACCCATAATCAAACTTGGACGGGATATAGCGGCCATATACAATGTGACCAAGTTTTATGAAGATTGGTTGAGAGTTGTGGATGCTACAGTGTAAACAAACTAATTGTAGTCATACGCCTAACATTCATCGATCCTAAAAGCTCATCCTGAGCCGAAGGTTCTGATGAGCTAAAAAGGTACATATAAGCAATATCTTTATTATACTAAGTCTTTAATAGAAACAAGAGGGCCATGATGGCCCTATATCGCTCACCAGATAAAAAGACTCTTTAAATAAAGAAAATTAACATGAGTCTTTGTAAAATTAAGTGACCCAGGTGTGGGGCCATTTTTAATCCTAAGGCAATAATTTGAACAAACTTGGTAGAGGTCCACTAGACAATGCTACACACAAAAGATCTAAGGCTCTAGGAATTGTGGTTTCTGACAAGACGATTTTTTCAATTTCCCTATAAAAGCCTATATGAAATCAAGTGACCCCTGGGGCGAGGCCAATTTTGACCCTAGGACAATCATTTGAACAAACTTGGTAGAGGTCCACAAGACAATACAACACACCAAATATCTAAGCTCTAGGCCCTGTGGTTTTAGACGAGAAGATTTTTAAAGTTTTTCCTATTGGTTGCCTTGGCAACCTGAGTTTTTAATGAAATTAATTTTTTTTAACAACTTAAGTAGAGCTTCATGCAAGAAACATCCCTGTAAAGTTTCGCTGAAATTGGCCAACCAGTTAAGAAGGAGATGTTGTTTAAAGCAATTGTTGACGCACGCACGCACACACACACACAGACGGACGATGGACATCACGCGATCACAATAGCTCATCATGAGCACTGCATGCTCTGGTGAGCTATAAATGAGAGCAGGGAAACTACTTTTTTTTTCATTTAAGGTATCTGGCTTGGCTATAATCGCTAAAATTACGTAAAATAACATTATTTACAAAGATTAATGTCATACTTTAATACCAAGCAACGAAAAATTTAACCGAACACTCAAAAATAGTGTTTATAAGCGATAAATACTGCACCCCTTTATCGCCTTCTCCTAATCAGTGTTTAACATCTCTAACGTAATGTGCATTGTATCGGTACGATATGATACTATTAATTCATAAATGACAAAAAATTGTTATAAAATCTCTGACTAGACATCAAACCTGTGGGCGTGGTTTCAATTATTGAACCCTAAACATAAGCAATTTTGATTGGCTATCAAAATTGAATGGGGTGCGTCAAATTCGTTGATTTCATGAGACGATAATGATCCGACATTGTTAATTGTTGTTAATTGCTCAGCTTAAAAAAACACAGTAGGTGTCATTTTAACATTGCCGTCTTATTTGATGATGGATTCCAAAGCTGTTTCGGTATTTTGTAGTGAAAATGTTGCTCTAGGGAACCTTGCCTCAGAACTTTGATACTTGTTTTCATTTTTTATCTATGGAGTATTACATAATAAACAGCAGTGTTCTGGGTACTGAATTTCTATAAAGTCAAGTATCTAACCAACAGAGGACTTTATAAAACAAGAGGGCCAAGATGGCCTTATATTGCTCACATGACAATCACTGTTCACTCATTAAAATTTTGTTTTGAAGCAGTGACCAAGTTTTTGACCCAAAATGACCCATGTTAGAACTTGTCCAACATATAAATAAGACAAACATTCTGACAAGGTTTGGTGAAGATACAATCAAAATTTGACATCTACTGTGTTAATAGGGTTTTCCTAAGATTTGACCTCGTGACCTAGTTTTTGACCCTAGGTAACCCATATTTGAACTTGTCTTTAATATCATTAAGACAAACAATCAAGGTTTGGTCAAGATCCAATTAAAACCATGCAATTTAGAGCTTTTACAAGGTTTTTACCTAAGATTTGACCTGGTGACCCAGTTTTTGACCCCGGCTGACCCATGTTCAACATTGACCCACATATCATTGAGGCAAACATTCTGACAAGGTTTGGTGAAGATCTAATCAAAACTGTGACACCTACAGTGTTAACAAAGTTTTCCTAAGATTTGACCTGGTGACCTAGTTGTTGACCCTAGATTTGTACTTGACCGTAATATCATTAAAACAGTTAATTTGACGAAGTTTAGTGAAGATCCAACTCTAACTGTGAAATCTACAGTGTTAACATGGTTTTTCATAAGATTTGACCTAGCAACCTAAATTTTTACCACAGATGACCCATGTTTGAACTCTTTCAAGATATTATAAAGACAAACATTCTGACAAGGTTCCTTGATGATCCAAACAAAACCATGACTTCTAGAGTGTTCACAAGGTTTTCCAGCAATTTGCCCTAGTGACCTAGTTTTTCACCGTAGATGACCCATTATCAAACTTTTGACCTACCTATCATTTCAATAAACATTCTAACAAAGTTTCATGAAGATCCAATCAAAACAGTTATTTCTAAAGTGTTCACAAGGTTTTCCCTTATTTGGCCCTGGTGACCTGGTTTTTGACCCCAAATGGCCCAATATTAAACTTGTCCTAGATTTTGTCGATATTAGCATTCTGGCCCAGTTTTGCGAAAATTGAGCTAGAAATGTGGCCCCCAGTGTGTTCACAATGTAAAGTTTGACGACGCACGACGCCGGACGGAGACTGATCCTTAAAGCTCATCCTGTCACTTTGTGACATGTAAGCTAAAAATTATGCGCGATATTGGTTTATAGAAGACCAATCAAATGTAATATTTGTTTCAAATTACTTGCAATGCTCTTTATACAGTGGGTTTATTTTAGTATATAATTAAGGCTCATTTATTAATCTATAAATTGGTGAAACTTGATTTGATCTGACATCCAAGCCAGATAACTATGTATGTATATCCTACCTTCATTGAGAAAGGTTGACCAAAGTCAACTCTAACACTTCCATAGAAACTTCTCATAACTGTCCATATACCACGTACAGCACCAAAAAATGACTCTTTTTTCTTTGATACACCCTACAATCATATTACAGATGTTTAATATGACATTCTTCACAAAAATTAAAAATATAATACACAGTTAATATTAATTAAGTCATCATTTCATTCTGGAGATAACTTAATGCAACTGTAATATTTGTAACATTTACAGTAAACCCGGATTATCCAAACTCGAATTACCCAAACACCGGGTCTCATTTGAAATTAATTTTCGGTCCAAATTTTCTCCCAATATATTTCAATGTAAAATAACCCTGATCATCTGAATCTTGTAATCCGAATACCATGGCTTATACAATGTGATAAACAGGTCCTCACAATCATTCTAATGCATATTTTCAGTGTATCAGTGTATTTCCCCCCCCCCCGGCCAGTTTTTCGCCAGGGAAAAATTGTCCTAGGCCCTTTTTTCCCCCTGGGAAAGATTGGCCTAGGCTATTTCTTCCCCCTTGGGCAACTTCCCCCCCCCCCCTTATAATAACAGTATTGCATTATTGATTTTAGGCCATTTCTTCCTCCCTAGGCCACTTTTTCCCCAATTATAATAACAGCATTGCATTATGATTCTAGGCCGCAATTTCTTCCCCATCATAATAACAGTATAATTGCATTATGATTCTTGGCTATTTTTACATTCTTGGCCACTTTTCTCCCATTATAATAACAGTTTTGCATTATGATTCTTGCCATGGCTATTTTTACCCTCTTTACCACTTTTTTCCCCATTATAATAACTCTATTACATTATGATTCTTGCCATGGCTATTTTTACCCTCTTTACCACTTTTTTCCCCATTATAATAACTCTATTACATTATGATTCTTGCCATGGCTATTTTTACCCTCTTTACCACTTTTTTCCCCATTATAATAACTCTATTACATTATGATTCTTGCCATGGCTATTTTTACCATCTTTACCACTTTTTTCCCCATTATAATAACTCTATTACATTATGATTCTTGCCATGGCTATTTTTACCCTCTTTACCACTTTTTTCCCCATTATAATAACTCCATTACATTATGATTCTTGCCATGGCTATTTTTACCCTCTTTACCATTTTTTTCCCCATTATAATAACTCTATTACATTATGATTCTTGCCATGGCTATTTTTACCATCTTTACCACTTTTTTCCCCATTATAATAACTCTATTACATTATGATTCTTGCCATGGCTATTTTTACCCTCTTTACCACTTTTTTCCCCATTATAATAACTCTATTACATTATGATTCTTGCCATGGCTATTTTTACCCTCTTTACCACTTTTTCCCCTATTATAATAACAGCATTGTATTATTGATTCTAGGCCATTTCTTTCCCATCTTGGCCACTTTTTTCCCCATTATAATAACTCTATTACATTATGATTCTTGGCTATTTTTACCCTCTTGGCCACTTTTCCCCCTTGTCTTCAGAAATACTATACATTCTTGGCTAGTTTTGGCTAAAAACTCATTATTACGAACATCAATATCATGAGCACTAGACTTATCTCGAGGAGATCTTGAAGTCACCCCAGTTTTTGTTCTTTCTTGTATATAAATTCACATGTTTATTACGAGCATCGTTATCTCGAGCACATATCACGGTCCCTTGACTAATTTTTAAGCGTTAACTACCATGATTATCTCGAGGAGTATCATGTTGGATATTAATTCGCACCTGCATGTCAGCGAATGCCGTTTTTACTACACATCATTAGAATTGGACAATAAAAGAACAAATCATAATCAAGTACTTTGTTTTTCACACCTCGTTAAAATTGGACAATGCACTCGTGACTTAAATGACAATGAAACTTTGATTTGTTTATTGCAAGTTTGCAGTCATTTTTTAAGTATCAAATACTGATTTATGGTAATAATTTAATTACGAGATCTTAATTATAAGAACTTAATTACTAGACTGGAAAGCAGATACCAATACATATACGCAGATAAATCTATGGTTTACTTATTGCTATCAATAAACAGAAAAAAATGTCACATAAAAACACAATATGAGTAATATGTAAGTAATTTTCACGTTGTGTCAATTTCAGTGTATGTCAATAACACGATTTTCGGACAAGGTCTTGCACAATTGAATACACACGAACATATTAATGGATAAAGAACTTTATTTAAATGATCATTGCATATTGTATGCATTCAATGAACATATAATATTATTTTCATCTCATACATCATGGCATACATTTGATGTAAGCATTTCATAGTATTATTGTAAACAAGCCGGTCAATGCGCATGATAGTATTGATACTCAGTTTATTTTTCATTCAACGAACAAAATCCTTTTATTAAGAGCACCAGTTTTATCTCGAGCAATAAGTCTGGTCCGATGATTTCTCCAGATAATGAGGTTTTACTGTATGTCAATTTGCATTTGTAATTTAAAATGAACCACTTTTACTAAAATATATTCCCATTTACACTCATTAAAAATTTTGAAGTAAAATGTATTTTTGTTATCCACCTTTCGAGAAAATGTTAGATTTTGATTAATAAATCTTATAAATGTTTATCTTTTATTTTTGCATCATGATTATATGGTGTTATGATCACCAAGACAATAATATTGATATTGTATTATGCATAAATAATGATGTCCCTTTTTTCACCATAGAGAACCTGTGGTGTTTAACATCTGTACTTGTTCAGATAATTTTAGATTTCTGAATTCCGGAAACTTCCATTTTGGCCGGTCCCATGGTTGTCTGGATTTCAGAAGTTACATAGTACCATAATTATACACATGTAAAATATAGTATCTATAGTATGTTTCACTAATTGAAGACCTATACTATAGAATATATAGTTTGGTAGTTAGTATATATAGTTTGGTATCAATATGCAACATCAATAGACAGGCATTGATTTTATTTGTTTTTGTTAAATCTGTCAGTTTGGTACTAAGGCCTAAAGAAAAATAGGTTTGTTTCGGGTTACCTGACCGAACCTGTATTTTAGCTGCCGACTCAAAAAAGTTTTTATGTCCATAAAAATTGGCATCCAAATTTTTTTGTCCAAATTTTCTGTTGACGCTATTAATTAAAATCATGAACAAGGCAATCTTATAATTAGGATGATATCAGTGTTGTTTGTGTTTGTGACTTTATCAATAAAAATGGAATTTTGCGATGAACTGGGTATTTCTCTGTTACTTATTTATTTCAAAGTGTCCTTACAATATTCTTGCATCACATATATATATACATATATTCCATTTCCTGATTTCTTTTTATCAACAAATATCTCCTTCGAATTAATTAAGTTATAATATATTTGTGAGTGATCTCCGTTTTCTCAAAGATTTCTTTTCCTCTGGATTATCCAAAATCATGGATTATACTAATTTTTCAGTCTCGTCGATTTTGGATAATCAAGGTTTTACTGTACTTTTAACTGTACATTTTTCAAGACTCAATGTCCCTTACATCTAAAGTACAAAACATCTTAATAATGACTTTATTCATTTACAGACCACAGATAAATCATGCTTATAATCATAACAACATTAAAATCAAAAAGAGTTATAAACATCAACACAAAGAAACAATGGTGAACATTCAAACTATACCATTTGCTCATTTTTGAAGTTTCCATCAAGTAATTTTTCGTAGTTGATACTGACTGGAATAATAAACAAATCTTCAACCATACCTGAAACATGATTTATAAATACATATAAAACATCTAGTGCTAGAAGACAAGACATTATAAATACAAGAGTAACAAGTACTCACAGACAGGACATTATAAATACAAGTGCAAGTAGACAGGACATTATAAATACAAGTGCTAGTAGACAGGACATTATAAATACAAGTGCTAGAAGACAATACATTATAAATACAAGAGTAACAAGTGCTCACAGACAGGACATTATAAATACAAGTGCTAGTAGACAGCACATTATAAATACAAGTGCAAGTAGACAGCACATTATAAATACAAGTGCTAGAAGACAAGACATTATAAATACAAGAGTAACAAGTGCTCAGAGACAGGACATTATAAATACAAGTGCTCACAGACAGGACATTATAAATACAAGTGCTAGTAGACAGCACATTATAAATACAAGTGCTCACAGACAGGACATTATAAATACAAGTGCTCACAGACAGGACATTATAAATACAAGTGCTCACAGACAGGACATTATAAATACAAGTGCTAGTAGACAGGACATTATAAATACAAGTGCTCACAGACAGGACATTACAAATACAAGTGCTCAGAGACAGGACATTATAAATACAAGTGCTCACAGACAGGACATTATAAATACAAGTGCTAGTAGACAGCACATTATAAATACAAGTGCTCACAGACAGGACATTATAAATACAAGTGCTCACAGACAGGACATTATAAATACAAGTGCTAGTAGACAGGACATTATAAATACAAGTGCTCACAGACAGGACATTATAAATACAAGTGCTAGTAGACAGCACATTATAAATACAAGTGCTAGTAGACAGGACATTATAAATACAAGTGCTAGTAGACAGGACATTATAAATACAAGTGCTAGTAGACAGGACATTATAAATACAAGTGCTAGTAGACAGGACATTATAAATACAAGTGTTAGTAGACAGCACATTATAAATACAAGTGCTAGTAGACAGGACATTATAAATACAAGTGCTAGTAGACAGGACATTATAAATACAAGTGCTAGTAGACAGGACATAATAAATACAAGTGTTAGTAGACAGGACATTATAAATACAAGTGTTAGTAGACAGGACATTATAAATACAAGTGCTAGTAGACAGGACATTATAAATACAAGTGCTAGTAGACAGAACATTATAAATACAAGTGTTAGTAGACAGCACATTATAAATACAAGTGCTAGTAGACAGGACATTATAAATACAAGTGCTAGTAGACAGGACATAATAAGTACAAGTGCTAGTAGACAGGACATAATAAATACAAGTGCTCACAGACAGGACATTATAAATACAAGTGCTCACAGACAGCACATTATAAATACAAGTGCTAGTAGACAGCACATTATAAATACAAGTGCTAGTAGACAGGACATTATAAATACAAGTGCTAGTAGACAGGACATTATAAATACAAGTGCTAGTAGACAGGACATTATAAATACAAGTGCTAGTAGACAGGACATTATAAATACAAGTGCTAGTAGACAGAACATTATAAATACAAGTGTTAGTAGACAGCACATTATAAATACAAGTGCTAGTAGACAGGACATTATAAATACAAGTGCTAGTAGACAGCACATTATAAATACAAGTGCTAGTAGACAGGACATAATAAGTACAAGTGCTAGTAGACAGGACATAATAAATACAAGTGCTAGTAGACAGGACATTATAAATACAAGTGCTAGTAGACAGGACATAATAAATACAAGTGCTAGTATACAGGACATAATAAATACAAGTGCTAGTAGACAGGACATTATAAATACAAGTGCTAGTAGACAGCACATTATAAATACAAGTGCTAGTAGACAGGACATTATAAATACAAGTGCTAGTAGACAGGACATTATAAATACAAGTGCTAGTAGACAGGACATTATAAATACAAGTGCTAGTAGACAGCACATTATAAATACAAGTGCTAGTAGACAGCACATAATAAATACAAGTGCTAGTAGACAGGACATTATAAATACAAGTGCTAGTAGACAGGACATAATAAGTACAAGTGCTAGTAGACAGGACATTATAAATACAAGTGCTAGTAGACAGGACATTATAAATACAAGTGCTAGTAGACAGCACATTATAAATACAAGTGCTAGTAGACAGGACATTATAAATACAAGTGCTAGTAGACAGGACATTATAAATACAAGTGCTAGTAGACAGGACATTATAAATACAAGTGCTAGTAGACAGGACATTATAAATACAAGTGCTAGTAGACAGGACATTATAAATACAAGTGCTAGTAGACAGCACATTATAAATACAAGTGCTAGTAGACAGGACATTATAAATACAAGTGCTAGTAGACAGCACATTATAAATACAAGTGCTAGTAGACAGGACATAATAAGTACAAGTGCTAGTAGACAGGACATAATAAATACAAGTGCTAGTAGACAGGACATTATAAATACAAGTGCTAGTAGACAGGACATAATAAATACAAGTGCTAGTAGACAGGACATTATAAATACAAGTGCTAGTAGACAGGACATAATAAATACAAGTGCTAGTATACAGGACATAATAAATACAAGTGCTAGTAGACAGCACATTATAAATACAAGTGCTAGTAGACAGGACATAATAAATACAAGTGCTAGTAGACAGGACATTATAAATACAAGTGCTAGTAGACAGCACATTATAAATACAAGTGCTAGTAGACAGCACATTATAAATACAAGTGCTAGTAGACAGGACATAATAAATACAAGTGCTAGTAGACAGGACATAATAAATACAAGTGCTAGTAGACAGGACATTATAAATACAAGTGCTAGTAGACAGGACATTATAAATACAAGTGCTAGTAGACAGCACATTATAAATACAAGTGCTAGTAGACAGGACATTATAAATACAAGTGCTAGTAGACAGGACATTATAAATACAAGTGCTAGTAGACAGGACATTATAAATACAAGTGCTAGTAGACAGCACATTATAAATACAAGTGCTAGTAGACAGCACATTATAAATACAAGTGCTAGTAGACAGGACATTATAAATACAAGTGTTAGTAGACAGCACATTATAAATACAAGTGCTAGTAGACAGGACATAATAAATACAAGTGCTAGTAGACAGGACATTATAAATACAAGTGCTAGTAGACAGCACATTATAAATACAAGTGCTAGTAGACAGCACATTATAAATACAAGTGCTAGTAGACAGGACATAATAAGTACAAGTGCTAGTAGACAGCACATTATAAATACAAGTGCTAGTAGACAGGACATTATAAATACAAGTGCAAGTAGACAGGACATAATAAGTACAAGTGCTAGTAGACAGGACATTATAAATACAAGTGCTAGTAGACAGCACATTATAAATACAAGTGCTAGTAGACAGGACATTATAAATACAAGTGCTAGTAGACAGCACATTATAAATACAAGTGCTAGTAGACAGGACATAATAAGTACAAGTGCTAGTAGACAGGACATAATAAATACAAGTGCTAGTAGACAGGACATTATAAATACAAGTGCTAGTAGACAGGACATAATAAATACAAGTGCTAGTAGACAGGACATTATAAATACAAGTGCTAGTAGACAGGACATAATAAATACAAGTGCTAGTATACAGGACATAATAAATACAAGTGCTAGTAGACAGCACATTATAAATACAAGTGCTAGTAGACAGGACATAATAAATACAAGTGCTAGTAGACAGGACATTATAAATACAAGTGCTAGTAGACAGCACATTATAAATACAAGTGCTAGTAGACAGCACATTATAAATACAAGTGCTAGTAGACAGGACATAATAAATACAAGTGCTAGTAGACAGGACATAATAAATACAAGTGCTAGTAGACAGGACATTATAAATACAAGTGCTAGTAGACAGCACATTATAAATACAAGTGCTAGTAGACAGCACATTATAAATACAAGTGCTAGTAGACAGGACATTATAAATACAAGTGCTAGTAGACAGGACATTATAAATACAAGTGCTAGTAGACAGGACATTATAAATACAAGTGCTAGTAGACAGCACATTATAAATACAAGTGCTAGTAGACAGCACATTATAAATACAAGTGCTAGTAGACAGGACATTATAAATACAAGTGCTAGTAGACAGCACATTATAAATACAAGTGCTAGTAGACAGGACATAATAAATACAAGTGCTAGTAGACAGGACATTATAAATACAAGTGCTAGTAGACAGCACATTATAAATACAAGTGCTAGTAGACAGCACATTATAAATACAAGTGCTAGTAGACAGGACATAATAAGTACAAGTGCTAGTAGACAGCACATTATAAATACAAGTGCTAGTAGACAGGACATTATAAATACAAGTGCAAGTAGACAGGACATAATAAGTACAAGTGCTAGTAGACAGGACATTATAAATACAAGTGCTAGTAGACAGGACATTATAAATACAAGTGCTAGTAGACAGGACATAATAAATACAAGTGCTCACAGACAGGACATTATAAATACAAGTGCTAGTAGACAGGACATTATAAATACAAGTGCTAGTAGACAGGACATTATAAATACAAGTGCTAGTAGACAGGACATTATAAATACAAGTGCTAGTAGACAGGACATTATAAATACAAGTGCTAGTAGACAGGACATAATAAATACAAGTGCTAGTAGACAGGACATTATAAATACAAGTGCTAGTAGACAGCACATTATAAATACAAGTGCTAGTAGACAGCACATTATAAATACAAGTGCTAGTAGACAGGACATAATAAGTACAAGTGCTAGTAGACAGCACATTATAAATACAAGTGCTAGTAGACAGGACATTATAAATACAAGTGCTAGTAGACAGGACATTATAAATACAAGTGCTAGTAGACAGGACATAATAAATACAAGTGCTAGTAGACAGGACATTATAAATACAAGTGCTAGTAGACAGGACATTATAAATACAAGTGCTAGTAGACAGCACATTATAAATACAAGTGCTAGTAGACAGGACATTATAAATACAAGTGCTAGTAGACAGCACATTATAAATACAAGTGCTAGTAGACAGGACATAATAAAAAAGAAGTAGCAGGTAATATGACTTCGATCAATCTATAAAGATTTAAAATGATGTGAACTAAACTTAGGATTATAGAATGAATGGGTGTATTTAGCATCAATGCATATCAAACTTAAAATACATACCATTTGAGACAGAATCTAAAACAATAGACAATAATCCACCTTTAGGTTGTAATGGTTTGCCAGTTCTACTACGGCCTCCTTCAACAAAAAATTCCATATTTTCACCTTCAATCAACAACTGTTCCATATACTGCAAGAAGATATAATGATTACTGTATAGGTCTTTAATTCTGCGGGTGCAAAATTTGGCGTTTTTAAGATGTTCATAAATTGACGGGTTCTATATTTGGCGGTTTCATATCCAATCGTCAAAATAAAACCATGTCCTGTCTTCTTAAGCGCCAAAATTAAAACACTAAAGAAAATAAGTTTCCTCCATTTTCAAGGGAAAAAATAAGACTATTTTACTAAATATCCTCCTAAATACTATCGTATCAAGTGAAATGTATAAACAGCAAGAATAAGTTACATGAAAACCAAAGTGTTGGTAATTGTATTGTATTGGTAATTACTTGGTTAATACAATGGCCAAAAGTGATTATTTGTTTTGATAATTTATCATAAATTGACACATGTTGTTATTATATCGAGTTTAATTTAGTCTGTGCCGATGATATAAGTTTTATATTGTGTGACAAATAAGCTGTATTGTTCGAATCGTTTAGATTTTACATTGTTTTAATTAAGATTTACACTAAGGCAATAAACGTAATGCATGTACTTTAACTGATGAGAGTAAACAAGTAATAATACATGTACAAACATACTAAACAAACAAAGAGTAACGTGAAAAAGTGTTAGTTACACCTTTTGATAACAAAAGTTACAATAATTTTCTTTGACAAAAAAATTGGCGGTGTTCATTATTGGCGTGGTTTTATATTTGCGCGGCCTAGATTTGGCGGTTCCGATGCTGACCGCCAATATCGCAAAAAAATAAAACGGGCGCCAATATTAAGACGTATACAGTACTGGGGGTATGTATATATTTGAAACTGATTTTACAATAGTGTTCATATCAATGAGGGCCCTAAAGTGGACCCTTTCAATGGTTTGACACTACAGTAAAACCTCGATTATTCGACATCCTACTTCCCAACTAAGTCTGAGGACCGTAGGCCAAATCGTTTTATAATTATTGTTCAGACAAGGTTTGGTTATGGATGGACCAATTGACAGTAATGTGCAAAGACCATGTAACCCTGCTTCTTGGAAGGAGAGCACAATTAATAAATTAAACAAAAAGACTTACTGTATGCAGTACAGTCCTGTAAATATTATCTTTTTGTCCACTGGAGTGGTCTAACTTTCTACGAATAAAGTATCCACCAAGACCTCTCATTAAAAAACTGAAAACAACAGAAAACTTATATTTTAAGGATTTAAGCAGTTAAAAATCCGGTTTTAAAAATACACATTTTACAAAATAAATAATAAGAAAACAATATCGGAATTTAAATTGAATTAATAAATGCAAAAAAATGAAAAACCCTTTCACAGAAACTTGACTACTTTGTTATAAAATTCTACATACAGTCCACTCCACTTAAAACGAGATCGCGTATAGCGAGATATTGCATATAGTGAGGTGTTTTCAAAGTCCTGGTCATTTTTCTTCTTTGTCTGTATGTTATTTCCATCGCTACAACGAGATTGTCTATAGCGAGAATATTGGCTAGAGCATGGTTCTTTTATCTGCCCCATGGAAAATTTAACACAGGTACAACAAGATTATCCATAATTTAACTGTGTTTCACACCTCTCCATGGTGAGCAGAAGATACATAATGGTAAAAATCAGCAACAATGAACCCAATCGAATGTTATGTGTTACATTTTTGGCAGACGATGTGACGGATGTAAACAAACTTTGACTGTACTTTAAACTAAAACAAGAGGGCCAAGATGGCCCTATATTGCTCACATGTCAATCACTGCCCACTCATTAAAACATTGTTTTGAACCTAGTTTTTGACCCCAGATGACCTATGTTCGAATTTGTCTTACATATCATTAAGACAAACATTCTGACGAGGTTTGGTGAAGATACAATCAAAATTTGACATCTACAGTGTTAATAAGGTTTTCCTAAATTAATCCTTAATGACAAGGTTTGGCCAAGATCCAATTAAAACCATGACATTTAGAGCTTTTACAAGATTTGATCTGATGACCCAGTTTTTGACCCCAGCTGACCCATGTTCAACCTTGATCCACATATCATTGAGGCAAATATTCTGACAAGGTAAGGTGAAGATCCAATCAAAACTGTGACATCTACAGTGTTTTCCTAAGATTTGACCTGGTGACCTAGTTTTAGACCCCAGATGACCCATATTTGTACTTGACCGTTGTATCATTAAAACAAACAATTTGATTAAGTTTGGTGAAGATCCAATTTGATTAAGTTTGGTGAAGATCCAATTATAACTGTGAAATATATAGTGTTAACATGGTTTTTCATTAGATTTGACCTAGCAACCTAGTTTTTGACCCAAGATAACCCATGTTCAAAGTCGTCCAAGATATTATGAAGACAAACATTCAGACAAGGTTTCATGATGATCCAATCAAAACAGTGATTTCTAAAGTGTTCACAAGGTTTACCCTTATTTGGCCCTGGTGACCTAGTTTTTGACCCCAAATGGCCCGAGATTTTGTTGATATTAATATTCTGACCCAGTTTTGCTAAAATTGGGCTAAAAATGTGGCCCCTAGTGTGTTCACAACATAAAGTTTGACGATGCACGATGCCGGACGGAGACTGATCCTAAAAGCTCACTCTGTCACTTTGCGACATGTGAGCTAAAAATATGTCAGTGATGCGATAATGCATACCAGTTTACACATGTTTAAATACTTCACTGACTAAAGAGCATTGCTATGGTGATAGCTATACACATTAATCTCCCCTGCAAAAGTAAAGCTTTTAGTGAACATGAGTTTATTAACCGATCAGAAACATTGTTTCTTGCAAAATGAAAAAGATTAATGAGACTTTGAAACTTAGATGTCTGTTTGGTATACTATTATGTGAAATCATGCTTGTCTGATCCTGAAATTTAGTCGCAAATACGAGTAGATTTTTATACCACATTGTATTAAGGAATAAATACCACTTTTGTGTATGTACCGCAAATAAGAAACTGTGAACTTTGGTTTAATATCGCATACAATGAGACCCAGTTATAAGAGGTAGTGACAGTGGCCCCCAATGATCTCATTATAATCGGAGTAGACTGTATATGGATTATTATATTAATTTGAAATATAATTATGTACCAGATAAATTTTATAAGATAGAAAATAGGCACAACCTGAAAACTGGTATGTTGAGGTTGTCACCAGCAGCTATATTAGGACTTTTAATCTCATAATTCCACATTATAAATGTTAAAAGTATGTAATCTAGATGACTTTTATGAAGTGGAAGAAACAACAATGGAATACCTCTCTGTAAGAAGACAAAGATATTCAGTGAAAGTTCATATAACAAGAGTTCTTCATTAAATATTTCGCTAAGAATAGTCATAAACAAGTCAAAATCCTGATAGTAATATAGGAATTCAGAGCAAAATTTTATTAAAGATAATCTCATATACATTCCACAGGCACATGTGACAGATCTGAGATAGTAAAATTGAAAAAGAAAGTTTTAAACTACTTCAGGCCAATTAAAACAAATACCTGAAAACAAAGGCCTTCCTTTGGAAAGACAAAATGTGGCCTTTATTGAAAAGTGGCCTTTCTTCGGGGATCATTTTGTTCTAAATAATCAATGACAATATAAACAGAATGGCCTTAATTCACAGGTGCTAACACAGGTCTGACTACCATAGAAAATATCACAATAGTGAAACATACCAGAACTAACATCATCTAAGAAGATATGGTTTACTCCTAAAGTCTAATGCTGACTTCTTCAATGCATCAAGGATTGGTTTCAAGTACTGGATCGCCATTTTATTAACATAAGCTTTAAACACCAAACTAATGGATAACTTACACTTAGATATGTACACAAAGTTGCAGTGACAAGATTCACATACCTTTGATGCTGTTTTCACCATTTTCATCTGTCCTTTATGCACATGTATTCCTCCAAGTAATAAACTGAGAAAATGGTGTAGAAACCATCCTGTAAATCTGTAACATATTCAAACATTGTATTTATCGAGCAAAGCGTTGATGGCTTTTGCCTTTATTTACAAAAACAATATTTGTGACATTGATGCCTCTCTGGTAAGGAGGTAATAGCCTCTTGACTAGTAATCACTAACCCCTCATCCCTGTGAGTTTAAATCCCGCCCAGACACACACGTAGAAGCTGTCCAGCTAACTTACAGAAGGTTGCTGGTTCCATCCAAGAGTATGCCTGGAATCTTCCTCCACAGATAATGCTGAAAATGTTGCCAAGACACCCTGACTGTTGGTGGGAAATAAAATCCCAGTGAAAAAAGGCAACCAAAATTTACAACATGGAATGTTTAACAATAATGGCCAAAAAGTTCAAATATGAGAAAAAAGACAATCTAAACTTATCATAAACTACACACAGATAACAATACAAATTTTGGTATCATTTAAGTTTAGGCTGATTGTGGGTAAATATTAGTCACAACGGTTCTGTCCTTAATTTGTCATTGACAATATAATAACATTACCAAAAGTAGACCAATTTGGCACCATTAGCTAATTCAGGAGAAATGATTCAAATTAAATCTTACCTTGTCATCACATTTGAGATCTTGGATTTCATGTTGTTAAGTATATCACTGGCTCTCTTCTCCAATTTAGCTTGATCTTGTTGAACTAAAGGAGAGGAATACATAATTCTCTACAAGAGTATTCCATGTTTCAAGCAGTAAGTAACATACAAATACACTCTACCACAAGCACTGTGTCTATACATTGTAAAATTAATTAGACTCAATATCTATCAAGTACCCATTACTCAGTCTCATTAAATGACAATGAAGACACAGCAGAATCTCAATACTGATCAATATTCTAATCTATAACCAGGTTTACTTCTTAAACCATTTATAAGTATACCTGAATATTTTTGTGACTTACAAATAAGCAAAAATCAAATGTAAACATTACGAGCTGATCCCTCTAGATCCCTCAAGACACTCTACTTAATAAGAGGGCCAAGATGGCCCTATATCGCTCTCATGACAACATTGTTTAATCATTGAAACATAGTCTGGAACCTGTGACCTAGTTTTTGACACCAGATGACCCATGTTAGAAGTTGTCCTACATAGCATTAAGACAAACAATCTGACAAGGTTTTGTGAAGATCCAATCAAAATTTTACATCTATAGTGTTATTAAGGTTTGCCAAAGATTTGACCTTGTGAGCTAATTTAAACCCTAGGTGACTAATATTTTACCTTGTCCTTAATATTATTAACACAAACAATCTGACAAGGTTTGGTGAAGATCCAATTAAAACCGTGACATCTAGAGCTTTAACAAGGTTTATACCTAAGATTTGACCTGGTGACCTAGATTTTGATCCCAGATGACCCACATATCATTGAGGCAAATATTCTGACAAGGTTTGGTGAAAATCCAATCAAAACTGTGACATCTACAGTGTTAACAAACTTTTCCTAAGATCTCACCTAGTGACCTAGTTAATGACTCCAGATGACCCTTGTACTTTGACTGTTTAATCATTAAAACAAACAATTTGACAAAGTTTGGTGAAGATTCAATTGTTACTGTGAAATCTACAGTGTTTATGTTGTCTTTCACAAGATCTGACCTAGCAACCTGGTTTTTCACCCCAGATGACCCATGTTTTATCTTGTCCATGATATTATAAAGACGAACATTCTGACAAGGTTTCATGATGATCCAATCAAAACAGTGACTTATTGAGTGTTCACAAGGTTTTCCAGCAATTTTCCCTAGTGACCAAGTTTTTTTAGCCCAAATGGCCCATTATCGCACTCGTCCGAGATTTTGTCGATATAAACATTCTGACCCAGTTTTGCGAAAATCGAGCTAAAAATGTGGCCCCTAGTGTGTTCACAAGGTAAAAGTTTAATGACGCCGGATAAAGACTGATCACAAAAGCCCACCCTGAGCACAAGTGCTCATGTCAGCTGAAAAGCTAAGATATTGGAGAAATATTTATTTTTCTAAAAGAAATAGATTTTATGAATATCTTACCTTCTTCAGCCAGTAGTTCTGCCTGTATAGCATCTTTCACTCTGAATAAATAAACACAATAGAGATCATACAATACTAACATTGTTCAACATTACCACTATTTATACATTCAAGCAAATATCTAATGTTTTATAAATCATAGAAGATATCTACTGAATTACAAATCACAAAAGATATCTACTGTGTTATAATCAATTGCAGATATCTACTGAATTACAAATTATAAAAGATATCTACTGTTTAATAGCAGATATCTACTGAATTACAAATCATAGAAGACATCTATTGTATTACAAATCATAAAAGATATCTACTGTTTAATAGCAGATATCTACTGAATTACAAATTATAGAAGACATCTATTGAATTACAAATCATAGAAGATATCTACTGAATTACAAATCACAAAAGATATCTACTGTGTTATAATCAATTGCAGATATCTACTGAATTACAAATTATAAAAGATATCTACTGTTTAATAGCAGATATCTACTGAATTACAAATCATAGAAGACATCTATTGAATTACAAATCATAAAAGATATCTACTGTTTAATAGCAGATATCTACTGAATTACAAATCATAGAAGACATCTATTGAATTACAAATCATAAAAGATATCTACTGAATTACAAATCATAAAATTAATTAAAAATAATTAAAAATCATAGAAGACATCTACTAAAAGATATCTACTAAATTAAAAATCATAGAAGACATCTACTGAATTACAAATCATAAAAGGTATCTACTGAATTACAAATCATAGAAGACATCTACTGAATTACAAATCATAAAAGATATTTACTGAATAACTAATCATAAAATTAATTAAAAATAATCAAAAATCATAGACGACATCTACTGAATTATAAATCATAAAGGATATCTACTGAATTACAAATCATAAAGGATATCTACTGAATTACAAAGCATAGGAGATTTCTACGGTGCTTATAAATTAAAGCAAATCTTTACTGTCTCACAAATTGTAGCAGATTTCTGCTAAGATTGTAGCAGATATTTCTCGAATTCTCTAAAGAATATCTAAACTGATTTGTTATTCAAAATTCACCATTGAAGAGAATGTTGTTAAAAAAGAATATGTTGGTTAAACAAGATTTTTACCTCTGACTAGTTAACACTGCCATACTGAGTTCTGGATATTTATGTTGTGTTCTGGTACGCCATGAGTACACAAGTGTCGCAAACTGGCGAGACATTGGACCGCTTCCTCTGTAAAATATGCAACAAACACTATACATAATTGTATACACTACAAAAAGTCCCTAGTATTAGGTCAATAATATTTAGGATGTCACAAATTACTGTTTTATACATAAACAATCTGGATTAAGTAAAATATGGATTTAAGTTATCATTAAATCAAATTGTATTCTTTTCACCAAGGAGACCAATCATCACAGTTATTTAATGACAAATTCAAAATGCAGTGAATTCTCTCTACAATGGTCAACAGCTTGTCATAACAAAATTGGCTGTTTTTTTAGATTAAGATATCAACTGCTTTGCTGATTATAACTGGAACGGTCTAACACTCCAATACAAGCATGTATTAGCATAACTGATCTCAGCCGATGAGTAACATTTATTTTTTGCAGTTGCATTCTTTGCAAACACAATAAAGAACAAGAGGGCCAAGATGGCCCTATATTGCTCACATGACAATCATTGTTTACTCATTGAAATATTGTTTTGAACCTGTGACCTAGTTTTTGACCCAAGATGACCATGTTAATAGTTGTCCTACATATAAATAAGACAAACATTCTGACAAGGTATGGTGAAGATCCAATCAAAACCATAACAACTACAGCATAGACAAGGTTTTCTTAAGATTTGACCTCATGACCTAGTTTCTGACTCCAGATTACCCATGTTCGAAGTTGTCTTACATAAAGCATTAAGAAAAACATTCTGACAAGGTTTGGTGAAGACCAATTCAAAACTTTACATCTACAGTGTTATTTAGGTTTGCCTAAGATTTGACCTCAAGACCTCCTTAATATCATTAAGACGAACAATCTGACAAGGTTTGGTGAAGCTCCAATTAAAACCGTGACATCTAGAGCTTTAACAAGGTTTTTACCTAAGATTTGACCAGGTGACCTAGTTTTTGACCCCAGTTAAACCATGTTCGAGCATAACCCACATATCATTGAGGCAAACATTGAAGATCCAGTCAAAACTGTGACATCTACAGTGTTAATAAACTTTGCCTAAGATTTAACCTAGTGACCTATTTATTGACCCCAGATGACCCATACTTGTTCTTGCCCTTTATATTATCAAAACAAACAATTTGACAAAGTTCGATGAAGATCCAATTGTAACTGTGAAATCTACAGTGTTAACATGGTTTTTCATAAGATTTTACCTAGCAACCTAGTTTTTGACCCCAGATGACTCATGCACAATCTTGTCCAAGATATTATAAAGATAAACATTCTGACAAGGTTTCATGATGATCCAAGTCGTCCAAGATTTTGTCTATATTAGTATTCTGACCAAAGACCCATTATCAAACATGGCCTACATATCATTAAAATAAACATTCTGACAAAGTTTCATAAAGATTCAATAAAAACAGTGATTTCTAAAGAGTTCACAATGTTTTCCCTTACTGTATATGTTGAAATTTTGGCAGTGGTTTAATGTTCGCTATTTAGGCGGTTGATAGGTTTCAGCCAATTTAAAACCCCGCCAATAATTCACACCGCAGATATATAACACCGCCAATAATAGCAAAAAAAATATTTTGACTTAAGCTTAAAATAATTAATCTGTAATTAATCAGTGGTTAAATATGCAAATAAATGCAAATAAGTTATACTTTTGTACATATACATAAAATGGCATATAAAAATAGTCGTTATCAACAAAAATAGCTACCGGTAAGTGTTAATAAAAGGTGCTAATCTTCGACGGTGTTTGCAATTTATATAACAAAGGGATACTATTAACAATGTATATCACAATAAGAATAGGGCATTGTACAAGTATATGGAAGGTGCGAACATGTTTATAAACAAAGAACATTTAAAGATGTAAAGCAAATTAAAATATAGGTTACATTGGTTTAATTTTAGCGGCGGCGGACAATAGATGGTTTTATTTTGGCGGATTTATAAGAAATCGCCAATTCTTGACCACCGCCAATATTTAAATTTCCAAAAAACGCCAAATTTTAGCCCCGCCAATTTAAAGACGTATACAGTATTTGGCCAATTGTCAGTCGTCCAAGATTTTGTCGATGTTAACATTCTGATGATGTTTTGCTAAAATTAAGCTAAAAATGTGGGGTCCTAGTGTTTCAAGGTAAAAGTTAGACGAAGCATGACGCACAACACCGGACAAAGACAATTCTGACAAGGTTTCATGATGATCCAATCAAAACACTGACTCCTAGAGTGACTCACAAGGTTTTCCAGCAATTTGCCCTAGTCACCTAGTTTTTGACTGCAGATGACCCATTATCAAACATGGCCTACATATCAATAAAATAAACATTCTGACAAAGTTTCATAAAGATCCAATAAAAACAGTGATTTCTAAAGAGTTCACAATGTTTTCCCTTATTTGGCCCTGGTGAACTAGTTTTTACCCCAAATGGCCCATTATCAAAGTCTTCCAAGATTTTGTCGATATTAACATTCTGACCATGTTTTGCTAATACTAAGCTAAAAATGTGGCCCCTAGTATTTCAAGGTAAAAGTTAGACAAACCATGACGCACAACAAACTGGGATTTCAGAGGTGGCCAGTGGCAAGATGTTCATTTAAGTTCAAATGTATGGGTGTAAATTTAAGTGTCTGTTGTCGAAAGGTGACTGTTGTTGAGAGGTGACCATTCATGAAGGTTTCACTTATTACCTTTACAACTGACAATAAAAAGTATAATTACCTGAGTTCATGGCGTACATCCAGTATATTTCGCATTCCCTCAGTACTAGTAGTCGGTGTTATCAAATCTTTCTGAAATCCAATTACAGATTTATAATAAACAATGTTATACTTTCAACAGCATTCAATTTCATAAGAAACTAACCTTATTTACAAATTGTAAACAGTTGGTGTACAGGTAGGTAATGAGGCCTACTTCAACCTTGGATCAGAACTATCATGTGTGGCATTCAAACGCTTCACTACTATGTCTGCTATGCAATTAGAAAGAATCAAACTGATCATACAATTATCAAATCAGACAAACATCAAACAGCCAGAGGAAGAATTCATTCATATAGCACATAATGACCAGCTGGAACCCTCAACTGGTCACTTACATGTCAATAAAGAACTCTTTAACCCTTGTCCACATAGAAGCGCTATTTGACGCACCTGCCACAAAATATTTTTGAGCAATGCAATAAAAGATATATGGCTATACAAATATATGGCCATACAAAATACCTGACTATTCGGCATACAAGAACAACATTGTCCCATAAACGGTCGCCTCTGAGAACTGAAATGTTCTGGTAATACAGATGGTGAAGTCTTGAACTGGGCTATAGTTGCATTCTCTATCTGAAATAATACAACATTCGTCATCATTAAAAGCATTGATGGCATTGCCTTTAATCACATCTCATTCCCTGATACTTCAGCTGTGTTTAGGTCCAAACTTCTTCATAACTGAATAACTTTTATACAACATGCCTAGACAAACTGTTGTTTTTCATTTCTAAAAAAATGATAGTATTAAAGGATTAACTAAAATAAACTACAGTGAAAATAAACAATTTAAAATGACAAAAATACACATGGGAAAATCTACAAATGCCAAGAAAAAATGACTGCAATCACCATTTATAAATAAATTATCACAAAATTACATACTGCTTCAGCTGGTAGAGCTGCCAGTCTGGGAGTACGTTCACGTGGTCGTCGACGTTGAATAGACTGTACATTATTGCCAAATTTTTCTCGCCATTTCTGTTTTCCAGCATTTTCCTTGGGTTGTCTAACATTACCAGTCTGTGTAGGTCCACGGTTCTCCCATTTAGCATACACATGGTCAAGATTTAGTGCTGCAGACACAGGCATTTTTCTGTTATTACTGAAATTACATACACTCAAAATTACTGTACACCTCTTTAAGACAATTACCAGATTATTTCATACTTCAGAAAAGAGAAAAACAAAGTCACCAATAAATATTAGATGTTCATATACACTATATTTAAACAACCAACGCATAAAACTGTGAACAAACAACCAATGCATTAAACTGTAAATAAACAAGAGGGCCAAGATGGCCCTAGATCGCTCACCTGAGAACAAGGGCACTATAATTAATGACCAGATAGTAAAGTTTCCATCTCATATATATAACCTATTTTTACGTAGATTTTGAGATCAAAACAAAATACTGTTAAACAAGCTGAAATATAGCAAATTTTCTAATCCAAGGGCCCATAACTCTTGAAGTTGTGGTCAGATTTCACCCATAACTGAACTTGTCCAAGACCGTAAGGTCATACACATTCATTGTAAATATGATTAGGATTGGTGAATAAATGAAGGCTAGAGTGTAAACAAACTCAAATAAAGCAACTTTTCAAAGTCAAGGGCCCATAACTCTCGAAATTCTGGTCCGATATCGCCCATAATAGATCTTATCCAAGACCTTTTGGTTATACACATTTACTGAAAATATGATTAGGATTGGTGAATAAATGAATGCGCTAGAGTGCAAACAAGCTATAAATGTAGCAAATTTTGTAAATCAATGGCCCATAACTCTAGAAGTTATTGTCCGATTTTGCCCATAATCAAACTTAGCCGAGACATTGTGGCCATATACATTGTTTGATCACGATTCATTTAGAGCTGTGGATGCTAGAGTGTAAACAAACTAATTGTGGACGGACAACAGACGCGGGACATTCATCGATCCTAAAAGCTCACCTGATGATGTCAGGTGAGCTACATGTAACAACCAATACATTAAACTGTAAATAAACAAACCAATGCATAAAACTGTAAATAAACAACCAATACATTAAACTGTAAATTAACAACCAATACATTAAACTGTAAATAAACGACATATAAGTATTAATAGGGAAGCAAAATATCAGAAATATTGATTAAAGTAGCAGTATCAATCAAAGACAATAAAATTATATGGTGATATGATCATTTAAACACCAGAACATGGAAGAAATGCATAGTTCATCTAAATCCTAAACAAAGAGCTGTCACAATATACCCCCTTTTGCTGCATAGACCTTTGAGCTACAGCCAAGGGAGTTGTTAGCGATGCATCTAGTTGTGGTAAACATTTGAGGTAATTTATTTCAAAATCCTCCAATGAATGACAAAGTTACAGAACAGACCTCAAATGTGACCTTGACCTAGGAGCTACTGCCATGATAGCAGCCTGTGGCACATCATCAAGTGGTTGTGAACAACTGTGGTAAGTAATTACAAAATCCTCGAATGATTAACAAAGTTACAAGTGGACACGGCAAAAAGACCAAAATTATTACCTTTGAAGTCCAAGTGTGACCTTGGCATTGAAGCTACAGGTATGGGAGTTGCACGCAACACACCGTCTAATGATGGTTAACATTTGTGGCAAGTTGTAACAAAATCCTAATATGAATGACAAAGTTCCAGAGCGGACATGGCAAAATGACCAAAAACTAGACCTTTGAAGTGTGGATTTGACCTTGGAGCTACAGAGATGGGAGTTGTGCGCGACACATCATCTAATGATAGTTAATATTTGTGGTAAGTTATTTCAAAATCTTCCAATGAATGACAAAGTTACAGAGCAGACACGATTCGGGACAGACAGACAGACAAAGTGTCTCCTGTATAGTCCCACTATTTTAGTGGGGGTATAATCAATTTAAATATAAAGAAATTTAATTACAAATTATTGCTTCCAATATATTGAAATACCAAAGTATGTATCACAATATATGCTGCAATATCTATCATAACAAGAGGGCCATGATGGCCCTATAAATGCTCACCAGGAGAAAAGGTCATTTGGAGATTAACATTGTTGAAGTTTTCTATACGAGTCCAAGTAAGATCAAGTGACCCATCTGGGCCGTTTTTTATCCCATGGCCATTATTATATGAACAGATTTAAAAGAGGTCCATTAGACAAAGCTAGATACCAAATATCTTAGCTCTAGGCCTTGTGGTTTCGGAGAAGATTTTTTTAATTTTTCCTATATAAAATAGAATAAACGCCAGGGCAGGGCTAATTTTGACCCCGGGGCCATAATTTCAACAAACTTGGTAGAGGTCCACTAGACAATGCCACATACAAAATATCTAAGCTCTAGGCCTTGCGGTTTCGGAGAAGAAGATTTTTTAAATTTTTCTATATAAGTCTATATAAATCAAGTGACCCCCGGGGCGGGGCCAATTTTGACCCTAGGGCAATAATTTGAACAAACTTGGTAGAGGTCTACTAGACTATGCTACACACCAAATACCAAAGCTCTAGGCATTGTAGTTTTTGACAAGAAGATTTTTTTAATTTCCTATATAAGTCTATGTAAAATCAAGTTACCCCCGGGGCGGAGCCAATTTTGACCCCAGGGGAATAATTTGAACAAACTTGGTAGAGTTCCATTAGACAATGCTACATACCAAATATCTCAGCTCTAGGCCCTGTGGTTTCGGACAAGATTTTTAAAGTTTTTTCTATTTGTTGCCATAGCAACCAGAGTTTTTAATGAAATTTAATTTTTTGAACAACTCTGAAAGGGGACCACCCAAGGATCATTCCAGCAAAGTTTGGTTGCAATCGGCATAGCGGTGTAGGAGGAGATGTTGTTTTAAGTAAACATGGACGCCACGCAACGACGCACGACGGACGCAGGGCGATCACAAAAGCTCACCCTGAGCACATTCGTGCTCTGGTGAGCTAAAAACATCATTTTCACTACCAATATGTACCCCTAAATATAAGTATTAAATGAAAATGTTAAAATACTAAGAAAGATTATTTCAATTCATACTAGCAAAACTGAATTACAGAATCCAATCCAGTCCATCGTTGAGTGAAACACTAAATGATGTTTAGACCCAATTAACTATCAGACCACATTATTGTACTTTGATTTATACAGCAATGAATAAAGGTCAACAAATGCACTGTGTTTATATACAATCACCACTTGTAAAAGGTACATACTCTAAACTTCATAACTGAAGTGTCAAAATTAGAGTTAGTATCAGAGGGTTGTAACTTTTGGTCAGTGGTGAGATAACTAGACATTCAACAAGACAAAGATATCATCCTCTGATATATTATGATCAAATTCAATTTAACTGGAAAAATGCAGAAAATAATAAAATTTCGTAAAATTCTTGAAAATACATGGATGCATAATTAATTCAGCAGGACTAAAACATTAGGTCAATTACTGTGTCTGTGATAGATAAAAAATGAAAAATCAACCAGGTACATGTAACAATAGAGATTTTGGTCTCATACCACCACTTATCAGATAGCTTGCAGTATTATATGAATATTGACACAAGTCAAGGGGCATTTCCATGACCTCTTTTATAATACAACTAGTTTAGAATGTGTATAAAAAATAATCGCATTCAATCTTCTTAGGTCAAATACAAGGTTAGTTAGATAAATAGTGGACAAATCTTCTAGTATAGTCCGACAACAACCTGTAAATGATCAAAGATCAGCTAAGTCCATTTTGTAGGGTGAGTGGCTTTTCGTAACGTTTCGTAGGTTTCCGTAATATATATATATCAGTTATTTGACCGTCATAGCTGAGACTAAGTGCGTAGCGCGATCGGTAAAGGCGCCAACCATTTTACATTTGAAGCCTGGTAGTCAAGATGCTATGGGTTCGAAACACATGTGAACGTTTTTCTTTACCATTTTTATTTGATATTTGGCATTTTATTATTGCAAAATTTTATTTCAATATTTGGAATGTATTTCATTTAATTTCATTTCAGGTAATTTCATGAAATTTCAATTACTGCGTTCATTAGCAGTATCTATACTTGAGCCACTGTCAGAATCTAATATTTTGCTTCATTATATTAAGTTATATAACATGACATCCTCTACATACTTAGGAACATTATTTGAACAGAATTTGATTTTGATTGCGTATGATATATATACCTTTCAAAACATAAATGCACCGAAATCACGAGCAATGCATTATTTGAAAAAAAAGGGGCAAGATTAAGGACACGAAAAACACAATTCAGTTTAATAATGTTACTAGTGCGGCGCACTTATTTCAGGACCACGAAGCTAGGCCTTTTACAGTGGCCTACAAATGTAAGGTCGTGTTTAGTAATGTACTTGGTCATTGTATTACTTATCCCTATTTTAAAGAATGGAACAGTCCATGACCTTCCGTCACGACTCACTGCTCGATTTCTATCTATATATGTGTGTATTATAATCTTGTTTTTACTTGATACCAGTAAACATGGTAAATATATCTATCATATTTAACTGATGGTCACCTGAGAGCTGCAACTAGATTAAAAGTTCATTTCACTGAACAAAAGTTCACACAATCACAAGTCATATTCATGTTTATTGTCTTCATTAAAGTCGCTTTATTACTGATGTACACCATGATTGTCCTGAAATACTGAAGCCCTTTTTGAGGGTTTTAGGAGAAAGTGGGGGTCCTTGTAAGGAGTGAAAATATATCAGAGGGGGGGGGGGGGGGGGAGAGTTATCTACTGATAAAGCTTTCAATAAGGAAGTATTTGTATAAGTAAGACACCAATGGCCACATGTTTATTCATACTCTACATTACAAGACATAAATTTGTCTCTTCTGCTGTGTTTGTACCTGGGAACAACAGTCAACATGTACAAACACTAGATTGTTGCCAACTCTTTTCTTTATCCTACACATTTGTTACTGTTTTTTTTTAGTATTAACTTCAATATTTGAATTTGGGATGAAATTGGGTGTAAATATACACTTTTTCATTAAGGGATCAAGGCTGAATTTCGTCCCCCATGCTATTGTGAGTCATGGTCTTCATATAATGGCATACTATTGTGTAGTCATTGTCTTTATATAATGGCATACTACTGTGTAATCATGGTCTTCATATACATTTGTAATGGCATACTATTGTGCAGTCATGGTCTTCATATAATAACATACTAGTGTGTAATCGTGGTCTTCATATAATGGCATACTATAATTGTGTAGTCATAGTATTCATATAATTGAATACTATTGTGTAATTATGGTCTTCATATAAAGATCTATTCACTCATTTGTTTTTTATTCATTATAAAACACATTTGAACTATTTGCAATGCTGCCATCTCTCATTTTTAAGCTAGTCACTCATAGTCAAGCAAGGAACACACATGTGAAGTTTTGTTGAAATTGATCCAGTGGTTTAGGAGGAGATGTTGTTTAAAGAAATTGTTGACGACAGACGATGGACAACGAACAAAGCTTGATCCTAAAAACTCACCTTGGCATTCAGTGCCAGGTGAGCTAAAAAGGGGAATTCCAGGGGATTTTTTCAACTGCCTTACAATCCTGCAATAAACATTTTATATATATTAAAGCTTAAAATAGCTGTATTTAAATATATTACATACATTAATATACATTAAAGCTGCTTTTAAATTTTTTAGGGGAATTTTTATCAAAAATAGGGGAAAAAGTATATTATTTTAGGAGGGGAAGGGGCAAAAAAAAACATCAAATGAGGGCCCTGTACCCAAGTACATTATTTTACTTTTGATAAACTTTTGATAAGTTTAGCATGTTGTAATTGCAATTATTATAAATCAAACTATCAGTATCAGTAAATAAATGAGTTGTTATAATAAATTATTAAGAAATGACTTGTTATAGATGGCATTCATGATTTAGAAAGTAAGCCATTACATAAAGAGCCATTACATAAAGATGAGGCCCAACTACCCCTCCCCTGAAGGATTGTATGATAGTCTGTGGTCTTCTTGACTTCAGTGGCATTGCTCATAATCATATGAGATATAATAATCATTCATTATCAAAGGTTTATGCAGTCTGATCCATGCTGATTATAATATAAACAAGAGGGCCAAGATGGCCCTAGGTCGCTCACCTGAGAACAAAGACACAACAATTGATGACCAGGTGATATAGATTTCATCTCATTTAACCCGTTTTTACATAGATTTTGATCAAAACTAACAATGAAGGTGCTTTAATACCGTTAAACAAGCTAAAACGTAGCAAATTTTCTATGTCAAGGGTCCATAACTCTTGAAGTTGTAGTCCGATTTCACCCATAACTTATCTCGTCCAAGACCTTAAGGTCATACACATTCATTGAAAATATGATTAGGATCGGTGAATAAATGAAGGCGCTAGAGTGTAAACAAGCTAAAATAAAGCAAATTAAAGCAAAAAGTCAAGACACATTGTGGCCATATACATTGTGACCAAGTTTGATTGCGATTGGTTAAGAGCTGTGGTTGCTAGAGTGTAAACAAACTAATTGAGGACGTATGACGTACGCTGGACGCCGGACATTAATCGATCCTAAAAGCTCACCTGATCAATCAGGTGAGCTAAAAATCCAATAAAATATGTGAGTATATGCTATTTATTCTTCTTTTATCTTGTCAACAACCAACATTGTCTGACAATTAATGATGACAACTTCCGTCGAACATCATTTGCAAAGTGCCAAGGGCAAATTTTATATTGTAAACATTAATCAATATTTAAAAGCAATTAAAGTTTATAAACATGTAAATATTTCTACAATATGGTAACAGCAAATCCAGAATTTGATCAGTAAGCCATATCTAGTGAAGTCTTAGCTTTTATTCTTATTCTTTATTATTGAACAGAAAAATCAACAACTGCAATGTACATACTATTGTATGAATAACACTATTCTCTATAAATTATAATACTGTTGTACATGAAAATACCAAACCCAGCATTGAGCAACAATTGTAGATCATTGAAATAACAAAACTAGTATTATTGAATAAACATACAAACAGACACAAGTACCTTAATTAATCCAATTACATGGTATAAAAGAAGATAACCACTCCTCACATAGACATCTAACAATTACAAGCCACTAGCTGCACAGTTTATTACTAATTAACTAACTAACACAACTTGATACTGAGACAATCTCTATGTTTTACTTTACTATACTTGAGTAGGAATATTATATTCAAAAGGATAGGTACGTATTGCCTTAGGTTTAATGCTGTCAAAGTATTTCTGTAGCTTTGATTAATTTTAAATTGTATGGATTGGATTGTATATATATTTCATGAATGCTTAGAATTCTTAAAGCCCCATTAGCTTCTTACAAAAAACAAGCAACTGCTTATATTATCCCAAAATAATTTTTACCAACAAAACGTGTCCTTTTTCTTCCAAAAAACACTCATTTCGCTGTGAATTTTGCTTTTGTAAACTTGAAATATATAGAGCACGTGACGACACTTCATGCCATGTGCATAAAATGACTGCGGGAAAACACAGTTGTTCTATAAATAGTATTTTTTTCAATGATATTGAAAAAAATACTGTAGTGGTTCGGGAAACATTTTTTCTTGCTATAAAGTATGCACATGAAGAAAATACACCCTGGGCCCTAGCTGCACTTTAGGGGAAGGGGCCCGGGGCCCTCAGGTAGGGGAATTTCTCATCATTTTGAGGAAAAAGGGGAATTTCAGGGGATTTTTTCAACTGCCTTATATAAATAAACTTGCAATAAACAGTTTTAGCTTAAAATAGATGTATTTAAATATATAACATACATTAATATACAAATTAATCATTGGTTAATACATTGTATCAACCATTTAAGCAAAAAAAAAAGAGTATATTATTTTAGGAGGGGAATGGCCCCAAAAACGTCAAATGAGGACCCTGACACCAGATTCCTCGGTTATAGGACAGACAGAAGCTATCACGACTGATAAATTTATATGCTTAAATGGGACTTGATTTTATAACAAAGATATGTTTTTTTTTTGTATATTTCACAGCTGAAGTTGGGCTGTTTCCCCATAGCTCAAAAGTTATATTTAGCCCTAAAAATGCCAAATTTTCCCCCAAAAATGAAGTCATATTCCCCAAAGAGAAGGCCAACAACAGAAATTACAAAATTATAAATGACCTTATATAACCTTATAAACAGCTTCTTAAATGCAAAATAATCTGTAGAAACGGTAGGCAGAATGCTTTACGGTAGCTGTATTGATGGCCTAGCAAGGGCCTTTTCTCCAAAAATTGGGAAGGAGCCTTAGCCTTTCATTTTGGGAAATTCAAGCGTGATTTTATTACAAAGAAACTCAAAGTGACGCCGATAGTCTGCCTCTTCCCCTCGAAAATTAAGGTTTATTTTCACCCCCCCCCAATCCCACATATCCATGAAGAAAATTCTTATGCTAAACAGTTTATGCAGTAATCGTTTACTCCACTAGTAAATCTTCATATTTTTCATGCCTTTACAAAAAAGCACTGTTATTTGATGGGGTACCACATTTGTTGTGACTGAATTTGAGGTCAGTATGGGCCAGTGTTTTTTCTCCCTTCATTGGGAAGTGGCCTTAGCCTGTTGATTTTGGGAAGAATTATCGCTAAAATTGCTGATTTGTGAAATAAAAAAGCTGGTATAGGTTTGGACTTTTGGAAAACTGCATGATTTTAAAGAAATTTTCAATTGGGAAGAGGTCGATCTATCTTTCTGACTCGTATTGAAAATATGTTATTTTCTATGAATGTATGGTGCTTTTTCTTTGTTAAAGTCCACATTCTAACACCACTAAGTGGGTACCATTTGACTTCATAATGGGTACCACTTGACTTCATATTGGGTACCACTTGACCAAAATATAGTGGGTACCACTTGACATTGGGTACCAGTTGACCAGCTCCCATCTATTATAGGCCTCTGTTATAGAAGGTGAAAAATCACTGTGGGCATATAGCACATGTCTGAATTTTGTGAATGCTCATGACTAAAATATTTTGCAAAGAACATATTTCAGAACAGCTAATAGGATATTGTTGACATGAATTTACAGCATGTACATCGCATGCACAACAAATGTAAATCATGTGCACGAAACATGCAGATGATACGAACAATACTTGCATTGAATTCTATTAACCTTAACACTCGAAAACTTTGAATTTCATATGGCCATACTTATCTTTCCAAAAACTTCGGCAAATCCATCAAAATGTGCTATTGCATCACATCCATGGATAACGGAACCATCCGAACGGGACCCCCATCCGAATAACATTCATGTTGCAAAACATTCGGTAAGTATAAAAACATAATAATTAAATCCACCAGTGGAACTTAATTTCTATTAATAAATATATAATTTGATTTTTTATATTACCTTTTCACTGATTAATCCATTTTATAATAAAAAAAGCCAAAAAAACACAACGCCCCTGAGGTGTCCGCCGGTCTTAGGATAAATTCTCGCACTGCCGTTAGCCGTTCTGTAACAAGAAATGTAAGGGAGGCAAATCTATTACACTTAGTTAAACTGGTTCCCGTTGACTAACATGGAAATGGAAACTCTAATATAAACCCATATTGCACGTTATTGGCGTAATTTGAACAGGATTTTAAAATTTTAGTTCATTTTTGTCCGAACACGGGTCAGCTTGGTGAAAAACTAGGTCACCAGGTCAAATTTTAGTTAAAAACCTTGTTGAAGCTCTAGATTTTAGTTGGATCCTCACCAAGCCTTGTAAGTTTGTTCATCTTAATGATATTAAGATTCCATTGCATATGGGCCACCTGGGGTCAAAAATCAGATCACCAGGTCAAATCTTAGGACAAGTTCGAACATGGGTCATCTGGGGTCAAAAACTAGGTCACGAGGTCAAATCATAACTTAAGAAAATCTTGTTCCCGGTGTAGGTTTCAATTTTTGATTGGATCAACAAACTTTGTTAGAATGTTTGTTTTAATGATATGTAGGTCAAGTTCAAACATCTATAATCGCAGAATTCGATCATGACACATGTTCAAAACATTGTTTTAATGAGTAAACAATTATTGTCATGTGAGCGATATAGGGCCATCTTGACCCTCTTGTTATATTTGACATGGAGTATTATGTAATCTTCGACATTTTGAAGGGCTAAAATAACTTTGAAGTCAAAGAGGCACGGTTGCGTCGATCCAATACATACATGTACATGTATGTATATGAGTCCTTATCAATAAACAGGATAAAAAATAAAATATTATGCAAATTTCATGTTTAAAATTTCGACATTTTTCACATGCAATATGGGTTTATATTAGAGCAATGAGTAATTGAAATAAGTTCTTTTAGTATGACTTAATTGACTAAGTGTCAATTTGAAAGTGTTTCTCAAGGGTTCATGCTACAGCATTCAAAGAAGTTTTTTGGGGAAAATAAAAAAATATCACATTTTTAGAAACAAAACAATAAGAATGAGCTATCTCTTTATTTATATTTAATACCAGAATACAATATACATACATGTTGTATCTGAATAGTGATATGTAAGTGCATTTGTTTGTCTATTGAATGTAAATAATGCCAAACATATAAATGGAGTTCAAAAAATGTATACAGGAAAATGTATATATACCCAGATTAGGACTTAGATCTATATTACCAAATACAATCCGCATAAAGAGCAGGTTCCATTACTTTCAAAGGCAGAAAATTCACTTTTGAATAATACTGCCTATTTGAAAATCTCCTTTTCCAGAAAATGCTCTTTTCTACTTCTATGCTGCAGGTTGGATAAATCTTCAAACTGGTAGGAATTGTTCAAAAACATGAAATATTCTATGACTAACACAAACATGCATGGATAAATCTTATGCAATCATATGGTTTTCTAACTATGGGAATTAAAGATAAGTTATACCTGTAATCAGCATAAATAATGATAAGTAACAAGCTTACAGTCAGTATTGCATGCAATACAAGTCCCCTACCAGCACATATCATTGGAATGTTAGCTGCTGTTTATACAGCACCATCTGTCTAGATTTTTTAATGATGACAATTTTGTCTAAATGAGCGAGCCAGCTTAAGTTATCATCTGGAAACCAAATTTCTATTTTTAGTAACAGTGACCTGGATATTTGACCTATTGACCCCAAATGTAATCCTACTCTAGGTTATCCCCTAAGCTATCCATACACCAACTTTCATTCAAATTCATCACCCCTAACTGAAGTTATCATACGGAAACCAAATTTCTATTTTTAGTAACAGTGACCTAGATGTTTGACCTATTGACCCGAAATGCAATCCCACTCTAGGTTATACCCTAAGCTATCCATATACCGACTTTCATTGAAATTTGTAACCCCTAACTGAAGTTATCATCAGGAAACCAAATTTCTATTTTTAGTAGCAGTGACCTAGATATTTGACCTTTTGACCCCAAATGCAATCCCACTTTAGGTAATCCCCTAAGCTATCCATACACAAACTTTCATTCAAATTCATCACCTCTAACTGAAGTTATCATACGGAAACCAAATTTCTATTTTTAGTAACAGTGACCTAGATGTTTGACCTATTGACCCCAAATGCAATCCCACTCTAGGTTATACCCTAAGCTATCCATATACCGACTTTCATTGAAATCTGTCATCCTTAACTGAAGTTATCATCCGGAAACCAAATTTCTATTTTTAGTAGCAGTGACCTAGATATTTGACCTTTTGACCCCAAATGCAATCCCACTTTAGGTAATCCCCTAAGCTATCCATACACAAACTTTCATTCAAATTCATCACCCCTAACTGAAGTTATCATATGGAAACCAAATTTCTATTTTTAGTAACAGTGACCTAGATGTTTGACCTATTGACCCCAAATGCAATCCCACTCTAGGTTATACCCTAAGCTATCCATATACCGACTTTCATTGAAATCTGTCATCCTTAACTGAAGTTATCATCCGGAAACCAAATTTCTATTTTTAGTAACAGTGACCTAGATATTTGACCTATTGACTTCAAATGCAATCCCACTCTAGGTTATCCCCTAAGCTATCCATACACCAACTTTCATTGAAATCCATCATCCCTAACTGATTTTATCATCTGGAAACCAAATTTCTATTTTTAGTAACAGTGACCTAGATGTTTGACCTATTAACCTCAAATGCAATCCCACTCTAGGTTATCCCATAAGCTTTCATTAAAATCCATCATCCCTAACTGAAGTTATCATCCGGAAACCAAATTTCTATTTTTAGTAACAGTGACCTAGATATTTGACCTATTGACCCCAAATGCAATCCCACTCTAGGTAATGCCCTAAGCTATCTATATACCAAGTTTCATTGAAATCCGTCAATTCTAACTGAAGTTATCATCCGGAAACCACTTCGGACAGACGGAGGGAGGGACGGACGGACTGACGACGACAAACACTAAAGTCCCCTCCGATACGGCAGGGGACTAATAAACTTAAGTAATTCAGAAGATGCATATCAAATTTAAGACAGTTGAATGGCACCAGTAGACCCTTAAAAAATATAACGCTCACATGACAATCATTGTTTACTCATTGAAACATTGTTTTAAACCTGTGACGAGGTTTTTGATCCAAGATGACCCATTTTAGAATTTGTCCTACATATAACTAAGACAATCATTCTGACAAGGTTTGGTGAAGATCCAACCAAAACCATAACAACTACAGCATAGACAAGGTTTCCTTAAGATTTGACCTGATGACCTAGTTTCTGACTCCAGATGACCCATGTTCGAAGTTGTCTTACATAGCATTATGTCAGAATGAAAATGTGAAGATCCAATCAAAATTTTACATCTACAGTTAATAAGGTTTGCCCTAGATTTGACATCATGACCTAGTTTATCACCCTAGGTGACCCATATTTTACTTTGTCCTTAATATCATAAAGACGAACAATCTGACAAGGATTGGTAAAGATCCAATTAAAACCGTGAAATCTAGAGCTTTAACAAGGTTTTTACCTAAGATTTGACCTGGTGACCTAGTTTTTGACTCCAGCTGACCCATGTTCACCCCTGACCCACATATCATTCAGGCAAACATCTGACAAGGTCTGGTGAAGATCCAATCAAAACTGTGACATCTACAGTGTTAACAAACTTTTCCTAAGATTTAACCTAGTGACCTAGTTATTGACCCCAGATGACCCATATTTGTACTTGACCATTATATGATTTAAACAAACAATTTGACAAAGTTTGGTGAAGATCCTATTATAACTGTGAAATCTAGTGTTAACATGGTTTTTCATAAGACCTTAGCGATTTTGTTGATATCAACATTCTGACCAAGTTTTTCTAAAATTGAGCTAACAATGTGGCCCCCAGTGTGTTAATAAGGTAAAAGTTTGACGACACACAACGCACAGACGCAGGACTCTGGATGAAGACTGATCACAAAAAAATGTATTATAATCATAACTATCTTAATACTGAATCACACATTCACTCTTACATTACTATCTTAATACTGAATCACACATTCACTCTTACAATACTATCTTAATACTGAATCACACATGCACTCTTACATTACTATCTTAATACTGAATCACACATGCACTCTTACATTACTATATTAATTCTGAATCACACATGCATTCTTACATTATTATACTCCAAGTTCAACTCTATCAAACAATTCTGCAATGCTATATGCAGTGTTATTAAAGCCAACAGATGACATATTGGCTATAATAGCAACAACTACACCATTTGGAGGTTTAGAGGATGAATGTTTTTTATGAACATTATTTCTAGGTAGAATCAACAGCACACTGCTGGCCCCAACAGCCCCTCCAGTATGTGACACATAGAATCTCTGATCTTGACAATAGAGTTTAGGGTCTTTAATGGGATGTACACCCCAACCCAAGCCGTAACTATAATTAGGAATTCCTTCAAAGTTTTCTGTTTTATTGACAGGAGTCCACATCATCTTCATAGTGTCCGATTTTAAATATCCCTCTTCATGTTTAAAACCACCTTTGTTGGCTCTGATTGTGCCATTGTCTGCTTGATAACTGTAGAGCATAGCATTTCCAAATTTGACCACATCCAGTACATTGGAGATGAGCCCTCCCCCAGCCCACTTGTATGACAGATCAACATATGGAGCATTTATAAGCCGTCCATTTTTATCCTTGATGTAATGCCTGAAAGACAAACATTTGATAAAAAACTTGAATTACTATATACAAACAGTAAATTAAAATGTCTAAATTAATGTTCTGAAAACATATTTCAATTCATATAAGTAACTTTTATAAAGACAGATTGCAAGTAAGTAAACATTAAGAACATTTATTCCCTAATTAAGTCATATAGAAGTTATCATACTGAGAGGATATGGTCATTATAAAGAAAAACAATTTGTTGTTAATAATAAACAAGAGGGCCATGATGGCCCTATATCGCTTACCAGATAATGACTCTTAAAGAAAATTATCATGAGCCTTTGTAGAATTAAGTGACCTCGGGGCAGGGCCAATTTTGACCTCAGGGTAATAATTTGAACAAAATTTGTAGAGGTCCACTAGATAATGCTACATTCAAAATATCTAGGCTCTAGGCATTGTGGTTTCGGCCAAGAAGATTTTTTAAATTTTCCTATATAAGCCTATATGAATCAAGTGTCCCCTGGGGTGGGGCCAATTTTGACCCTAAGGCAATAATTTGAACAAACTTGGTAGAGGCCCACTAGACAATTCTACACACCAAATATCTAAGCTCTAGGCATTGTAGTTTCTGACAAGAAGATTTTTAAAATTTCCCTATTAAGTCTTAAAGTTTATAAAATCAAGTGACCCCTGGGGCAGGGCCAATTGTGACCCAAGGACAATAATTTGAACAAACTTGGTAGAGGTCCACTAGACAATGCTACACACCAACTATCCAAGCTCTAGGCATTGTAGTTTCTGACAAGAAGATTTTTAAAATTTCCCTATATAAGTCTATGTAAAATCAAGTGACTCCTGAGGCGGGGCCAATTTTGACCCTAGGGCAATAATTTGAACAAACTTGGTATAGAGCAACTAGGAAATGCTACACACCAAACATATAAGCTCTAGGCCCAGTGGTTTTGGACAAGAAGATTTTTTAACTTTTTCCTATTGGTTGCCATGGCAACCAGTTTTTAATAAAATTAAATTTTTTAACAACTTTGGTAGAGCTTCATGCAAGGAAAGTCCATGTAAAGTTTCGTTGAAATTGGCCTACTGGTTAAGAAGGAGATGTTGTTTAAAGCAATTGTTGATGCACTCATGCACACACACACACACACGCACACACACACAAACTTTTTTTACTATCTTTCCGAGGTTTTCCATTATAAAATGTACCTCACTTTGTTTGCCAAAAACATAGAAATTTAACCGAGGTTTACCTCGGTATGTACCTCAGGTCCCCTAAAAACCCCTTTTTTAGGGGGGAATTGACTGGTAATGACTTATAGACAACTAATTGAGATCTAACCCTAACCCTAAACCCTTGTAAAACCTTGTAAATGGTACCCTTAAAATTGTCACATAATTTCATGACCAAAAATCTACCTCATCCAGATAGTAATACAAACCCACACTCACACACACGGACGACAGACGACGGACATCATGCGATCACAATAGCTCACCATGAGCACTTTGTGCTCTGGTGAGCTAAAAAATAAGACAACATATTAACTACAAACAAGAGGGCCATGATGGCCCTATATCGCTCACCTGAGCATTGTAACACTAAGGGATAATTTAATCAAGGAAAGGTTATTTGAAATGGTAAATAATTATCTACCAAAACTCTTAAGTAGGTGTTGAAATCAACTGACCACTGGGGCTGGGCCAATATTGACCATGGGGCCCATGATTTGATCAAACTTGGTAGAATTCAACAAGAAAATGCTACATCCGAAATATCTAAGCCCTAGGCCTCGTGGTTTTGGACAAGAAGATTTTTTAAAATTTTCCTATAATTATGGGCCTATATCTAGTGACCCCACAGCAGAGCCGATTTTGAGCCCCCCCCCCCCCCAACCATAATTAGAACTAACTTAGTACAGGTCTGCTAGACAATGCTACATACCAAATATCTTAGCTCTAGGCTTTGTGGTTTTGGACAATAAGATTTTTTAAATTTTCCTATATAAAATAGAGTAAACCCTGGGGTGGGTCCAATTTTGACCCCAGGGCCATAATTTGAACAAACTTTGTAGAGGACCACTAGACAATGCCACATACAAAATATTGAAGCTCTAGGCCTTGTAGTTTTGGACAAGAAGATTTTTTAAATTTTCCTAAATAAGTCTATATAAATCAAGTGACAAACTTGGTAGGGCAATAATTTGTACAAACTTGGTAGAGGCCCACTAGACAATGCTACATACCAAATATCTAAGCTCTAGGCCTAGTGGTTTCAGAGAAAAAGATTTTTGAAGATTTAAAAAAAAATCCTGGTTGCTATTGCAACCAAAATTCTGCATGGAATGGAATTCTTTGAACAACTTTGGTAGGGCTTCAAGCAAGGAACACACCTGTGAAGTTTTGTTGAAATTGACCCAGTGGTTAAGGAGGAGATGTTGTTTAAAGAAATTGTTGACGACGGACATAGCTCGATCCTAAAAGCTCACCTTGGCACTCTGTGCCAGGAGAGCTGAAAATAACAACTGCAATATACAAAAATTTATATCTTGATCAGAATAACAAAGAATGTATCAACTCATTAACCAATCAATCAACAGATCATCTGTTCATTAAGTAAAAACACAAATCATACAAATACTGAATTTACAACAAATCAGATTCTTAGTTTTAAGTGTGTACAAGTCCTCAAATATTTTACAAAAAAAAAAAAAAAAAAAAGTAATCAAATGAGCAAAATAACAGCAAATTAGGCCATCCTTGAAAAAAAAATGATTGTGGTAACCTTACATGTACCCAGATAATTTCAGTAGGTACATGTAGCTAGGTAGACATTTTTTCTACAATTTAATTTTCATATTGAACCCAAAATACATGTCTGAATGCTGTTTTTTTTATTTAATTTTTCTTAATCGAGATCCAAAAAAAGTTGGATGGGGCCTTCATGGTGAGTAGGTAGCGTTACCACCAAAGGGGTTTGTCACGAAAAAAAATCCAAAAAAGATTTCCATGTAACCCATATATAAATAGAAGGGAAAGAACATCGACAATTCAAATTTTCCAACGCATGTTATAAACTTCCATGTTATTGCAACGCAGTACAAAATATTTAACTCATATATAGTGCAACGTGTGGGCAACTCAACACGCTAACAGAAAATGTATACTTTTACTACCTTAAAAGATATTTTTAACTCGCTATTTATGATTTTTCAATCGAAAAATGGTCAAATTTTACATAAAGACACAGTCGTAAAACCGCAGCGTGTACACTTGGAGTCTTTTCTAACGCAACACTTTTACAACTCGAATATCTCAGTTATGAGAAAAGATATTGATTTGAAATTGCACATGTGGTCATTTGACTACATTCTGTGCAAATTAATGATAAAATCATTCATCTGTGACAATCGGACGCTTAAGCACATTGGGTAGGTACGGTTTCATTTTTTGCATGAGGAAATCGAGAAACGTGATATTCTTCAAATTTTATTTCTATTACATAATTCTAGATGGGATCTTACACCAGGAAAACATAAAATCAATTAAAACTAGAAATGTGTCCGTAGGACACAGATGCCCCCGCCATTTCACGCTGGACACAGAAATGAGTTTATGTAGCAAATATGTGAATACAGCAGGTTGCTTGGGAATGCTGCCCATAGTGGGAGGTAAAGATCACCTAAGGGTAAACACACAACTACATGTACTTTCACTATTTCAATATAAAGAATGAACGTAAATATTTAAGTGTCCACTGTGACCTTGACTTTTGAGTCAGCGACACCATTTTTGCGCATGACACGTCGTCTTAATATGTTGAACATTTGTGCCATTTTATTTCAAAATCCAATCATGCATGACAAAGTTATGAGCTGGACATGAACATATACATATGAAGTTTTAAGTGTCTACTGTGACCTTTGAGCAAGCGACGCAGTTGATGCGCATGACATGTTGTCTTGATATGATGGACATTTGTGCCAGTTTATTTCAAAATCCAATTATGCATGACAGAGTTATAAGCGGGACATGAACATATACATATAATGCTTTAAGTGTCTACTGTGACTTTGATCTTTGAGCAAGCGAAGCAGCTATTGCGCATGACATGTCGTATTGATATGATGAACATTTGTGCTATTTCTTTTTAAAATCCAATCATGCATGACAGAGTTATATACCGGACAAGAACATATACTTATAATGCTTTAAGTGTCAACTGTGACCTTGACCTTTGAGCAAGCGACCCAGATGTTGTGCATGACACATAGTCTTGTAGTGATGAACTTTCGTGCCATTTTATTTCAAAATCCAATCATGCATGACTAAGTTATAAGCGGGACACGAACATATACATATAATGCTTTAAGTGCCCACTGTGACCTTGACCTTTGAGCAAGCAACACAGTTTTTGTGCATGACACATCGTCTTGTTACGATAAACATTTGTGCCATTTTATTTCGAAATCCAATCATGCATGACAAAGTTATGAGCCGGACACGAAAATTCCATCACACGCCAACACACAAACACACACCAACGGACAGGGTAAACACTATATGCCATCCGCCATTTCATGGCGGGGGCATAAAAACAATATGGCTCGTATGAATATTCACGAGCGCAACCGTGCAGTTGGCATGCTGCAGGCCGGTCAGTCATTAAGACGTGTAAGTTTATGCATTTTATTAATACTTTATAAAATATAAAGTTAAATTCCATATATATGCATCATAACTGTACTAGATATAACTAATTAAAAACGTATGTATGTTTAATTTAGAAAGTTGTGCATCGTATGTTGTTTTTTTAGGTTGGCAAGTATCATTCACAGCTAGGCTTTGGCAGAAGTTCCAGCATACTGGCAGAGTTGAAGATGTGCCAAGGCAACCTCGTAGGAAGGTTACAACAGCGTTACAAGATTTATCAGTTTCGCTATAGACTTGTACACACTGCGGTTTTACGACTGTGTGTCTTTTTGTAAAATTTGACCATTTTTCGATTGAAAATCATAAATATTGAGTTTAAATATCTTTTAAGGTAGTAAAAGTATACATTTTCTGTTAGCGTGTTGAGTTACCCACACATTGCACTATATATGAGTTAAATATTTTGTACTGCGTTGCAATAACATTGAAGTTAATAACATGCATTGGAAAATTTGAATTGTCAAAGTTCTTTCCCTTCTATATATATATAGGTTACATGGAAAAAAAATTTCAGGATTTTTTTTCGTGACAAACCACTTTGGTTACCACTAACAAAATAGTTTTAAGGATGGTTTTATACAGTAAAGCACATTTAAAGGGAAATCAGTTAATGATTTTACTGAACAATAATAAGAACTAAATGATTCATTGAATTATAAAATGGTTATATATTGGGTATGGGATTAGAATATTAAATCTTTAAGGATATGCATGTATGTAATAGTACAAATGTACTTACCTTCCACGGTTGGGAATCAGCTGACTTTGGTACTCAGGATAGGTGTTGTTCATTCCTAAATCCTTAAGAACTTTTTTCAGATAGGTTACATAATCTTTCTGCTCTGAAGCCACTTTCTCTACTATGGCACTGATTAATGTCCATCCATGTGTTGTGTAATGAAACTTTGAACCTGATAAAATAGGATTGTCAAATATTTCAAGATCAATTATCAAAATAATGACTAAACATATGTAAATCATTGCACAGAGAAGACTGTTGCTGGCTGGCTTTGCAGTATAGTAAATTCTTTCAGATGTTCATGGTTTTACAGATTTCCTCAAATTCCTTCATAGTGTCATTGACAAATAGAAAAACATGCAGACAGATATATTGATTTGTATATCTCATTGTGAGATGCAAGAACATGACATTGCTGCCTTTAATCCTCTTAATGCAATGTATTTATGCATTTCAATTGCATGGTTATCATCCTAGCAAAATGAACAGTATGTGTTATATCTGAATGAGTGAAATTAGGTCATAGTTTAAAATTGACTTCCCATAGATGTTTTAAGATACTGTAATAATCAGGTAAAATTTACAGTTAAATTCCCCAGATATACAACCAAATCATAACAAAAAACAACTTTTTCATATAAATATAGACTATAATTATAAAAGACTGTATCTTTATAATATTTACAAACACGTTGTTTTATAAGTAAAACAAGTTGTACTAATATCAATTATTGAATTTTAATCAATTTGCATTTATCAAGTACATTCAACACAATCTCTTAAATTCTTTACAATAAATGAATAAAGACCTGATTTGGTAATAGGATAAATATACCTGGAGCATGAACTAGTGGATCATCTTTAAATAATTCTAAACTATCACCTACTGACTTGTAATTTTTCATGATGATGAATTCTTCAGGTATTGCAGAATTACTGGTCAAATTTTTGTCATTGGATCCCTGTAAGATTATATGAAATAAAAACATAAAATATGCATGGGTATAAACAACAGAAGAAGAAACACAGTAACCAAAATAATACAACAGAACACAAATAATGAAATACCACATAGTGTGTACACAAATCATGAAATACCACATAGTGTGTACACAAATCTTGAAATACCACATAGTCTGCACACAAATAATGAAATACCAAATAGTCTGTACACAAATCTTGAAATACCATATAACATTTGGCCTGTACACAAATCATGAAATACCATATAACATATGGTCTGTACACAAATCATGAAATACCACAGAACATGTGGTTTGTAGGGCTGTGGCGAGTACCTGAGTACTCGGGTAATCACAAATCAAACTGAAAAATCGAGAACGAATAATTGTCATCACTAAGATTTGTGGTACACAATTTTTTTTTAACATTAAGTGTATTCTTTTTACTTAAAAATCCCTTTTCTCTTAATATACATTGTCTCATCATAGAATACTTTGTTTGCCAAGAGGTCCAATCGGATCTTTAAATATTGGGTCACAGGCTCAAACCAGAAAATGATGCTGGTAAATCCATTAATTGGAAGGAAGTACGAGGGGTTATCCAAAATTACGTGGACTGTCTTTATTGTGTAAGAGCTATCTAAGATATTAAGCCGAAATTTGTACACAACTTAGAAGAAAATATAATAAATAAACACAGAAATTTTCATATATATAGCTGTATTCTTTATTAAAATACAGGAATTTACGTAAACACATCTCGGCGACTGTGGAGCACTCGGAAAATAATCTGTCGTCAGAAAAGCGTAACGTTACAAGCGTCAACACCACATGTTAAGTTACTGTTTCTCAAAATGTTCTCCCCCAGACTGCAAGCGATCATACATATTAGGTAACCATGATTCACCGAGACCAGACAAATATGTTTAGTGGCGTTCAGCAAGTCTGCAAGGGAATCAATTCAATGGCCCCGCAGTTGTCTCTTAACCTCCAGATTAACTGATATTGTTACTAGATCTATTGAATTACAAAAAATATTAATATCTTTATTTACTTAAACATACAAATAGCATTAATTATCAATATTACCAAAAGTTTTATTTATTAAGAAATAGTTTTATTGTTTTGTTTTGACATTGTTGTTACATTAAAACTATAAATTGAGTGACTATGCTACCCCCGGGAATATCGCGAAGTTCATAGCAGCCAAATGTGGTGAGTAGGCAGGATGTGGAACTACCTTGAGCTCCATGAGTGACAACTCAAGGTCTGTGTCAGTAATAATTAATGGATGTTCATGGAGGATGCGCCATAATGTTTCATAACCGCAGCTGAACAACCTCACAATTTCTACAATAGTTTGACGTCCGTCAATATCACCACAAACCTTGATGTCGTCATTGTTGAGGTAAAAATGGTTTTCCACCCGTACCTGGTATCGTCTTTAACATCTTCACAGACCTCACTGAACCTTTTGTGCCATTTAAACATCAGTGAACGCAAAATTGCCTTTCTCGAACTTGCTTGTTGCATTTGATCTAAAATCTGGGATGGTGTCATTACTAAATTCATACAAAACGTATAATAGTGCGATTTTTATTTTTCAATATTACGTCATTCTGTGCATCGTATCTATAGCGGCCTCTTGTTTTCTAACGATATCTACATTATATTAACTGATAAGACATCCAATAAAACCACATAATTATAGCTAATTTGATTTTATGGAACAAATGAACAACGTTTAGCGGGTTTCTACGTTAATTTTTGTCATAAACTCAAAATATGACGGCTATTTTTTTCTTTATTTTAGCGTGCTCCGGGTATCGTTTAGGTATATGTTTTAAACCAGTATAAATTTGTTATTTATACACATATTAATCTGTGGTTACACAAAGACAGTAACAATACATTAAAATGTTTACAGATAAAGTTCCATCACACTAAACGTTGCCGTTCAAAAGATATTACAAAAGTCCACGTATTTTTGGATAACCCCTCGTACATATAAATTTAAGCCATAGAACAATTAATATTCCTAAAAGAAAATTAAATTTAGCTGTCTTCAGGACTGCAATGTTGAAGCTTTGGACAGGTTACTTGATAACAAAAGATTTGTGATTCCCTTTGTGGATCCTAAGTGTTGAATCGTGGATTTGATTGGATCGCCACTTACCCGACGATCAACAGCCCTAGTGGTCTGTACACAAATCATAAAATACTATATACAATATGGTCTGTGCACAAATCATGAAAAACCATATAACATATGGTCTGTACACAAGTCATGAAATACCATATAAAATTTGGTCAGCACACAAATAATAAAATACCACATAGTCTGTACACAAATCATGAAATAACATAGTTATCTATACACAAATCATGAAATACCATAGTTATCTGTACACAAATCATGAAATACCATAGTTATCTGTACACAAATCATGAAATACCATAGTTATCTGTACACAAATCATGAAATACCATAGTTATCTGTACACAAATCATGAAATACCATAGTTATCTATACACAAATCATGAAATACCATAGTTATCTGTACACAAATCATGAAATACCATAGTTATCTGTACACAAATCATGAAATACCATAGTTATCTGTACACAAATCATGAAATACCATAGTTATCTGTACACAAATCATGAAATACCATAGTTATCTGTACACAAATCATGAAATACCATAGTTATCTGTACACAAATCATGAAATACCATATAGTCTAAACACAAATCATGAATTACCATACAATGTTTTAATATGAATAGAAGAATTTTCAATAAACCAAAACTGAATAATTTAAAGTACAATTTGATTTTAAGTATTGTTTAATTTAAGGTACTGGTTCATTTAAAGTACTTACTGTCTTTTGAAAGTAAGCTTTATCATAATTACGGATTCCACTTAAATGACATAGTAACTGTCTGGTTGTGATTGTCACCTAAAATTAAGAAAATAATACTTATCAAAAGTCAGGAAAATAATTATAATTTAAAGCAATAATTGGACTAAAATAATTATGGCTTTGTTTGTTCAAGCATATAGAGAATACATGGTTGGTGCTGGAGATGGTTTATCCGGTGAGTGAGAAAGCGTATCTTGGCGAGCTTTACATAATTTAAAATGGAAACAATGCATGTAAAGATTTAATATTTAATACTCCAAATAGCATTAAATCATATGACAACAAGTATAAACATCTCTATTTTAGCTTTATCAGAGCGTGGGAATCTTAAAATGATCAGTATTCTTACGGTGTTTTTAATCATGTGACGCACTGACAGGAGATAGATAAGTTTATCCGGCAGGACTATGTCCTGCACCTAATGAGCGTGATAAAATTATGTTGAATTCGATGTGAATAATATGCCATCAAACATTATTATCTAAAATTTTGCAGGTAGAATGTTTGACATGGTCTTTAACTCATCATTTGAACAATTCATCTATGAAGACAAGTTTAGAAGCCACTTCCTGTCACCTTTTTATCCTCCCAAAGTTTCTCAGGAAATTCTGGAACATACTGCTGAACTGGTGCATCAAGGTCAAGTGTCCCTGCTTCAACCTGTTTAGCAACTGTAACCATGGCAATGGGTTTACTTATACTAGCAATACGTAGAACTGTCTCTGCAGTACATGGGGTGAGATTTTCTACATCAGAATATCCAAACCCTGATTAAAAACAAGAATTTCATTCTTATGACAATCAAAACAAAAACCAATGAAATCTATCTTTGTCACAGTAAAAGTAATTCTTCAACAGTTTTTCAGTCATAAAACTGTTATCAGCCAACTTATGTAGACAACATTAATTAACTACCTGGGGTTTAGAGTTTGAAAGACTAAGTTCAAAACCTACTGAGATTGTACATACGGTAAGTTAAAGGTAACATAATCTCATTTTGTTTTTGTCTTCTGAAGTAGTTTGAATGAATATATCAAGTTTTTTGCTGCAATTTAAGTAAACAAGTGTTATGTTTTGTGAATCCACGTACACTCAAACCTGTGTTAGCAGCCACCCTGTGAATAGACCTTTTTTTTAAAACCATCATTGATTATTTAGAACAAAATGACCCCCGAATAAAGGCCACCACTCAATAAAGGTAATATTTGTGTTTCCCTAGGGTGGCCCTTGTTTGCAAGTTAGACTATATATTGTCTTACATAACATCTTCAATCATATGATATCACATCTATATTGTCTCATAATCTGCTGCAGTTTATTAAACAATTTAACACATAAAAACACTGATTGATATATCTTCATCAAGCAATACGAGGGGTGATCCAGAAATGACCGGACTACCTCTGTATTGTTTTTATACGTAATATTATTTCCATGAAATTTTGCGTAAATACACATCTTTCCTAATCAAACCCAGAAGGAAACTGAAATATTTCTGGAAAGAGAAATTTTATGTTTAATCGTCGCTATAGCAACCTATGTGGCGTATTAGCGGGGCAGGTGTCACATCAAGGATAAATTTGTAAAGTTGACATAAACAATATCATTTCCACATGAACAATATCGGGGCAAATAAGCCTGTGCCTAACACAACGTGTGTGACATCATATTATGAAATATTGAAGTGATTACTGTTACCATTAGTAAACAGCAACATTTAATGTGTTACTATCTGTCATCGAGCATGACATCATCAGAGTCACAAGAAATATGCACAATAATACAATTTTACTCTCAGCATGAACATTCACTAACTAAAACACACAACATGAATCAGAAAACATCAGGGGGAAAGACAATGTCACTAACGCAGATTCTTTAGTGGCATCAGAAGTTCCGAGACTGTAGAGTTTTGTTAGAAGACGAGGAAGGTGGGGCCGTAAAACTTCCGTGGACGTGATGCTTGTTAGCGCTTGTACAGTGACAGACGCGTCAGCCCGTGCCTGTCATTTAACAGAATACACTTATGGAACTGTTCAGCGATGTATTACAAAACAGTAATACATGAGAAAAGTCAGTGCTAGACATTTTTGGGTTTATTGCATACAAAGGTTGATCAAACAGAAAAGTGATTGCGAAGGTAACGCCACATCAAGCAACACGACGTCTATCGACGTCATGTTAAGTTAACGTTGCCCCGCTAGTCCATACCATGATGTCTGCCAAATAATAGTGTGCAAATGTCACACAATCAATATTTCTGAAATTTTCAGATATCATGTATTAAAGATTGAAAATCATAATGCGTGATTTTCGTTAATTTCTCTCATTTTGTTCATAAGTTATAGACTCAGCCCGGTTATTTCTGGATCACCCCTCGTACATGCAGAAGATTCAAATTGGGATGCAACTTAAGTTTACCTTGAGCCCAAACAGTCTTTCCATCCACAGATACAGCTATTGAGATACCAGGACTTCCAGCCTCAACCTGTATAATAATAATGTAAATATATACAGTAACTGAGATACTAGGACAACCAGCCTCAACCTGTATAATAATAATGTAAATATATACAGTAACTGAGATACTAGGACTTCCAGCCTCAACCTGTATAATAATAATGTAAATATATACAGTAACTGAGATACTAGGACAACCAGCCTCAACCTGTATAATAATAATGTAAATATATACAGTAACTGAGATACTAGGACAACCAGCCTCAACCTGTATAATAATAATGTAAATATATACAGTAACTGAGATACTAGGACAACCAGCCTCAACCTGTATAATAATAATGTAAATATATACAGTAACTGAGATACTAGGACAACCAGCCTCAACCTGTATAATAATAATGTAAATATATACAGTAACTGAGATACTAGGACAACCAGCCTCAACCTGTATAATAATAATGTAAATGTATACAGTAACTGAGATACTAGGACTTCCAGCCTCAACCTGTATAATAATAATGTAAATATATACAGTAACTGAGATACTAGGACAACCAGCCTCAACCTGTATAATAATAATGTAAATATATACAGTAACTGAGATACTAGGACTTCCAGCCTCAACCTGTATAATAATAATGTAAATATATACAGTAACTGAGATACTAGGACAACCAGCCTCAACCTGTATAATAATAATGTAAATATATACAGTAACTGAGATACTAGGACAACCAGCCTCAACCTGTATAATAATAATGTAAATATATACAGTAACTGAGATACTAGGACAACCAGCCTCAACCTGTATAATAATAATGTAAATATATACAGTAACTGAGATACTAGGACAACCAGCCTCAACCTGTATAATAATAATGTAAATGTATACAGTAACTGAGATACTAGGACAACCAGCCTCAAGGGAAAATTAGGATGTATTGGTCGGGTAACAAGAAACAATATCTTTTTTCCACCTATGTCAGCAATTTGTGCTTTCTGTTTTGCTTCATGTTAATGTTATTCAGTTTTTATCTTGAATTCTCTTTTAGTTTCACTTAAAGTTTCTGGCCAGACCTAGGGTAGGTGACTTTGTTTGTTTGATTGGGTTTTACACCCATTTTCAACAGTCAGGGTCATAAGAGACGGACAATTCACATAACCATTGTTCCTGGGAAGAACTAGTACTAGACTCTCACCCTCCATAAGCACATGTCTACTTCCTCACATAAAGAGACATGGTCGGTAGCGTGGCTCGAACCAACAACCCTCAAGTGAGAGGTTACAGTGATTTGAAGTCAGAGATCTTAACCACTGAGACAGGTCAGATATGTAAATATAAGGTTGGTGGCAGAAATACATTACATGTACAATATAACATAGAAAATGTTCGACTTGAAATCAAAATTTAAAAAAAGTATCATGGTGTGTATGATTTTTTTAAAGCATTAAATAAGGTTTAAGAAGAAACACTTCTAATATGTGATACATTTATGAAACAATACACAAAACAATGTACACAAGTAACCTTTAAGTGTTAATATTGTATACTTAGGCAATAACTTATGTTGCTTTGTATTAATTTACCCAGCTGGTAAATGAATAGTAGTTTATTCAGAATTAGGTAAGAATATATTCAGAATAATCAGAATTTTATCAGGAAGTATCTATATATACATTGTATATTTCTGTGCTAACACAGAAATACTACATTTTGTACCTTCTTTCTGTTCAGAATTGCTCTGGATTGATGAACTGCCTCAGAATAGGATAATTTTCCATCAATATGAAAATCTTCAAGTTCAATGACGTTATTTTTCTGTTTTATGTCTTCATTTTCTTCATCAGCAGCGACCAAACTTAACTTTGACTGAAAATGCCTCCATAGATAATAACAATTGTATACTTTACTGAAATAATTAACAAGAGCGCCAAGATGGCCCAATATTGCTTCCATGACAATCATTGTTTCCTCACTAAAACATTGTTTTGAACATGTGTCATGAGGTCTGCTGATATCAAGGTTTTCCTGTGATTTTATCTCGTGACCTAGTGTCTGACCCCAGATGATCCATGTTTGAACTTGACTTACATATCATTAAAACAAACATTCTGACAAGGTTGGGTGAAGATCCAATCAAAACCAGGACATATACAGCGTAAACAAGGTTTTCCTCAGATTTGACCTGGAGAAGTAATTTTTTACCCTAGGTGACCCATATTCGATCTTGTCCTTAATATCATTAAGACAAACTATCTGACAATATCACTATCATGAGGAACTAATTAAAACTGTGACATCTAGATGTTTAACAAGGTTTTTATCCAAGATTTGACCTGGTGACCTAGTTTTTGACCCCAGATGACCCATGGTCGAACTTACCCACATATCATTATGGCAAACATTCTGACCAGGTTTGGTGAAGATCCAATAAAAACTGTGACATCTATGGTGTAAACAAGGTTTTCCTAAGATTTTACCTGGTGGCCTAGTTATTGACCCCAGATGACCATATTTGTACTTGACCTACATATTAAAACACACACATTTTGACAATGTTTGGTGAAGATCCAATTATAACTGTGAAGTCTAGAGTGTTAACATTGTTTTTCATAAGATTTGACCTAGTGACCTCATTTTTTACCTAAGATGACCCATGTTCAAATTTGTCCAAGGTTTCATGAAGATCCTATCAAAACAGTAACTTCACAAGTGTTCACAAGGTTTTCCAGAAAGTTGCCCTGGTGACCTGGTTTCTGACCGGAAATGACCCATTATCAAAGTTGACCTACTTATCATTATAAATAAACATTCTGGCAGAGTTTCATGAAGATCCAATAATAACAGTGACCTCTATAGTGTTCACAAGGTTTTCCCTTATTTGGCCCAGGTGACATAGTTTTTGACCCCAAGAGACACATTATCATTCTTGTCCGAGATTTTGTCAATATTAACAGTCTGACTAAGCTTGTGAAAATTGAGCTAAAAATGTGTCACAAAAGCTCACCCTGAGCACAAAATGCTCATGTAAGCTAAAAATGTAGCTAGAGATAATTCAATTTGTATATTATTATATATGTGAGACATCAACAACTGTATAGCCTTCTTGTCTTTGTATATTTAATTGTATTATTTGTATTATTAATCACTTAATATCAAAATATAAATGCATACATATCTGACTGTTGAAGTAAACAAAACTGTATATAAAGCTGAAAGTATGCACTTAACAATTATACATGTTAACTTAACATACATGTATATAATTACCTTGATTACTATTCCTCCAACCAGAGCTGCAACAACAAAGAATGCTACTTTGTATGTGTGAGGTCCAGTACACCATTTGTAGTGCCATCCAGATGTTCCATCTTCTCCGGAATGTAGTGTTCGATGAGTTAGGCAACATGGAATTTTGTGTTTTATCTTATTGATGCAAAGAATTTGATCAGCAGAAGTTATATACCTCCAATTAGAGTATTGCAGGCTATGGACATATGAGATCCTGTGTGTCTTTGATGAAAGATCAGCAATTCTCCTACAAGTATGTAGGCAGTAGTTTTGCTTAAGCCAAAACATGATGCTATGTATCAGCAATTCACCTGAAAACATAAGACTTAATGAATAAAACCAGGAAACAATCTATCAGTACATGCACATGTGTTAATCCCAGAAAAAAATCAAAGTACTGTAAGTACTTGATCAAGGAAACTGAACTTATATAAACTAAAATTTCAACATGGAATACAAACTAGTTAAATAATTGTATGGCAGATGTACAAGGTACAGTCAAAAAGTCCCTGGACTAGGTCAATATCTCAAAAAGTTGACGTTTTTTTACCATGAAATTTCACATAGTACTAGTTTCTAACGAACGGCATTGACTGATCCATTTACATTCATTAAGTTTCGCTTTTCCGAAAAAATATTCACTTTTGGAAAGTTAAAAAAATGAGGCACGGGCACATAAAAAATCATCAATTTTAGCTTTGCATTTTCTTGAATGAATTTCAATTTTTATTGTTTTTTTTTATGCCAAAACGTAATTAAATGAAACATGATGTCAATTTAACATTAGTTCTACACACATACAAAATTTTGACGTTATATCTCTATCCGTTCTCTTACACTGGAAGTGTTTTCACAATGTGTGTTTCAGCGATGAAAAAAAATATGACGAGCATGGGGCACTTTGAACAACGCGCAGTTATTAAATTTTGCACCAAAATGGTCATGACACCCACAGACACATGGACATTTTTTAATAGAGCGGACAGTGCAATCAAGTGTTCACGGACTATTTGTTTTGATTGGCATAGACGGTTCTGCGAGGGTCGAGAAGTGACTGATGATGATACAAGAACAGATACTCAGACCTAAGAAGTCAATGTTTCACAGGTAAACGACGTTATTTCACAAGATCGACGATGTTCCGTGGATGATATTGCTTGAACATTCTTGGACTAAGTCTCAGAGCCGTGCATACTATTTTAACAAATGAACTGAGTATAAATAAAGTGTGTGCCCGCTGGGTTCCTCGGCTGTTGACATGCGATGGAAAGACTAAAAGGGTTGGAGTTTCAAGAGAATTCTTGAGGCGATGACTGTGGGACGGCGACATATTCTTATCTCATTATCACAACAGACGAAACTGTGATCAACTTTTATGACCCGAAACCAGAAGAGAATCAATGGTTTGGAAACACGTCTTCTGCACCACTTCAGAAAGCAACAGTTATCAAGTCATCCAAGAAAATTATGTTCATTTTTTTCATGGATAGAGATTGCATGATATTGCAGCACGCGGTCATGAACGCAGAAACTGTTTACCAAAAATATTACTAAAAGGTACAATGTATATGCAATACAGACTATTTTATAATTTTACTAACTGAATAGATATTTTCATTACACTATTTTGAAATATAAAACTTTTAATGAAAATGAAGCATAACATTGTGTAAGCTTAGTAGTTAATATTACAGTAACACAGACTTGAGGTAAGCGTAACGTCATTCTTATCGACGACGTCAAATGACGTTCCAAAGTCCCGCGTCCACTTCCATGCATATATGATAATACGTATCGTGAATGTATATTTGTCCCAGTAGTGTTGATATTTACATCAATTAAAAGAGTAAAAAATTATCGTTCACATATATTTTTGTAAAACATTCGTACCGTGATGTTGGATATATAGCGTCAGTCCGGGAACTTTTTTACTAAACCTCGTAAAAACACAGCATTTTGGTCTGCATCAAAATACATTCATTGAGTGCCTAGCAAGTGACGTATATATATATATATGGACGATGAATGATTGTTTCCTGGTAAGTATCCAGTAAAACTTACATTGTATATGCCAGTTACAGATTCAAACCAGGACTTGTGAATGGTTTACAATAAATACTAGCAGGTGTGCAGTGAAGAAGCTCAAGACAAAGTTCCTACACTTATTATCAAATATTATTAATCAAAAACTTTTTTTCAGCACATGGGCAATTGACAGCAGTTCAATTATCAATAAATGAACAAAAGTAATCATGTAATTAATAAAATAATGTTACAGAGTTCTATATGCACTTTACAGAAATCAAAGTACTGAGTACTGTCAGGAACGAAGTTTACATGTGGTAGATAAAACCATCCTTAAAAATTAAAGGCCTGTGTTATCATCATTATGAAATAGAATTTGAAGGTCAAGTACATAGTCTTGACACAATGTACATCTTTAAGGTATCTGGCTTGGATGTCAGGTCAAATCAAGTTTCACCAATTTATAGATTTAAAAACTAAGCCTTAATTATATACTAAAATAAACCCACTGTATAAAGTGCATTGCAAGTAATTTGAAACAAATATTACATTTGATTGGTCTTCTATAAACTAATATTGCACGTAATTTACAAACTTTTGAACAACAATAACTACTCTGTATATAGGAATATATTACAACAAGTAGCCTTAAAATGACTATAAATGTTTAAAGCAGGGAACCGTGCCTCAGATTTTTGATAACGTCTTCCATTCGTTAGACACTTGATTTTAAAGAAATTCTGTACCCAGAACCCCGCTGTTTATTACGTAATACTCCATAGATAAAAAATGAAAACAAGTATTAAAATTCTGAAATGACACCTACTGTGTTTTTTTAAGCTGAGCAATTAACAATTAAAGTGTCGGATCATTATCGTCTCAAAAAGTCATCGAATTTGATGCACCCCTTACAATTTTGATAGCAAATCAAAATCGCTTATATTTACGGTTCAATAATTGAAACTACGTCCAGGTTTGATGTCTAGTAAGAGATTTTGTTACAAATTTTTGTCATTAATGAATTAATAGTATCACATTGTACCAATTAGGGCTGTCCGATACAGATCTTAGCCGATACGATACGTATTGCGATACAGTACTAGCGATACGCGATATCAACGATACGATATAGAAATATTTAAAAGTAATGAATAATGTTGTAATAACAAGATTCAACTGTATTTTAGTGTTTTTTGGGAACTCTGCATACTTGTTTGGCGGTAGAAAATCCTTCTTAACTGTTAAAAAGGTGTAAAACTAAAATTGTCTTGTACTTAAAGTCATCAATTTGATTCACATATAATTATGTTAGTTGATTTTGTGGACATTAAATAAGTATGAGAAATATTATAACAAAAGCAAGTTTTAATCTCTGTCCCATAAATGACCTTATATCAAGAAAAGAACCTAGCCACATATAATTGTTTAAAGAATAAGGGTTATCACTGTCAAATTTATTAACAATACCAAATTAATAATTAATAATTTATCATATGATCGTGAGACATATTTGTTCTACGGTTGCTATTCCCACCACTATACTTGACATCGCGTTGACTGTGACTTCTTACAGACAACTACGTGCTTGTTTCAATAATCGGCAAACCAAATGCTGCCATATTTTTATGTAAAATTACATGGTGGCGTTATAAGTCAATTTCTACTTGACAAAAATACTAGTACTAGTATTCGAATCTAGCTTTACCTCACGCTGCTAATGTCTATAAATAGGGTATGGAATCCCTGATATTAGTTGAGTAAGTATTGTCGACGATGATACGAGAGTAAATTCGCATATTTGGTGCAGTTGTTCAACATTCTAAGAGTTTTTTTTTAATATAAAATAAAAAATCGCGATACGGCCGATACAGGACCTTCCGATTCGATACGCATATCGTTCAGCACTGTACCGGTACGTACCGGTACGCAGCCATATCGGGACAGCCCTAGTACCAAAACAATGCACATAACGTTAGAGATGTTTAACACTGATAAGGAAGAGTCGATAAAGTGGTGCTGTATTTATCACATCACAATAAAACACCATTTTTGAGTGTTCGGTTAGAATTTTTTGTTGCTTGGTATTAAAGTATGATATTTAATCTTTGTAAATAGCGTAAAATATTTTAGCGATTTTAACCAAGCTAGATACATTAAGCCAATTAACCACAATTATCAAGGAAAAGCTACATGCTAAAAGTCATGACATACAGTGAGAAATTACTAGGTACTGCACATTTTGAAAACCCAAACAAATTCAGTGCCTTCAGCGCTTTGATCTGTATACATTGAACTGTATAAACCGTATGTTCGACTATATACTGAACTTCTGGCCATAATATTATATCATTATGTAATCTCTGCACACTGAGAGACAAAACAATATTCCAGCACTCCTTTTGTGAATGAAACTATTTTTAGTAAATCTTGTTACCTGGACAGATTATGAATGAAAATTTTGTGTGGATGAATACTAATTATTATACTTGTTAGTTTTACAGTTTAAATTGCCAAAATATTTCTCATGCTTTCAATATCAACAGAATCCTGCAATATATCTCCTACTTTTATCAAAACTGCAAAGTCTGCAATATATACTTATAAAACAAGTGGTACTATTTTTCAACACGGCGTCACTGTAAGTAGAACAAGAAAAACTAAAAACTATAACAAAACGTTATAGGTAGACGAATTACAAGAAGCATATTGGTTTACGTTTTTTGTATAAAGTTGCTTTTTTCATAAAGGATATGGACTGTATATTTGATTCAATCCTCCATTAAGGAGAGTATAACATATTTACATGATATGAGTAATACACATATATTGACAATCATGAGTATTTAACAAATGAATAAATTCATGAATATAGTTCACAAACACATGGTAATATCATATTACCTACATCAATCAAATAGAATAAACCCTAAATGTTAACAAATTCACAATAATCTGCTATGATACAACCACATTGAACTTCAAATAGCATTTCAGATATTATGCCACACAACGTTATACATCACAGAGAAATGCCTGCATGATTTTCTTACCTATCAACTATATAGATTCAGTCATCACCATTAGCCAACCAAATGGCCAGGATTAGCCAAACTAGTAATAGTCACTACAGTATGTACTCTCAAACAGCTATAATAAACTAATACTCACAAGTAGAAAAAGTGGTGTAAAGCTATAGAAACTTTGTTCCTAAAAATTAGCATAGAATTATATGTATCTTTATGTCCTAAAAAATAAGTGTAACATAGTGTTGCTGGGACAGTATATATAGGTGCCATATAATACAGCATATTAACTGCAAGAACAAGATATATAATATTATGACTGAGCAGAGTACATTTCTAAATTACATTTAACATCTTATTAATTACTAATTTGGCATTCCGGTTGGCTATGATTTGGAAGGGCCACCCTGAGTGAGACCTAATTAAAGGCCAAAAAAATATCTTGCTGTCAGTACATGACAGACTAATTAGTTGCATGGACTCTTCAGTCTTGACTATGCATATGTGACACATACATTCATATAATAAATGTGCATAAAATTAATGTCTTCTTGTATAAAATTTTTTGCGTAATTTGGTTTTTATTAAAAAGACCACACTTTTTTATTACAATAAAGTGACCGTAAAGGCAATTGTTAAACTTTAAAAATTAGAAACGATGCTAAAGAATCTAGACTACGGTATGTTTGATTATATTTCAGTACGGGATAGAATGGCATTTAGCGGTATATTTGTTCGTACCAAAACGTTTTCACTCTCGTCCTTTTCGCACTAGATTCTAGTCTGAAAATAATTTATATGTCCCATTATTCAGTACTACGAGTTCATATTAGTTTGGAAATAAGAATATGTTATCGATGGCGCCAATTAACTAAAAAAAACGCAATGTATGTGTGTCAGGAAACCAGAATTTTACATTAAGCACAGAAGACATTAGACAATGAAATATGTTCGTAGTCGTACCGAACGAGGAAAACCTGCTACAATGAATACCTTTCCGCTGATTATATATTCTGTCTGCTTAAATAAGAATGATATAAATAAGATTAATAAAGTTTATCCAGATACTACCGTACAAAATACGTCAGCGCCAGCAATTAATGAAGTATCGTTCGTTGGAGGAAGATATCGTCTACAGTAGGATCAAAGTACTCTAAGTAATTTATTGAGAGGCACGCATGATGCATTAGCCGAAAATATTTTTTTGTTTCTGGTTACATGGTTAAAACACAGGGTGTTAAGGTATGTCGCTCGGGGCTTAAAACACAGGGTGTTAAGGTATGTCGCTCGGGGCTTATTTTTGGCTCTCGAATTTGTGTGGAAAGAAAAAAGGTGATATTATAAGTCCTTGTTATTGTGGATTTTCTGTGCGATGTGTAAAACCAAGGACTTATATACATATAAGTCCTTGGTAAAACGCGGATCCGGATCCTATATAAACTGGTCCCCGTTGACTTTTGTGTACAAAGCCTTGGGTGCACTGCAACGTGGAACCAGTTTAGATCCTATATAGAATATATAAGGGAAATAATGGGGTACGTATTACGGATCCAGTCATAACTTCTTTATTAGTTTGCAGAATAAGACAAAGGTACCGAATTAAAGCTGATTATAGCAGATTTATGTATAAGTCAGATATTGTAATATTTAAGGGAAAAACGAACGTGTAATTAAATATGAAAAAATGAGTATTCAGTCCCGGGTCAAGTCCTACCAAGATAGAATCAAAGTACTGAAAGTACTGTCGGAACTTGATTTTTTCATATGAGACAATACACTGGTGTTGCTCGCAACACAACAATGACTGTTAGGAGAATATCCAGATTAGGAACTGTACAGCTGATGGATATTCATGCTTAGGAATCAACATACCCTAATTCAATATTGCCATCTATTTATGTACATATATATATTCTGATATTAATATGCTAAATTCCATCAACCTAGCATGATGGTTATATCTAAGTTATCAGATGTTTCGATGTGTTTTTTTATGTAGCCCATTATCCAGCCTGTAATTTTCCGAATCCATCGGTACCAAAATTGTTACTGGCGTATTTACTGATTTAGTACATATGTATATATACCGACAAGCTCTTCAAAACGCTCCATTTTAATAATATATCTTGATTATGACCTAATATCACTTTAAATGCACATTGTAATGTTAGAAACGAATTAAAGTCGAACTACATTATTCTTTTAGTGACAATGTGTTTTGAAGAGTTTTTCGATTTTCCATGTTTTAGTTCCATAATAGGAACAAAATTGCTATCGATAATAGAAATGAACCTCTATCGATTGTATAATTAAACATGTACGTATACAAGGTTGACGAAAGTAGAATCCTTCCATCTCTAAGGCTTGGTGTAACATCAGATGAACTTATGGATGTTGAGTAGTGACGCATTCGAAACAAATACTTAATTATGTTATACTTATTGTTCACATACCGCATGCATGCAGCATAATGACGAAACAATTACTTGGTAATACGTACGTAGCCCATGCTGTTAAATTTTAGCGAATAATATTGTTACAAGAAGTTGATATCATTCTTTTTTTCAGATCATTATTACAAATGTGTGCAGAGAAAATAAACAAAGTTACAAACAACAATGTTTATTGTCAACTTTTTAATTCATATTATTTGTTAATCGAGCAAAAAATAAGAAAATATCACATGAAACAACATTCATCATAGACTATCATTCCCTGAATAATGTGTATAAGCACAACTAGTTGAAATAAAGAAATCGTCAACTTTAAATACAAAAATTAATACATAATTGTTACTTCAGTGTGATCATGCAACAAAAAAGAACACTTGACAATCAACATCCACTGCTTAGATTTGTCGTCTTTACCACCATGACAGCACACGTGCTTCTGTTGAGCATGCGTTTGCTGTTGTTGCATGGGCGAGTGCCTTTATCTGAATGAAACACTTTATCACAACGTGAGCAGTCGTAACTGGCTTCTGAATGAAGTATTAGATGACGATTCAAAGAACAATTTGTGACAAATGTCCTTCGTGATATTGCACATTCGTTTGTTGGAGATTGCATACTTGTAGTCTGTACTGACGATGGTACTTTCTGGAAAAAAAACTAGAGTGTAATAATACTTTGTGAAAAAGTCGGCTTAAACTTTGGAAAGATAATTGACAAGGGAAACCAACGATACTAAAGATAATTAACTAGGGAAACCAACTATACTAAAGATAATTGACAAGGGAAACCAACTATACTAAAGATAATTAACAAGGGAAACCAACTATACTAAAGATAATTGACAAGGGAAACCAACGATACTAAAGATAATTAACAAGGGAAACCAACTATACTAAAGATAATTAACAAGGGAAACCAACGATACTAAAGATAATTAACAAGGGAAACCAACGATACTAAAGATAATTAACAAGGGAAACCAACTATACTAAAGATAATTAACAAGGGAAACCAACGATACTAAAGATAATTAACAAGGGAAACCAACGATACTAAAGGTAATTAACAAGGGAAACCAACGATACTAAAGATAATTAACAAGGGAAACCAACTATACTAAAGATAATTAACAATTAAGGGAAACCAACGATACTAAAGATGATTGGGCTGACCACGTACTCTCACAAGCACACAAAACAACACAACCGACTCCTAAATATCTTAAAATTGGAGGAGACACAGAAGCTATGACAAAGAAAAAGGGAGTAATTAATGCAAGAAGTTTTGGTAAAAAGTTTAGCCCCATAAATAATAATCACATACGTGATATAGACTAATAGGTTAACCTTACGTGTTATAGATTGGGCTAGTAGAAAGTAAATTTAACTCATTCCGAGATAAAAATTTTTTATAATTAACAGATCTAGTTATAAATCTAAAACAAAGAACATGATCTCACAGACATGACCAGTAGCAGTATTGATAAGATATAGCCTCATTAACAATTCCCTCTTTTGTAGGATACTTACGGAAAAAACAAGGGTTTGAACAACGGTGTATTTCGACAATATCTAAACTATTTTGTACATGTAATAGGGCAGGGAAGTCTTATATTTTTCGATTTTCGGCACCTGGTCGACTTTTTATCATGTATACTCAGTAGCTATTTTGTAAATCTGAAAAACTTAAGTTTTGAGTGTTCTAATTAAGAAACTGCAAAATATTCACAATAGAGCTTTTAACATCGGACAGAGAAATGATTGCGCCACAGCAGGGGCCTATTTCTTAAGTGTGAAACTGTAAATAAAGTTACTTACCAGCTAAAAAGTCGTCAAATTCTTAAAAAATTACACATAAATCCGCCTTATTTGAAATAAACAGCAATTTCTCTCAGTTACAGGTGGGCCAATCTCAGCCAGACATCCGGCAAAAAGGAGAAGGGATTCGGGAGGTACTGTGTTAACATAAAATAAGTGTCTCATAAGCCAACTTGGCTGGCCCATTCAATAGGGATGACACTATAATAAACAAAACTTTTACCTTTTACAGTACATTAGCAGTTTCTGTACGTTGTGCTCCTGTAATATGAAGTGTTAAGTATTGTACTTTAAATATATGTCATTCTTTTGTATATCCATTAAGACATTTACAGTGAATTTTTAAAAACTTTAAACCGTCAGTTAAGAGAGTTGCGACCATTTTTGTTCCTTTGCCCCTTACGTAAATAGTACGTTAAAATCAAATAAGAAACCTTTACCTCACTAACAGATGATAGAATATAATTGCAAGAATGTGTATAAGTCTAAGGGTAATCAATGTTTAGTCATTCAAATTGTTTATATGATGTTTGGAACTACTATGTTACAGAAAAAAATGTAACCCCATTCCTTTAAGATTTAATCAAGATTTTTGCCTTTTAACAAAAAATAACAAATTGATAAATATCATTAAAATAAAAACTAATGCAGGACAACACCTAAAATTTTCTCAAAATTAACTACATGTACTATGTATGTATAAATGTCTACATCAAACCCAAAAAAGGTTTTACCGTCTGGTTTTGAAATACATGTTCCCCCGGAAAAGTTTTCATTCTTAGAACGCCGGAGTTGCATTCTAGAATGTTTTAGGGACCAAAATGACTCGTTTTACCGTGTAAAATTTGTGTAAAATTTGTGTAAAATTGTCTTTCCTAATGGCCTAACAGTTCACATTTCTGCCTGCCAATCACAAATTTGAACCATGCATAGTCAAGTGTAGTTCACTTCCAGGAATTTTATCACAATTGAAAAGGGAATAATTAAGCAGTATATAATATTTTGCCGCGTTATGTCTGCTATCGCACTGATATACAAATGTAGATATATATATACACATGTACTACTAGATATGAATACTAGATATATGATTCTGTATTTAGGCTTAAAACACATAGCGCTCGTACAACTGCACAAACACTTGCTTCAACTACGGATGTCTCACGGAACAGTGTGTGCATTGTTGGTGAACTATTTTTGTGCGCAAATTGTTTTTTGCTTTGATGCGACGGATATGGTCGTATAACTCCATGTTCTTTCCAAATATATACTTGCGATAAATTCCCAAAGAAATTTTAAATACCTGAATACCGAATAGCGAAATATGACAGTGGCCCGCACAATCCCTTCGTTCGGCTCGAGTATACTGAGCAGATTTCCAGGAAGGAGTCTTAGAAACTTAATTAGTTAATATAAGTAATCGACATAATATTACTGATTAAAGTCCTGGTTTGTTGTGCTCATATTCATGTAGTTTCACTTGAGTTTTAGTGTGAAATTGTATTGTTGATATCCGTTTTGTGTAAATGGTAAGGTAAAAATATTACTGCACCTGTCAGAACATGTGCCCGACTTAAGTATTATGCGCCAACTTTACCAACTTCTATATTAGATAAAGTAACGTAAAGCTTTAATTTCCACTTAGCTTAAATGTTGAACTGAAATGACAAATGGATGTAGAAAAGTATTGAATACGGAGAAAACTTTCTATAATAAATAAATTGTTATATTCATAAAAATCAAAATCTCTGTAAATTTTCTCGACCATAACCCAGGTAAGGCATTGATTATTATTGCACTTTTGGCGTTTTCAGATTTTTGATTTGTCCAACCCGTTGAACGCACGGTCGTAGGTGCGTATGCCAGGGCAGTCCCCTGGTTGTTGGTCCCAGCCAATATTCATCATCATATAACAGTATTCATCATCACGTATTAGAATTCGTCAAAACGAATCCTAGTTCGCTCTTAACAGATACCAAATGTCTAATTAATGTAAATTTTTACTCATCTTTGCAAATTAAATCAATTGGTTATCTTTCACTGAATAGTTCACTATGTGAAAAATGCAAAAGTAGACAGAAAAAGATGTGTTTCACAAATAAAATGCCCCCAACGTGTGCCCTTTAACTTGAAAAATAAAAAAAGGGTCACAATTCCGTAAAAAATGATCGAATCACAAAACCCGGAACAAAAATGTATGAGTAGTATCCTAAAACAAATGTACATTTTTTAAACACAATGACCCTGTGACCTTGACCGTTGACCTACTGACCTGAAAATGCCCAGGTCCTGTAGAGGTTGTCATGAGGAACCTACATATGAAGTTTGATGAATGTAGGTGCAAGCGTTTTCATTTTATAGGCAAGGTTAAAGTTCGGTACAAACAGACAGACAAACAGATCGAGAGACCAAAAACAATATGCCCGATCTATCGATACGTGGGCATAAAAGTGCTGCAGTTTTTGTCGACTTAATGCAATGTATTTTATGGTTCAATCAGTCTATCAAATGATGTCACGTATCTTTTATTGACAAGTCTCTTCTATTCCGTTTGTAATGCGTGAAAGTAAAAACAGTATATATATCAAAGTACTGAAAGTACTGTCGGAACTTGATTTTTTCATATGAAGTCACTGGTGTTGCTCGCAACACAACAATGACTGTTAGAAGAAACCCTAAATTAGGAACTGTACAGTTGATGGATCTTCATGCTTAGGAATTAACATACACCATCTCAATATTGCCATCTATTTATGTACATATTCTGATATTCATGTGCTAAATTCCATCAACCTAGTATGATGGTTATCTAAGTTATCAGATGTTTTTTATGTAGCCCATTATCCAACCTATAATTTTCCGAATCCATCCATACCAAAATAAGCATTGTTACTGTCGTATATACTGATTTAGTACATACCGAAAAGCTCTTCAAAACGCCATATTTTAATAATATATCTTGATTATGACCACATATCACTTTAAATGCACACTGTAATGGTAGAAACGAATAAAAATCGAGCTACATAATTCTTTTAATGATAATCTGTTTTTCAAGAGCTTTTCGATTTTCCATGTTTTTAGTTCCATACTCGGAACAAAATTGCTATCGATAATAGAAATGAACTGACACAAACCACTATCGATTGATTAGTTTAAGATTTTTCAGAAAATCTATATAATTGGTATGTAAATTACATTTAAACTTAATATCATGATGTTGGACTATATGACAGGTTTTGAAGTTAAAGTAAAAGTTAATTACAAAAAAATTTAGCTATTCGGAAACGAGCCGTTACGGCGATATTTGCGATCTCGCTACGGAATATACCGACATCGCACGATTTCATATTTTTTGTTCAAAATACCCTTCGAACATGAACCTATGAACCGACATAATAATTGCGATCAACTTCACAATAGCTGTAATTTCTTCGCAAATTTATGTGTACCGCCATTCTGTTCTCTGCACTTCGACGGGAAACCCCTACATTCTATTTTTGGAATTTATCCAACTAGCTCCAGCCGATAGTATCGATCGATACGCGTTATGGATATAAACCTTAACACTGATTTACATATCAGGTAAAAAAGTCACATATATATAACACATACATCAATAGTAGATTAATGTAATTACATGCATACTTCTGTAGATAAATAACTGACCTACTGAACGATGTAACATAATCATAACAACACGATTTTACGTCGACATTATATTTTATTCTTAGCTACGTTGTTAAGGTTGAGAATATTACTAAGAGATATTATTAATAGAAGACCAAATCTTAATAGTCCAAAGACAAATCTATCTTGAACCGATGCGCGTCATCTTATATACCATCCTATACATTTATAGACCGGTAATAAGTTGCCACGACATCAGTCAACAACATAATAAATACACATGTTATAATACTAGTATTACATGGTGACCTACAGCAATAAAAGTTAGATTAAGTATTGAATAACACCATAGATAGATATTGTATAATGCACTTAAGGCAAACTACATACATAGTCAATATTGAATAGCTCAACAATTCAACATTACTATGTTACAACGAAAGCCGAAAGTAGAACTATTTTATGCTAAACTAGTTGGTTTCCGTTCCCAATCTTACAGCACACGATATGGTGAGCGTGGGAACGGGAACCATGACAGTTATGGAGCCCACGGCATGTAAGTAAGTCACCGATAGCAAAGGAATCAAATTCCAATAACGCAGAGGTAAATTAACCGTGACCATTAAAATAAGCCAGTCACTTTCAAGTGCAGATAACTCAAAAAAACGAACACAGCGACCGCATTTTTATCGCTTAAAATGTTTCTTTTATCATATGCTATGATCATGCAAAGTTTAAGACGTTTTCATTTTGTCTATATGTTAATAGTAAAATTGTGGAAACTGTCAGATATGCCCTTAACAAAAGTCAGAATTTATTGCATTAACTGACAGATATACAAAATGTACATGTATGTATTTAGACCTTAAGGGCCTGTCACACTACAGCGTATTAGGCCAGCGAGTGCGGAACGTGTTTGATTTTGCCTAATACGCTGGCGAAAGTCCGAAACATCAAAGAGAAGCCGCCTTTCAGACGCACACATAGCGTTTGTCGAACGTGTTTGACGAACACATATCCTCTGAATAACGACCGAGAAACGTTTTCATAACTTAATTATTACGCCTAGCTAATACAGAATTCCAGGTATTTTTGACAGCGTGTGCTAGGCCTGTGCATAACGTTCTTGACGAGTGAATAACGCTTGTGTAACCTGTCCAAACGTATTGGTAGCTAGCGAATTAGAGCAATATTCATATATTCCAAACTCCCGCCGCCTCCCGATCCAAGGCTTTATGTGTCCAGACTGTCCACTCCATTCTTCTACACCTAGTTCGATGCACAACATACTGTACAAGGTTTAAAAGAGTGTGCAGGTGTTGAAAAAACAACAAAGTGCACGCGCTCAGTATCAGCCATATTAGTTTTGTACACTTGTGAATTAGTATTTGTTTATATCGAGTTTTATGTCAGAGTCATATGAGGGTGACAGTTCACCTAAGTATCATTCCTATTAGTAGTTTGACAGCACCTTTATATGCTATGGATGAGCACTGACTATCCAAATGTATTTACAATTTATATCATTCAAAACAACGAAATTCACAGATTCATTCACAGAACATTATTTTGATACGAGGGATGTTAGATAAATAATGAAATTGAATGAATATCTCTGGATCCACGCATTTTTCATGTGTCAAGATTCATGTGTGTAACAAGTCACCTTTTATATATGCAAAGGGGTTTGTCACGAAAAAAAAATCCAAACAATTTTTTTCCATGTAACCCATATATATATAGAAGGGAAACAACTTCCACAATTCTTCATTAAAAGTGCATCCCGAGATGTGAAATCATTAGCAGTTAGTAAATTATACCATATAGGATATAAATATACAGTTTTTTATGAATTATGACTCATTCCATGAAGTTTTACCTGTAATTTATCAGTTTCGCTATAGATTTGTACCGGTATACACGCTGCGATTTTACGACAGTGTGTCGTTTTGTAAAATTTGACAATTTTTCGAGTGAAAAACCTTCAATAGCGAGTTTACAATATCTTTAAAGGTAGTAAAAGTATACATTTTCTGTAAGCGTGTTGAGTTGCCCATACGTTGCACTATATATGAGTTAAATATTTTGCACTGCATTGCAATAACATGGAAGTTTATAACACGCGTTGGAAAATTCGAATTGTCGAAGTTGTTTCCCTTCTATATATATATGGGTTACATGGAAAAAAAATTTTTTGATTTTTTTTTCGTGACAAACCCCTTCGTATGCATGCTGAAATTTTGGTTGTGATTGGATGATTGGTTTATTTTAATGTGGATTTATATACCCCTACTGTTCAGCCACTTGATGAAAATATTGTTAGAAAGCGTTCTCCTAAATCGATTGAAATACGTGTGTATACTTAAGGCAGATGTTTTCTTTGAGTACGTCCAAAGCATATTTTTGTAATTGTGTAACATCAGTTCACACAAAGATTCGAAGTATATTTCGTGACAGTTACACGGTGGTTTAAAAGATTTCAAGGCGACAGGAGCAGGTACAAAACGCCAAAAGAAATGGAAGGCCACGAAGTGCTGTGGCCAAAAGACACATGCAAATAATTCTAGATCTTTTGTAAGAAGTTTCACGATTGACCACCGTACAGTTATCTAAAGGTTCACGGATGAATTTGGGAAGCGTTCAATTTATTCTTAAGAAACATCTTTGATTTAAAAAAATGTGAGCTCGATACCGCATCTGTTGGATGATGGGCAAAATGGCAACCGTGTTTTAAAGGCTAAAATCAAACAATTAAACCAATAGGGTATTGGCAAGTCGAAACGCAGAAAACCCGTAATCGCAAAAGAACACAATCTGAGAAGAAGTTATTTTCTTCACTGATAAAGGTCCGGCGCTTCAGATACCCATTTCAAAGGGTAAATTCATGACAGTGAAGTTCTGCTAAAATGTGACAATGCCTCACCACATACGGCAACTATTGTGAAGCTATTCCCCTGAATGATTTTTGACCATCCAACATATTCTTCAGACCTGGCCCAGTGTGACTATTTTTATTTCAGAAATGGAAATCTTACCTGACAGGACGAAGATATGGGTCACGCAAAGCCCTTGGAACTGCAGTGTATAAGTGGCTTTAAGTTATACCTCTTTCGGGCTACCGGAAATACTTTCAGATGTTAATCAAATGTTCGAAAAAGTGTTTAATATGTAAAGGGGACTACTTTGATGGTTAAAATGAACTTTTAAGGAAATGTGAAAATATAACCCTGGTTTCTTTATTTATTTAATATCCCTGGTACTACACAACTGCATTTATTACTCAAACGGTATGGTTTAATTAAGATTGAAATGTTCTCTTGCTATAGCACGGATCTGTCGTCGGTCTAACTTCCCGGTAGAAGTTAATGGTAATGTCTCTAACACAAGATGATACCTCGGTTTCATTGTGATCCCTAAAACATTGGGACCATCCATGAATATCTGGTCACAGAACGTTTTGATGGATTCGACATTTATAGGGTGACCAGTTTTAGGTACCACGCAGACGCAGACGACTTCGCCGAGTCGTTCATCTGGTACTCCAATCGCAATAGCATGTGCTATGTTTGGCATGTTTCTCAATTTGTTCTCGAATATCCATGGGAAATATTTGTTTGTGCCAGTTGAAATTACTTCTTCCGCTCTACCCTCTAATACAAAATTGCCATCACTGCGCATGCGTCCAATATCACCCGTATGAAACCATCCATGGATGTCAACTACATCTAAAGAGGACGGGGTAACATTTAAAGAGGACGGGGTAACATCTAAATATCCGGAGAACCTCCACGTGTTTCTCGCACATATTTCTCCTTGTACATCTACAGGTACAACATGTCCGGAATGGTCGACTATCTTCATTTCAACTCCATGAAGAGGTTTACCTTCAGAACAAGATGAAAAACAATCAAAGATCACAAAAACAGTAAAAAAACAGTACTCGTAGTATTGGATTGTTAAGATGAATTCAATCTACATGTATTAATTATAATTCAATCTATTAATTATAACAGTATATATATACTCTAGCATTATAGAATTAATTCGTCATACAATAATTATTCACTGTGCTCGTTTTTTTCTGAATTAGTATTCATACATAATGTAAGCCATCTACTTCTGTATCATACGGATCAAAATCTTGTTTGATAAGGATGCTTGTGAATTTAGGTTTTATCATTTTGATAATATTCTGAATTACTCAAACTCGAGTTGTACTGGTATCTATAGCAATCTCCTCCAACAGTGCATTGTTATGTATTTAGTGTTCTTCAAACTGGACCTAGGTGGCTAGAGTTGATCCTAATGCTGTAAATTTTCGATACCAAGGTCACAAAAATGTATTGTCCTACGTATAAAGAAAATATTGAAAACCTGTCCGAAATAAGAAGTCATCATAATGAGATAATTATACATTGGATAAGATGTGACATACCAATTATACCATCCACAAAATCTCTGATGTCACTAGAAGTAAATTGTGAACACCCACCAATCTCTGTGGTGCCGTAAAATGAGCAAATTCTCTGACTAAATTTACCGATAATCTTCGAAATGGTTTCTTTTGAAAGTCGTTCACCTCCCCATATCTGACACACGGTATTCTTAAACTTTTCGAATAAATCTTGTCTTGGAAGCAAGTCAAAGATTATGTAACCAGGCAGGAAAATTACATCGCACTGCTCTTTCTCAATGACGTCACAAATAAAGTCGATGTTCCTATTTGATGATGATAAACTTTGATAAAGACTAATTCTTGTTGCACCTTCCGTGAGATAAGTGCGAGGATACCCAAATATCCAGCTAAAAGTTCGTTCATTGAAAAATCTACTTTTGTTAGTGATTCCAAACGCTTTATTCGCTTGTTTCGTCCAGTTGAACAAACTGTAATGCGTTAAAGCTACATTTTTAGGTTTGCCAGTTGAACCGGAAGTGCAAAAATAAAGCAATATGTCTTCGGGTTGAACATTAGGTAGGGTGATATTTTCCGCAGGTGTGGTAACAATCAATGTTTCATAAGGAATGACAGAGGCTGTTTCTGTTTTAACGATCCCATTGACAATCGTGCACTTTAAAGTTGGTATCTCCGGATGTGTTTCATTTTCTCCGATTAAGAATCTTTTTAATGTTTCCTCGTTGATGTTCACATTCACTGAATCACAAAACAACATAACCCCCTGCAGTTGATTCATTGAAGCTGTAACATCACTGAAATCTTTGACGTTATTCGACATAAAAAAAGGAATGCCTCCGGCAATTACCGCCGCCATATTGCATATCAGCATCTCTAGCGACGTCTGCATCAGAAATCCAACATGGCTACCCTTCTGCAGCCCGAGAGACACAAGAGATTTAGCTAGGGTGGTACTTTTCTCCAGTAGTTCCAGTCTTGTGACAGTCAGTCTTTCACGCTTCGAATTATAGAAAACAAAGGCTTCACGGTTGGGATCTTCTTCTGCTAGTTCCCGTAATCTGTCTGGAAGTGTCTGATAAATGTATCCCTCACTCATAGGAGACACGCTGTAACTCAGTTGTGTTAAACTTGTGGGATAAACTGTGGCCATCTTTAACGTATTCTATAGTTCATGTAAATATAAAAAAAACACCTGAAAGCGTAATAACAAACAAACTCCATTATAGGGAGTATAACATATTTACAAGTTACAAATAATACACATATATTGACAATCATGAGTATTTGACAAATGAATATATACATTCATGTACATGTATATAGTTCACAAGCACATGGTAATACCATACCATACATCAATTGAATAAAATATACACTAAATATTACCAAATTCACCATAATCTGCTATGATATAACCACATTGAACCTACTTCTAATGACGTTTCCGATATTATGCCACAACAACTTATCTAGGTCAACATCACAGAACAATGCCTACATTACTTACTTACCTTTCAACAAAAGAGCAGACGAACACATTCATTCAAACATGACAGGTTACGCGACGAATAGCCGCTCCAATGACTGACCAATCAAAATGACCGAGATCACCATAAGCCAATCAAATGGCCAGTTTTACCCAAACTAATAATAGACACTATACTATATACCCGCAAACAACTAGAATAAACTCCTACCCATGACTAAAATTCGTCTAGAAAAAGCCATTGACAATACAATACATATAGTAACCAGAGTTGAACTTTCTGCACTAGATGTAAAATATAAAAAAGACAAAGCTATGATTAAATGTCGGTCACACACGCGGTCATTTATGTTGGTGGAAAATAAACAAACTATCCATAAACACTGAAATAAGTTTTTACTTACTAAAAATTCTACAAGTTAACAAATTTAACATAACGTCTTTTAGAGGTATGTTCACGGTATGATGTTATGAAAAAAAAGCAACTGAATATGTTATAATATGTTAAATACATACCTGTGTTTTCAACAGAAAGTGAAAATAAACTGACTACACAATATGCAGAAACGGCATGAAAATAACCCTATACACGCGTATTAAATTATTCCTAAATTTGTTTAACACAGCTACTAAAATGTTCCACAATATGACGGAAAAGTTTATGTTAATGTGTCCGTATTCGATAAGAATCAACATTTAAATTGTCATACAATCAACGAAGTTAAATCATATCGTTAAATAGGTTAACTTAGATAACACATGTTGTGCAACATTGAGTATGTTAAGCTAGATGTGTATGCATGTTTAGTACCTTGAGATATATTTGTGACCTAATCACGGAGATATAGGATTTACAGTCAAACACTGGTATAACGACTAACTTGTATAGAAGTGACGCTTTGCACGCAATTCGATTATAAAATTGTACAAGATTAAATGGCAAATGGGTAATATTATTTTTTGAGGTTCACGTACGCTTGTATTTCGACAACATTTTAGTTACATACCGATACTAATTTAACCTAGTTATAAATAATTGTTCCTGTAAAGTTGACAAGAATAGGCATATTATAGCCTACTCCGTTAGTTCAAAACTGTTAATTCTAATCAGCAGTGGTGAACAAAAATCCAAGTTTCAGCATTTGATTTGATTTTTTAACTATATGGAACGCCTCCACTGACTTTAAATAATCGTGCATTTTCAGTTTGTTATTTATGGATCAACCTTTGTTACATTCACTAAGAAAATTGTAATGCATAATTGTCATTAAGTGCAAAACGCATTTTGTCTTGTGGAAATATCAATTCGTCATGAGCAAAAATCAGTTCGTTAAGCGTAAAAAACATTTGCATATTCATATGTAATTGTAAATGTAATGCTTGTAAAAATGATATATATAATACAATTTGCTATACTGAGTACAGGGGTCGCACAACATGAATATATGTATTCATATTTTGTATATTTACTGCATGCTATATGTAATGTATGATGTATTTTTTACGTTGTCTTCTTTTTATTGTCAATAATTGTATATTATGCCTCATGTAATTACTATTTATATCTTAATTATATATCTCATATATATCTCATATATATCTCATATATATCTCATAAGTTTTTTATTATTATTAGTTACTTTTATTTTATTAATAGATGTTTTTAATTGTGCTTTATTGCTTATAGTCTGAATATTCTTAAACATGCCTTTGTCTTTTACAGCTGTGATATAATTAATTATTTTGTTATTGTTGTTTACTCTAATTTATAATATAGTCGGCTCAAAAGCTTTTAGATGGCTTATGTTATACTGTTGTTGTCTTACCGACTTTAAATAAATCTTACCTTATATCACGCAGTAAACATACACAGATTCAAATAAACTGACTTGTTTAGGATCTAATATATTTGACAATTTACTAAATTTACATAAAGACATGTATATATATTATACCGTATATTACACAATACATTTCGTATCTTCTAATCAAACTTATAAATATATTTCTGCCTTATATTTCCTAGTCCTTTCGGAATTAAACTTACATTTGTATAATTCAGTGTACATGTATTGGTCCAATCATTAACTAAAAAAAATTGAAAAAATGAGACAAAAATATTCAGAACATAAATGGAATTCATACAATAACCATCTGTATAGAAGTCACAAATGTACTGTGCCATGGTGATATGGTTCACATCTGACAATATATTACACATATATGTAATAACAAGAAAAACAATAACGAAACGTTATAGCTAGACGAATTACAAAAAGCATATGTTTAAGTTTTTTGTATGAAGTTACTTTTTTCATAAAGGATATTGACAGTCTATTTTATTCATTCCTGCATTATGGAGAGTATAACATATTTACAAGTTATAGATGATACACATATATTGACAATCATGAGTATTTGACAAATGAATACATTCATGTACATATAGTTCACAAGTGCATGATAATACCATACCATACATACATCAAGGGAATAAAGTACACCCTAAATACATGTACTACCAAATTTACCATAATCTGCCAAGATACAACCACATTAAACTTATTTCTAATGACGTTTCCGATATTATGCCACAGCACCTTATCTAGAACAATGCATACGTATATTACGTACAAAAGAGCAGACGAACACATTCATTCAAGCACGACAGGTTATGCGACGAATAGCCAGTCCAATGACTGACAAATCATATAACTGATATCACCATTAGCCAATCAAATGGCCAGGATTACCCCAAATTTTAAAAGACACTATACTACATACCCGCAAACAACTATAATAAACAAGCACCCATGACTAAATTTCGTCTAGAAAATAATAAAAGAATGCCTGAGATAATATCTGGACACAGCAAAGCAGTTAAATTGGACATGCTATGGAAAATATCTGTGAAATATGGTCTCATAGTTTTTAACGAATCATACAGGAAAATGGACTTAAACAGCTTGGGAAACATGTCACTAAACTCTTTCCCAACCACGGTGAGAATACCACGTGACTTTTTGCTAAGGTTGGGTGTTCCAACAATGGCGGATTCCGTCGATTCAGGTAAGATTTTTCACCCTTGTACTCTTATATGAACTTTATATTAAAAAAGCTCTTCGCTAGAGCCCGGCCATTTAAAAAACTCACCCTCGGTTGTAGTTTCTTTAGCATAATATCCCCTAGTTAATTCGTAAAGTGTCACCGCGCATTTTTCATATAAACAATGTAAGTAGCTAATGTGGTGTGAATTTTCCATATTTAAGGAATTATCCTCTTTGGGCGGATTTACATGGTTGTTAATTTATCGCATGATAACAAAACGCCTTTCTAACACGTTACCTAAAAAAGAGAAAATTGGGAGTGCGGGACCCGACAAATTGCTACAAAAAAGGCAGACATCAAATGTGCCCTCCAGATGATTCAAATTTACACTATGTCTAAAACGTCTATAAAACGACTTTTAAAAGCGAAATCACAGCGATGACAATTCACAACTTACAACTTCGAAAATTGTTCCGGAGTTGGCTCCCAAACAACAAAGCTACGTTCATGAACTAAAGTTGTGAGCTTTCTTAAAACCGGCGGCCACCTGATGCGCATCCAGTAATGTAATAAAATTTTCGAACTTACCGAAAACGTATCCATTTTTTTGCACAAAAAAATCACATTTAGTCCGCCATCTTATTAACATTCTCAAAAGCGGCGCTTAAATATTAACATTCGCTACATTACGTTGCGCCCCCTGTATATTGTAACACTTAGGTAAACTGATATCTACAGAAAAACGAAGCAACTTTGTTGTTTTATTATTTTGTTGACGTCGTTTTAGAATTTGAGGTCAGAATGACCGCAATGTGTTGGAAATCGCAAGGGCTGGCTCATTTGTGAATTTCATATATCCAGTGACAGAAATATCCGGAACATGTTGCTTCCTGTAGACGGGAAGTCGTTTCGGGTGTATTGTATTACCAAGGTAAAGAAGAACTATACAACTCAGTGTTAAGTGGTGGATGAACATTTTCCTCGATAATAAAACAATGACTATCACGTTTTACATTCTTCTACATTCGCTATTTCTGTTTGCCTGTTTCCGTAATAAATTACATATTCATACTCAACATCATTATTTAACTTGTCTGTATTTCGTGTTTAAGCTTATTGAAAGTAGCATTTTGTAAGAATGTCGAGAACCAGACTAAAACAACTAGCCAAAGGGTAAAACTTTTCCGACACTATAATTTTGATCCTGTATTTGAACATCGCCAAGTCCAAATTGTTTCAATATTCATCTGTTGAGTACAATAATTAATATTTCAGATATAAATAATATTATACGCATATTTAACATACGTATCTGAATTATTTGGACTAATAAACATACACCAGAATAAATTTGATCAGCATCTAAACTGCTACAATACTGGTCTGGCAGCAGAAAACTATTTGACTTGTAAAGTTTACATAGTAACAGCCTTAAAGGCACTGATTTTGTTCGGGTTTTCAAAATGTACAGTAGCTTGTAATTTCTCCCTGTATGCCATGAATTTTAGCATTAGGAATAGAAGTATTTCTTCCAGGCAAACAGTTAAAAGGTGTAGCTTTTCCTTGGTAATTATGGTTAATTGGCCTAAAGATGTACATTGTGTCAAGACTTATATATACTTGACCTTCAAATACTAATTCATATAAGGATGATTTCACCTAACACATTTAAACTTCGCTTCAGTGCTCTCTGTACTTTGGTTTGAATCACGGAACTAAAGTTGAGATTAAAATTGGTTCGTCTAATAAACGAATAAATAAAATTTGATTTTATAAGAAACAAATGTACATATTTATCTTTGTAATGGATCATTCCTAAAACCGGAGGTAAAGAAAATCGTCTTCCGCCAGTTCTTTCAGTACTTTGGTTTTTTAATTCTGACATCTCGTGTAATGAGTTCAGGTGTATCAAATAACTTTGCACAGGGTTTGTTTACAATATACACGCTTATACCTCAAAATGCAGTAAACTTTGTTGATATCAAATATCTTATCCGGGTACAATATCTTAATTTAGTATTCGTATATACACATGCACAGACATTTATAATTGGTATTTGTTCACATTAAAGCGATTGTGTAAGACAAGCCTATAGTCCTAACTGCTCCTGAGCTCTGATGCTAATTGTTCTTCTGTCTATTTTGCCTGATCTTGTCATCGGCACTTCGTTCATGACTACATAGTATCGTGGCTTCCAGCTCACACCCACTGCAGTAGATACGTCAACGAATGTATCGTCACAGAACTTCTTCACATCTGCTACAGTTAGTGTAACATCCGGTTTCAACAGTACGCATGCACATACAACTTGATTCAATCTTGGATCCGGGACACCAACAGCAAACGCTTTTTCTACGCCGGGTATTTTGCTCAGGCTATTTTCAATACTCCAGGGGAAGAACTTCACTGTTCCGGAAGATATCCATTCCTTTATTCGCCCATCCACGACGACGTTGCCATCCGTTCGTAGATGTCCGATATCTTTCGTATGGAACCAGTTGTCAGGATCAACGGCCTCGTGAAATTGCTCTTCCGAGTCATGATAAGACACGAACCTCCACACACAACGCAGGCAAATTTCTCCCTGTTCACCGACTGGTACGACAGCACCAGAAGTATCAACTAACTTAAATTCCATGCCTTCAATAGGTTTGCCTGAAATGAAAATCAAAGTACTGAGGTTACTGTTAGGAACGAAGTTTAAATGTGTTAAGATAAAACCATCCTTTGAGAATTAAAGGCATGTCCCTGTTCAGGATTTGATGAACAATTCACGAAATGAATTTATTCAAGAACTATTCATGAACTTCGAATTGGACACTTGGTTCATGAACTTTGTCCGATGAAGTTTGATAATCAGCCAGACATGATGCGCGTCGGGAAATAACCCGGGTTAAAGTTGACGCATGGGGTATTTACATCGCGGGTGAAACAAGCGGATTTTGAAATGCTCGTGCGTTAAAACCCGGGACTTCGGGTCAAAGGAGAGCCCTGGTTATTTGTAATAGGCACGGTTGCTTAAAAATCATACATGAAGATAAATGTAAATGGGCAATATGTTTACTTTTGAACTGGAACTATGATGCGATGATTTCATAACAATCAGCAATTAAGGTACATGTATTAGGATCCTAACACCCAAAATTCCAAAGGTGGTCAAGTGTAATTCTTTCTTTGATAACTTTTTAACATATGTTATTTGACAATGTTATAAAGAGTTTGACAACACATTAAAAAAATGATGGTTTATTTGGCAGAAATGCCTATATCCTTCTATACGGCTTAACCCTGTGTATCATATTCATGGATCAATAAATGATCATAATTTCATTATTTAAAATAAATTTGCACAAGAAGTTTTTGTATTTTGCATATTTGTTTATAAATTTACTTAAAAAGGATCAGATATTTGCGTATTGTACGAAACAAAAAAAATTCTTAATTTTAAATGCTTCAGAGACTTATTATTTACTCGTACGATCTCTTTTGGCACAAAATCAAGAAAAATCACGCATTGAAATATTTTCAATTGTCATAACTAACATCAAAATCAGTCCCGATGTCAAACAAACATAATAAAAGCAAGAAACACATACCTCACCAAGCTTACTGTTGCACAATACAGCTTAAAGTAACTCTAGGATCAGAAAATGGTCACATTTTTAGCATTATTTTGCCAATAAATACCTATAAAAATCGCTGAATTAACTAAATATATTCCAAGAAATGCAAAAATAATGTTTAAAGAAAAAAGGTTTGTCCCTACTGGGGTTACTACTACTCAGTTTCAATGTTTTTGACAGTAATTGTAGCCTATTTAAAAACTCTTCAATGTAGAGGTAATGTGTTCGGTACACAATACCTTAAGTTCAAGATGATAGGATTCTAATATTTTCTCAATACAAATGTATTTCTTCTTGATAATGGGACACCGTTTGTTCTATTCCGTAATGAGTGTCCTAAAGGTGGACATAATAAGGAGGTTATTCTAAACATACAAATAAACTAACCGATAATTCCTTCCTCGAATTCCCCACAACCATTGGTATAAGCCAGGGCACCTCCACTTTCAGTAGTACCGTAGTATGCTGAGAATGATTTGCAGTATTTTCCCAATAAAGCATCATAGAACACAGGTTTCGTTCTTTCTCCAGCCAAAAATATCGTTTCTACATTCTTGAATTTCTGAACAAGGCCTGGGAATTTGAGGACATCAGTTGCTATATAGCCGGGTAGATACACAACATCGCAGTTTTCTAGGGCTATGATGTCACACAAAAACTCAACATGTACCCCAGCCACAGATATTCTCGTGTCCACAAAAACTCGCGTTGTTCCTTCTGTGAAGTAAGTACGAGGATAACCTAGAACCCAACTAAATGTACGATCACAGAACATCCTACTGTTGTTAGTTATATTCAACACTTTGTTTGTGGATCTGGTCCAGTTCATTATTCCAAAATGGGTGTAGGTGATTATTTTTGGTTGACCGGTCGAACCAGATGAACAAAAATAAGCCAAGTGGTCCTCAGGTTGTAAACATGAAAACTGAACCTCGTACTCTATCAGCTCTTCTATGAAGGATTTGAGTGGCTTACGACTATTACAGGAACTGGTCGTGGAGACTGAACTGTTGTATAATATAAGATTCAGACTTGGGGCTTTCTCAGAAGTTTTAGATTTCTCTGGCCAGATGTTTTCAAGGATCGTCCAGTTGTCATCACTTCCATTCGTATCAATTAGAAGCATTTCTCCCTTCAGGTTATTTATCATATCTATAAGGTCACTGCCGTCCCTCATATTTGGAGAGATGTAAAATGGAACTCCACCAGCTATAGTCACGCCCATTACCGCAATAAGCATTTCCATTGAGTTATTCATGCAAAATGCAACCGGCGCCCCTTTCTTTATCCCAGATTTGACGAAATGTTTTGCAGCATTAGTTGATCTGTCAAGCAGCTGTTTTCTAGAGAGACATTCCCTTTCCTTCGCAAGGTTATAAAACACAAATGCATCTCTGTCCGGGTCTTCTGATGCTAGAAGTTGTAGCCTCTCTGGAATTGTTGCGTATATATATGGCTCAGAATAAGGCGTGTAAAGATAACTCATTGAAGTGTTAGTCGACATGCTTACCATAGGTTCATTTAATGCTGAAAATAGAGAACAGAACAGTTACATTGCTGCCAGCAGATTATATACATGTATACTGTAACGTCATGTTTAATCACAAACCTTGTCTAAACCAATCATTTGTATAGTTGTAAACATACCAAGTATAGTCAAGTCTTAATTGTTAAATTGCAGCTCATAATAATGACACAGACGAATTTGAATGTAAATATATGAACCATGACAATCTAGGCGTTTAAATGTATCTCATTATCAAAGTTAAATGTAGTACTTGTATTGCATTTGCAGACTTCATACGAAAGGTTTAAAATTAAAGAGTAAATACTTGTCGATACTTGAGTATTTAATGATAATATTATTATCTGTTTGACTTGACATGTGTTTGATAAATCTCTGAATGTTTTTATAAATTACATGTATCTGAATGTTTAATAGTTATATGAGTAGTTAAAAGATTACATTAAATCGGACAATAGAAATTCTACTCAGACTTAGAGTTGTTTATACATGTACAGGTGTACTGTAAATTGATACACCTTTTGTCTGTGGTTACATTATTTATCCAGAGTCCATATTATTTCATTTCTTTTTACACTTACACCCCTCATACATGCACAACATGTACACTATTATGATGGCCAACCCGCTATTATTATAAGGAGACCGCTCGACACGTGACAATACTAGCAGAAAATTCTCTGAAAAGGACGAAAGCCTACACAGTTGAATATATCCACGTGAATGTAGTAAGGTTTCGATTTTGCAGCGGTCCGTAATTACATAATAAACCTGTTTTAAACTATCACGTTAAAAGTACATATTACCATACTAGAAACTTTTAGACATATTAAGGTTCACCAATTTATAGAAACTAAACCATAATTCTATACTAAAATAAACCCACTGTATACAGTGCATTGCAAGTAATTTGAAACAAATATTACATTTGATTGGTCTTCTATAAACCAATACCGCACGTAATTTACAAAATTTTGAACTACGATAACTACTCTGTATATACTATAGGAATACATTACAACAAGTAGCCTTAAAATGACTATAAATTTATGTATTGAGCTCAGTTTTTTATAACGTCCTGCGTTCGTTAGATACTTGACTTTAAAGAAATACCGTACCCCAAACCCCGCCGTTTATTACGTTATACTCCATAGATAAAAAATGAAAACAAGTATCAAAATTCTGTGGCACAGTTCTGTAGATTAACATTTCCGCTACAAAATACCGAAAACAACTTTGAAATCCGTCATTAAATAAGACGACAATGTTAATTCGAAAATGACACTCACTGTGTTTTTTAAGCTGAGCAATTAACAATTAAAGAGTCGGATCATTATCGTCTCATGAAATGAACGAATTTGACGCACCCCATTCAATTTTGATAGCCAATTAAAACCGCTTATGTTTACGGTTCAATAACCACCTCCAGGTTTGACGTCTAGTAAGAGATTTTATAACATTTTTTTTGTCATTAATGAATTGATAGTATCATATCGTACCAATACTATGGAAAGTATGGAAAGCCACAGTACACCCCCGAAGTAGTACTATGATTTGCTATATAAATCCATATTTGTTCTACTACCTCGGAATTATGCCTATTTCCGAAGTAGAAGAACTGTTCAATGTCGGAGTTCATATTATCGTACATCGGGATAGATCATACTACTACTTCGGATTTTTCTTTTCCGAAGTAGAAGTATACATACTTCTACCTCGGCTTTTCGATTTTCCGACGAAGAAGAACAACGTTCGGCGAGGTAAGAATTTAAGTTCGGAGTTCATACATTATTATACTACTTCGGCATTTAAATTCCGACGAAGAACAATGTTTCCGAACTATACATCGGTATATAGTACAACTCCGCATTTTATACCGACGAAGCATAACTCCGAGGTATCGAAAACCACGTTACTTCGGGAGATTTGCTATACCGGAGTATCGTGAGTTACGTTATTTCGGGGGATTTAACGATATTTCGGCTGAAAGCTTCCAGTGACCGAGATTTGGTCTCTACGAAAGGTTCGGAAGGCGAGTTGATTGATCATTGACTGCAGTTCTACATTTAACATTTATTTCATTAACGAAATAGACCCCAGAATCTAGGTATGTAATTGCTACATCTAGAGGTAGAATTTATCAATGATTACATGCCTATCAAATATTTTTTCATGAACAAGGCCTGGCTACAAGTACAACAATCATTTGTCAATTAATGATATAGCTGTAATCTTAATGTGCTAATTCTACATGCTCAGTCCTGGAACTTGAAGCCTGGAATCAGAACAGTCTGATATTAAGTCATATATGAATCAGGCATGTGTTTCTAAAGAAACGTATTTCTTTGTTTCATTATTAATTTTGCAGGTCCGTTATGGTTTGATGTGGGCTGTCACTAAACACGTAGGTGTACTGTGCTGTTAGCACTGTGGGACTAAAGCCCATTCAGGTAAGTTTTTTGACTGTCTTATTGTTTTATTTTACAAATGGAAAACTGTTCAACGATGCATTAAAAATTGTCTAGTTCATTTTCCTCATTTCAGTATACCAAACCATGGATGCCCAAGCCTACATTTGTTAACAGGATATTCAGACATTTAAATTGTTATCTGATTTAAAGTTATTTTATATATATATAATAAAGATGTTTGTTTAATGTAGTTTTTAAAGTGCATCACAACTTATAACAATTAAGACTCTCAGAGGGCAATTAATTATGACAAAGATACAAATAAATCTGTTTCAGGCAGTCTATATCAATTAAAACCAGATGTCCAAATAATTGAAATTAAATTTGTGTGTGTCAGGATTAGCTGTATACAGTTTTAATAATATTATTAAATGTCTTTTTTTATCAGATTTGATTCAGATGATGAATGCAGGTGTTATATAAAAAGACCACAACTGCAACAACTTCAAAGAACTCAACTGTAACTTCTTCAGGTGTGTTGAAAGCTAAATCATAAGATATGTTAATAGTTACATTATTTAATCATTGATTCAAAGCCTGGCTTTTTTAGTAGTATTGTGTATTGCCATCAGTTTTATTTCAGAGATCAAATTATTTATCAGTACATATGAATGTTAACCTTCACCAGTGCATTTGTAGAGATTTAATGATTCTTATTCTAACACATTTGTATTTATAGCACATGTTCTACTTTAAATTGATTTTGTTTAAGAACAAGATTTACTCACGAAGAATTTTATCAATTCAGCGCGTTGATCTTAAATATGTAATTATGCGTATAATAAAAATTCTAGTTTTACAATTTTGTGTATGCTAGACTGATTATGAAATTTTCTCACTTTGAACTTTCATGTCTTTTTTTTCAGGAGTTCACCCCTGGTGATACAGTAACTAATTATTAAGTCATTTTTGGATGTGATATTGTGGATACACAAGAATTAGAAGGATATTTAAATTACTTATTTATAAAAGCATTCTGAAGAACTTATAAATGGCATAAAAGTCGCAAGTGACTGATTCAAAATTAGGACTGGCATCTTTGATTGCTATATTTCAAATGTCAAAAGCTTGAGGCAAATTAATATACATGTTGTATGTTACATAAACCATTGTTTTATGATTGGCACCTGTTTGTAGGGATATGCACTGATTCAAATTTCCCATATGTTTAGTTTAAGGAAATGTTAATAGTGAATTTATCTGCTGTCATTAGCAGTATTATGTTCAGCAAGCAATAATGTAACTAATAAGTTCTCAATAATGGACAACAATAGGCACACCAATCTGCTAGTCTGTGGTGTTTAAAACTGTATAATGTCAACATAGCTGTAGATCAATTGAAGTATAGAGCGGTAGGCTTTGAAAATAAGCTGTTGGTATGAAATTTTGTCTAAATAGAAATGAAATAATTGTAAAACTGAATACTAATAAATATAAAATGAAGAACTAATAACATCCTTACATTATAATTTCTTTATGTATTGTGCTATTTTATTAAATTGTTAAAGCTGCCTTATTTTACTGTTGATGCATGTATTTATTATTATCTTCGGTGAGATTTGATCATTTTCATAAGTTGTTGAATGTATTTGTATTAAAGCTTATAATATTACGGAACATCTTGTCGTGAAATGAACCGAAATATTAAATACAGTATGAAGCTAAAACAACATTCAACGACCTTGCGATTATTCAGCTTTAACAGTTTGATAAAATTGCACTATACTTTGACTTTATTAAAAAATACCAGCCATTAAATGCACCATGAACTGTCTTGTAATTACAGGACAGTGAGGTTCATAAAGAACACATCTGGAAACTTCTCAAATGATATTTCTGAACAGTCTGTGAACCGTCATGTTTTCGTGATACATGTTTGTTTCACTTCTGTGAACAATTTGGTCTAAAAGGGTCATGACTGCCTTGCATTAAAGTAGGTAGTTGCTTACGGAGGAGCGGAGTCTAGTACTGGTTCTTCCCAGTAACAATAGCTAAGTGAACTGTCCCCTCATATGACCCTGACTGTTGAAAAGGGGTGTGAAACTCATATAAACAAACAAACAAACATTATATTTGGTTCAGAATAATCTGACTTGTTTATATAATGCCAGTGAAAATCTCGGTGAAGAGTTAATCAATAGTGATAACTGGTTACTATTACTAAGGTACATGCAAGATAATAAGTTGCAAACAAAATCTTAACAAAAGTGTGATGTTGCCAAAGCCATGATGAATAGGATAGCTCAACATACTTTGTGCACTTGTTCTATAAATCAGTGACAAAGAACTATTTGAAAACTTAAATGTGTAATTGTCAAAAGACAATAAGTAGCACATTATGAGGTTAGTAAAATGTTACATCTGTAAGAACAATATAAAGAGTCTAGGCATCATTAAATGTTTCAATTTCTCAAAGCTCAGGAAGTCCCCGTTGAATGTTAATTATCTTCTAGAAGGCTTCAAAAGTCATGATCTAATTTAAGAAAACTGTTTGTACACTGTTGGACACATTGCTGTGTTATAGCATCTGGTACCACTTTAGTCAAATTCTGGAGCCCTAAAAATAAAAAAATAGTTATGACATTCCTTATCCAAAGTTTAAGTTCAATTGGAACAGCAGTGACTAACAATGAGATTGTTTCATACACATGCTTTTGAAGCTAGAGTATCATAACACCTAATCAAGAAAGGAGAACTAATGAAACTACTTCAGGTTGACTACTTCCAACATTACCCTATAAGTAATATCTGGTGTCTCCATCATTATTATGATCCAGTGTAGTCAAATAGCATGTGCACAAAAACCACAGACATTTTCAGTTATTTAATGCTTAGACAAACATACATAAGCCTGATAGTTGGAACACTGACAGATTCATTACAACTTCCTGTTTGCTTCAGAAAAAAAAATTTTTGTCCGTTGTGTGTATTGGTGGAGGGTTCGATTTCCTGGCTGCTTTTGAGATAATACTTCATCATTTAAAATGTATGAAAAAAAATGTATGTACCATATTATTATGTCCCATGTATGAAGTATACCAGGTATACCCGGCAAGATGTCTCCTATTTCACATGCTTGACTGTTCCTTAGTTGTTTGGTCTCATCCAGTCCCATCAATTTTTTTATCTGGATCACTGTTCTCATCCGACTGTCATTGAATAAATGGCATGTAAGAGGATATGTACATGTAGGTACATCCTGAAAAGTAAAGAGTAAGATAGCAAATTAACAATATTCTATACTATATAAGACTAGATACAAAAAACACCTCTGATGAGATAAAGCTGTTTTGAAATAGGAAGTCTTGCATTTTTTTCTTTGAAATTACTATCTTGTATATTTGTATAATTTACAAAGGCAGTATTTTCAAGGTGATATCCAGTAATTGATCAAAAATTCATCCTGAGCTTGTTTTCTGACTGACATCATAAGAAATAGGGGCCAATGACCTAAGCTTCTTATTTACAGTCTGTAGACAAAGCTTAAGCAGAACAAATAACTAAAGGCCATTAAACAAAATGGTATAGACACTAGAATTTCAATAGATTAAAAAACAAGAGGGCCAAGATGGCCCTATATCGCTCACATGAAAATCATTGTTCACTCATTAAAATATTGTTTTGAACCTGTGACATAGTTTTTTACCACAGATGACCCATGTTAGAACGTGTCCTACATATGAATAAGACAAACATTCTGACAGGGTTTGGTGAAGATCCAATCAAAACCATGAAAACTACAGCACAGACAAGGTTTTCTTAAGATTTGACCTCGTGACATTGCTTTTGACCCCAGATAACCCATGTTCGAATTTGTCATACATATCATTAAGACAAGCATTCTGACAAGGCTTGGTGAAGATACAATAAAAATTTGACATTTACAGTGTTAATAAGTTTTTCCTAAGATTTCACCTGGTGACCTAGTTATTGCCCCAAGATGACCCATATTTGTCTTGACCGTTACATCATTAAAACAAACAATTTGACAAAGTTTGGTTAAGATCCAATAATAACCTCGTTTGCGTTGGTATAACAAAACTTTGAAAAATACTGCAGACTAACTTAAAGGTAAAAGCAGGGCCTGTTTTATTCTTGTATCTATGTCTCAATGACTCAAGCCTGTTTCAGTTTATCTAATTAAGCTAACATAAAGTAAGTATGCAGCTGTAACTGCATGAATGTATTTACAATCAGTAGTGCAACTGCAATTAATATTAATAATGATTAATCAAACTTTGATATTTATTTAGAATATATGTATCAAGTAACTAATAAAAATAACTTGATTAGACATGGATTTCCTATACCTGAAATATCATTCACTACCTAAGGCAGTCCTCTGAAATCAAGCTACCAAGCAATGTTCTTCAGCTATGATCTTCTCTTAGTCTTTTTGGAAATCCTGAACAAGCGAAAACATTGTCTTCATCACTATAGTTCAAATCAACCTTCTAGAAGTCCAATACTTTTCAGATTTCCCCCTGCCTGTAAGTATGTATTTTTTACAATAACACTGTTTTTTTCCAACTTATATGCAAGTCAGCATATATAAAAATGAAATTAAAGAAGAATTCAAGTCCTTTTTCTGACTTTATCCTCAAATTCATCATTACATTTAAATTTATGCAGAGAATGTCCAATTACACATCTTAAGACCCACCTCGGTGGTTGAGTGGTTAAAGTCGCTTCAAATCACTGTAACCTCTCAGTGATAGTGGGTCGTGGGTTCGAGCCCGGCTACCGACCATAACTCTTTATGTGAGAAAGTAGGCAGTTGCTTACGGAGGATGGAAGTCTAGTATTGGTTCTTCCCAGGAACGATGCATATGTGAACTGTCTGCCTCATATGACTGATTGTTGAAAAGGGGCATACAACCCAATATAAACAAAAACACACATACACACACACCTTTACTGTACCAAAAAATAGGACTTACAGATGATTTCATAATGTTTACTTAACTATGTTTCATAAAGTGACACTAACCTTTCTCATTTAACACTGCTTCAAATAAGTATTGCCCAACCACTCCTGGTCTTCCGTTTGTCACTGCAGTTTTTAGCCAAATCACTTCCTACTGAATCTATGTAAAAGCAGAAGGTCATAACAATCTGAATGATACAGATTAATTAGGGAAAATAACTGCAAATCTTTCATGTCACATTTATGCCTAACCCTAAAACAATCATGTCCACACGGCAAATCAAGTCCATTTTTTCAAGTCAATGAAGTAAACAGCAGTAATATAATGGTTGACAAGAGCTTTTTGTTAGTGATATATTACATCATATTAAAGGAGTTACATTGATAATGTAAGCCATACAATTGTTGATAACACATACATGATAAAATTTCAGAGTTAACAAGTAAAAAATAAATACTATAACATGTATGAATTGTGCGACTAATTGACAACTTATTTATTCGAATCACAGATGTACATCATGAATGTTCAGAGGTATTTAAATATTTGATCAGTTAATCTATACATTAGCCAAATGTACATAATATTACCTCATTATTAAATTATTACCTGTTATTTTCCATCTCACTTTCCTCTATCTACATTGAGGGGGCAATTAAGTGGCTTCAGGTTCAGGTTCTCAGCAGTCTGCAAGCATCTGACCACTTTTCAATCTGTAACTTTAAATTACACAATGTGTCATCACAAACCTGAAATAAATGCATTTTAAATTCCATATTAATATATATGTATCTCATTAAAAACGATCAATAATACAAGTCCATCTTATGACAGGCGGGCCTGGATTTCTCCTTGAGCAAGTTCATAGTTAATTTTCCAAAAACTTAGGCTTTGACAGAAAAACTCCAATGTAAGCAATTTAATGCATGTATACTGCACATTTTCTTAACCACTAAACTAGTACACTAATCTATTTGAAAATAATATGAAAATAGGGTGTAATCCATCTCACTTTTCACTATTTCAATCCAGATGACACTTTCATATGTTATAATGAAAAAGCTTTAATATAAATGTTAATTTATTATATAAATATGCATATTTCCTATTCATAATTTTTTTTTTTAAATATTCAATGTGTACTATAGGTCAGAGGGAGTTAACACTTCGATGACTGACCAGAAATGAAGTTTAATCCTACAATAAACCACACTATTTTACTATTTACATTCCTATCTGATGACGTCATATCACAATGACATCATCAAGTTATATGTGTAAGATTTTACCAACTAAAGAGTTCTAGTGGTTCATGTCCGACATTTGTAAGAATTGAATAAAACAATTGTAATTGGAAATAAAAGGTCGGACTAAACATTCATTTCCTGTCGTTTATCGAAGTGTAAACTCCCTCAGACCTCATAACACACATTTCACATAAAGCCCTTCGGTCTATATTCAATGTGTTATGACGTTTGATGGACTTTACTGAAAAACGAGACCTGCATGATTTTTCTCGCTCCTAAATCACTTTATGTCATGCCTCATTGAACCAACAGCTGACCAATTTACACCTGACATAGTGACAATTTATGTACACTGGCCAACGCCACAACACAAGTTTTATGAAAGAACTGAAACCCTACACGTGCTAAAGAAACTGTAAATCTATGAAAACAGTTCTGAATAATTCATGATTCAGCTCCTATGCCATGGCCATAAATGTATTTGTTAATTTGGTCAGTTCAGTTGTATTTGACACCGTTAGTGTGCGACTTGAGAACCGACTTGAGCTCGACAAAAAATCCCTTAAAACTTATCTGCAGTCTCTATGCACTACTAAAGGCAAAAACACAATACGTACCTTAAAAAGAAGAAAATGAAATGCCATCATGGCCTTGTAAGTTTCCAACCACTTGAGTGACAGTGATCAGACGGTGCTTGCAAGCTATTCTCGTGAAAATCATCCCCGTAGTATCGTGGAATCTCCCGAAGTAACGCTGACTGCGATACCTCGGAATAAATTAAAAGCCGAAGTATCGCGCAATACTCCGAAGTAGTACTATCAAGCAGGTGGGGGGGGGGTCGATTTAAATCACTGGAGTAGTATGACTAATGTGTACTTATAACTAGGCATTTCTTGTACGTCGGAAAGTAAAACACCGAAGTTGTTGTAAGAAAGCCGAGGTAGTAGTATGTAGGCTATACTTCTACATCGGAAAATAAAACTCCGAAGTTGTAGTAAGAAAGCCGAGGTAGTAGTATGTATACTTCTACATCGGAAAATAAAACCCCGAAGTTGTAGTATGATCTATCCCGATGTAGGATAATATGAACTCCGACATTGAACGGTTCTTCTACTTCGGAAATTGGCATAATTCCGAGGTAGTAGAACAGATATGGGTTTATATAGCAAATCATAGTACTACTTCGGGGGTGTACTGTGTATGGAAAGCCACAGTACACCCCCGAAGTAGTACTATGATTTGCTATATAAATCCATATTTGTTCTTCTACCTCGGAATTATGCCAATTTCCGAAGTAGAAGAACTGTTCAATGTCGGAGTTCATATTATCGTACATCGGGATAGATCATACTACTACTTCGGATTTTTATTTTCCGAAGTAGAGGTATACATACTTCTACATCGGCTTTCTTACTACAACTTCGGATTTTTATTTTCCGAAGTAGAAGTATACATACTTCTACCTCGGCTTTTCGATTTTCCGACGAAGAAGAACAACGTTCGGCGAAGTAAGAATTTAGTTCGGAGTTCATACATTATTATACTACTTCGGCATTTAAATTCCGACGAAGAACAATGTTTCCGAACTATACATCTGTATATAGTACAACTCCGCATTTTATACAGACGAAGCATAACTCCGAGGTATCGAAAACCACGTTACTTCGGGAGATTTGCTATACCGGTGTATCGTGCGTTACGTTATTTCGGGGGATTTAACGATATTTCGGCTGCAAGCTTCCAGTGACTGAGATTGTTTATAAACTTGGTCTCTACGAAAGGTTCGGAAGGCGAGTTGATTGATCATTGACTGCAGTTCTACATTTATTTCATGAACGAAATAGACCCCAGGATTTAGGTATGTAATTGCTACACTTCGCAGGATCTCTAGAGGTAGAATTTATCAATGATTACTTGCCTAACAAATATTTTTTATGAACAAGGCCTGGCTACAAGTACAACAATCATTTGTCAATTAATGATAATAGCTGTAATCTTAATGTGCTAATTCTACATGTTCAGTCCTGGAATTTGAAGCCTGGGATCAGAACAGTCTGATATTAAGTCATATATGAATCAGGCATGTGTTTCCAAAGAAACGTATTTCTTTGTTTCATTATTAATTTTGCAGGTCCGTTATGGTTTGGTGTGGGCTGTCACTAAACACTTAGGTGTACTGTACTGTTAGCACTGTGGGACTAAAGCCCATTCAGGTAAGTTTTTTGACTGTCTTATTGTTTTATTTTACAAATGGGAAAAAATGTTCAACGATGCATTAAAAGTTGTCTAGTTCATTTTCCTCATTTCAGTATACCAAACCATGGATCCCAAGCCTACATTTGTTAACAGGATATTCAAACATTTAAATTGTTATCTGATTCAAGTTAGTTTATATATTAATATAATAAAGATGTTTGTTTAATGTAGTTTTTAAAGTGCATCACAACTAATAATAATTAAGACTCTCAGAGGGCAATTAATTATGACAAAGATACAAATAAATCTGTTTCGGGCAGTCTATATCAATTAAAACTAGATGTCCAAATAATTGAAATTAATTTTTTGTGTGTCAGGATTAGCTGTATACAGTTTTAATAATATTATTAAATGTCTATTTTTATCAGATTTGATTCAGATGATGAATGCAGGTGTTATATAAAAAGACCACAACTGCAACAACTTCAAAGAACTCAACTGTAACTTCTTCAGGTGTGTTGAAAGCTAAATCATAAGATATGTTAATAGTTACATTATTTAGTCATTGATTCAAAGCCTGGCTTTTTTAGTAGTATTGTGTAATGATACTGCAAAATTAGGGACATCAGTTTTATTTCAGAGATCAAATTATTTATCAGGACATATGAATGTTAACCTTCACCAGTGCATTTGTAGAGATTTAATGATTCTTATTCTAACACATTTGTATTTATAGCACATGTTCTACTTTAAATTGATTTTGTTTAAGAACAAGATTTACTCTCGAAGAATTTTATCAATTCAGCGCGTTGATCTTAAATATGTAATTATGCGTATAATAAAAATTCTAGTTTTACAATTTTGTGTATGCTAGACTGATTATGAAATTTTCTCACTTTGAACTTTCATGTCTTTTTTTCAGGAGTTCACCCCTGGTGACACAGTAACTAATTATTAAGTCACTTTTGGATGTGATATTGTGGATACACAAGAATTAGAAGGATATTTAAATTACTTAATTATAAAAACATTCTGAAGAACTTATAAATGGCATAAAAGTCGCAAGTGACTAATTCAAAATTAGGATTGGCATCTTTGATTGCTATATTTCAAATGTCAAAAGCTTAAGGCAAATTAATATACATGTTGTATATTACATAAACCATTGTTTTATGATTGGCACCTGTTTGTACGGATATGCATTGATTCAAATTTCCCATATGTTTAGTTTAAGGAAATGGTAATGGTGAATTTATCTGTTGTCATTAGCAGTATTATGTTCAGCAAGCAATAATGTAACTAATAAGTTCTAATTAATGGACAATAGGCACACGACTCTGCTAGTCTGTGTGTTTAAAACTGTATAATGTCAACATAGCTGTAGTACAATTCACAGGCTACCGGCATGTGATAACAGCAAAATAAAGTTTCAAAAAAGTTTCACCATATATATATTATAGAGTAAAGGTATAGAACTCCTGGTATACTCTATAATATATATATGGTGAAAAAAAAATTATTTTTTTTGAAACTTTATTTTGCTGTTATCACATGCCGGTAGCCTGTGGTTCAATTGAAGTATAGAGCGGTATGCTTTGAAAATAAGCTGTTGGTATGAAATTTGTCCAAATAGAAATGAAATAATTGTAAAACTGAATACTACTAAATATAAAATGAAGAACTAATAACATCCTTACATTATAATTTCTTCATGTATTGTGCTATTTTATTAAATTGTTAAAGCTGCCTTATTTTACTGTTGATGCATCATGCATGTATTTATTATTATCTTCGGTGAGATTTGATCATTTTCACAAGTTGTACAATAATCTTCCTTATACTGGTTGTTGAATGTATTTGTATTAAAACTTACAATAAAACGGAACATCTTGTCGTGAAATGAACCGAAATATTTAATACAGTATGAAGCTAAAACAACATTCAACGACCTTGCCATTATTCAGCTTTAACAGTTTGATAAAATTGCACTATACTTCGACTTTGTTAAAAAATACCAGCCATTAAATGCACCATGAACTGTCTTGTAATTACAGGACAGTGAGGTTCATAATGAACACATCTGGAAACTTCTCAAATGATATTTCTGAATAGTCTGTGAACCGTCATGTTTTCGTGATACATGTTTATTTCACTTCCGTGAACATTTTGGTCTAAAAGGGTCATGACTGCCTTGCATTAAAGTAGGTAGTTGCTTACGGAGGATGGAAGTCTAGTACTGGTTCTTCCCAGTAACAATAGCTAAGTGAACTGTCCCTTCATATGACCCTGACTGTTGAAAAGGGGTGTGAAACCCATATAAACAAACAAACATTATATTTGGTTCAGAATAATCTGACTTGTTTATATAATGCCAGTGAAAACCTCGGTGAAGAGTTAATCAATAGTGATAACTGGTTACTATTACTAAGATACATGCAAGATAATAAGTTGCAAACAAAATCTTAACAAAGGTGTGATGTTGCCAAAGCCATGATGAGTAGGATAGTTCAACATACTTTGTGCACTTGTTCTATAAATCAGTGACAAAAGAACTATTTGAAAACTTAAATGTGTAATTGTCAAAAGACAATAAGTAGCACAATATGAGGTTAGTAAAATTTTACATCTGTAAGAACAATATAAAGAGTCTAGGCATCATTAAATGTTTCAATTTCTCCAAGCTCAGGAAGTCCCCGTTGAATGTCAATTATCTTCTAGAAGGCTTCAAAAGTCATGATCTAATTTAAGAAAACTGTTTGTACACTGTTGGACACATTGCTGTGTTATAGCATCTGGTACCACTTAAGCGAAATTCTGGAGCCCTAAAAATAAAAGAAAGTAGTTATGACATTCCTTATCCAAAGTTTTAGTTCAATTGGAACAGCAGTGACTAACAATGAGATTGTTTCATACACATGTTTTTGAAGCTAGAGTATCATAACAACTAATTAAGAAAGGAGAACTAATGAAACTACTTCAGGTTGACTACTTCCAACATTACCCTATAAGTAATATCTGGTGTCTCCATCATTATTATGATCCAGTGTAGTCAAATAGCATGTGCACAAAAACCACAGACATTTTCAGTTATTTAATGCTTAGACAAACATACATAAGCCTGATAGTTGGAACACTGACAGATTCATTACAACTTCCTGTTTGCTTCAGAAAAAAATGTTTTGTCTGTTGTGTGTATTGGTGGAGGGTTCAATTTCCTGGCTGCTTTTGAGATAATACTTCATCATTTAAAATGAATCTGTTTTCCCAAGAAAAAAAATGTATGTACCATATTATTATGTTGCATGTATGAAGTATACCAGGTATACCCGGCAAGATGTCCCTATTTCTCTGATTTCACATGCTTGACTGTTCCTTAGTTGTTTGGTCTCATCCAGTCCCATCAATTTTTTTATCTGAATCACTGTTCTAATCCGACTGTCATTGAATAAATGGCATGTAAGAGGATATGTAGGTACTGTACATCCTGAAAAGTAAAGAGTAAGATAGCAAATTAACAATATTCTATACTATATAAGACTAGATACAAAAAACACCTCTGATGAGATAAAGCTGTTTTGAAATAGGAAGTCTTGCATTTTTTTCTTTGAAATTACTATCTTGTATATTTGTATAATTTACAAAGGCAGTATTTTCAAGGTGATATTCAGTAATTGATCAAAAATTCATCCTGAGCTTGTTTTCTGACTGACATCATAAGAAATAGGGGCCAATGACCTAAGCTTCTTATTTACAGTCTGTAGACAAAGCTTAAGCAGAACAAATAACTAAAAACTGTTAAACAAAATGGTATAGACTCTAGAATTTCAATAGATTAAAAAACAAGAGGGCCAAGATGGCCCTATATCGCTCACATGAAAGTCATTGTTCACTCATTAAAATATTGTTCTGAACCTGTGACATAGTTTTTTACCACAGATGACCCATGTTAGAACGTGTCCTACATATGAATAAGACAAACATTCTGACACGGTTTGGTGAAGATCCAGTCAGAACCATGAAAACTACAGCACAGACAAGGTTTTCTTAAGATTTGACCTCGTGACATTGCTTTTGACTCCAGATAACCCATGTTCGAATTTGTCATACATATCATTAAGACAAGCATTCTGACAAGGCTTGATGAAGATGCAATCAAAATTTGACATTTACAGTGTTAATAAGTTTTTCCTAAGATTTCACCTGGTGACCTAGTTATTGCCCCAAGATGACCCATATTTGTCTTGACCGTTACATCATTAAAACAAACAATTTGACAAAGTTTGGTGAAGATCCAGTTATAACCTCGTTTGCGGGGGGTATAACAAAACTTTGAAAAAATACTGCAGACTAACTTAAAGGTAAAAGCAGGGCCTGTTTTATTCTTGTATCTATGTCTCAATGACTCAAGCCTGTTTCAGTTTATCTAATTAAGCTAACATAAAGTAAGTATGCAGCTGTAACTGCATGAATGTATTTACAATCAGTAGTGCAACTGCAACTAATATTAATAATGATTAATCAAACTTTGATATTTATTTAGAATATATGTATCAAGTAACTAATAAAAATAACTTGATTAGACATGGATTTCCTATACCTGAAATAGCATTCACTACCTAAGGCCGTCCTCTGAAATCAAGCTACCAAGCAATGTTCTTCAGCTATGATCTTCTCTTAGTCTTTTTGCAAATCCTGAACAAACGAAAACATTGTCTTCATCACTATAGTTCAAATCAACACAGTCCAATACTTGTCAAATTCCCCCCTGCCTGTAAGTATGTATTTTTTTACAATAACATTTTTTTTCAACTTATATGCAAGTCAGCATGTATAAAAATGAAATTAAAGAAGAATTCAAGCCCTTTTTCTGACTTTTACCCTCAAATTCATCATTACATTTAAATTTATGCAGAGAATGTGCAATTACACGTCTTAAGACCCACCTCAGTGGTTGAGTGGTTAAAGTCGCTTCAAATCACTGTAACCTCTCAGTGATAGTGGGTCGTGGGTTCGAGCCAGGCTACCAACTGTGAGAAAGTAGGCAGTTGCTTACGGAGGATGGAAGTCTAGTATTGGTTCTTCCCAGGAACGATGCATATGTGAACTGTCTGCCTCATATGACTGATTGTTGAAAAGGGGCATACAACCCGGTAAAAACACACACACCTTTTACTGTACCAAAAAATAGGACTTACAGATGATTTCATAAAGTTAACTTAACTATGTTTCATAAAGTGACAGCAGACACTAACCTTTCTCATTTAACACTGCTTCAAAAAAGTATTGCCCAACCACTCCTGGTCTTCCGTTTGTCACTGCAGCTTTTAGCCAAATCACTTCCTACTGAATCTATGTAAAAGCAGAAGGTCATAACAATCTGAATGATACAGATTAATTAGGGAAAATAACTGCAAATCTTTCATATCACATTTATGCCTAACTCTAAAACAATCATGTCCACAAGGCAAATCAAGTCCATTTTTTTCAAGTCAATGAAGTAAACAGCAGTAATATAATGGTTGACCAGAGCTTTTTGTTAGTGATATGTTACATCATATTAAAGGAGTTTCATTGATAATGTAAGCCATACAATTGTTGATTACACATACATGATAAAATTTCAGAGTTAACAAGTAAAAAATAAATACTATAACATGTATAAATTGTGCGACTAATTGACAACTTATTTATTCGAATCACAGATGCTTCATCATGCATGTTCGGAGGTATTTAAATATTTGATCAGTTAATCTATGCATTAGCCAAATGTACAATATATTACCTCAATATTAAATTATTACCTGTAATTTTCCATCTCACTTTCCTCTATCTACATTGAGGGGTCAATTAAGTGGCTTCAGGTTCAGGTTCTCAGCAGTCTGCAAGCATCTGACCACTTTTCAATCTGTAACTTTAAATTACACAATGTGTAATCACAAGCCTGAAATAAATGCATTTTAAATTCCATATAAATATGTATGTATCTCATTAAAAACGATCAATAATACAAGTCCATCTTATGACAGGCAGGCCTGGATTTCTCCTTGAGCAAGTTCATAGTTAATTTTCCATAAACTTAGGCTTTGACAGAAAAACTCCAATGTAAGCAATTTAATGCATGTATACTGCACATTTTCTTAACCACTAAACTAGTACACTAACCTATTTGAAAATAATATGAAAATAGGGTGTAATCCATCTCACTTTTCACTATTTCAATCCGGATGACACTTTCATATGTTAATACTTATAATGAAAAAGCTTTAACATAAATGTTAATTTATTATATGTAACATATATAAATATGCATATTTCCTATTCATAAATTTTTAAAAAAAATATTCGATGTGTACTATAGGTCAGAGGGAGTTAACACTTCGATGACTGACCAGAAATGAAGTTTAATCCTACAATAAACCACACTATTTTACCATTTACATTCCTATCTGATGACGTCATATCACAATGACATCATCAAGTTATATGTGTAAGATTTTACCAACTAAAGAGTTCTAGTGGTTCATGTCCGACATTTGTAAGAATTGAATAAAACAATTGTAATTGGAAATAAAAGGACTAAACTTTCATTTCCTGTCGTTTATCGAAGTGTAAACTCCCTCAGACCTCATAACACACATTTCACATAAAGCCCTTCGGTCTATATTCAATGTGTTATGACGTTTGATGGACTTTACTGAAAAACGAGACCTGCATGATTTTTCTCGCTCCTAAATCACTTTATGTCATGCCTCATGGAACCAACAGCTGACCAATTTACACCTGACATAGTGACACTTTATGTACACTGGCCAACGCCACAACACAAGTTTCATTAAAGAACTGAAACCCTACACGTGCTAAAGAAACTGTAAATCTATGAAAACAGTTCTGAATAATTCATGATTCAGCTCCTATGCCATGGCCATAAAATGTATTTGTTAATTTGGTCAGTTCAGTTGTATTTGACGCCGTTAGTGTGCGACTTGAGAACCCTGCAGCTCGACAAAAAATCCCTTAAAACTTATCTGCAGTCTCTATGCACTACTAAAGGCAAAAACACAATACGTACCTTAAAAAGAAGAAAATGAAATGCCATCATGGCCTTGTAAGTTTCCAACCACTTGAGTGACAGTGATCAGACGGTGCTTGCAAGCTATTCCCGTGAAAATCATCCCCGTAGTATCGTGGAATCTCCCGAAGTAACGCTGACTACGATACCTCGGAATAAATTAAAAGCCGAAGTATCGCGCAAACCCCCGAAGTAGTACTATCAAGCAGGGGGGGGGGGGGGGGGGTCGATTTAAATCACTGGAGTAGTATGACTAATGTGTACCTATCTTGTACGTCGGAAAGTAAAACACCGAAGTTGTAGTAAGAAAGCCGAGGTAGTAGTATGTTTACTTCTACATCGGAAAATAAAACTTAGAAAGCCGAGGTAGCAGTATGTATACTTCTACATCGGAAAATAAAACTAAGAAAGCCGAGGTAGTAGTATGTATACTTCTACATCGGAAAATAAAACTCCGAAGTTGTAGTATGATCTATCCCGATGTAGGATAATATGAACTCCGACATTGAACGGTTCTTCTACTTCGGAAATTGGCATAATTCCGAGGTAGTAGAACAGATATGGGTTTATATAGCAAATCATAGTACTACTTCGGGGGTGTACTGTGGCTTTCCATAACTGTGGCTTTCCATACAATACAATGCATATGTATAACATTAGAGATGTTTAACGCTGATAAAGAAAATACGATAAAGGGGTGCAGTATCTATTGCAAAAAAACCCACAGCTTAATATGCAAAATTATCGGAGCAGTACAAGAAATAACGCGAAAAAAACCATAAACAACATATCGCTCCACTAGGTGGCCGTTTTTTGAGCGGTTTCAATGGAAATATCGTTTGAATACACCATTTTTGCTTTTGCCAATACTTTGAAGGATGTTCCTGCAAAAAGATTTTCTTGTGCGTTGACTTCTAGAAACTGAACACTTTTCGGAAGGAAACCCGTGACCCACCTTAAGTATTAAAATACATTTGCCTTATTTATGTTTATTCAACACCACCATAACATGTAGTTTTCGTGCATTTACCTAGTTTTGAAAGCGAGGTTTAATTTTTGGCAGGGGTCTTAAAATAGTTCTATCTAGGGTGCGCACCCTAGTTAGGAAATACCTATTCAATAATGTTTTAAAATGGGTATTTTTCCATAGGAAAGCCACAGTACACCCCCGAAGTAGTACTATGATTTGCTATATAAATCCATATTTGTTCTTCTACCTCGGAATTATGCCAATTTCCGAAGTAGAAGAACTGTTCAATGTCGGAGTTCATATTATCGTACATCGGGATAGATCATACTACTACTTCGGATTTTTATTTTCCGAAGTAGAAGTATACATACTTCTACCTCGGCTTTCTTACTACAACTTCGGACTTTTATTTTCCGAAGTAGAAGTATACATACTTCTACCTCGGCTTTTCGATTCTCCGACGAAGAAGAACAACGTTCGGCGAAGTAAGAATTTAAGTTCGGAGTTCATACATTATTATACTACTTCGGCATTTAAATTCCGACGAAGAACAATGTTTCCGAACTATACATCGGTATATAGTACAACTCCGCATTTTATACCGACGAAGCATAACTCCGAGGTATCGAAAACCACGTTACTTCGGGAGATTTGCTATTCCGGAGTATCGTGAGTTACGTTATTTCGGGGGATTTAACGATATTTCGGCTGCAAGCTTCCAGTGACCGAGATTGTTTACAAACTTGGTCTCTACGAAAGGTTCGGAAGGCGAGTTGATTGATCATTGACTGCAGTTCTACATGTAACATTTATTTCATTAACGAAATAGACCCCAGGATCTAGGTATGTAATTGCTACACTTGACAGGATCTCTAGAGGTAGAATTTATCAATGATTACATGCCTACCAAATATTTTTCATGAACAAGGCCTGGCTACAAGTACAACAATCATTTGTCAATTAATGATAATAGCTGTAATCTTAATGTGCTAATTCTACATGCTTGAAGCCTGGGATCAGAACAGTCTGATATTAAGTCATATATGAATCAGGCATGTGTTTCCAAAGAAACGTATTTCTTTGTTTCATTATTAATTTTGCAGGTCGACCCGTTATGGTTTGATGTGGGCTGTCACTAAACACTTAGGTGTACTGTACTGTTAGCACTGTGGGACTAAAGCCCATTCAGGTAAGTTTTTTGACTGCCTTATTGTTTTATTTTACAAATGGAAAAACTGTTCAACGATGCATTAAAAGTTGTCTAGTTCATTTTCCTCATTTCAGTATACCAAACCATGGATGCCCAAGCCTACATTTGTTAACAGGATATTCAAACATTTAAATTGTTATCTGATTTCAAGTTAGTTTATATATTAATATAATAAAGATGTTTGTTTAATGTAGTTTTTAAAGTGCATCACAACTAATGATAATTAAGACTCTCTGAGGGCAATTAATTATGACAAAGATACAAATAAATCTGTTTCAGGCAGTCTATATCAATTAAAACTAGATGTCCTAATAATTGAAATTAAATTTGTGTGTGTCAGGATTAGCTGTATACAGTTTTAATAATATTATTAAATGTCTATTTTTATCAGATTTGATTCAGATGATGAATGCAGGTGTTATATAAAAAGACCACAACTGCAACAACTTCAAAGAACTCAACTGTAACTTCTTCAGGTGTGTTGAAAGCTAAATCATAAGATATGTTAATAGTTACATTATTTTGTCAGTGATTCAAAGCCTGGCTTTTTTAGTAGTATTGTGTAATGATACTGCAAAATTAGGGACATCAGTTTTATTTCAGAGATCCAATTATTTATCAGGACATATGAATGTTAACCTTCACCAGTGCATTTGTAGAGATTTAATGATTCTTATTCTAACACATTTGTATTTATAGCACATGTTCTACTTTAAATTGATTTTGTTTAAGAACAAGATTTACTCACAAAGAATTTTATCAATTCAGCGCGTTGATCTTAAATATGTAATTATGCGCGTTGATCTTAAATATGTAATTATGCGTATAATAAAAATTCTAGTTTTACAATTTTGTGTATGCTAGACTGATTATGAAATTTTCTCACTTTGAACTTTCATGTCTTTTTTTTCAGGAGTTCACCCCTGATGACACAGTAACTAATTATTAAGTCACTTTTGGATGTGATATTGTGGATACACAAGAATTAGAAGGATATTTAAATTACTTAATTATAAAAACATTCTGAAGAACTTATAAATGGCATAAAAGTCGCAAGTGACTGATTCAAAATTAGGACTGGCATCTTTGATTGCTTTTGGCACCTGTTTGTAGGGATATGCACTGATTCAAATTTCCCATGTTTAGTTTAAGGAAATGGTAATAGTGAATTTATCTGTTGTCATTAGCAGTACTATGTTCATCAAGCAATAATGTAACTAATAAGTTCTCAATAATGGACAACAAATAGGCACACAAATCTGCTAGTCTGTGGTGTTTAAAACTGTATAATGTCAACATAGCTGTAGTTCAATTGAAGTATAGAGCGGTATGCTTTGAAAATAAGCTGTTGGTATGAAATTTTGTCTAAATAGAAATGAAATAATTGTAAAACTGAATACTAATAAATATAAAATGAAGAACTAATAACATCCTTACATTATAATTTCTTCATGTATTGTGCTATTTTATTAAATTGTTAAAGCTGCCTTATTTTACTGTTGATGCATGTATTTATTATTATCTTCGGTGAGATTTGATCATTTTCATAAGTTGTACAATAATCTTCCTTATACTGGTTGTTGAATGTATTTGTATTAAAACTTATAATAAAACGGAACATCTTGTCGTGAAATGAACTGAAATATTTAATACAATATGAAGCTAAAACAACATTCAACGACCTTGCGATTATTCAGCTTTAACAGTTTGATAAAATTGCACTATACTTCGACTTTGTCAAAAAATACCAGCCATTAAATGCACCATGAACTGTCTTGTAATTACAGGACAGTGAGGTTCATAATGAACACATCTGGAAACTTCTCAAATGATATTTCTGAACAGTCTGTGAACCGTCATGTTTTCGTGATACATGTTTATTTCACTTCTATGAACATTTTGGTCTAAAAGGGTCATGACTGCCTTGCATTAAAGTAGGTAGTTGCTTACGGAGGATGGGAGTCTAGTACTGGTTCTTCCCAGTAACAATAGCTAAATGAACTGTCCCCTCATATGACCCTGACTGTTGAAAAGGGGTGTGAAACTCATATAAACAAACAAACATTATATTTGGTTCAGAATAATCTGACTTGTTTATATAATGCCAGTGAAAACCTCGGTGAAGAGTTAATCAATAGTGATAACTGGTTACTATTACTAAGATACATGCAAGATAATAAGTTGCAAACAAAATCTTAACAAAGGTGTGATGTTGCCAAAGCCATGATGAGTAGGATAGCTCAACATACTTTGTGCACTTGTTCTATAAATCAGTGACAAAGAACTATTTGAAAACTGAAATGTGTAATTGTCAAAAGACAATAAGTAGCACAATATGAGGTTAGTAAAATGTTACATCTGTAAGAACAATATAAAGAGTCTAGGCATCATTAAATGTTTCAATTTCTCCAAGCTCAGGAAGTCCCCTTTGAATGTTAATTATCTTCTAGAAGGCTTCAAAAGTCATGATCTAATTTAAGAAAACTGTTTTTACACTGTTGGACACATTGCTGTGTTATAGCATCTGGTACCACTTCAGCGAAATTCTGGAGCCCTAAAAATAAAAGAAAGTAGTTATGACATTCCTTATCCAAAGTTTAAGTTCAATTGGAACAGCAGTGACTAACAATGAGATTGTTTCATACACAAGTTTTTGAAGCTAGAGTATCATAACAACTAATCAAGAAAGGAGAACTAATGAAACTACTTCAGGTTGACTACCTCCAATATTACCCTATAAGTAATATCTGGTGTCTCCATCATTATTATGATCCAGTGTAGTCAAATAGCATGTGCACGAAAACCACAGACATTTTCAGTTATTTAATGCTTAGACAAACATACATAAGCCTGATAGTTGGAACACTGACATTTATTGGCGGAGGGTTCAATTTCCTGGCTGCTTTTGAGATAATACTTCATCATTTAAAATGAATCTGTTTTCCCAAGAAAAAAATGTATGTACCATATTATTATGTCGCATGTATGAAGTATACCAGGTATACCCGGCAAGATGTCCCTATTTCTCTGATTTCACATGCTTGACTGTTCTTTAGTTGTTTGGTCTCATCCAGTTCCATCAATTTTTTTATCTGGATCAATGTTCTCATCCCATTGTCATTGAATAAATGGCATGTAAGAGGATATGTAGGTACATCCTGAAAAGTAAAGAGTAAGATAGCAAATTAACAATATTCTATACTATATAAGACTAGATACAAAAAACACCTCTGATGAGATAAAGCTGTTTTAAAATAGGAAGTCGTGCATTTTTTTCTTTGAAATTACTATCTTGTATATTTGTATAATTTACAAAGGCAGTATTTTCAAGGTGATATTCAGTAATTGATCAAAAATTCATCCTGAGCTTGTTTTCTGACTGACATCATAAGAAATAGGGGCCAATGACCTAAGCTTCTTATTTACAGTCTGTAGACAAAGCTTAAGCAGAACAAATAACTAAAAACTGTTAAACAAAATGGTATAGACTCTAGAATTTCAATAGATTAAAAAACAAGAGGGCCTAGATGGCCCTATATCGCTCACATGAAAATCATTGTTCACTCATTAAAATATTGTTTTGAACCTGTGACATAGTTTTTTACCACAGATGACCCATGTTAGAACATGTCCTACATATGAATAAGACAAACATTCTGACACGGTTTGGTGAAGATCCAATCAAAACCATGAAAACTTCAGCACAGACAAGGTTTTCTTAAGATTTGACCTTGTGACATTGCTTTTGACCCCAGATAACCCATGTTCGAATTTGTCATACATATCATTAAGACAAGCATTCTGACAAGGCTTGGTGAAGATACAATCAAAATTTGACATTTACAGTGTTAATAAGTTTTTCCTAAGATTTCACCTGGTGACCTAGTTATTGCCCCAAGATGACCCATATTTGTCTTGACCGTTACATCATTAAAACAAACAATTTGACAAAGTTTGGTGAAGATCCAATAATAACCTCGTTTGCGGGGGGTATAACAAAACTTTGAAAAATACTGCAGACTAACTTAAAGGTAAAAGCAGGGCCTGTTTTATTCTTGTATCTATGTCTCAATGACTCAAGCCTGTTTCAGTTTATCTAATTAAGCTAGCATAAAGTAAGTATGCAGCTGTAACTGCATGAATGTATTTACAATCAGTAGTGCAACTGCAATTAATATTAATAATGATTAATCAAACTTTGATATTTATTTAGAATATATGTATCAAGTAACTAATAAAAATAACTTGATTAGACATGGATTTCCTATACCTGAAATAGCATTCACTACCTAAGGCCGTCCTCTGAAATCAAGCTACCAAGCAATGTTCTTCAGCTATGATCTTCTCTTAGTCTTTTTGCAAATCCTGAACAAATGAAAACATTGTCTTCATCACTATAGTTCAAATCAACCTTCTAGAAGTCCAATACTTGTCAAATTTCCCCCTGCCTGTAAGTATGTATTTTTTTACCATAACATTTTTTTTCAACTTATATGCAAGTCAGCATGTATAAAAATGAAATTAAAGAAGAATTCAAGCCCTTTTTCTGACTTTTACCCTCAAATTCATCATTACATTTAAATTTATGCAGAGAATGTCCAATTACACGTCTTAAGACCCACCTCGGTGGTTGAGTGGTTAAAGTCGCTTCAAATCACTGTAACCTCTCAGTGATAGTGGGCCGTGGGTTCGAGCCAGGCTACCAACCATAACTCTTTATGTGAGAAAGTAGGCAGTTGCTTACGGAGGATGGAAGTCTAGTATTGGTTCTTCCCAGGAACGATGCATATGTGAACTGTCTGCCTCATATGACTGATTGTTGAAAAGGGGCATACAACCCGGTAAAAACACACATACGTTTTACTGTACCAAAAAAATAGGACTTACAGATGATTTCATAAAGTTAACTTAACTATGTTTCATAAAGTGACAGCAGACACTAACCTTTCTCATTTAACACTGCTTCAAAAAAGTATTGCCCAACCACTCCTGGTCTTCCGTTTGTCACTGCAGCTTTTAGCCAAATCACTTCCTACTGAATCTATGTAAAAGCAGAAGGTCATAACAATCTGAATGATACAGATTAATTAGGGAAAATAACTGCAAATCTTTCATATCACATTTATGCCTAACCCTAAAACAATCATGTCCACAAGGCAAATCAAGTCCATTTTTTTCAAGTCAATGAAGTAAACAGCAGTAATATAATGGTTGACAAGAGCTTTTTGTTAGTGATATATTGCTTCATATTAAAGGAGTTTCATTGATAATGTAAGCCATACAACTGTTGATTACACATACATGATAAAATTTCAGAGTTAACAAGTAAAAAATAAATACTATAACATGTATAAATTGTGCGACTAATTGACAACTTATTTATTCGAATCACAGATGCTTCATCATGCATGTTCAGAGGTATTTAAATATTTGATCAGTTAATCTATGCATTATCCAAATGTACAATATATTACCTCAATATTAAATTATTACCTGTAATTTTCCATCTCACTTTCCTCTATCTACATTGAGGGGTCAATTAAGTGGCTTCATGTTCTCAGCAGTCTGCAAGCATCTGATCACTTTTCAATCTGTAACTTTAAATTACACAATGTGTAATCACAAACCTGAAATAAATGCATTTTAAATTCCATATAAATATATATGTATCTCATTAAAAATGATCAATAATACAAGTCCATCTTATGACAGGCGGGCCTGGATTTCTCCTTGAGCAAGTTCATAGTTAATTTTCCATAAACTTAGGCTTTCACAGAAAAACTCCAATGTAAGCAATTTAATGCATGTATACTGCACATTTTCTTAACCACTAAACTAGTACACTAACCTATTTGAAAATAATATGAAAATAGGGTGTAATCCATCTCACTTTTCACTATTTCAATCCGGATGACACTTTCATATGTTATAATGAAAAAGCTTGAATATAAATGTTAATTTATTATATGTAACATATAAATATGTATATTTCCTATTCATAAATTAAAAAAAAAAATATTCGATGTGTACTATAGGTCAGAGGGAGTTAACACTTCGATGACTGACCAGAAATGAAGTTTAATCCTACAATAAACCACACTATTTTACCATTTACATTCCTATCTGATAACGTCATATCACAATGACATCATCAAGTTATATGTGTAAGATTTTACCAACTAAAGAGTTCTAGCGGTTCATGTCCGACGTTTGTAAGAATTGAATAAAACAATTGTAATTGGAAATAAAAGGACTAAACTTTCATTTCCTGTCGTTTATCGAAGTGTAAACTCCCTCAGACCTCATAACACACATTTCACATAAAGCCCTTCGGTCTGTATTCAATGTGTAATGACATTTGATGGACTTTAATGAAAAACGATACCTGCATGATTTTTCTCGCTCCTAAATCACTTTATGTCATGCCTCATGGAACCAACAGCTGACCAATTTACTCCTGACAATGTGACAATTTATGTACACTGGCCAACGCCACAACACAAGTTTTATGAAAGAACTGAAACCCTACACGTGCTAAAGAAACTGTAAATCTATGAAAACAGTTCTGAATAATTCATGATTCAGCTCCTATGCCATGGCCATAAATGTATTTGTTAATTTGGTCAGTTCAGTTGTATTTGACGCCGTTAGTGTGCGACTTGAGAACCCTGCAGCTCGACAAAAAATCCCTTAAAACTTATCTGCAGTCTCTATGCACTACTAAAGGCAAAAACACAATACGTACCTTAAAAAGAAGAAAATGAAATGCCATCATGGCCTTGTAAGTTTCCAACCACTTGAGTGACAGTGATCAGACGGTGCTTGCAAGCTATTCCCGTGAAAATCATCCCCGTAGTATCGTGGAATCTCCCGAAGTAACGCTGACTACGATACCTCGGAATAAATTAAAAGCCGAAGTATCGCGCAAACCCCGAAGTTGTACTATCAAACAGGGGGGGGGGGGGGGGTCGATTTAAATCACTGGAGTAGTATGACTAATGTGTACCTATAACTAGGCATTTCTTGTACGTCGGAAGGTAAAACACCGAAGTTGTAGTAAGAAAGCCGAGGTAGTAGTATGTATACTTCTACATCGGAAAATAAAACTAAGAAAGCCGAGGTAGCAGTATGTATACTTCTACATCGGAAAATAAAACTCCGAAGTTGTAGTATGATCTATCCCGATGTAGGATAATATGAACTCCGACATTGAACGGTTCTTCTACTTCGGAAATTGGCATAATTCCGAGGTAGTAGAACAGGTATGGGTTTATATAGCAAATCATAGTACTACCTCGGGGGTGAACTGTGGCTTTCCATATAAAACACCGAAGTTGTGGTAAGAAAGCCGAGGTAGTAGAATGTATACTTCTACATCGGAAAATAAAACTAAGAAAGCCGAGGTAGCAGTATGAATACTTCTACATCGGAAAATAAAACTCCGAAGTTGTAGTATGATCTATCCCGATGTAGGATAATATCAAGGACTTATATACATACATGGATTCGCAACTGCTAAAAATAGATCAAACGATATCGTTCGGCGATCCCACAATGCATTGCTATATACTCGGCAATGTCCGACAGCTGTATTTGGGTGTTTACGAATTTGATTATACTAATAAAACTCTGGCAATTGGGCATGGGAAATTGGTAAAGGATGCAACAAATTCCTTAAAGATATTGAGATACATTTATAATCCACAAAGTCTAAGTATAAGCATTGAAAATGCATCAGTCGAACATTTTAAATTCCAAGATGGCGGACATCTATTATAATCCTTTCGTCTCCGAGATTAAACATTCGGAATACCATGGATATTTTCGCTGTTATTATCATTCGGATATCACGGATTTCTTCGTATTTTCGCTTTTGTAAACAATAGCTTGTATTCCCGTTGATTCACGTCTTATTATCGCGGGATTTGATTACTTGAAACTGTTAATACGGAAGTTGCGAATCCATGTATGTATATAAGTCCTTGATAATATGAACTCCGACATTGAACGGTTCTTCTACTTCGGAAATTGGCATAATTCAGAGGTAGTAGAACAGATATGGGTTTATATAGCAAATCATAGTACTACTTCGGGGGTGTACTGTGGCTTTCCATACAATACAATGCATATGTATAACATTAGAGATGTTTAACGCTGATAAAGAAAATACGATAAAGGGGTGCAGTATCTATTGCAAAAAAACCCACAGCTTAATATGCAAAATTATCGGAGCAGTACAAGAAATAACGCGAAAAAAACCATAAACAACATATCGCTCCACTAGGTGGCCGTTTTTTGAGCGGTTTCAATGGAAATATCGTTTGAATACACCATTTTTGCTTTTGCCAATACTTTGAAGGATGTTCCTGCAAAAAGATTTTCTTGTGCGTTGACTTCTAGAAACTGAACACTTTTCGGAAGGAAACCCGTGACCCACCTTAAGTATTAAAATACATTTGCCTTATTTATGTTTATTCAACACCACCATAACATGTAGTTTTCGTGCATTTACCTAGTTTTGAAAGCGAGGTTTAATTTTTGGCAGGGGTCTTAAAATAGTTCTATCTAGGGTGCGCACCCTAGTTAGGAAATACCTATTCAATAATGTTTTAAAATGGGTATTTTTCGGTTCTCCAAGTGAAATACATATACTTCGAATTCAAAATAACGTATACAATCACTTTTTTAAAAGTTCTTTCTACTCAAATATTCCAACGTAAAACCTTTAAGACGGTGACGGTGGTGGACATCGGATTTGGGATTAAATTCGGGGGTCATCTCAAAATTATTGATTCATACTCTTGTATACGGCAATTTGCATGTCAACTCAAAAACATGTTTATTTTACAATTTTATTCATTTTCAACAGAACTAGAACTAAACCAAGCATACGCATCAATTTCGGTACTTTTTGTAATGAATCTGTTATACGACTCTTGGTTGTCGCGAATTAATTGTGCCAGAGGGCGTTTCTGTTGTCGCCTAGCTGCGTCTACCAGGTACCTGTCGTCTATGCGGCCCTTTCCCGTCACTGGCATCGGGTGACTTTGCATTTCACATACTCAAAACCTCTAAGCTGATTCTATGTGAATGTAATCGTAAACAGAAATTTGCACATTCATGAACAAAACTGCTTACGTCTGTATTTGTCATATTGTTAAAATCAAAATTTGTTAATGAACAAAATACAAGTAAATTAATAATTCAAAATGATCACGAATCTAGACTATTTATAGTAGTAGTGTAATTTACCCTGATAATGATAACAACGTACCTAAATATACGCATCATATATATCATAGGACATCTGAATGATGCTCATCGGTTTGGTTAAATGCGCCACATTGGAACTGAGCTACCTTTTCCTACTTGGAGACAAAATAGAGAAACTTAACATCATACCCATGACTAAACTTCGTCTTGAAAATTGAAGGCTACAAACCAAGATTTGTACCCGTCCGTACACATGGTGCTCTGTGTATTCGCTAGTATCTACAGCTACAGCTGAGCGATGGTTTATTGATATGCTACACCAGAAACACTATGACAACAGGTAGATTGTCAAGTTTAGGACTTTTAAATGTTTACACTGAAAACAGCTGGACTCTGAACATATTCTAGATGTAATCAGCCGGAAAAGGAATCGTAAAATTACACTGATATTTGATTAGAACTAAATACATTTCGTCGTGTCTTTGTGTAAATATTGAAGGTTCATGTTGATCTACTGTTTTGTTGTTCGCATTTGATATCTGTGGAAATAATAGACATGTGACTTCGTATGCAGTTAGATTTATTGGTCTAATGAATAGTATGATAATGTACATGCGAATTATTTGCCAGTGTTAAAAAACCAACCTCAGTCGAAAGGTATTGCAGTGTGTGGATGCAAAAAAGTCGTGGAGTTTGAAACAGGCATAGATTTTCAAGCGAAATATCTAAAACGCACTTGGGCCGAGGTACACAATAACCCCCACGAGCATTCAGAAATGTATGTATACACCATTATTGGTCAAGCTACGCCCCTGGAAAGTATCGAAAATTAAACAGATACATTCGACAGAATCGTGTTTGTGTTGAGCTCAAGTGTGCTCAATATGGAGACAACGTCGGGAAGTGTTACCACATGTAGTAAATATTTGCCGGATCTTGTGCGCCGGAAAAAAACCCCAAATCGGTTTAATTCTGTAAATATGACTTGACATCAAAATAGCATGCATGTACTCCAATGTAATTCATTTTCATTATAAATGTGAGACGACCCCTTTAATTGAATCCGAAGTTCGACACCGTCACCGTCTTAAATCGCAAATGTCTATTATATATAGAAGGGAAATAGTCTACATTTATGAGACGTACGAGCAATCCGTTCCTGATGTTGCTATTTCATCTATTGCCTATGGTGGCTGATTTCTGCCATTTCATATCTTCGTGTGTTCGCCCCCAAAAGTTGAAGCACGACGACACGAACACACGATAAATTGATCATTTATCGTGTCTTCGCCTTCGACCTTAGAGGGCGAATACACGAACACACGAAATATTGAAGGCGAAATAACGAAATTTTGATAGGCGAACACACATAATCTACTCTTGTAGAGTTTCGTGTCGGCGGGTATGAAATCGTCGTATCGGCGCCCTATATTTGTCGTGTGTTTGTGTTTTTTTACTCTACTCAAGTAATCATTGAACCAGTAATACCTGAAAAAACTGGACCAGCTTTGAAGAATAACTTTAATACATACAGTTGGAGGGGAACTTTATCAGAAAATGTGTGTATATTAAGCTTTAACTTGTTGCTTTCTTTGTGAATACCAAATACATAAATTATGATGCAAATAAAACAACGCCATTCTTTCTAAAAGTGCGTCCAAATTCGCAATTGTCTTCTTTCTTTCACTACGATAAATTAATATCGTCGAAAACCATATAGATCCAGTTTACTCGATTAATCGCAACGTTACGCGTGACCACTGCTGTACAGTGACGGTAGATTTACCTGTATACGCTTATGGAGAATAGTGAATTTAATTAAGAATTTAAATGCCGTTTTGAACTTATGTATTGATGGATTTATATGCATCAAATGAAGCAGATAGATATCGGCAAGCGCAAAAAATGTCTCGATATCATCTGTAGTGTACAATAAGTTGGACTAGAAGGGAAATAACTTAATTTCGACGAATGGAACTTAGATGGAATATTTTACTTAATTAGTACAAAGTTAATTATACGACAAATACGTCGAATTCAAAGCTTCGAGTGCAAAAAACTAATACAGTTATACTCGTTTTAAGCATTTATTATGATTTAAGCAAATACCTTAATTAGTCGAATTTATTGGTAAAATTATCCGTATTGACTGCAAGTTGCCAGCGTTCTGTCCCGTTTTAACAACGAAAGCACTGTATACCCTAGCGAAGAAGTTTGAGATATAAAAATAAAACGGAGTAACAATCAAGATTCCTTTGACTTTAAAAAAACGTAGAGCGCATGCGCAAAGTAAGCGCAGCGATTAAAAATTATTCGTACCGTAAGATTAACCAGTTTAACCGTAAGAACGCAACAGAATTCTCGTTCTTGCCACGCTGGGCATCTATCATATAAATGACATCACACAGTTCCAAAATAAAACATTTTATATACACTGTACACATAAAATACATTAATATCACACACGAACAAACTTGAGTACACAGAAGTCATATATGCACTGTAGGAACTTGGTAAAATCTAAAAATGATAATTGTATGACCTCTTAACCAATAAATCTAAAAATAGATATAGTTGATGTTTGTTTATATCTGTTTAAGGGGACAAAACTGCACAATTTCAAAATAAAATGTAGAACTGAGTTATATTGTCACTTGGCAGAATTACTTGTGAGTATATACAAAAGTATTGGTAAGTTGTTATATTCACTATTTGAAGGATATTAACTAGGTAGCACTTATTAAAAACTGAAAGAACATTCAAACTCAACGAACATAAATTGAAAATCAATTTCTTTGTAAAAATATTGAAACAATTAAACTGTTATTTTTAAAACCATACAGGACTTTGTGAAATCTTAAGTTTTCTCACGAATTAAAATTATGTTATATAAAATTATTTCCATAAATATGAAATATATATCAATACAATATTTAGATAATACACAATGTGTTAACCGTTAATTGTCACAATGATAAAGAACTTTCACTATCCAGTTGTTTACAATGGAAATCATCCTTTCATGCTATACGTGTTTATTTGACATTTGAAGCAATAATGTATAACGCTGACAATTATTTCCACGCTAGCTAATTAACACTAATAGTGGTGTGAGAATTTTAATTTCCCGTATATCAGAAGTGTAATTCCACAGAACTTATCCGAATCTTACGAATCGTTTGTTTTCCCAAACATTCCATTGGAATTAATCTTTCAGTAACGGGGTTACAAGTATACTTCACGAAATTAATAATCCCGGTATCTCATTGGTTCTTGTATTGTCCTCTTTGGTCGATATTTAACAACAGTAACTGTTCCTGACGGTTATGGTGGAACTTCTTGTTTGGGTGGAACTTCCGTTGCCATTGGTGGTATCTCCAAAACAGGTTTGAAATGTGATGCATCTCTTGTAACCAGTTTTTTCTCCTTCTTTTACGGTTATCATGGATCCCTTTTTCTTGACTATGATGCTTGATTTGTTGTTAAATGGAATGGTGGGTTAATTTCTTTTTTTCTGTTCCAATAGTACAGAATCGCCAACTTTATGCGATTATTTTAGCTTATTTGGCATTTGATTTGTTCAATTTTGACATTGAATTGAGCAAATTATATTGACGCTCATTCAATATGTTAATAGAGCTGCCAGTGTCTACAGTTAAACCCATTTGTGTGTTTTTCATTTTCACATTTACAAGAGGTAACTTCTTAATTATTTTAGACACTTTGACTTCATATCGTTCCTTCAATCCAAAACATCTATTCAATTCTTCATTTTCACTGTATTCTGCATCACGTTTACTTTCAGCATATTTCGATTGAAATGACCTTACAATTTTCTTCCCAGTTCTACATACTTTCGCAAAATTGTTGTCCCCCCCAATTATTACAATATTTACCAAATGCTGGGCATGGACCCTGATGCGGATAATGACCTCCACATCTTCTACATGTATTTGATGATGAAACTCGATTATTACCCTTTATTTGTCTTTGCTGGCGGTTAGGTCCTTGATATTGTTGTGGACGTTGGTAACGTTTTGCCGGTTTGAGTACCGCAACGTCATCCGCGCTCTCCTGTATTTTGTCAATCGTAACTATTCGGGTATTTCCGTAACTGAGAAATACGCCCCGTACATAAGTGTAGGGTTACAAATTTTAGTTATGCGGTTCCGGTAACTACTTTTCAAGCTCTAGGTACCCGTTTTCAAGAATTATTCTCAGAATTTCAGACCTTCAAACCTATTTATCGTTCGTTATATTGATAAAATAGACATCAGTTCCCATTTAAAGAGAATCAGGTTGTTTCCACCGTGGGATTCCCAAAATGGAAAGTAGCCTGCGAACAACGAAAACAAAATGGCGGCCTGCCTATTATGTCCGAGGCACTTTCTTTAGACAAACGCCGAGGAGATCCGATTGGCATTTTGTTTGCTTGCACAGTTGCAATTTCTAAAGTCCGAACAATTGTGAGAAGATGTTTACCAAAAATTGTTTTTAAAAATCACATGTATAGTTTAATTTTCTTAAAGTCAAGGTCGAAAATTGGACGATACCATTGTAAAGGTAATCATAGTAAATTGACTGCCAACATCATTTTAAATCTGTAGTAAAGTATCGTTCACGTGAACCAGAGTCATGGTGTGTTGGGTAATGTGGCATGTACATACATGAAATTTTACCAACACTGGTCACAGGTTCGAACTCGGTCAATGGCACTTTCATTTCTAATTATTATATACAAATATTTTTATAACTTATTTATTAACTGAATATGTTGGTGTTTGTTACATGTATGTACACTACACGCTGAATAGTACCTTTTGTATTTCGAAGAGAAAGGGGAAAGAAGGAATGCATTTGTTCGTTTGTGTATTTTTCTTTTTTGTATTTCTTTTATACATTTTATTGTATGACATCGCGAATACAAAAGTAATTTCAAATACTTGATATACTAAACACCTGAACCGGTTTCTATTTATTATGTAATTACTCCACAATTAAAATAATGATAAATGCTAACTTACCCATGTAAGTTGTATTTTTATTAATTTAACGGAACAATTCAAATTTAAAAAAACAACTTTTTAAACATATTTTCCTATCGATATATATAAAGTTATTAGAAATTAAAAAAAGTTAAAAAGAAAAAGCGATGTCCGACAAAGTGGTCAAGATTCACAAACCTTGTGCTTTACCAACTGCGCCACAGAGGGCAGTGATATATAATGTTTCATAGATTGCTCCATAGTATATTACAATAGTATTAGTATTACCTAAACATGTATAAATGAGATCGTCCATGTATACAATAACATTGCTGACCTAAAAATTGAACTTTATAGCTTACATTGGTCAATCTAGTTGATATAATTTTTTATAAAATATTTCCCGCATTATTTCAGTATTATATAACAATTCTTTATATAGTCTATTTGTTTAGTGACTTATTGATTTTGTTAAAGTGTGTTTTCATAGAGAGTCAAGATTAAAACACGGAAGCAATCGACCACTTATTTATCATTGACAGTATTGTTTGTAAGATGCACTAATTATGTCTTACAATATGATATAGAATCTAATTGAACGCGAATGGTCCAAGTTGATTTTATGTTTAACATCACACACCCAAGCATTAAAATAATATAATTATATAGAAATAATAAAATCCTGTTAACATTAGTGAACGGTGCAATTTTAATGCTTTCAAAGAACAGTGATTCTGCAACTTGTAATATAAACAAATAAAAGCACAATTATTCAATAAAACAAAATTAATATACATGTATATACTCGTGCATTTATTTTTTTAAAGAAAACTTTACAAAACATATTATAGTGATTATTCTTTTAAAACCGACATTTGTTTACTCGATATACTGTTAATAGGGCCAACAACTAAAATAAGTGTTTGAATACAATATGTAAGGCGAATAATTATTAAATTTTCATTTTAATTCTTTTATAATTTTGACATTCAAAATATGCATTTTAAGCGTAAACTTTTCGATTCAGCCTTATAAAGGTTGCGAATTGTGTAGGAGAACAGACAATTGCAAGCGTTGAGCGACATTCAGTAAAGAAGTCGATGACGCTATTCCATTGACATCACAAAGTTTAGCAGGTATCACAGGCAGTCAGACTGTGTAGTAGGAGATTCAGCATTCCGGAAGGAGAAATGGTGTACCTAAGATTAGATTGTAACAATATACATGATGAAGTACGGGATCCGGCAGCGATGGCTTATGCAGCCCTGGTTCAGAGTCGTCAAGTAACCATGGCGAGAGTCTGAGTGAAGAACAGGTAGTCCTAAGACAGGATAGTTGCAGTATACAGGATGACGTTCAGGACCAGCATCGGATGTTTTTAGGCCAGGGCTGCTACTCGATCGGTCACGTAGTGGAGCAAATACGGTCAGTCCCAGTCTGCAGAATACATGTATTCACAAACGATCCGTACAATGCCACTTTCTATGCAATCATGTAGATAGATAGACAGATAGATACATGTAGATAGATATTTTATTACAGTGACATGTACATATAAACATAAATAATTATCACATATTTACAACAAATATCCCGGAAGTACCCGGCCCACTGGACCAGTATGTCACCTGGAACTTAGCATTTATATACATCTCTTGACATATAATAACGTAAATTGCAATGGGATGATAGTTTTAGGAAAATACACAGAACTGTTAAAGAGAAAATTATAAATTAATATATAATTATCACGGTACAAATATGCTTGGGAGGCAAGACAGTTGATCAAAAGTACATGGCATTTCGTCTGCGATAATATGACATAGACACATAGTTTGCCGTCTTTCTTGGGTAATAAACATTAATAAGGTTAACTTTTGATCATTTGTTTCATCACTAAATTCATCATTTGTTATGATATCACTAATTACACCATGTCTAATACCCATATACAGGCTACAGTCTAACAAAAGGAGTTTTTCATCTTCAATAGCACCAGTGTCACAGAATAAGCAAAGTCCGTTCCAACATATCGTCCTGTCTCAATCCTCAGTGGTAAAATTTCAGATGTGAACTGACATAACAATGAACGCTCATTTTTGGTTAAATTCATTTTAACATAGTCTTCACATTCTAAAACTGTTTTAAATACTCTATACGTTCTGAGCTTTGGGACAACCGTAATGTCATGTGCCCATTTTTGAGCGTAATAATCTCTTACTAGTGTATTTGCATTTAAGAGATCGATCATTGTTTTATTGTCATAATGTTCCCCCAAACCTAGTGTTGTCATAATTATCTTATCTTCACTGCACCAACTGTTGTTCTTGGAGTAATCAAAGTCAAAGATACGTTTAGTCAACCTATCGTTATCCATTGCGTATCATACGATTCCAATAGCGTAGAATGTTGCACTCATGATCTGTGATAGATGCTAGGAATCCAAGCAGATTCTCCGAACAATGCAAGGACGGGCGTAAAACGATGTACTCTGAAATAATAACGAAGGACTTTGTGTTGGATATTATCTAATGATTGATACTGTTTGAACCCCAACACAGACGAGCAGTAATCTAAAACAGGAACAACACACGAATTATAAAGTTTTACGTAAGAGCTGTATCCAAAGTCTTTGAGGATGTGTATTTTTCTGATAATGCCCCCAAGGGCACGTAATGAAGCTTTGGACAAGGCTTCACAGTGGTTCGAGAAGTCAGTTCTTTCATTAAAGATTACACCAATATATTTATATTGTTTAACTGTTTCTAACACGTGAACAAGAATTCTGTACGTTGAGAACGCCCTTTCCGAAAATGTATACGTTTTGATTTTTAATTAATAATAATTTGCATTAATTAATACCCTCCATTTTTTTACACCACTCAAGTAACAAGTTTAACAACGTTTGTAGGTTGTCAATATCAATATAGATATTTTAGCTTCACCCATCGATACTCCAATGTCAAGGTCGTGTATCTCTTGCACTAGATCATTGGCAAACACTGCGAACAACGTTGGCGATAAGTTACAACCTTGCTTTACTCCTGATGCACAATCAAACCATTCTGTCATTTTGTTATTAATTAATCTTAACACATGACGTTGTACTGGAGTAAATATTTCTAACAGATTGATACACTTTTCCGTCAATATTGTTCAGAAGGAGTTTATACAATAAAATGTCTCTATCTATGAAAAAGAAGCATTTTTTTTCAGATCAATAAGTGCGGTAAACACAGCCTTGTTGTTTCTAATGATACTGTTCAATGTGAACTCGTGATCTTCATATGATCTGTTTGCCCTGAATCCATTTTGTTCATCCGCGAGCTTGCCGTTGTCTTCAAGAAATTCGGTTATCCGTTTATTCAGAAATGAACTATACAGTTTACTGATACAAGACAGCAAGCTAATCCCGCGGTAATTCAGCGGCATTCTTTTGTCGGAGTTTGTATCTTTCAGTATTAGACAAATGATAATTTTTCCCTCCATACTGACGGAATTATGCTAGTGTCGAATACTTACTGGAACAGCTTTTGAATACATGCTATGACAGGCGGAACTTTAAGCACATTGTACGGGCTTTGATCAACACCACATGCAGAACCAGATTTCGCATGGCTGACTATTTTGCAAATTTCATCCAGTGATATGTGCACAATTCTGCCTTCGCCGTCTACGAATTCCACCGGTATATATTTATCGCTTCTTGGACATAGACGCCGGATTTTTCGGATTTTTCGCCAGTAATCGTTTGGGTTTTTAGTGTTCATTTCTTCGATTTCTATTGTTTGTGAACGTCTATAAGCGCGTTTCGATTGTCGTGGTAGTTTGTCAAAGTTATTTCTAGCGGCTATGTATTCTAATCTCAATCTGCCTTTCGTGCTATTGTTACCTTTGTAACGTGAGAACACCTTTTCTTTATCATGCATAGTGTTCCATAGTATTTGCAAATCTTTACATCAATATGGTTTAGAGTACTTGAGTCTTTTATTTGTAATTCTATTAGGGCTATATCTCGGTTCTGTTAAAATACACTCACAAAGTCTCGTATAAATGGCGTCTACTTCAGTCTGTGTTTCACGTGCACTAGTAGTAATGGGCGATACCCTGGTACCATTTGCACCCATTTTGGTACCAGAAGTAAACAAAATTGTGACAAATTAGGACAAATTGGAATCCATATTGGGTACCCAAAAAAGTATGAATTGAATTTTAGGAATGTTCTGGTACTGTGTATAGACTTAGACAATGAGAGAATTTTCTTTCGAAAAGACATGGTGGCCCTGAAAAGGGCCGTTGGTGGTCCTGAAAAGGACCGTTGGTTGTGGCTGTTAGTCGGATCTTCATTTCTTTATTTCTTTACCATACTTGCCCCGAGGTTGTTTCTCAAGATCATGTTTTCGTTTCTTCGTTTCTGTCATCTCCGGTTTCTTTTTGTCATGCTCCGGTTTCTTTTTCTCATGCTCATGTTTTCGTTTCTTTGAATCATACATAAACTGTACAGGTACAATCATTTCTTGTGGCTTAAACCGTACTTCTTGATTCTTCATGAGTCTGACCATCTCTTGCATGACTTGATTCATCTGTACCATTTCTTCCTTGATACCTTGTAGAACAGACAATCCCGTTGTAGGCTTTGTAATTGTATTAGACTGTGTTTTCGCCATAGGGGGCTGTGTATTCGTCATAGTGGGTTGTACATCTACCATAGGCTGTGTATTCGTCATAGTGGGTTGTACATCTACCATGGGTTGTATCGGCTGTACATCTACCATGGGGGGTTGTACATCTACCATGGACTGTTGACTGTATTCGCTGTACAGTGGTTGACTGTATTGGCTGTACTGTGGCTGCCTATACTGTAGTTGACCGTACTTTGGCTGGTTGTACTTCGGCTGGTTGTAATGCATACCCGCATTCGGGTCTATTAACTCAGATGATTCTAGTGCTTCTCTCAATATATCGTATGGCATGTTGAAGGACTCCATGCTAGATAATGAAAAAATAGTGTCTGCGCCGGGGGTATTTATACTTTTTGCCTGCATGCGCCAGTGTTCTATTAGGTCAAGGTCAATTGTGAGAAGTTTTTTTTGAATACGTGTGACACTTCAAGTTTTTACAAGTGTGACACTTCAAGTTTTTTTTTGAACAAGTGTTTGACACGTCAAGGTCAAGGTTATATTATGCTTTGTACACATTATACTATCACAGCAATTTGAACACTGTACACTTAATATATACTATCACAGCAATTTGAACACTGTACACTTAATACTATCACAGCAATTTGAATACGTTTGTGGGAATACTTTGTACACATTATACTATCACAGCAATTTGAACACTGTACACTTAATACTATCACAGCAATTTGAATACATTTGTGGGAATACTTTGTACACATTATACTATCACAGCAATTTGAACACTGTACACATTATACTATCACAGCAATTTGAATACTGTACACATTATACTATCACAGCAATTTGAACACTGTACACTTAATACTATCACAGCAATTTGAATACTGTACACATTATACTATCACAGCAATTTGAATACTGGACACATTATACTATCACAGCAATTTGAATACTGTACACATTATACTATCACAGCAATTTGAACACTGTATACATTTGTTGAAAATGATTGTACATCACATACTAACACTTATATTTGTGGGGGAAATACTTTGTTCTTCATACAATCACAGCACTTTGTATACATTTGTTGAAAATGATTGTACACATCATACTATCACTTATATTTGTAGGAAATGTTTATAGAAAACTTACCTCACACCGTATATTTGTATTTGGTGTTATCAGATAGGACTGTAAATATTGACAATATGAGAATGAGTCTTTCTGAATTGTATGGGGGCCCTGAAAAGGGCCGTTGGTGGTCCTGAAAAGGACCGTTGGTGCTTGTATGGGAATTAATGGCGTTGACCGCATCTCCCCATACAAGCGGGACACCACTTGTCCCATTTCTGGACATCCTTGGGGTCCGGTGTAGGCTGGTAGAGGTTCGAAGGAACCTCTATTAACTCATCTTCCCAGTTCTCTGGGGTTGATTCTTGAGGGGTATCCCCCCAGTCCTCTTCCCCAGAGCTGACCACGACCTCCTCTTCAAACTGCTTCCCCTCTCTTAGGGTCTTGACCTCCAAGCGCAGCTCTTCCAACTGCATTTCCAGCTGTTCAATATACCGCCCTAAGGCGGCATATTTTCTCTTAATAATGTTGACTGTACGTTGAGACATCTTGATACAGAATGAAATTAGATCAAGGCAAGGTCACTGACTCTCATATGATACAAGGACTCTGATTGGTCCATTTTAACGGTATTTCATTGGTCTATTTTACTGGCATTTCATTGGTCTGTTCTAGGTCAGTGTTTTTTCATGTTCCATAGCTCATTTATGTTTCATGATTCAACATGGGCAACTGCTTGAAAAGTACTTCTGATGAACCTGATGAGTTACAAGAAGATGTTTGGGTGGTCAAGATGGGTAATTTGTACCCAGACTTGTCTGAATTTCAAGATGTTAGTGTTGTCAAGATGGATATCAAGATGGGTAATTTATACCCTGACCTTGCCATCTTTTATGATGAGGATTTGAGAGCCAACTATTGGCGATACCTATTTCTTGCAGAAATGCAATGAATTACCCAACGGCCCTTATTAGGGCCACAATATGTGTTAGATTCGTTTTATATCTCGAGCAAAGACAAAAGCATATTACATTGTCTATCATTTTATTTTTGAAAACATTCTAAAGTAACAAAGTACAACACAATACAACTCACTTAGTCTCCAATTTAAGTCTATACACAATTGTCCAACACATTGTCCAACACATTGTCCAACACATTGTCTGGATTACACAAAGTCACTCACAGTTTTTGTGGGATTCTTTTTGTATTTACGTTTTTTCTTACTCTGTTCTGCGTCCTGTAGATCGACCTGTTCACCTTGTTTCTTAGGACAGTCTGCGATGAAATGTCCTTGTTCATGACAATAAAAACATTCATTGTTGAAGGGTTCCGTACAGCTTGTAGAATAATGTCCTTTCTTTCCACAACGATAACACTTGATATGATCCCATGTTACATTTTTCTGTCCACAGAGCTGATCCGCTAAGTTGTTAAGCTCTTTAATTTTCTTCTTTAATGAATACATCAAAGTTTGATCTCGGTTCTCTTCAACTTGGTTCATTTTAGGATCGCTCATGTTGAAATGATAAAAAACGGACGGAGCGTACGTCTTTTATAGAGTGTCACGCGTTGTGACCTTGAACCCGAACTATAAAAAACGGCGGAGAAGTTCTAAGATCATAATCATGTCAGATACCGACAGTACTAGTGGTGAGGATGAACCTCCAACTAAACGAAGTAAGTTTGAGCCTGTGCGCGACTATTATGACATACAGTCACGCATGGAAAGAAAGTCAAGGAAATTCAAGACACAATCTAGAGTATATGATGTGACATTTCAGCCGTATAATCAATCGTTTGAATTTACAAACAGGTTGTTTAATGATATGATGGACCAACTCTACAAGAGATGTGAAGTGAGATCGAATGATCGAGTTCGAGTATCTATTCTACATCCTGATTTGGACTTTGGGATACATGTTCCGTTTAATAGGGCATCTCGTATTAGTGGAGATACATTGTTGGATGAAATTGAACGTGTGGCACAGAGTAACCGTCAATTTAAAATTCATGATGGGGCGGCACAGATGGAAATTACGCATATTGCTATGCCACAGGGATCCGGAAAGAAAACGTTTAAAGCACCAAACTTATCCAGTATGCGGAAGTCAAAGACAAGTGTTGTGTGTATTGACAATAGTAAAGACTCTATGTGTTTAGCTAGATCGATTGTGGTAGGACGGTGTAAAGTACATGAAAATCAAACCCCGGAATGGAAAAAACGATGGAATCTTATACGTCAGCCTAAGAAAAATCTTCAAAAATACGAAGCTGAAGTATTGTTGAAGCAAGTGGGTATTTCATCGGATCAGTCGTGCGGTATAGAAGAATACCAAAAACTACAGGACTATCTCTATCCAGGCTATGTGATTAAAATCCATCCACAACATTATGGAAGTGAATTGTTATTCAAACCACCTGCTATGACTGAAAAAAGTCGTGTGATTCATATCTTTCACCATGATAATCATTATGACTGTATTGTATCCATTACCGGATTTCTCGGGCGGGGTTATTATTGTGAATGGTGCGATATCAGTTATGATCACCGTGAAGGACACCAGTGTAGCCATATTTGTCAGTGTTATGCTCACACCCTGTGCCCAACAGGACAATCTATAAGATGTCCGGATTGTCATCGCCTATTTCAGAGTCAGGCATGTTTTGACAATCATAAAACTAAAACGGGAAAACAACGTAAAACCATTTGTGAATCCGTATGGAATTGTAAGAAATGTGGGCAAAAGGTGCTTGGAACGAAACGGAATCATGTTTGCCCAGGGACAAAGAAATGCAGGTGTTGTAAAGCCATAGTAGGACCAGATCATGACTGTTACATTCCAACGTATGAACCACCCGATAGAAAACAACCAGAAGTACCATTCATCTTTTTTGATTTTGAATGTCGTTTTGATTCTGGAGAACATATCCCTAATTTTTGTGTGGCTCAACGTGCTTGTGGTGACTGTATGTGTAAGTCAGTGAAAACTCCATGTGAGTATTGTGAAGGGGTGAATGAAGCCAGGCAAATGACATTCCGTGGTGAAAATACGTTACAACAATTCTGTACTTGGCTATTCCTCCCTACCCATCGAGGATCGACAGTGATAGCCCACAATGCTCAAGGCTATGACGCTCAGTTTATTCTTAGATATGTGGTTACTCAGGGGACGGCCAAACCCCAGTTAATTATGAATGGTAGTAAAATCATTCAATTGAGAGTGCATGGAATACGCATGATTGACTCTCTCAGTTTCCTGAGTATGCCTCTCTCCTATTTTCCCAATACATTTGGACTGACCGAGTTAGCCAAAGGATGGTTTCCATTCTATGCAAACACCTTGGCGTATCAAGATTATGTGGGACCTTATTTGCCGCTACACTTTTACAAACCGGATAGTATGAAACCAGAGCGACGTGAAGAGTTTTTAACCTGGTACAATGAAAGAAAAGGTGACGTATTTGATTTTCAAAAGGAAATGGAGAAATACTGTCAATCGGATGTAGACATTTTAAGACGCGGATGTGGAGAATTTCGTCAACAATTATTGGACAGTGATCAAATAGATCCATTTACTGAAGCTACCACGTTAGCTCAAGTGTGTAACAAAGCCTGGCGCAAAAATTCCATGCCACCTCATAGTTTAGCCGTGATTTCGGATGCCGGGTATCCCAATAAAACCCGGTATTCCATGAAAGGCATACGTTGGCTACAAATGATGGCTGTCACAGAGGAGATACATATTCGGCATGCCTTGAATAACAAAGGCGAAGTCAAAATTGGACCTTATTACGTGGATGGCTATTGTCAAGAGACCAACACCGTGTATGAATTCATGGGATGTTGGTACCATGGATGCCCCACCTGTTTTCCTAACCGAAGTACCATCAATCCATATACTTTGAGAAGCATGCAACAGGCCTATCACGATACGTATAAGCGACTGAAGACTTTGAAAGAACAGGGGTACCCTGTTGTGGTCATGTGGGAATGTGAATTTGATCAGCGTTGTCAAAAGGATCCTGCCTATAAGACAAGAGTGGAACGATTCTATCATGGTCAAGACCCGATTCAACCCAGGGAAGCTTTGTTCGGAGGTCGTACGAATGCCATCCGACTGTATCATGAAGTAGACAACGACCAAGAAATCAAATATGTGGATATTTGTTCTCTCTATCCGTATGTGAACAAGTACAGGGCTTATCCGACAGGCCATCCAATGATCATGAGTCAAGAACAAATTGATCAACAGCATATTGAGAAATACAAAGGACTGATTAAATGCCGTGTTCTACCCCCGCAAGATTTATGGATGCCTGTCTTACCCATACACTGTAATAGTAAAATGGTGTTTACGCTATGCCGTACCTGTGCTGAGAAGGAGATGGATTATTGTACACATTCATCGTATGAACGATTCTTGTATGGCACATGGACTCATGTTGAATTGGCTAAAGCTATTGCTTTAGGCTATCAAGTATCAAAAGTGTATCATGTATGGCACTGGGATGAATGGAGTACGGACGTCTATCGGCAATACATTGACAAATACTTGAAAATGAAACAAGAGGCTAGTGGATATCCTCCAGGGGTGGATACGGAAGAGGCTCAAGATAAATTTAAACAGGATTATTTTGAAGCAGAAGGAATTCGTTTGCAACAGGTGGAGAAAAATCCAGGAAAACGAGCTTTTGCCAAAACCATGCTGAATTGTCTCTGGGGTAAAAATGCTCAAACCAACCTCTTGCCTAAAACAGAGTATGTTCATCGATTGGACCAGTTCTACGGAATACTGAACGATCCTAAAAAGTCTGTGAAATATGCAGAGTGTTTTGATCATGATGAATTCATGTTAATGAATTATACTGATGAATCGGACAAAGCAGACCCTCATTCATCAGCCAATCCTGTGGTGGCTTCATTTGTGACGGCTTATGCTCGATTAGAACTGTACAAAGTGCTTGAACCTCTAGGAAAGAGAGTACTGTATTTTGACACAGACAGTTGTATGTACATTCATGACCCTGATGGCTATAATGTTCCTATTATCTCCAGTCGATTGGGAAAATGGACAGATGAGGTACCAAAGGGTCGTATTGTGAGATATGTCGCTTTAGGTCCAAAGAACTATGGCTATGAATACATTGAAAACGGTGAACTCCATCAAAAATGCAAAGTGAAAGGCATTACGTTAGACTACAATGCCACTCAACAAGTGAATTTCAATACGATGGTGGATTGTGTGAAAGACAGACATCATTATTCGACCGTAGTTGAATATGCTTCTCGGATTAAACGTCATAAGGACAGAACCGTGACCAGTGAGAAACAAGTCAAAACATTTCGTTCGGTGTATACCAAACGTATTGTGGTCGAGAATCATATGACTGTGCCTTATGGTTATCTACATGACTGACCTTGACCTTTTAGGATACCTTTTGACCTAGAACAAGTCATCTAAAAGTCATTATTCATAAAGACATGGATTGGATACCCTTACTACCGATAGAGCTGAGACTTAAAATTTATCGTTATGTCATATGGGCTAACGCTAAAACATGGAAGATGGAGTTAGTGCACACATGGGCTACTCATAATGCTATACATAGCTTACAACATACAAATCATCGACGGATAGAGAGACTGTTGAAAGATGTAGGTGATCACCAGGACTTGTCATTCAACCAAAAATTACCTATTCTACGAAAACTGAATGTGGTACAACAAAGCTTAGATCGTATGTTATCTACGACATGGGATTTTTTAATCCACGATGCTAATTTGAGCGACGTATCTGCCTTAGCTAACAATTTTCGTTCTACCCCCAATGTGATATGGTTCAGTATGGCTGAAGAGGACAATGGGAGATCTCACCCCGGATGGCGTCCGTATTCACAGTTTAAAATACGTGGTATCATGGTATTTAAGAGACAGGTACCGTTCACTCATGTTATTCATATTCTACAGTATCGTGCCGTGTTCTATAAATTAAGGCACCGCTTAAGAGAAGTCAAAGACGAGATTGAAGCCGTTCATGCGAATCGACCTAGAATAGTGATTTGTTCAGGAAATATTCAATTATGGTTAAACCATCTAGACGATTTATAAGTTTATATTACATTTTGGACTTTGAGCTGTATACGGATACGTTATACAGTATTGTACAAGATGACCTTGTCAAGGTCAAGGACATTCGCGCGTGGATTCTGAACCCTCACACGTTTGAACTATTTAGACAGATGATTCGTGATGCTATGATCAGTGCACACTTAGACTTGAAAGCTATCCATCGAGACGATTGGAATACTTATGTATGTAACGATAGAGTGATTCACACGATTCAAGAATGGAACAGTTTGATATTATGAACCATACCCTGTTGAGAAAAGCATTGGTATTTGCTTATCGTATGAAGATACCTGAAGGTCATCATTCTCTGGAATGGATTCGACAACAGTTGAGTACACCAGACATGTTTGAAGAAATGAAACATGGACTTCATGTGATGAATTCATTTTATAAACAATCAGTACCCATGGACTTGAGTGAAACGGATTGGTTCAAACAGGTGGTGAACAATGACTCTGTGTTAACATTTCTGAGTCAATTTGGACATTCAGAATGTGTGTTTGAATTTTCTGACAAACTGTTGTTACCCTTACATGACATGTGTTGTTCTTGTTGTGATTATTCTTGTACTCATACATAAACTTGTTACACAAATAAATAAAATGTTTTTCTTCCAATAGTGTTAGTTGTGATTTTCACGTCATGGAGTCCAGTTTACTTTTTAAGCATCCTTGCAATATGTTTATCGCAGGCCCTAGTGGCTCTGGTAAAACACAATTCGTAAAAAAGGTGTTGGAATACAAATCAGATTTGTTTCAAGTAGTACCTGAGCGTATTGTATGGTGTTACAAAGAATGGCAAGTAGCCTATGCACAATTACAAGAACAAGAACCTAGTATTCGGTTCATACAGGGGATACCTGACGAGGATGAAGAGATAGTAGAGGATACATCCATTCCTCATTTAATTATATTTGATGACATGCTTGGTGATAAAGATGAAGAGAAAATCAAATTATGGTTTACACGAAAAGGTCACCATCGTAATGCTAGTGTGATCTACATTACACAAAACATGTTTCAACAATCGAAAGCCAGTCGTACCCTGAGTTTAAATGCACATTACATGATCTTATTTCAAAACACAAGAGATAAAGGACAAATCAAAGTGTTGGCGAATCAAATTCAATTGCCACACTTGTTACCCGCTTATCAAGATGCTATCTCTACACCTCATGGGTATTTAGTGATTGACTTTCACCCTCAAACACCAGACAGTTATCGGTTAAGAACAGATATTTTTCATCACTGGATCACTGGAGAAAAACGTGGGCCAGTTGTGTATATATAAACATCGTTTACTCATATAAGATCATTCAGTCATCATGTCAGCCACAGCCATAGCTCAATCGTTAGAACATTTGGGTCAGGAACGAGACCCTACTGTACGGGAGCAAATGCTACGGTCTGGATTAAAAGAAATGCTCAAGTGGTTCACCTTAGCAGCAAAGGTGATTTTAAAAAAGAAAATTGTGCTACCTAAACAAACACAAAACTTTATGCAAAAACATCAGCATGAATTAGAGCAGCTGGGAGATGATCAAGTGGACATGGATACTAAGCGTCAACTCATATTGAAACCAGGAGGAGGTGGATTTCTTGGTGGAGTCATGATACGAAGTTTACTCCGATGGAATGGTCAAAAGACGATTCGTAAATTTGTAAAATCTCCAGCTAAAAAAGCCAGAAAAGCGCCTGCTAGAAAACCTAGAAAATCTCCAGCTAAAAGAGCAAGAAAACCTAGAAAAGCTCCAGCTAAAAAAGCTAGAAAATCGCCTGCCAAGATCAATGAACGTTTTATTACTCTCCGTCGTCGAAAGCAAACCACTTCAACACCCTCTATGGCTGTAACTCCAATCAGTAAGTTACAATGGTCTCCTATCAGTCCTGTGAGTAGTTTGAACTTTAGCTCATCTAGAAATTCATCTAAAAGCTCATCTCAAAATTCTTCTAGAAGTGGATCAAACAGAAGTTTTACTTCTCAGAATCCATCTAAAAGCACACCTAGAAGTTTATCTAGAAGTTTATCAAGAAGTGGATCAAACAGTTTTAGCACACCTAGAAGTTCAAGAAGTTCAAGAAGTTTATCTAGAAGTGGACCAAGTAGTTCTTCAAGAAGTTATTCAAGCAGTGGGCCAAGCAGTTCATCTAGAAGTGGACCAAGCAGTTTGAGTTATTCAAGAAGTTATTCAAGCAGTGGGCCAAGCAGTTTATCTAGAAGTTATTCAAGCAGTGGGCCAAGCAGTTCATCTAGAAGTGGACCAAGCAGTTATTCAAGCAGTTCGCCAAGTAGTTATTCAACCAGTGGGTCAAGTAGTTTTAGCACACCTAGGAGTTTGAGCTCATCCAGCAGATCATCTAGTAGATCATCTCCCAGTTCAAGAAGTTCACCAGACACTCCATTGTGCCGTTTTTCACCCCTATCCTTATCTACCTTATCAAGACAGGCTGTCTTGAAACCCCTTTTGAGACATCGTATTCACCTGATGAGACAGGGCCCTATGAATCCAGCTTCAAGACAAGCCTTTGATGCTTTAGTATAAAAGCTGTGAAGAAGTAAAAACAGGTATTATTTGACATAATGGCACCAAAGAGACCACTCCTGCTTAAATACGGACATCTGGTTTTGGGTTTAACTCAAGCCCCAGATGGGTTAAGAAGAAAGATGATACATGGAGCATCTAAAGAAATGATTCAATGTGTGTCAGAATGCTGTCAGAATGTTTTAAAAGGCAATGTTGCCTTATCCCCCTCTCAAAAGCAAAGGTTGAAGTCCAAGCGTCAACATCTCCGCACTTTAGCAGATAAAAGAGTATCCATTCAAAAAAAGAAACGTGTGTTGAATCAAAAAGGAGGATTATTTCCATTACTGGCTCTTGCTCCAATCATTGCTAAAGCTGTTGCTGCAGGAGCACTCAGTGGAGGTGTTGCCACACTGGTGAAAAAGCTATGAAGAAAATGGCTATCGTCCCATTCAAAATGCTAGAAGAGATGAATCGATGGAAAACAGAACAACGACCACGTTTACCTCCTCCCCCGCAAGTCAGTCAAACATCCGATTTACAGAAACAAATGGGAGACGTTTTACAAAATGAATCGTTGTCTGAATCAGAAAAAGCACAACACTATGGGCAAGTCTTGCAAAAGTTTCAACTGTCTCATCAAAAAGCACGTGAACCGGCTACTCTGGCTGCACCAGTTGCACCGGCTGCACCGGTTGTTCCAGCTGCTCAAGGTGCACAAGGGGCACAAGCGGCTCCTGCTACATTGACGGATCGGATTCTTGAAAGTGTTCCTACTACCATGCGTCGAAAAACTCAGCTTTTATTACACTTTCTACAAAATCATCCCCACATGTCATGGAATGATCATGGGATGTTGGAATACCATGGAAAACCAATACAAGGATCCAACATTATTGATTTGGTCAATGATGTCATACGTCATAGAAAAGGGTCGGAGCCTAGAGGATGGGAACAGTTTTCTAGTGGACTAAGAGATGTCAATGTACCACAAGAAGTGATAGGAAATAAACGGAGATGGTCATGGATGCAAAAAGCAGACGATTCGGAGGAAGATGATGAATTCTTTGATAGTTTTGTTGAGCCTCGTTCACCTAAACGGATGAAAGCAGAACCTATAAGTAAACCTGTCAAACAGATGAAAGCAGAACCTAAGTGGGAAGCCTACTAGACAACATGAACAAAAAGGTAGACAGTCTGTTACATCAGATTTATTATGATCCCCATCATCCGGCTGGTTTTGGTGGGGTAGAACGTCTTACTACAGCAGCTCGAACTCAACTGAAATCCATTACACCAAGTCAAGTACGATCCTGGTTGAAGGGACAAAAGACCTATACCCTGCACAAACCTATCCGTAGGGTATTCTCGAGACGGAAAACGATTGTGGGTGGTATTGATCATCAATGGCAAGCTGATTTGGCAGACATGCAATCCCTGGCTCAGTACAACACCCCTTATCGATATTTGTTGTGTGTCATTGACGTGTTTTCAAAATATGCTTGGGTCGTTCCCCTCAAGGATAAAACGGGGCTCACATTGGTGGAAGCGTTTCGCTCTATTCTTAAAACGAGACAACCTAAAGCGTTGCAAACCGATAAAGGAACAGAATTCAAGAATCAAAGGTTTCAACAGTTTTTAGACAAAGTAGGGATTCATTATTTTACGACTGAAAACCCAGAAACTAAGGCTAGTATAGTGGAACGTTTTCAACGGACCTTAAAATCACGCATGTGGAAATACTTTACGCATCATAAAACACGAAGGTATATTCAGGTATTGTCTGATCTCGTGCATGCCTATAATCATCGTGTTCATCGTAGTATACAAATGGCACCCGTATCCGTAAATGAGAATAACGAATCTCAAGTGGCCTTGACCTTGTATGGAAAATCAAGAAAGAAAGCGTCGACGACCCTTCATGTGGGAGATATTGTTCGTATCAATAAAACAAAACGTACATTTGATAAAGGTTATCTACCCAACTGGACCACTGAACTGTTTAAAGTGATCCAAGTCAAAAAGACCTCTCCTGCTACTGTGAAATTGACTGATTTAGACGGAGAACCCATTTTGGGTTCGTTTTATTTCTCTGAAGTACAGGTTATAAAAGATGATGCTATCTATGAAATTGAATCAGTGCTCGCCCATCGCCAGAGTAAGGTAGACGGAAGACGAGAAATTAAAGTGCATTGGAAAGGCTATCCTTCGAAATTTGACAGTTGGATTCCCGAATCCCATCTCGTTTGAAGTTTGTTAATAAATACATCATGTCTCAAGCTGATACGGCCAGTGTGGTAGTGACTGCCTCAGAGCAAGCCAAATTGTGTGAACCCAAAAATAAGGTCACTTTTTTTGCACAAATTGTAGTGGTATTTATTATTATTACCGTATCGCTATTTAATTTGTGTTTTCAACGACCCGATCGAGAATTGTGGCTTCTGCTTTTAAGTAGTTCTCTAGGTTATATTCTACCGAATCCCTCCTTGAAATTCAATAAACCTAAATCAACATGAGTTCGTTTTACATCACACTCATGAGTGATAGCTCTATGGATTTATTCCCAGACAATACGCAATGTTGTTTTCGTACCAAACTGACAAAACCCATCCATCTCAATAAACAAGACTGGGAAATTGCCTTAGTGGAAATGATTGTTCCTAGTCAGGTCATTAATGTCACTGAAGAAGAGCGACATTTCTGCATTGTCACACACGATCCTGTCCTGGGTAAGGCCTTTGAATCCTTAATTTCCTATTGTACTCTCCCCAATAAAGAAGAAAAAGGTGTACGACTTTGTATTCCTGTAGGAACTTATGTCACACCCCAACATTTGATCGAGACGATTGACTTTACCGTAAAAGATAATCTGGGTAAAATATTTAGACAGAAAGGCCTTCGATTTACCATGGGTTTTTCAGGACAAAGTAAACGCGCAAAACTGGACAGTTCGGATCAACTAGGCATTCAGTTTCATCCTCACATGTTTATTAAACTGGGTGGAGCTCCTGATAGTTCTCCTACCATCTTTTTAAAAGACACTCCAGATCCGTTTCCTCATGGCGTAGATATTAACATGGGTCATAATCATTTGTTTGTTTATTCTGACCTCGCGGCTTATACCTATTTGGGAAACATAGAAGCCCCCATCTTACGTGTAGCTCCATTTGATCCGAGAACGAAAGCAGGAACTAACCCTCATATTCATTTCGAGTTCTTGAATTTACACTATGTACCACTGGCTAAAGCCGACTTTGACACCATCACTATCCATATAAGGGGTGACACTGGCCAGTCTATTCAGTTTATTCATGGGAAGTCTATGGTGAAACTACACCTACGTCAAAGACAATGATACCTACTTACCAAGGTCAACCTCGACAATATGGACACGGACTTGGATCCATGTTTAAGAAAGCCATGAAAAGAATTATACCTTTACTGAATCCATTTGTGAAATCTGGAGTTCGCACCTTGAAAAAAGAAGGACTCCAGCAAGGAAAAGCCGCTATCAAAGATATCTTGACAGGATCAAACGCTAAACAAGTAATACGAAAACGTGGAGCCTCTGTATTAAAAGATGTGGGTGAATCCTTGCTACATGCCGTGGCCAGCCCTAAAAGACGTATAAAGAGCAAACCAGTCAAGAAAAGACCTCATTCGAAACTTCATCATCGCCGAGTTAAGCAGGCCAGACCTCTTGATATTTTCGATTAATCATGATGCAACACGGTTCCTGTGAATGTAGTAAGACAGAGTTGGATGTGTCTGTTGTGCCACCTACCATGACAGCCATGCAAGAAGGTCAATGGACTGAGCATTATCCCATTTCTGTCCTGGACAATAATGCTCCGATTGAATTTGTGATTCCTGCACAGACAGAAAAATGGACAGATCTGAATCAGTCTTACCTGTACCTAAAACTAAAAATTATACAGGCAGATGGTACAGACCTAGCGGCCGACAGTGAAATTGCTACCGTCAACAATTTCTTTCACAGTATGTTCTCAAGCATTGATGTGTACCTGAATAATAAACTGATCACCAGCAATGCGGACACGTATGCCTATCGGGCATACATAGAAAATTTACTCTCCTTCACCTCAAGCTGTAAAGACACTCAACTTCAGGCGCTAGAGTTATGGGGTGAAGACACCCCTGGTCATATGAACACCCACGCACATGACGGGGGTAACCTGGGCTATATTGAGAGACGTGCTCGTGTCCATCAAAGTCGTGTGGTGGAACTATGTGGACGACTTCATTTGGATCTGATGATGCAAGATAAATATTTACCCAATGGTATGGAAATACGCTTAAGACTAAACAAAGCGTCACCTCAATTCTGTCTCATGGGTGACGCACCGGCTAAAATCAAGTTTCTAGAAGCAGGATTCAATGTAAGAACAGTAGATTTACTGCCAGTGGTAGCCAATCAACTCAATCAACAGATTGCTCAACATAACATGAAAATCCCCATCCGACGAACTGAAGTAAAAACATTTACGATTCCTAACGGTCAACGATCCAAGATTGAAGATCATTTATTTCAAGGTCAATTGCCAAAACGACTTATCATCGGTATGGTAAGAAATGGAGACATGAATGGAGACATGGCTACCAACCCCTTTGATTTCCGTCATTTTACACTGAATCATCTAGAAGTCAGCATTGACGGAAAAAGTATTCATAACAAAGCGTTTCAACCCAATTTTGAAACGGGAGAAGTTCTAAGATCCTACATGTCACTCTATCAAGCGACAGGAGCTCTTGGTCTCAATCGTTCATTTGGATTGAGCATGAATGATTATCGGAACGGATACACACTGTGGGGGTTGGACTTGACAGCAGATCAAGGTTGCGAGGAAGGTCAACTCCATCCTATAAAAACGGGCAATCTGAGATTGGAATTTCACTTTGGAACAGCACTTGCACAAGCCATCAACGTGATTGTATTTGCGGAATACGACAATCAAATTGAAATCAATCAATTCAGAGAAGTACTTCTAGATTATTAAGATGGAAGACATGGATATTGAACACCTGGAAAAAGGACAAGATTACGAAATGAAGTTATTGGCGTATCCTTGTTGTACAAGTTCAAGGACGGACTTTTTACAAGAGTGCTTGAATCATCACGTCACAGAAGCACTCCAATCTTTAATTTATAATCAAGTGCATAAAGACTGTTATGGTTGTCGAGTGAATCATCCTAGTCAAGTACAACATGTACTCTGCTTATACACGAATACGGAAGAGTGGACAGAACTTTACATTCAAAAAGCGATTCAACGTTTGGACGTGTTCAATGTCATGGAAAAGTGGTATCCTGAATTAGTGACCTTGACCGATAGTGAAAAAGGAGACGCGTGTCGATTATGGATTCAATTTAAAGAAGAACTCACTCAGAATCAGTTCATAGATCAATGGATCAGTGTTTGGGCTGAACGTGTCAACAGAAATTGGCATTATGGAGACGAATGAACTACAATACCTATTAGATCATTCACCGTTATTAAAACCACTACATGCTCGTGTTTGTGCCAAAGATCAATTACCTTCAGAGAAACCGCATGACGTGAAAGCCTATATTGTGAATACCCATAACGGGAATCAACCTGGAGAACACTGGGTGGCTCTTTATTTAAAAGACAATAAAGCAGTGTATTTTGATTCCTACGGATTACCTCCTTTCGAAGAGATTCTAACCTTTGTGAAAAAACATGCCAACAAAACTTATCTGTGGAATGCCATGAGAATACAAGGCGATATGTTACCGGTGTGTGGTGTGTATTGTCTATTCGCTTTGGATTTTATCTCACGTGAATGTGACTTGAACCAGATACTGTTAACCCGATTCAAACCGGACATGTATGGAAAAAATGACACTTATGTGACGCATTGGTTTCAACAATATTATGGTACTTATTACATGCATGCTCAATATGTGAATAAATGTGGACAAAAGTGTTGTGCTCAACGTAACTCTAGACCAGAAGGTCACAGACGTTTGTATCATAGTATCATACATAGAAATACAACTCTTTATGGTGATCATTAAACAATGTTACTGTTTCATGTTGTTACTGTTTTCTTGTTACAAAAATAAAAGTTTAGAAAAACTGAAACTAGGTATCTGTTGTCTTTTTTCTAAGTTCATAAAAATCAAGCACATGTCTGTGCGGTACATCGGCGCGTGACGCCATCCAACCCTAGGGTGACGTCATCCAAGCGATATGACGTCATCCAACCACGAGAGTGGGCGGCGCTTCACCCGAAAAATGCTCCGTCTTACAACACAATGCCTCATTTCATTCTGAGAACTCAAACACTCAAGATGGAGGCTTTATTCAATGAACTCAAAACAGCAAAACAACTGACTGAAAAACAGAGCAGGGTATGGCGTTCAATCAGTCGCTTAGCGGCTAGCATTGTTAGAAAAAGGGAACGTGATCTTCAATTCATTGGTGAGACTTTGAATACCATTGAAACCAATCGATTTCATCATAGAGAAGAATTATCTCAATTTCGAGATCAAGTCAGAGAAAGGCAGCGAGATGCTCGGGAACGAACGGTGAATAGACAACGGGAACAACAACAAGAAGAAGAACATTGGCGTATCATCACTACCGCTCAAGTTGAGTACACGGAACAACCACCAGTACCAGAACAGGAATGGTCCTGTGGGGATCTAACATGCAGGCTCTGCTATCCCCCACCAGACTGCCAATGCGAACTATGTACCCAACCAGATCAGTCAACAAACACGGTTTAAAAGTTTAAAAAACCACCAACGGTCCTTTTCAGGACCACCAACGGCCCTTTTCAGGGCCACCATGTCTTTTCGAAAGAAAATTCTCTCATTGTCTCAAATGAGTTTTAAGTCTATACACAGACACACACACAGTACCAGAAGTTTCCTAAAATTCAATTCATACTTTTTTGGGTACCCAATATGGATTCCAATTTGTCCTAATTTGTCACAATTTTGTTTACTTCTGGTACCAAAATGGGTGCAAATGGTACCAGGGTATCGCCCATTACTACTTGCACTTTCAATCATAGGCACTCGATTTCGTGATTTTTATACGTTTACAGACGTTATTTTTCAATTTCACCCATCAAACAACTCAAACCTGTCGAAAGAAAAATCTTCATTTTTTCCCTTATTGAGTGTATAAAATACTCCAAGGTAGTGAACTCGCCATCTTTTCGATTGATGGTAGTGACGAAAATAAGCGTGGGTCCCGGCTTTCCTTCTAATCTGCACGTGCTTTCCGGGAACCTTGCTTTCGTTGTAATGTTCCCCAACTTTAAACGTTTTGACAGCTTTTACAAGGAAAGCCGGGACCCACGCTTATTTTCGATAACCAGCCCAATCGGCCCAGGCACTTCTGAGTTATGTCCCTTGACGGGCGTATTTTGTGACTACCCAATCGGACTTGGTGATATTCTAAAGATATTCAGACAGACATAGTTCAGGTCTCCGAGACGAGTCGCAAAACCAGGTAATTATTGGCTATAGAACGATTCAGGGCAGTACCCTAGGAATTTCATTAGTTATATTAATATTTGTATAAGCCGTGGAGATAAGATTGAACTTGAGGTGGAAACTAATTGTCTTTATTGGCATGTCTGTTTCATAGCATGTTGCATTTTAAAAAAATCCGTATTTCTTTTTTTATTCAATATACTTCGTAGCATGATAACAGAAAAACACATGGATCAGAATTAATAAGAAAAATAACGCTGTAGGAAACATAATATTGACAAAATATTAAAGCTGTTCTTGTAAGTGGAATTTTAGTGTAATTTGTTGAATATTGCGGATATAGTGCGGAGAGAAAACACAAAATCAGGTGATACTTTAAATAATAGGATATATACTTTAATTCTATAATAATATGTACTGAATAATATGATTAATTATAATACATGTACACATGTGTATATACTAATGGTTAAAAATACAACAGAATGACTCTTGTGTCTAATATAGAACACGGTTTTAGTAAACTTGGATATATTGAAGAATTAGATATAAAGGCACCTGTAAAAATAACTGATTATTCATAGATATCAACTTATATCTGATATTTTTATAGGTTCATGACAGTAAAGACAGAGTGCACTTTACAAAAGCGACACAGTACAACCACTTTACCGATAGAGTGATCAATTAAACTAAAACACATTATTGTTTTCTTAATCCAATTAAAGCCCCATTAGCTTTTTGGATGTTAAAATTAAAGTAGGTCATATTTTACCCATAAAAAGTCTTATCAGTGAAAATGACTTTTATTTGCAATAAAAACTTTCCAAAATGTTATTTTTAATCACGGAGTACATATAGAAATATAGCACAGTATTATTTTCAATGATATTGCAAAAAATAAGAAAAAAACATTTGACAACATTTTAAAGAGATATGGCTAAAGAAAAGCATTATGTAAATATTGTTTTAGAGCAAATAATATACATATCTTACATTTTACTATCATTTTACCTATTGTTCAGAATTACTAAATTCAAAAAGCTAATGGGCCTTTAAGATAATTAAATAACCAAATATCTTTATATGTATTTCTCTCTAAAACCAACTGAACATATTCACTCTCCACTATGTACACTATTTCTATATTAGACAATTTATTTGTATACCATTGTATCATATTTATATGGTTATGATTTAATAAAGTAAAGGTTGAGTTGTAACTTATTCTGCTGTTTCACACTACTTATTGCAGGGAGAATATTCTTTCTGGTAAAATGGCTCACCAAGGCTCTCAAAACAATCGATCATTTATCTATTCCACAGAAGACAACGAGACATATTTTACGTACTACAGTGAATTCAATCGACCATGGAATGGGGCAGCTTACGTTGAAACTACTGCTATAATCATTATCTTTATATGGTCAGTTTTTGGAAATGCGCTGTATTTAGCATTTTTCGTCATGTATGAAAAGTCGAGGATTGTTACAAACTACTTCGTGTGTAATTTAGCACTGGCAGACATATTGTACGTAATGACTTCACCTTTAATTGCTTCAGTCCGGCTAACAGGAACTTGGCGTCTAGGTTTAGGAACATGCAGACTCTTTAATATTGCAGCATTAATTTGTGCTTGTTCCATGATATGGACGATGGTAGCCATAAGTGTTGAGAGATACCTTTGTATCACCAGCAAAACTCGCAATAAAAGAGTTCGACCTAAACATGCACTGTTAATTTGCCTTATTCTATGGATGATAAATTGTACAGTGTTGACACCGATTGTTCCCTTCTACCATATAAAACAGGTAAATATAGGTACTACACCTGTTGAAATATGTACTCTTATATGGCCTGAAAAATACGTAGGACTTTTGATTTCTGGTGGTTTGATCCTTATGATATTTATATTACCTGTGATTTTAATATCAGTGTGCTACTACAAGATACTTCAGACATATTGGTCCGCAAAGACTGCGATAATGCAAGCAAGTAACCAGGGCAGGAATAATTCTAGACGAACGAGGGATCTAAAAATTGTTAAAACTCTGGTATTGCTAGTGGTGCTTTTTATTGTCATGTGGACGCCTATCTTTATCGTATTTACTCTGATAACTTTAGACAAGAACACAGATAGACGAGAACTACCATCAGCTGCTTTATTCTGGACTTTGTCAATAACGTACGCCAACTCTGGTCTGAATCCATTTCTGTATGGATTTACAAGCAATACCCTAAAACAGTATGTCTTATGTTGTTGCAGACGTAACAAAGTATCAGCTGTGGATATGACTTATATGAGCAATACAGCCGTACCACCCACACACCAACGTGCAGCACTGGAATCCTAGTTTATGCGTGATGTGTAATAAGGTGTAATTTACATTGCAAGTTGTTATCAACAATATAATTTATATCGTGTGGACATTGCTTCTAAATCTGCCCATTGCTGTATATTGTATATCATTAAGTAGAATAGACATTAAAGACAACATTTAGGTGTGTTATTTTCAAGTCAAATAAATGTTCAGTTACAAGTCTCTGTACTGACATACTATAATAACTTTAAAACAAGTCTCTGTACTGACATACTATAATAACTTTAAAACAAGTCTCTGTAATGACATACTATAATAACTTTAAAACACGTCTCTGTACTGACATACTATAATAACTTTAAAACAAGTCTCTGTACTGACATACTATAATAACTTTAAAACAAGTCTCTGTACTGACATACTATAATAACTTTAAAACACGTCTCTGTACTGACATACTATAATAACTTTAAAACAAGTCTCTGTACTGACATACTATAATAACTTTAAAACAAGTCTCTGTACTGACATACTATAATAACTTTAAAACAAGTCTCTGTACTGACATACTATAATAACTTTAAAACAAGTCTCTGTACTGACATACTATAATAACTTTAAAACACGTCTCTGTACTGACATACTATAATAACTTTAAAAACAAATATCTGTACTGACATACTATAATAACTTTAAAACACGTCTCTGTACTGACATAATATAATAACTTTAAAAACAAGTCTCTGTATTGACATACTATGATAACTTTAAAACAAGTCTCTGTACTGACATACTATGATAACTTTAAAACAAGTCTCTGTACTGACATACTATGATAACTTTAAAACAAGTCTCTGTACTGACATACTATTATAACTTTAAAACAAGTCTCTGTACTGACATACTATAATAACTTTAAAACACGTCTCTGTACTGACATACTATAATAACTTTAAAACACGTCTCTGTACTGACATACTATGATAACTTTAAAACAAGTCTCTGTACTGACATACTATGATAACTTTAAAACAAGTCTCTGTACTGACATACTATGATAACTTTAAAACAAGTCTCTGTACTGACATACTATAATAACTTTAAAAACAAGTCTCTGCACTGACATACTATAATAACTTTAAAAACAAGTCTCTGTACTGACATACTATAATAACTTTAAAACACGTCTCTGTACTGACATACTATAATAACTTTAAAACACGTCTCTGTACTGACATACTATAATAACTTTAAAAACAAGTCTCTGTACTGACATACTATAATAACTTTAAAACACGTCTCTGTACTGACATACTATAATAACTTTAAAAACAAGTCTCTGTACTGACATACTATAATAACTTTAAAACACGTCTCTGTACTGACATACTATAATAACTTTAAAAACAAGTCTCTGTACTGACATACTATAATAACTTTAAAACACGTCTCTGTACTGACATACTATAATAACTTTAAAACACGTCTCTGTACTGACATACTATAATAACTATAAAACATGTCTCTGTACTGACATACTATAATAACTATAAAACACGTCTCTGTACTGACATACTATAATAACTATAAAACACGTCTCTGTACTGACATACTATAATAACTATTAAACACGTTTCTGTACTGACATACTATTATAACTTTAAAACATGTCTCTGTACTGACATACTATTATAACTTTAAAACAAGTCTCTGTACTGACATACAATAATAACTTTAAATCAAGTTTCTGTACTGACATACTATTATAACTTTAAAACACGTCTCTGTACTGACATACTATTATAACTTTAAAACAAATCTCTGTACTGACATACTATAATAACTTTAAAACAAGTCTCTGTACTGACATACTATGATAACTTTAAAACAAGTCTCTGTACTGACACTATAATAACTTTTCGATCTCTAATGCATAACCTCCATTTTGAAGAATTTCATGAATTTACTGATATTTTGACATATTCCTGAGGGTCATGGGTTCAAACCCCACTGGACCATACTTTCTTTTTTTTGTTTTTAGGTGATGTTTCGTATTTAGAACATGAATTTATACAGTAATATGAAAATATATAGGAAAATATTCATTCCAAAATACTTTGTTAAGTTTATAGGAATTTATACATGGTTAATTAACGAAAATCAAGTAACTATAGATTTCTGAATTTTAAATTTTTGTGTAGCCATTACACACACATAGTAGTTAATTTTGAGAAAATTTCAGGAGTTGCCATCCTTTAGTTTTTATCTTACTGATATTTATCAATTTGTTACTTTTTGATAATAGGCGAAAATCTGGACTTAATCTTAAAGGGGTGCGGCTACTTAATCACCGAACATATAACGAAGACAACTAAGTCAATATTGATGAACAGTTTTTAAGATGTATTTAGTATGGTAATTCAGGGCAATTTCGTGTTGTAAAATTCGCGATTTTACATTAAAAAAAAGATGAAATGTCTGCTTCATTGTTTTGAATTCGATAACATACTTAATGTGTAGTATAATATATACGTCACCTGTAGACACCAGATAACATACCTAATGTGTAGTATAATATATACGTCACCTGTAGACACCAGATAACATACCTAATGTGTAGTATAATATATACGTCACCTGTAGACACCAGATAACATACCTAATGTGTAGTATAATATATACGTCACCTGTAGACACCAGATAACATACCTAATGTGTAGTATAATATATACGTCACCTGTAGACACCAGATAACATACCTAATGTGTAGTATAATATATACGTCACCTGTACACACCAGATAACATACCTAATGTGTAGTATAATATATACGTCACCTGTAGACACCAGATAACATACCTAATGTGTAATATAATATATACGTCACCTGTTGACACCAGTTATTAAAAAATTGAGTGCTTTTTGAAAAGTTTAGTTGTGTAAAATCAACTTTGTGCGGAAAGTGTCATTTCGGAAGTTGTAGCCCTTGTGTTTGTATACATGTATATATATAATGATAAATGTGTTTTTAGGCTAAGTGGCCATTCTAGGCCTAATAAACCATTGAACGTTCTAGCCCCCTATGCTTTCCTTGTCCAATCTGCTACAGTTTCTTATACCTCTAAATCCGTGATGTAAGAAGTTAATCTTTATTTGAGGAAATGCAAAAGAAAATACAGCTGAAATCGTGAAATCATATTTATGTATGTAAGGCAGGTTTAATTTTGACATATATAACATGGAGCGGGTGGTTTATGGTAAAGGCCTGGATGATAGTTCTCAGTGAAAGTGTGTGGAGTTCGAATTCGAAAAACGATACTTCACGATAATAGGATGTATAAGTTATATTCATGTCTACATTGATATATAAAACTGTGACATTTATGTTTAACCATTACAGCAATAAAAGTAAGATATTACAATAAACATCGTCCCCTTTCGATTTTAATTTAACAGTATTGACGTCACAGATACAGGATAATCAATAAGTAAAGTTGATTGTAAGCCTGTTTCAGGATATGTGATTATCGTATTATTAAGTAGATCATTACAAAATGTTGGTTTTAGATTCAAAATTACTAAAATATCCTTTCAACATAAAGCACATATTACCAGAAAGCCAACTTACCGATAGTTGTTTTCTTGCTGTTGCTATGAGACACGTAGTTAGTTATAAACATGTCGATCCGTATTTATTTAACAAAATTAAATTTCCGTTTAAATAACATTCTTATGGAAAATACACAAGTCGGCGTGGTAAATTTTGTTAGCAGTTTAAAGCTTAGCTAAAATAATGATCGAATACCATATCAATTTTCCCGATAACACTGAGCACTGGCGTTAAATATACATCTACATGTATTTTCATAAACTAGAGAAAAGTGTACCATATTAAAACACCACCACCACCACGACCACCACCACCACCACCAGCGACAGTAATAATAATAATGATACTGATGATACTGATGATAAGAATGCACTCTTTATGAAAATTATTGGGAAATGTTAGGCTAGCGCCAATAGTGTGGACTTCAGCTCGAAGTGAATTGAAATATATTGTTAGATTGGTAAGACAATTCAGAAGTCATTATGAATCTAAGTTATGTAAAAACAGCTACCACTGGTATCAATTTGTTTAAATCAAAGCCACAATAAAGACGCATGAGAATTATAGTCACAGCATCAACAGGACTGTTGTTGGCTGGCTTTGCAATATTTAGAGTTCTTAATGTTAAACATTTTCGTAAATTCCCCCCAATAATGACATTGGTCAGTACACAACATACATAGCGAGGGCTCAGCGCTACATTGTCGTAAGTTGTTCTTATTTCTATATAAGTTACGACACTGTTGCGTTGAACCCTCAATAGGGACTGTTTGATAATAGGTATATATCGGTTTGAGATGGAAAAATTGACATAGTCTTCAATCGTTATTCAAAATCCTTCTGAATCTCGATGTCATAATGAACAATGCTTGTTGCTAACTTGCCACTTTTATGAACCATCCATACATGGTAACATATACTTGCTATGTTTATGGACCATTCATACATGATAACATATACTTGCTATGTTTATGGACCATTCATACATGATAACATATACTTGCTATGTTTATGGACCATCCATACATGGTAACATATACTTGCTATGTTTATGGACCATTCATACATGGTAACATATACTTGCCATGTTGAACATCACGCTATATATGGTACATCACAGATAATAGAACAGGCCATAAGTCATAATGTTATTTATTTATTTATGGAAAACAACTATCTTGAATAAAAAAGTAACCATCATAAGATATTTTTCAGGCTTTATCTTGTTTATATTTTATTTGCAATATATTTGCTTTTTGTACTTTTGACTGTGGCCGTAGATAGTCAAAGTCGTGACTTATATCTACATTTGTGTTTGAAAAAGGTGACCCAGTCTAGATTTCTAAGGAAGGGAGGTAACTATGTAATTACATGAACAAACACTGAGATAACATTTACTTCCCATCCATGAACCTATAATTAGATTATTAACTAAAATAATTTAAAAAAGGATAAATTATTAGAAACAAAATTGTATAACTACCAGTTTATATTCTGTATTATTACCCCTCACTTTTTTCATGATGTTAATTTCCCATAGGCAAATAGGATACATCTTAAAATTTTTACTGTTACATTCATGGTACCACGTGACGGAACATTTTTTTTACTGTCACGGGGTAACAGCAAATCTTCAAGAGTCTTTTGTTTACTGTCACAGGGTAATAGTAAATTTTTAACAGTATTTTTTTTACTTTCACAGTGAAAAAAGTTTGTAGTATATGTACATGTATATTGTTCTGTACGTGGCCCTATTTGTAGTAAATGTACATGTATATTGTTCTGTACGTGGCCCTATTTGTAGTAAATGTACATGTATATAGTTCTGTACGTGACCCAATTTGTAGTATATGCACATGCATAATGTTCTGCACGGACGGAGTCCTATTTGTAGTAAATGTACATGTATATAGTTTTGTACGTGGCCCTATTTGTAGTAAATGTACATGTATATAGTTCTGTTCGTGGCCCTATTTGTAGTATATGTACATGTATATAGTTCTGTACGTAGCCCTATTTGTAGTATATGTACATGTATATTGTTCTGTACGTGGCCCTATTTGTAGTAAATGTACATGTATATAGTTCTGTAAGTGGCCCTATTTGTAGTAAATGTACATGTATATAGTTCTGTACGTGGCCCTATTTGTAGTAAATGTACATGTATATAGTTCTGTACGTGGCCCTATTTGTAGCACATGTACATGTATATAGTTCTGTATGTGGCCCTATTTGTAGTATATGTACATGTATATAGTTCTGTACGTGGCCCTATTTGTAGTATATATACATGTATCTAGTTCTGTACGTGGCCCTATTTGTAGTAAATGTACATGTATATAGTTCTGTACGTGGCCCTATTTGTAGTAAATGTACATGTACATTGTCCTGTACGTAGCCCTATTTGTAGTATATGCACATGCATAATGTTCTGCACGGACGGAGTCCTATTTGTAGTAAATGTACATGTATATAGTTCTGTACGTGGCCCTATTTGTAGTATATGTACATGTATATTGTTCTGTACGTGGCCCTATTTGTAGTAAATGTACATGTATATTGTTCTGTACGTGGCCCTATTTGTAGTAAATGTACATGTATATTGTTCTGTACGTGGCCCTATTTGTAATAAATGTACATGTATATTGTTCTGTACGTGACCCTATTTGTAGTATATGTACATGTATATTGTTCTGTACGTGGCCCTATTTGTAGTAAATGTACATGTATATTGTTCTGTACGTGGCCCTATTTGTAGTAAATGTACATGTATATAGTTCTGTACGTGGCCCTATTTGTAGTATATGTACATGTATATTGTTCTGTACGTGGCCCAATTTGTAGTAAATGTACATGTATATTGTTCTGTACGTAGCCCTATTTGTAGTAAATGTACATATATATTGTTCTGTACATGGCCCTATTTGTAGTATATGTACATGTATATTGTTCTGTACGTGGCCCAATTTGTAGTAAATGTACATGTATATTGTTCTGTACGTGGCCCTATTTGTAGTAAATGTACATGTATATAGTTCTGTACGTGGCCCTATTTGTAGTATATGTACATGTATATTGTTCTGTACGTGGCCCAATTTGTAGTAAATGTACATGTATATTGTTCTGTACGTGGCCCTATTTGTAGTAAATGTACATATATATTGTTCTGTACATGGCCCTATTTGTAGTAAATGTACATGTATATTGTTCTGTACGTGGCCCTATTTGTAGTAAATGTACATGTATATTGTTCTGTTCGTGGCCCTATTTGTAGTAAATGTACATGTATATTGTTCTGTACGTGGCCCTATTTGTAGTATATGTACATGTATATTGTTCTGTACGTGGCCCTATTTGTAGTATATGTACATGTATATTGTTCTGTACGTGGCCCTATTTGTAGTAAATGTACATGTATATAGTTCTGTACGTGGCCCTATTTGTAGTAAATGTACATGTATATTGTTCTGTACGTGGCCCTATTTGTAGTATATGTACATGTATATTGTTCTGTACGTGGCCCTATTTGTAGTAAATGTACATGTATATTGGTCTGCACGTGACCCAATTTGTAGTAAATGTACATGTATATTGTTCTGTACTAGGCCCTATTTGTAGTAAATGTACATCTATATAGTTCTGTACGTGGCCCTATTTGTAGTATATGTACATGTATATAGTTCTGTATTTAGCCCTATTTGTAGTAAATATACATGTATATAGTTCTGTACGTGGCCCTATTTGTAGTAAATGTACATGTATATAGTTCTGTACGTGGCCTTATTTGTAGTAAATGTACATGTATATAGTTCTGTATGTGGCCCTATTTGTAGTAAATGTACATGTATATTGTTCTGTACGTGGCCATATTTGTAGTAGATGTACATGTATATAGTTCAGTACTTAGCCCTATTTGTAGCACATGTACATGTATATAGTTCTGTACGTGGCCCTATTTGTAGTAAATGTACATGTATATAGTTCATTACTTAGCCCTATTTGTAGTATATGTACATATATATAGTTCTGTACGTGGCCTTATTTGTAGTAAATGTACATGTATATTGTTCTGTACGTGGCCCTATTTGTAGTATATGCACATTCATAATGTTCTGCACGGACGGAGTCCTATTTGTAGTAAATGTTCATGTATATAGTTTTGTACCTGGCCCTATTTGTAGTATATGTACATGTATATTGTTCTGTACGTGGCTCTATTTGTAGTAAATGTACATGTATATTGTTCTGTAAGTGGCCCTATTTGTAGTATATGTACATGTATATAGTTCTGTACGTGGCCCTATCTGTAGTAAATGTACATGTATATAGTTCTGTACGTGGCCCTATTTGTAGTATATGTACATGTATATAGTTCTGTACGTGGCCCTATTTGTAGTATATGTACATGCATAATGTTCTGCACGGACGGAGTCCTATTTGTAGTAAATGTACATGTATAAAGTTCTGTACGTGGCCCTATTTGTAGTATATGTACATGTATATAGTTCTGTACGTGGCCCTATTTGTAGTATATGTACATGTATATAGTTCTGTACGTGGCCCTATTTGTAGTATATGTACATGCGTAATGTTCTGCACGGACGGAGTCCTATTTGTAGTATATATACATGTATATAGTTCTGTACGTGGCCCTATTTGTAGTATATGTACATGTATATAGTTCTGTACGTGGCCCTATTTGTAGTATATGTACATGTATATAGTTCTGTACGTGGCCCTATTTGTAGTATATATACATGTATATAGTTCTGTACGTGGCCCTATTTGTAGTATATGTACATGTATATAGTTCTGTACGTGGCCCAATTTGTAGTATATGTACATGCATAATGTTCTGCACGGACGGAGTCCTATTTGTAGTATATATACATGTATATAGTTCTGTACGTGGCCCTATTTGTAGTATATGTACATGCATATAGTTCTGTACGTGGCCTTATTTGTAGTATATGTACATGCATAATGTTCTGTACGTGGCCCTATTTGTAGTTTATGTACATGCATATAGTTCTGTACGTGGCCCTATTTGTAGTAAATGTACATGTATATTGGTCTGCACGTGACCCAATTTGTAGTAAATGTACATGTATATTGTTCTGTACTAGGCCCTATTTGTAGTAAATGTACATCTATATAGTTCTGTACGTGGCCCTATTTGTAGTATATGTACATGTATATAGTTCTGTATTTAGCCCTATTTGTAGTAAATATACATGTATATAGTTCTGTACGTGGCCCTATTTGTAGTAAATGTACATGTATATAGTTCTGTACGTGGCCTTATTTGTAGTAAATGTACATGTATATAGTTCTGTATGTGGCCCTATTTGTAGTAAATGTACATGTATATTGTTCTGTACGTGGCCATATTTGTAGTAGATGTACATGTATATAGTTCAGTACTTAGCCCTATTTGTAGCACATGTACATGTATATAGTTCTGTACGTGGCCCTATTTGTAGTAAATGTACATGTATATAGTTCATTACTTAGCCCTATTTGTAGTATATGTACATATATATAGTTCTGTACGTGGCCTTATTTGTAGTAAATGTACATGTATATTGTTCTGTACGTGGCCCTATTTGTAGTATATGCACATTCATAATGTTCTGCACGGACGGAGTCCTATTTGTAGTAAATGTACATGTATATAGTTTTGTACCTGGCCCTATTTGTAGTATATGTACATGTATATTGTTCTGTACGTGGCTCTATTTGTAGTAAATGTACATGTATATTGTTCTGTAAGTGGCCCTATTTGCAGTAAATGTACATGGGTATTGTTCTGTACGTGGCCCTATTTGTAGTAAATGTACATGTATATAGTTCTGTACGTGGCCCTATTTGTAGTATATGTACATGTATATAGTTCTGTACGTGGCCCTATCTGTAGTAAATGTACATGTATATAGTTCTGTACGTGGCCCTATTTGTAGTATATGTACATGTATATAGTTCTGTACGTGGCCCTATTTGTAGTATATGTACATGCATAATGTTCTGCACGGACGGAGTCCTATTTGTAGTAAATGTACATGTATAAAGTTCTGTACGTGGCCCTATTTGTAGTATATGTACATGTATATAGTTCTGTACGTGGCCCTATTTGTAGTATATGTACATGTATATAGTTCTGTACGTGGCCCTATTTGTAGTATATGTACATGCGTAATGTTCTGCACGGACGGAGTCCTATTTGTAGTATATATACATGTATATAGTTCTGTACGTGGCCCTATTTGTAGTATATGTACATGTATATAGTTCTGTACGTGGCCCTATTTGTAGTATATGTACATGTATATAGTTCTGTACGTGGCCCTATTTGTAGTATATATACATGTATATAGTTCTGTACGTGGCCCTATTTGTAGTATATGTACATGTATATAGTTCTGTACGTGGCCCAATTTGTAGTATATGTACATGCATAATGTTCTGCACGGACGGAGTCCTATTTGTAGTATATATACATGTATATAGTTCTGTACGTGGCCCTATTTGTAGTATATGTACATGCATATAGTTCTGTACGTGGCCTTATTTGTAGTATATGTACATGCATAATGTTCTGTACGTGGCCCTATTTGTAGTTTATGTACATGCATATAGTTCTGTACGTGGCCTTATTTGTAGTATATGTACATGCATAATGTTCTGTACGTGGCCCTATTTGTAGTTTATGTACATGCATATAGTTCTGTACGTGGCCTTATTTGTAGTATATGTACATGCATAATGTTCTGTACGTGGCCCTATTTGTAGTATATGTACATGCATATAGTTCTTTACGTGGCCTTATTTGTAGTATATGTACATGCATATAGTTCTGTACGTGGCCTTATTTGTAGTATATGTACATGCATATAGTTCTGTACGTGGCCCTATTTGTAGTATATGTACATGCATAATGTTCTGCACGGACGGAGTCCTATTTGTAGTATATATACATGTATATAGTTCTGTACGTGGCCCTATTTGTAGTATATGTACATGCATATAGTTCTGTACGTGGCCCTATTTGTAGTATATGTACATGCATAATGTTCTGCACGGACGGAGTCCTATTTGTAGTAAATGTACATGTATATGGTTCTGTACGTGGCCCTATTTGTAGTATATGTACATGTATATTGTTCTGTACGTGGCCCTATTTGTAGTATATGTACCTGCATAATGATCTACACGGACGGAGTCCTATTTGCAGTATATTTACATGTATATTGTTCTGCACGGACGGAGCCCTATTTGTAGTATATGTACATGCATATTGTTCTGCACGGACGGAACCCTATTTGTAATATATGTACATGCATATTGTTCTGCACGGACGGAGCCCCATTTGTAGTATATGTACATGCATATTGTTCTGCACGGACGGAGCCCCATTTGTAGTATATGTACATGCATATTGTTCTGCACGGACGGAGCCCAATTTGTAGTATATGTACATGTGTATTGTTCTGCACGGACGGAGCCCCATTTGTAGTATATGTACATGTATATTGTTCTGCACGGACGGAGCCCCATTTGTAGTATATGTACATGTATATTGTTCTGCACGGACGGAGCCCCATTTGTAGTATATGTACATGTATATTGTTCTGCACGGACGGAGCCCTATTTGTAGTATATGTACATGTATATTGTTCTGCACGGACGGAGCCCTATTTGTAGTATATGTACATGTATAGTGTTCTGCACGGACGGAGCCCTATTTGTAGTATATGTACATGTATATTGTTCTGTATGGAGACCTTATTTGTAGTATATGTACATGCATATTATTCTGTATGGAGACCTTATTTGTAGTATATGTATATTATTCTGTATGGAGACCTATTTGTGGTATATGTATATTATTCTGTATGGAAACCTATTTGTAGTACATGGATATTATTCTGTATGGAGACCTATTTGTAGTACATGGATATTATTCTGTATGGAGACCTATTTGTAGTATATGTATATTATTCTGTATGGAGACCTATTTGTAGTACATGTATATTATTCTGTATGGAGACCTATTTGTGGTATATGTATATTATTCTGTATGGAGACCTATTTGTAGTATATGTATATTATTCTGTATGGAGACCTATTTGTAGTATATGTATATTATTCTGTATGGAGACCTATTTGTAGTACATGTATATTATTCTGTATGGAGACCTATTTGTGGTATATGTATATTATTATGTATGGAGACCTATTTGTAGTATATATATATATATTATTCTGTATGGAGAACTATTTGTAGTATATATATATTATTCTGTATGGAGACCTATTTGTAGTATATGTATATTTTTCTGTATGGAGACCTATTTGTAGTATATATATATTATTCTGTATGGAGACCTATTTGTAGTACATATATATTATTCTGTATGGAGACCTATTTGTAGTATATGTACATTATTCTGTATGGAGACCTATTTGTAGTATATATATATTATTCTGTATGGAGACCTATTTGTAGTATATGGATATTATTCTGTATGGAGACCTATTTGTAGTATATATATATTGTTCTGTATGGAGACCTATTTGTAGTATATGTATATTATTCTGTATGGAGACCTATTTGTAGTATATGTATATTATTCTGTATGGAGACCTATTTGTACTATATGTATATTGTTCTGTATGGAGACCTATTTGTAGTATATGTATATTATTCTGTATGGAGACCTATTTGTAGTACATGTATATTATTCTGTATGGAGACCTATTTGTAGTATATGTATATTATTCTGTATGGAGACCTATTTGTAGTATATGTATATTGTTCTGAATGGAGACCTATTTGTAGTACATGGATATTATTCTGTATGGAGACCTATTTGTAGTACATGTATATTATTCTGTATGGAGACCTATTTGTAGTATATATATATTATTCTGTATGGAGACCTATTTGTAGTACATGTATATTATTCTGTATGGAGACCTATTTGTAGTACATGGATATTATTCTGTATGGAGACCTATTTGTAGTATATATATATTATTCTGTATGGAGACCTATATATATATATTATTCTGTATGGAGACCTATTTGTAGTACATATATATTGTTCTGTATGGAGACCTATTTGTAGTACATGGATATTGTTCTGTGTGGAGTTTGTAGTACATGTCTTGTTGTAAGATAATTATCATCTTTCATACCGCTGTTTATGTAAGATTTAATTTTATTTGGCTGTAGTTTTAGTCCTAATAAAGCAGTGATCGGATGAACTTTGTTATATCTTGTCAGTTGACCATGTGGATTGCTTTATTTTCCAAATTTAGTATTCCTACGTGCCGTAGTCCGCTCCTTACAATTTTTTGTATAATAAAATGAAACAATGGTATAAATTAAGTTGATGTTTAAATTTTCAACGACTATTTTATAGTCGCGTTATGTTGCTGAACGGTTATGAGCCATAACGTGTGTTTTTAAATCCAAGTAAATGGAGTTTTGAGACTTATTTTGTTGTAGAAACAGTATAAATCGAATACACGGTTGGTGCCGAGATGGAGAAAGTTTGTTGTTGCTAGATATGCTAATATACATAACTGGTGTTGTTAGATTTAATGATGAACACAACTGTTGTTGTTAGATATATTAATATGCATAACTGGTGTTGTTTGATATGATAATATACGCAGCTGTTGTTGTTAGATATTAATATGCACAAACTGTTGTTGTTAGATATATTAATACGATAACTGGTGTTGTTAGATATATTAATATGCATAACTGTTGTTGTTAGATATATTAATATGCATAACTGGTGTTGTTAGATATATTAATATGCATAACTGGTGTTGTTAGATATATTAATATGCATAACTGGTGTTGTTAGATATATTAATATGCATAACTGGTGTTGTTAGATATACTAATATACATAACTGGTGTTGTTAGATATACTAATATACATAACTGGTGTTGTTAGATATAATAATATACACAACAGTGATTGTTTGATATACTAATACATGTATACATAAATGGTGTTGTTAGATATATTAATATGCATAACTGGTGTTGTTAGATATATTAATATGCATAACTGGTGTTGTTAGATATACTAATATACATAACTGGTGTTGTTAGATATACTAATATACATAACTGGTTTTGTTAGATATAATAATATACACAACAGTGATTGTTTGATATACTAATACATGTATACATAAATGGTGTTGTTAGACATAATAATATACATAACTGGTGTTGCTAGATATATTATTACAGCTTATTATATTTTCCTTACAATTCAAAATATTCTCGGAAAAAAGTTTCATGAAGGAAACAATGTGAACCATCGATGAAATGGACCGACTAGACAAAACTTGCCATACTATTTGAAGAGTAGCGCTTATAAGTGACACATTTACAGACAGACTAAGTTTCTCTGTTACTGATCTTGTATATTTCCTGCTTGATAAGGCATCTGATGGATGAGCGAGTATAGAAAGATTTTCTTGAGTGACTTATTTAATCAATTATGCAGTTGGCTTCGAGAACTTCCAAATTCGTGCGAAAAAAAATGCGTTAGAAAATCACGAATCCTTTGCCTTTAATTTATCAAATGTCTCTGTTTTACTTCTGAGAATCAAAGCTCTGCCCTTTGACTGATTGACAAAACCAGGATTACAAATTAAACAAACGGATGGTTTATGAAACTTGTCGGAGGTTATTTGCTGCTGTAAGTAACAAATTATATAAATTTACGTACGAAATTACTTCCTATTGTTTTCTAATTTTTAACTCATACGGATTTCCGATCCAATTATCACCTCTTGTTCGGGTGTAGCGAAATATCAGTGGAAACAATTCAATATCTCTACAAGTACGTTAAACCTACACTGACATCTATACAGACATGTTCAACATACACTGATGTATATATATACAGACATGTTCAACATACACTGATGTATATATACAGACATGTTCAACATACACTGATGTATATATACAGACATGTTCAACATACACTGATGTATATATACAGACATGTTCAACATACACTGATGTATATATATACAGACATGTTCAACATACACTGATATATATATATACAGACATGTTCAACATACACTGATGTATATATATACAGACATGTTCAACATACACTGATGTATATATATACAGACATGTTCAACATACACTGATGTATATATATATACAGACATGTTCAACATACACTGATGTATATATATATACAGACATGTTCAACATACACTGATGTATATATATACAGACATGTTCAACATACACTGATATATATATACAGACATGTTCAACATACACTGATGTATATATATACAGACATGTTCAACATACACTGATGTATATATACAGACATGTTCAACATACACTGATATATATGTATACAGACATGTTCAACATACACTGATGTATATATATACAGACATGTTCAACATACACTGATGTATATACACAGACATGTTCAACATACACTGATATATATATATACAGACATGTTCAACATACACTGATGTATATATATACAGACATGTTCAACATACACTGATGTATATATATACAGACATGTTCAACATACACTGATGTATATATACAGACATGTTCAACATACACTGATATATATATATACAGACATGTTCAACATACACTGATGTATATATACAGACATGTTCAACATACACTGATGTATATAATTATATACAGACATGTTCAACATACATTGATGTATATATACAGACATGTTCAACATACATTGATGTATATACATGTATATACAGACATGTTCAACATACACTGATTTACATATACAGACATGTTCAACATACACTGATGTATATATATACAGACATGTTCAACATACACTAATGTATATATATACAGACATGTTCAACATACACTGATGTATATATACAGACATGTTCAACATACACTGATGTATATATACAGACATGTTCAACATACACTGATGTATATACACAGACATGTTCAACATACACTGATGTATATATACAGACATGTTCAACATACACTGATGTATATATACAGACATGTTCAACATACACTGATGTATATATATACAGACATGTTCAACATACACTGATGTATATATACACAGACATGTTCAACATACACTGATGTATATATACAGACATGTTCAACATACACTGATATATATATATACAGACATGTTCAACATACACTGATGTATATATACAGACATGTTCAACATACACTGATGTATATATACAGACATGTTCACCATACACTGATGTATATATATACAAACATGTTCAACATACACTGATGTATATATATACAGACATGTTCAACATACACTGATGTATATATATACAGACATGTTCAACATACACTGATGTATATATATACAGACATGTTCAACATACACTGATGTATATATATATATATATATATATATATATATATATATATATATTAACATACACTGATATATCTCTACAAATATGTACACAGCATACACTGATATCTCACAATTCTGTTCAGTATAAACTGATATCTTAGTCAACGTGTTCATTTCTTACTGATGATGTTCAATATTACTGATATATTATTCGCATGTTCAAAATATGCTGATAATTATACAAAGAATTCCAACGCATGTTGATATTTCTTCAAACATGTTCAACATAATACTAATGAGTCACTGAACAAGTTTGACAGATATTGATCTCTCACGGAAACAACAATGAATTAGTACGTGGAATTATGTATGTAAATTAATAATTATTGACTGCCAACAGTTGCATCCTGTAATTAATGATTTCAATTTATGTAAGTAAGCCACATATAAGGATAATTGTCTCAAATAGATTTTACACAATAAAGAAAGTCCACGTCATTTTGATAATCCCTCGCATATTAAAAAAGCATATCAAATACTTCCTTAAGCCGTCGTGGTATATCTGCATTATATGCTAATTGTCAACAGTTGTGTTTTTTCACAGCAAAATACGTCATAAAACTAATGTTAAGGTTAAAGATAACTATTTGCTAAGTGTCCTTGGTAAATAGAATATGAAGAATTCTGACGTAGTAGACCCTATAAGTAACTCTATAATTGGATTTTAAAGATTACGTTAAGCAAAACACAATTCGATTTTAAGATTAATAAGCCAAGTTGTGCGGGATACCAGTATCACGAACTTCGAAATTTGGTTTCAATGACTGTTTTCATACATCATTGATAAACTATGACCTGGAACTGACATATAAACCGTCTCCACGGGATTGGGGAATTATGAACATTTAGAGAATTTGTGTTATTTTAGATTTATTCGCTGTTTCAAATGAATCATTTTAAATATACAATATATATCCAATAAACATGAAGCCGTAAACATACATACTAGACACGACTAGTGACTCTAAAATATCCTCAATAAGTTCATAATTACATGTACATGTATTCTTGTGTGTTCATATTGATTCATCTATTTGATTCTTGTTTCAATTTTTTAAATAATTATACTGGCGAGCTCAGATTTCGTTATGAATTGGAGATAACTTAACGACCTATAAGCTTTTTGAATTTAGTAATACAGAACAATAGATACAATGATGGTGAAATATAAGAAATAAATTTTGTTTGCTCTAAAACAATATCTACATAATTCTTTTTCTTATTTTTGGCAATATCATTGAACAAATACTGTGCTACATTTCTATATGTACTTCGTGATTAACAAAGAAAATATCGGAATGTTTTATTGCAAGTACAAAATGTACTCTTAAAGGTCAGTTTCACTGATAAGACATCTTTCTTGGTAAGATAAGACCTACTTTAATTTTAACAATAAAAAAGCTAATGGTGCTTTAAGCATTCCACTTGTTACATAATTATGCTTGTTGTTGATGATAGTAACTTTTTATTTGTCAGTCTGAGTTTTGGTTTCGTAAATTCTGGGAAAGGTAGTAATCTAAAGAGGGTTGGATTTTTTTCAGTTTTTTTCTTGAAGTCCTATTTTCTACATTCATGTGTATTTCAGACAGAATGATTAATCACTAATGAAATACATCCGTTAACATGGAGTGAAATTCTACATACTAACAATATGATACAGTATGCAAGTCTGCAATGCACAGTAACCTGTAAGCAAATATCTAAATTTAATAAATTAACTGGTGATGCTTTTTGTTTACACAAGATCAACAGCTACTTATATTGTAGAATTCATATAACCTTTTGTTTGTTACACTTCCACATGGTCAGTTAAATGGTTGATAGGATGATATTGGCATGTTTCTGTCCCAGCTGTCAGATAAATTAGAGGTACAAAGTGTTAATTGGTTGTTCTATGATTCATTGAGATTTATGAGCTAACGTCCGTTTGTTTGTCTGAATGGTTTCAACGTTTATATAACAATTATATAATAAACTTCATTATTTGATACTGTCGATGAAACTTTAGTATAACTGTTGTTCGGAAATAAACTTGATTATACGGAGTAAATTTTAAGATTGTCGGTGCAAAATATATGTGTTCTGCCATGAACAGTAAAAAGAAACACACAACAGACGTCTAACAATCAGTTCAATAAAACACTAGGACTCTTAAGTATTTTTCTCACTTGGCGTATTCTTCGAGACAATGTTATTTCATTAGTCATGGTAGAATTTAATCATTTGGACAATGTTATCTGTGTCACATGAACACAGTCTCATTTAATTGTACATCTTGAAACTTTATTTAAGATTCGGTTTATTTGATTTACGCTTTTATTTGCTTTTGCTGTTAATTGTGAATTTAACATTAAACTTTTTATATACGAGTTGTTGTTTGTAGTTTATTCGACATGTTCTCAATTAAGGAGTACCTCTTCAGATATCGAGACGAATGTCTACTGTGACAAGATATGTAAGATGATTTAGTATTATTATCATATACCATATTTATAGAGCACTCTTCTTATATAAGGATATACGCACAAAAGTGCTGTACAATAGATTGCACATACAATGTAATGCACAATAAAAACCAATATAATACAATTTTAGGATAAATTGACATATAAATTAGTTAAACCATGATTAAACTCTCAGCACAAGTTACTACTGATTAATACAGGCATCAGGTGATAAAAAGTTAATCATTGCCACCTTCAAAAACCCCTCAAATTCTGATGGCTAAACGATTGGACTCTAAACGATGCTACAAAGTTTAAAACAGAATTAAGAAATATGCAAGTTAAACAGTCACCTTCAAAACATGTGTATTGTCACTAACCAAAATGTTTTATAAAAGAATCGTTTTAATGATTTTTTTTAAAGATGAGAGTGTAATCACAGTTTCTAAGATCGTTTGGAAGAGCATTCCATAATTTTGGAGCAGCATGTTGGAAACTTCTATCACCATATCTTACAGTGCATGATTTTGGTTTGACAAATGAGTTGGAGTTGAAGGTCTGTATATATTTCCAGCATATCATTAATGTATTTTGGGGATTGACAATGAAGAGTTTAAAAAATTACATTTACTACAATTATTCCGATGTAGTATTTTCTGTTAGTCCTTCACATTTGCAACTAGGTTTACATTAAATGTTTCACCTTATGTCTTGTTTAAATGAACACACATGAAGTATATTATTCAAGGTTTTATCTATGTTTTGTAAGTATGGTGTATTAACACAAACGTCCAGGCACGTCATGTTTGATGTGATTTACTGAAATACCAACTACGACATGATATTTCTGTCATATATAATCATGAAATAATTGGTAAACATAATCAGTATATTAACACCTTAGGAGATTAATCAGTAATCCGAAGAATAAACATGAAAATGCTTCACACCTAAAGTCATAGAAATATTTTTTACAGTCATCGAAATAAATCTGTACAAATACAAAGTGACATTCGTAGCAAAAATCATGGAGAGAAACTTTTATAATTGCCTTCTGTGAACATCATAAACTAACCCATATATTGTTTTGTTGCAGCTAAAAGATGAACGTGCAATGCTTTGTGACAGAAACACGCTCTTTGCAAACTAGCGTCGACAATTAGGTTTGCTTAATAAGGAGAGATCTAGACAGAAGTGCAAATTATCAAATTGCTGAACGCGAAAGGAAAATTGATAACGCATTGGTGTATGATTTCGCATTAAGAACGGATGTAATATAAATCAAACATATGAACAATATTAACAAAGAGACGGAAGATAAGATTGCATTCATGAATTAAGGAGTGCCTATGTTTACCAATTATTGTGGAATGTAATCAAACAATAACAGTTCACACATGCACGTTGTAGGCTTATTTTCTGTTGGCATTTCTCCGTATTAATAAACTTATTTCAGAAATAAAATTAATATAGTTCGACCTTTGTATAAAATCTTTACGGACAAAATGATAATTGATCCACAACAACAACTGTTTTATTATCCTGACATACAATATGTTTGTAAAATGGTGAAATAAGTGACGTTTGATTTGATTATCTCATTATTTTACCAAATACCTTCTTTTTTCATACCCCTGTAACAAACAACTTTGACTAAATAGGGGGGGGGGGGGGGGGGAGAGCTAGAAATGGATTTATGACAAATTCCAGCCCTAATATATGACTACTAATATTTGCTTGTATTTTGTCTAGATAACGTTAAAATAGTAAGATCAACTACTTCTTAAAATCAGATAATACAATGATTCGGAAAAACTGTAAAAATGTATGCAAGCACTTAGTTTTGGAAAATGTTTCATCTGCATGAAAAGAAGCGAATGTATATATTTGCATGTAATCATTTATTTAAGACTAATAATTCATGTACATTGTATATACAATATGTACAAGACAAATAACATAAGCTAATAGGTCATGACCATTCAAGCATTGAATTAAGAGACCATCTACTAATTGTAACAGAATCACGTATAGAATCATTACATTACTGTAACAATAAAGTTATATCTACAATGTAACAACCATGTTTCAGCCGCTACTGTAAGCAATAACTGGCCAAACAATTGCGTCATATAGTTACTTACAACATTATATGTTATCCCACCCCACTAACTTGCATTCGGCTATCAGAAGAAAGCCCAATGCTAGACTTATGCTCTTGGCCACCATCCTAGCTGTAACATTAATGACGAGATGCTCATGTAAGGCACTCCCTGAATACTTGTATCTAGCAATATAAAATGGCTTGTCCGCATCTAAAGACAAAGTCTGAGCACGGACACGATTCTGAGCAGAAATGACAATATTACTTTTGCTGGTATTTATCGACATGTCATTCGTACCACACCAGTCATGAAGCCCGTTTAGCAAAAGTTGTAAGTCATGTTCGTTTTTTCGCCAATTACACAATATCATCAAGCATATAAGTACGCATACAATTTCATTATATTATTTACACCAACATTTAGTGATTTTTAGATCGTTGATATATAAATTAAAAAGTAATGGTGATAGCACACAACCTTGACGTAAACCACAATGAATATCAAACCAGTCAGTAGTAAAAGAGTTAATTCTAATACATGATATTACAGATGAGTATAAAGATTTACCAGCTCTCAGTATTTTGCCACAAACACCAATATCATGCAATCGTTTCCACAATTAAGACCTACTTATTAGGTCATATGCTTTTCGAAGACCGATAAAAAGAGTAAACGTATTTTTCTTCAATTCGTTTATGGTTTTAATAAGATTAACAACATATGGAATATTGTCAGTAACTGATGTACTCCTTTTCTTTCGGAAACCATTCTAGAATAAAATCCAATTTAAACAAACATTTTACAAGCACATGTGAGAGATTATACAAAAGAAGCCATTTCTTGATGCATGTTTATTAGTGATACTAGTAATGTCGTTGCTATGACCTTGGATAAAAAACGGAAAAAGTCTTATTTATAGATGTACATTTAAACGTTAAGTTTGATGATGTGATTAACATTTCAATATTTTCACAGATCTTGGAAATAAACAGCGAAGGCTAACACGAACATTGGTCATAACAACAAAAGTATAACACAATCATTATCCATACAAACAACAGTATCACACAACCACCATCTGTACCAAAAACAGTATCACACAATCCTCATCTGTACCAACAACAGTACACAACAACCATCTGTACCAACAACCGTACACAACCACCATGTGTACCAACAACACTATTAAACAACCACCATATATACCAACAACAGTACACAACCACCATATGTACCAACAACCGTACACAACCACCATCTGTACCAACAACCGTACACAACCACCATCTGTACCAACAACCGTACACAACCACCATGTGTACCAACAACACTATTAAACAACCACCATATATACCAACAACAGTACACAACCACCATCTGTACCAACAACCGTACACAACCACCATGTGTACCAACAACACTATTAAACAACCACCATATATACCAACAACAGTACACAACCACCATCTGTACCAACAACCGTACACAACCACCATGTGTACCAACAACACTATTAAACAACCACCACATATACCAACAACAGTACACAACCACCATCTGTACCAACAACCGTACACAACCACCATCTATACCAACAACACTATTAAACAAGCACCATATATACCAACAACAGTACACAACCATCTTCTATACCAACAACACTATTACCCAACCATCATCTATACCAACAACACTATTACCCAACCACCATCTATAACAACAACACTATAACACAACCCTCATCTATACCAACAACAGTATAACACAACCCTCATCTATACCAACAACAGTATTACACAACCATCATCTATACCAACAACACTATTACACAACCACCATCTATAACAACAACAGTATTACACAACCACCATCTATAACAACAACAGTATTACACAACCACTATCTGTACCAACAACAGTATAACACAATCCTCATCTATACCAACAACAGTATTACACAACCACCATCTGTACCAACAACAGTATTACACAACCACCATCTATAACAACAACACTATTACACAACCACCATCTGTACCAACAACACTATTACACAACCACCATGGGTACCAACAACAGTATTACACAACCATCTATAACAACAACAATATTACACAACCATCATCTATACGAACAACACTATTACACAACCACCATCTACAACAACAACACTATTACACAACCACCATCTATAACAACAACACCATTACACAACCATCATCTATACGAACAACACTATTACACAACCACCATCTACAACAACAACACTATTACACAACCACCATCTATAACAACAACACTATTACACAACCATCAACTATACCAACAACACTATTACACAACCATCATCTATACGAACAACACTATTACACATCCATCATCTATACGAACAACACTATAACACAACCATCATCTATACCAACAACACTATTACACAACCATCATCTATACCAACAACACTATTACACAACCATCATCTATACCAACAACACTATTACACAACCATCATCTATGCCAACAACACTATTACACAACCATCATCTATACCAACAACAACACTATTACACAACCATCATCTATACCAACAACACTCTTACACAACAATCATCTATACCAACAACAACACTATTACACAACCATCATCTATACCAACAACAATATTACACAACCATCATCTATACCAACAACACTATTACACAACCATCATCTATACCAACAACAACACTATTACACAACCATCATCTATACCAACAACAACAATATTACACAACTATCATCTATACCAACAACAATATTACACAACCATCATCTATACCAACAACACTATTACACAACCATCATCTATACCAACGACACTATTACACAACCATCTTACTTACATTTGACTTTATAGTACACTAGCATTAACCCTACTACATACATGTACGGTTAGGCAGATATATAATAAACAACACATGTACTGTTGTATATAATGACGACTTCACAAGAATGGATTATCACAAGTACAAGCTCGATTCTATATTTTCGACAACAGATCTAAACATTATTTGTTCAGCATTGATCTGAAATATATCATGTAAATAGTTCTCTGACATAGCATGTCTATTGAAATGATAATAATATACAAAAATAACTGAAATAGATCAAGAGAAATTGTCTGTATGTAATGGTGTTTTCACACAAAAAGACCAAGTCTGTAGGTTTTTGTCAGATAATACACATATTATGTGTATGATGTATGTACATAGGTTTTATTTATTAGAATATCTGAGATATACCACAGCACCTCATATCTTTCTGTATATAGAAGTGACACAACACTGTTACATCGCATGATTTAAATGTCCGCTGTCGAATAACTTGTAATTAAGAGGATGATAATAAAACATAAAAAAGAACTTGGTCTATGAATAATAAAACATGTTTAGCGGTTGAATCTTGTCAATACAGAACACATTGTTATGCAAGTTTATTGATTAAATTCCCATATTTATATAATTTCACGAGCCAATCTATTAAACTGTCACGAACCACATCATCTGTATGTAGAATCATTTCCCTCCAGTGATTGTAAAGACTTGACTTGTATTGTTGATTGTTTAATGGACTTTGTTGTTTGTGCTTTTGCATTGAATTGCAATATTATGTACATAACATACATATGCGTGTGTTTGTGTGCGTTCCAAGGAATATAGTGACGATATTTTGATTGACTTTAACGTTTGGTGACGATACCTTAAAGACGTTTGCTACAGTTCGCTGCATTTTTCACATAGACATGTAGGCAGAATGAAAACTGACAAAGAACTTTTTCTCAAACTTTGCATCATAGCATCATACAGTAACAGAAATATTTTAAGCGGCTGATCTTTTTTGAGTTATCTGCCCTTGAATTTTTTTTTTTGCTTTTTGGAAAAAAAACCCATGATCCGTTTTCATTCTGCCTGTATGTCTGTGTGAAACATGTAGCGAACTGTAGCAAAATTCTGTAATAGGCTAAATGTATGTTGACGATATCTTGATTGACGTTAACGTAATAAAACTATGCACGATACTTCAATTAATGTATGGTGACGACATTTGACGATATTGGGTAAGACCGTGAGATATCTGTACGGATGCCGCGCGGAGACTATACCTATATCATGTAATTTCGATGCTGTTCCTCAGCAGTCCCCACAAGCTTCCCTTGGAAATCGTACGATGCCCGCACGGCTTCCGTACTGTGACTGAGCTGAGACATAGAGAAACTCAGGTCACTGTCCTGTGAGAACAATGTTATCAGGCGAGGTGATATCGTCCAGGGTGGCGAGCTTTAGCGAGTCACCCTGGACGATATCGCCGAGTCTGATAACATTGTTCTCACCGGACAGTGACCCGAGTTTCTATTTATCATGTAACTCAGTTTTCGGAGCATAATTTAGTGTCATTTCACCTAAAATTTAGCGTTTAATTCGCTAGTGTGATGATAACGGTCACCCGGCAAATCACACTTTAAACAGTCAATATCCGCAGATAAATAGTTCACTACAATTGGGCGAAATAATAAAAAAAAATTAATTTCACATTAAAGAAATCATTTGTTAACAATTACAAATTTGGTGAAAAATATTCAAAACAACAATTGAATACACAAAACATACGCGCATTAATTTAAATAGTCGAGTGGGCGGAGCCAAAAAGTGTTCTCATGCTACTATAGCATCCTATTGACCTGAGAACACATAATGTTCTCAGGTCATGTGTTATCAGGCAGTTACCATGGCAGTTGCATGATAAAAAACGATGACGGTGCAACAGGTTTTCATCCACAGCATCTTTCCGTGTGTCTCTGTCGTGTTTGTTGCTCATTAATGACGCCCAGGGTTGCAACTATTGCATGTTTTATTCTCCTGGACTGTCTAAATTTCGTCCGTCGGTATGCAAATCTTAGTCTCAATGGTAACATTTCTAAAGAAAAAAACGAAGGATAAAACATACTGGAGATTGCCAATATGTACTGTAGTAACTATTTGAAAAATGCTTTGTTCATCACCAGGCCTCCGCACGTCAACGGCACGGCACCCATATTCATGTGAGTTGACGGGTATTACACGGGCAGCGAACGATTGCCTTGCGGATCTGTGTTAGGGCCTTGCGATAGTTCCACGAGTTATTTTGACCATAATATCCAAAGAAAATCGTTCGTTGGCTGCATGATCAGCGTGCGGCCTCCTCTCGATGGCCATGCGGAATCATGCAATACCACCTGAGACAAGCCTACAGACTAACGATTGTTTCAACTTTGTTTAATTTTTTAACAAATCGTAGTTCTACATCTTTGTCAGGTTCTCACTCCGTCTATCACTTCCCAGTAACACGTGCAGCTTCCCGTTGTCACTAGGCCCACTGCGTTTATACTATGTCACAATTACAATTACGTGCTCACTACGTCCACGGCAATTTGAACACTAAATAAACCTTGTTGTCCCTGAACAATAGCCTATTGGTTGAGGTATTCATTTGTTAACATATTTGCTGACTGGAATAAAAGGATGGGGGTATGAATCTAGTATTTATACCTGTTGTTCAGAACCTGACAGGAACGTACTGGGTACCTGTTGAAAACATACCAAAGACGTGACGGAGCAAAATTACAACTTAGTGCAGTCTTCTGTAACGTGGTGATGACGTACTATGGTCATAGCCTACACCTGATTGAGACGTAGTGAGAACTTCACTGACGTCACAAGAGCGTAGTAACAATCCAGTGACAACGCAGTGAAAACCGCTTGCTGTCTTTTCAAGGCATCATCACGCTTGTACTGCATCAATTAAAATACCTTTAGGTATAAGCCACGTCCCTGTTACGTTCTAACTACGCAAGCACATTGTCCTAATTTGACCACGTCCCCGCCATGTTTTTTTTGCATCTCCAAAGTCCCATTAACGTTCTTCACGTCAACGAAGACCATACCACGCTTGATCAGGTTTTGCCACGTCCTGTCAGAACGTGGAGGACGTAGTGCGAACGTGACTCTAGTGTGACGAGGGTATAATATTGAATTGTTTGGAAATAAGACTTGAGTCCTCACAATATACGTCACCATGAACTGTTATTTCTCTTCGTATATATCATCATTTAGAAAGCGCTTTAATTTTTAATTCAAAGGTACAGGTCGGCGACACATTGTAAAATAACGTGGTAAAATTCTTTGAGAGATTGATCTCTTCTGTTCTCACCTTCATCACTTTAATACAATACACAAGTCTGATGGTATTAAAAATCAAGATGGTTACCAAATGAGAATCAATGACTGTACCAAGTTCGGCTGACAGCGTCATGTTAAGTTCTATCATATAGTGGGATCAACGTGTTGAGTGTCAATCTTAATTCACTGTCCTGCTTGCTTACACACATAATACTTAGTGATAGTTTCCGATTTAGAGATGTTCTCGGAATACCAGACAGACTCTTCAACAGGTTACCCCAAATTTGATGACATTTATTTACTGGGACGTCAAAACGACTTCCATCAATTCATAGACAGTTTCTGCTTTGTAAAATATTCGCACGTCGTTCTTGACTGCTAACTGAAATTGTCTATGTTAAGAAAGAAGTTTCATGGTAGTGTGAACACTTGTCGATATATCGTCTTTCCGTTGTCAACTGAGACAGTTCAACTGTGTGCTCATTTCGATTTAGCGCGCAAGTCCCAGGATGAAGTAAACTCTTATTGACTTACAGAGCTCTTAAAACATATCATGCTGTGTTTATTTGACGTGAGATATATGTAAACTATAAATATCATATCTCACTGCGAACGTACTGACATCCCATCATTATTTCTAATACAGCTGTCAAACATTTTGCCAGCAATGCTGGTACCTATCTGGCGATTGTGAAATAGACGCATTTACTTTCTAGCGTACTTGATGATATACTATATTTGTAGAATTTAAAATCTCTAAATCATTAATTTATCTAAATACTCTTTATATTACTCGTGACACAATGAACACAGTTACTCCAGGTATAAATATACTACAAGTTGTTAATCTAATTACAAGGAACCGTGTGTAGGAGAATACATGTAAACTTCGGTTCTGTAAAAACACCATTATCAAATTGATCCCTTCTATTGGATTCATCAGACTTTAACATGTAGACAGTTTCACCTAGAAGACCAGCGCCTACATCTTATTGGTTCGCTATAATTTAGAATACTGCTGTACAGCCTGGAGACCTCAACAAAAGACACTGATTCACCAAGTGGAAATGGTTCAAAGACGTGCAGCACGCTTCATCACCAATAATTATGTATCACAACACCAACAGTGTTACCGACATGTTGGAAGAGCTAAATTGGGAATTGTTAGAGTCACGCCGCCATAAACACCAACTGACCATGCTCTTCCGCATAGTGAATCGTCCAGCTGGCATTAACCCAAACCATATTTGAAACCAAGACGAACAATGCCAAGGCACAGTCATGGCACTAGCTTCCTGCAGCTACAGCTTCTTTCCAAGCAGTATTATATACCACTATGGAATGATCTGCCAGTGTCAATCGCTGAGGCCCACTCTGACATCATTTAAGAGTTGGCTCTCCAACCTAACCTTCATAGGGGACAACCACCCTAGTTACGAACTAGCATCCACATGAGGGACATGAGCTATGTGGGGGGCGGGGGGGGGGGGGTATTATGCCCAGGTACCGTCACGGAAGCTGAAGTGGTCTTGTCCTGATGGATTTAAAAAGTCACTGGTTTTCATTTCTTCTTTTTTTCTTACTTTCATTCTATAGGCCCCGTTTAATCAAACATCTTGCGCCATTTCTTAAGTAAGAAGTGTCTTATCTCCCTTCTCAGATAATGTAAAAGAGATTCAGTTTTATGTTCAGGGGCGTAGCCAGCTTTAAATGAGTGTTATACACTCAAGGAAGAATATACTAGTATGAGGTTAATCCCTGCTGTTGCTTGGTTCTTTGTTTTTTATGCCCCGCTATTTGAAATGGCGGAAGAGCATAAAATGTTTCCCCGTCCATCTGTGCGTCTGTGCGTACAAACAAATTGGGTTTGGGTGGCTCTAGGGTTAGGACTCTTTGTTTAACCGGAGTCACTTAAAAAAATGTCCATAAGTGGATTTATGTGGCTAAAATCGGGTTTATATGGCTAAATTTGAACAAATTTTAACATGTGAAAGCCACTTAAGTATCCTATCGTTAGTACGTCCGTCCGTCTGTCCGTACGCACCCAAGTGTCGTTATGGGGTTAGGGTTAGGGTAAGTACAAGTTGTCGTTATGGGGTTCCAGTACGTACAAACCGACGTTGTGGTGAAAATGTGTGCTTATGGGGTGCAAAAATGTTGCTTGTGGGGTTCAGAAGATCAAAAAAAGATCAAAGGCGGCACCCACAACGTCACTTCAGTGAGTACGTCCGTACATACAAGAGGTAGGTCGTGTGGTTAGGGTTAGTACAAATCGACATTATGGGGTTACAGTTCGTACAAAGCACCGTTGTGGGGTTGAAATTTCTCTTGTGGGGTTAATAAAATACTCTTGTGGGGTTGAAAAATAGCAAAGGAATATAGAAGGAAAAAAAACATAATGTAACTCCGGACACACTTCTAGTTTAAATCAGAACTAAAATGGTGAACTCTCAGTTGTATTTGCAGGTATTAGAGGCAATGTCAAATATTATTCATTTGAATCATGCATTTTATTTCAAACACCGTGATTAACGATTATTAGACATAATATTAGCTTTCGAATTAGATGGCATATTTATATTACTAACGTTGACGCAAGTACGTATACATGCGCGTATCGCTGATGTTATAACTTGTTGACAATCTCATATTTTTAAGACTTATTTCAAGACCGTGAACACTTTTTTCTAATCAAAGAAACCTTTTAGCGCTTCTCTTTAACTGATCGCAGTTGCGTTTAATAGCCATGCGTACAACATATTTTTCATGATCAAAATTGAAAAAAAAAAAGCTAAAAGATATTGCAATGCATTTGGAGTTTTCGTATTTATTAAAATTTATTGTTCGCGGTCTCTACATATTTAGATAAGAACAGTTGATGAAACGGTTTAAGAACTTCTGTCGTGTCTTCGTAGGTTAGAATCTTACGAACGATACAACGAGGCCTATATTTGCAACGTTTCTTGACCAGAACTCACTTCGGTCTTTTACTATTTCTTTTTAGATAGTATTAATTATTCTTCCTCCTTGCGCACCGACAAAGAAATGTCAAGTCTGACAGGTAGACGTCATGATGTAAATGTAGAACAAGACGTATGATCGCTACCTAAAACTCTATGATGTTCATATACAGTTGTTTTTATGATCGCTACCTAAAACTCTATGATGTTCATATACAGTTGTTTTTATGATCGCTACCTAAAACTCTATGATATTCATATACAGTTGTTTTTATGATCGCTACCTAAAACTCTATGATATTCATATACAGTTGTTTTTATGATCGCTACCTAAAACTCTATGATATTCATATACAGTTGTTTTTATGATCGCTACCTAAAACTGTATGATATTCATATACAGTTGTTTTATGATCGCTACCTAAAACTCTATGATGTTCATATACAGTTGTTTTAACGTTCAATCTATTGATTATTTGTGTCGTGTACATGTATATGTATCTCTGTTGTTAAATCTTATTGAGAAGAATGCTTCCCTGACCTGTACCATTAATTAGATCATACCTTCCCCAACAATACCACCAGACCAGAAACACACCAGACACACATCACGTGACGCGCAGTGTTTCTTCAAATTGTTGTTACATAAAATCAACATAAACACGTTTTGTTCGTAACGTTTTACGACACGGACATTTAGCATAACTTAATTGCGTGATCGTACTGTAATTAATTAATTTACTCTAAATTTTGTACGATATTTCACTGCTGTTGAATAGAAAAATATGTTTATTTTCGTTCACAAATTAAAATCAATTAAGGTGGATCGCGGGTTTCCTCCAGAAAAACTGGTCATTTTTTAGACGACAACGCACGATTAAGAAATTTTGCATAAACATCCTTTAATGTATTGGCTAAAGCAGACATAAATTATTCAAATGACATTTCCATGGAAACCAAAGGAAATGGCCACCTAGCGGACCGGTATGTTTTTCGTTGATTTTTGCGTTATTTTCTGTATTGCTCCGATAATTTTATATTTTAAGTTATGCAATTTATTAAACTACAATGCTGAATCATTTACAAATCTGAAAATGTCAATAATATTTCATTTCGCCGCCATTAAATCTTAAAAGATGTCGAGCGAACTCTGTAGGGGTGGCAATTTACAATGCCAAAAAATGAGACATTTTTCTTACAGTCGCGTCAACAGTGAAAAAACAGTCCGATGGATTCTTAAAATAATTTGAAAGACTTTAAAAAAATAAAAACATATGGTCACCGACTTCATTTTCGCTACATTGAAACTTATTTAAACACGGAAAAAAGCTAAAAACGTTGCCATAAAATACAAGATCGACGTGACGTTAAGGTGGAACCAAACGATTGAAATTACGTCGTTTTCGACGTCAAAACGGTTATTTTTACGGTATTTATAGTGCCTCTCTGGAAATACTTATCGCTGAATCAGTTTTTGGAAATAATTAATGAAATAAATTTTAATAGCGGAGAATAAAATTACCTACACGTGGGTATAAATTTGATGTTCATGACTTAATTATAAGTGCAAATAAAACGATTTTAAATGTAAAGTTTAGTGTTTTTGTCTTCTCACTTTTAAACCTAAATTATTGTTATTAAAATTCTGCCCGAGGGATTTTTTTTATTTTTGTTTAGAATAAAGTTTGATGTGTCATCTACTGTTCTCGTAAATTTTAAGAAAATCTATCGAGCCGTTTTTATCTTATTAAAGCTTTAAATGATAGCATTACCTTATAAAGCGCTCATTCGCTTTCAAGAACGTCGTTTCAAACACACGGTTGATTTTGGTATCTAATGCATACTTACATCTATTTTATTTACTGTACACAATGATCTAAAAAGATTTTCTGGAATTAATGATACATTGTCTGTCAGTAACCCTAACATTGCCATTCTTTTTAGATAACAATAAACACATTACATTATCATTTAGCGTGCTTAATTCTGTGTACATATGCGTTAAATAAATAATATGACAAAATTGCAGAAATTGGCTGCTCTAGTGAACTAAAATGGAAGATAATTGTGATTATTAATTCCATTTTTTGGGGGGTATAAAAACAAGGTTCCATGATTAACATAATAAGTAATTATTATATTATGATTCAGAAGTTTATTTAGATGTGTTGTTTTAATGATATGCATTCTATGTATGTTTATTTTTGGGGTAAATATTAATTATGACTCATAACAATAGATTTACGACCCCGTTGCGATTTATGATATAGATACTTAATATAAGCGAAGATGGTTACTATAGCATGTGACAAATACATACATGATTACAACAGACGAGTCCGTTGTTTCAGAATTGATGTCATTAGAACGCTCACGTGTAAGCCCGATTCTCACTGTCGCAGTGCTGGTCCCGGTGTAGCGTTTTCAAGCTCCGCCTTTTTCATAGCACATGTATTAAACTCAGACCCCTTTTGATAAAACTAGAGGTTCACAGAACATCCCAAACACACACATAAGAGGAAATTAAGCACTTAACATTAATATTCATATTTTAACACATGACTGTATTATGCAATAATATCAAAAATATAGATGAATAATAAAAAGTATCGCTACAATCCAAAATAATCCTGAAAACTTCCTTTAGTTTGCAAAAGCAAAATCCAAATCGTCTGTGATAGGGATCGAATTCACGTTATTGTTGCTAAATAACTGCATTTATGCATTTGTAATCTCCCTATTCGTGGCAAGCTCTCTCTCTCTCTCTCTCTTATTATGAATTTTCAAATTATTACCCGGGGTAATCTGAAAACGTTTTCAAAGCAACCCCGGGGGTGATCTGAAAACGTTTTCAAAGCGCCCCCGGGTAACCTGAAAACGTTTTTAGATTACCGGGTTGGGTATTTGAAAATGGAGGGGGTAATCTGAAAACGTTTTAAAGTTACCGTGAGGTAGCTTGAAACGGGGGGAGCTTGAAAATGTCACACCGGGGCCTCCCTGTGGCATATAACCGGTATATCGACTTTAAATGTCAATCGCGCATGTAGTCCAATAATCCGGAACACTAATACTGTGGAATCATCAATTTTCGTGGTTTTTATTAAAATGACTTTTTCGTGGGGACATAAATTCGTGGATTTTAATTTTGAAAAGAATTACCTTATCTCTACATTTGTATTCGTGGGGATTTGATTTCATGGATGGGCTGACCCACAAAATCCAAGAAATTAAATCCCCAACGAAAATTTATGATTCCACAGTACCTTGTGTATATCATGCTACAGCCAGGTACAAGAACGGATCTACCTCGGTTATGTCCAGTAGCTTTAAGGATTAAGCAGGTTCTTAATATTTTCCCGGTAAGCCATGGTTGTATTATACATTAAACATTTTAACGAATACGGGACTGATTGCCCGATAGCGCCAGAACAACAAGGTCCATCCAGGACTGCCATGGATGACTTCAATGTCACCCAGGGTTTCGCCAAGTCACTCCTCCGGGACCAACCGAGAGTCAACCCGGAACAGAGAGAATAGCGAGTGTCAAACGACGTTTTTGAAGGCGAATGAGCGTTTTGTAGGGTAACGCTATATAGTGAAGATTGGATAAAATAAAAACGGCTCGATAGATTTTCTTAAAATTTATGAGAACAGTAGATGACACTTAAAACTTTATTATAGACAGAAATAAAAAAAATCCTTCGGGCAGATTTTTAATAAAAATAATTTAAGTTTGAAAGTGAGAAGAAAACAACATTAAATTTTACATTTAAAATCGTTTTACTTCCACTTATAATTAAATCATGAACATCAAATTTATACCTACGCGCAGGTAATTTTATTCTCCGCTATTAAACTTTTATTTCATTAAATATTCAAATAAATTGACAGAGCGATAGGTGTTTTCAGAGACGTACTATAAATACCGCAAAAATGACCGTTTTGACGTCGAAAACGACGTTATTTCAATCGTTTGGTTCCACCTTAAGCCAAAATATGTCAGTAACAACTAAAAAGTCGCAACGTCACGTCGATCTTGTATAAAAACGTTGACGTTTTTAGTCTTTTTCCAAGTTTAAATAAGTTTCATTGGCGCGAAAACGAAGTCGGTGACCATATTTTTTTTATTGTTTTAACGTTTTCTAAATTGTACAAAGAATCTGTTTTGCATTTTTAAAAAAAAATCATCGGGCCATTTTTTCACTACTGACGCGGTTGAGAGAAAAATGTCTCATTTTTTGGCATTGTAAATTGCCACCCCTACAGAGTTCGCTCGACGTCTTTTAATATTTAATGGCAGCAAAATGTAACATTACTGACTTCTTCGGATTTGTAAATGATCCAGCATTGCAGTTATATAAATTGCATAACTTAATACACAATAGTATCGGAGCAGTACAGGAAATAACGCGAAAATCAACGTAAAACATATCGCTCCGCTAGGTGGCGCTTTTGAGCGGTTTCCATGGAAATATCATTTGAATATATCATTTCTGCGTTAGCCAATACCTTAAAAGTTGTTCATGCAAAATGTCTTTATTGTAAGTTGACGTCTAAAGATATGACCATTTTTCTGGAGGAAACCCGCGATCCACCTTAAACTCTACAATAAAGACATATTACTTGATAAAATGTGTTATAATACAAAAGCGCTATGAACGTTATTTTTGCCCAAAGTTTTTTTTCATCTGTCTTTATCACCACAAAGACAATAATATAACAAGCAAATTCATCGAATTGATATCTACCCGCAAAGTATTTGTGTAGTCAGATAAAGCAGATAAAGCACGATGGAAGCTTAAATCAATGGTACTTTCTAGCATGGATTCCTGTGCAAGTTACAAATCCACTGCAAGCCACATTACAGCAAAATACCTTTCAAATTATTTAAATAACAGCAAAAGTGACCATTTTCTAATTCAAGGAAGGGAGACGATTCTGTCAAAATGCATGATAGAGCTCTAGTTCATGATAAGCACATTTCCACTCTACTAATAATCCAAGTTTCATGCGGTTCCTTTAGTACTTTTAAATTAATTATAAGTATCAGTAAAAGTGACAATTTTTCTAGTTCATAAGGGGTATAATTATATCCAAATACATGATAGCCTTGTGGTTCTAAATTAGAACTCTTCCTCTCATCACACTCTACCAATATAATATCATGTTTCATGTTTCATGTATCATGTATCATGTTTCATGCGGTTGCTTTTGATACTTTTAAATTTATAAGTAACAATAAAGTGACAAATTTCTAAGTCCAAAATGGGGCATAAATCAGTCAAAATGAAGTTATAGGTATGATTCTTGCTCAGTGTACAAAAGTTGAAAAGGGGAATAATTCAGTCAAAATGCATGATAGAGTTATGTTTCTTGATAAGTACACTTTAACTCACCACCCTCTACCTTCAAATAGAAACTTTCAGAAGTTTTAAAGTTATTAGAAATATATAGACGGACGGTGGTATTTCCATTGTTTAGGAACAAAAGAATGACCACAAACAAAAGATTTAAGAGGTCACTGGCAGAATTCAATAGATTTCTTTTGTGCCCCCCCCCCCGACCACCTAAGGTACCTCACGTGTGTACGGACGGACAACGTCAAAAGAATATCCCTCCGCCTTTGGTGGGGCATAATAATACATGCATATGTTATACATTGATATATGAATGCTTCATACTGGTAAGGTATGTGATACTTATAATAAACGACATTGACCTATTCTAATAATGTCTCAGCTGTGACATAAAGAAACATTCTGGTTTCTCTGTCTTGTGCTATATTTATCACTTTTGACATATAAAAACTTTATGATAGATGTATAAGGTTTAATGTCGAAATATGGTTACAAATCATGTGGTTTAAAAAAACCTGAAATATCCAAGATATCTACATGTATCTTCTGTTAATACCAAACTCCTCACAGAGACGTAGATATTATATACTAGTAAAGGTAAAGTGAATATATAGGTATAGTACAGACCAATGCTATGAGTCGGACTCAGTCTATGACAATGGACAAATACTGGATGAATAGACAAATACTAAATGAAAAGACAAATACTGCATGAATAGACACATACTGGATGAATAGACAAATACTGAATAAATAGACAAATACTGGATAAATAGACAAATGCTGGATGAATAGATGAATATTGGATGAATAGACAAATACTAGATGAATAGACAAATACTGGATGAATAGACAAATACTAGATGAATAGACAAATACTGGATGAATAGACAAATACTAGATGAATAGACAAATACTGGATGAATAGACAAATACTAGATGAATAGACAAATACTGGATGAATAGACAAATACTAGATGAATAGACAAATACTGGATGAATAGACAAATACTGGATGAATAGACAAATACTGGATGAATAGACACATACTGGATGAATAGACAAATACTAGATGAATAGACGAATACTGCATGAATAGACACATACTAGATGAATAGACAAATACTAGATGAATAGACAAATACTAGATGAATAGACAAATACTGGATGAATAGACAAATACTGGATGAATGGACAAATACTGGATGAATAGACAAACACTGGATGAATAGACAAATACTAGATGAATAGACAAATACTAGATGAATAGACAAATACTGGATGAATAGACAAATACTAGATAAATAGACAAATACTGGATGAATAGTCAAATACTAGATGAATAGACGAATACTGGATTAACAGATACATACTGGATAAATGGACGAATATTGGATTAATAGACCAATATTGGATTAATCGAAAAATGCTAGGACAACGGACGAATACTGGATTAATAGACAAATACTGGATGAATAGACGAATACTGGATTAATAGACGAATACTTGATTAATAGACGAATACTGGATTAGTAGAAGAATGTTAGGAGAACAGACGAATACTGGATTAATAGACGAATACTGGATTAATAGACGAATACTGGATTAGCAGAAGAATGTTAGGAGAACAGACGAATACTGGATTAATAGACGAATACTGGATTAATAGACGAATACTGGATTAGCAGAAGAATGTTAGGAGAACAGACGAATACTGGATTAATAGACGAATACTGGATTAATAGACGAATACTGGATTAGTAGAAGAATGTTAGGAGAACAGACGAATACTGGATTAATAGACGAATACTGGATTAATAGACGAATACTGGATTAGCAGAAGAATGTTAGGAGAACAGACGAATACTGGATTAATAGACGAATACTGGATTAATAGACGAATACTGGATTAGCAGAAGAATGTTAGGAGAACAGACGAATACTGGATTAATAGACGAATACTGGATTAATAGACGAATACTGGATTAATAGACGAATGCTAGGACAATAAACGAATACTGGATTAATAGACGAAAACTGGATTAGTAGAAGAATGTTAGGAGAACAGACGAATACTGGATTAATAGACGAATACTGGATTAGCAGAAGAATGTTAGGACTACAGACGAATACTGGATTCATAGACGAATACTGGATTTATAGAAGAATGTTAGGACAATAGACGAATACTGGATTAATAGACGAATACTGGATTTATAGAAGAATGTTAGGACAATAGACGAATACTGGATTAATAGACGAATACTGGATTAGCAGAAGAATGTTAGGACAACAGACGAATACTGGATTCATAGACGAATACTGGATTTATAGAAGAATGTTAGGACAATAGACGAATACTGGATTCATAGACGAATACTGGATTTATAGAAGAATGTTAGGACAACAGACGAATACTGGATTCATAGACGAATACTGGATTTATAGAAGAATGTTAGGACAATAGACGAATACTGGATTTATAGAAGAATGTTAGGAAAATAGATGAATACTGGATTTATAGAAGAATGTTAGGACAATAGACGAATACTGGATTTATAGAAGAATGTTAGGACAATAGATGAATACTGGATTCATAGACGAATACTGGATTTATAGAAGAATGTTAGGACAATAGATGAATACTGGATTCATAGACGAATACTGGATTTATAGAAGAATGCTAGGACAATAAATGAATACTGGATTCATAGACGAATACTGGATTTATAGAAGAATGTTAGGACAATAGATGAATACTGGATTCATAGACGAATACTGGATTTATAGAAGAATGTTAGGACAATAGATGAATACTGGATTCATAGACGAATACTGGATTTATAGAAGAATGTTAGGACAATAGATGAATACTGGATTCATAGACGAATACTGGATTTATAGAAGAATGCTAGGACAATAGACGAATACTGGATTTATAGACGAATACTGGATTTATAGAAGAATGTTAGGACAATAGACGAATACTGGATTCATAGACGAATACTGGATTTATAGAAGAATGCTAGGACAATAGATGAATACTGGATTCATAGACGAATACTGGGACAATAGACAGATCAAATGTCGGTAGACAGATACTTAATTAATAGACGGATAATGTATCGAATACTGTGAAAAAGTACACTGACCAAAGACATGTCATATAATCTACTTGTAGTCAGTTTTTTATGAGCTGACGGAGAGTTAAAAGATATTTTTCTGAAATATTTTGTATCATTTCTAATTCATAGAGTACACAAGTTTCTCTCACTGAACGTAAGCATGGTAGAAAACACGTTTATTAGATTTCTTTTGTTGATTTAATTTTTCGTCTGTAATAAAGTCGCTGCCAACAAAGATACGCATTGCTGTAAACATTATGATTGTCGTAAAGTCACCAGAATGTATGAAAGTAAGTTTTGGTTATAACAAGTATTTATTGAATTATCTTAAGTCGTTAACATTCATCAGTTATATATATATATGGTAGAAAACACACCCAACACATATATTCATCATACATATATATATATATATGATGAATATATATGTTGGGAGGCTTATAAAAGTTTCTATCTTGAGTTAAGCGAATTCCGTGGACTACCATCGATATTAAAAATCTTACATAACCTAATTAGACGTCATTTTAAAAAATCAGTTTACTCCAGTCAGTCTGTTAGCTTTCTCTGCTGCTAGTTATGCAGACTGTCAATAATCAAATAAATGTAAAAAATATAAAAACTTTTTTATTGCTGCCAATGTACGTCAGTATAATTATCTTAAGGATATTATGCAAATATCTACATTCTAAAGCGTTCATTTATGTCTCTGTATACTTTAGGTACCAACATTAAATAGCTGTACATGTACAAATCTTATTTTATGTAGTATGTAATCAATATAAAACATCAACTTGGCGATTGCTTATATATGCATATACTTCCATGTATCTATTCTAAGTAATGTAGTCTTAGTCGTCCTCCCGCCCACTTAGTTCAACAGGTACATGAAGTCCACACGTATTGTTTCCCTGTCTATATGCGCACACATACATGTATATCATCGTCTACTGATGATTCGCGGACAAAAGAAATAATTGAACTGTTTCCTCATAAAATCTCATTTTTTAACCAATTTTATTAATTACCTGGCAAAACAAATCTATTTTCTTCAAATATTGACAAAGTTTAGTTTAAATCACTTCATCGAAATACTAAATTAGGCCCCTTTGTTATTATACTGTAGGGAGGCTGCCATTTTGTTTCTACTGTCATAGATTGGCGGATGCCATTTTATCCCATGATGCAAAGCGCTAGCAGTCCAATTAGGTCACACTAATGTTAATTGTTAGGTTTCTGTTCAAGAAATGTCTAAATATGAAAATGTCTTGCATTATTTGACAATACTTGACTATGACAGAATCTTCAAGTTGATGAACTAAGGTGCTGAATCCATTACAAAAGTTTCAAGGTCAGCTTTATCCAGAATTCTATCCCTAATAGTAATATGTTCTAACATCTAGTATGATGGAGATGTTCTACCATCCTGTTTGATGAGACGTTCTACTATCCTGTATGGTGGAGATGTTCTACCATCCTGTTTGATGAGACGTTCTACTATCCTGTATGATGGAGATGTTCTACCATCACGTATGATGGAGATGTTCTACCATCCTGTTTGATGAGACGTTCTACTATCCTGTATGATGGAGATGTTCTACCATCACGTATGCTGGAGATGTTCTACCATCACGTATGATGGAGATGTTCTACCATCTTGTATGATTGAGATGTTCTACCATCCTGTATGATGAGATGTTCTACCATCACGTATGATGGAGATGTTCTACCATCTTGTATGATGGAGATGTTCTACCATCCTGTATAATGGAGATGTTCTACCATCACGTATGATTGAGATGTTCTTCCATCTTGTATGATGGAGATGTTCTACCATCTTGTATGATGGAGATGTTCTACCATCACGTATGATGGAAATGTTCTACCATCTTGTATGATGGAGATGTTCTACCATCCTGTATGATGAGATGTTCTACCATCACGTATGATTGAGATGTTCTTCCATCTTGTATGATGGAGATGTTCTACCATCTTGTATGATGGAGATGTTCTACCATCACGTATGATGGAAATGTTCTACCATCCTGTATGATGGAGATGTTCTACCATCCTGTATGATGGAGATGTTCTACCATCCTGTATGATGAGATGTTCTACCATCACGTATGATTGAGATGTTCTACCATCCTGTATGATGGAGATGTTCTACCATCCTGTATGATGAGATGTTCTACCATCACGTATGATTGAGATGTTCTACCATCCTGTATGATGAGATGTTCTACCATCACGTATGATTGAGATGTTCTACCATCACGTATGATGGAAATGTTCTACCATCCTGTATGATGAGATGTTCTACCATCCTGTATGATGGAGATGTTCTACCATCTTGTATGATGGAAATGTTCTACCATCCTGTATGATGAGATGTTCTATCATACTGTATGATGGAGATGTTCTACCATCACGTATGATGGAGATGTTCTACCATCCTGTATGATGGAGATGTTCTACCATCCTGTATGATGGAGATGTTCTACCATCCTATATGATGGAGATGTTCTAACATCACGTATGATGGAGATGTTCTACCATCCTGTATGATGGAGATGTTCTACCATCCTGTATGATGGAGATGTTCTACCATCCTGTATGATGGAGATGTTCTACCATCCTGTATGATGGAGATGTTCTACCATCCTGTATGATGGAGATGTTCTACCATCTTGTATGATGGAGATGTTCTACCATCACGTATGATGGAAATGTTCTACCATCCTGTATGATGGAGATGTTCTACCATCCTGTATGATGGAGATGTTCTACCATCACGTATGATGGAGATGTTCTACCATCCTGTATGATGGAGATGTTCTACCATCCTGTATGATGGAGATGTTCTACCATCCTGTATGATGGAGATGTTCTACCATCTTGTATGATGGAAATGTTCTACCATCACGTATGATGAGATGTTCTACCATCTTGTATGATGGAGATGTTCTACCATCCTGTATGATGGAGATGTTCTACCATCCTATATGATGGAGATGTTCTACCATCCTGTATGATGGAGATGTTCTACCATCCTGTATGATGGAGATGTTCTACCATCCTATATGATGGAGATGTTCTACCATCCTGTATGATGGAGATGTTCTACCATCCTGTATGATGGAGATGTTCTACCATCCTGTATGATGGAGATGTTCTACCATCCTGTATGATGGAGATGTTCTACCATCTTGTATGATGGAGATGTTCTACCATCCTGTATGATGGAGATGTTCTACCATCCTATATGATGGAGATGTTCTACCATCACGTATGATGGAGATGTTCTACCATCCTGTATGATGAGATGTTCTACCATCCTGTATGATGGAGATGTTCTACCATCTTGTATGATGGAGATGTTCTACCATCCTGTATGGTGGAGATGTTCTACCATCCTGTATGATGGAGATGTTCTACCATCCTGTATGATGGAGATGTTCTACCATCCTGTATGATGAGATGTTCTACCATCTTGTATGATGGAGATGTTCTACCATCACGTATGATGGAAATGTTCTACCATCCTGTATGATGGAGATGTTCTACCATCCTGTATGATGGAGATGTTCTACCATCCTGTATGATGAGATGTTCTACCATCACGTATGATTGAGATGTTCTACCATCTTGTATGATGGAGATGTTCTACCATCCTGTATGATGAGATGTTCTACCATCACGTATGATTGAGATGTTCTACCATCACGTATGATGGAAATGTTCTACCATCCTGTATGATGAGATGTTCTACCATCCTGTATGATGGAGATGTTCTACCATCACGTATGATGGAAATGTTCTACCATCCTGTATGATGAGATGTTCTATCATCCTGTATGATGGATATGTTCTACCATCACGTATGATGGAGATGTTCTACCATCCTGTATGATGGAGATGTTCTACCATCCTGTATGATGGAGATGTTCTACCATCCTATATGATGGAGATGTTCTAACATCACGTATGATGGAGATGTTCTACCATCCTGTATGATGGAGATGTTCTACCATCCTGTATGATGGAGATGTTCTACCATCCTGTATGATGGAGATGTTCTACCATCATGTATGATGGAGATGTTCTACCATCCTGTATGATGGAGATGTTCTACCATCCTGTATGATGGAGATGTTCTACCATCTTGTATGATGGAGATGTTCTACCATCACGTATGATGGAAATGTTCTACCATCCTGTATGATGGAGATGTTCTACCATCCTGTATGATGGAGATGTTCTACCATCCTGTATGATGGAGATGTTCTACCATCCTATATGATGGAGATGTTCTACCATCACGTATGATGGAGATGTTCTACCATCCTGTATGATGGAGATGTTCTACCATCCTGTATGATGGAGATGTTCTACCATCCTGTATGATGGAGATGTTCTACCATCTTGTATGATGGAAATGTTCTACCATCACGTATGATGAGATGTTCTACCATCTTGTATGATGGAGATGTTCTACCATCCTGTATGATGGAGATGTTCTACCATCCTATATGATGGAGATGTTCTACCATCACGTATGACGGAGGTTTTCTACCATCCTATATGATGGAAATGTTCTACCATCCTGTATGATGGAGATGTTCTACCATCACATATGATGAGATGTTCTACCATCACGTATGATGGAAATGTTCTACCATCCTATATGATGGAGATGTTCTACCATCACGTATGACGGAGATTTTCTACCATCCTATATGATGGAAATGTTCTACCATCCTATATGATGGAGATGTTCTACCATCACGTATGATGAGATGTTCTACCATCACGTATGATGGAGATGTTCTACCATCCTGTATGATGGAGATGTTCTACCATCCTGTATGATGGAGATGTTCTACCATCACGTATGATGGAGATGTTCTACCGTCCTATATGATGGAAATGTTCTACCATCCTATATGATGGAGATGTTCTACCATCACGTATGATGAGATGTTCTACCATCACGTATGATGAGATGTTCTACCATCCTGTATGACGGAGATGTTCTACCATCCTGTATGATGGAGATGTTCTACCATCCTGTATGATGAGATGTTCTACCATCCTGTATGATGGAGATGTTCTACCATCCTGTATGATGAGATGTTCTACCATCCTGTATGATGGAAATGTTCTACCATCCTGTATGATGGAAATGTTCTACCATCACGTATGATGAGATGTTCTACCATCCTATATGATGGAAATGTGTTACCATCCTGTATGATGAGATGTTCTACCATCCTGTATGATGGAAATGTTCTACCATCACGTATGATGAGATGTTCTACCATCCTGTATGATGGAAATGTTCTACCATCCTGTATGATGGAGATGTTCTACCATCCTGTATGATGGAGATGTTCTACCATCCTGTATGATGGAGATGTTCTACCATCCTGTATGATGGAAATGTTCTACCATCCTGTATGATGGAGATGTTCTACCATCCTGTATGATGGCGATGTTCTACCATCCTGTATGATGAGATGTTCTACCATCCTATATGATGGAGATATTCTACCATCTTGTATGATGGTGATGTTCTACCATCACGTATGACGGAGATTTTCTCATCCCGAATGATGCAAATGAAATCATAAAAGAAGAATTAAGAAGTGGTTGACATTCCTAGCAAGGTAACAATAGATGTTTATGATCTAATCTCTTTACTTTACTGTAATTAAATACAGACTTCTGCTTCAAATTATTTTACTTAGAAAGATGACATATATACCTTCTTATGATTAATAGTTGGGGCTCTGATAGTCATTAGACAGATTACATTCATGAATCGATTTTAAATTATCCGCAATGTTAAAAAGACACCTTATTGTACCTATGTAATTGATTTCTTTATATCAAAATTCGTTTTAAGAAATAATTGAGCTGACAGTATTTAACTGAAATTGATTTGTCATTGTCTCTGACAGCACTGTAGAAAGATGATCTCTGCCGTTATGAAATATTTATAATAAGCGTTTGTTGAACCCTGATCTGCTTAAATGAATCAAAATAATCCGGACAGATTGTATTTGTCATCATGACATACCAATTAGGATTTGCTTTACTACTTTACAGATAAATGCACGCTGAGAATAGAAGCAATTACAAACAATCAAATGGTTATATGATTTGATGATCGCGCAAGTCAATGTATTTGTAAAACGCGTCTGACTCGCTTAGACGCTCAATGTTTTACTGATATCCTAGCACTGGATTTAAACTACATTTGGCTCTATGTTTTTGTTGTATTAGAAATTCTGTATCCATGATATGGTCATGTTTTATTCTGTAACCGTGATATGTTATCGTCAATATGTCGTACAACTAATTTAATTAACGTCATGTTGGTCAATTATTTTCTTTGGATATATAATGCTAGCGGAATGACACCCAATGATATCATGTTAATATCTTCTGTACAAATTGGCGTTTACTCACATCGGACCATGTTTAATTATGTACAATAGATATTCCCTCCGGAGTGGTTTCCCTTTGAACGTAGCTGTAACAACACCAGATCGTGAAGTTCGCATTGTACCAGTGTGAATGTTGATTTAGAAATAAGAGATTTAATTTAATAGTATCATGATCTAGTGTTGTTAACTTATACATGTGTTATAATCCATACGATTTATTTCGTATGTTATCCGTTTAGTCTTGCGGCCCATTAGGATACAGTTCCGAACAGAACAAAAAAAATCTATATGTACATAACATAGAATATTAATAAATATAAATGTACATGCACATAAAATATAATAATGATGAATATAAATGTATATGCACATTAAATATGATAATAATAAATATAGATGTATAAGTATGCACATAAAATATAATAATAATAAATATAAATGTATATGCACCCAAAATATAATAATAATACGTATAAATGTATAATTATGCACATAAAATATAATAATAATAAATATAAATGTATATGCACATAAAATATAATATCAATACATATAAATGTATAATTATGCACATAAAATGTAATAATAATAAATACAGATGTACATAAAATATAATAATAATATATACAAATCTATATGCACATAACATAGAATATCAATAAATATAAATGTATATGCACATAAAATAGAATAATAATAAATACAAATGTATACGCACATAAAATTGAATAATTATAAATATAAATGTATATGCACATAAAATAGAATAATGATAAATACAAATCTATATGCACATGAAATAGAATAATAATAAATACAAATGTATATGTACATGAAATAGAAATAATAATAATTATAAACGTATATACATGTACACATAAAATAGAACAATGAAAAATACAATGTACATAAAATGAAATAATACTAAATACAAATGTATATGCACTTAAAATAGAATAATAATGAATATAAATGTATGTATACATAAAATAGAATAATAATAAATACAAATGTACATAAAATAAAATAATAATAAATACAAATGTACATAAAATAGAATAATAATAAATACAAATGTATATACACATAAAATATAATAATAATAAATACAAATGTACATAAAATAAAATAATAATAAATACAAATGTACATAAAATATAATAATAATGAATACAAATGTATTATACACATAAAATAGAATAATAATAAATACAAATGTACATAAAATAAAATAATAATAAATACAAATGTACATAAAATAGAATAATAATAAATACAAATGTATATACATGTACACATAAAATAGAATTATAATAAATACAAATGTATATACATATAAAATAGAATAACAATAAATACAAATGTATGTGCAATGGAAAAGGCAATACTTTTCTTACATCACATTTTCAATAGCAATTGTATAAATATCCAACGAAAATAAATAAATGAAAACAAAACGAGTATTAATATACATGTACTACTTTTGCCTAAGAATTAGTTGTATAGATACATACTGTAGTTAGTTTATACATGTACAATGATCCATTCTCATATGATGTATCTGATGTAAGACCTTTTGATTGGTCTCTGATAACAATAAACATTTATATAACATATAAACTTAGAATAAGATTTCACAAGGAATGGGTATATATGTGTGATTATTTTATTATATTTTATTTAATTTGGAATTTTTCAATGGTATAGTTTTCATTAAATTTTGTTATCACCGTTTCTGATTGAATAAATCAATATGAAACAATTAACTTTTATTTAAATATTAACTTCTTTGTAATAAAATATGTCTGTTCAAAATGAAATAGTATAATTCAAAAGTCCCCTTGGAACAACAACAATTATAAAAAGTCATTTTTACAATATATATTATGCTTTATTATATAAAGCAACTATTAAAATATAATCTTTGTTTATGTATAATTTTGTCCATCACTCCACATATAGTAATTAATATCGGAGTTTTCATCAGTTATACACCTTAGTTTATTAAGCATGTTTATCAATATGTCCTTACTGATCTGTCATTACTATGCACTTTATTTGTAAAACCTTTTTATTTGCACGAATGTAATTATCACGTGTATATATTTTGATGTATGTAATACTGTTACATTCACATGGACCTTTTTGCCTAATAAATAAATAAATAAATCAAAGTCTTCGAATTATAGCACGTAGCTTATTTTATACATTGTATGTTTTGATATATAGATAATAAATATTATAAAACTTATGAAAAGCTTTCATGATCTTTCAGTGGCATTGGTATCATTTAATTTGTTAAACGAATAGAAAAGTCAAAGCAGGGAATATTTCTGTACATTATAATGATGGCGTATATGCACAAGTTAATTAGTTTGATTGCTCGAATCATTGAGTTTCTTAACATTATATGTTATCAAACTATATATCATATGAAATACAAGTCCGCTTTCGTGCAATGTGTAATTAAATGTTTAATTAAAACTGAAGTGCACAATTAAGTGCCACGTGCATTGTGGACGTCAGACGGGTTTTAGTTTCCTAACCAAGACAGGCAAATGTTAAATCGTCTGTTGTATTGACATACAGTCTCACCTCTGACCCCTCGAGTCGACAGCCCCTAACTAATCGACCCTAATATGTTCAAATTATAGGTTTAGACACATTTGTGGGAATACACCAAGCGGTCATGGAACGCCCATGTGTGAACAATAAAGCCAGCAATGTAATCGACCAACATCCATTAACGTAGAAATTCAAACGCATTTGAGGATTTTACAAAGAGTGGGTGTGTCCCAGTAATGATAGGGAATAACGTATTAGCCATGTTCATGCTGTGGTTATGGGCTACAAATTGATATGTTTGACTTTAAATTTCCCCATAAATGGTACGAGAAATTGAATCAAAATTGCATCCGCGCAGAAATGAATTAAAGTAAGGACAGTGATTGTTTTCTGCCTCAATCGATGATTTAACACGACACGTGATTCATTATTTGTTTGGATGAATAAATGGCCACTATCTAACTCAACTGTAACTTTCAATTATATCTTTGTAGTCACACTTACAGCATATGTTGTTTTATCATTTGAATCAATATAAAAAAAATTGTACCTCTTTCTCTTGGTTATCTTATAAATAGACAAAACGTGTACGTGACGACAAACTTCACTTATTGAAGGCTCAATGTTGGAAAGTCGACATTGGCATTTAAAGTTCAAGGACAAGAATATAAGAAAAAAGTTAAAAATAGTTTGAATCAGTTTATTTTTCATGTAAGTATGTACATACTTATAATAAACATATTAACAGGAGTAATACAGTGTCACATATAAATGTATATATTAATAAGTATCAACTTTGTTCTTTCTAACTACATTCTACCACAAATACATTCTAACATACGTAGATTTTATCGTACATACATACATTTTATCGTATATACATGTACATACATTTTATCGTACATACATACATTTTGTATATTATACACACATAACATACATTATATCGTACAAACATACGGTAACACAATCATTGTATCATATATACCGTCATACATACACTGTATCATATAGACATTGTATCATACATACATTGTATCATACATACTGTCATACATACATTGTATCATACATACTGTCATACATACATTGTATCATACATACTGTCATACATACATTGTATCATACATACTGTCATACATACACTGTATCATACATACTGTCATACATACATTGTATCATACATACTGTCATACATACACTGTATCATAAAGACATTGTATCATACATACATTGTATCATATAGACATTGTATCATACATACATTGTATCATACATACTGTCATACATACATTGTATCATACATACTGTCATACATACTTTGTATCATACATACTGTCATACATACATTGTATCATATAGACATTGTATCATACATACTGTCATACATACATTGTATCATACATACATTGTACCATACATACTGTCATACATACATTGTATCATACATACTGTCATACATACATTGTATCATATAGACATTGTATCATACATACTGTCATACAAACATTGTATCATATATACATTGTATCATACATACTGTCATACATACATTGTATCATACATACTGTCATACATACATTGTATCATACATACTGTCATACATACATTGTATCATATAGACATTGTATCATACATACATTGTATCATACTTACATTGTATCATATAGACATTGTATCATACATACTGTCATACATACATTGTATCATATAGACATTGTATCATACATACTGTCATACATACATTGTATCATACATACTGTCATACAGACATTGTATCATACAGACATTGTATCATACATACATTGTATCATACGTACATTGTATCATATATACAGAGTATCATACATACATTGTATCATACATACATTGTATCATGCATACATTGTATCATATATACATTGTATCATACATACATTATATCATACATTATGTCATACATACATTGTATCATATATACATAGTATCATACATACATTGTATCATACATACATTATATCATACATTATGTCATACATACATTGTATCATATATACGTAGTATCATACATACATTGTATCATACATACATTGTGTCATATATACATTGTATCATACATACATTATATCATACATTATGTCATACATACATTGTATCATACATACATTATATCATACATACTGTCATACATACATTGTATCATACATACATTTTATCATGCATATATTCTATCGTAGCATGTGTCCTTTTGTATTTATTATTTCGATTTGCTCGACAGAATTGTAAAATAGGAAACAAAAATAACATATTAATGATAAAAATGTTTTCTTCCATTAATGAAGTTATGTGATAAAAATATTAATTACTGATTTGAATACTTAAATGTCATGCGAAATATAGTCGTGTCAGGAAATATGTTGTACTTCATTATGTTTCGTTAGCGTATCAGCATTGTTTGGAAGTACACACTGCAGATAAATCTTGTTGTGAAAATATAAAACAACGATAAGAAATTATTCATATTCATCACAAAGCAATATAAACTTTATATACTCAATCTGATCTCGCACACGCTGTACGTAGCGTCGTATACGCTGCACATAGCGTAGTACACGCACTACGTGGCATAATGCACGCTGTACGTAGTGTAGTACACACTCTACGTAGCATATAGCGTAGTACACGCACTACGTAGCATAATGCACGATGTACGTAGTGTAGTACACACTCTACGTAGCATATAGCGTAGTACACGCACTACGTAGCATAATGCACGCTGTACGTAGTGTAGTACACACTCTACGTAGCATATAGCGTAGTACACGCAATACGTAGCATAATGTACGCTCTACGTAGCGTAGTACAAGCTGTTTGTAGCGAAGGACACGCTGTTGTTCGTAGCGTTATACACGCTGTTTGTAGCGTAATACACGATGTATGTAGCGTAATATACACTGAACGTAGCATATAACACGCTGTTCGTAGAGTAGTGCACACTATACGTAGCGGAATACACGCTGTACATAGCGTAGTACACGCTGTTGTTCGAAGCGTAGTATAAATGTACTGTTCGCAGCGTATTATACATACACTGTTCATAGCGCAGTGTAAATGCACTGTTCGTAGCGTTGTACGCGAACTATACTTTCTTGAATTATTGTTAAGAAATAAATGAAAAAAATACACAAACATCACGACACAAACAATTTATAATACAGGATTGAAAATATAAACAAAGAACTTTTAAACGTTTATGAAACATGTATACTTCCCTATTCTTATACATAACTTTCAGTCAATCAACAACCAAGTTTTAAATACGAGCAGTTTATTAGTGATTTAATATACAAATATATCATCAATAAGTTTAAAACACATTTTTATAATCATCCTAAGTAAAATAGTTTGAATGAGTTGAGATATAAAAATGTGTAAGTGATAGATTCTCACAGACTAGGCCTCTACTGACCATATTGTTGTATTACCCGCACATAATGAACAAAAACCAGATTATAAAAGACTGTCTAGCATAACTGATGCTACGGTATACTGACCATCATTAAAAGTTCGCCTATATACACATCATAGAACACAATATATACACATGTGTATGAATACAACCACTATATCCCACATGAAAATTAGCACATGTTATGTGATAAACTGTTTGAACACTTGACATACCGAGTAAATTATATTTTGACATTTTTTTTATAAACTATGTGATATGTATGAGTGTTCTACGTATCTGCTTTTTCTAATTCGTCTTTGTCATCAACAATAATTTCTCCAGGAGAATCACATCTGTCAACTTCCGCAACGGTGTCATTGTAACTTTTTACTGACATAATTTGACCGGGTTCAGGTGATTTACTTTCACTTCGGCAACGTTTCGGAGAAGGCACAGGATGCCTTGACGAGGAACACGGTGAATCAGAGTCAGAATCCATGCTTAGTTCTTGATCGGAAGATCCAGATTTCACTGAAAGTTGTTTCGTTGCTACAACGTCGTTTTTAAGCTCCTCTAAATCTCGTTTTAATTTTGCCCGCCTATTTTGAAACCACGTGATTACTTGTGCGTTCGTCAGACCAAGATTTTGGGCAATTTCATCTCTGTCAGCGGGCGTTAAATATTTTTGATATAGAAATCGTTTCTCAAGCTCATATATTTGTTGATTTGTGAACGCTGTTCTTGACTTTCGGCGTTTCTTTGGTGTAGAATGTTTTCCAAACAACGCAGCCTGTTCCCGTCTTTTAGCATCTGAAAAATGTAAAATATTTTATTGTTTACTATTGAATTTGCAAGATATAAACATTTTCATTTACAATCGAATAATGGTTAAAATATTTGACTAGATGTAGCTTTAATTCACCAAATATTTGTGTTTTGTGTTTTTTACAAATAGGAAGATGATCAGTTTTCTAATACAAAATAATACTACATGTATTTATACTACATGTATATACATTGCTCATATATTGATATTATTATTGATCAAACCGTCATTTAGTGAGTTCTCTTGTTATATTGACCTTGGGATGACCATAAAGTATAAACATGTATAACATTTATAAATAATTCACTGCATGAGTGACACATTTAGATTACATATCATCATCGATAATTAATAAGACTAATTAGATGAGGAATTAATTACAACAGTAAATTACGAGATCAAAATATCTTACAATCAACAGGACATAAAATGGCATGTAAATACCAATTTATGCATGCCTTATGTAAATCATATGCAAATACAAATATAATATATTAATCAACGCCTTCAGATAAACGCCTACATGTAAACATTCAAGTACTTATAACAACAATCTGTATCTGGGGTAATTCTATTTTAACTTATCATTCTATAGTCTTATCACAGATTTTAAGTCCAACTATGCATATCAAAATACATGCGCGCATTATCAAGAAAATAAGGCTATTGTGGTTATTTCCCCTTGAATATTGTAGAACTCAGAAGGTTAGATTATTTTCACAAAGACGTATTTAAAATACAGGAATATTTTGTTTTTAAACATCAGTAATGAGAGGCAATTATCAAAACCAATTTATTTTATACGCATATTTCAGCGTAGTTTATGTTTTCATCTATAATGAATGTGCTAAATACAGACATTAAAGAGTAATAAAATGATACCCAGAAGGTTTCAATCACACATCATACTTGTTAGTAATCATAGTCTTGAAAAAAATAATTGTTTTACACTTTTTAGATGACATTTCTCCCCGAGGCTACATGTATGAAATTAACTATAAACGAGACCACCATAAAATATAAACATTTATTCTTATCTTAAAATATAAACATTAATTATTATCTTAAAATAAAAACATTAATTATTATCTTAAACTCCCGAAGAAGGTTAGTATACGTTAACTATTATACTTTCTTTCTCGCTAATAAAATTTTGCTTTGTAAATATGTATTTGTCTCTTTACAATGGGCTATAAAAGTCTACAGAATTTATATGTAATGCCTATACTAGTTACAGTCATAGGAAATGAATTACCAAGTGAACATTTTTTAACATCTGAGAACTGAGCAGTTACAAACCCTTGGTCAGTTTTTATTTTAGGTACTTTTTAATTGATATTAGATCGTTGACATTTGAACTTCAACATTCAGCATGCCAGAAAGTTTTTCTTTGAGTAGAAAAGCTGACTGATTAGTTTCAGTGATTATATAACCATACTAAACAATTTGCACATCTGAACGTTGTTCCTGTATAACCTTAAACGTTTAACACAGAAGCAACTTGAGCTCCTGAAATTGCTGATTTAGCTCCAAGATATGCAGAAAAGACAAAGTTTGTACAGTGAAAGGTAATTAGTGAAAGGTTAGAAATCTGTCACTGAGAGTTCGGGAATGTTGTAAATGACCATGTCTTCTCGTGTCTTAATTATACATCTACAACCATTAACAAATGATCGATCACATTTCTCACGTACTGTGATGTTACTTGAGCAACGACCCACACGAGTGATTATGTCTGTATGAGATAGTCACAACACCATCGTGTACAACATGTTCACTGCTAATACCAATCATCAATCACAATTCATATTCATTTAGATGAAATCAACACACAGGTATTTATATATATTTATTAGTATTCACAATTATGCAATCTGTGTATTATAAATGTTTATATGCGTTAATTACATCGTCAACTAACACATACAAACTTAATTCCACACACTTTTTGTGAGACCCCTTATTTGTGATATACATGTATTTTGCAACATGAACTAACAATGCTCATAACAAGTTTGTTTATTTACGTATCTATGTATTGTCTGTACACAATACAAGTCAAATTAATATTCTCTTCTAATGATTTACATGTATTTGTTTAACGACTATATCATTTCCAGGAAAATGTAAGACGTGTTTTCAATGGTGAAAGAGAAAATATATATTTTGTTATTTATCACTACTTATATTTCATCATTACTTACTAGTATATTTTATAATTATTTATATTTTATCATTACTTGTATTTTATAATTATTTATATTTCATCATTATTTGTATTTTATAATATCTTTAATATTTTATCATTATCGTACATTACAACAAGTGTCTTAAATGTTCCTTATTATAATGACATGATGTATACAAGTATACTAATGTTTTCTTCTTCCTGAAGTTTGTTTAGAAGTCGACTATCCCCTTCTTAATGAAGATATTAGGTACTAAGACATTGTAAAATTAGATCTATCTATCATATAGACGCTAGAAGCATTCCACTTGTCACATGTTCATTCTGGAAATACTAGCATAACACGGTCTTCAATCAAGATATACACTGTGTTTTACATGTGCTGCTAACAAGACCCAGACCCGTTTAACCTGATTACGGATCAGTACGTCTTTATTCATTCAAACGATTGTTCAGAATTATCAGAATAGATTCATGTTTTAATGTCAATTAAACCTGATGACATATTGAGGATTAATCATTAACGAAATGTCTCCTAGATACAACTTGAAATGCCACAGGACTTGTATTGTCGTTTGTAATAAAACTTTTAATATCGATTATTATATGTTTAAACGACAAACGTAAGTACATATTCAAGCAAAATTGCAAACTAAATGAAAGGTCATGACAAGTGGTAGATTTTTTTGCAACGAATTAATAGATCGATCAATTAGTCAATTAGATATCATAATATGTATCTTATCTGTTTATCAACATGCTGGTTTGTAATGACATAATTAGTGCTGGTAAAAAACTGACCAAGAAGTACAATAATCTCTTTAATTTTAAAGAAGAGAACGCAAGTTTTCTACTGTTAGAGCAATCCGGAGAACACGTGTTTCAGTGGAACATGGAGCATGGCGTCTCCACAGCCAGTCTTAATTAATAACGACCCGTACATTGACAACACCGATATAATTAGACGCCACAAAATGTCCCCGAATTAAATAAAGTGTGAATCTTTCTTGCGTCTAACAAGATTCACACGTATAACACCCACTTGTCACTTTAAGACATCGAAACCCGTGATTCATCTTAAGTTGGCTTTGTAAAGAAATACAAATTCGCCCTCCCAAAGATTTCGCCTAGTAATTACATGAAGGACCATCTGCCGCGGGGTGGCGCTAGTGCGGTCCCTCAGGGTAATGTATCAGTTACCCCCCTTTGGTTCTTGTTGTCAATACAAGCATGTAACCCATAACACATCTTGCTAGATTGCAAATCTCGTGGCTTGGTGTCGAATCTAAATGGCATGTTTAGTACCGTATTAAATAATTTGCGATTAGCTTAATAAATTACAAATGGTTACATTGATCGATGAGACCCTGAACGTGCAGGGGACATTTCAAAGGGTCCACTTAGACTGGTAACGGATAAACCAATTACTGTGATAAATGAATTGACCATAACGAGAAACTAAGCCTGGTTTACAAACTTTAATAAAAACTTATTTCTGTCTACTCTTGGTCTCAATGTATAGGTTTGAAACATGTTTACATGCTTTGTTTAAATAGATTTTTGTCTGGTGATGGCGTTCTTTATAATTATAACCCATAATTAAACAGTCTAAAACTTCTTTATTAACAAAAAAGTACAGTTTGTTTTAACCATTTTACGTTTGAATTACATTTTGAAATAAATATATAAAATTAGATTGTGTCTTCAAACGCTTTTTATAAATGACTCTTGTTTACGCATCTCTACTTTGTTTGACGAAAAGAATCAATTTCTACCATGGAGTGATAATAACACAAAATACAGAGCAATTATTTTTATATTAATGACAATTTATTACCAAAGATGGTAAATGAGCGAAACACGTGTTCACAGCCCATCTCGCTATAAACATATCATTCACATTGGTAATTATTGTCCCTCTATAATTCATTTGATAGTTTTTCGTGAACTGCTGTTTTTCAGACTGAGTTGACAGTTTCCTAGCACCCCAAAGAGCCATAAAGTACTCGCCTTGTAACAAAACTAGCGAAAAGAGGGATCAATTCAAGCCAAAGATGAAGAATTGATGAAACGTCTGCGTGTATCGTGATAAAATATGATCGTTTCGAGTAGAAACTAATAATTTCTCACAAATTCAATAATTTCTGAGAAATAGGAAATGTTCGACCTCAACTTTATCCTGTATTTCTGTCAAGTGACAGAATGATCATTGTTGGGGATTTGAGGAGAAGACCACAGACGCCATGTTTCACAAACGCCCTTTCAGTGACTAATTTTAAGTATATTCATCAAACATTTATATGTTCAACGCTGTATAGATTCTGTTAAACAAATTTAGGTACTCACGGAAATCAGTGTATTACATACTGATTATCTATTGTACTGTATCCAAACAAGCACTTTTATAAATTAATGCAACTACAATTTTATCATTACAAATATGTTTATTTTTAAAGCTTTTTTTCTTTAGATATACAATAATATATACACAATCAGCAAATTATGTTTGATGGAACTCCTATGTTTGAACGGTTAGTTCACGGCCAGTTTTACACAAGATCCATCTAATATATTACATGTATTATCTATTTACCCGCCAAGTTTTTACATCAAACGATTGAGTATAAATGACAGGACTGTGAATACAGATGGTATGCTAGTTCGCTCAATTAATCGTAACAATGTCCAAAAAATCTTTATTTAGTTCTTTGCTACTCTCAAATGATGAAAACTAATATACCTATAGTTTTTTGCCGAGCTGCGTGTGTTATTTACATTTTGAGTCGAATGATATTTATATTCTGAACACGAGCTTGTGAAACTATTTTCGCTAAATGATATATGCATTCAACATCAAAGAAACAAATGGAAAAAAGATTTGAATTTTTGTAAGCTAATATTTTCAGCGGATTACTTCAAAGACGATACGCTAACAGCAAAGTATAAATCAAAACCTAAATTACTGTCTAAGGAGGAATGACTCTATTTTTTCATAAACATCAGTTCACTAAGAGCATACTCTTTAAGTGGGTGTCAGAAACGTATGTACAACATATGACTGACGAACACTTCAATAAAGCTATCATTTATTGAGTATTGAACACTTTATCTCTGGTCTTTTCTTGAAACACAAACATGTTCGTGAACGTTAACACTTTTATAGTACACAGTTCTTTAGAGACCTATATTTGTGTGTTTTAAATAAACTTTCATCAATTAAAAATAGTTTGATTCAGAATGTCAAGTTTTTTTGGCAACAATGAGCACATGAATTAAACAATCCAGTTTTATTTTATTCCAAGAACTAAAGATTTGTTTTATTGAAACTTATAAAGAAACTCTACTTAAATAAAACATCAATTACACCATATAATCCATTTATATAAGAAATCTGACTCAATTCCTAAATTTATTCTTAAGTGGTTTTATTTCAATGTAACGAATTATGATGATCATAAAGGCTTAATTAACATGTTTGTCAATTAAGTGAATGTTCAGAGAAAGAGAAACATAGAAGATTGATTAAATTGAAATTGTTAGACTAATGCGTCTATTATCATAAAATACGAATTATGCACCCTATTTTATAGCACTTTCGCACATTTTGCTTATAGTGCCATTAAAGACGTATAACATATGCTAGGCCGTACAAACACATTACTTGTTTCCAGAACATCTGCCTCATGTTTCTTTACTAGAACTTCTGACATCAACTAATAAACCAGACATAAAATTGTAGGTGCATGGTAAATTGTAGGTGCATGGTAAATTGTAGAAAACAAAAAACACCAAACAATCAATATATAATAATTAAATAATAGTTCGTTGATTCAAACATTCTGCAAGAACTTAAATTTTTTAGCGTATCAATGAAAGGAGATTTTTTAACCGTTGAAAGTAATACGTTGGCACCAGATGGACCATACCCTAAGTATATTCTTTACGTAAACAAAACATGAACGTATTAGATGAAGCAATATAACATTAATGGTGAAAACACTTGAATGAAGACAACTTGAAGAAAATCAAAATCTTAAATTACTCAATTCCAGTAAGTATAGTAATAACGTAGTTTATATAATATATTAACCGTCTCCATAAAGTACTGCAGTAATCATACAATTAATATAATACATTTGTATATCAAATATTTAGATGGGTCGAAATGGCATACCTTTGCATATTATTTAGTGTCATTAATTATTTTAAGTTCGTTTTGAGTTTAGAAACTGCAATTGTAGGATATTTTTTTCAGATGAAAAAAAATTCTAACTACAAAATGTATGACAAAAAACATGATATGTTTTAACTATTGATCTTAAAAATTTCTCAGTGAATCACAAATTAATTTTGACGCCGTAACAATCACTAGTCCTGATTCACACTTGTATATGCTTATAAATATAAGTAGACACAATAAGTATAAATATATCACGCTTCAATGTCTTGAAAACTAATATACTTTTATGACATTTTATTACGTACGATTTATGAAACTACAATAATACTGTCATAATGTATACACGATTGTGTTAAGAACGTAAGTTGTAATTATTTATCATAATTGAAATATTACTGCTAATAAGCCAACATGTGGCCTGGAAGTACTGTCTGGTACTCATGGCATTTACAGATGGTGTGAAAACTTTATTATCCGTTTAGTACCATATCCCTAAATCACACTTACCTGACAATTAGCGTTAAAAGCTGGTCTCGGCATAAAGCATTGTCACTTTATTACTCAACTGCTTTATTTATTTCGATTACTCAATGATACAACATGGCATGATGTAATCAATGCACACTGTTTCTAAATGTATTTACATGTTATGACAAAATGCGTCGCTATATCATATCATAAAAATAATTTTTTTTTCAGTTAATTATGAATGAAAAAAATAAGTTCTCTTCAAACAAATATATGCCTCTAGTACATTTATAATCTACATGATGTTCTCAGCCGTTATAACGATATTATGATAATATTACCTTAGTGAACATAAAAAGTAACATCAACAATAAAGCGGTGTAATATGAAATTTGTGATTCCGTAGAATATACATTTTCTAAAGTGAAATTAAAATTATCATTGCGCAAACAAACGCGCATACCGGACATGGAATGAAAGAATTGCACGATCGTTCATTTTGTTATACGCTAACGATGTTTTATTTTCTTACAGTTATTCTACAGTCTGTAGGTCACGGGAATATCGCTAAACTTAATTAACGTGTTATGCGATCTTTCTATTAATTATAGATACAGTGAGACATACAAACATGACGTATAGCCTCAATATACACGTCTCAATGGACATACAAACTGTCTGTATAACAATAAATACTGATTACGATAAATGAGGGGCACTAACTCCGCAATTAGACGTCAATGACACACAGAGAAATAAAATACAGCCATTATAATGTTTACATGAAGTTGTCATTCAATGATAATAAGTAATCTCAATTTGAGTTCTGTCGAGTAATTACAGGAGATGTGTTAATTACTGGTCACTGATTATATCAAAATATTGTCATAAAACTGTACAACGGAGAAACAAAAGTGTGTGATTTCACTCAATATTCCACGATTAATTAAAACATGTACTGATTCACGGATATTCAAGCAACGATGATATTACCTTCTTTTGAAAATAAATCCTGAAAGCTTTTTTAAAATATAACACTAGTTGTGTGACTTGTTCTTTAAGATGAATAAATAAACGGTTTATTCGATGTCTTGAAATAATAAATTGTATGAGATATATATCTGTTGACAATGGACAGTTTCACAGAAATATAGTTTCCCGCGGATGTAAAAGATATTGTTTGGATATTTGCACAGTCATCCTGATTAGCCTAATGATTAGGATCAATGTCTACTTCTTATAATTATCTACACATAAAACTTGGCCACAAAGGTCAACAAAAACTTGCACACATTGTTGTGGTGGTTATCTGGGCACATCATATATACGGCCACCACTTCACGACGTCCACCATATAATACATACGTGTAACGTAAGGAGTTGACTTTATACACGAGCATTAATTTTGTTATTCTCAGATAAAGTATGAAATAAAAACATAATGAAGACAGAATAACAACTGAGTTTTAAAAAAATGATTCTTATGTTTTCTCTTTTTTTTCAAAAGCATGCGATGTTTGATAAAATAGTCCGTATGCTTAGACTTTTTATGATAACGAATGTTAATATAACATTTACTGTAAATATATTGTGTGTTAAAATCGAATGTATAATGTAAGATGTGCATCCAGACAGAGTTATGAGATATACTACAATAAAACACTCTGATCAGGTATATCCATACATTTTGTTGTCATTTATCAATGTTATATACTCCTTTTGAAAATGTATTTTAGGTATAAGATGTGAAGGACCGAATGTCATATATTCTTTACTCAACTTATGATATAAGATTTATTGTTCAACTTATCTGAAAACATGAGTTTTATAGATAAATCGTATATCACAGAATGGCGCCGTAGACTGTTAACATAACATATTAAACGTCACTCAGTGAAGCACTGTCTTACTGAATAGTTACAATTTTTGCCAAGAAGTTTCAGTAGAAGCTGGATTCTAACTGTCAGCTATTAAAGTTTGATAAAGAGGTACATTTGCCGTATCAGTGAAATCTCTATCAGTCCGACTATTCACAGACGTTCTAAGCGCTATATAATCGCCTTGTGCCACCCCAGGGGATCTGTACAGACGGCGGGGTGCGATGCTGCGAACGAACTATTAACGAGTTGAACACCACTTTATCTCAAAGCCCGAGGCTTATCAAGAACAAGGCTACCAGGGAAATACAAGCTATGTTTCTATTAACAACACAATGCTAATGTGATTTTGAAAAGCATATATCAAATATTTGATGAGCTAAAATCTTTCTATTTATTGGAACAATGTCTGAGTTAATCATGAAATATCAATACATTGTCTTGTTTACTTACTACAATCAATATACGCATACGTATTTATATAAACTATATTAACAATATTTAGTATCACTTTGGTGATATTATAAACTGATATGGTAAGTGTTATATTGCCATTTAGTTGTAAGTTTGTATTTAATTCACATAAATATTTACAATGCTGCAGCGAGGTAAAGTTTTTGGGTATTAAAATAATGTGATCCACATCAAACGACAGGACTTAATTAAACCATTACTAGGATATAAAATAAAGAAGTAAACCTATTGTTAATATCTTTTAAATGACACCTAACTCTAGATATTTGAATAGAAAAAAAACAAAGCTTGCGTAGTAATAATTGAGTACATATACGATTATAAACAGATCGACCGTTGTCGGATGTTTTATAGAACTAATTGTTAATGAGCATAGCTATACTTAGATTGTCCAATTATGTAATTACTTGAAAATAAAAATTTAAGCCACGGAGGTATGGCATTCGTATTTTGTGTTCATAAAACACCGTAAATGAATGGTACAAGGTTGAAACTATTTATAAATGTTGGGATAGTTTTGGTCTGCCAGTTTTTTCATATCCGTTAATATGATGTCATATATAAACTTTGAGTAGATATTTTGTCATGGACTTTACGGAAATACTCTATAAATACTTGGTGCCGAGCCCTAAACCTTATGTAATGTTGTAAGTTTGTCACTAATATGATTTGTATAGTTTAACAGAGGCTAGGTTTTCTCCTCCATGTAAAAAGTCGCGCAGATGGTTGAATTCAAAATAATCTGAAAATGTAATGTACAGGACTTTTTTTTCAAAATCTTATACAATCTGTCGACTTACTTTATCTTTGTGGTCTAGTTACATAACACATTTAACACATTCTAAACGCATTCAATTATCTACAGAATGTCTTACAGTCACTTAAAATTGCATGAAAATAATAAAATGTCTACTTAATCATACAAATGTATTATGACAGATAATTATGCATAAATATCATAATGGAATCTGGTCCACTGGCGGAGGTTTTGTTGAATTCTACACTCACGACCAAGTCTTCATGTGATTCTTATAATAGTTATGTCGTTTTGTTTGCATACATGAACATTTTATTTTTTATGTTCTATAAGACAGTGAGATACCCAGTGATTAGATCGACAAAAAACATGTTATTTTATAACAACAAACATTTTACAACCTAAATATCATCAACGAGCATATTTCTTATAGAACCTAGAACGAGTATCGACATGTAAAATCCATGGGTATATCGCGCTGATCATATACAATTGTAATAGTATATTGGCAATGACATTGCTTTTACAAGAATATCGAAATTGTTCATTTATGTTTCGATGAATTGTAAATTGATAAAAAATGGAATTTATTCCGTTCATTTTCGATCCGTTTTTGCCGAAGTAATAAATCTCGAACGTTAACTGTTTCTAAATTTGATTATTTTACAATCATTCCCTGGTACTGAACAAATCACTGATCACTTTGAATCGCTACCCATAAACATTACTTGTTAAAGTAATTATGCAGCTAATTTCCCTGTCGAAAGATACAGCATCCTAATCAGACACCTCTGGATATCAGCTTTTCCTTATTATCAACATCAAAAGCAGAACAAGATTCAATTTACTCTTGCTATAGCTAATGACAATACCAGTGTCTCAAATTCTAACCCGCTCTCGTGTACGAGTAACTTGTGTCTTATAGAGTTATTAGACGACGCTGTCGTAAAAATATGCGGTCCTAGAAATATAAAATCTACATGTAATTAGACGTTATTACAGTTTATGTCGTTTACCAGTTTGGATTGCAAGGATTGCACATCGAAATAAAAGTCAGTTAGATAAATTTACATTCTACTAATACACTTAGTTCTATCCTTAGTCTTTGGAAATAGGAAATTCGTTTTATGACGATATTCAAAGTTGCTTGCATACACCAGTTTTTGCTATTTGGCTGTTTTATTAGTTCCCTATCAGTGAAGTAAGTTAGCTCACAGCAAATCCTTTATGTACTTTACATCTATACGAAATCTTTTTGTTTTATGATTTTCCATATTCAATAAGCCAAGTAATTGAAAAAAATTTGAAGAAGCACAGATGTTAGCTGTGAATGTAAAATGTAAATGTTAAGCAAAAGAATTCACACGTACTTTTATCTAGTTGTTACAAAAAAGCAGTTAAAGAATATTACAGACGCAAACATGTCTTTAAAAATCCTTCGAAAATGTCATTTAATTTTTCCTGTTTTTTTTTAGTTCTTCGAGTTTGTATTATTTCACAGCAAGTTTGTATAATCATGTAAGTACTTTTATATTATTGTTGCGAGTAAGCTGTATAACAAATACATGAGATATAATTATAGTATAAATATATAATATGCTCAACGTAAAGTATACAAATAATACTGAACATTATACAGTACAACAAGTTATAAAATCAAAGACAAAGCTAACTAATCATTTTAATGAATACGAAAATAAAATTCATTCTGTTTGTTGTCTGTGTGTAAAATAAATGTTTCCTCCAATCTAGCCAAATGAAAGTACATTTTGTATTTCTCTTTTCCACCAAAGACAGAATTTCTACTAACTGGTTCACACAAATTGATAGTTTGAGAACTTGTTAAATTACTTGAGTTTCTTATTTTTGACGAGATAAATCTCAGTGAGTTGTAGATATGTGTAGAAATGTGAAGTAGGTTGAAATGTATTTATATACACCCCAGTGTGAAATCCATTTAGACGAATTAACAAGAAATAGCAAGAACCAAGAACAATCTTCAAATCTGTGTGACTCTGCAACGTGAGAGTCGAATAAAGCATTACTACCACCGACTTTGAAATTGTAGCACTGGGAGAATTTTTACCGCATTGAATAACAAGTTCTTTTGTAATTAACGCAAATACGTCTGTAAGTATGGAACTGCAACATTGATTTTCTCATATAAAGTTTGCATTCTGTTTAGTATCAATTCATATTTATTCAACTCTTTTTGTATTGTTTTGACGATAACTACAAACAGCTATATAAATAAAGTTTCTTTCATTTTATACAACATGAGTAAGTATATAGATACACCACATCTATACTACACCACGGTCGTTACTATATATACATGTCCGATGTTAAATGATTTTTAATTTGTAAAACAGGAATGTGTCGGCATGCTTGAAACTAGAAAAATGTCATTTAGAGCTGTACCATCTATTACTAACATATTTATATAATTATGTTGACTCTCATTCAGGAAAACGATTTCACATGTACATAATGTGTTTTAACACAAGTCTCGTGATACGCGTTGTTCCTATGACGACATTTGGGACCGCCATATTTTACCCCCAGAGTTGTTGTTTTACGATGGTTCAATGCAACACAGTTAATTATAAGTGAGAAATGAAATTACCAGAAATAAAGCAGACTTGAAGCGAAAGTAACGAGTGCAATGTAATGACTTAAGCAGCTTAATTTTTCTCTCTGTTTTTTTTTTGGAGAAAAAAGATTTCAATGTCTGTGGAAGACAATACACAGAAAGCCACACCTTAATGAGTACAAACGTATCACAAAACATCTATAAAACTCCTCAATAATTATTATAATCTGTGATAATTATATTTGAATCATTTATTTTATTATGGCAAGTTGTTGATTAATGTTTGAAAATTATACCTGATTCTCATTAAACAGATTCTATGTTTATATATATATATGTAATCAAAATGTTACACGTAATTAAATAAGGGTAACTGTGATAATGAGTTGAAATATTAAGTTTATGATTTAACAATTTTCTGTTTTCAATATCATATGTTTTCTAATATTAAAACTATCTTTTTACAGTGGCTGTGCTTCGATATCGTTGAACACATTAAATATGTAGTCTCCATGTTATAACTATCTAAGAGTATCCACATATGTATTTATTATAGTTCTACGTTCTAAACATGACCTTACATTCAGATCAAGTGTAACCACTTCTTTAATGAATTAAATGTTCTTTTAACGTTGTTAACCATTTCCGGTTATAACATCATTCTTCTATATTGAGTCATTTCGTTGTAACATTCTGTTTGTGATATATTCGTTTATCAGTCAATAAAATTTGTATCATAAAATGCTTCAATGAAGATCTTCCTTTTTGCAATTTACAAAACGTTGTGGTACAAAATAGCCTTGATAATATACTTGTTTTATATGTGTTTGTATGGTCCGGCACACGCAAATTAAGATAACATTGTACACAATTATTGAACTAGTGTAATGGATATGTCAACTGTTTAACTTTATGCGTTATGTTTGAAATAAATATATATGTATATATGCCTTTGCAATGTCATATATTTAGATAGAAAATGATTATTACACATAAATTTTAAAATATTTTTCTTTTATTCACTAGTGTATAATAGTTTTAAAAAGTTGTTTTGAAATTATGATAAATCTAAATTTCAACAAATATTGTATTAACGAGTAATTAAGTTTCTTTTATGCCATAATTTGATCCTGTTACCATGAGGAAAACATAAAAAACGCAACAAACTATTACAATTGCTGATTATATCAAACTCATTGCCATTAATTCGTAAGAATTCTTTTTTTTATATAACTTGCAATAAATAAATGTGTACTCATTGGTGGGAAGTTTGTTTTTCATTTACTGTTATTTGGATAATAAAAAATTAGTTGGGATCATGTGACAAAAAAGAGTTCAACCATTTTAGATCAAAACGAAACCCGCTGTCAATTTAACGTATGAAGATCTATTTTCTTCAGCGTATTGGTAATACTTTATAAACCAATTTACCACCTACTGGGCGTGTACAGACATTTATTGGCAAATAACAATTTGTCAATCTACAAGACATCCCAGATTGACCGCATCTCAATTGATAAATTTTAAGTCAAAACAATTCAAACAATACAGAGTATCTTCTTCTCCCCGCATATCGCATTGTGTCTTCAAATAAACTACAATTGAGTTTGCTTTACCCTGGGGAAGAGACTTTCAACAAATTTGTAAATGTTGATTTTCCACCCTTGGGCCAAAAAACTACATGATAGATACACACGCTATCTCAAGTATTGATCCTTTCACTTAGGAATGTTGAAACCTGGGTAATTATAGCAACAACTTATGTGTCTATAACAGAATGAGTTAATTAGTCAAACATCTTGTTTTTATACGACTGTGTCGTTATCTATTTATATACTAACGAAGAGTTAATTGGAAACTCTATGTCTTACTAGTATACTCATAAAACGGCGTAAGAAAACGTTTAATTTTGATCAACAGACACTATAGACGCATACATTCATTACGTTGAATATTCATCTATAATTATTTGGATTCTTTGAACGAGAAATTTTCAACAAAACACCATTTGACCATAAAGCTTCATTTCTTTGTGTGATATTAAACATTTTACAAGTAATTAATATTTCATCATATAACCAAGCCCGTTTATAATCTCTCAAGTTAATAAAGATGTAAACACATATATACATTTCAAACCAAATATAATCAAAACTTTTTTTTAATAAACTATCTGCTTACCGGGTAAATATATAAAATACCAATGGAATCTTGTTTACTAATGCTTACATTTATCAATAATACAAAATGTAATTTATCTATATGAACTATTGCCGACATTGTTAGTATTGTGGTAATACATAGCATGATTAATTTCCTAGTTAAACATGTTGTACCTTCTTTCTTCAAGAGTACACTGTTTGCAGCCTGATTCCTAATTGGTAAAAGTATGAATGCTACATTGTATAATATTTTCTCCCGTAGTTATAAAACATTTGAGGGGTCTTTAATTATCGGTTATGGCATATTTCAACCGAATCCCTTAAATACTCGAATTTTACAATCAGCCTGGGACCGTTACACGCAATTTGGCGTTTAATGGGCGATTTCTCTGAAGTAACGCTTCTCTCATAAATTAATGATGTTTCAATTTATTTGATTTAGAGTTGTAACAGTTAGTAAACCTGAATTTTGTGAGGCAAATATAATGCTCAATAAAATCACTTTGAACACAGACAGTTTGAGAAGGGGAAAGAGTTTGATTAAGATGAACCAACACTTTCATTACCAATAATTGTCAACATAGTAACACGTATAATAGGGCTGACTGCTCTTAGTGTTTCTTACATTACTTTGTTCGAGGGGAATTTCCTTCTTAATTTTTTTGTTTCAAATAATTTTAACAATACAATTTATCTCCGGGATGTCGGAGTTTGGGAACCGCATGTTTAGAATGGAACAGCTTTTGCAATACAATTTATAATTGTTTTTAATTCTATATCAACCGAATTAGATATTTGATCTACACACATGGATGTTACCAGGGCATGGTTCCTTCAAGGTAATTTAGTCAACTAATATAAACAGCATAATTCATATATAGATATTCACTCGAGCATTAATATGATATCAAGCATGCGTATTCCTTTATAATTTTGAAATACGTCCAAACAAATCATCAGATAACAGAAACACATTTACATAAATATAGAACATTATACTGTATTTTTGATAGAAAAGTGTCAAGATATCTAATTATGATATGAATTATACAAAAGAATGATGATAAGTAGATTTTGTTTTATATAATTATCAAGCTGAAATCGAATTATTATAATTTAACGCGTAAATATCATAATATAAAAATTGAAGAAAGTATAAATGTTAAGTATGAATGAAATGGATTATTTATAAAAACGACTTAAATATATTATGTATCTTAATATATATTTTTGTACTTAAAACTAATTAATTCTGGATACAACTATCCCTTCAATTATGGCAGTATCAACGTTAGTTTTAACGTTTGTTTCCATGGGAAATCACGTGATTAAATAGTGGGATTTAGTGAGAGTATAAGTTAATTCATTCATGTTCACATATATTTAGGAGCGTTTTATGAGCTAAAATATTGCTGCAGTAATCCTTAGTTATGATCGTAGGAACAAAATTAATTATATTCTACGACTATACAATCTCGTGCAAGTTTTATTACAAAATTAATTTTACAAATTAAATTAGTACAAATTAATTCCCCCAAAAATAAATATTTCAATAAATACTCACTTTATATAAAATATTTCAATGTTGATGAAATGCATAATAAGGATAAATCTATGTTTTGTATGTAGAATTGCTGATAATTTTACACATAAATTTAAGGAAACATGATTAAATCAAAATTGTTTCGCAACTCGGCTTTCATTTATGTAATAATTTTAGAATAAATTCGTTTTTACACTATATTACACTATTTCGCTTGAATTTTATTTTACTGCTAGATTTTCTTATAAAGAATAATTCCTGAATACTTATTTTAAAATTGAAAAAAGAACCTTTAGAATGTCTGATAAATATTTGCATATATAGTCAATGATACTAATCAATGAACATGGTCCTATTCAATTTTATTGATTAATTTAACAAACTTATAATCAGATTAAAACGCTGGTTTTTCATATTAATTTTCTTACCGGCGGCTTCCGAAGTTTCTAAGCCTTGAAATGTTTTATTTGCCATTTCCATTAACGCATCCAGTGGAGAAACATCTTTAAGATTAGCAGAAACAGATCTTGGTTCGTCATCTTCATCATCAACATTGATTTCCTCATCGTCCCCTTCAGACGAAGCCTCGGAATGTCTCCCAGGTGTGGGTGAAGCATCCCAGGGTCTAACGATCTTACTTTGGGCTATCACAGCCGCTCTCTGCTGTTGTTCCGTACGTCTGTTGTGATGAGGATGTATGTGTCGTGGTGTGCTCGATTTTCTGTGACTGGAATTTTCAGATTTATGTAAAGAATGACGCGGTTTTGAAATACCGTTTGTTAGTTTGTCCGAGGATGCTTTATTTAAATGCTGGTGTCTGCTGTGTAGCTGATTTGTTGCACAACCGTTCGCATTAAGAATGTCATTTATTCGGAACGATGTGAACGGTTTATTAGGATTCCTAGGTGGCTGAACTTGAACCATAGAAAGTTTTCTGATAGGTTCATATTTGTCACTGATTCCGTCCCCACCACCATCAGTTGTTACATTTGTTGACATCATCATTCTGAAGTCCCAGGGTGGTGGCAGAACTCTTAGCATTGGTAACGTCATCGGGTTGCGTAGATCCAGCTTTTAGAATGTAATTTTTCAAACCTACTCACAAAGCATTTAGAAAAATGCATGGAACAACAAAATAAAACGTAATTTTGAAAGTATCCGTTGTGAATAAAACACAAAGTTTTCAAATAAGATGTCCACAATTTCAGTCGAATACAAACTGAAAGCAAGTTACGAGCGATGCGTCACTTCAAAGTCACTTTTATTTTATATCAATCAGTATTTTCTAGCGATCATTAGTATCGCTGTCAATATTGTACGTGCTTTAGTTATGTATTACAATCACCCTGGCTGACGTTTGATAGATAGATAGATAGATAGTTACAGTTTAGACCATCTTCGCCCCTCGGGTCTTATGTATATGTAACTCTCATTATCTGAGTTTAACACATCCGAAACATGTCGACCATGCAATGATATGTTATATATCTCCAGTTATTGACAGCTAGCCTGTCAAAGGTGTTGACAAAATTATTTTCCAACGCCACTGCAGAATCGTAAAAGTCAATTACCGGGTGTCCATAAGCAGGTAGTACCGACCTCGAGCAACGTCCACCACTAATTATCTGCCATTCAAATAAGTGAAAGAAAAATACAAATACTCGCACTTTACAATCCTTGAAAGCGAACGGAACTTACTTCGCCTGGCACGTATTTTTCTGTTCGCAGATATTAAAACTTTCTTCTTCACTCGATTGCTAATAAGCCACGGCTATATTGACAAGCAATTCATGTCTGTTGTTGTGTTTTGATCTATAGAGCGAGAGGTACGGGACGAATCCGTACGCATGACCTTTTCTCCATTTTCTAATCAGCTCGCTAGATGGTGGGCGGAGTCACAGACTACAACAGCCAATCCCGATACGCTAGCTAGGTTTGCTGCCATTCCCCGCAGTGCTTCGCTACTGTACGTTATTTGCTAATTAACTCAATTTTGTGCTGGAAATTGCGTTACCATAAAACTTAGAAAATGTGTTGGACATTAAAACAAATCACCAACAATGTTTTAAAATGATTCTATTAATTACACGCTGTGTTCGACGATTCTATTAATTCATCAAATTTTTGTACGTTAATTGAGAGAGTAATATTGAAGATTTAAGGCTTAAGGGATCATCTGAAGAAACTAATTATTGGAGATTACAATTTTGTTCCTTCCGTTAACATTTTCAGCGTCAATGTACATTTTTAAAAACTATGAATAAACTTAGTTTTTACTTTCTGGGATTTATTTATATGTTACTAAAATATATTTGCGAGGAAAAAGTACGCGTTATCGTTGCTCCGTTTTAGTACGATTTTATTCGTAAATATTTTATGCTAATTTTTATGCATATTTTTTATTTTTATGGGGTGATTTTTAATCAATGATCATTTACAAATGATTGCAAATTTGTCCAACGGGGAAACAACATATTTGATGATCATAAAACGGCCGGAGAAATATCCGCTCATCATACGTTGAAATGTTATTATCATGATATAAAATTGTCTTATTTTGGCTGTCCTGTCACTCAGGTTTTTATTGCGCCATAAAATTCAATATTTTCATCATTATTACAGATGTTATCAGATCTTTTACCACAATTGTCACATTTTTGTAAATTTTTCAATGGTTCAAATTTACATATTTATGTTTTGAGATACTTTTCCCGTGCAAAAGCAAATACATTTATGTATAGCATTTTTTCAGACAAATATAGCTAACAATTTCACGTCATACGTTATAAACACAATAAAATGGACTTTTAAAAATGAATTTTTGAAGTGCCGATAAAACAAAATAATCAGGAAATAAATATTTTACTGTATTTTCTGTCGTCATTAAAAGACTGTAAGGATGATAATTTGTGGATGTCGGTTTTGTTTGATGTTGGCAATTAATTTATAGCTACCGTTTACGTATCAATTTCGCATCGACGATTTTAACAAGTGACGTGTGGCATAGTCACAAATTTTTGTATCTTCTTAAAGATTTCTAACAATTTTATGCTTATTTAAATATATATTTAACGATTGGGAATAACACTATATCATTTACCTAACTCCCTTTTAGGCATTTTTTCTAATTTTTAATTTCATAAATGACAGATAAGACTATTTATTACAAGATGTTTAATGTCCATGTATCAGTTATATGAAGTACCCGTCTTACTAATACATCGTGTCGTATTTTGGGATAATTAATAGACGTAGTTTTGTTCTTTTCACTTATTCAGTCTAATTTGACCATAAACAAGTGGCATTTTTGGCAGAAGATTTATTTTAGTAATATTATATGATTAAGGGTTTAGAGCTTCGTATAATGGATAGAAAACGGTTAAATTGCTGAAGTTGATGGTTCAAAAAGTCTCGACCTATTATTAGTTTTCAATGTTACAATCGTGTAATTAATTTCAAGAGCATTGATGTCACATCAGAGGGATTTGAGCTAACAAGACCGAAATTAATGTCGAATTTATGTTGTCTTAAATTGTACGTACAAGTTTTATAGAAATTTAACAGTGTTTTGTGGTTTGTTACAGAGAATTCCTTTCTTCTGTTTCATGTTGATATTACACAAGACTGAATGCAGTAAATTAAGACACTTGTTGCGGGTATTGTTTCATGAGCTCTTATGTCATAAATGCAAAAACGTATATTCTCTTTTATATTTTAAGGCAGATTTCAAAGTGAAATTGTTCTCTCCTGTTGTGTAAATTGACTAAATACATTTTCACTGTATAGTAAATATTTCCCCCAGTATTGTTTGATTCAAGATAAGTAAAAGTTGGCATGCCAATATGATTATAAAACATTCTATCATGTAATTACATCGTATCGTTTGTCTGACAATTAATCGGGGCGTTGAAATTCTTTAATGATATATTAATTATTCACTATTTTACTTTTTTCAATAATATTGTGCCCATATATTATGTGATATGGAGAAACAATAAAGATACTATTTGTTATCATTGGGACAGATATCAGACAATGTAACACATACTGCAGTCATTGACTTTGAAAGATTTGATAAACAAACAAAATAATGAATTCGTTTGGATAGAAAGAGGGCTGTGTACTTTTCCTTTATTTCATATAAAAACCACGCACATACGTAAATTGTCTGCAAGAAAAGCAGGAGTAAGATGATTTGTACTTTTTGCTAGAATTACATTGGTATACAATATTCTTCAGTATCATCTTAATACACTCATGTTAGAAAATACAATATACTGTTGTCAGAAATTACTAACGCCTGGAAAAACAATACTATAATGGCAGGAAAGGCAACACATTAATGTTTGGAAGTACAATACACTAACGTCTGGAAATACAATACACAAATGTTAGTAAATACATTACACTATACAAAACATTAGTGTGAGGAAATACAATACACTAACGTCAGAAAATACAATACATTAACGTCAGGGAATACAAAAACTAACGTCAGGGAATACAATGCATTAATATCAGGAAATACAAGACATTAGCGTGAGGAAAAACAAAGCATTAACGTCAGGAAATACATTGGCGTCAGGTAATTCAAGACATTGGCGTGAGGAGATACAATACATTAATATGACGAAATATAATACACTAACATTAGGAAAAACAATACACTAACGTCAAGAAATACAATACGTTTACGTCAGAACGTGAGGAAATACAAGACATTCGCGTGAGGAGATACACTACACTAACGTGAGGAAATACAAGACATTTGCGTGAGGAGATACACTACACTAACGTCAGGAAATACAAGACATTCGCGTGAGGAGATACACTACACTAACGTCAGGAAATACAAAACATTGGCGTGAGGAGATACACTACACCAACGTCAGGAAATACAAGACATTGGCGTGAGGAGATACACTACACTAACGTCAAGAAATACAAGACATTGGCGTGAGGAGATACACTACACTAACGTCAGGAAATACAAGACATTGGCGTGAGGAGATACACTACACTAACGTCAGGAAATACAAGACATTGGCGTGAGGAGATACACTACACTAACGTCAGGAAATACAATGTACAGTTTTGTCCGTATTGGCCAACCTTTTTACTTATATTGCCATAGTGTCGTTTTCTTCTAACCCCCCTCTAATATCAGATAGTTAATTAATACTATTAGTATCAAGGTTTCTTACGGCATTCATACGATGTAATACAGGGTCCGTACATACATATTCACTGACACTGTATCACATCGTACTGGGCCTGTAAGAGAAGCCTTGGAACGAATTCATCTTACCGAGTGACATTCGGAAATAAGTTGTCTAAATTTAAGGAAGTATTTTGCATCAGAACCTTTGTCTGACCAGAATGGCCTCTAACAGCAGCCATATGTGTTTACCGTAGTTACTGCACTAATACAAGAAGTGGAAAGACGATGATTCAGCGAAAAGTTCAAGCTTCATCACAGTTCCTTTCTATTTCACGCATTTCCTTATTTTCCTAATCAAAATGCCATTTTTATTTTGAAAATATAATTACTGACTGTATATGAATCGCTACTGATCTAATAGGGGGACAATATTAGATGAGCACGTGACTCGGATCAACCAATCAACAGCAATTATTCTGTACGAGGTAAGACAAATACGTGGGCGTGAGGAAATACAATATCGATCGAGTAAATATACCCTTATGTCATGAAATACTATACGCTAATGTTAGGATTTTAAATGACTATTCTGTCTCAACATATATGACGTCACTATATAATCAATTAATATATATTCTCTCACACAGAACACAACACATTTAGTCTGAAATGAAGTTTTGACGATTCAGTTTCACAAACCGATTTTTTAAATGTATGATACACACTGACAAACAGACAGTGTGTAATATATACAACCATGTGTCCCTAGTCAACAAACCCATATATACACAATATTGTCTATCAGTAATGTAATAGCAGAGAAAACCGTATATTTCCCGTCGACATTTCTAAATAGACATACAAATTATCTTGTCTCATTCGCAAAATGTAGATTTTGACAACGCAACAAATATGATTGTTCTCCCAGACAAATTTAAACCTACCACAGGACAATTAATGTCTTATAAGAATTGTTCACCGTCACATTATTGTATATCTCCCAAAATACATAACTACTTATTTGGTAGTTAGAGCTTTTAGTCTGGGAATAACATGTTATTGTGTTTGAATAATTCAGTTATTTCTATATTCTGAAGAACGTAATGTTGCTGAAGGCTCTGTCTAAACTATTGTTGACAGACAGCGTTTGTTACAGCAATAAATGTTCTACTATTGATGGTTGGATATCGTGCCTTTTACATGACGGCTGTATACAGGAATTATACAACAAATAAATTTAGATTGTCTCTCCAAAACTTTCTGTAAACCACATAGTGAGACTTTACAAGTTACACTGTATCTAAAACAAATAAATCATGAAGACGTTGTTTTGTCTTCTTTGATTCTACTATAAAACACAACTCGTCACATCAAATTCACTGTGAATGAAATAATGAATGTTTATCGGTTTACATTGAAGTTAAGCTGTCTCTCAATATATATTAATACAAAACATACCAACATATTACTTCATTGTGTATTAGTAACCTATCAGTACTAACATTATCCCGTAATTAATAATTTTTTTATCTGGAAGTACTAACACGTTCCAGATTGTTTATTGGTTATCTGGAAGTACAAACATGTTCCAGATTGTTTATTGGTTATCTGGAAGTACAAACATGCTCCAGATTATTTATTGGTTATCTGGAAGTACTAACATGTTCCAGATTGTTTATTGGTTATCTGAAAGTACTAACATGCTCCAGATTGTTTATTGGTTATCTGGAAGTACTAACATGTTCCAGATTGTTTATTGGTTATCTGAAAGTACTAACATGCTCTAGATTGTTTATTGGTTATCTGGAAGTACTAACACGTTCCAGATTGTTTATTGGTTATCTGGAAGTACTAACATGTTCCAGATTGTTTATTGGTTATCTGGAAGTACTAACACGTTCCAGATTGTTTATTGGTTATCTGGAAGTACTAACATGTTCCAGATTGTTTATTGGTTATCTGAAAGTACTAACATGCTCTAGATTGTTTATTGGTTATCTTGAAGTACTAACACGTTCCAGATTGTTGGTTATCTGGAAGTACTAACACGTTCCAGATTGTTTATTGGTTATCTGAAAGTACTAACACGTTCCAGATTGTTTATTGGTTATCTGGAAGTACTAACATGTTCCAGATTGTTTATTGGTTATCTGGAAGTACTAACACGTTCCAGATTGTTTATTGGTTATCTGGAAGTACTAACATGCTCCAGATTGTTAATTGGTTATCTGAAAGTACTAACACGTTCCAGATTGTTTATTGGTTATCTGGAAGTACTAACACGTTCCAGATTGTTTATTGGTTATCTGGAAGTACTAACATGTTCCAGATTGTTTATTGGTTATCTGAAAGTACTAACATGTTCCTGGTTGTTTTTTGGTTATCTGGAAGTACTAACATGTTCCTGATTGTTTATTGGTTATCTGAAAGTACTAACATGTTCCTGATTGTTTATTGGTTATCTGAAAGTACTAACATGTCCAGATTGTTTATTGCTTATCTGGAAGTACTAACATGCTCCAGATTGTTTATTGGTTATCTGGAAGTACTAACATGTTCCTGATTGTTTATTGGTTATCTGAAAGTACTAACATGTTCCTGATTGTTTATTGCTTATCTGAAAGTACTAACATGTTCCTGATTGTTTATTGCTTATCTGAAAGTACTAACATGTTCCTGATTGTTTATTGCTTATCTGAAAGTACTAACATGCTCCAGATTGTTTATTGCTTATCTGGAAGTACTAATATGTTCCAGATTGTTTATTGGTTATCTGAAAGTACTAACATGTTCCTGATTGTTTATTGGTTATCTGAAAGTACTAACATGTTCCTGATTGTTTATTGGTTATCTGGAAGTACTAACATGTTCCTGATTGTTTATTGGTTATCTGGAAGTACTAACATGTTCCAGATTGTTTATTGGTTATCTGGAAGTACTAACATGTTCCAGATTGTTTATTGGTTATCTGGAAGTACTAACACGTTCCAGATTGTTTATTGGTTATCTGAAAGTACTAACATGTTCCTGATTGTTTATTGGTTATCTGGAATTACTAACATGTTCCAGATTGTTTATTGGTTATCTGGAAGTACTAACATGTTCCTGATTGTTTATTGGTTATCTGGAAGTACTAACATGTTCCAAATTATTTATTGGTTATCTGGAAGTATTTTTTCTCGGTTACCAGGTGAAAGTATGGTTGCATAAAGGGGGCATAAGAAATATTTTATTTACCGCGTCAGCACGTAGTAGCTACGGCGTGCGTACGTGAAAGCTATTACGAGGGCGCGTGGTAATTATCACGGGCGTACGCAGTAGCTATCACGTGCGCACGCGGTAAATAATATATTTCCTGTGTCCCTTTTATGCCGCCGTATGAAAGAGTATGAACCTACATTATGAAAGTCCTATTATTGCCAGAATTCTTTGTATGTGATAAGAATCATACCCAAGTACTTAGATTGGAAGCGACCTGCAAATTGTTTTATGCAACTATAAATAGAAACGAAAGGGAAATAACTCAGAAACAAAAAATCAACAAAGTCAAATCTTTTCAGGAATAGCTTTCCTCTTTTCCAAGGTAAATTACATTTATTTATAATCTTTGAGAAAACGAGTGACTATCTACAAATTACCAATGTAGAGTTATACTTAGTATGAAAGAAAAAAGAGCTGTTGTAAAGCTTAACCTAAAAAGTACATTCTTTTAGTACATTATTCAAAATAGGAAGCAACCCACAGCAGGTGCGACAATAATATGACATGCGACAACAACAGAGCCATCCAATTTGTACGTCGTGTAAAATAAATGTTGTAATACTTTATTTATACCCATAATGATAAAATGTTTCTGATTCTGGTGGGTGCTTATTGTTATTTTGTATTATAAGGTCGAATGGACAAGGTGAAGAACACAAATAACTACTCTTAAAAAACATAATACATGCTGTCAATGAACTTTATGTTATTTCGGAATATGTTCTTTTTATATTACACAAAGTAATGCATTATTAATTGAATAAACAGTCATATGTATATTTTCCATTCAGCATTACAAGTAATGCCCCTGAAATAAAAGAGAACGATTGAGTTTTATTTCACAAGAAAGACAGAAATCAATACAAGCTATGTCTGAACAGGCAACGTGAAAAAATAACTTAAGTTAATATAAATATTTGTCCTGGATAACAATTTGAAATCATTGAATGAGCGTACACAGTATAAACCAACTTTGTATTCTAATTGATGAGATGGTTAACAGATACACCTAGACAAAGTTGCTAAGTATTACTCGTCTAAGTAATTGAATACATTTAAACAATGTTACAATGAACTTAGAGTTTAACATTCACGTACATTTGTGTTACAAAACTTGCTTACAAGATTTTAGCCCAGAAGAAAAAAATGGAACTGCCTCCAAATAATGCTGCTAGTTTATGAGCATTGAGCAGCGTTACTACAAGTATTCAAGTATCACTGGGTTCCAATTCATTAAGTATTAATGTTCTATCGACACTCTTCTCTATAGCACCCTGCAAACGTCACTTCTAATTCCTTGTAGAGCTAGCAAAACATATTTCAATTTCCAAATAAGCGCATTAGTTAAGGGAGTAATGTCAGTCTGAATGAGTTAATTCTGATTGGACTAGACGTCCATAAATTCCTTCCCCCTAACCCATTACCGTTGCCGAAAACTTAGACAATTACACTCAATCATAGTTACAAATTGTTAGAAACGATTTAGCCTCCAGAAAACTGATCTATAGTGAAAACACCAGCGAACAACGTGAGCAATAATTTCACCATTAGAACAATGTGTGTATAATTGAAGTTCTAACAAAGCATAATGCTGACATTGGTTCAAAGCTGTCTATTTCAATCGTCAGTGTGTTGTCGGAGTCCACGAACTGTGATACATACAACAGCATGTTTCTTCATTCTTCCAGATTGTCGTAGATGGATAGATGACATTCGCTTTAACTTGCCTGGAATATATATGAGCACTTCGCATCAACATCATCTGTATATAATATCCTACATATATATGTATATAACATCCTACATTATATCTGTATATAACATCCTACACATATCTGTATGTAACATCCTACATTATAGCTGTATAAAATATCCTACATATATATGTATATAACATCCTACATATATCTGTATATAACATCCTACATATATATGTATATAACATCCTACATATATCTGTTTATAACATCCTACATATATATGTATATAACATCCTACATATATATGTATATAACATCCTACATATATCTGTATATAACATCCTACATATATCTGTATATAACATCCTACATATATCTGTATATAACATCCTACATTATATCTGTATATAACATCCTACATTATACCTGTATATAACATCCTACATATATATGTATATAACATCCTACATATATCTGTTTATAACATCCTACATATATATGTATATAACATCCTACATATATATGTATATAACATCCTACATATATATGTATATAACATCCTACATATATCTGTTTATAACATCCTACACATATCTGTATATTACATCCTACATATATATGTATATAACATCCTACATATATCTGTATATAACATCCTACATATATCTGTTTATAACATCCTACACATATCTGTATATTACATCCTACATATATATGTATATAACATCCAACATATATATGTATATAACATCCTACATTATACCTGTATATAACATCCTACATTATACCTGTATATAACATCCTATATATATTTGTACATAACATCCTACATATATTTGTATATAACATCCTACATATATATGTATATTACATCCTACATATATTTGTATATAACATCCTACATATATATGTATATAACATCCTACATTATACCTGTATATAACATCCTACATTATACCTGTATATAACATCCTATATATATTTGTACATAACATCCTACACATATTTGTATATAACATCCTACATTATACCTGTATATAACATCCTGTATATATTTGTACATAACATCCTACATATATTTGTATATAACATCCTACATTATATCTGTATATAACATCCTACATTATATCTGTATATAACATCCTACATTATACCTGTATATAACATCCTTCATTATACCTGTATATAACATCCTATATATATTTGTACAAAACATCCTACATATATTTGTATATAACATCCTACATATATATGTATATTACATCCTACATATATTTGTATATAACATCCTACATTATACCTGTATATTACATCCTACATTATACCTGTATATAACATCCTACATATATATTTGTACATAACATCCTACATATATCTGTTTATAACATCCTACATATATATGTATATAACATCCTACATTATATCTGTATATAACATCCTACATATATCTGTTTATAACATCCTACACATATCTGTATATTACATCCTACATATATATGTATATAACATCCTACATATATCTGTATATAACATCCTACATATATCTGTTTATAACATCCTACACATATCTGTATATTACATCCTACATATATATGTATATCACATCCTACATATATATGTATATAACATCCTACATTATACCTGTATATAACATCCTACATTATACCTGTATATAACATCCTATATATATTTGTACATTACATCCTACATATATTTGTATATTACATCCTACATATATATGTATATTACATCATACATATATTTGTATATAACATCCTACATATATATGTATATAACATCCTACATTATACCTGTATATAACATCCTACATTATACCTGTATATAACATCCTACATTATACCTGTATATAACATCCTATATATATTTGTACATAACATCCTACATATATTTGTATATAACATCCTACATATATATGTATATTACATCCTACATATATTTGTATATAACATCCTACATATATATGTATATAACATCCTACATTATACCTGTATATAACATCCTACATTATACCTGTATATAATATCCTATATATATTTGTACATAACATCCTACATATATTGGTATATAACATCGTATAAACGTTTTTACAGCATAGAGCTTAATTGAACGTTTCATTTTCATCTTTCGTCTCAAGGAAAGTTATTTCTGGCGAACCTACCAGTATGCAGTCCTAACGAATGAGCTGATATTCTTAAAAATAATGAAAGCTGACACAGGATAAATGATCAAGTACGATTCATATCTAAAAAAGTTAACAATGATTATATAACCCTAGCATATTGCTCGTTTCCTTAGACATCGTGTATTGACTTAAACTATTAAGTTTTTGTTTCGGACGCCTGTCCTATTGTGGAATCACATACATATTTATTTCATCATGATAATTTGTATAAAGCTCAATAAAAAAGTGAAGGACAACGTAATGTTCAAGGATGAACTACTTACCCATGTCTGGGTTTACGTAAGTCCTCGAGTACATTCATGTACTCCCCGTTCGCATATTTTGAAAATTAAATTCTTTGACACACGAACTGCAGTAGTTTGGTTTATATCCATTTATACTGTCTAGGATGACAAAGAAATACGCGTATGTCAAAGAAACAAAAAATATTATCACCAGATACACATGTAGCAAGAAAAACTGTTAATGTAGCAGATCTAAACATTAAAAAAACTATGATTTATAAATTATCAGCCAATTGTATGGTATTTGACTGTAAAACATGTTGCCAATAAGTCACGAAAATATGACTTGTATTTTGACATAAATATTCTACTCGGTGCTCTATATATTGTACAGATTGTCATGTGATATATCCGACACGACTTTCGCTATCTCATGAATTTGACGTAAATATCCGACACGGCGTTCTATATCACATGGATTGTGACGTAAATATCCGACACGGCGTTCTATATCTCATGAATTGTGACGTAAATATCCGACACGGCGTTCTATATCTCATGAATTGTGACGTAAATATCTGACACGGCGTTCTATATCATATGGATTTTGACGTAAATATCCGACACGGCGTTTTATATCACATGGATTGTGCCGTAAATAAAAACTAAATATTTAACTCGGTGTTCTATTTTGACAATGATTCATAAGTATGTTTGTTTATAACATGAATTTAAGAACAAATATGTCGGGTATTTTCAAAATGTAAACTATCAACTCGTGTGCATAATCAACCATTTACATGCAGAAAAAGCGACCAAATAAACTGAATACAATGTCCAATTTTTATTTTTACTAGAGTGTGCTGGTAAACTGTTGTCTGATAATTCATAGACGGTCAAATTATTCTATTTATTTAAATCGACAGTCTGATTCTAGCAAACGCACATTTTTGAATGGGAACAGTCATTTCTTATGATGTGAATGTAATTTGTGTGACGACTATAGAAGAACAAAAGGAAGACACTAAATAACAAACTCTCCGTGTTTAATTTCAGTCTTGTGGTATGAAGTGGTTTATTAGTTAATTCAGCGATTGTTGAAACGCAATGCCAGCATTACTATAACTTTTACGATGACAAGTTTTATGATTCTTCACAAAATGCTTTGAAAGTTTAATTAAACTGTAAAACCGTGTCTTTTTCTTTCTGTAATTGTTTCCACTAACTAGACTTGTGTCGACTTGGTCGTATAGATTCCCAGTTTCGCATTTCATTCTGAAATTTGTATCTAAAATGCGAATGTTAACAAGTTCTATGGGTTCATAATTGGATTACAAGAAAATCTTCCATTTGAGTTGGGTGATAAAGACAACAAGTATTCTAAGAAATTTATTTTACAGCCCTGAACGTAAATGTCTGTTAGGACAAGAAAATCCGATTAACTTCGCATTATCACCTTGCGGGCTGACTCCTATTCCGCGTTTGATTGCTCAAACCCTTATTCATCTCCATTAGACAAAATAAACCTGGTGTAAATTAAATTTTCAGGACTGTCAAGGGCCTTGGGACGATAGCTGTTATGCTCTTCTCCATTTACGTTAAAACATTAACTTTACACTAGGGAGAATAACAACGTGTGAAATCCGCTAAATTGCCTCTTAAAGTCTGTCCGACTTATTGGTGGATCAACGCAGAATGGCAGAACAATATATAAACGCGAATTACGCAAGAAAATTAATTTCTTACATTGTTTCTTCTGTTGATAATGACAGAAGAAATAGGTCATAAGATGTTGTGAAATACGAGACGATGAGACGTGTCACAAATTACACAGTCCCTTTACAACAATTTGTTCAAATGACATGTTATTTTTTTCAACTGGGAGATTAAACAAAACGGTGCATGCGGTAAAACATAGAACCAAACATCGACGGTGCCTGATCATGGCTGGCATGGGAAACAATTATGTTTGTATTTGTGATTAATATCTCAGTGGTATTTAAGTTCCTTGAATGAGATCACTGTCATTTTAATAGCAGATGGTACTACTGGGGATGGTTTTAATGGATTTTGGAGAGAATTTAAGAAAATAAAAAAGTAAATGTTTAACTGAGTAACTCGTAGATTTTTGTGACGAGTCTAGGTTACCGTTGTAGTGTTGACTCTATGTAGTAGAGTCTAGGTTACCATTGTAGTGTTGACTCTATGTAGTGGAGTCTATGTTACCATTGCAGTATTTACTCTATGTAGTTGAGTCTATGTTACCATTGGATTACCACTGGTATGGTTTGTTTCAAGTTTTAGATTGTGTTTATATTCAAAGAAACTGAAACGGATAAAGTAAGTTAATTCTGATGTAAAACAAAGAATGTTGATATTCATCTCCGAAAGTAAATAAAATGATTTATTGTTCAACTATTTAACAATATTACATAACATCTGTCCGCCATTGTAGAAACTCCCTTCATGCATTTTTTTCTCTCGTTAATCTAACCTACTATTATGCAAAAAAGCGATTTTTTGCCATAAATTTCTCAACTCGTGATAGTTCTGACAATATTTGATACTTACAAGAAAATTTTACGCTTAACTAGTGCAAAGTTTACGACATGCGGAGTCATTAACGCTGATCGGATGTATTAACACATCACTGCAGCCCTGTCAGTATTTATGACCTTTGTAAAAGGTGTTATTATTTATCATGTAGCATTTGCAAGGGTTCCCCTTCTACCAGTGGCAATTTGGTACAGTTTTAGAATATCCCTGTTACTTATAATTACAACTTAAAACCGTTCTGTAATAAGCGACAGAAGATGATATAAAACTCAGATAAACTGTCAAAATATATGTAGTATAATCACGTGAACACATGTGCTCGACCAATCAGAACACAGCAATCCTAAGAGGCCGAATCTTTCTACTAGATTTATGTTCTGTGTAATGAGCTATTTATACTTATCGACAGATAGTAAAAACGACGACTCTGCGTGTGGCACATTTTTGGGCTTTGATATCAAATACTTTAGTCAGAAAACTCATTTGGAATTTGGCAATTTAAAACAGTACAGAGGTTCGTGAGATTACATCTGATTTGTTAAATAGATATAATAACATTTTAGCACAGAAGCGGCAATAAATCACCATAAAATTTTATATCTCAGATTTGGGTGTGAGAACAGATATCTATTTGTCGAAACATGAAACACTTAGCACTAGCCGGAGATTTTATAATGCAATACCACTGGACCAAGAACTCTTTGGATATACCAGCATTATTCACTCATAACACTAAAGCGCTGGACTGCGCACAATAAATTCAACCTGAAAAACATTAGAACAGAAATGAACAATATAATACAAAATGTCATTTTGCTGTATTTAGCGCAGTTATTGTCAAGCAATACCAATTAGCATCACTGGTGGCTGAGGGATTGATTGCACAAATGATCCACAAATAATACATGGTTTCAGATTTTTTGCTCTTTTCAAAAAATCAAAACATATTTCCTGTCATTTGAAGACCTAGATAAGTAAATGACTATGTCGTTCGTTAAAGGTTCATACTTACTCAGACTACTTGTAATTATATGTAACGATATAAAAACCTAGCAATATTCTATACCTTTACTGACGTAACCATTTTGAACTGTATATCTTGTTCTGATAAACGATGCGGACGTCTTGAGACGTCATACAAAACATGACTCAACAAGTAGACAACTATGGAGTGGTGGAACACTTAATGTTGCCTGGCTGCCATACTAGTTTAATAAACGTGTGATTGGCCAAAACAATTATTTTTCAGTAAATTTAATACTTCGGCATTTGATTGGTCCAATATTCTATAGACTTATATTTATATCGTATGGTGCTGTTTGCTTACTCCTAGTTTATACCCCAGGAGTTTGTATTGCTGCTATATTGTAATATTTAACATGTAATTATTGTTCCCTGTTACCTTATACTCTTACCTATCTACGTATGGTAAATTTGATCGATGCATTATTCCATTTTCTGTTTATCTATTACAAAACAAAATACAGTGTTGGTTATAGAGAAGCATGGTCTGCTTTCTGTTTTTTTTTGCTCAATATGGTGAAATTCTAAACGTCTATATAATACAATGATATTTGACTATTGTTTTAACGAATAATTCCAACAAATTGAATGAAACAAAACAAACTACATCATCCTATTTATATCATATTATAGAGCAAACATACATTCAGAAGTAAAACATGAGAGATTCTTGCTTTGATACATTTGAAAACAAAAAATGCTTTATTTATGGTAGTAAAACATTTCATGATTCAGTTTGATATATAACTCTCGAGGCATAGTTCATGGCTTTGTTTAATTGGATTAATATCAAGATTACTTATGAACAAAATTAAGACATAACTTCATTTAACATAAGGATTTGTTTGTTGATGGTAATAAAGGTGTCTGTCTCATGTTTGCTTGTTTACTCAATTGTCTCACATACTCGTACATGTAAAGGAACATGCTGACAATAAATGTGAGGTTACCATATATGTGAAAATTGTTGTGTATGTTGATCTATGCACAAAGTTTGATTTACGATAATAAAATCCCTACCAAAGGTCTGTCGACTCTCCTTACTATCGTTAGTTGTCACATTTCCATGTTAGCACGTGTCTTTGTTTGATCAAGTCATTGGATGTTCCTTTCATTTCTCGTTACAATGATTTGTTTTACGAGTGCACAGTTGTATCAAGTTCCAGTTTATTTATCACCAATCAGTACACGGATGTTTGTATTACATGGCTACCATCAGCAATCAGTACACGGATGTTTGTATTACATGGCTACTATCAGCAATCAATACACGGATGTTTGTATTACATGTCTACTATCAGCAATCAATACACGGATGTTTGTATTACATGGCTACCATCAGCAATCAGTACACGGATTTTTGTATAACATGTCTACTATCAGCAATCAATACACGGATGTTTGTATTACATGGCTACTATCAGCAATCAGTACACGGATGTTTATATTACATGGCTACCATCAGCAGTCAGTACATGGATGTTTATATTACATGGCTACCATCAGCAATCAGTACACGGATTTTTGTATTACATGTCTACTATCAGCAATCAATACACGGATGTTTGTATTACATGGCTACCATCAGCAATCAGTACACGGATGTTTGTATTACATGTCTACTATCAGCAATCAATACACGGATGTTTGTATTACATGTCTACTATCAGCAATCAATACACGGATGTTTGTATTACATGGCTACCATCAGCAATCAGTACACGGATGTTTGTATTACATGGCTATCATCCTAAAACACTTCTGGATAATTTTGAACCTCTTTATTTCTTACAATCGCTACATTGTTTACGTTTTTATGTTTCACACATGATCGTAACATCTGTTGTCATTACAATTAGGAAATGTGAAGATAAAATATATTTAATATTGCGAGCACCTGTTTTAATTTTAACATGTATTCATTTTGCAGGTGTAACTTACACATTTTATTGATGTTTAAAGCTATGAAGATTGTTTGCTAGATAGTAAAGTATGTGAGAAAGATTAAGTTACTTCAACGATACTGCTAATACACGCTAATTTGTATTTTGTAGAGCATTAAGTGAAGCCGAATCCATGCCTTAATGTGCAAAGTTCATTTAACTATAATGTATAATGGTGATTCTTCCATCGCTTCCTGTTCATCATGTACCCCACACATTCATTTATTGATATCTTGTTCCATTCCTATTATTTTTAAAATCCAACCTTTTAAACCACGGTGTTCTATTTGTATATATATGTGACATATGTCTAATGTACACATACATATTATCATTTACGACTTTTTTGTTTGTTTATGTTTACGCCTCTACTGAAGATGGTTATGAACTGTTTGCCCTATTTAAAACTTGACTTGGAAAAACATCTCTTTATTTACCTGAATTTTAAACTATTTTGTACATATTTCAATTTCTGTTGTAACACAAGAAACTTTGTATGTCCTGCGTCATAAACACGAGCTGATCAGAAACATATGAACATTATCAGATCAAGTTGAAGACATCCGTTGCATCATTAAAGATTCATATAAAATTGTGGTGACATTTTTATGTATCTCGAAGGATGTCCTGAGCTTCTGGATATAATGGAAGTATCAAGGTTACGTTAAATTCTAACGACAAGTGACATCATGGTCTGTGATTTATCTCAAAATATGTCTATGACTAACAGAATATCACTCAATATCAGTAAATGTCTTTTTCAATTTATCACCCCTAACAGAACTTGTTATATTATTACTGCATTATTATTGTGAGTTCGTTTCTGGAATATAAATGTTCATTCTCAAACCATTGAATTGTTCTTCCATTAATGTTCGGCAGCAGTGTCAGAGTGTTTCTCTGCTGAAGTGGTATGAACATGAAACACAAGTCGCACATAACGATTCAAATCTCGGTATGACTTTATCAAATTATCTTTATTATGATTAAAACAAAGTTGCTTAAATCAGCATTCAAAACAATTATATAAGTAAATGAGAAGGTTCTACATTGTACAGGTAAGATTCCAATATAATAATTATATCGTTTCACTGTACAACGAATGTATACATGTAAGGGTTTTAGTAAAGATAAATTCATCATACGGATTCTACTTAATATAAACAAGATTTCACCATACTTTAACCAGGTATTCATCGTAACATATCCCCAGTGATTCTGTGTAGACTAATAAACGACAAGCTGTAAAAAGGAGCACCATTTTACTAGTTTATTACCATATTTAAACATAAACATCACGAACAATTTCCTTCAAATTTCTTGCACTTCTAAATAAGAACTTGAAGACATTAATCAAGAGTGTAGCAGTCAATGTGACGGATGTGTTGTATGGGTATAGTGTTACACGATTTCAACAAAGATCAAATGTATACAGTTTTATGGTCCATTTATGCACATCAGATGTAATTGATACATCCATATATTTCACATAAATGCCATTTATTTGAACCCTGTGACATAAACGGATGTTGTTTTACAGGTAAGTGTTCTTGATCACGTTTAAGTGTGGCTCATACAACAGTTATATGGTCATTAACCAATGTTTTTCATCAAACAACGTGTGTACGTGTTACACAAGAAACAAAAGGTAGAACCTTTAAGTATCAATGTAATGGTCTGTTGTTGTTACACATATTTCATGGAGTAGTTTGGTTCTTTATTTTCCTTGGATGTCATAGTTCTTAGCCGCTGTTCAATCTTTTAACACTTGAAGAGCTTTCATATTTACTGCATAGACACTCGGTTCTGTGATTTTTACACCCGTATAGACCTTATTTTTTAATTGAACTCACCAAACGCAAATCTGTAAAAAAAACTTAAATTTCCCGCTACTGTGCATATAAGAAAAACATAAAGGTAAGTCACTCACCATATTTTCGATTGACGGAAGTGACGACATCCGGGATAGACTGGTTGCAAGTCAGCGTGGGTCTCGGCTTTTCATTTATAATGCGTGCGCTTTTCGGGAATCAGGCTCTCGCTGTGGTCAGCTGGCAATGGTCAGCGAAAGTCAAAATATTATTGATAATATTAATTTTGGTAGATATGCATTAGATAATATATAAAAAAATAATGAAGACGTTTTGGTAGAGGTCAACTTGTTATGCTCCCAATTCTGTTTTCGTTGATAGTAAACTCATACCTCTACTTCCTGTTCACTATAAAACATACCTGACTCTTAAAACTTCGTAATTATATGTAATAATAGAATTAGTGTGTCCTTCATTAGGGTTAACGCTTTAGCGATGTGGTTGAGTGACCACCTACATTGCTAGGGGTCCTGAGTCTAAAGAATTCTAAAACGCCCGAATTCTGTCAAACGGGCTGTTTATAATTCTGTTTTAATAATACTTCATTTGTGTTGAAGTTGTTTTTAATAAAGATGCATTATGCAAACCCATCTCGCAAATAAGAAATTCATTTCGCGAGATCGAGTCCAATCCGTACTTTATATCTATCAGTAGGCGGAGTTAAGGTTAATAGTTGTCCTCGCTCTGCTAGTGTCATTTAGTGATTGCCATGTGTATAGTAGCCATGCGAACTATTTATTGTCTTATGAATGAAACATTTGTGCGGGTCGCCCTTATAAATGGAACTTTTGTGCGGTTGAATACTGTATTATTAAACTCAATAGTTTTACAGTTTGAAATGCCATAACAATGAAATAATTCAGAATGAACATAATCCTGCAATGCATCAAAATTGTATCATAACTGCATTCGGTAGAGTAATACAACCGGTGGTACTATTTTTCAACATAAGAGGCGTCACGTTTTTGTTAATATAAAACTGCGTGTATCACTATAGAAGCTCTCGCTTCGCTTTCGCTTCTAAAAATCACGGAACAGAGTGCCTATGATTTACTGATCTATATCTGTAAACACGGATCGAATACACAAGAAAGCTTCAGTTAAATTTTCATAAAGTCAATGTCGAATATTGGACGGTACCATTTTAAGGTAGTATGCGACCTTTCCCCGACGTCATGGGTCAAACATCGACTTTTCTCCGATTGTTCTGAAATTTTGCACAATTGCTGTATAGCATGTTCTCCGATTTTTGTTCGTTTTATTTTTTTCTGTTTTCCTACCTGTTTCCTAGCAACGCCACGTCTAATGTCAGAGGTGTAAAATCGACGTTTTACATGCAAAATTGGTTCTAACATACTGCAATGGTAATTTTAGATACACCAACTCCAAGCTCTCTATCTGCGGAATAAGCTCATGTAAGTTTTAATAGGGTTTTGTCGTCACTATTTTCCTGGGGGAACGTTAAGCACTAAAAATACGTCAGTTTTTTCACCCGTAATTTTAACCCCGAACTATATCTCAGTGTATTTTTGGTAAACGGAAGTAGATTCAATCAACTAATGAATAACATGTTAATATTGTGGAGATGTTAACGAGCAATTATAAAATGCAAAAATAATATGTCATCGCGCATTATTTTTCACAAAATTGCAATATAGTAAAGTTCGAACATCATGAATAACGTTGTTGAAATTGTTACGTCACGCTAATATTCAACATATTTGTATTAACGTCAGCCTACAATTAGCGTGACGTAACACTTTCAACAACGTTATTCATGATGTCCAAACTTCACTATATTGCAATTTTGTGAAAAATAATGCGCGATGACATATTATTTTTGCATTTTATAATTGCTGGTTAACATCTCCACAATATTAACATGTTATTCATTAGTTGATTGAATCTACTTCCGTTTACCAAAAATACACTGAAACATAGTTCGGGGTCAAAATTACGGGTGAAAAACGGTTGTATTTTTAGTGCTTAACGTTCCCCCAGGAAAATAGTGACGACAAAACCCTATTAAAACTTACATGAGCTTATTCCGCAGATAGAGAGCTTGGAGTTGGTGTATCTAAAATGACCATTGCAGTATGTTAGAACCAATTTTGCATGTAAAACGTCGATTTTACACCTCTGACATTCATCGTGGCGTTGCTAGGAAACAGGTAGGAAAACAGAAAAAAATAAAACGAACAAAAATCGGAGAACATGCTATACAGCAATTGTGCAAAATTTCAGAACAATCGGAGAAAAGTCGATTTTTGACCCATGACGTCGGGGAAAGGTCGCATACTACCTTAAAGGCAAACATTGTTAATTGTGGCCCAAATCATTTTAAATCTGTAGTAAAGTGTCATTCACGTGAACCAGAGTCGTGGTGTATTGGCTAAGGTGACATGCACATACATGACATCATTACAAAATGAAGCAGATTTGAGTGGTTCGAACTCACTCAATGGGACTTTAACAATTATTATACATAAATTATTATCACTTTTATTTAAGTAGTGTGTGTTTGTTACATGTGTGCATACACGTTGAATAGTACCTTTGGTAGTTAAAAGAGAAAAGAAAACGAGATAATTTCTGCATTTGTTCTCTGATGTGTCTTTCAAATAATTCAGTTATTTCATACATTTTATTGCACGGAATCGCGAATATAAATGCTGTATATACATACATGCACCTAACACCAAAACCGGTTTCTACTTATTATACGATTACTCCACAATTAAAATCATATATAAATGTTAAATACCCATTTGAGGTAATAACATGTATGTTACTTTCACGGGACAATTTACATAAAAACTTTTAAACATTATTTTCTTATTACATGTAATATCTGGGACCACTGTGTATATTGTAAATATATTTGTTAACTTTTATAAAAAATGTCCAATATCAGACAAACAGACCTCAATATTCACTAACCTCATGTTTTACCAAGTGTGCCACAGAGGACAGTGAGATAACTATAGCATTCCTGTTGCTTGTGCATTTTAAATGGAGTCGTCCTATATTATACAATAACATTGCTGACTTGAAATTGAATTAGTACACATATTCGAGAATCATGAAATATTTGACAGAACAGAATATACGTTTATCAAGTCTCATGCAACAAAGGCCCATCGACATAAACATGCATATACTTGCATATACAAACAAACAAACAAACGAACGAACGAACGAACGGACGAACAAACTAACAAACAAACAAACAAACATTTTAAATGTAGTTTCGTGAACATCTTTTTTCGACCAAAATAATAATGAATTGTAGTGAACACTTGTTTTCGAACAACATGTGATCATTTAGTGAGGCACCCAATGTTTGGGATAATGCAATTACACATGAGTCTTTAGAGGAACAATAACTGCACTATTTTATGTAGGCAAACATTGGCTTACATTTATCAAGAGAACATTATCAAACCAAACCTTAGCGTGCTGAAATAAATCATCATTGAAACGTAGACGGGGAAAACAGTTTAAATGTGTAATTCATCAAGATAAAGACATTTTATAGCTATAAAAAGTTAGCGATCAGTGTGACATATTATATTTATTACGATTATTTGTAAATTGAGTGTAACTTATTGTCCTGGACACGATAAGAACTCGCAACTATGCACATGATTGTTTATTTGTGTTCCAGCTGTTTATTGTGAGTTCTTACCAGGAACATGGACATATATATACTTTATGTAATTATCGTGTGAAAATGGCTGTAACACATATTCTTTATGCAATTATCGTGTGAAAATAGCTGTTACACATACTTTATGCAATTATCGTGTGAAAATAGCTGTTACACATACTTTATGCAATTATCATGTGAAAACGGCTGTTACACATACTTTATGCAATTATCATGTAAAAACAGCTGTAACACATACTTTATGCAATTATCATGTGAAAACGGCTATTACACATACTTTATGCAATTATCGTGTGAAAACAGCTGTTACACATACTTTATGCAATTATCCTGTGAAAATGGCTGTTACACATACTTTATGCAATTATCATATGAAAATGGCTATTACACATACTTTATGCAATTATCATGTGAAAATGGCTGTTACACATACTTTATGCAATTATCATATGACAATGGCTATTACACATACTTTATGCAATTATCATATGAAAATGGCTGTTACACATACTTTATGCAATTATCATATGAAAATGGCTGTTACACATACTTTATGCAATTATCATGTGAAAATGGCTATTACACATACTTTATGCAATTATCATGTGAAAATGGCTGTTACACATACTTTATGCAATTATCATATGAAAATGGCTATTACACATACTTTATGCAATTATCATGTGAAAATGGCTATTACACATACTTTATGCAATTATCATGTGAAAATGGCTGTTACACATACTTTATGCAATTATCATGTGGAAATGGCTGTTACACATACTTTATGCAATTATCTTGTGAACATGGCAGTTACGTGTACTTTATATACATGTAGTTATCATGTGAAAATGGCTACTACGTACATGTAATTAATAATTTGTGTATATTTATTTTAGGTATCATATCAAATGGCAATTACACATAAAATTAGTATAACTTTCATGTAAGAATGGAAGTTACACATATAATTATTATAACTTTCATGTAAGAATGGAAGTTACACATATAATTATTATAACTTTCATGTAAGAATGGAAGTTACACGTATGAAGATAGCTATCAACAGTGTATCAATGTACTGTCATCATGTAGGTTATCAGCCCCGTAATACTTGTAATAGATATCAAACTTCTTGATCACACATTTCTATTTGTGTTATATAATGTTATTCCATATTACGTAATAGCTTGTTAAACAACACTTATAAGTTTATTTATGTTATTTGTATCTTACATATTGTCAAATAGACTATAAGATGTTCGTCCGTACAATTTAATGATAAGAAGTGGGTGTATATAATTGCTCTACAGATACAAAAAGTGTCTCTTCGTTTAAATATGTAATTACCTTTGTTCCACAAAACGTCTTTATACATCCTTAAACCGTGTTTCCCTGCAGGAATACTCAGAGATTTTGTCTAAATGTCCTTCCTATCATCTGAAAATGATGATTGGATCATAATTGGTCAATTTGAGAACACATTTCCATTTAATGGTAATGAGACATAGAGAGCTCGGGGACAGTACTGTCTGTAACAGAAGAAACGCCGTACCAAATGACTTCTGTTAGTTGATGCTGTAGATTAATCTAGGATTATTATTCATCTTGTATTTGATGACCTGTAACGGTCTTTGTCGTGGTTTTCATGGTGTCCCCTTTCTGTAGTTTTATTACTTCACCAACATGTGTTTCTATTACAAGTTTACTAGTCTGGTCATGTTTACAATGTGGAATGAATATCTTAATTTTTATGAGCAGTATTTTAATTGTCTGTTTATTTTTGACCAGCTGGCTGTACCCATCATAATATAGGAGGCACGAGGACAAACAGAAAATCACAAAAATACACGTTTGTTAGTGACTCTACTGATTTGAGACACTAAATACATTTACCATGTTATATTCTTGAACAAAAAAAATGTGTTACCTTTGTCAATCTGAACTTTCATGTTTGTTAATGATAAGTAAGTTGAAACTACAATGAAGTGTACAAGTTAAATTTTATCCTTCCTTAGCAGTATTTCTGTTTGTTTTATTTTTAGACATAAATATTTGTTAATGTAACAAGACACTAGTTAGTTCATAGATATCATGTATTTAAGATATCTATTGATATTGAACATTGTACTCTATATGATAATGTTTCGTCTATAAACTGATCACTCAATAAATAAGTTTCCATGTTTGTTTGTTTTGTTCGTTTGAGTTTTTGCGCCTTTTCAGCAGTCAGAGTTACATGAGGCGGACAGTTACCTAACCACCGTTCCTGGGAAGAACCAATACTAGACTCCCATCCTCTGTAAGCAACTGCCTACTTTCTCACATAAAGAGACATGGTCGGTAGCGGGACTCGAACCCACGATCTTCTATCAATGAGAGATTACAGTGATTTGAAGTCAGCGACCTACACCATTCGACCACAGAGGCGGATGTATAGATAAGTTTCGAAAGTTTGAGTTTCAGAATTGACTTACAGACCAAGTAGTTATGATTTCTTCGTAGACTGAAGGAACATTATTGCACATAGGTATGTTATAAAGATAACAAAGCAGTAATTACTATAAACTTGCTGATCCATCAAACATTACAGGTCTAAACGAGACATTGATTCCTCTTTGTTAATATTAACTTCAGTCAATATGTTATCTTAGTAAGAAAACAGTAAACCAAGTAACTAGTGATATACTAGACGTGTAACAATTGTATATGGTGACATGTAGATCACACTATTCAACGTCAGCTAAGTAATTACTGACAAATGAGGACTGATTGGAAACCAATTAATTACCACAAATGATTAACATTCTTGTGTTCAATAGTTAGACAATGTTTTTGTTATCTACAATATGTCACGGACTGATTATTATTAGAACAGATAAATGACCGCCAACAATGTTAACTTCATAGTATATAATATCTAATCATTAGAGGTTATCGTTTGGTAAATTCAAAGATTTCTTGACGCTGTATCTTACCACGTATTTAACAAATATATGTTATGACTTATAACATTATCAGAATATAAAATATAAAACATTTCTCTATATTCAATACATCCGGATTATTTTGATTGATCAAGTATCATTAATACAATGTTAAACATGCATAGTGGAGGAATAAATTATGAGGCATGAATCTTAAATGTAACAGAAGTCTTTCAATACATAGTATGTTTACTTTACATAGTTAATTAATTTTATATAGTTTATACATGTCAACATTGTGTGTTATTGGCGGTGTTATATCTATATAGTGAATTATGTATAGATGGTATTTTATATCTACTTTGTACGCTGTATCAGTCACTCAAATAGAAGGGTCTGGACTCCGTAAATTAAAGCGCTGTGTAGCGATCACGTGATCGCGCGCAAGACGGCCGTCATTGTGAAACGGTGAAGATCGCATTGAAATAGATACCCAAATATTCACAAATTACTAATCATTTTATTGGTGCAGAGCTCCACGAAAAGTTATATCGTAAGTATCTCCTTCTAATTTGACCAATTTCTTAGGATAAAATCCATTTATTTATGTTGAAATCCGACGGTACATAAATGGACGAAGAGTCGTTTTAAGCTCAGATCTAGACTGTTGTCGCAAAGCGTGTATTTTTCGTAAGTAAATATAACCCATAGAGTGATGTAGTCGGGATTAATTTCCTGTCTTTTAAAGGTTGTTGTAGTAAATCATGCAGTTACTTTTTCATATTGATTCCGATGCTAAGAAATAATGATACATGAATTTGAGCCTTTTTGATGAAATCACCATTTTGAGTTTGACCAATTTTACTATTTTTAGTAAGTGATTCCGTCTTTAATAACCATCTTTCACAGAAATGCTTGCAACACATTTTAGAAAGATCAATACTCCGTTAATTCATGATTTTATTTTAAATTTTCGATTTCTTTTTTTTGACTAAATGGAAATTGAAAATGTATATGTTATCTATACACACATGAAAAAACTCCCCGATATGTATCGACAGCACAACTTGATGTTTATACAGAGATAAGCGCCTGAAGAGCACGAGTCCAGACCATTCAATTGAAAGACCCTGGCTGTATCTACATATTTATGTTATAGGCATAGGCACTCGATTCCGTGATTTTTATACTAGCTCGTTTACAGACGTTATTTTTCAATTTAACTCATCAAACAACACAAATCTGTCGAAAGAAAAATCTTCATTTTTTTCTGCTATTGAGTATATAAATACACCAAAGTAGCTCACTCGCCATCTTTTCGATTGACGGAAGTCGAATGCCTTTGGTTATATCTAATACATCGACGACATTTGTTATATGAACTTATATCTACCTAGTTTGATATACATGGATACTGGGCGTTTTAATATATCTACAATTTGTGTTCTAGCTACATAGTATATGTTACATCTATATAATTATAAATCTGTTCACAATATTAAATGACTTCCTGTAGTGCGGTTTCTAGCTAGAAGTACGTTATACATTTTATTACAACATTAAATTTATATCTAACAAAAACGTTCTAATGTCATACTGTTATATCTGAACAACACAGTTCTCTTACATCAACAGTTTGTGTTGTTGATAAAAACAATATAACCACTTCAACAAAGAGACAGAATGAAATTATGTAATAAATCATTTATCCACTGGGATACCACATCATATATTTTGTATTTAAACTCTACGACAGACAAACAATCTACATTAATAAACCCCGAGAATCCAGTAATGTGTGTAAACTATATTATTCTGGAAAGATACTTTGTAGTCAGCTAATTATGGTGTATATTTAATCATCTGATACGCTTGTGTATATTCTCTAACTAATTATGTCTCATTGACGTCGGTAACTATTCCAAAAATCCCTGTCAATCATCCATACTTATCTTCCCGCCATAGCCTGCATTTTCTATCAAGAAAATACCGTAAAATTACGAAGGCCTTTTCTTTTGAAGTGAATACCTACTCTTTTAACAAAAAATCTTGTTTCTCCAGGCGATAGCTGCTTCTGTATTTACGTTTCGCCAGCATTTCATCGGTAGTTAACCATTTTTTAACTGATGATGCATTTATGAGCCCTTGAATATGTCTCCCTGGTATTAAGAATGCTTTCATCTAGTGAACAGAACTGGATCGTGTCGGTAGGGGGCGCTAATGATCTGCACACCAAAATCATCTATCATTTTCTAAATGACTTGTATTCTGTGAGATTCTCATCAAAAGAAATTACCATAAAGAATTATCTGGCATTTAGATATCTGTATATCAATTCTATTATATCAATCAAGTATTACCTTTCTTGATGACTTACTTTGTTAATTGATAATTAACAATCGTTGATTGAATTCTGGAAGTGAGTATAATGATCAGCTGATAGTGTATCGCTATTTGTCCCTCGTATATATATATTGATGTAAGACAATTAGTAGACAATGAAATACAATAAATCACAGAATGTCACGGCTCCCATCTTATGTCTTTTAATTATTTCAGCAGGGACTAAATGAACATTTTGAATGAAGGCGTAAAAGTAATGTTAATATAACCAACTTGTTTTACCATGGCGTGTTATGATATAGACTGTGATAGCATTATAACTTTTAGTAGCTTAAAGTTTAACAAGATTCTGGTTTGTTCAAACACAGAACATTATGGCTTTCATGGCTATTTATGTTTGTTTCCTTTATTTTAAGAATAGTAAGTTCTTCGTCAAAATGTAAATAAATGAAAACAATACAAAGAATCTACGTGTATTAAGGTAGCAACGCTAGTGGCTTTGTTGGTTGCCTTCTATCGCGGATTTTCATCCTCGCTTGTCAATATTAATGTCATTGCTATGTGATATAATGTGGTTTGTTGTTGCTTTAAAACAGGTGATTAGCTTACATGTTTTGTATACCGTAACCCATAATCATACTTTTTCTATGAGGCGAAAACATACAAAATGATATAAATTCGAGTATGTTAAAACCGTCTAAGGCATTTCAACAATACTATGTAGAATAAGAACTATCAGTATATAAAATATCATTCAAAATCTGTGAGTGTGTAGTTTTCACGAAACCTCTTTTCTAAAACAAGGCTCCGTTCACCTACAGGTATAAGTGTTTAAAAATAACGTTTTTATCTTAAATGGTAAAATGATATATAGCAGAGTCAATGATAGTTACGATAGTACGCTAATGGTAGAGGTCTCAACAGGAGAGGAACAATTCAGCTGCCGCCAAGACTGGTTCCCTACTAAGATTATGAAGCGTCTGGGAGATCTAGATCGATACGCTTTAGGTACACTGATCAAAGCGATCAATCAAGAATGAGGAAGAAAGGCTTGATGTTTTAAATTGGTTTTATCGTCTGAATTCATTTACAAAAAGACACACGTTAAATGAGGAGTGAGTTTTAAGTCAGTAAACCATTTGTTAGCATTCGTCATAAGCGTTCACTTTAATGCTGTTTTGCATTTAGAAACATTATCCTACTATCCCGAGTTGTCATTTAAAGTCTTGTTTTTTAAACGATTGTGCTCATCACATCAAAGTCTATCACACCATCTTAAAGTTTACTTACTACAGTAATGTATACTTTCACACAAATGTATGATAATGATGGCAATAAATATGGAATGTTTCTTAGACCAGAAACAATTACTAGTGCCAACCATTAAATGAAACTGTGCAGTAGTCCTACGGGAAGCATTAACACGTTGATGTAGAGATAACTGTTATTATAACAAGGCGTACAGAATAACACGGTGACTGTAATCAGCAGCGGACCTACTTCCTGAGAATACAAACAATTATCTCTAGAGTGAAATAATATCCGGATCACCAACAAGGGGTCTTCTACAAACAGAAGGGATCTCTGATTCTTACACGTTTGTCAACAGCTTACGATGTTAGTAAATAAACTAACGTACAGTTTGAAAGGATTGCTAAATATATAAACTATGTTAACACTATAATATATTTTAGCAACAATGTTAACACTGGAATATATTTTATCAACAATGTTAACACTGGAATATATTTTATCAACAATGTTAACACTGGAATATATTTTATCAACAATGTTAACACTAAAATATATCTTATTAACAATGTTAACACTGGAATATATTTTATCAACAATGTTAACACTATAATATATCTTATTAACAATGTTAACACTGGAATATATTTTATCAACAATGTTAACACTATAATATATTTTATCAACAATGTTAACACTATAATATATCTTATTAACAATGTTAACACTATAATGTGTTTTATCAACAATGTTAACACTGGAATATATTTTATCAACAATGTTAACATTGGAATATATTTTATCAACAATGTTAACACTGGAATATATTTTATCAACAATGTTAACACTGGAATATATTTTATCAACAATGTTAACACTATAATGTGTTTTATCAACAATGTTAGCACTGGAATATATTTTATCAACAATGTTAACACTATAATATATCTTATCAACAATGTTAACATTGGAATATATTTTATCAACAATGTTAACACTGGAATATACTTTATCAACAGTGTTAACATTGGAATATATTTTATCAACAATGTTAACACTGGAATATATTAATTCAACAATGTTAACACTGGAATATATTTTATCAACAATGTTAACATTGGAATATATTTTATCAACAATGTTAACACTGGAATATATTTTATCAACAATGTTAACATTGGAATATATTTTATCAACAATGTTAACATTGGAATATATTTTATCAACAATGTTAACACTGGAATATATTTTATCAACAATGTTAACACTATAATATATTTTATCAACAATGTTAACACTGGAATATATTTTATCAACAATGTTAACACTGGAATATATTTTATCAACAATGTTAACACTATAATATATCTTATTAACAATGTTAACACTGGCATATATTTTATCAACAATGTTAACACTGGAATATATTTTATCAGCAATGTTAACACTGGAATATATTTTATCAACAATGTTAATACTACAATATATCTTATTAACAATGTTAACACTGGAATATATTTTATCAACAATGTTAATACTACAATATATCTTATTAACAATGTTAACACTGGAATATATTTTATCAACAATGTTAACACTGGAATATATTTTATCAACAATGTTAATACTACAATATATCTTATTAACAATGTTAACACTGGAATATATTTTATCAACAATGTTAATACTACAATATATTTCATTTACAATGTTAACACTGGAATATATTTTATCAACAGTGTTAATACCACAATATATCTTATTAACAATGTTAACATTGGAATTTATTTTATTAAGTATGAATCAGTCTAGTACTATCCATTATAAAATTAGTATCAAGATATTCAACAATGTTTAAAACAATTATTCACATTCTATCGAAAACTTGTAAAATGACACTTGTATTCAAGATAAATAACAGGATTTGTGGTCATATAGCATATTAAACATGATAGGTATAATGCACTTCAAAGTATGCATGTACTATATTTGGTACGATGATACATGTTTGTAAAGTGGATGCATTTCTTTCTGAGCGCCCTTTCTATGTATTTAGAACTTGCCTGATGATTTTAAAAACCTTAAAGCAAGTAACCGTTAACTATAAAAAAAATATATTGAGTGCAAGAAAAAAATCCTTACTACACCAAACAGTTGAAGTCATCATTGGAAATATGCATGACTTATTTGTTTTCACCCTATTACGGATGATTTGCCTATTTTTTTATGTTTAATCTTCATGCAATAAGCAATATTTTCACACGTGAAAACACTATTACTGATAGGCATATTATATAATATTGGTAAACTAATTTTATGTAAGGTAGGCGTCCATTATTCCACGTATGTAACTGATTAATGCAGTTTCATGTTGTAATTAACGTCTTATATAAATGGTTGTCGTTTTGCAGACTAAAATCATTACCCTGTGAGTAAAGAATGTGTAATGTTCAATATCTATACGATTGACTTACACACATCTGTATTGTTCGCTTCACAAGATAATCATTAAAATGTAAGGCTACACCTATCTACTAATTAGAAAAGACAATTATTTGTTTTTGGAGTGTAATTAGTAGATAATTGCCTGGTACTGCACGTTTTGTACGAGAACAAACGAATACCGATGAATGTCTGTAATCTGCAATAGTTCTAGACGAATATACAAATTGAAATCGTACCTAATAAATTACCGTAACTATCTATACGCCCATCAACGGTATCTATAAACACTGTATATATGTACTTATTTGTTATCTGAACTCTGTCGATTCTTAATTTTCAGTATGTTATCTAATATACACTTCAAGCAGACATTAATGTTCCAACACGTATTATCAAAACGTTCCTTATTTGCTTCTTAAAAACATAACTTGATGTTTAATGTTAAATGTTGAAATCTACAGTATCTAATATAATATTTATAACTAAGTATTAGTATCTAACACAATACCTGTTGTGTAAAATCTGAGTTACTGATGGTGAAATGATTATAAAAAAATGCTATACTATTTTTGTAAAAAGGAACCATTCTTATAATTATACTGATTTAAGCAATTATTTATTCGGGAATAATATGAGTACCCATGTGACCTAAATCTATTTCCGTTTTTTTAAAACTTACGTTTTCAACGAGGACGATTCAAACAGGCGGCCATTATTCATTTTGTTTTTCTTTAAAAAGCACGTTAGGGTAACACAATATGTTTGGGTACATTCTTGGTTTTATATTGCACATTTATAGGTCCAATGACGATATTCCATGTCGTTAGTGGTGACCTCTAATCTTTCCATTGGGTTGTCACATTCGTGTCGATTACAAAGAAGACAAAACGAGCGGAATATATCTCAGACCTTAATCTTACAAATGACAACTCTACAATATATAGTGTAATCGCTAAGCAGGTAGTTTATAAAAACACAACAAAAAAACTTCAAAAAAACTGCACATTAAAATCTTGGCACGCTATAAAAGAAGACAAAAGACAAATACTGGAATGGTTGCAAAAACAGCGATTTTAATTAAAGGAAGACACAGGTGTCATGGTTAATACAAGATATGAACATACTTGAAAGCAGACAAATTGCTTTGTTGATATGATGGTACAGATATGTCATAATAGCAAATTTGGCGTCACGAAAGATAATCACTCCATATTTTATGGCTTTTCAATCGCTTCACATAAAAGTTACAACGTAATTATATTTTTGAAATGGTATTAAACACTTACAATGCCGTTAACAATGTTGATAAATAATTTGAAATATAATAAATTTATACATTTTGTAGTCATAACTGTAATTATCGATCGACTTCATAAGACTTAATTATTGTAATATATTTGACTGATTATCTCCGGCATAATTTTGTGAAAGTTGTCAAAAGGAGTGATGCAGCACCATTAGAGAAGGAATAATGATTAGTATTTCTTGTGCTTTGAATTATTTAGTTTAAGCGAGACAGTCAGGTTTAATTCAGATTCCTGTTATGATTATCCGTTTGATAAAAACTCTCACTCTTTGATATTATTTAATTTTGCACAATCATCACAAACGCCCACATCATTGTTACCATTATTACTTTTTAACCAAAGGTTTACAAATACACACTCAAGAACAGGAACAATTTGTTATCTGCCACCCCGACAATGAAATTGTAGAGAACAGTACAATCATCTAGGTGTTTTATAAGGAATACACCACATGTAGGGAACAATACAATCTTCTAGGTGTTTTATAAGGAATACACCACATGTAGGGAACAATACAATCTTCTAGGTGTTTTATATGGAATACACCACATGTAGGGAACAATACAATCTTCTAGGTGTTTTATATGGACTACATCACATGTAGGGAACAATACAATCATCTAGGTGTTTTATAAGGACTACATCACATGTAGGGAACAATACAATCATCTAGGTGTTTTATAAGGAATACATCACATGTAGGGAACAATACAATCTTCTAGGTGTTTTATAAGGAATACACCACATGTAGGGAACAATACAATCATCTAGGTGTTTTATAAGGAATACACCACATGTAGGGAACAATACAATCATCTAGGTGTTTTATAAGGAATACATCACATGTAGGGAACAATACAATCTTCTAGGTGTTTTATAAGGAATACATCACATGCAGGGAACAATACAATCTTCTAGGTGTTTTATAAGGAATACATCACATGCAGGGAACAATACAATCTTCTAGGTGTTTTATAAGGAATACATCACATGTAGGGAACAATACAATCATGTAGGTGTTTTATAAGGAATACACCACATGTAGGGAACAATACAATCATCTAGGTGTTTTATAAGGAATACATCACATGTAGGGAACAATACAATCTTCTAGGTGTTTTATAAGGACTACATCACATGTAGGGAACAATACAATCTTCTAGGTGTTTTATAAGGACTACATCACATGTAGGGAACAATACAATCTTCTAGGTGTTTTATAAGGAATACATCACATGTAGGGAACAATACAATCATCTAGGTGTTTTATAAGGAATACACCACATGTAGGGAACAATACAATCATCTAGGTGTTTTATAAGGAATACACCACATGTAGGGAACAATACAATCTTCTAGGTGTTTTATAAGGAATACATCACATGTAGGGAACAATACAATCATCTAGGTGTTTTATATGGACTACATCACATGTAGGGAACAATACAATCATCTAGGTGTTTTATAAGGAATACACCACATGTAGGGAACAATACAATCATCTAGGTGTTTTATAAGGACTACATCACATGTAGGGAACAATACAATCTTCTAGGTGTTTTATAAGGACTACACCACATGTAGGGAACAATACAATCATCTAGGTGTTTTATAAGGACTACATCACATGTAGGGAACAATACAATCTTCTAGGTGTTTTATAAGGAATACACCACATGTAGGGAACAATACAATCATCTAGGTGTTTTATAAGGAATACACCACATGTAGGGAACAATACAATCTTCTAGGTGTTTTATAAGGACTACATCACATGTAGGGAACAATACAATCATCTAGGTGTTTTATAAGGACTACACCACATGTAGGGAACAATACAATCATCTAGGTGTTTTATAAGGACTACATCACATGTAGGGAACAATACAATCTTCTAGGTGTTTTATAAAGAATACATCACATGTAGGGAACAATACAATCTTTTAGGTGTTTTATAAGGAATACACCACATGTAGGGAACAATACAATCTTCTAGGTGTTTTATAAGAAATACACCACATGTAGGGAACAATACAATCATCTAGGTGTTTTATAAGGAATACATCACATGTAGGGAACAATACAATCATCTAGGTGTTTTATAAGGAATACACCACATGTAGGGAACAATAAAATCATCTAGGTGTTTTATAAGGAATACACCACATGTAGGGAACAATACAATCATCTAGGTGTTTTATATGGACTACATCACATGTAGGGAACAATACAATCTTCTAGGTGTTTTATATGGACTACATCACATGTAGGGAACAATACAATCTTCTAGGTGTTTTATAAGGAATACACCACATGTAGGGAACAATACAATCTTCTAGGTGTTTTATATGGACTACATCACATGTAGGGAACAATACAATCATCTAGGTGTTTTATAAGGAATACACCACATGTAGGGAACAATACAATCTTCTAGGTGTTTTATATGGACTACATCACATGTAGGGAACAATACAATCATCTAGGTGTTTTATAAGGAATACATCACATGTAGGGAACAATACAATCATCTAGGTGTTTTATAAGGAATACATCACATGTAGGGAACAATACAATCATCTAGGTGTTTTATAAGGAATACACCACATGTAGGGAACAATACAATCATCTAGGTGTTTTATAAGGAATACACCACATGTAGGGAACAATACAATCACCTAGGTGTTTTATAAGGAATACACCATATGTAGGGAACAATACAATCATCTAGGTGTTTTATAAGGACTACACCACATGTAGGGAACAATACAATCATCTAGGTGTTTTATAAGGACTACACCACATGTAGGGAACAATACAATCATCTAGGTGTTTTATATGGACTACATCACATGTAGGGAACAATACAATCTTCTAGGTGTTTTATAAGGAATACACCATATGTAGGGAACAATACAATCTTCTAGGTGTTTTATAAGGAATACACCATATGTAGGGAACAATACAATCATCTAGGTGTTTTATATGGACTACATCACATGTAGGGAACAATACAATCTTCTAGGTGTTTTATAAGGAATACACCATATGTAGGGAACAATACAATCATCTAGGTGTTTTATAAGGAATACATCACATGTAGGGAACAATACAATCATCTAGGTGTTTTATATGGACTACATCACATGTAGGGAACAATACAATCTTCTAGGTGTTTTATAAGGAATACACCATATGTAGGGAACAATACAATCATCTAGGTGTTTTATAAGGAATACATCACATGTAGGGAACAATACAATCTTCTAGGTGTTTTATATGGACTACATCACATGTAGGGAACAATACAATCATCTAGGTGTTTTATAAGGAATACACCATATGTAGGGAACAATACAATCTTCTAGGTGTTTTATATGGACTACATCACATGTAGGGAACAATACAATCATCTAGGTGTTTTATATGGACTACATCACATGTAGGGAACAATACAATCATCTAGGTGTTTTATATGGACTACATCACATGTAGGGAACAATACAATCATCTAGGTGTTTTATATGGACTACATCACATGTAGGGAACAATACAATCTTCTAGGTGTTTTATATGGACTACATCACATGTAGGGAACAATACAATCATCTAGGTGTTTTATATGGACTACATCACATGTAGGGAACAATACAATCTTCTAGGTGTTTTATATGGACTACATCACATGTAGGGAACAATACAATCTTCTAGGTGTTTTATATGGACTACATCACATGTAGGGAACAATACAATCATCTAGGTGTTTTATAAGGACTACACCACATGTAGGGAACAATACAATATTCTAGGTGTTTTATAAGGAATACACCACATGTAGGGAACAATACAATCTTCTAGGTGTTTTATAAGGACTACATCACATGTAGGGAACAATACAATCATCTAGGTGTTTTATAAGGAATACACCACATGTAGGGAACAATACAATCTTCTAGGTGTTTTATAAGGAATACACCACATGTTGGGAACAATACAATCATCTAGGTGTTTTATAAGGAATACACCACATGTAGGGAACAATACAATCATCTAGGTGTTTTATAAGGAATACACCACATGTAGGGAACAATACAATCATCTAGGTGTTTTATAAGGAATACACCACATGTTGGGAACAATACAATCATCTAGGTGTTTTATAAGGAATACACCACATGTAGGGAACAATACAATCATCTAGGTGTTTTATAAGGAATACACCACATGTTGGGAACAATACAATCATCTAGGTGTTTTATAAGGAATACACCACATGTAGGGAACAATACAATCATCTAGGTGTTTTATAAGGACTACACCACATGTAGGGAACAATACAATCATCTAGGTGTTTTATATGGACTACATCACATGTAGGGAACAATACAATCATCTAGGTGTTTTATAAGAAATACACCACATGTAGGGAACAATACAATCATCTAGGTGTTTTATAAGGAATACACCACATGTAGGGAACAATACAATCTTCTAGGTGTTTTATAAGGAATACACCACATGTAGGGAACAATACAATCATCTAGGTGTTTTATAAGGAATACACCATATGTAGGGAACAATACAATCATCTAGGTGTTTTATATGGACTACACGACTTTGTATGGATTATAAACGCTTGCTGTAGGTTCACTTTAAAAAATAAACTTCGATAACTGATATCATGTTTCCGTTTGTTAAATAATGCATACACGTAATTATATGAACTGATATGTGAGTGACATACAAGGTAGTTTTTGTACTGAAAGGTCAACAGGGCAGAGAAAAACATTAGGTTCCATTAATGTGCAAACAAGCAGAAAATCTGATATGGTATTTTTTTCAAACTGCCATCACAAAACTACACGCAGTCTAAGGCTTGAAACCGATCTGTATGATATAGACCGTGTGTTATAGCATTTAAAGTAAATGTCACTGGAATGAAATGACCATACAGAAATCAAATACAGTCATACACTATATCACATTGTAAAACAAACAGTACAAAGAGGTCAAGTCAGTTTGGATATGGCATACATCTTTCCATATCCTATGGAACAATACATACATAAATGATATCTCAATTTATCATCCAAAACTAAATATACAAATTTACATAAATTATATTTTACCGACTGTATATGAATATTACTTAAAATGGCATTTCGTCATTTCAAAGATATTAGTGACTAGTGTTCATTATTGTTAATAATGCCATTATTGAAAGTCAGCCAAAGTTCACGGAAATCATAAATTCATCACTAACACAGTATTTTACCATGGACAAGAATGGATATTCACAGTCTTTGTAAATAATAAAACGATAAAACATAGTAGTTTCTTCATGTCTTGGCAACATTTATAAGAAACCAACATTTCAGACAATGCACGTTTAATTAATGTAGGACAAGTTTGGAACATGCATATTATATACTCTTGTCTTAATGTATAACTTTCCTAATAATTGAAATATTCACTGAAAACTAAACATACATCACGCCTAGGAGTTTGCATTCTTGTTGTATTTAATTATGATTCTATTGAAATGTTTTATGATGGTTAATTAATATTAATACTATAATAACTTCTATTAACAATTAAACTAGACTGCTAACACAAGATTTAACTATCTGAACACTTATAAGAATACAATATATTACACATAACGTAGTTCATTCTGCCAGCATAAAGATGGAGTTTATCGTTATTGTTAATTCTTAGAGAATCTCATAAAGTTAAAACATAAAACGAGGATAAAGACATTTCTGAAATATCCACAATCATTGCTACAATCAGATGAATAAAGAGTATGTACGCAAAATCTGATTGCAATATATTATAAGTAATAACACATACATCATAATGACAATTTCTCAATTGAGCACGTGCATTCTTAGCTATTACATGAATTTATGTTCTTTTGATAGTCCAATTTAGCTGATTATGTTGATAATTGAAGAGATATATAAATGTGTTCTATATTTGCACTGAACTAACTAGTAAGGGTATTAATTAATAGCAATGTTAAGGATAGACACAGACTCCAAAATATAATTATCCTTTTTTATTCCACAAGAGTGAGGCTTTTTTGTAAGTTATCTCCGATGTTGAATTTATTTTATATCTTGAAGTGTTTTCTACATTCACAATTTTTTATCTAACACCATCAACAGAAATATGCGTAAACAGATGAAATTGGTGTAAAATAAAAATGTAATAAAATTAATGTTGTTAATTAATTTCGTAAACCGGATCACGTGGATCATGATATAAGAAATGTTGCGGCACGATAAAACTTGCTGGCTTCATGTGTGTTTTTTTACTCTAATATGTCTGTACTTAATGGATATTAACTTGATTATCGTTTTCTGATGACGAATTAGCGAGTTAAAAGAAGTTTCGCAATATGTGCAATTCTGTAGATAATTTATTACCTCCTAGATTTGTATCTTTGTAAGTCTGTAGGCACTTAGTGTGACAATAATTAACCATTTGAAACGATGGAATATGCTAAATGTTCTTTTACATGTTTCATAGAGAAGTGCGGGCGAATTGTCCCTTTGAGATAATGTTTGTGCAGTAAATAAAACATTTGTTTATGATGTAAAAACGAATCGTGCGAATCAATGAAATTTGTCAGCGTGTATTGTATTCTAGAAAAAATGTATCAGATTGTATAATATATATCGTGTATTGTATTCTAGAAAAAAATGTATCAGATTGTGCAGTATATATCGTGTATTGTATTATAGAATAAAACAATATCAAAATTATGGTACCACATTGTATCGCGTATTGTACTTTAGAATAAAACAATATCATATGATACCACATTATATCGTGTATTGGATTCTAGAATAAAACAATATCAAAATTATGGTACAACATTGTATCGTGTATTGTACTCTAGAATAAAACTATCATATGATACGACATTATATCGTGTATTGTATTCTAGAATAAAACAATATCATATGATACGACATTATATCGTGTATTGTACTTTAGAATAAAACAATATCATATGATACCACATTATATTGTGTATTGTACTCTAGAATAAAACAATATCAAAATTATGGTACCACATTATATCGCGTATTGTATTCTAGAATAAAACAATATCACATGATACGACATTATATCGTGTATTGTACTCTATAATAAAACAATATCATATGGTATAATATATAGAGAAGCTACCAGTTGCCCAGATAAGTTTTGTGTTATCCCATGAAAATGTCCTATGTGTCATGGAGTGACATTAGATCTACTCCATTTTTGTGAAAGATATACTCCATGTGTGTGACATATCGACTCTGTATGTGTAACATATCTACTCCATGTGTGTAATACAGCTACTCCATATGCGTAACATATCTACTTCATGTGTAAAATATCTACTCCGTATGTGTAAAATATCTACTTCATGTGTGTAATATGTCTACTCCATATGTGTAACATATCTACTAGATGTGTGTGACATATCTACACCGTATGTGTAACATATATACTCCATGTGTGTAACATATCTACTCCGTATGTGTAACATATCTACTCCATTGTGTGACATATCTACTCTATGTGTGTAACATATCTACTCCATATGTGTAACAGATCTACTCCATATGTGTAACATATCTCCACCATGTGTGTAACATATCTACTAGATGTGTGTGACATATCTACACCGTATGTGTAACATATATACTCCATGTGTGTAACATATCTACTCCGTATGTGTAACATATCTACTCCATTGTGTGACATATCTACTCTATGTGTGTAACATATCTACTCCATATGTGTAACAGATCTACTCCATATGTGTAACATATCTCCACCATGTGTGTAACATATCTCCACCATGTGTGTAACATATCTCCACCATGTGTGTAACATATCTACTCCATGTGTGTAACATGTCTACTCCATGTGTGCAACATATCTTTTCCATGTGTGTAACATATTTTACTGCATGTGTGTAACATATCTACTCCATGTGTGTAACATATCTATTCCATGTGTGTAACATATCTACTCCATGTGTGTAACATGTCTACTCCATGTGCGTAACATATCTATTCGATGTGTGTAACATATTTATTCCATGTGTGTAACATATCTATTCCATGTGTGTAACATATCTATTCCATGTGTGTAACATTTCTACTCTATGTGTGTAACATATCTACTCTATGTGTGTAACATATCTACTCTATGTGTGTAACATATCTACTCTATGTGTGTAACATATCTACTCTATGTGTGTAACATATCTACTCTATGTGTGTAACATATCTACTCTATGTGTGTAACATATCTACTCTATGTGTGTAACATATCTACTCTATGTGTGTAACATTTCTACTCTATGTGTGTAACATATCTACTCTATGTGTGTAACATATCTACTCTATGTGTGTAACATATCTACTCTATGTGTGTAACATATCTACTCTATGTGTGTAACATATCTACTCTATGTGTGTAACATTTCTACTCTATGTGTGTAACATATCTACTCTATGTGTGTAACATATCTACTCTATGTGTGTAACATATCTACTCTATGTGTGTAACATATCTACTCTATGTGTGTAACATATTTACTCTATGTGTGTAACATATCTACTCTATGTGTGTAACATATCTACTCCATGTGTGTAACATATCTACTCTATGTGTGTAACATATCTACTCTATGTGTGTAACATATCTATTCCATGTGTGTAACATATCTACTCTATGTGTGTAACATATCTACTCTATGTGTGTAACATATCTACTCTATGAGTGTAACATATCTACTCTATGTGTGTAACATATCTACTCTATGTGTGTAACATATCCACACCCTATGTTTGACTATCCTAGACACTCCTATAACAAAAGTTTAGCTATTTGGTGACATTACAATAATTTATTGTAATACTGTACCAGGGGACTGACAAGAATGTTTAACGTCTCTAAGAATACATTTACTGACATTCCTGACACCATTTAATCTAATTTATCAACCAAGAAGGATCTCTAAAAATATTTAGAAACGTTTTGTGTACACAGTTTCTCCGGATTAGTTAGCTAATCAACAGATGATAGAATTAACTCAACAAATAATTAAAACATTCCTAGTACATAAAACTAGTGTTTAATTGTTTTCATGAAATGAACTTAGACCAACTGCTTACAGCATTACAAGTGTTTCCTGCACCAAACCAATGTTTGGTATAAATATAAAGAGTATTCCAGGAGCATTCAATAAACATTTTGACTGATGATTATGGCTTTCTACGTACAAAATAAGGGAATCACGTGATCACACATTACTGGGATTTTATTAGGACAACAGAACGCATTAAGTGAATCCTTTATATTTTACACTACGCCATCACTTTAACAAACACGATTTTGAAAGGAGGCCAGATTCGTCAATCATTACATCCAATTCGTACAATTACAGATTAAATCATGGATTTTATTTAACAATAACAGAGTAGTTTCTAGTGTGATACTGTTTATTTTGTCATAATTATCAATTTCATTTATCGTACGATATCAATATCATTTATAGTATAATGTCAATGTTATTTATTGTACAATATTAATGTTATTTATTGTACAATATTAATGTCATTTATTGTACAATATTAATGTTATTTATTGTATTATATTAATGTTATTTATTGTACAATATATATGTTATTTGGTGTACAATATTAATGTTATTTGCGGTGAAATATCAATTTTGTATTTATTGTGCAATATCAATGTTATTCATTGTACAATATTAATGTTATTTATTGTACAATATTAATGTTATTTACGGTGAAATATCAATTTTATTTAGTGTGCAATATCAATGTTATTTACGGTGAAATATTATTATTATTATTTAGGGTACAATATCAATGTTATAATTTACGGTGAAATGTCAATGTTATTTATTGTAAATTCAGACTCACCGCACTCGTTTTATTATACAAAAAGTATATTTACGCCTGCAAGGATTGTTGCTAAGACAGAATGAAGGTTTTTAACTAAATATAGTATTGTTACAATGCTTCTTTAGCTTCCAATTCAATTAATTTACTTCTGCTTGATTCTAGTGTCGTAGGGTGTACAAGTGAATTATCCTCTATATTCGTCCTATGTCACCCAAGTAATTACTTTAAACGATCGGAGTTTTAATCTCTTGGTTGTTTAACAGATCATTTGAGAATAAATTTGTTACATTAATTTTAATATGTCTAGAAAAAAGATAAAGATAGACTTAACGTAAACAATTTAACAACTGTACAACAATCACAGATATAATGACACATTGTGGTATTGTTTTGATATTGATTTATGCCAGAGTAAAGATGTGATTCTATACTTTTGTAATATTTCAATATTAATCATACATAGAACTTCTATATCATTTCTGTTATCTTAAGACTGTTGAACCAATTACCTTAATTAACTTGTTCCAGTTACATGTTTATAATAATGATGCTTTTAAATAGGTTTAATTATTAATATCTTATTTCAAATATATCTGTCAGTTCGTATAAACGTGTGTTGATTAAAATATTCATAGTATGAAGACAATGGGTAAACAGGAATTTTATTCAAAACATTCTTTGCATATTGGTAAAATTTATATGCATTATAAACAGTATGTTAAATCAAAGTAATTTATGTATCGTGTGGTATGTATAACACGTATATATGAAATGTATGTCAAGTTATTATATGATGTAGATTTCTAGGCCAAAGGCCTATTATCTTGAAATAAAACTATACTATACTATTAACAAACATGTATCATACAAGTACATAGTCGTAACAAATTGACAGAGAAGTAGTACACTTTAACATCACACATAGTAACTAGATGAATTTAACGAAAGTAAAAATAAACAAGAAGAGAAAAAGAAAAAAGAATACTAATAAATAATATCTATAATGCAAGCTGTAAGTGCACAGTAACATCACAAAATATTCAAATAGCTCATCAATAAGAACACAATATAAATAGACATATATGAGGTATTTACTGTTTTACTGATTCAACTTTGTAACAAATAAACATAGTGAATTGATATAATGCAAGTCAGATACTTACTATGAATACACATGTTTGCACACTGACTAGTAAGTATACAAATAAAGGCAGTAAATGTGACATACAGTGAACTGTATAGTTACAATATTTATTTATAACATGATCCACGGTGCAGGAGTGTAGTAATTTAGTAAACTCATTGATTATTTTGCGTATTAAATGGGTCAATAATACACTAGTGTAATAAATATGCTAATGAGCCGAATCGCTATCAAAAAAAGATAAACACACCAAGGCGTCGAACGATATTTCTATCAATGGTCAGGTTCGAATTGACGGTCACGGTCTTAATTGGCGTTGTTACTGAAGAGTTTCGCGCGGGCTTAAAACATCCTACATGGTCAGATTAGTTGATCGTATGTAAAAACACAAGGAGTGAACGACTTTTACTACCCCACCCACTAAAATAACGGATATTTTTTCATAAAAAACACAGCCAAGGGAATTCATGGGCCTAACGGATACAGGCAAGACACGCAAAATTAAACATATTGCAATCGAAAAATCTTCAATGCACTCACAGATCTATAAAAGAAATCGCGTATTTCATGCAGTCTCTTTCAGTTTCGTTTATGTCGGTCACACCATTCCGTGACGTCACCATGCACAGTGGCGTCATGTGCTAGTAGTTGATACTGTGTTATTTGTACGAACGAGTTAACATTTTGTCTATTTATAGCTTTTACAACATGTCATAAATTTGGTTGAATAAAGCCGATAAATAGTATATGTCAATAAGCCCAATTAGTTTCCTTTGAAATAGATTATTCTGGTACTACTTTCTATGCTCATCGACCACTTCGACCCAATTCTTCTCATAAAGTAGGCACTGCCACATATTTTCTTCGTTTGTAAGTTCTTGTACGCAATTTGCAGGTCATGTTATAAATAGAAACTTTAATTCGTGTTCATATTGTTTGAATTCATTAAACTTTATTTATACAGCATAAACACTCATTCAAGATCCTCTATATATTTATAAACACCTTGGAATTTTATATTAAAATGATGAGGTCAGTATCTTATTGGTGTAACACATGAAGCAGGTTATTCTGCACTGCAAAATTAAAAGTTACACTAACACATTCATGTTATAGTCATAACATTTCACAATGTCCAAAATCTATGGTAAAAATCAGAATTATTGGGGTAGAGCGACGCACTCCTAATCCGCTGGTTGTGGGTTCGAATCCTATCAGTGGCAGAATTAACCGAAACCTTCACAAATCCATCTATCGGCACGGGTACTGATCAGAATCCAGGAAGCAATCATCGAGAGTAGTTGATATAAGTTGTAAGAACTTGCTCTACAATCGATGTAAAATAAATAAGTTTAAAGTATTTACAGAAAAGTTCAAACAAGGGGTTAATTCGACTTGTTGTCAGCTTGTGTGAGGCTTGGATATAACCATTTACTGGATAATAGTTTCATTGTAAACATCACAACCACTAAATACATCATTCTTATCTGTAAATATGAGGAGGCATTCTCTTAAGTCCAATGTCATTAACTTGGAATATAAAAAGGTTTAACAATATATCTGTCAAATAAATTATCACTATGCGAAATAATATGTAGCTAGGATTTATGGATAGGTGTGTAACCCTTGTATTACTATCTATATATTAAAGTCATTAAGATATTTTCTGACTTTTGACAAGTTGTGGACCACCCGTGTTTGGTACCCATGTTAATATTGCTACTATATCATATCAACATTATCATATTCCAATATTTGATTAATATACAAGGATACCTGGTTCCCAGCTGTCTCTGTGTGGTTATAGATGTTTTAACATTAACATATCAATTATATGACGAATAAGCGGTAATTCAGCAAAACCTAAATCGTATCTTTTTATCCTTCAACATATTCTACATGTAAAAAGAGAACTATTTTGACATTTTTAAAAATCTAGTGCTGCTTGGAACTTAAGGATTTTATCCTTGTTCTTTGTATATCCAATTATACTTGGTTATTAGAACAATGTTTGACTGTTTCTGTTTAATCTCTTGTAATGGTTCGTGGAACTATCGTATGATTGTTTCACACGAACATTCGGGAGGTCCACCATTGTTCGGTCTGGTATTCCATTTATTATTTGAATCTTCACTGTTAGCTAACGACATAATATAATACTAGAAGTAAATAATATAATCTATAAAACAGTTCTAAATGTCCATATCTTTAACAGCAAGTTGGTATAAAATTTCTTCTTAAAAGCTTTGTTCGTTAAACACTGCAGTAAAGCTACAATAAATCATCCAATGTGCATGTCTTTTAGCTATTACCCGCTCATTATTTAGGGTATAATTTGGGTACTATTGCAAATGTTATGTAAAACCTGCATCCATAAATCAGCGATTTCAAAACTCATGCTCACTATTCAAATAATAAGCAACTATTCAGTGTAAATATATGGCATTTATCTGACATAAAAATCAGTATCTGTTAGCTTGATTTATGCCACTTGTTTTATTTGTCTGGTCAACGGAGCATGGTGATCTCTATTTCCATGACATCCTGTTCACCTTAAAAGCAAAAAGATGTTTCACATCGACTTTATTTAAGCTTTTCTTTTAGCAGATTTCAGCTGGAATATTATATCTATCTAATCATAGAGCATTCTAAAGGTTACGAACAATTTTCCTCATTATTATAACTTATAACTTACAACACAAAACACTTAAGTCTGAAGGTAGCGTTACAAACCCTGTCATTACTGAGTTAATTAACATGAGAGTAAGTCATGCCTCATTAATTAACAGAACGCAATGAAATTAGCAGAGCAATATGGATGGACGAGGTTCAGCCTTTTTATGAAGCCATGTTTTCTCTTGACATTATTTATTACCATATAATAAAACGACATATGGTAAAATGTCAAGATGTGTACGCTTGTGTTGGTTAAAACTGGTGCAGAGTAATTTATCCAGTAATAAAAAAAATTGATACAATAATTACATAACAACTTAATTTTCACTGAATTGTTTCCAAAATGATTAAATCTAATTTTCAGTAATTTTGGTTCTTTGATGAGGATATTTGTGCTGCAGCTTCATGCACCATACTCACACTTTATTTATCATTTCACTACATGTGCATGAAGATTATCAAACAAACCATGTAAAACAGGATATAATGAGAAGTATTCAAATCGAGATACATCAATCTGAGGACAAATAATTGGTTAACATAGATTTCACTTTTCATACCGGCTAATTTGTATGTTTTATTTGATTTCCTTTTTATGAAATCACACTCTGACAATATTCACATGTTGGGTTGTAATGGTGAGGGTATCTTAGTAAACAAAGTATACAGCCACATATTTACAACACTATTGTAATACAAACAAACTTCAGTACAACCTCTCCAGAGCAGCCCTCTCTTGGGCAACAAACTCACTCCAATAACAGCATGAGTTTTCCCACTGCACGATTTAACGATTAAATTGACCTCTCTAGATCAACAACCTCTCAACAATAACATAATTTTGCTACACCCACGGGGTAATGATTTGGAGAGGTTGCAGTGTATATGTGTTAAGGTTGATTTATCTAACCAGACAGACATATATATATTGATTGTGTTAGCTTGACCACAGATTTGTAACAATTCATTTATAAATGACAATCAAGTTATCCAAGAAATGCTACATTGTTCAAACAATGTCTGACTTGTGGTCTTGGACGTGTGTTGTAGTAATGATAAATTATATACAGATCATCATGAACTAACTCACTTGGTGGCATTTTTAATTCAACTCAACTTGTCACTTTATATGAGGGTAAAATATTTGCCGAGATGGAAATGAGAAAATTTATATAAAAACTTCAGGTCATCTGGTTTAAACACATTCTTCACTACAAACGTTTGTTCCAATTATGGCTTTTCCATTAATAAAAAGCCTATATCTACGATCTTTTCTGAGTGAGTATCGTATTTTATACCTCCAGGTGTTGTATGTAATTAGTATATTAGGTAGAAATTTAATCATATATTATATATTAAATAGCATATAGTGTAAGATGTCCATTGTTAATGTATTGTGAATAATTGCATTAGGTATGTGACTATGTTTGTCAATGGTTCTCATCTTCTTCTTACATACATCATATGGAGGAAAGGATGACCGGAAAAATACAGTAATTTCATGTATTAAACAACATGTAGTCGAAAAGTGGTAACATTTATATATTTTATATTTGATTGAATTTAAATCCAAGAAAAGTAGCAAAATATCTAGTGACTTCATACTCTCAAGAAAACAAATTGTTTGTATAATAAAAGGTTAAATTGTGTAAATATGTTCATCTTTCATGTTTTATAGTGACTTGTAACCCACTGGGCCTTGTGCATTCATTTATTTCTTTCTATTTATAAACTAGTTGTAACACGATTATAGCACATGTCACATTAATAATATAATTATAACTAACTAACTACTAACTTATAAAAATATTACCCTACAACTCACCCAACACATAAAAAGGAAAGTATACATTTCATAAGAAGTAAGCCAGCGTTGTTTTACATGTTTGCCTTAGAAAAAATGTTACAATCAAATAAACCTAAAACATAATGCTGATTTACAAATAATGTTTTATAAAATAATAAAACATTACACATACTTATACGATATTCATGTAATATTCGGATAAGTATACATGGACATTATGTTTTATATTTGATATACCTTGTATTATATTATGATAGTGTGAAACATGTTGTATGATAGACATATATTATGTTATACTAAATATAGTATATTGAACTAATTACTTGATGGACACAATATTCCACGAAAAGAAGACATAAAAAACACGTGTCAACTCTATTACATTGATATTACTCGGAATTCATTTAAACTATGATTAATGAGTGGCAGACAGGGATAATGTATAATTAATTGAATATATTGAGACAAGACAGGAACTATACACGGGTACACATACAGTAAGGTTTGTGTGGTTTGACTGACAGGTAAACCATATAATCACAACTAGCACCGGGAGTTTAATTTGTTTAAAATTGACTCTTTTGTAATGACATAAGGAAACAAGAATGTTGTTACCGACAAATAAATCAGAAAATCAGTAAACATGACATCTTAAATGCTATCCATGACAACTCTGATTGCAAGGGCTTTTGTTATTTAGAGGTAAGATTTATATTTTCGATATTTGGATCTGTCAAAGTTTGGGCACACTGATTTGATTTACTATGACAAGAGCAAAACGTGCATATGCTAAAAAATATGACGTCTGTAAGAACTACTGTGATTTTAAATGGTTAAACATTCGAGTGTAATAATAAGAGTTGATACATGAATATTTCTTTTTGATATTTCCTAAACTGAATAGAAATAGTAGCTTGCTTAGCCATATGATTAGCATTAACTGCAAATTGTTCGTACACAATCGAGTCAATGTATAGGAAATCATTGAACTCAATGCACGTCTACAGTGTTTTATTAATGTTCTAACAAATAGATCGATACAGCTAAAAGTATCACATTATAAAACAATAGTAAATGTTCAAACAAATAGGTCGATACAGCTTTAAGTATCACAAAAATACATCAATGATACATGTTCTAACAAACTTCATATACCTAAAATAATTACATAAAAGCAAAAGTAAATGTTCTAACAAAAAAGATGAATACAACCAAAAGAATCACTTATAATAAAACAATAATACACGTTCTAACTAAAAGGTCAACACGCATAGAAGTACCAAATCATACAGTAAAATAGGTCAACAATAAATTCAATATTAATGTATTAAGATCCTAACACCCAAAATTATTTTCTCAAAATGATTATATTTTTATAGTTTTCCATGATAGAAAATGATTTACGATGAGATTTAAAAAATAATGACATTCTCTATGAGATAATTCTCTTTAAATTTAAATTACTTCATTATTCAAATATTAAAGAAAGAGAACATCTATTTCAAAGAAAACCCACGATAAAAAGATGCAAAACACAGTAACAATCCAATTTGATAAAGAAAAATATTAGTCACCATGCAGTATTTGCAGCAAGGGCAACAACTCATACAAAAGCTTAAAAATATGTCGTAAATAAATAAATTTATCCGAGGTAACTATCAAAGAGATTATGACAATTGGGCAGTACTATTTGTGTAATACATTTGTATTCAAATTTTGAATATCATTGAACAAATACGTCAGAAAAGTATAATATTAGGGATCAGGGGGCGCAACATAATGTCGCAAATGTTCATAATTCAGACTGTTAGTGAGATGGCGGACTAAATGTGATATTTTTGTGCAAAAATGGATACGTTTCCGGTAAGTTTGAACATTTTATTACATTACTGGATATAAAGTATATGCGCATCAGGTGGCCGCCGGTTTTAAGAAAGCTCACAACTTTAGCTCATGAACGTAGCTTTTGTGGTTTGGGAGCCAACTACGGAGCAATTTTCGAAGTTGGAAGTTGTGAATTGTCATCGCTGTGATTTCGTTTTTAAAAGTCGTATTAGACGTTTTAGACTAGTTTGACCTTATTGTAACACACATAGTGTAAATTTGAATCCTCTGAAGGATAAATTGGTGTCTGCCTTTTTTGGAGCAATTTGTCGGGTCCCGCACTCCCAATTTTCTCGTTTTTAGGTACTTTTTGGAGAATGTTGGAAACTTCAAGCTGATTTTGGAGAATGTTGGCCCAATTAATTATTGATATTATCTATAATGTATGCTAACTTATGATGGCAATTTTGGTAGCTTGGAAGTTTATTTATGCAGTGATAGGAGTATAGCATTTCCCCGCGTATTTTTAATACTGTTCCCTGTCAAGGTTATTTTGTACGACGAATATCCTTGTTGATCTATCAGAAATTGTCCAGCTGATCAGCTCTTGCATAACTAATGGAAATATCCGCATTTTACTCATCATAATATACTTCGATGCGAATATAGTTATGATGAATAATTTCAGGTATAAAACTTTCCAAAAAGTGGTTTGATAGGGTTCTTTCTATTTCTCGTCCATTATTTGAACACACATTAAGTTAAAATGTAAATATACGTTACCGAGGGTAACAGTTCTCATCGGTTTCCCTCAGAGACGGACTTTCCGTCTAAACCTCATGAAACCTCATACATTTAGAACTCACAGACTCCAGTAAATATAATTTCCTGTTTGTTTCACAATGTGTACTGAACAATAATAAAGAATGTTTTTTATTTCGTTTCAGTCACATACCTTGATGGCCGAGGAACAAACCGCTCTATTCGAGTGCAGCATAATAATGTGAAAAGAAATAGACTTATTCTTTAAATGTCATGTTCCAAACCCGCAACTTTGATGACGTGCAGTGTGAATGTAGCGAACAATTTACAAACCAGTATTATTTGTTCCCATATCGTCAAAGAAATCATGAAGAAAGTAAAATATTCGTACGTTGTGTTTGTCAACAGTCTTTTAGCACAAATTTTGCTCAGCAAAGACACCAAGAGCGCTACCATGCTGACAAGTACCATGAAGATGCCAACTTCATCTACTAATACTGTATGCTATATTGTTACCTTTTATACATTAGTGATTACAATGATTTAACTGTGATTATGTTTACATTTACTGATAACAGGACCTGTTTTCTGATCATTTTATTTACAATATAAAACAATGATCTCAACAATAAAGATAATAAGTTAACGGTTGTTCATTTTGTCTTATAGTGCCTTTAAAACAATATGCATTTAATTGCCCAAACGCACAACATTCGACAACTTATAATTGTTCTGTCTTTGTTCATATCAAAAGGAATCGGTGTATACAACAGTATCTGTTGAAGCTTGTCATTACTTATTCCTAGTCAAAGTGAAGTTATCACTTAGTAGTGTTAGCGCTCTGACTGTATCCCTCTTGGTCTGTCTTTCCAGGAAGTGATACTGTCATGTTTAGGCTTCGATTTGTTTTTTTCCCATATGCACTGTAAAAACTGGCGTTTTGTTTTGAAACACATTTTAAAACACTTCTCTGTTACACTTTTGAAACACGTTACTATCTAAAACGTGTTACGTGTTTTACTAGAACACTCCAACCTGAAGCACGTTCCTCATTCTAACATGTTACGTGTTTTGCAATAAAACACAAGCAGTGTTGCAATAATAATCCAGCATTCACCTTTTAAACATGTCACATGTTTCATTACAAAATACATGACACGTTGAAAAGCAAAACACTTTATTGTTACACTTTTGAAACAGGTGACGCTTTTTTAAAACAAGTCTGGTGTTTTATTATAAAATGAGACAAAACACCAGACACGTTTTGCTTTATATGTTTTAATGTACAACATGTAAATAAAGTAATAACACAGAGGTATATGTACATGTATATTATATAAATAAATAAAATAAAATAAAAATATATATATAAAGTGACTTTTCTTTTTGCTACTTATGTTCAAAGAAAAAATTGTAGTCTTATAACATTTTAATTCTAAAGTTTTTTTCAGAAATTGAATTTACAATCTGGATTTACAACCGACATTATGGTTGCTGTAGTCCAACACTTTCTAACTGAATAAATACCCCATCAGCAAACATATAGCCAAATCAACTATTTGTTCAAAACCGAGTTTTGGTGGGAGCTTCTCCATCGTGACAGGCTCTGTCAACTGCAAGTAAAATATGAAACTACTTCGATTTTTCTGAAATATTCAAGCAGAACATATAATTTCTATCTATACATCTTGACATCTACCATTCTTTGTTACTTAAGCAGATTCACTGTTTTTAAAAAGTACAAGCAAAGTGCAGTAAGTACAATGTTGTCAATTCAGCAAGCATAGAAATTCAACAGCATTTTTATTCAATAAGCACTAGTCTGATCAACAATGTGTCACTAAATCAGGACAAATATCTGCTTATATATCAATCATAACTAATTATTTTTATCATAACTAATTATTTTAACACAAATATCTGTGATTTTAAGGATCAGTTATATGTATATATAGATCTACTTGATTTTAACCTCAAACAAGCATTTTCCATATAAACACAACATCAAGAAACATACTGTCACATGTAGCATACATACTAGATAGATTTTGATGTTCATGACATGAATGAAAATTATACCTCATACATGTACTTTTAATTAGTATAATTTATTGTACCTGTTTCCCCTTTTTATATGAAAATAAATTATATTGTCTGTTCAACCCAATTAATTACTTAGCCTAATCAATTTATCCTTTCAAAATTCCTATTTCTTTTTATTTTACATAAACTCACCTGAACTTCGTGCAACACACACTATTTTATCAATAGCTAATGATTAAATGTACATTTCTGCGTCAGTAAAATAATATTTGATAATTAACAAGTATCTATAATTCTCACCTGAACTTATGCTAATTCCATTTGTCAAAATAATGTATCATAATATCAAAATTAATTTAAACTACAATGTCCAACAATAACTTTAATATGTCATCGAGGGTTTCCATATCTTAAATTTTCACTTTTAAATGTTCTACCGTGTTTATTTTCAATTTTAAACACAGTCCTCAATTTTCACATTGTACAAAAATCCTCCACACATGTGTTTACACTATGTTCTACACAGTAGCCTAAACAAACATGGAAGAAAATTCATTGTGTGAATTAATCATAAGCTATTGATAAAAACTCATTTCAGTTATGTACTTTAAGTAATTTTTTAACAATGCCACTTCTTTAGGATGCATTGCTAAAATGACAGACGGCCATTTTGTCGCAAATTCGAATTACCTTGAAAAAGAGATTTTTATTTATTTTTTTCCGACACGTATTGTAGTCTTATTCATTTATGATGCTGTTTCAAATGATCTGCCCCACAAATTATAACTATTCGTAAAAGTTACTATGCCATAGTAAAAACACCGCGCTGTTTTAAATTAAAACAGAAGCGTTTTATCTTGAGTCAGAAAACACAAAGCGTTTTGAATAAAAACGGTTGTGTTTAGATAATACACAGCAGCGTTTTGCTTTGGAACACATACAAAACATGTAACATGCTCCCATCTTTTACAGTGTTGTTCTTGGAATAAAGCGCCAACCATGATTTCTTCGTAAAAAGCATGATTTCTGAAATAAAGACCACAAGAGAAATTTATTTGAGTACATAAAAATAAGTTATAGCTTGCAGACAACGTTACCCACCCATGATGTTAATTTGCTTAAGTTTGCTGTACTGGTCACCATGAAATGCTTACTTCGTTTCGATTAGAAAAAAATATCTATTTGTAATATAGTCAATAAGAAGCAAATTAGAATACTTAAAACGATAATTAAACATGTATAAAGTGTGACTTCATAAGCCATCATATGTTAGCGTGCATTGATTAAAGCAATAATTAATTTGGCAAACATTCTCTAAAATCAGCTTGAAATTATCAATATTCTCCAAAAAGTACCTAAAAAGAGAAAACTGGGAGTGCGGGACCCGACAAATTGCTACAAAAAGACAGACATCAAATTTACCCTTTAGAGGATTCAACTTTAAACTATGAGTGTTTCAATAAGGTCAAACTAGTCTAAAACGTCTATATAACGACTTTTAAAAACGAAATCACAGTGATGACAATTCACAACTTCATACTTCGAAAATTGCTCCGGAGTTGGCTCCCAAACCACAAAAGCTACGTTCATGAACTAAGGTTGTGAGCTTTCTTAAAACCGGCGGCCACCTGATGTGCATATACTTTATATCCAGTAATGTAATACAATTTTCAAACGTACCGAAAACGTATCCATTTTTGCACAAAATATCACATTTAGTCCGCCATCTTACTTACATTCTCAAAAGCGCCGCTTGAATATCAACATTCGCTACATTACGTTGTGCCCCCTGGGGATGTAATACCTTTAATAAATGACAAGGAATGTTAAATTCTATTTACAATAACAGCTGATATCTGTTAAAACACATTGTCACGTCATGCCAATCGTAACTACTCGGGCTATTCCGTAACTGAGAAATGCGCCTCATGCATAGGTGTAGAGTTACACATTTTGGTCATGTGGTTTCCGGCCACTACTTTTTCAACACTAGGTACTCGGTTTTCAAGTATCATTCTCAGACTTTCAAACGTGTTTATCGTTCGCGATTGATAAAATGGGCATCAAGTTCCCAGTAAATGGGAAACACGTTGTCTCCATCGTTGGATTCCCAGGGTCAACCATGATGGAAAGTTGCCCGTGAATAATAACAACACTATGGCGGCCCGTCTATTATGTATGCGATGCATGGTGTGTCGTTTGGTTAAATCAAATAGACGCAACAAAAAGTAGTTCCCATAATTTATTTTTATTTTTTACGACAGTAATATATTACTAGTATAAGCGATCAAATCATTAAACTATTTGAATTATTAGTACGATAGAAAGAATGATTATCTCAAATTAAAGAATTAATAATGTCAACATATCATTGCACAACTGACGTCACGAGGTAAACGTCATGAGATTAACAAGGTCACTACGTATTAGTATTACACATGCAGTCTAGATTCTAGGATGCAAACAATTTGTAAACATGGATTTTCAAAGTTTAGAAATGAATTGGAATAACGTCGAATCGCTTTTAAATAATCAATCAGATAGGTTTACTCTGTGAATGATGTGTTTGATAATCTCTAAATCTCGCATGTATACATTCATTACTTGTCACATGCACCAGGGTGTTAATTTAATGTTTGGACTGAAATAACTTGTCTTATCACATATCCGTGCCGTTTTTGCCGTGCCGTAAAAGGGATATGACACGGCCGTGCACGTTCTATACATAGCGTGACGTCACTACGTTTGTCTAACCTCTATACATAGAACTGATTACTATCCACATGTAGATAGTTATACATACGTTAAAATATAGTTTCGCGGAAGGATAAAACATGTTAAAACAACCATATCGGTTGTATGTTATTAACAAAATGTGTTTAGTTATGTAAAATAAGTACATTATACCATTTCTATTCTTGTACTTTCGTCAATAACACTAATTATTCAATGAAACGCGATGTTGAAGTACGCTTGGCATACGATGACGTCACGTTATGTTATTGTTTATAACTTCCATTTTGTAAGTAGTTCCTGCAAATACCCATAATGCCCCGAACAGAAGAACACAGGTTAGTGCATAGCGCTACCGAAGTGTACACATTGCGGCCGTGCATATAATAGTTATGTAGATGACGTCACGAAGTAATGTCATGAACTTGATGAAGAATAGACATTGATTTTTCAAAATTATAACTTCACAGGAGAAATGTTGAATTGATTTTAACAATTTGAGTAAGCAAAGATACTGTTTACATCGATAAATATGTTCACACATTTATTATTTATGAAACATCATGTATTTTTTTTGTGCTCCTGATTAAAAAGTCTTAAATTGCATGTGTCACTCTTATGTTATTAGTAACAATGTCAAACAGGTGTGTTGGTTTTCGCCGTGTTTTCAGGGTATGTGATAAAAAAGAATATTAAACTCGTGTAGATTCCGCCTTGAATTCATTGAACTCGTTTAATAAAACTGTATGAGGCTCGCAAAAGGCTCGCTTCATACTGTTTTATACAACTCGTTCAATAAATTCGATATCAAATCCACACTCATTTAATATCTTCTATTTATTGTTATTTGATAAATAGACTTTAACATTCCTGGTAATTATTCATTTTATTCGTAAAATCATCTTATGCCAGGCGACTACGTCTGTCCTAAGTCACAAGGTCTAGGGTAGGTCTAAGTCACAAGGTCTAGGGTAGGTCTAAGTCACAAGGTCCAGGGTAGGTCTAAGTCACAAGGTCCAGGGTAGGTCTAAGTCACAAGGTCCAGGGTTGGTCTAAGTCACAAGGTCTAGGGTAGGTCTAAGTCACAAGGTCCAGGGTAGGTCTAAGTCACAAGGTCCAGGGTTGGTCTAAGTCACAAGGTCTAGGGTTGGTCTAAGTCACAAGGTCCAGGGTTGGTCTAAGTCACAAGGTCTATGGTTGGTCTAAGTCACAAGGACTAGGGTAGGTCTAAGTCACAAGGTCTAGGGTAGGTCTAAGTCACAAGGTCTAGGGTACGTCTTAATCACAAGGTCCAGGGTAGGTCTTAGTCACAAGGTCCAGGGTTGGTCTAAGTCACAAGGTCCAGGGTAGGTCTAAGTCACAAGGTCTAGGGTAGGTCTAAGTCACAAGGTCTAGGGTAGGTCTTAATCACAAGGTCTAGGGTAGGTCTAAGTCACAAAGTCTAGGGTAGGTCTGTCACAAAGTCTAGGGTAGGTCTAAATCACAAGGTCCAGGGTTGGTCTAAGTCACAAGGTCCAGGGTAGGTCTAAGTCACAAGGTCTAGGGTAGGTCTAAGTCACAAAGTCCAGGGTTGGTCTAACTCACAAGGTCCAGGGTTGGTCTAAGTCACAAGGTCTAGGGTTGGTCTAAGTCACAAGGTCTAGGGTTGGTCTAAGTCAGAAGGTCTAGGGTTGGTCTAAGTCACAAGGACTAGGGTAGGTCTAAGTCACGAGGTCTAGGGTAGGTCTAAGTCACAAGGTCTAGGGTAGGTCTAAGTCACAAGGTCAAGGGTAGGTCTAAGTCACAAGGTCTAGGGTAGGTCTTAATCACAAGGTCTGTGATCATCTTACTGGTCCCAAACTGCCGCTGCATAGTCAAAGATAGGTCTGACTAGTGACTTGTAACACTGCAGCTTTATATCTTTCGGGCAGCTGGAGCGGTTACCACGGAGTAAGGCAATGGAGTTGATGCGGCTGTCCACGTGTGGTTTCCAGGAAGGATCGCTGGACAAGGTCACGCCCAGATACTTACCTGTTTAACTTGCTAGTTGTAGCCCGTGGATGCTGTAATCTGTCTATATTGGGGTCCTCGTTCTAGTGATCCTCAGCACCCCACATTTGCTTGGGTTAAATGACATCTTCCATGTTGTTTCCCATTTCTGAAGGACGTTGTGGTGCGAATATTTAACTTAAATGATAAAAATGAAGTTTCTTACAAAAAAAAATCTTAATTATTTAATGAATTATTTTATTTACTATGACTTCGATTAACATTATCTAAGTATAAACAAAAACAGAAGTTCGCCAAGAGTTCAGACATTACGTTTTTAACAAATTTTAAATAAAACACCGTAACACCTATTTCATTAAAATTAGGTGTTATGGTGTTTTATGATTCGGGAAAATATGCTGACAGGTCCTGAAGTGATGCCCTGGATAAAATATATACTGCATCACACCATTTCGAGTAATTTGTGCAGGTGGATACGAATTAAGGACTACGATCTTTAAAATGCGCTAGGTAGAGTTACGGGTCTTGAATTATAACCAGTTAATATAGAGTTATGATTCATATCCACTTTATTCATGCTCATTAACTTCTAAGTTTTATATAAATATCTGGCATGGTTTTTGAGTTATGCGTTTATATGTCTTTTTTCTATGGAATAAAACAAAGAGCTATTATACACACATACATCTCATTATACCCTGACTTTATTTTAGATTCCAAGGAAATTCTTTCAAGGGTTCTTGTGTTATACTCCGGATATGAAAACTCGGGACTTGTTAAAATTATGCACGGAGAGCGTTACTTTATCAACTATTCAACGTTCGTTTACTAAACAAGGCACTAATTACACACAACGATTGTGGTCAACTATATGGCACTGGTCAAACATTTTTTTTCCGATCAAAAGTTCATTATTAATTAAGATATGTTCTATACAAGTACATCAATTGCGTAATTTATCTAACTTGGATTGAAACCAAAATAAATATCGCCAAAGGCTCGCTTTTATTGTTAAATGAATTAATTCAAGATAATTAAACGTTAAAATAATACTTTGCAGTATGTTCAAAATACTAACATGATATTCTACATATATATGGTTTTGTTACTGGACCAGAAAAGTAAAATTACTCATCACTATCGTATATGAAATAAGAACTTTTTGTATGAAGCACGCGACTTTTGTATTAATCAGAAATAAAAACAAATAAACTGCAATAAGTAATTTTAAACAAATCAAAAGTCATCTGTACGAAATGTTATTTCTGAATTATAAAATTATACATGTCATAGTTTGGTATTTGTAGTGGACTGTATGTTTCAATACAGTGATTAATGTTCACCATTTATGTAACCCATCAGTGAGTTATAACAAATAAAACATACATTACTCACATACCGCTGATAAATTATAATAGCTCTATCATATTTATAATAATGTTAATTGCCAGGTAAATATTTACTACGTCAATTAGAAGTTTTATCTTTGCTCATGATTCTTGTAGATTCTAATTACATTAATTCTTTTATACATTACCATGAGTACGTCCTATTTACACGGTCATATAAATAGCTTATAAGATTAAGTAATTGTAGGATCTTTATTTTATTTAAATAGCTCAAATAGCATGCGCTATTTTACGGCGGTAAATTGCATAAAATAAATAGCTTGTATAATGTAAATGGAAGAAGAGAATAAATGAACATGACTAATCTGAGTTATATATATAAGTAAATACATCTAGAACTTGTTATTAGAACAATGTCATCTATAATGGAAATTATGTATGTTTTACTCTTCTTGTATGCCGACCTATTATTTGCATTTTGACTGCATATTCGCGATCTTTGATTTTCAAAGCCATCCCTTTAGGTAAGCATTCTTGTAAGTGTAAAAGAATTAATGTAATGGTGATCCCAAAGTAAAAGAGGGTTACCCTCGACTTGTTCAGTACATACAACTACGTCATGTCGACAATCCTTTAAAACACAAACCACAGTCTTTCTTTTTATGATTTATTTATTTGAAAAATTGCAAAAGTAGGCCGCTTATAATCACTTATTTGATAAATTATAAAATTAACGTTATAAAATAGTAGATATAACACAATATTTATGTACAGCATCAGTACAGTATTTGATGAATTTATATAAAAAAATAGACAAGTTTGACACATGTTACGGATTTTCCCATGAACACTTTATGGAACACTGAAGACATGACATACGTCTAAATGCTTCATACTGTGAATATCAACTGGACATACCATTTGTTCCACGCCAGTTCATAACTACTTCACAATATTCATATGCCTTGTTTATGGGCAACTGACCGGCAAATTAGAGATGAGAAATCGCTTGTATGATCTATAACGTGTGGAAAGCCCTCCGTGGTGCCTTTTACCGCTTTGCTAATGCACATTAAATTTGATGAATTTCCAACACCTTTGACGATGGAGCCAGAATCGAGAGAAATATTCGAAATTCTATCCGGTATTCATTCATCAATAGGGATAATTATCCTCATTTCAATACAATTAGGGACGGTGTTTAGATGCCATCTTAGATGTAATTTTCTCTCCTAGTCCCGGCATGAAGCTGGAACATTTTCCACTAAATAAAATCAGCAAGAATACGAACATTGTTTAGTACACGTCATAAATTAACCATTGAATAATCACACAGTGGTATCACTTCTTTAAGACTTGATTATAGATTTTATTGCTATAGTTCACAAGAATACATGCTGCTAAGGTAGCGCCTCGCCTCACACGATGCTTAGATAGAAAAAGGAAACAAACACATTAGATTTTATTATTCGGTTCTATTCAAATCCTTTTCTTCAATGATACAATGAACACACAATATAACAATTATGTGTTTTACATGTGGCTGCATGCAAGCCTACATTATAATCACGCATTTGATGAGCTTTCCACTTAAACATGGCATACTTAATAATAAAGATCGGCCAACTTATGTTTCCCTTTAAACTCTCTGAATAATTGTCTGTGTACCGTGTGCGGCCTGAACATATGTCAGAACAAAGGGCAGTAACTCAAAGTAACAACATGTGACACTTGTGTAACGTTGTTTTCTCCCTTGAAATTGACAACTTAATTTATCAATTGAAATAAATAAAACAATGACAATGATCCAAGAATGAAACTTATGTGAACCAGGATTTCATGCAGGACTTGATATGTTTCTGACATTAAGATGTTTTATTTTAGATTGTTTAAAAGTTACCTACGTAATGGTTTAAAATTTAACAATTTTGTTTCGTTATATGAAAGATACATCAGAAAGTCATTCGCATAAACTACTCGTATCTAACGTTTCTAGGAAATCTATATAAATGAAACCTTATGTTTGTCGGTTGTGTGTACAGTCGATGCCTACGACATTTCCATTCATATTTACAGGCATACATTTACTACCAACATTCTGATTTACATTAATATTTATTGTCATATCGACATTCATATCTATAACCATATCTACATTCATATTTATAGCTTTATCTACATTAATATTTATAGCGATATCTACATTAATAATTATAGCCATATCTACATTGATATTTATAGCGATATCTACATTAATAATTATAGCCATATCTACATTAATATTTATAGCAATATCTACATTAATAATTATAGCCATATCTACATTAATATTTATAGCGATATCTACATTAATAATTATAGCCATATCTACATTGATATTTATAGCTATATCTACATTAATATTTATAGCGATATCTACTTTTATATTTATAACCATATCTACATTCATATTTATAGTTATATCTACATTAATATCTATAACCATATCTACATTAATATTTATAGCGATATCTACATCCTTATTTATAGCCATATCTACATTCATATGTATAGCGATATCTACATAATTATTTATAACCATATATACATTCATAGTTTAAAACCATCTCTAAATTCATATTTATAGCTATATCTACATTCATATTTATAACCATATCTACATTCATATTGATAGCCATATCTACATTCATATTTATAACCATATCTACATTCATATTTATAACCATATCTACATTCATATCAATAGCCATATCTACATTCATCTTTATAACCATATATACATTCATATTTATAACAATATCTACATTCATATTTATAACCATATATACATTCATATTTATAACCATATCTACATTCATATTTATAACCATATCTACATTCATATTTATAACCATACCTACATTCATATTTATAACCATATATACATTCATCTTTATAACCATATCTACATTCATATCAATAGCCATATCTACATTCATATTTATGACCATATATACATTCATATTTATAACAATATATACATTCATATTTATAACCATACCTACATTCATATTTATAACCATATATACATTCATATTTATAACCATATATACATTCATATTTATAACCATATCTACATTCATATTTATAACCATATCTACATTCATATTTATGACCATATACACATTCATATTTATAACCATATCTACATTCATATTTATAACCATACCTACATTCATATTTATAACCATATATACATTCATCTTTATAACCATATCTACATTCATATTTATAACCATACCTACATTCATATTTATAACCATATTTACATTCATATTTATAACCATATATACATTCATATCAATAGCCATATCTACATTCATATTTATAACCATATATACATTCATATTTATAACCATATCTACATTCATATTTATAACCATATATACATTCATATTTATAACCATATCTACATTCATATTTATAACCATATTTACATTCATATTTATAACCATATATACATTCATATTTATAACCATATCTACATTCATATTTATAACCATATATACATTCATATTTATAACCATATATACATTCATATTTATAACCATATCTACATTCATATTTATAACCATATCTACATTCATATTTATAACCATATATACATTCATATTTATAACCATATCTACATTCATTTGTATGGTCATATATACATACATATTTATAGTCATATCTTCATTAATATCGATAGTCATATAAATTTACTATTAGGTTTACAGCCATTTTTGCATGTACACTATATAATGTATACATTTCCTTGTCAGGGTTGCCTATTATTGGACAAAAGCTGATTGAATTATGGATAAATGTGTTATTCGTTATACAAACTATATGCATCTTGTAAACATACGTACGCGTAGAATGATAAGATCAATGCAATCAGGAGTAAAAATCATTACGATTAGCATGTATAAATGCTGTCCACAAAGGGGAATGTTTGTCACTTCTTATATTTCCTCTGTTTCTGAATGATCTCAAAGAAAAAGTTAAAGGTGAATGGTTTTCACGGAACATAATATTTATATGTTCACCAAATATTTGTCATTATAAGCTGATGATATACATTATAGCTATTATCGTCCAGTTAGATTTTAATACTAAATGGAAAATGAAAGTGAACTCTGAAAACCTGGCATTGTGCCTCATTATGTGCAATTTATGTATAGTTTTGTTCAAGAAAAATGCAAAAGTACCTAACATTCTACATATTTACATTTTTACACATATACATTGTTAATAGCATAATAACATAAACTCAATAACACTTTGAATTATACTCAAAGCTAGCATCATATGATTTATACATATAACATTTTATCAAAATTTATATTGATCGTACAATATTATATTATAAATATTGCAAGAAGAAAAATATTTTCTTTTCTCAAAACTTTTATAAACGTTCGTTGATAAATTCCCAGTTCATTAATATTGTCTGATGTTAAAAGATCAATAAATTTAACCATACTTGGATATTGCCAATCATTTTTTATGTATGTTTTCTTATCTTCAAAGTACAATGGACATTCAAATGAAAAGTGGTATTTGTCTTCTAAGTTGACATTTTGTTCGTTGTATGGTATCTTATTTGGTATATGCCACCTACCGGTGACTACCTCTAATGTATATGCAGACAATCTAAATCTAGTAAAAACTTATCTGAATTTGATTGGTTTATTTTTGGTAGCAAATATAAAAATCAAGGTAGCAAATATAAAAATTACACACATGAAATAAGGTCCATGACATGTACTAGTTTTTTTCAAGTTTATTTTTTCAGACTTAATCCATGTATAATATGGCAATATGAGCATATTAATATATGTACATGAAGAAATAAAGAGGCAAAACTATCAACATGGTGGGAGAGACATATTATATACAATATCAAGTACATATATAAAATGTTAACAGAGATGAAATGCAGTATTTATACATCATAGCACTAATTGATATCTTCATTCAAATTTCATAATAACATCTTTTACAAACATACAAAAGTGTTTACATTTATCATATTGTTTAGTGGATGTGTTCAATACAGATTTAAATGACATGATATTTGGTCGTTTTATATATTGGATGTCTAAATGTCTATTTCTTAGGACAGAAAGATCTTCACACTCTAACATATAATGAAATTCATCGCCAATGCTGCCTATACAATTACAAAGGGTGCATGTACGTTGGTGAAGTTCAACTCTAGTCCAGCTGCCCGTTTCAACTGGTAGTCTATGGTTTCGAGTTCTAAATTTTATTACATATCTGAGAAGATTATAAGGCGTACTTACTAAATATGGCTCAAATTGGAATGTTTCTTTGAATAATCGATAATTTTTACATTTGCTAGAGTCATTACCACTCATTCAAATATAAATCAGACAGTTTCTGTTTTACACTAGCTACCAACCATTTATAGTTCGGGAACTCATAAGTATTCCATACATTTATTAAACCACATTTTATAAAAATAGTTCGGATATGTTTTATCCATTGGAATGTTTGTCTGTTAACATTAGTACAATTGTTAAAAGTATCAAGCATAATATTATACATTATACAAGATAATTTAAAATCAGTAGGTACAACAAGTTTTGACCAGAAGCTTATCATTCTTGAATCGATATCTATTTGTAAGGGTTTCACCCCTGTTTCACCATATACAATACAATTTGGTGTATGTGCTTAATGTATTTTAACTGAACCTTTTCTAAGATACTGTTATTTCCATAACCCCAACACTCACAGCCGTATAAAAGAATTGGATTAACTAACTTATTAAATAAATCTATTTGCATATCTATAGGTAACTGTAAATTTTTAGATTTCTTTATAAGACAATACATAGCTTTGGTTGCTTGGTTAACAATGTGAATTTTGGCTTTTACAAAGCATCCACTTCTACTTAAGGTAATACCTAAGTACTTAAATTCATCAACAATTTCTAAATTTTCATTTTTGTATGTAAAAGTATACTGCGCATGCCTTCCTTTGGCAAATACAAGTATTTTTGTTTTCACTAGCATATCAAAACCGACGGTGACACAAAAAAGAGACAAACTTTTATTTCCATAGTGGTCCTCTGTGTTGATGGCATGACATATATAGCGAAGCATTTTTATCACAGACAATAATTATTCTAAAAGATGACAAGCTGCAGATTTAAGATAATTTGTAATGACTGGTTGCACTTGCATAGATGCTAAGTGAAAATTATATGATATGATTACTGTAAGAACTATAAAATGAAACGAAGTTAAATTTTAAAGTATCTATACCGAAACGAACAAAAATACTCATTATAAATAATAAACTGAACATTAAAGCAATATAAGAATCTAAGAATTATAGTCAATCTAACAAATAGTTTCTGACAGAAGATTTGAAAGCATGCAGCATTTATTAACAAGTATACTATCCAAATAGGTTTGAAAAAGAAATTCACTAAATAATTTGTATATTCTAGCTTTTGCTGACTTATTTATTTCTGTAGTCCAAAATTACTAATGATCTTTAACTATTCGCTTAAAAATGACATAAAGGTATTTGTATCAGCTACTGCTTGAAATGTTCAAACTTCTGCGAATCCTAAAGTTTTCAGAATATCTGATATATCATGAGTAAATAAAACTAGTTTATAAATTGACTTACTTAGGTATTGTTTTACTGTAGATGACTGTTTTGGTCAGACGGAGATAACTCTTGCAGGTCAGGCAAGATATGCCACGTTTAACATTATAAACGTTACTATTATAATATCTGCATATGTATATGTATCAGCATAGGTTAGAGCTTCTTGACTTTTTAGTTTTACCTTTTTAAATTAAGGTAGTGAAGTTTGGGATGTTCATATGGCAACTGATATCGAGCATACACAATACATTGTTAGAAAGTGATATAAATGTTCTACTCAGAATGATTTTATGCATTAAACAATAATGGTTTAGCGAAAAATAATTAAATAGATACATTGGAATTATATGAAAAAATACCGAATAAATCTTAATGGCTAGGGTTACAACGAGATTTACTATCATATCTTGGTTTCTAAGAAGTCGTTTTTCTAAGGACTTGGGAACAAAAGGACATTTACTAGTTTGCTTATTGACAAATAAATACTACGCAATAATTATACTCAGACCCCAGGAACTATAGATAATAGAGGACTGTTTTACCAAGTAATTTGTGGCAATTCAAGATAAAGAATATCTGCATATCATTACAAATAAAGATTCAGTACTTCTGTCGGTAGACTACGTACGTCATCTCAACATTGTATTGTTGAAAGTGGTAGATGACATAGACCAGAGGGTTTTCTATGATTATGATGATCGTAAATGCACAGTCTGTAATAAATTAGACAATGAATATCACTTTGTTATAGAATGTGAACGTTTTAATGTTTAAAGAAAACAATTCATCAACAAAATTAATTAATTAATTAAAATACTATAAACGGAAGATGGAAAATTTATTGAACTTTTAACAGCTTAAACTGTTTTGAGGAAGCCTGCACGTTACATACATTAATGTTTTCGTTTGAAAAATAAGTAAGTTTCCTTAATTGTATAATGAATGTTACATTATCAATAAGTATATCCATAACAGCACCCTGCTTTCAGTTTATATACATGTAATAATATTTATTATACTACTCTTATTATAGATAATTGTCTCAATTACGATTGACATCGTTCCCTAAAACAATCAACATTGTTTTAAAATGTACGACTTATGAAATGTTCATCAATTCATTTGAATTCTGTTGTATTATTAATTGACAGTTATTGAAAACGGTCTCGTGTAATTAATTATATGTGCAGAAGATCTTAAAATAATGTTGTATACTTATATTACATAATATTATATAATTTCATTTCATTTTCTTTTACTATACTTAATTTTTAAAACTTATTAATATGTTAATCTTAATGGTCTTTTCTTCTATTATTATCCTGTTACTCTGTCTCTATTATGTAAATATGTACACCTGTACTTTGTTTCAGTAGTAAATGTAAGTGTCACCATGAGACACGTGATCTAATGGATGTACTGAAATAAACCTGTATCATAAACATAAATATATATATATATAAGGTACCAAGACATTCACTATAGTTTCTGTCAATATGATTTATATGCTTTAGAACACTTTAAGGGAACACCTTTTAAGACATATCAACAACACTATCCATAATGTACATTATTGTAAACGAGTAAGCACAGTTTGTATACGTAAACATACATCAAACTCTGTAATTAAGCCACTGAATGTTATGCAAATGGTATTACGTGAAAAGGTTGTGTGCTAAGTTACCTTTAATCAAATTACTATTGATATGCTGTATATGGAAACGATGGTAAATCACGTTGTGCTAAAGGTTGACTGCTGCAGACAGACTTGTCTCAAAACATTTAGAAACGGTATAAAAATACTTTCAAGATCTGTCAAAGATCGTACAAGATGAGGTCGTCAATGCATTACATTTCTGCATTGTCTCATCCACGTTAGAGTTTTTTACTATTGTTGCTTGATGTTATATGGTTCATGTGAAGTCATAATTATTAACCATTAAGAGAGGCCATGATGTTTTGATTTCGACAAATATCCACTCATTTGTGCAAACAATTTACAAAGTCTCATTTTCTCCGTAACCTGTTGTTGCTGGGTGAAGTTTTGCCCCCCCCCCCTCTAGTCGGTTTAGATTTAGAAATGACTCATCTCTTAAACATGTGCTTGATATAGTTTGATAAGTTAATCAATTAATTAATTAATTAATTAATTAAGTATTACATGTAGTAACTTAGTGGACGACTTAAACCGAATCCAACGAGTATGTAACATTCTAAGTTGTCAAAGGCTGAAGATGGATTTCCAAGCATTTACAAGTATATTATTTTATTTATGACAAACAATAAAATTATAAACAAATAAATACAACAATTTGCGTAATTATATACATTATAATAAATTGTTAATAAATGAAATGAGTAAAACAAACAACAATAAAACAGCCGATGTATCCACAAGACATATATTATCGTAAGCGTGATATTTTCTATTGTATGGTGAGCATGTACTGACTTGATAAGTGGACAAAATGAACTGTATTGAAATTATATCAAACATATGTTTTGGAATATCAATTTAATGAGTTTTTGCTGTAAACATTTCATGCTGATCAAGTTGTTTTGTGTGCTTACTGGATAAACAAGATGTCCATGTATATTTTTGTTAAGTTGTTTGCAATGTCCGTGTATTTTAAATCATAAAAAATATTCGTTAAGTGTATCATTCCAATCTGAAAAAAGATGAAATGTAAGTGTAAAGTTTGCTTCACTAATCCAATTCTTACAAATTTACATGTACCTTGACAGACCATGTTTTATATCATATTTCTATATTGTTTCACTAACCAATGAACTATTAATTAGATAAGAGTATAGTCGACAAAAGTATAATTTCTTGTAAATGATTGGGCGTATGATTTGAAAACAAGCATATTCATATTGACAAAGTCAGGTTAAACATATTGAGAATTACAACGACGTATTAATATTAGTAAAATACATAGACTTGTTATATTATCATCATGATTAATTGATATTGAACCAGTACATTGAAATTTATAATGTTTAAATATGTATAAATGTATACATATCTATTTTTAACTTACAGTTTGCCTTTTAGTTATTATTATTTCTTTTTTATAAATATTTTGTTAATATTACTACTTTTTTACAGTTATTCAATTACATGATTTTAACTGAGGGCCATATTGTAAATAGGTTTTGTACCTTATAAATATGTTCTTTTTGTGAAAAAAAATGTTTTACTGATAAATTATACTTAATAATGCGCAGGTGAATGGAAAAAATGATGTCATTTATTAAAGCAAAGAAATGTATTTAATAAATTGACCTCTCGTATGATCAGCAACATGTTTGATATTGTAAAAATGTAATATGACAAGGATATTGCTTTTATCCCCTTTGATCGGGAAGCAGAACAAAATATATCTAAATATGTTTATTGTCAGTTGTTGACGCTAGCCTTGTGAAAACTCGACTGCATTTTACAGACTGACACCGACAACTTTAAAAAGTTTGAAACAACATAACTCTGTAAGTCAAGTCGATATGGTGATATGCTAATATTTAAAGTGAATGTCATGGAAAAGAATCACGCGATTTGAATTCAACTACTGCACCTCATATTGCTGGGATTTTGATGGACCAAATCAATATATTGTATTTTACTTCGATGTCATGTTACAACATTAGGCTTCTTCAAGCTTACCTGTTTTGATTTATGATTCATGGGTCGCATCCATTTGGATATTATCTGAACAACGCCATGTTTATGATGTGTCCTGTCATCGTAGGCTTAACCTTGGCTTTTAATCATCATCATTAAATAAGAAATGGCATGGCTTCTTGTTGCTCTGTATTGATTTGTTACTGATGTGAACAATGTATGTTATGTTTTACTTAAGTTTGGAAAATCTACATTTATTACTTATTTCTTCATTTTAAATTCCTTCATTATTCAAGTTAATTCTTTTGTTATCAATGGTATCTTATTCTTTGGTCTCTTTGTATTACACTTTAGATAATAAACGCAAAATTGGCTGAAGAATACTAGCACTTAAGTATCGTGTTTGTTTTGTACCCATAGAATGATTACAAAGAGGTTTTGTATTGTTGTGAATGGCCCATTGGTCCTGTTTGCCTGTTCAACCTTGTGTTCTTTATTTCGTTGCATTTTGTGTAATTATTTTGTCTGTGGCATCTTGTATATTTTTCTAGTTAAGCTGTATTTTGTTTATTTTTATTGAACCTTGTTTATTATTCTTGTTTTATTACATTTTTTATTTTTTCTTGCTTTGTTGCATTTTGTTTTTTTTGTTTTGTTGCATTTGTTTACTAGTATTTCCTTGTACAACAATGGTATTTATACATACATTTCATACAGTAATATTTTGGTTGAATAAAAAGTGAATACGTTTCTAAATTCATTTCATTTCGTCAAATCTGGGCTGGTTTTGCCAGTAGTCGCTTATAAGATCAGGTACGATTAGGCCGGTCGTTCAGTAAGAATAAATTAGTTTGACATTTTGAAAATTAAAAACAATATACATGTCCATAACACCTAATTTTAACATAAATGATATGTCTATGTTTAATAACGCATGCTATAAATGTTACATATCATCCATCCTGACGCCAAGCAGTGCCTGTGCTTTGTTATCCAGATTTTTTCTGAAACATGACCCTAACAAGATGATATATCGGTTGGCTTTAAGTATACATATGTTACATACTTATGCTGATATATACCTGTTTTATCAGTTGGTACATGGAAAATTTAATGGTACATGTCAAGACACTAACAATCAAGTGTTACCCTTGTATAATTTATTATTTAAACACAGATAATAAACAGATTGCAGTTCTTGGAGTCTTAGAACTATGGTAGTAAAATGTGATTACCGCATTTTCAGTAGAACGGGACAGACTGAACCGTTAATGACTACAACGCCATTCTGTCATCTACAAATGATAAATGCCGCACAGCTACTCATTTGTTTGACTATGACATTCATATTTTTGCTCCCCGTAATTGGAATCATGTTTTAACATTTTCATAGATTTTTGCAGGTATTTAGTGCTATTTTATTTTTTGTATGACGATATCCCACCACAAACAAGTTTAAATTAATTGCAAAATGCTTAACATCCGCCGACATTGTCAAATAATTACATACTGTAATTGCCATACCATGACATATGAGCTCGAAATTAAACCATTTGTCATAACATGATTCGTTTTGTCCAAACTTTTTAGACTTTTCTACTCAAAGAAAAAGAACAATGTCTCCAGCAAAAATAACGCATTTGCTAATTGATAATTATACACGAAGGTTATATTCTATGGCATATGGAGACATAAAACCACGCCTTCAATTAAATTACAATTAAGAGTAGCAAAAAATTGATTCGTACAATACCCTTTCCGAGATAAACGGCAAATGGGGTAAATTTGATGATTAAAATTCAAAGAAGATATTTGGTTTAGGTCAATATATGATGCAAATGGTTCTGTCCTCTGATTTCAAAATAAAACAGACATAACGTACTGGTAAGTAAAAGTTAATATCTGGTATTGTCAACTGACAGCAGCAATTGACAGCCACACCATTGTTGCTGACCGAGGTGAAACATCTACCACAAATATCAATGGAATGATTGACCAAAACATTGCATACTCGTACTTGATATATCTGGTGACACTAAACATTGTCACCCTTTTACATAAGTTTCACCATTGGTTAAGCTTCTAATTTCAACCCAGTGTTATCTTGTGTCGTCTCTGCATGTATTTTAGAAGCTCGGATAGAGTAGGGCCTCCTTGTTTTTCTCAAAATAGTGTAACATACAAACGAGAATGTAAAAAATAATCCTTAGATTTTCTTTATTCAGGATCATTTATTTCATTCTACATTTTATACCATCGAAATAAAATTCAGTGTGTTGGGTCCAACCTTCACCGGCATCAAGTTTTGTTTTCATATTCTTGATTTTGGTTCCCTTTTATTTAGTGTGGTTTCGCATGTTGGTAATCAGGTCCTTTTAATGTCCCTCTCTCTCTGTTGTGGCCTGGCTGTATGAATGCACTTCTTGTGTTACTTCCATTCGATATTCCGATGTTTGAATATCATTTTTGACACAATTAAAGTTGATTGTTACAAAACTGACAAACACTAAATATTGTTGATGGCTCTGTTTATAAGGATGATATTTGAAATCACGACGTAATAAGTGTGGAACATTCTTTTCGATTATTTTGTGCATGTATATTTGAAACTATCTCGTATGTGTAAAGAAACTACGGAAATACAACATATCATACTAGAAAGTCGTTTCTTCCTGGCTCTTAATTTAAGATAGCTGCTAATTGTTCGATAACTGGACAAGATAACAGCATAATAAACCCAAAACAAATTTAAACTTCTCACATCCAATTACGTAGCTAATTCATTCATAAATTAATTAGATGCGATGTATGTTTATCATTTTGCTCTATAGATTTACGGTTGGTTCTCGTCAATGTCAAATTTTCAGGTTATTGAGCTAAATAAGACATCGCGGTTTTGATTAATTAAGATATTCAGTTTGCTTACAAAATTTATCAATGTGTAAGTATGCATAAAATTACACAAAGAACGAATTCCTGACAAGTTTAAAATTTATTATGATTGGTTGATATTAGAACGCTGTTCATGATGTAATTCAAAACATGCCATTCTTCATACAGTGCAGTCAGACGACCAATTGTGGCTGATGTTATATTTTATCAAATATTTGTACTCGCATACATATGGATAGAATGAATGACAATAAACGTTTTACCAGAACAAATACTTACCTTGATAGTGACATCGTCTTGTTAACACATATATATACAAACAACATCGGTCACCGAACAAATACATTTTATATGTAGTCTAAAGAGTTTCTGTTTACAAACTGAATAGTCCAGTCAGGGAAATATTTGACCTAGACAAAATTGCAAAAGAATTTATTTTTGTTCCGTACGAAAGAACACTATGTAAATAACATACAGAAAAAAGTCCCACAAATTTGCTTTTGTTGTTTTCGAGAAATTTAGACTTAAAGACGAGTTAATTATTACAACAAGGGAGACAATTCTTGTTTAAATTGGGTCCCGCTGATTCTGACCGCTCTGGAGAATGAAACGGGAACCAGTTAAATTCTTATATAGTTTTCGGATAAGCAACGTTATCTACAAAAGCCGTAAACGCAACATCTTCGCAATTCCGTCTAAAAAGGGGAATTTGGCGAAAGTATACAACGTAACCGAACTAAAATATTACAAGTCACATGGAAATCGCACAACTGGGTGCTGATACTTCAAAAACGTCGTTAGAAACTACTCTGCAGAATAGCGCAATTTACCCCACCCACTCACTTGGACAGTTTGGTGAGTAAAGTTATCGTTTTTCTTTTGTACTTGTTTCGTTATTTAAGATTGTTTACGGATTTGCTAGAGTGGCTTTTGCATGTTAAGTCTTTATTTTGCTGAATTTGACCAGATTTTATGAAAAAATGTCACTTGACAGGGTCTATTTTGACTTTGAAACGAAACTGATTGACATGAATTATTAAACTTTTAATCAATGATGTTGAGCAGTAGACTATTACTTAAACAATTATCGTATCGTTTTTGATGTAGTAAATTTGATTCATAATGCATGGCAAGTTGTTGAAGGACTTGGGGTCAATGTTTTACAGGACCCTGTCCACTGTGGAAACATAGTTCTAAAACAAGGTTGTTGGATTGTTGAGCTACTCTGTGCGCCATGGCCAGGAAGATGTTTTGTGACGACTGCCAAAGCCCTTTGCTTTTGATGAACATTGTCCATGAACAGAAAAGTGGATTTGGTTTCCAAAGAATAACAAAAGCTGTGCAATGTAGCAATATTATATACAGCATACATTTTTCACAACAACATTTGATAAGTGTAATTGCATATAGTTTTAAAAAAGAATCAATTTTCAGAAGCAAGCTCTGCATAATTTTAATATGTAAGTGCCATAATACTGTCAAAAATGTAATGTTTGTCTGCAAGCAACATAATAAATGGACAATCTATACACTGTTTTATTTTTTTAAAGCATTTTATTTGATATTTTATGTGTGTACATTGTTTTGTTTTTGTAGAAGTAGAACAAACCCTTGGATATCTATGAGGATTGGTTGCCAAGTAGTGAAATTGTATGAGAAAAGACTTAGTAAGTTGTTTTTATTTTCTGATTTAAAACTGATTTTAACATGTTGTTTCAAAGTGTTCTACATTTTATTGTCAATGTTAAATCCAAATGTTTTCAATGTCATGGAATACTAAATGAAAAAAATAGCTTGATTAGGCAAATATATAAAGAGCTATTTATGAAGTACAGGAAATATATTCTGCAAACATGGCATACTTAACATTCTCCATAAATGTTAACAACAGTAGTTATGTAGTTATAAGTCTAGTTATATTTGTTAGATAAGACATTTTGAGTCCACTCACCTGATCTAACTTAACTGTTGTAACTTTTTTGTTGAATTCTCACTTTTGTTGCAAAAATTATATTACAGATAGGACAACTGTCATAATAAGACTAGAACCCTTACTGAAGATGGCCATAGGATCAGTAGAGAATTAATCACACAAATTTTTGATAGAACTGTGTAAGTATCTATTAATTGATATGCAGAAGTGAAATTAGAAATAGATATGTGTTACATAACTTACAATGGTTACATTCAATTAGATGATTATCAAATTTGCTTAATCTGTTTCGATTGTGCTATATTCTAAGCATTCCACTAAGTATAACTTGAATTTTCTGTCTGTTTAAAAAGGTGAAGATGCAGGTGTCATACATTAGTGTGTATACAGTGGTGAGCTTCTTGCATGCCCTTCATAGAACATAAGGTCAGTCTTAATGTAAGTATTTAATGTAAGAAATTTTAAAGTCCCATTAGCTTTTTGCTTTAAAAAATATATGCAAAAAACAAACAATTGCTGATATTATCCTAAGATAATTCTTACCGATGAAACAAACCATTTTTCTTCTAAAAACACTAATTTCACTGTGAATTTTGCTTTTGTAAACTTGAAATATATAGAGCGCGTGACGTCACTTTATGCCGTGTGCATAATATGACTGCGGGAAAACACAGCTGTTCTATAAATAGCATTTTTTTCAATGATATTGAAAAAAATACGACAATGGTTTCGGAAACATTTTTTCTTGCTATTAAGTATGCACGGGAGGAAAACGCCCTGGATTCCTCTGCTATAAGACAAATAGAAACTATTACGACCAATTAATTTATATGCTTATGGGACTTTAAGATAATAATGAATCTTATTGTACAAAATATGGTGCTTATGATATTGATGAGTCATGTTTAAACACACCAGTTTCCATGTTATGTTTTTGTCTTTATTAAGTGTATTTTAGTGTATATGAGTCTAAGTGTTAGTAAGTTGAGAAGTTATTTCTAAAATATCAACTTTACTGTTAATTTTCAGCTAATACTTTTGTGGTAACTTTCTTGACTTTTACATTGAACCATACTTGTGTATCATTTTAGGATGGGTCAGCTTTGTGCCATATGTAAGAGTAGTGTTCGAGATCAAAGCCTACAGTCTGTACCTACAGTGTCCCTTAGATAGAAAAGATGTAATGGGATCATAAGCAAGACAGGCAATTCTATGACATTGCAGCCATGAGTCCTTGTGCATGTTTAGTGCAGAAATAACTGAACTAGTTGTCTAACAAAGAAAATAGAGAACTGACTTTTTTAATACATGAGATAGAAACTTCAAAATAACTATGTTCTAATTCTGATTAGTTTCATGCTTATTCTGTTCTTTGTCAGTTAAATATTGTTTTTCTGCACATAATAGATAATTTGATGTTTTTCCAGTATGAAGCTTAGAATTTCAAAATATTATAAAAAGGGATTGTGTTTTTAAGGGAGACTTCTGGATATTAGAGATATTAATGCAAGGCTTTCACAAGTGGTAGACCTTCCTGCTGCTGATGTTCTTTATCACTAAGCATGTTATGATGTAACATTAACTTTAGAACTATAAAGGACAGTTCCAAGGTTTATATGCCAGAACAGAAATCATGAAGTCCAGGTAGACCTGAGGATTGTGATCAGGCCAAAGCATTTTTGGAAGTAATTCAGTACATAGAAACTGTTGATGAATACCAAACACTGACTTGATGGACTTGGTTTAAGAATGGAGCATTGTTATTTCTAAGTTGTAAATATGAATGAATAAGATAAAGCATACATGCTTTCTGTTAGTATTCATGTTGCACTGATTGAAGTTTGTACATAGAATAAAAATACAGTGTATTACAATGGTATTTATTGTTATTGATTGATATAATTAGCTTTGAATTTTTAAGTATACATGTACTGTATAAGTGGTTGTATTAGGGTGTCTAATAAATTAATAATGTTTACACATTTTAAATTTTCTTGTGTGGCAAACTTGGCAAATTTATTAAATATGACTACATACAGGTCTCTAGCTGCACTTTAGGGAAAAGGGTATAGGGGCCCTCCATTAGGGGAATTTTGAGGAAAAAGGGGAATTTTATGGGATTTTTTAAAACTGTCTTATAACCATGCACTAAACATTTAAAGCTTACAGTAAAATGTACATTAATATACAATTATCTTAATACCAACCATTTGTTACAATCTTTTTTTCAAATCAGCAAAAAAACATTGCTCTGGAGGGGAATTTTAAGATTGGGGAAGAAAGTATTTTATTTGAGGACAGGAATGGTGCCCATATTTTGCCCACCAAGTGTCAATTGAGGGCCCTGTCATATATTATCATACAAGAGGCTTTCTATTGTATGATAATGTATAAGTTAAACATGGATCTGCTGCGAATTACGGATTAAGTTATTGAAAATTTGTCATTCGCGAAAATAATAATCATGATATGACCTTAACCACATATACTGTAAATAAAAGATTTTCAACACAATATAATTATGGTTCTTTAATTATAATATTCACAAAAATCCACATTCTTTATATGTTTGTGTGTTTTTTATTTTGATATTTTTATACAATAAATGATAACAACCTTATTGTCATCAAATTTGTTCTAAGAATTACGTTTAAGCAGCTCATGTTGTTATCCTATGTACATTACCTTTTAATATCAAAATATATTCTTATCAAAGTTTACTCACATTTCAAATACTAACATGTCTAATTTTTGTTAATGCATGTTTTATGAATGACTTAAACCCACTATGTAAATATTTCATATAATAAATAACAAACGTAAGAAAAAAATCAGACGTTAATATTCCATTAGTGGGTGGGGTAAATTAACCCTGTAATTAGGAAATAATTTGGATTTTCATCAGTGTTAATTGTAAATTTCACAGCAAACTTATTTGACATAATTAATTCTGTAATGTATTCAGTAGAAATAAAGAGTTTAAGTGATTTCTGACCAATTAATTGTGTTTCTGTAGTTAATGACTATAAAGCATTGTTGATTTCTAGTTACAGACAGTGGTCACATTCAGAGTGAAATTTCCTGACTTAGGCGCATGCCTCATGTTGGGACTTTTAACACATGAAAGAGTATATGTTGTAGATACAATCTGACATAAAATAAAAACTTTTGCAATTTTGTCTAGGTTGACCCTCTTTTTAGGCTACACTGACTGGACTAGAAGCAGGTTACGGGGAGATACAATAACAATACATTTATATCATCTAATTAACTGTCTTCATATTTTATAATAATTTAATTTGTAACATGAAAATTACTATTTTTCACATACTGCGTAAGTTTCTAAAATATTCATGTCTACACATACTTTGAAGTGTCTGTCATGGCGTTAAAACATTGTCAAACAATACAGCGTACGTAGTAGGAATTGAGTTTGTTTCCTTGCATTGTTGAATAATTTTGTTATTATCCAACTAAACATTATTTTTACGTTGATAATTTACTTACCTTTGTTTGGTATTGTAAACTATCCAACATTTACCGTGCATGTTGATTGCGAAACAACAAGACCATTTTCACCATCCTACACGATGTTCGTCTGTTTTCTGCACGTGCTTTATAAGTCGTCATCCGTTGATACAAGATTAGGAATGGGACACCCAGAATTGTACCCCGAGCATATTACACTAACATACCATACAAACATAAGCGAACATTAAATGTGCAGACTAACATACACAGTAAATATTGTCTGTTACAACTTGCACTTGATACAACTAAGTTACTCAAAATAAATATGCGCTTATTCAGAATATGTCTCTTTACGAGTAACTGCTTCAACGTTTGGTACATAGTTTGCTATTATGTATATGGTGTAAGTATATGATATTACGAGTAGTTAGAGGTAATTTATGACGAGTCTTCACACCGTAAAATTTGAATAATCATTGTCTGATAAAACATATTTATATTTCATCATTAAACAAAATCCTGTTTTTTCCATATTTGTGGTTATTACCCTGTAAGGTGGTTTAATTGCTAGAATGAAGAGTTGCGTTATTAATGCAGTAATTGAAACAGCGCCAGCCTTCTCAGCCCGGGTATTCTTATATATATATATTGTTAAATGGTTAATCATATTGTAAGATAAGTTTGAATGGATTCACTAATCTATGGGATGAATTTGAATGATTTTAAAGGCGTATTATGAGCATTCTTAAAATGTGTTTGTGTTCAAATTTAATTGTAAAGAAATGGTCGTTTCAATATTGATTCGTCTGTGTCGAAAATGTGTCATTAATTTACCTGTTACATTTATGAGAGACCTTGTTTTATAAATTTACCAAAGAAGTGTATGTAAAGCACTTGTATTATAAATGTACCAATGACTTGTGTGTAGAATCATTGTATTATAAATGTACCAGTGACTTGTGTGTAGAGTCATAGTATTATAAATGTACAAATGACTTGTGTGTAGAGTCATTGTATTATAAATGTACAAATGACTTGTGTGTAGAGTCATTGTATTATAAATGTACCAGTGACTTGTGTGTAGAATCATTGTATTATAAATGTACCAGTGACTTGTGTGTAGAATCATTGTATTATAAATGTACCAATGACTTGTGTGTAGAATTTTTGTATTATAAATGTACCAGTGACTTGTGTGTAGAATCATTGTATTATAAATGTACCAATGACTTGTGTGTAGAGTCATTGTATTATAAATGTACCAATGACTTGTGTGTAGAGTCATTGTATTATAAATGTACCAATGACTTGTGTGTAGAGTCATTGTATTATAAATGTACCAGTGACTTGTGTGTAGAATCATTGTATTATAAATGTACCAGTGACTTGTGTGTAGAATCATTGTATTATAAATGTACCAATGACTTGTGTGTAGAATCATTGTATTATAAATGTACCAGTGACTTGTGTGTAGAATCATTGTATTATAAATGTACCAGTGACTTGTGTGTAGAATCATTGTATTATAAATGTACCAATGACTTGTGTGTAGAGACATTGTATTATAAATGTACCAATGACTTGTGTGTAGAGTCATTGTATTATAAATGTACCAATGACTTGTGTGTAGAATCATTGTATTATAAATGTACCAATGACTTGTGTGTAGAGTCATTGTATTATAAATGTACCAATGACTTGCGTGTAGAATTTTGTATTATAAATGTACCAATGACTTGTGTGTAGAGTCATTGTATTATAAATGTACCAATGACTTGTGTGTAGAATCATTGTATTATGAATGTACCAATGACTTGTATTTTGAATGTGACAAAGACCTTTATGTGAGGGCCTTGCTTTATGTACCAATGAATTATATGCCATTGGATAAACCATGTTTATGAATTACAAATGGCTTGTATTTATATGGAGAGCTTATGAATCTACTAGTATCCTGTATGTGGAGACATTATTAAATGAATGTATGCATGGGTTGTAATGGGAGAGATTGTATTATTAGAACATACATTATATATATTAACGAATGTATACATTTAATATGAAATAAATATATGGCGTTACTTTATATTTACCCACCATAAATCTCCATAAGCTCGTATAGATATCATGTGATAATTTACTTGTATGTTTGTAATGGATACATTTTTGTAATCTGCATTGTAAACATAAGTTGCTGAGAGCAAACTCTGTTGGTTTATCTATATTTAACAATAATTATTTCTGTATCGGTTTTAAGGATTTATATCCTTTAAAATGACCTGAATTCTTAGCATGTCTCATTATTTGTTTGAAATTCATCTATATATTTTATAAATGTTGGCATAAATTTCTTAATCCATTTCATTTCTATCGGAAGAAATTTAAATACATTTAGATCTATCAAATTACCTCCCATTACATCACTTCGTATTCTTGTCATTTTGTTGGTTTACTACCCGAGTGAAATACCTAGACGAGCACAGCAATAAACTCGTTCTTAAATTCATAATTTAAAGCAGCATTATCTCTTACCGCTTCATATAACACCAAGTCAACTAAGGCATGAAATATGAAAGATAATATCAAGCAAGAGGGACTGGGTGCAGAGATCTTAAATCATTCGTTTACAATGTTATAGCGAGGCCTCCATGATAGATCTCCCAAGACGAGTCGTAAATCTTACACATTCTGATTCATTATAATTTCTGAGCGAAGATATGAAGATATGAGGCTTCGTATTGCTGTATGAAGGGCTGAATATGAAAGCAACATTCACACAGCACAAATATGACCAAGTTGTGGACTATAATGAATGTGTGACTAAACCCTGGATAAATACAAAATATTATAGTTTTTTGCTGCAATTTCTTAAGCATAACCTCTTTTTAATCGGACATACCGGGTAAGGGGGCTGGGAATATAGAAACATTAAGTATTCCACACAACATTCAAAACTAGCTTAAATATGTACCCAACAAGACAGAAAAATACGTGTATTAGTTAAACAATCAAATATTGCCTAAAAGAAATCTTAAACTAAAATACTATTGTAGTGTGCAAGTAGTTTGGTCTACCTGGTTATGTCATCATAACTAAACTTTTGGTTTATGATGCCTTTGTTATATACAATGATATACGCAATGGAGTAAATGTTTTAGTCAGAAGTTTTACTAAACATTCGAACACTTTTCTAGATCTTCCTTTCTAACAACTTCTAAATGTTTTATCACGAGTTGTCAAAATATTACTGAAATAAGAAACCATGCAATGTCCTTACCATGGTTTCATCGAAAGAATGGTTTCATAAGCAGGTTTGTCAGCCATTTATCAAATATGCAATGACTTTACAAACATGTACTATGTCATAATATTTTGTTTACGATTCGTCATACGGTGTGGTAATTATCATGCTAGAAAACATTGTCCTTCTCTTTTTCTGTTTCTTATTTTTCTATTTATTTTTTATTCATTTATTCAATTTTATTACGTCTTTACGTACAACCAAGGTGTATGTATATTACATAGTGTTTTGTTGTAATCATATTTATCGTTGCCTTGATAGAAGCTTTTTCAAAGTTAGATAAGTCAATAAAGTAATTGATAGTTACTACGTAGTTTGGTATGATGTATAAGTTCATCATAATTTATGTGGAAAATGCACCAGTTTATTATTGTAAAACAACAACACCCACTACCACATACACGGGCATGCAAACAGCACACAACAATGTAAACACACCATACCTACCAAGAAGAAATTTTCTGTTCCATAGCAGCAACAAAATTACACATTACATGTATAAATTCAAAAAGCCTTTTACAACTAATCCTCATCTAGACATAAGTAATATAATGTGTGATATTCTATGAGTTGCTAAGGACGACTATTAGGGTACCATATACTTAGTGTTTAAACTTCCGGTTTATTTCCGTCTTATTATTTACCATCCTCCGTTTTTGTACTTTTAAATATTATCATTTTGTTTCATTCTAACAAATGTATGTTGAGTTGTCTTGTTAGATACATGTTTAATAGATGTTTCTACTAATAATAATGATAGGTAATATTGCCTAATACAGTAATTGTGGTCAATCCAACAATTAATGATTCACTTTAAAAATGAGATATTCTTCGTCTTCCACATTCCCTTACGTTCGGATTATTTCGACATGGTTACTTACAATTTATGACATATTGAATCAAATATAGCATCCATGTATGTGAAGTCGCTTACAATTAGTAAACTTATTCGGACAGTTTCAAACATATCTTGTTATCCGTTGGCGCCCGACATTTCTTACACGTTTCTAATCTGTCGAAAGGTCAAAAGTTTAACTGGAATATCGTGTAATACTTGGATTTATTATAAAGTCAGTCTGGAGTAGAGAATAAAAATGACAAACAATTGGGCTATGTTTTAAAATACATTACAAAACATATACAGTATGACATAAATATTACAACGTAATTACTAAACTATCCTAGCAAATGGAATGAATTATACAAATCTCGACACTACAGTGTATTAACTGACAAAGGTGAGTGTAATAATTATCAAGTTATCAATAAATTATGTCGTCATAAAAATATCCTGATTCATAATAGGTTGAAATGTCTCCAATGTTTTTTACCTGTGATATGCTAACTTTATTGATATTTGATATTTTGTATACAAAACCTTGAAAAAATATATAGGTTTGGATTAAGCTGAGCTTTCTTTTTTTAAAAATCACATATAAATACATCTAACTAAAATAATTTCTTAAAAATCACCATAATTACTATTTATGACGATATTTTACTTACTATGAACACACAATAGGTTGTATTGTTTATAACTACATTGTATTTTCCATTTTGATGGACGTAAAATCTCATGCTTCATATTAATGTAACAAATATTTTATCAATCATGATCAATATTTTTGCAATAACAAGGTATGTTTAATAAGTATACCCTCATATGTTTGTCACATACACATTTATATTGCAATATTTGGTGATATGAACTGGGTAATGGTCGCAAATTGAAAACGTCAATTTATTTTACTTCTAAATCAGTTTCTGGTCGTTTAGGACTTGTTGTTACTACATCGTGTTTCATTTCCTCAATGTCTCTCTTGAACTTTGCTCTTCTGTTCTGAAACCAGGTGATCACTTGGGCACACGACAGCCCCAGTTTGCCTGCAATCTCATCCCTGTCACTTGGTGTTAAATATTTCTGAAGTATAAATCGTTTTTCAAGTTCATAAATTTGTTGATTTGTGAATGCTGTTCGTGTCTTTCGTTTCTTCTTTGGAATTTGGGATTTATTTTGTTGATCATCATCTCTGTGTCGCCGGGATTCTGAAATGAGAACAACAGCATAAACATAAAATAAGTAGAGGATAGCTTGAGACACAGTCATTGATTCACCCTCATAAGGTACTGTGCAGTCAAATAGTTTTTGTATACATTGTTTTGTTGAATAAAAACGTTTGTTTGTTTTGTTTGTCAAAGTTTAAATATATAAGGTTAATTAATGTACTCCCGAGTGTAGTCAAAAGTTTGATATATGTATATGCCATTTACATCCATTTATCATTGAATACAATACTGACCTATAGAATAAATAACCCACAATCAAAGATCGATTTAACAAAATGTATCAACGTACACAGAAACAGTTACTACACAAATATGTTGAAAAAGATGAAAATTAAAAAGAGACGAGTAGGGAGATGTTCCACATAAATATATGAGCTACACTCGACTGTTCAGTAAAACATATTGAACAATTTCAAATGACAGCACTGTTCATGCGTGGTATACATTAAGTATAATGGGTATAACAACACAAGGACATCATAAAACAAAATCAACTATCAACTATTCTTATAAAATCAATGAAATGTTATTGATTACACATATATTATACGTAACGGGCCGTAAAATTGGCCGTGTTATGATAATTAATTGCAGAGATTTTATCATTTTAAAATTACGTTAGGCAGACAACGTGCAATATCTTTTAATTATTATTGTCACCATTGCTTGGTGTTTTTAAATGTAAAGTTATGTGATGGTATAAATTATTAACGAATACTATTAATGCTATATATATCTTCTGTTTAAATAAAAGCTACAATCTGTAAATCAATCTATAATTCTTCTATCTATACTTTGGTAATGATGCGGTGTTCAGTGATATTAAATTATTGTGTCTGGTAGAAACAATATAATTTCCTAGATGTATAAAATACTTGAGAGAATAATATAATATTAAAAATATTTACATGAGATACTACTTGGAGAGCATTCTATCGCATTAAAATTATTTAAAGAAAATAGCTATATGTGTATAAATGTACATTTAAATTTTTTTACATTTGTATCGTATTTTTTATTGCATTGATCCGATATATTCGTAACTGATATTTATTAATGAACGGACTCAGTCCGCTCAATTTTACTTTGTGATTAACTTTATTTATCTGCATTGTGAATGCTGATATGAATACGGGACAAATATTCAGTTGTTACTTTTCTATTCAACTTTGCTACATTTCTAACATGAGTCATATAAATAATTCGTACATCTATCCTTCAAAACTAACAATTCAGATAAAAAGAAATAATAAATTTTGCAATAAAAATAAAACGATGTCGTGATAATGTCACAAAATTCAAAATAGCTTTTGTTCGCATTTATCTCCGAGAAAAAGCAACACACACCTCTTCCTGTTGAGTATTTAATGTGTTTATAATTAAAATAGTTTGTTGTTTTAACGCCGGTTATCAAGATGTTACACCATCTTAATACAGTCACGTGACTTGTGATTTATTCTGAAAACCTCTCATAAACCAGGTGAATATTGATTACCTATTATGCACTCTGTCACATATGATCTCTTTATTCTGACAAACGACAAACATAATTTAAAACAATTACACTTTTAATTCAGAATTCATTCATATCAATTAAAGGAAGTGAGATACGTAAATTTATAGCTTCAATCTTCTATCATTCGTTCCTAGACGAGTTAATTATGTTATCAGTTTGTTCAAGTGTGAGTTTCTGCGTCACATGGCGTTAAATTGTAAGGATGGCAACTATTCACTAGTCATCAATGTTTGCAGCTAACAGAACTAATGCCTGTTTCTTTATGCTATAACTAACATAAAGTGACATGTTGTCAATATGTTACAATGCTTTGAATAAATTAATTTTCCTTTAAACAGATGCATATTAAAATATAAATAAATATTGTAATATCTCTATTTTTGACTGTTTGTAAAGATTTGGCTAATTAGTAATTGAGAGTCGCATGTTAATTACAGCTAATGTTCCTACATCAACATAATCAGACGTGTTCATCTACGGAAAATCTGTATTTACATAACGGGACAATACAGGCATAACATTCAACGTACACCCTAATCAAATTCATTGCGCTTATCATTATATGTTCAAAGGTTATAGACAATAAAGCTGATTATTCATATACCGAAGAATACATTGAACACCACAATTGTTATATAAAAATGTGGAAGCTGATCAGACAAGTTGTTCTAACATTTGGAAATGTATCAAGTGTGATGTTCCTATTTTAATATCACGAGAATGGGTTGAATTATAAAACACATGTTTGAATGATTTATGTACATCGGTATAAACTGAAGCATGTTAGATGACTAGTTTTGGCCGTCTTACTTGTGCTAATTGGGCCCTAAGGAAATAAAGAGTAGGATGTCCTATAAATTATTCAACTTTTAAAATATCTTATCACTCATGTGTTGTACTATTTATGCATGTTAAAATTGACGGTCGTGTTAGCATGATACATCGCAGCTAATCTACTAATATCACATTAGAATATGCTGAGGTAAATTAAGATTTTATATCAATTTTCTTACCCGACAGATTTAATATGTAAGTCATTTACATTAATAACTCATCAATATAAGAGTAGTGTGTTTAAAACATGTTTGTACAAATACAATTAATTATTACAGAACCTTGAAGAATTTTCAGAAAGTCACAAATTGTTTTACTACATGTACAATGAACTGGAAGAATATAAATAGGATACCAGTATAATGTTAATAAGTAAGTGTTTTCATAATGGCCTTGTTATTGGGTTGAAGACTGTCATATTAGCCTGAGGCCGAAGCCAATAACAAGGCCATTATGAAATCACTTACTTATTGACAATTTTATTAATTAACTATAGAATATAGCAGCGGTTTCATAATGGCCAAGCTGGACAGCCAATCAGAATGACCGAATCTCATAATGGACGAGTTGTTCATAATGGCCGAGCTGGACAGCCAATCAGAATGACCGAATTTCATAATAACCGAGTTTTTTCATAATGGCCGAGTTTTGTTTTCATAATGTCTTGATGAACTTCATATCGGCCCAGCATTTGAAGTGAAAACGCGCCTAATATTGAATAGTTAATTAATAATGACTTATAAAAACACCATTTTATAATCAGTACTCGTACATTAATGTAAATGTACATTGTTTTATTTATAACCACAATTACTAATTATTATCACTTATAAGTCCCTCTAGTCATGTTCCCCTGCTGTCTGTTAGTATCTGCTGTGTTACTATAATTACTTGTATTGTGTTAGTATCTGCTGTGTTACTATAATTACTTGTATCGTGTTAGTATCTGCTGTGTTACTATAATTACTTGTATTGTGTTAGTATCTGCTGTGTTACTATAATTACTTGTATCGTGTTAGTATCTGCTGTGTTACTATAATTACTTGTATTGCGTTAGTATCTGCTGTGTTACTATAATTACTTGTATCGTGTTAGTATCTGCTGTGTTACTATAATTACTTGTATCGTGTTAGTATCTGCTGTGTTACTATAATTACTTGTATCGTGTTAGTATCTGCTGTGTTACTATAATTACTTGTATCGTGTTAGTATCTGCTGTGTTACTATAATTACTTGTATCGTGTTAGTATCTGCTGTGTTACTATAATTACTTGTATCGTGTTAGTATCTGCTGTGTTACTATAATTACTTGTATCGTGTTAGTATCTGCTGTGTTACTATAATTACTTGTATCGTGTTAGTATCTGCTGTGTTACTATAATTACTTGTATCGTGTTAGTATCTGCTGTGTTACTATAATTACTTGTATTGTGTTAGTATCTGTTGTGTTACTATAATTACTTGTATCCTTAATCTACTCTTCATCCCTCAGTTTCCATCCCTACTAACCCTGCTAGAATGCTACTTACTAAGATTTGTGTTATTTTGTGACTAAATTATTGTCGGAAAGTTTGTACCTTACATGGATGGTTTTATTTTGTAACTACAGTAGTGTCAGAAAGTGTGTACAATATAAACAATAGTACTTAATAGATTGATGTTATTTTGTTACTACATTATGGTCGGAAAGCTAATATACGATATAAATAATTCTGCTCAATAGCTGTTATTTCGTTTTTACATTATTGTATAACTAAGACTAAAGTAATTTCTGATTCAGTTTCATATAGTAAATATGCATGTATGAAAAAGATTATTTTACATTACTACGTTTTTCACATTCTAAGAAATGATATGACTATAAATTTTCAAGTGCAAATGTATGTGAAATTAGCTGATACTGATACTGTAGATTGATAAACTTTAGTATTAAGTTATTGACTTTTCATAATAGATAACTTAGTATTTACTAGTAATATTTCAATAAATAGACAATTTACTAGTAATATTTCAATAAATAGATAATTTACTAGTAGTATTTCAATAAATAGATAATTTACTTGTAACATTTCAATAAATAGATAATTTACTAGCAATTTTTCAATAAATAGATAATTTACTAGTAACATTTCAATAAATATATATTTTACTATTTCGGGAAACTTTTTATTTTTTATGCTCCCGTATCGACAGATCGGGGGCATATTGTTTTTGGTCTCTCTGTTTGTCTGTCTGTATGTCTTTTGTGTTTGTACCCAACTTTAACCGTTCGTATTAAATCAAAACGCTTGCACCCACGTTTATCAAACTTCATATGTAGGTTCCTCATGACAACCTTTAGAGGACCTGGGCTTTTTTAGGTCAGTAGGTCAAAAGTCAAGGTCACGGGGTCATGGTGTTTAAAAAATTCGTACAGTTCTTTTAGAATACTATTCCTACATTTTTCATGGGATTTTGACGAAACTTTCACAGACTTGTTGTTACCAAGATTTACCCCCGCACATATATTCCGGGTTTTGTGATTCGATCATTTTTTAGGGAGTTATGGCCCATTGTTTATTTTGTGCATTTTCAAGTTAAAGGGCACCCGGAGGGGGCATTGTGTTTTTGAAACACATCTTGTTATTATAGATTTCCATTATAGAAATGATTTACCGTGAGGGTTTTCGAAAACGATTTCAAACCCTTGAGTTTTGTTCCCAATAATTTGTATTGAAGTCTATGGGACAAGCCAATTTGTCGAAGATTAAAGAAAAAGGAAGATCTATTTCAATGAAAACGCATGGTAAAAAGATGCACGAATACAATACTGATATATATATTCGAGAAACATATTATGTCACCGAGCAGTATCTTTAAAAGAAAATTGTTGTTCTATTTTTCATCAAGGGCATTTTTCCAAATGTGTCGTTCATAAGTCGAAGTATTTCTGACAACTTTCAAAGAAATTAAGATACGAGGGCATTTGAACAGTATTAATCAGTGTGGCGTTGTAGTTGTATGCGGACTATTTCTGCGTAATTGGTTTGTCCAACCCTTCAAAGAATTCCCCCTTTACCCGTATGTACTTTTCTAGACGCCGTATCCGCTCCGTATATGGACAGGTACGTTGTCATGGAGGAGCTTGATTCCGCACACACCGGTACGTGGACGGGCTGTAGCATAGTGCTCAACAACTTCTGAAAGAACCGAATCTCGGTAAAAGAGTAAAAGACTCACGTGACACTCCTGGCCTTTGGCACAAAAACTCTAGCCACAATTCCCTGGCAATAAAAGATAGTGCATGATGCGTGTGTGGTACGAGTTCTACGCACCACTTGGGGCCTTTAGTAATTTTCACCGATCCATACCTTGTTTTTTTCTTATCCGTTGGCTTATAAAAATGAACCCATGTTTCATCCCTAGTAACAATTTCGTTCATGCGGTTTTGGTCAGCATTCGTGTACTCATCGCGCAGCTATGATGCAATTCGACGTGCTCCTCTTTTTGCCATCAATGAGGAGGTAGGATACCCACCGGGCGCAGTGCCTTACGCAGCTTTAAAACGTCTGTCAGTATATATATAATTGATGACGAATTAATGCTACATTAATGACGAATCTCTTCAACTGTATTGCGGGCATCTTGCTCTACTGCTGCTTATACTGCAGCAACATCACTTTCGGATGTTGCTGTTGTGGGACGCCCAGATCGGGGCTCATCTTTGATATCCGTTCTCCCGGATTTAAATAACCGAACCGATCACCTAAATGTGGCATACGATAGGGCCCTGTCCCCATAAACATTGTCTGATTTAATATCGGGCGCGGCAAAGCCAAGCAAAGCGCAAACTTTACAATACGCTCTTTGCTCTTCTTGGAAATTGCTCTCCTTGTCCGCCATTTTGAATCGCAGTGTACCAAACCTTAGTTGGTTTAAGTAAAAATAATAATGATTGTGTAAGTTTATCCAGAGCGTCTCGTGAACATACATGTAGAGGGAGAGTCTAATCTTTCTATTCATGTATAAAACTTGTCCGATAGGCGCTGAATAACGGTAAAACATTAGACTGATTAATACTTTTCAAATGGCCGTCGTAATAGGGCAATACTGATTTTATTATCATTACCATTTCCAGCAGCAATGAGCAGAGGCGTAAAATAAATACAGTATTGTGAATATAATACTTTGACAGAAGCAATAAATGATGAAGAAGATGTTCCGTAGAAAGTTGGACGTAAATATTGTACTAATATAACTGTAATAAAATACTACTCAAAGTTTGATAAGTATCACTTGTAGTGATTGCTTGTAGTGATTGCTTCATAACTGTTAAACTACTGCTGTTTTTTTTAGTAAAATATGGTCATTCAAACACCATATACCAGTTAAAAAAGAAACAAATGATGTCAATTAAAGCATAATCTGTATATTAAATAATTGCATCTGTATATCGTATATATTTTATAAATCCATTCAGCCAATTGGCCAATAAGGATAACACATTTACAACATATTTTCAACATATATGTATGATAAATAACTATACTTCCATACATACACCTACATACAAAACAAAACATTTAATACAACCCTATATTTTTGGAGTAGCTATGTGAATGACCAAAGTACCATTATAATAGAGTAATTAACATGTATAATCGAATAATAACATTACATACGTACAAACGTTATGTTCAGCAAAATAATTCTATACATATACATACAAGAGTTACACTATGGATACTACTTTCAATGCCATTTTTTTAAAGCAGTAATCAACAAAAACCGGAACAAACAGAAAACAAGCATATAAGCATTTGTCTAGCCAAGATACATTATGTCCTTGCCGAAACAAAATACAAGGACATTGCAGTGGTGACATGCTACATAAAACAAAAACGTCTTTTTATCGCAAAAGATTTATACAAATTGATTCCTGAATTTCTAACAATGTTTTCATTTGTACAAGTTATAAGTTCTTTAAACTTAATCATGTTTGGCCTTTTCCAAAAATATTCTTCAATATATTGTTTTTTTAATGTTAAGTATAAAGGACAATCAATTACAAAATGAAATTCATCTTCAAGGCAAAAACATGACAAGCATTTCCTGTCGTTTTAAGGGATACTCAACGGTTTATGCCATCTACCTGTTTCTACAGCCAAATAATGAGAAGATAATCTGATTTTAGTATATGATTCTCGGAATTTTGGTATTGTTATAATATCAAGATAAGATTTGAATTCAAAATGTCTAGCTAATTCTTTATACATGTATAATGAAGCAATTAAATGTATATGTGTACGGACTATTAAAATATGAGTAAGTGATCCTTATCGAGTCTTCAGTAGCACATAATTAACGTTTGGGTTTCTAAACTTTCTAAGATAAAACTTAGTGAACATGTGCGTGTATAGTTTGTTGTCTGATGAAGTGTGTTTATTGTGTGATTGGGCTAATAAATCATGTAGGATGGGACGTGTCTCTCGTTTTCCACTTTGAAAGGTAGAATTTAATGCATGTTGTATTTCCGGAGAATCCGCTGTTTACTAAATTAATCTTTTATCTCTTTCTCAGAATATACATGCGAGCGATTGATTTCATTCAGTTGTTGAAATTAAATTTCTAAACCAGCTTGATACAAAGTCATATCAACCGATTGAGACTTTCGTCTAACATATCATACATTGGTCTCTGAGTCGTATACATGGAGTCTCCATTAAAACGTATTTAAAAAAAACACAGAAATGTTTTATAAGACATTAATACGCTTATATATGATAATGTCAGCATATTTGGATGTACTGTTTGCATGATACACGCAGCAAGGTAACGGTATTATGTGTTCACAGCGTCTACAGCTGGGTAGAGTACAACATACTAGCACGATATATTGAACATTCAACATCTGGTACCTAAATCTTCACAAAGTGACGTTCTGGGTAAAACTTATTGTTTGTTTAATTACGTGATTGAGCATTTCCTGTCAGAGTATCTCACTCATTCATTGTTGCTGTGAGCACATTTATCATGATGCAACAATGGATAACTGAGGGTAAAATTGGTTACGTAAATACAGGAAACTATAAATATTCACCGTGCTTAAATGAATCCAGTAGACCATTGAAAAGTCGAGTGAATTAAAACATATTCATTGAATGAATATAAACAATGTTTTTTTATTTATTTTGAATCTCTGCGCAACAAATAAAATGACACATCATTGAAACAAGGCTTCATTATACAGTGGTTTTGATACAAACATTAAAATATCCACGTGTAATAGTTTGGATAAACACGTGAAGGTTTGCGCGTGCACGAAGTAAAGAAAACGTACTTGATAAAAACATAGTACTCGTGACAAAATGGGAAATTTTCGTTAATATCTAATAAGCGTTAAATGTATACCTAGATCTGGTTCACCTATCCATAAAGATATAAACAATTAATGCTTCAAAGGATCCATGTCATAATATATGTGTTAAACGTAATAAATACCTGGTCTTCAAATAAGTAAAATAAATTATATCGTTGAAATATTTTAGTTTTCTTGTCTCGAACGTGGAGACCTAGGAACAAAATGTTATTGTATCAAGTTTTAAGTTAAAACTCATTAAGCAATCAGTAACGTATAATTTACAGTAAAATAAATTCAGGACAAAAAAGTCATATCATATTGTTGATAAAGTCAACTTAAGGGTGAAAGAAGCAGTGATAAAACAACCTCCTTATAACTGTCGAGCGAATGGTAACAAAAACAAAATAACATACAAAACTGATTAAGCATGTCTTGATTCAAACAATAACCTGTGAATATCGACGTATTTATTCAGCTAATTGTAAAAGAACGAGTAATGCAATAAGACCATTTCCGCCCGTATGTACACACAGTATGCCTACCACAGAGAAAGCTAGAGAACAGCTGTATTATCCTACCATCTTTCTGAAACTTGCCAATTTGATCATTTCATGAAATCTTATTCAACAAGGGAGATAATTACGTTATACATACTGCCAACATTGAATGTTTAACCATTTGCACTGAGTGACAACACTAACAGAGATAATATACGGCACATGACATGATAATGGACAGGTCATTTGCATTTTACACTGCAAACCTCGTTTCATCCATATGTGTGGTTTGGTGCGAATATTTACACTTGTGTATGTCAAATGCTGAAGGATTGCATTCGTAAGAATTTAGCAAATTCGCTTTTTTGATATAAACATTATAGTATATTGTGTGGTGCATGTTATGTTTTTTTGGTTGATTAAGGTAAGTACTTTAAATATTTAACTATTTAATTGAAAAAAAATAGACATTTTGTTTGATACTATTCGCCGTGCAATGGTACATTCGATAGCACAGTTAATGGGCTAGTAAAAGGAAAGATCGGTGGTTTCTAGAAACAGACAGACATTTACTTCATTCCTTGTGATAATTTTCCAAGAGGTTTAATAAAAAAGTGTCATAAACCTCTGTTCCTGCCATAGGTAGAAGAAATGGTCAATATCGTTAGAGATAATTCGAAATATTTTGATGACGACTGGTGAAGTCAAGTGAAATTAAAGTCACTATAGTATAGGTATCAAATGAATATAAAACTTTCAATGGTTAACACTTTATTGTTTTCCTCAGTCAATGTTGTGTTGGTTGGTTAATTAAATCAATTGTTTAATGTGTTTTCTTGTTTTCTTTCCATTCGAATGAAAGACTGCCCACTGCTACCATGTAGAAGTTGTTTTATTTTTCATTAAACGGCTTGTTATGTTCTGTTATTGGTTGGTATAGTAGATATGACGTTAGTGTTAATGCTAGTCGCTGCTCTATTCTTACCCCTCCTAACATGTAATATATTAATATTTTAGAACAACAACAAGAACCTAACATGTTTCACTCTAATAAGATCTACAGGCAAATAAATGCCAAGAGTTAGTGAACTGATACAACAATTCTTTGTGATTACCTAATGGTATCAACCTATTAATACAATGGTTATGTTTGTGAATGTAGATAAAATTATCTTATTGACTAAATAATAGCAACAAGAGATTGTAGACAATTAGGTGAACAATGATATCCGGCGAGGAGAGAATGTAGGTAAATGTGATCCGACATTTCTAGGTAATATATAATAATGAAATACTCTGATAGAATTCACACATTGTAACACTGAACCACTAAATCATGCGAGCATTTGTTCATTGCACTTGTATGCTTTCTAACATATCGTCACCTTATTTCTACAAACGTGCACGTTGGTCTTTTCTAATTCGTATTTAAGTTTGAAACATCAATAAAAGAAGGGAAAACATTTGTGGAAAGTTAATCATCGATTTGTAGATTAGAGCTACAAACCATTTTATCCATCCAGTTTGTCAACCATTCCTACAATACCAAACACAGAGTTTTCTTCTAAACTAAGATGGTGACACGTCGAACTATTTTTACTTGAAGCAAGGACCTTTATACTTATAAGTAGCAAACACCCCCCTCCCAAAAAAAAACCTTAAATAATATCGAGGCAAACTTTGAATATGACAAATAATTCGATATTTCCTGTTTAAGAGACAAACTAGCAACGTCTGTAATAAGTTTTAGATGATATAATCCTGACTTAGAAATGTAAATGGATACAAAACAAAACAATAATGGGTTATCATGGGAATTTGTGTAAAATTTGTTATCATATGTTAGATGAGTCACTTGAATCATAATACTCTTTGCAAAAAAGTCTAATAGATATTTTCATCACCAGGTTAAGATGAATGTAAATACTTCATTTAACTAATTGTTTATTAGTAAAGACAAATGTTTGAAACTTTACTATGTAACATGTACACATACACCTATATGTTAGTTAAATAAAAAATGTAACATTTCAACTTACTTGGTAAATACTCGTATATACCTATTTTTGCGTTACTTAAAAATAAAATACTTCAAAGTACATTGTACATGAACTGGATGCAAATGTGTAAAATACTTTTATATGACTAAATGTATCATATATATATATGTTTGTATGTACAGTATCACACTTGTCTAAAAGGTTCAAATTTATGTTATAATTATCATGTTAAGATGCATTTTGATTTTTTATAACGATTAATTAGAGATTAATCGTTGCACATATACGTATGTTATGAAATAAACACGTAGTATATAAGTATTCTCCGTAGAAATACTTTACGGAATCAAAGGAAATGACATCCGTTTTAATGTATAAAACAAGATTATATTCAAAAGCTAAGTTGATATAATGTTAATTTTTATCATCTAAATATGTGATTTCTGTCTCTGGTACTTAGAATGATAGTTTCAGTTGTTTTGTCTTTACTTCGAAAAACATAACTTTGTGATATAAAAATCATGGTTAAACCATGTGTTCCTAAAGAGCGAATATAAAATTGTTACACATTTCAGTTCCATGTGTGGCGGTATAATTTAATGCGAAAACGAGGATGGAGAACCCACAGTGCATTACAAAAAGGAATACCTGAGAGCAGCGCACGACGGACACGAGGTAGAGGGAGGACGTAATCCGATTATGAACCTAGTGGACGATCCCTTAGGGTGAATAAATGTATACTGTAGAAAAAAATCTAAAAAGTTTCTAGTTGTCGTAAACATCAGACTTGGAGCAAACATGGGGGGGGGGGGTTGAGTTCAACTTGATAAGATACGGGAAAAGATATTCCCATTTATATAGATACATTATTTATGTCGGTATTGGATGATTAACTGAACAAACATTAGACAACGCTTATGTTTCGTTGAAATCAATCAAAATAACGGAACGCTTTTGTACGACATAACATAGGAAATCTTATAGTTAAAGGTGAGTTATTTCATAAATAGTAATAAGGAGCAAGCCTGTGTAGGTAGAATAGTGTGAGCTGAAACTAACACACGAGATACTCAGTCATAGCTACAAGGTGACCAAGACAACACGACAGGATACCAATATGCGATTAAACAACAATAAACTAAATATAGACATAAGGAAAAAAACACATATCAGATACAACATGCAATGTGTTTAATACGCCGACAAAACATGCTTTCTTTTATGTAGGAAACTATGAAACCGTTTAAACTTAAAATTTGGCTGTTAGCAAGTTTATGCCAAAGGGGATGACCCCTTCACAACACGCCAAATGGATATTTATTACATACGTTTATCATTGTATGATTCGTCTCAGCGGGTTAGTGCACAACCTTTAAACAATGTAACACATTTCTTTGTACATACAAATTAGAGACTGTTATACACAGATCTTCACCAGATGTACTAGATCAACTTTTAATTGAATTAATTTCAGATTATTTATCAAAGCGCAGTCATACATGTATCACTAAAAGGTGAAACGATAAAACATGACAACAATCATACTTTATAATAAAGATCCGGTGACAACAAACTGTAAGAGAACATACAAAGTAAAAACTCAAACAAGTAAACGACTCAACTTTAAATTACAGCAAAGGATGTTGTGATTGAGGACGGCAATATATGATTGACTTTCAGATGCGGGTTTTTCTAAAATGAAGGCATTCATAGTTCGCATGTTTGGCAATAAGACATTCTTTGTGTAAACAATTTCATGATACCAAGATCAATGATAAGAATACAATACAATGTCGAGCAGCAAACTTCAAATAAAAGGGTAAATCGTCTCAAATTATTTTATAAGAATATTATTTGCAAATGAGCGATTTCATAATTCTCAAAGTACATGATACAATTATATATATATATTATATTTACCTGTGCATGTATATGTATGTCAAATCTTTGTCTATGTTAAATGTTAAACCATTATTTATATAAATCTGTAATTTATTAGATATATTAACTTGTTACCCTAGTGTTTTTCCGTATCTGAAATTTACAATATTTATGTTACATGTTATATCATATCATTTCAGTAATCATTTCTCTGTGTATAAATCTATAATTGTCTTATGTTTAATTGTCAGTGACTTGTAGGCTCATTGGGCCGGGTGCTGTAATCTTGTAAAAAATAATTATGTATGTACACTCTGTAATATTGCACATGTCACTTAAATAAATACTTTACTTACTTATTTACATGTCAGAAATTTATTTTAAAGGAGAGTCGAGACTTACATACGTTTAGATGTGGACAAACGTTAAAACTGTAATTATTTAATGAATATTCACATAAATTGAGCCATATATTTAAAGTTTATAACGTTACATATGCAAGAATCATACCCGAGTACCTAAATTTAAATAATGAATATCCAAAATTTAAATAATGAATATCCAAAAGCAACCTTCAAATTTTGATAACCAACTATAAATGGAAATGAATGGAGAAAACTCGAATTTAAAAATAAATAAAATCAAACATTGTCAATGTTCAATCAGGAATAGTTTTTCTCTTTTCCAATACAAAATACACTGTTGTTTGTATTTTTTGTGTGAAGGCAAGCTGGACATGTGTGAAATCAGCAAACGCTCCTTGAATCTTTAAACAGTGGAATAAAATGTTCTGGAATATTTTATTCTGATAAAATGTAACAGCCATGTTTGTTGAATTACATAATCAGATTTCTTTTTTGAAAACATAATAGGGGTATGAAAACAACATGATTTACACAATTTCCAAACAAAGAAAATATTCTCTAGACCTGTTCTAACCAAGAATCATATATAAACCATAGGAAACGCCAGCAGTCTACAAGTACAGATATTAACAGACAATCATATTGCTACAATGAATCTTGAGACAATTTATAATCAGTGAAATTATTTACATATCAACCGATTTCAATTTAAGTGTAAATACAATTATACGTATCAGGTTTACAAAACAGTATATTTAAATTTTCCTTTGTCACTCCACTGGTCTAAATAATATATATTAATAGAAGCAATAGCAGAAAATAGAATGTTTTTATTGGCTCATATTAATGTGAAGTATTGATACAGTTTAGGGGCTCTGAGTGTGAATTTTACGACAATTTTGTCCAATTTAACATCCGTATATTGTTCGCTTGTAGTTTTCTGACATGAATGTCCACTCTAAGTGACCTTAGATAATTGTGGATCAAAAGGCGTACACCTTTTAACGTGACATTTACTATATTCAAACTATATTTATGACACCAATGTGTTTGCACTAATAAAAATATTCACCTTTTAATGAAGTTTAATGCAGCTTCAACAATTAGATATTAATTTGATGTATGTTAATACAACTTTCCTACATTATCTTAAATGATGAAAATATTATCTGTGGTTTTGTCTGCGTATTAAAGTGTTTTGGTTTGATAATAAATTGTATGTACATTATTTTTAGAATTATTGTATGCAACATTAATGACAATGATTATTATCTATCATGTTCAGCGACATAATTCAATATAATAGTATTAGCTTATTTCCCCCTGTAAATACTACTGTAGTTTTTAACCATGCTATTTTGTAATCAATAAATCTAGGCTGCAATGCTTTAAGTAACACCGGACATTTGTTGAGTAAATAAACATTAAATATAACATTTTTACAGCTATAAATAAATTTGAGCACAACGTATACTTATCACAATTACTATCTTTTAAAAGCTGGGGGATTTATGAATAAAATATTAACATAAATATAATTCCTGTGGCCGTATTTCATTCTCCATTTTAAACCTAATATCTTTACCTTTATTTATGCAAAAGTAAATTGATATTTATATCATATTTGTGTAGGACTATGATTATCATGATAGTTGACGTAGAATATCATCTTTTAGAATAAAGAATATTATACCATTTTGTCAAATTACGTTCAAACCATAACATAAATATAAACGCAAAATAGTTCTATTCTCTGTCTATCTATTTTTCAATGATTACTTTTTTCTTTGTTTAAATTGAACATACCCGTCACACGCATTTAGAGCAATAAATAATTATACAATAAAACTCCGTATACCTTAGATTAAATACTAAATTAATTGATGAATTTGTGGTTTGCATTTTTTTAGTCATGCTGCACCAGAACGAATAAAAACGTTCAATGCAAGACATTTACTTGTATATAATTAGATGACTCTGTTGTTTTTTATAATGTATAACATAGAGTCAAGTCACGTAAAGATGTAACATTTCAGATAACATGAGTAATTCAACAAGTATTGCGGTGTTAAAAGTAAACCAAATAGTTTCATTGATGTAAAATCGAACACCAATCTTTAATTGTGATTAATTTACGCAATTAAAATAAATTTGAAGTGATTCACATAACAGAGTGAGCGTTCAAGAAACAATAGCTAACATTCTAGAGGCTTTATACAAACCACATGAAAACAATCTATTGAAAATAAATTATATAAATTTTATTATGTTCAGCTTGTAATAATTTATTCCCGCTGATAGATAAATAAGTATATCATTTTATTCATCATTATTGAATAATTTTAGATTGTTTTAACTCCTAATTCATTCGTTCACAATAAATATTATTTGGTACAAAGATAAATAAGCGAATGTATCGCGGGTAACTTTGCTTAGCTACATCCATTACGGCAAATATTAGGTTTTGAAATAATATATTAGTTACGCCGAAATACAGACCAAATAAAGAAACGTATCATTTATCTAAATTGTTATAGAACAGAACAGAAATTGTTATATCTGACTTATTATTCACTTTTAAATAGGAATATTAAAACTTATAGATTTGAATGTAGAAGTTGGTAGTTTCCATTTGAAATAATAGATATACGTTATAACATCGCATTTTTCTATTCCATTAGAAATAAGAAAACTTTTTACAGTTAAAATAAATGTTTTGTCGAAAATGTAAACATTAAATGTAATAAACTTACGTAACTAAATTAGACATTGAATGAATTTAGTTTTATAATCTTTAGGATTTCAACATTCCAGGACTTTGTTTACGAGTTATAATGATAGGTTCAGAACGCATTCTTACCAAAACTTTCTAAACCCATAAATGTTTTACTGGACATGGCCATCAGTGCATCTAACGGGGACACATCTTTATCACTACTGGTCAGTGACATATTACTGTCTTCTTCACAAGCTTCAACATCAATCTCTTCCTCCTCCTCAGAGTCAATGTCACACCTTCTGGATTTGTTACACATCTTTAATAAATAACTCCTATTTTGAATAGCACTGTCGTTCTGAGTTGTGTCTTTCTCGGCGTCAGAACTAGCGCTGGATTTTGGAGAACAATTCCACGGACGCATGATATCCGAGTCGTGGAGTTTAAGTCTTTCTTGAATTGAATTGTCTTCATTTTGTGGACTACAACGGGGATCATCGCCATTATCTAAGTTAAAAGTAATGTCTGTATTTATTCCTGACGGAGCGACAACTCTTCTTTCAGTGCTTTTACCAGAAATCTCGGAACTTTCAGAATCACTCGAGTCCGCTAATATATCATTTATTCTAAAAGAAGTCAAAGGTTTCTCAGGATTCCGAGGCTTTGGTATTGCCATTTCTAGCCTTTTAATAGGCTCAAAAGGATCAAATAAATGCTGTTGTTTTTCCATCAGCATTTGGTATTGCTGAAATTCTATAAGTCTCTTTGCATCCAAGAAATGCAAAGTATGTAAAACGTGCGCGCCTGAGAGATACATTTATATTTTACTTGCTTTTCATAAAATACTTAAATGTTATTTTGACGGATGTTTACATCGCATTATGCGCCAGCAACACCACAAACAGAAATACAATAATTCCGCAATCTTTAACTTCAAGTTGCATAAATGCATCTGCTCTCAACTTTGAACAAAAATCATTCCATTCCGTCTTAACTTTTATTGCGCTCCCAAGAGTTAATCAAGACTAGCAGGGTATAATAACTGATAAGAAAACTGGTGATAATCCAACCGTTTCCACACCATTACGCTTCAATCACTATTTCTAATGATAAATGTGTTTAAAAACATCGCTAGACCAAGTTGGCGTTACATAAATCAAGTTAATTTGAAAGGTAGGCTGGCCTTAAAAGTAAACTCACCAATTGCAGCAAGATCTTTCCCAACCAAATACGACTCTTAAACGAAGCGTGACATTAATTTATTTGAATACGTAATATTATTGTTGGGCACATCATTACACGAAGTTTACGATGGAGCTAGGAAGATAACATTGATTTTGCATCTCAACGCTGAATAATAATAAATATCTTTTCCGTGGGTGGCCTAATAGTATGGCAATATTCTTACGATAGCTGAGACTTTATTTTATACTGTATTAATTATTAAAGTTGCGGTGAAATTTCGCCCTTAAAGGAAAGATGTTTATAGTTTCCTATGACGAATCTGCACATAAGGGACCTGATTGTATCGGTTATTTAAGGGATAAATGGAGGTATATATCCACACATAAAACCACGCACCTGTTGTCTCTGAAACATGTTGAGTATCATGTTTACAAGTATATTTTCTTATTCAGTTATGTAAATACAATAAATTCTGTATCATATTAATGCATGAAGATAAATAAATTAAATCCAGCCTCTATAAAAAGGTATGGAACACTGTTTAATGCACGATAGTAAATCAATAGTATTTCAGCGTAAACTATTTATATTGTCAAGTTAATTATTATGTGTCATTCTCTTCCACATATTATTAAAATTTATTCTTTTTTATTATCATTGTGTTTTAGCTTTAACAGATGTCAAGCAATATATTATCTAATACTGAGGTAATTGAAGGAAGAATATTTATAAATGGAAACACTGTTATTTATTAGAGAGTTTAAAAAACGTTGAAACATTAAAGTTATTTAGCGTTTTATAACGATAAATCCATTTTATGCATCGCATTCTTTGCGCTTACAAGCTGATTCAACAACGCTATTAACATTGATTTATGATATTGTCTTATTTCAACATAATTTTAAAGTGTAACCATAATATTTAACTATATACATATATTATGTGTGTGTATAATGTAGTTTATTCAAGAAATAAGCAAAATTGCCTGACTTGACATTATACATACTAGTACTTACATGGACAATAGCATATTAATACAAAGTTGAAATATTAAATAGTACATGAGCAATGAGCATCATTTGAATTGTACACTACAGCAATTAAAAAATAAGATATTAAATAACATAAAAGATACATTCGTGATAAAGTCAACAATATATTAAATAACATTGCTAAAGCAATGAATATCATTTGTATTATACATGACATTGGTTAAATTTGTATTATACACGACATTGGTTAAATTTATATGCATTGTTAATTTTTACAAGTATTGTGATAAATTCCTCGTAAGAATACTACAGCAAAATGTTCCTAGTAAGAGAGGGAAACTATATAATTTAAAATATAAGAGTTTTTTCTTTTCTTAAACTTTCATGTAATATATAAAAGCAAATCAAAATATTTCTTAGTTCAGTAATACTTTCTGATTTCAAAAGATCAGTAAATGAACCATAACTTTTTCCAATGATACATTTCTAATTTAAAGTTTTGAAGGACATTCTAACAAAAAGTGAAATTCATCTTCGGTATAGTTATTTAATTGACATTTGCGTTCTGTATATGGTGGTATCTGTTTTGGTTTATGTCATCTAAATTTATAAACTATTTATAAAATATTATCCAAATTGGATTGAAAACAAAATTCACTAAATAATGTATACGTTCTTTCCCTTGGTTAATTATTTTTTCTGCTGACCAAATTCGTTGGAATTAGCTCCAATGTTTCGTTTAGAAATAACGAGGTATTTGTATCAACTTATTGTTTATTTATTATTATCAACAATCATATAGGCTTTAATTATTATTTTTAGAACGTTTTGCAAATCTAAACACAAATTGTCCGTTATATTTGTATTGTATGTTTATATTTCTGAATGGAGTTCTGCTAAACATCTGTATAGTGAACGCTGTTGTAGAATTATTTATTCATAAAATTTGCTGACCAAAGAAGTGTCCTTGTATACTCTAGTTATTAAAACAATTCTGTTTTCAGACACAGAACATATCAAAAGTTTCCAGCACTATTTACGAAACACAGCATTTTGCGCTCTCTCTCTCTCTCTCTCTTTCTCTGTCTTAATATTCTTCGTGTCCATATTTACATGTTTCAATAATTTGTGTTGGTGGATCTAGCTTTGTCATGGTATCCCTTCTTATAGCATGCATTTTACGTTTGTAACAAGAATTGATAGCCTTATTTGTTTAACTTGCTTATTTAATATTCGTTTAGCTATGCGAGTTATCAGTTTTTCTTTTATGTCTTATATACGTATACTAGTTTTAGTATGTGAACATCATATGTACAAACGTATTGCTCCACATGACCATACTATTAATTAATATATTGTTATCTAAAATCAGGATTCATAATTTCTTCAAAGGTGATGTTTGGTAGCATTATGTTGTACCCATGATATCATATTTGTTAGGGGACTGTAGTAGTACATATATATGTATTACATTTGACGGTTCCGCCATGTTCCCTCACTATCTTCATGGAGGTATTCTACTGTACAATGTACCAAGTTGTAATAGTTCTGCCTAGCATTGTTACACTAACATCCATCAAACATGGTGTTAAACTGTTTAATGTTAACCAAATAACCTTAGACATAAATGTAGATAAAATCAGAAAGCATAGCATTTTAATTCTATTATAGTTTTATTACCCTCTTTTCCATCCTGATTTCATGTATCAAAAGTGACTACTGATAGTAAACGAGATTCTGTACTCGTAAATAACCATTTCTTATATCGTGTATTGGTGGGTAGTGGGAGCCCTCTGTATACTCACAAAGCACGGTGTCAACAGTTTGCTTGTAAATCATGTGAAAACTTGGTGTAAGCAGAAGACCACACAACTATGTGTTGAATATCATCTTAATACTTTGACAGATTTTGAAACCGATTTTACGACCTGAGTTTTTGAATTATGAGCAATTTGTGTTGACACAATAGAAGGCTATCGGTACAAATTTTATGACCAATTTTTAAAATTATCTAAAAGCGTTGACGAGAGAAAGACTTCTCGGTTTGGAGAAAAAATATAACATTAGAAAATGTTAATGGGACAAAAGAAGGATTGGAGAAAAGCTGGTTCAAATGATGACCAATTCTATGATATAAATTTTAAGATTTGTGACGACCACCATTTCCGCAAATATTGTGTGTGTGAGTAAATTGTTCTGTTATTTGTTGTACATCATAATCAGCCTGCACTAACACAACTGCATTTATGTAACGCTATAGTCACTTAGTAAAATTCAATATAAAAGAATATAATGAACATATCCAATGGGGAATGGAAGACAAACTTTCATTTGTCAGTGTGTTTACCATTTGTCATTGTATTTACCATTTGTCATTTGCTTACAAAAGGATAGCTTGACATACTTTGTACATGTATGTCATTAAAATAGAAATTTAAATTGTTCAGTGGAGCCTCATATAGTATGCTTCCATGTCAACGTCTCCCAGGAACAGTGTTGTTTAACCGTTAATCTGTTTGATTTAAAACAGAGAATATGACACGGTGTAGATAGGGAATAAAAGATTATTTTAAGATTTAGAATATACAAATACATATTTAATGTAAAATATGTATGTAAACTATATTTGACTAATATGGCAATGTCAATAATTTGGCAAGTTCTATGAAAATATAACAAGTTCTATAAAACTATGGCAGTGTCTACAAAACGGTAATGTCAAAATATGGCAAAATCTATAAAACTATGGCAATGTCTTTAAAACGGTAATGTCAAAATATGGCAAAATCTATAAAAAAGATGGCAATGTCTATAAAACGGTAATGTCTATAAAACGGTAATGTCAAAATATGGCAAAATCTATAAAACTATGGCAATGTCTTTAAAACGGTAATGTCAAAATATGGCAAAATCTATATAAAAGATGGCAATGTCTATAAAACGGTAATGTCAAAATATGGCAAAATCTATAAAACTATGGCAATGTCTTTAAAACGGTAATGTCAAAATATGGCAAAATCTATAAAAAAGATGACAATGTCTATAAAACGGTAATGTCTATAAAACGGTAATCTCAAAATATGGCAAAATCTATAAAAATATGGCAATGTCTATAGAATGATGGCATTGTCTAAACATAATTTTATACAGATAACACAGAATAAATGCGCTAATTTAAGCACATGTTGGTTGGTATACGGTGCGGTATTACATGCGCGCGTATGTGAGTGCGCGTGAGTTTGATACAAATAGTGGCGGCGTACCCAAAGTCACACACTCTCTCTTTCTATCTCTCGTCTTTGTGTAACAATGACAAGATAAAACATCCGGACGTATAATTAACTCCATCAATCATTTATTACAAACACTTGTCCACGGAGACATTTCATATAAAAATCTCAGACGAGTAAATGGGTACATGTTCTATTTTTTTTCAATACGTTAAAATACAGTCGTTATAACAGACAATCTATCTTACAGTCGATTAATTAATGCTTGCTCTATCTACCTGACCTTTCCTTAAAACTTTGACTTAAACTTTGATAAGTATACATATACAATCTTATTTATCAATACATACGAAATTGAATTAAATAAGTATACATATACAATCTTATTTATCAATGAATAAAAAAGGAATAAAGTTTAGATATACACTCCTATTTATAAGATACATAAAAATATAATATTCCACAATGTACTCGTTGACAGAACTTTGTCAAGAAGTTTTGACTAAAAGGTCGTTAGCTACATACAAGCTGTAATTGTCAACTTGTTAAGACTGCTCTGCTTTCTGATTGGTTGAAATACAATGTCTGAGATGTAATAATTCATAAATGAACAGGATAAATTACCGACTATATCTAACATTGTAATTAATTAATTACAACAAATGTGTTATACAAAATGAAATTCCAATTAGAGGAAATAATGTTATAAATTTAATCCTGCCTTGCGTACTTAACTCACATTATTCTCTAGTTATCTTTGATTTATAGCATTTATAAGACATAGCGACACTAATTATATTTTATTGCATCATTTAAATACATTAGGTTGACTTTAATAAATAGAATGTCTAATTTTCATCTAATTATTATTCAATTCAAGAAAGTCAAATTGCAGATTTTCTAATTTTGATTAACAAGAATGTCAACACTGGACTGAAATATGTATGGTGTGAACTGAGCGCTTGTCTTCATTTCTGACTATATGACAACGGTATATCTAGTTTGTAACCGTGTGATAGCATGAGACATGGCAAATGTCTAGGGTTAGGACATAACTCATTTATTACGCTACAAATCTGTAGCACATAATGTAAGTACAGCTTGATCCATTTGAAGTAGGAAGAAATGGTCATGTTTGTACTGAAGGAGTTCAGACTTAGTTTCTTACCTTACACCGAAAGTTCTGTTTATTTCTCATGTGTGGCTTGTGTCTTCTTAAGAGAGATGCACGGAGACTGGTGAATCTCCCTGTCTGTTGTGGTATTTGTTAAGAACATAAGTATGTGTGTTGTATACATAGATTAAAGCATTCTACAGACCTCTGAAGCATTATAAGAAAATGTTGTATACCTAATAATCTTTTTGAAAGATATTCGTAACCATAAACAGTTTTATATTCGTAATATGTTTACTGGGTGGATTTCATAGAACACTGAAAATATCATCTAGCAGCGCAGGTACTTTAACAATAAAAATATTCATTAGCAATAAAGAAGCATAGAGTATAAACAAAACATTGAAATGTTGAATAATTTATGTTTCACTTGAATGACGAGAAAATAAAATAAACAAAAAACAGTCTCTGAAAGAATTTCTGCGTGGAAAAATGTGTCAAGTTATATTTCATGGGTAACTTGACTTCTAATTGTTTTTCTAGATGAAGTATTTGTTCAACCGTATATATCAAAGGTAAGTATGACAATGTGACTTGTTTGTTTCATGTCCAGTCATTGTTCATGTGGTCACGTGACTATAACTTGGCGTGATTTGTTAACATTTGGAAATTTGGATTAGATATATCAGTTCTTTCCAAATATATTCTTATCCTGTCTAATATTATGTAAAAACATTGTAAAACAAACAAGTTAAGGATTTGGATGTAGACAGACGTCGTGTAACGTTCAAGCTACATAGCACGTTCACCCTGAAACAAGACAAAAGCGTTTTGTCACTATGTGTACAGTTTTGTGATGATGCAGGACAATCCGAGATGACCAGTAGATATAAAGGTCATCCAGTTCACCATTTGGGGTGAAACGAGTGCTGAATACTAAATGTTCTCGATAAAAAAATAAGAACACGGATTTTATGAAAATTGTCACCAATAAATATTTACTACACTTTCTGACGTATAAATGTCACCAGTAATTTAAGTTAATCGTGAGAATGTGTTAGTGACGGGATACAACTATATCAAGCTTCTACTGGTCAATCTTATACGTGCCATAAATCATATCTTTATTTAACAGTCGCTATGATAATAACACGACAATCAAATATGTTTCTAAAATTACAATGTAATGAGAACACTAAGGAAATAACACAAACTTCACACTGGTTTAATCAGATTATATTCTTCAGTAGTTGGTAAAATATGACAAGAGTGTATTTAAATCAAAATGTAAGAATACTTTCTATTATCTTCTCTAAATACAACATATTTATTTGAATGATTCACGAATTGATGAATTAATGGATTCTTAAAATAATGTTTTAATGCTCCTGGTAAATTAATCCTGATAATAAGAATCTTAATAATGTGTTTACGAGTAAATAACCAGCAATTAATAATTATAATCTCATACCATGACTATCACGTGACAGTGTAGTTTGCATAATCTGGTATCCCTTAGCAACATGGCCACTTGGATCACACAGGCATCATTATCCAGAAATATCAGTGCCAGGTGAATAAAAATACGTTTTCACGCATACAAAAATATATTTATCGACGTCTGGTATAAGTTTCACAGTGACGTTTACTGGGTTTGTATAAATTGTGATTGATAAATTACTCTTTATTGACATTACAGAAACAATATAAGTCGGGACTGATGTACATAAATGTTGCCTATAAAATACAAGTACGTACTTGAAGAGATAAATTAAATACTAAAACAATGAAATCAGTAAGCAGGACTATACTTGAGGTACATTTTGTCCCAATATCACAATGATCGCATGCTTGTGAACTGATCTCACATACATCAATACAGCCCCACCGCGACCTATAACGGATAGATACATCTGTGAAACCAGACATAAAAATATACCTAGCTTCTATTTTCTAGTTCATGTCACAGAATCTAGATCCAAAACGACTGTCTTATCTATTAAATTGTTGCACTGGGTGTACATTACATGTACAAGAGTCGCCGTGATGGTATCAGAAATAAACTAAAGTCTGAACTAGTCCCAGAACATCTGTTCACTAACATTATGGTAGGGTTTGTTTAATTTTAACATCTTTCATCTAGGATGTCACTTCAGGAAAAGTATTTTATTTGATATCATTTCATACCCTACATCTTCCATTTTGATGAGTTACACGAGTGTCGCTCTAACATTTGTTCTGAGTTATTGCGTTCTGCATATTACAGCTCTGACCCTAGTTTCACAAAGAGCTAAAGTTTTTACTCAAGCTCTGCTTATTGGTTAAATCATACAGTTCTCGTTTGTATTGTATGCAAAACAGAATATGGCATTTAAAGAAGGTACAAAGATAACCTGATAACAACGTCCCACGATTTTAACCTAGCTATTCTCTCTTGGAATGGTATAGTTCAATACAATTGATTTACGTCTGCTATTGGGAATTTGATTTTTGACTCAAATGAAAAAAGAGTTTTTGAGACTTAATTTGTCAGTCTGACCCACGCTACTGTGTTCGTGAAACTGGATTCAAATACTTGCATCGTACTAATGTATTTTCTTGCAATAGTAAATTTAGCCCATTTATTCAACAATTAAAAGCTCGATTCACAGGCGTGGCAAGTCATACCCTTCCATGGAATTTTGGCAATAATGTCGTTTTCAGCCATATGTGGAGAAGTTACCGGGTAAGTTAGTACTGGTTACGATACAGTCCAGGAAAAATTGAAAGACGAATCGGCCGCGTTATTGAAAATTTGTTGATAAAAAAACGGTGTATAAGTGATAAGTTTACCAGGATGCGTTAAAAGAAATTGTTGGATGTTATTATAATTATATAAACCTTTATCCATTATCATAATGTCATGTATGTATACTAACTATACTTCTTTAAATGATCTAAGATGTTTAATTAAGTTATTAATCCAAACAGAACTATCAGATCCGATGTTGTTCTTCCCAACTAGAAATGTGTGTGTTTAATTCATAGTTACACAATCATGTGACAGGTAAGATTTGTTGTACGTCACTTTTTCAATGAACTATTATCTTATCTGAATTCATATTGCTCTGGTATTCACCCAAATATATATCAAACATCTTTACAGTATTTACTGTCGATGTGGTCGAAGGGAACTAACTAAATAAAACTATATAGTTTTGAGTTAAATTGTCTCCCTCGGAATAACGAACGTTCGGTTGTTTGTAGCATTTTAGTATCATGCATGCAGTTCGGCGCGTCTTTTAACTATCAAGTTTAATGTGTAACCAGCACATTCTGACAAGAAAACAAATTGACACCCTTTAATCTTTTAGTTGGCAGATATTGTTATGTACTTATATATGGTATTTTGAGGACAAACATACTTAAACCTTTTCGAAATTTCTCCTGAAATGAAATGATAAAAGTTCTAGTTGAAACACTTAAAAAAAAAATGATTTGAAATATTCGACATTTTCGTGAATTGAATTTTCATCACTTTGAGATAAATAAACTACAAATTAACAACAATAAAGGACCATTTAAAGATCATTTTTTACTAGACCGCCTTATGCACCTGCCCGGGGAGGGGGGGGGGGGGGGGGCATACACGGGACTTTAGACAGAAGACCATTTCCGACAGGCGGGAAATTGATAAATTTAATGACTACGGGTCCCGGGAAATAGACTTTGGCCGGGTTTTACATCGCTGTCGCATTTGATACACCAAGTAGGATCTATGGTGGGGATTTAGACGAACACGGTTGTCTCTAGGTTGGGATTTAGACATCAAACTTTTTAAAATGTCAAATTCCCTTGGGTCAGCCCACCCCCCCCCCCTCCCTGGTACAGTTTTATAATTAGATTGCATTTTTTAAGTATTTTTTTAATTTTTACATCTGAATCCCTACGTGTAGCATGTCTATGTCGTACTCTTCTGGCATAATTCCAGTCCACGAATCATTTTCGTTCGTTTAGAGACATGAAGACCGAAGAGCCAATGGTCTTCTTTGTTTTCGTCACGTGATTATTGAGACGCCATTAGAGAAACACGGAATGATAATTAGCTATAATAAACCACAGGGTCATTATTGATGATCTTGTTATTTTATAATCCATCTCCACCAGCGATTTATTACCAGTGCATGATCATATAAAATTACATGGCAGATTAGTTGAAAATCTGAATTCTTACAGAGAAATCCGGGCCTATTCATAAACAGAGTATTTAAATGCAGATTTTTACCAGTATTGCTCACTGTTATTTTTATTTACTTACTGTTACATTATTGTGCTAGTCATTGTATAATTATATTGTTATTATATAACTGCTGATTAAACAAAGTTTCAAAACAAATGTTCTTTATGTCTTTTGTACGGCACCCTTTGATGGTAACATCAATGCTTTTCTGGTTTATTTATCCATGTGTTTAACGGTCCATTCGACAGCTATGGTCATTTCAGAGCCGCCAAACAGAGAGAGAGAGAAAGAGAGAGAGAGAGGAGATAAGATACAGGAAATCGTTTCCAGTAGTTCCTGGTTCTTTATCGTACCCGGTGTAAAGCACCGATACACCTTTTTTCCTGTGTTTTCTAGACACACTACTTTGCTCGGGATTTGGGATAGGGACACTGAAACAAGAGGGCCACATTGGCCCTTTATCGCTCACCTGAGAACCAATGCCAATAATCAATGACCAGGTAATATAGTTTCCATCTCGTAAAACTCATTTTTACGTAGATTTTGAGATCAAAACCAACAATGAAGGTATAATACTGTTAAACAAGCTAAAACGTAGCAAATTTTCTAATCCAAGGGTCCATAACTCTTGAAGTTGTGATCCGATTCCACCCATAACTTAACATGTCCAAAACCATAAGGTCATACACATTCATTGTAAATATGATTAGGATCGGTGAATAAATGAAGGCGCTAGAGTGTAAACAAGCTAAAATATAGCAAATTTGCTAAGTCAAGGACCCATAACTCTTGAAGATGTAGTCCGATTTCGCCCATAATCGATCTTGTTCGAGATCTTTTAGTTATACTCATTTACTGAAAATATTGTTAGGATCGGTGTATAAATAAAGGCGCTAGTGTGTAAACAAGCTAAAATATAGCAAATTTTCAAAATCAAGGGCCCATAACTCTTGAAGTTTGGGTCCGATTCCGTCCATAATCGAACTTGTCTAAGATCTTTTGGTTATACACATTTACTGAAAATATTATTAGGATCGGTGAATAAATGTAGGTGCTAGAGTGTAAACAAGCTAAAATATAGCAAATTTTCAAAGTCAAGGGCCCATAACTCTTGAAGTTCTGGTCCGATTCCGCCCATAATCGAACTTGTCCAAGATTTCTTTGTTATACACATTTACTGAAATATGATTAGGATTGGTGAATAAATGAATGCGCTAGAGTGTAAACAAACTCAAATATAGTAAATTTTCTAAGTCAAGGGCCCATAACTCTTGAAGTTCTGGTCCGATATTGCCCATAATCAAACTTGTCCAAGATCTTTTGGTTATACACATTTACTGAAAATATGATCAGGATTGGTGAATAAATGAAGGCGCTAGAGTGTAAACAAGCTAAATATAGCAAATTTTGTAATTCAAGGGCACATAACTCTAGAAGTTATTATCAGATTTTGCCCATAATCGAACTTAGCCGAGACATTGTGGCCATATACATTGGGAGCAAGTTTAATCAAGATTCGTAAAGAGTTGCGGTTGCTAGAGTGTAAACAAACTAATTGTGGACGGACGACGGACAACGGACATTCACCGATCCTAAAAGCTCACCTGATGAATCAGGTGAGCTAAAAAGCATCCCAGAGAAATTCGAAAGGCTGCGTCGGTAATCGAACCAACGACCTATTGTTTAGTAGTCCAGTGCGTTACCACTCGACCACCATTCACTTCTCATATCATTCATATACCTCAGCTTATTATATACATTTTGTAATATGTGTAATGAACACGTAACTTTTCGTGCATGAGTATACGTATTGGTGTTTTAATGATCGTTGCACCAAGGAGATAGAACATGTATAATGATGTATTTGTCTCTATAGTTTTAATGATCGTTACACCAAGGAGATAGAACATGTATGATGTTGCATTTGTCTCTATAGTTTTAATGATCGTTACACCAAGGAGATAGAATATGTATGATGATGCATTTGTCTCTATAGTTTTAATGATCGTTACACCAAGGAGATAGAACATGTATGATGATGCATTTGTCTCTATAGTTTTAATGATCGTTACACCAAGGATATAAAACATGTATGATGATGTATTTGTCTCTATAGTTTTAATGATCGTTACACCAAGGAGATAGAACATGTATAATGATGCATTTGTCTCTATAGTTTTAATGATCGTTACACCAAGGATATAAAACATGTATGATGATGCATTTGTCTCTATAGTTTTAATGATCGTTACACCAAGGAGATAGAACATGTATAATGTTGCATTTGTCTCTATAGTTTTAATGATCGTTACACAAAGGAGATAGAACATGTATGATGATGCATTTGTCTCTATAGTTTTAATGATCGTTACACCAAGGAGATAGAACATGTATGATGTTGCATTTGTCACTTTAGTTTTAATGATCGTTACACCAAGGAGATAGAACATGTATGATGATGCATTTGTCTCTATAGTTTTAATGATCGTTGCACCAAGGAAATATAACATGTATGATGATGCATTTGTCTCTATAGTTTTAATGATCGTTACACCAAGGAGATATAACATGTATAATGATGCATTTGTCTCTTTAGTTTTAATGATCGTTACACCAAGGAGATAGAACATGTATGATGTTGCATTTGTCACTTTAGTTTTAATGATCGTTACACCAAGGAGATAGAACATGTATGATGATGCATTTGTCTCTTTAGTTTTAATGATCGTTACACCAAGGAGATAGAACATGTATAATGATGCATTTGTCTCTATAGTTTTAATGATCGTTACACCAAGGAGATAGAACATGTATGATGTTGCATTTGTCTCTATAGTTTTAATGATCGTTACACCAAGGAGATAGAACATGTATAATGATGCATTTGTCTCTATAATTTTAATGATCGTTACACCAAGGAGATAGAACATGTATAATGATGCATTTGTCACTATAGTTTTAATGATCGTTACACCAAGGATATAAAACATGTATGATGATGCATTTGTCTCTTTAGTTTTAATGATCGTTACACCAAGGAGATAGAACATGTATAATGATGTATTTGTCACTATAGTTTTAATGATCGTTACACCAAGGAGATAGAACATGTATAATGATGCATTTGTCACTATAGTTTTAATGATCGTTACACCAAGGATATAAAACATGTATGATGATGCATTTGTCTCTTTAGTTTTAATGATCGTTACACCAAGGAGATAGAACATGTATAATGATGCATTTGTCTCTTTAGTTTTAATGATCGTTACACCAAGGAGATAGAACATGTATAATGTTGCATTTGTCACTTTAGTTTTAATGATCGTTACACCAAGGAGATAGAACATGTATGATGATGCATTTGTCTCTTTAGTTTTAATGATCGTTACACCAAGGAGATAGAACATGTATAATGTTCCATTTGTCTCTTTAGTTTTAATGATCGTTACACCAAGGAGATAGAACATGTATGATGTTGCATTTGTCTCTATAGTTTTAATGATCGTTACACCAAGGAGATAGAACATGTTTAATGATGCATTTGTCTCTATAATTTTAATGATCGTTACACCAAGGAGATAGAACATGTATAATGATGCATTTGTCTCTATAATTTTAATGATCGTTACACCAAGGAGATAGAACATGTATAATGATGCATTTGTCACTATAGTTTTAATGATCGTTACACCAAGGAGATAGAACATGTATGATGTTGCATTTGTCTCTTTAGTTTTAATGATCGTTGCACCAAGGAAATATAACATGTATGATGATGCATTTCTCTCTATAGTTTTAATGATCGTTACACCAAGGAGATAGAACATGTATAATGATGCATTTGTCTCTATAGTTTTAATGATCGTTACACCAAGGAGATATAACATGTATAATGATGCATTTGTCTCTATAGTTTTAATGATCGTTACACCAAGGAGATAGAACATGTATAATGATGCATTTGTTTCTATAGTTTTAATGATCGTTGCACCAAGGAGATAGAACATGTATAATGATGCATTTGTCTCTATAGTTTTAATGATCGTTGCACCAAGGAGATAGAACATGTATAATGATGCATTTGTCTCTTTAGTTTTAATGATCGTTACACCAAGGAGATAGAACATGTATAATGATGCATTTGTCTCTATAGTTTTAATGATCGTTACACCAAGGAGATAGAACATGTATAATGATGCATTTGTCTCTTTTGTTTTAATGATCGTTACACCAAGGAGATATAACATGTATAATGATGCATTTGTCTCTATAGTTTTAATGATCGTTGCACCAAGGAGATAGAACATGTATAATGATGCATTTGTCTCTTTAGTTTTAATGATCGTTACACCAAGGAGATATAACATGTATAATGATGCATTTGTCTCTATAGTTTTAATGATCGTTACACCAAGGAGATAGAACATGTATGATGATGCATTTGTCTCTATAGTTTTAATAATCGTTGCACCAAGGAGATAGAACATGTATAATGATGCATTTGTCTCTTTAGTTTTAATGATCGTTACACCAAGGAGATATAACATGTATAATGATGCATTTGTCTCTATATAGTTTTAATGATCGTTGCACCAAGGAGATAGAACATGTATAATGATGCATTTGTCTCTATAGTTTTAATGATCGTTACACCAAGGAGATAGAACATGTATGATGATGCATTTGTCTCTATAGTTTTAATAATCGTTGCACCAAGGAGATAGAACATGTATAATGATGCATTTGTCTCTATAGTTTTAATGAACGTTACACCAAGGAGATAGAACATGTATAATGATGCATTTGTCTCTTTAGTTTTAATGATCGTTGCACCAAGGAGATAGAACATGTATAATGATGCAATTGTCTCTATTTATATTTAATGATCGTTACACCAAGGAGACAGAACATGTTTAATGATGCATTTGTCTCTTTAGTTTTAATGATCGTTACACCAAGGAGATAGAACATGTATAATGATGCATTTGTCTCTATAGTTTTAATGATCGTTACACCAAGGAGATAGAACATGTTTAATGATGCATTTGTCTCTATAGTTTTAATGATCGTTACACCAAGGAGATAGAACATGTATAATGATGCATTTGTCTCTTTAGTTTTAATGATCGTTACACCAAGGAGATAGAACATGTATAATGATGCATTTGTCTCTATAGTTTTAATGATCGTTACACCAAGGAGATAGAACATGTATAATGATGCATTTGTCTCTTTAGTTTTAATGATCGTTACACCAAGGAGATAGAACATGTATAATGATGCATTTGTCTCTATAGTTTTAATGATCGTTACACCAAGGAGATAGAACATGTTTAATGATGCATTTGTCTCTATAGTTTTAATGATCGTTACACCAAGGAGATAGAACATGTATAATGATGCATTTGTCTCTTTAGTTTTAATGATCGTTGCACCAAGGAGATAGAACATGTATAATGATGCAATTGTCTCTATTTATATTTAATGATCGTTACACCAAGGAGACAGAACATGTTTAATGATGCATTTGTCTCTTTAGTTTTAATGATCGTTACACCAAGGAGATAGAACATGTATAATGTTGCATTTGTCTCTATAGTTTTAATGATCGTTACACCAAGGAGATAGAACATGTGTGATGATGCATTTGTCTCTTTAGTTTTAACGATCGTTACACCAAGGAGATAGAACATGTTTAATGATGCATTTGTCTCTATAGTTTTAATGATCGTTACACCAAGGAGATAGAACATGTGTGATGATGCATTTGTCTCTTTAGTTTTAATGATCGTTACACCAAAGAGATAGAACATGTTTAATGATGCATTTGTCTCTATAGTTTTAATGATCGTTACACCAAGGAGATAGAACATGTTTAATGATGCATTTGTCTCTATAGTTTTAATGATCGTTACACCAAGGAGATAGAACATGTATAATGATGCATTTGTCTCTATAGTTTTAATGATCGTTACACCAAGGAGATAGAACATGTATAATGATGCATTTGTCTCTATAGTTTTAATGATCGTTACACCAAGGAGATAGAACATGTATAATGATGCATTTGTCTCTATAGTTTTAATGATCGTTACACCAAGGAGATAGAACATGTATAATGATGCATTTGTCTCTATAGTTTTAATGATCGTTACACCAAGGAGATAGAACATGTGTGATGATGCATTTGTCTCTTTAGTTTTAATGATCGTTACACCAAAGAGATCGAACACGTATGATGTTGCACTTGTCTCTTTAGTTTTAATGATCGTTGCACCAAGGAAATAGAACATGTATGATGATGCATTTGTCTCTATAGTTTTAATGATAGTTACACCAAGGAGATAGAACACGTATGATGTTGCATTTGTCTCTTTAGTTTTAATGATCGTTGCACCAAGGAGATAGAACATGTATAATGATGCATTTGTCTCTTTAGTTTTAATGATCGTTACACCAAGGAGATAGAACATGTATAATGATGCATTTGTCTCTTTAGTTTTAATGATCGTTACACCAAGGAGATAGAACATGTATAATGATGCATTTGTCTCTATAGTTTTAATGATCGTTACACCAAGGAGATAGAACATGTATAATGATGCATTTGTCTCTTTAGTTTTAATGATCGTTACACCAAGGAGATAGAACATGTATAATGATGAATTTGTCTCTTTAGTTTTAATGATCGTTACACCAAGGAGATAGAACATGTATAATGATGCATTTGTCTCTATAGTTTTAATGATCGTTGCACCAAGGAGATAGAACATGTATAATGATGCATTTGTCTCTATAGTTTTAATGATCATTGCACCAAGGATATAGAACATGTATAATGATGCATTTGTCTCTATAGTTTTAATGATCGTTGCACCAAGGAGATAGAACATGTATAATGATGCATTTGTCTCTATAGTTTTAATGATCGTTACACCAAGGAGATAGAACATGTATGATGATGCATTTGTCTCTATAGTTTTAATGAAAGTTGCACCAAGGAGATAGAACATGTATAATGATGCATTTGTCTCTTTTGTTTTAATGATCGTTACACCAAGGAGATAGAACATGTATAATGATGCATTTGTCTCTATAGTTTTAATGATCGTTACACCAAGGAGATAGAACATGTATAATGATGCATTTGTCTCTTTTGTTTTAATGATCGTTGCACCAAGGAGATAGAACATGTATAATGAAGCATTTGTCTCTATAGTTTTAATGATCGTTACACCAAGGAGATAGAAGATGTATGATGCATTTGTCTCTTTAGTTTTACAGTCTATGAGAGAAAGTCTTTGTGCATAAAAGTGAACAATCTTGATTTTAAGTTTTTTGTGAAAGAAAAAATACGTAAATATGTTGATAGTTAAATAATTTTAGTTAAAAACCAGCTAAGAATGACATGTATATATATTTACAGTTTAATGAATAACACCACTACATAAGATATTAATGAAATCTACAAGTATAGCTCGCTGAAATTTATCAGAACAGGAAATTACAGACTTCTGTTTTTCACATACAATGTAGTATATTACCGAACATGTATTTATTTCTATTGTATCATTCTTGTTGTTTATATGAATTCTTTTACCATGTAGCTGTGTTGTTATAAACGTGTTCATAAATCACAACTCAGTATTTATAATCCAAGGAATGTTATCTGGTCACTGTTAAATGGACACTGTACAATGTTTAATGTTTATCAACCATAGCAGCAACTAAAGCTGCACCTAGTCCACTTCCATCATTACATTCAACAAAAAATACCTGAAATAAAAGAGGAGTACACATGAACGTGTGATATATGGTATTACCTTGACAAGAATTTGAAACAATCCAAGTACAGTGATGAGAATGATACTTTAATACCATGACTGACGTGCGTATTCATAGTGAAATAGATTAATGCCTTATTATGTCCTTTTATTTAGATATCTAATCATTAAATAAATGCCACCAACAAGATAAGCTAACCTTCTGTTCTGGATCGTCTGTTAGTGCTGCTGTTTTTTCATCCATTACTTTTCTAAATAATTCAATGTTTTTGAATACAGAACCATCGACAGCGACACCAACAACTTTCTTACCAACCCTCTGAACAAGACACGCAGTACCTAAGTATATAACATGCAGATGTTGTAATATTATATTTAAAAAACAAGTTGATAAGTTGATAGTTAAATAAACTTTAGTTAAAAATCAGCTAAGAATGACATGTATATATATTTGTAATATTATATTTAAAATACAAGTTATATCTAACGTCAATTATATTTACATCACATAATCAGACATAAAGTTGTGTAAACAAAGTTGAAACATATTGACAGGATGGCTGTCATAAACAATATGATACGTGGATCATCGGTCTATCTAATTCTACATGTATATAAGGAAAGGAATCCATCAACCATTTAGACTACAATGAATATATAAAAGTTTTACTTCACTTACAAGCAGCAGCAACATATCCTGCCCTTAAGACAACAAGTTCACATACTCTGTATATAATCCTACAATCTGCTGCAGGAAGATTATCAATATTTAATGCCGTTAAATACTTGTTTACATTCTCTTCACCTTCTACATTATGGCTGGAAACAATTGTAAAACATTAGAACTGATAGTTATACATCTTAATCACCTTAGACTGCTTTATATTCGTCATTGTTATTCGACATTCATAATTTAGCTAACTTATATTATGTTCAATACAAAGCATTTTTTTCTGAAGTGAAAGATGCATTTAATCTATTTTTATTTGTTTTATAACACGAATGACTACATGTATTTAGAATAATATGAACCACTGAACTAAATATTAAGAACATTTTTGTGTACCTCAGAATGTTTGAAACAACAGCAGTATCCAGACTGAAGACGCTGTCCCACACACTCGGCCATGACTTCCATGTTGAAAGACAAATATTTTCTTTGTGCATTTTGAGTAGAACACGTCGTACATTTTCACCAATAAACATTCCACACATGAGTTTCTCGATACTGTAAAATATTCATAAAACTCTTCATGTAGATCTAAAGCAAATACTGTAAAATGGAAATATAGGGGAGACCTGCGCAAAATGAAACATGGGGCAAAATGAAACACACTAGATATCGTTGTTGTGAAACCACATATGACCCAATAAAATTCGAAAAAAACGCAGTGTCCTTCCTTTGCACGGTTTGGAATTGATCATCGTTAAGAACAAACGCTATAAAACGTAAATAAGCAGATATTTTAGTTCCTATGCAATGTAAGTGACTTTTTATCATCCCGTAATTATTGGACTTGATTTTTATCAAAATCAAGTCCTTTGTAATCGTTGACTTATATTTGTCGCTGGACTCCATAACAGCTTGGTTAAAAGAATGCCACATAAAGGAAATAGTACGCAACTAAATGGTATGTTTATATAGAAGTATCTGGAATCTCTCCCCAATTAAGTGTGTCAGATCTAAATACATTTCAAATCATTCTATTGTAACTACATGGAAAGAGTCATGTATCTAAATAAGTGCTTGTCGGTAGATACATGAGATTTTCAAATGCGTAGAATTAAAACCGCGTATTCACTGTCCAATTAAAATATCTTGCCGTAAAAGTAGTTCTACTTTCGGTTTTCGTTCGATAGTTCAGAAAAATCTCCACGGACGTATTCATGCATTTGCAACAATCTACCATCGATGTGTGTGTTTTGTGCCTTTCTAACATTTCTTAATATTACAAAGCGAATTCTCATTTAATCGTATTCCGTGATATTCACACCAACCAAGGACTTATATAAGTCCTTGCATCAACTAGTGTTATTTTGATGACGGAATCGCTATTTATAGACTCACTCCCCGCAGTGGCTAGTAGCAAAGCGTAACCGATGTTGGGAGTTTGATTTATCTAAGGTTGAATGTTAAAACTGCGGCTTAAGAATAATAAGTCGAGTCGCTAAATACGAACGTAAATTACTGGATACGTGCTTTTAAAATTTACTGTTTAAGAGTTCCTTTTACGCCAGATTATTTAGAATTACATAATCACGTCTGAATTTCATGCAACATCGGGTTAACTATAGGTCATAAAGGTCTTACTCTACTGTGTCAGGACCTTTTTGATTTGAGTGACCCTGAATGTGTTCAATGCGACGATGTTCTGTTGTGTTGAAACCAGAAGAATCAATGTTTGTATTTACTGTTACTGAAGTGTTGTTTACTAGTTTTGTACAATAAAGAGTTTTTAATGCAATTAAAATGTCCTAAATTAATGTGCTAATCATTAAACTTTCCAATATCAGGCTTTTTTCATTTTAAAATTTTAGTAAAGGGACTATAGTAAAGCCCTAGCTTATGTCATTTACCTATATGCATATGACCTGCATTACAATATGAATGAAAAATCGGTCCGTAATTTTAAATGTTAAAATATTTGTATGGGCTCGAACGATGTGGGTAAACATTTCTCTCTTTTGTCTCGTATGGTAAAAATCAAGTCCGACAGTACTTTCAGTACTTTGATTTTAATTAGTTCCGATAATATTGATAGTGGAACACAATGCCGTAGCCTAAATAGAAACTGTATGTGTTGTGTTTATATTTATCAGAATGTTGAAAGTCTCTTCTTATATGATTTCACATGGATTAGGGTCAAAGGTCATTCGGTATGGATGGGGCAAAATGGAACATTAGTGACGGGGCATATTGGAACAATGTTTCGATTTGCCCCAACACATCAAAGTTGGTATAGTAATAAAAAAACTCTGGCATTTGCGTTCTGACGGTTTGTGGGTGTGATATTAGCTATGTGCTTTCCATTTTAAAAACTAGATCTCAGTGGCTTAGCCAGAAATAAGCCGAGGCACTCTGTTGTCATATGGTCACTAATCGGGTTTTTACCTAGAACGGCTTTAATTGATACGTTTTGGAGGCCGCATAAACCATGTTCTTTCCCCAAATTATCGATATCACTGACGTTATATATGGCAGATTTGTAACAATGAAGTTACATTTTTGTATATTTTTACCATACATCATGTATGAACATTATTTTCTGTAATCTACAACAAGCTATATGATCCAGGAAACTAATGCTCAAAGTATATATAACAAGGGTTATATGCATTTTAATGCGTTCTATTCATAATGACACAATCGAATGAATGTTTGTAAAATGGAATAATTATTAATAATTTTATCAACACTGTACATGGTCAATGTCCCAACCAGATCAGACTTTGAGACAGTCATGTACAAAAATATATTTTCACTTGAGTGATATCACATATTCGAAAGACGATATAATCTGTTCAGATTTATATATATCACAACGTGGCATTACATGGTACTAAAATGTGCCCCGTAATTCATACAGTACGAAAACAAATGTTGAAATGAATGCTTTGTACACAAGCAAAAGGTTTTCCGAACAGATAACGTACGAATGAGAACTACCGAGTTTTGTAAAAAATGTTTCATTTTGCCCCGGTCTCCCCTATATTTGCAGGTGGAACATAAGGGCAATGCGACGAATTGAAAACGTCTTGACAATTATATACACACTTGTTAGAACAAATATACACACTTGTTAGAATACGAATACACACCCATATTAGAGTTCAATATACATACATGTTAAAATACAAATATACACTTATGTTGGAATACAAATATACACACATGTTAGAATACAAATGTTTACGCATGTTGTATCACAAATATACAGACATGCTAGAATACAAATATATACTCATGTTTGAATACAAATATACACACACGTTAGAATACAAATATACATGTTCACGCATGTTGTATAACAAATATACACACATGTTAGAATACAAATGACCCGCCTCGGTGGTCGAGTTGTAAAGGTCGCTGACTTCAAATTACTGTAACCTCTCACTGATAGAGGGTCATGAGTTCGAGCCCCGCTACCGACCATGTCTCTTTATGTGAGAAAGTAGGCAGTTGCTAACGGAGGATGGGAGTCTAGTACTGGTTCTTCCCAGAAACAATGCTTAAGTGAACTGTTCGTCTCATATGACTCTGACAGTTGAAAAGGGGCGTAAAACTCAATATAAACAATCAAATAGAATACAAACGTTCACGCATGATGTATAACAAATAATTATACACACGTGTTAGAATACAGTATTTATGTATACACGCATGTTAATTGACTTGTCTTCTCAATTATTCAAGCATCATTATCTTCATTGATATACATACATTTATTTAACAATTCTTACGATATCAAGTTTGCATTAGGATCAATGGACTATACACTACTATTGTAATTGTTTGATAATGCAAACTTAAAATAAGTAATGTACAGCGTGTTAACAAACGTTCAGAACATCGTCTTACGACCCGTATTACTGTATAAGGGTGAACGCCCTCAACACTGATCGAGATTAAACTACAACCTCCGCTGACCGGATCTTGGTCAGTATTAAGATAAAATTTATCAACCATGATCTCTCATGTTGTCCTTATTTGACATTGCAATATATAGCACAATCGGTGAGGTTGAAGTCGTTCACCTTTTATATTAAATCCCCCCAACATTATCAAAACAACTGGTCGTTAGCCAGTAAACTGTTACAAGTCCGACCTTGTGAATTATTGATAAACAAATATTTATGTATTTTGAAATGTTTACACACATTATCTTAACGTAGATATTCCTGTTCTAACTCTATACAGTAACAATACTTTCAGTACTATAACATTACTGAAGTTTAACATCCAGGATCATTACATTAACAGTGTAGGAAGGTCACAGGTTACACCTTGGTCAGTGTAGCAAAAACGTATATATTCATAATTTATATGTATACATCTGTACATGCGACTCATTTTATTCATTATTACAAATGATATATATGATTGTACTGACCCCATATTCACATTTGGTGTATCTTTAGTAATTTCCCTGTCATACTCTGACCGTAAGAACTCTATGACGTCACCAAAACCAAAATTATTCCACCTTGTATCTATAGCAACCTGAATACAAACAAAATATAATTGAAATAGTAATAGAACACAGACAATTAAATACTAAAATTTTCTACCATTAAGAATCATTTCATGTTTTAAGATTTTATTACATACACGGGTACAATACAGTTAGTGTTTTACCATTTTTCCGTTGCAATCTTCATCATTTTGGTATTGCCTGATATTTTTCACGGGTTCAAAACAACAACCATTTGTACCTGTACCTGAAACAAAATACGCAACTATTATCATTTGATTACTTCCGCTTGAAATAGATAAATTTACCTCCGATCGTCGATATAAAAGGCTGTCACGTGAATAAGTATTGGTTTACTATATTCAGAAGCATAGTTACTAGTATATAAGCCATACATGGCCCATGTGGATATATGGCAATAAATAGAGGTATAGCAGAATTATTACAACATACAATTATATGTTTCAAATAAATCATATATATAAAGTTTATAAATGTAAAAATGAAATCCTTTGATAGTGTTTGGATACAGCAGACGGACGGACAGACGGACAGACAGGTAATTAACAAACTTACCACAGATAAGACCAATACAACATCGTTGATCCAGAAATGCTCCAGAAATCAAAGTTCCAATAGTATCATTGAGTATTGCTGTACATTTAACATTCATCTCCTGTATTATAAAACACACATATACAAAGTACAATGAGGCATCATAATGTATTATACACAGTACAATGGGGCATCATATGTACGTACATTGTATTATACACAGTAGAATGAGGCACCATGATGTACTTACATTGTATTATACCGGTACAATGAGGCATCATGATGTACGTACATTGTATTATACACAGTACAATGAGACATCATATGTACGTACATTGTATTATACACAGTAGAATGAGGCATCATAATGTACGTACATTGTATTATACACAGTACAATGAGGCATCATAATGTACGTACATTGTATTATACACAGTACAATGAGGCATCATATGTACGTACATTGTATTATACACAGTACAATGAGGCATCATATGTACGTACATTGTATTATACACAGTAGAATGAGGCACCATGATGTATTATACACAGTACAATGAGGCATCATATGTTGGTACATCGTGTTATACATAGTACAATGAGGCGTCATATGTAACTACATCGTGTTATACATAGTACAATGAGGCATCATATGTAACTACATCGTGTTATACATAGTACAATGAGGCATCATATGTACGTACATTGTATTATACACAGTACAATGAGGCATCATGATGTACGTACATTGTATTATACACAGTACAATGAGGCATCATATGTACGTACATTGTATTATACACAGTACAATGAGGCATCATATGTTGGTACATCGTGTTATACATAGTACAATGAGGCGTCATATGTAACTACATCGTGTTATACATAGTACAATGAGGCATCATATGTAACTACATCGTGTTATACATAGTAAAATGAGGCATCATATGTAACTACATCGTGTTATACATAGTACAATGAGGCATCATATGTAACTACATCGTGTTATACACAGTACAATGAGGCATCATATGTTGGTACATTGTATTATACATAGTACAATGAGGCATCATATGTAACTACATCGTGTTATACATAGTACAATGAGGCATCATATGTAACTACATCGTGTTATAAATAGTACAATGAGGCATCATATGTTGGTACATTGTATTATACACAGTACAATGAGGCATCATATGTTGGTACATTGTATTATACACAGTACAATGAGGCATCATATGTTGGTACATTGTATTATACATAGTACAATGAGGCATCATATGTAACTACATCGTGTTATACATAGTACAATGAGGCATCATATGTAACTACATCGTGTTATACATAGTACAATGAGGCATCATATGTAACTACATCGTGTTATACATAGTACAATGAGGCATCATATGTAACTACATCGTGTTATACACAGTACAATGAGGCATCATATGTAACTACATCGTGTAATACATAGTACAATGAGGCATCATATGTAACTACATCGTGTTATACACAGTACAATGAGGCATCATATGTAACTACATCGTGTTATACACAGTACAATGAGGCATCATATGTAACTACATCGTGTTATACATAGTACAATGAGGCATCATATGTAACTACATCGTGTTATACATAGTACAATGAGGCATCATATGTAACTACATCGTGTTATACATAGTACAATGAGGCATCATATGTAACTACATCGTGTTATACACAGTACAATGAGGCATCATATGTTGGTACATTGTATTATACACAGTACAATGAGGCATCATATGTTGGTACATTGTATTATACATACAGTAAAACCTCGATTATCCGAACACCGATTATCCGAATACCCGGTATTATCCGAATACAATCTACGGTCCCGATTACGTCTCTATATATTTCAAGTACAACGAACCCCGGTTATACGAATCGGATTTTACGAATACCTGGTGTAATCCGAATGCATTATTTGGTCCCTAAAGTTACAAATGCGCGTATTTTCACACCTATTATTCGAAGTCGTCAATTTAACAATGGCCGATTAAAATCAAATGTCGTGTGACAAACAATGTGTCACATCAATTCATACACGAAGCGTGTCAACAGTTTAATTACCGTTAAGTTGACCATATTGTTTGTTACGCTTTTATACTAATCGCGAAGAATATTACACTATGATCTCGGGTATAATAAGTTAATATGCGTACGTACCTGCATGATGATCTGTATGAACTTATTTGCATTTCAGCGTCAATAAAAAATTAAAAACAGATTCGAACGCTAACTAGAATATGATGATTTAGTGAAAAAACGTACCAAACCTAAAAACATTACGTCTTCGATTCTTTAATTGTCTTAGAATGTTACGATAGCGATGCCTAGTCGATTGTTAGTAAGTGAAGTGAGAATGACATATTATTGTGTCGGATTGTGTTCTGCATAATCCATAAATGCGCGGATATTTATTTAACAAGAATTATTGTTTCATTGGTTAACTCATATACATTCATGAAACAATGATAAATAATAAGTGTTTGTTGTACATTTTATTTTATACTTATTATCACTCAAATAAATAACGTCATGTTTACATACGAGAGTTAACTCCCTTGCAATATACGGACAGTACGGAATTTATCGTTTCCAACCAATACATTATACAGAAATGGATTATTCGAAACCATGGATTATCCGAATGATTTTTCAGGTTTTACTGTACATCGTGTTATACATAGTACAATGAGGCATCATATGTTGGTACATTGTATTATACACAGTACAATGAGGCATCATATGTTGGTACATTGTATTATACACAGTACAATGAGGCATCATATGTTGGTACATTGTATTATACACAGTACAATGAGGCATCATATGTTGGTACATTGTATTATACACAGTACAATGAGGCATCATATGTTAGTACATTGTATTATACACAGTACAATGAGGCATCATATGTACGTACATTGTATTATACACAGTACAATGAGGCATCATATGTTGGTACATTGTATTATACACAGTACAATGAGGCATCATATGTTAGTACATTGTATTATACACAGTACAATGAGGCATCATATGTACGTACATTGTATCATACACAGTACAATGAGGCATCATATGTACGTACATTGTATTATACACAGTACAATGAGGCATCATATGTACGTACATTGTATTATACATAGTACAATGAGGCATCATATGTAACTACATCGTGTTATACACAGTACAATAAGGCATCATATGTACGTACATTTTTTATACCGGTGTAACGCTTTCAAGCTCCCCCTTTTTCAGGTTACCCCCCGGTAACTTAAAAACGTTTTCAGATTACCCCCGGTAATTTAAAAACGTTTTTAAGTTACCGGGAGGGGTACAATTAAAACGTTTTGAGATTACCCCCTCCGTTTTCAAATGCCCTACCCGGTAATCTGAAAACGTTTTCAGGTTACCCCGGGGCGCTTTGAAAACGTTTTCAGATTACTCCTCGGGCGCTTTGAAAACGTTTTCAGATTACCCCCGGGTAATAATTTGAAAATTCATAATAAAAGAGAGCTTGCACACGAATAAGGAGATTACAATTTCAAACACATAAATGCATACATGTATTACAGTTATATGAGACTATACACGCGGTCCTAATGATGAAATCATACGACGAAATCAAATGGTGCCATATACTGACAAGTCCATTCCTTCATTATGGAATCCTATGAACGTTATTGCGCAAATACCAATGCAATCTTAAAATCATTTTGACCAAAAAAAATAGATAAAAACAATTAACTATTGTTGGTTTTCTGAACACAAGTAAGTGTGGGATTGCAAAGGCCATGTCTTGCATTTTTCGTTAATATATTTGAATGAAGGCGCATACTCTCCATGACCCTAATAGCTTCATATAATTATTGCGTATATTCAGTTTAGAAATACAGGAATTATATGCCAATAAACTATGTTGACTGTGAATCATTTAAGTATGAATTATGACCTGAAATATAAACGTTTTCGTCACAAAGAATCAACATAGGGAGGGGGGTATTATTAAAACGGGGGAGGGAGTTTGAAAACGTTTTAATGTTACCGGGGCCGGTACTTTGAAAACGTTTTTAAGTTACCGGGGGGTAACCTGAAAAAGGGGGAGCTTGAAAACGTTACACCGGTACATGAAATCATTAGTTGTGAGTTTTAGAATTGATCAGGTATGTTGCTTTAAAATAAAACAATTGATGAAAGAAATTTGACATGAGAAGGCACACGACCCACTGACCACATATTAGGTACGACAGATGCATTCATGTCATTCATAAAAATGTTTACCTTTCTTTGACGTATAGCATCTTCTAGTTTTTCTACGACATCCTTGCCTAAGAGATCAAAACATCGATAGTTTTTAGTCCAATTAATGAGTTGAGCATTGTCTAAAGCTAATTGCTTGACAGGAAAAGAAAATGTGAAGCCGAGTTTCAATGGTGTATCAGTGTTCAGTAGATTACATCTCTTAAGTAATTTATGAAGAAGGTCGGCGATATAGTTGAAGAGCTGAAATACGTGTAAACAAAAATCAGCATTTGATTCAAGTGTTACAAATTCGCAAACAGCTGAGCTAAACAAAAATATCGAATCGCACCCATACCTGTGCACAACATCTCGCGTACACACACGCGCACCCCTTCAACACATACATGACACATTCACAAATGTACAAAATATACCACGTTAAATTCTAATTACAACATTAATTAAATCTTTAAAATAAATAACAAACAAGAAGTGGATGTGAAGCAGGAATGCCCCCTAAAGGCCAACTGGATAGTAACACCTCAACTTTTGACCTCTTGAACTTAGGTCACTGTGGTCTTGACCGTCGACATACTGACTTCGATATCAATACGGATCATCTACACATATTTGTATACATCTTCTCCCTGGAGTTTATTTATTTATTTGATTTGTTTATACATGTATATTATACAATTTTGCATGTTACCAATGTATATGTTGTAAATAAGTTGTCCTCATGGGCCAGTTGGCCTAGTGGATCTGAAATAATGTATCTATCTAGGATGACCAACCTCCCAACCAAATCTGAAAAGCCAAGGTCAAATCGTATTCAAGTAATTAGTCGGACAATTATTTTTAGCTGAAGGTCACTGTGACATTGACTTTGACGTACTGACCTCAAAATCAATAGGGGTCATCTACACGTGATGACCAACCTTCCAACAAAATCTAAAGAGCCTATGCCAAATCGTTCTCTAGTTATTGGTCGGACAAGGGTTTTTATCTGAAGGTCACTTTGACCTTGATCTTTGACGTACTGATCTCAAAATCAATCGGGATCATCTACATGTGATGACCAACATCCCAACCATTCTATAGGTTTTGGTTTTGACAACGTTTGTTACAGATGGACCGACCTTCCGACCTATCGACATGGGCAAAGCAATATACCCACTTTTCTTTGAAAGGGGGCATACTTATGTACATGCAAAAGTCATAACTTTAAATGTGTAATTACATCAGTGGCCGAGTCATCACGAATATATTCTGGTGGAATGACTTCTTCAATCATATCTTGTGACGTAGTTTTGTTATGGACATCTACAAGCAGAGCTCGACATTTTGTTCCTCCAAGATCTATAGCCAGGTATTTACCATTCTCTGTAAGGTTCAGTATTTTGGTGTTTTATAATCAAAACCTAATAACATGCTTATACTATAAACACACTTCTTATTATAAATAGACACTTGTTTTGTTGTTGATACACAAAACTTAATGTCTAATGAACGTGATAATTAATTTAGATAAATCGAAGTTTGTTCGTACAGTTTGGCATGTAACATGTGGTCGGAGGCCGAACTTTATTTTCTAGTACAGGCTAACTATCACTGCACTAATTGTGGAAGCAATCAATAATGTTTAATAACGTACGTCAGTATTCAGTTGATAACTTACTGTTAAATGAATGCAATACATAGCTGATATTCCGGCATTAAACTATCGAATGGAATGTACTGACTATTCGATACAAGACTCACTTTAACAGTTATAGCAGACAGATGGTATGTACAAACACTATCACTTATAATCATTTCTGCATTATAAAATATAAACTCGAAATCATCTCCATACATAAATTTACCTGTATTTTATAATAATTATCATAGCAAGTGTGGAGTATTCAAAGGTACATGAGACCGAAATCCATAAACAAAGAATTTTGTGAACATTGTATTTTTAAACTCCCACCATGTATTTACTACATGTAATTCTCCCACCATGTGTTTACTACATGTAATTCTCCCACCATGTATTTACTACATGTAATTCTCCCACCATGTGTTTACTACATGTAATTCTCCCACCATGTATTTACTACATGTAATTCTCCCACCATGTATTTACTACATGTAATTCTCCCACCATGTATTTACTACATGTAATTCCCCCACCATGTATTTACTACATGTAATTCTCCCACCATGTATTTACTACATGTAATTCTCCCACCATGTATTTACTACATGTAATTCCCTCACCATGTATTTACTACATGTAATTCTCCCACCATGTATTTACTACATGTAATTCTCCCACCATGTATTTACTACATGTAATTCTCCCACCATGTATTTACTACATGTAATTCTCCCACCATGTATTTACTACATGTAATTCCCCCACCATGTATTTACTACATGTAATTCTCCCACCATGTATTTACTACATGTAATTCTCCCACCATGTGTTTACTACATGTAATTCTCCCACCATGTATTTACTACATGTAATTCTCCCACCATGTATTTACTACATGTAATTCTCCCACCATGTATTTACTACATGTAATTCCCCCACCATGTATTTACTACATGTAATTCCCCCACCATGTATTTACTACATGTAATTCTCCCACCATGTATTTACTACATGTAATTCTCCCACCATGTATTTACTACATGTAATTCTCCCACCATGTGTTTACTACATGTAATTCTCCCACCAAGTGTTTACTACATGTAATTCTCCCACCATGTATTTACTACATGTACTTCTCCCACCATGTGTTTACTACATGTAATTCTCCCACCATGTATTTACTACATGTAATTCTCCCACCATGTATTTACTACATGTAATTCTCCCACCATGTATTTACTACATGTAATTCCCCCACCATGTATTTACTACATGTAATTCCCCCACCAAGTGTTTACTACATGTAATTCTCCCACCATGTATTTACTACATGTAATTCTCCCACCATGTATTTACTACATGTAATTCTCCCACCATGTATTTACTACATGTAATTCTCCCACCATGTATTTACTACATGTAATTAATGCTATATATTACCCGAGCCATCAGGAACGTCTTCAACAAAGGATGGATAAAATGTCAGGGGATCATCAAGGTCGGCTTTAGGATCAAGTCGATGATCTATCTCAGTATTGAGAAGTTCCTTCACTTTCCTCAGACTCTCATCTGGTATAATAAATGCTTCAAATAGATGCTTCTCCTGTACATATAAATTAAACTTTTTAAAACGTTAAAATAAAGACCTGGATTTTGTAACATTATAACAAGAACACATGGTATATTGTCAACATTACATTTAGTTTGAGGCACAAGTTCTTACTGTCAGGTATATTTTAAGACAATTGCTGCCCGCACCGAGGCAAATGATCTTTAATACCATCATACAACTTCTAACAAAATAAACTACCCCAAATAATCATCCCTATAGCCACACCTGTCCATCTTAAAGCTTTGTACTTGGTATGTAGAATATAACGTCTGTTCGTTACAATCACTTATACTTCGTTCATATCGTTTATATACTGATGTTACATCAAGGGCATGATGATATCAAGGGCATGATGATGCAACATTTACAATGATATACACAGACTATAATAGAGTATCTCGACTTTTCTTCATTGTTGTACATTTCTGTTTGTTCACACAATACTAAATACAAATATTGATACAAGCATAAAGAATGCTTCGTTAACTACTTTGTTAACACAATACTTGTAAATACAAGAATGCCTCGATCGTTGGTTTTGTTATAGATGTGCGTACAATATAAATTCTACATACTGATCACGAAGCGAACAGTTTACTATATATTTGTAAACATACTAGAAAGAAGATCTGTTAAGTTTAGTATTAATGAATCATATTTTCAAGTTATGCCGAGTAGTTTAAATTGTTGTACGTATAATCATGCTAAACCATGTGGAAATGTGTTAACTGTGAACTAATATTCAGAATCTTGTAACAGACATACATGTACATGTAATGTAGACCTATATATATATAATTATTAATTCCGCAGTACACTTAAAATTGAATGTTGAATTTCTGTGCACTTGTTTGTAAATCAAGTTGACTCAAATAAAAGCTACCATTTATATAAATGTAGATATAATAACTAAACAGTACAGAATATTAGTTACCAACAAGTAGTGTATGAAATGAAACCATACATACATATAGAGTGTACTAATCGAACCATTACACATAATATAAACGTGTAAAATATCTGTACAATTATCGACGTTTTTAGCATATTAGTATACATTGATGCATGAAAACGGCGAGCAAACAATAGGTACACACGAATATAGAACTATATATAAACTATTACCATTTAAACAAAAATAAAATAAGAAATCAAATTCGAATACCGCAAATTCCTTCGATTGTTGAATTAAACTTAAAATATCAGATTTAATGTCCCTGTACAACTCGGATGACGACATTTTAAAAACGTTCAAGTTTGTATCCTCATTCGCCAATGTATGAAAATGCACAACGTGTACGGTAACTGACGAGTTCAAAAGTTCATGCGTGAAGTAAATACATGGGCGGATAATGGGTTCAAAATACGATGTCGATCGATGAATGACCCCCAACACAACGTTAACTAGATTTTAGTCATGAGCTCGAGTTTAATTCTAGTTGTTTGCGAGTATAGTGTCTAATAATAAATATTATTATACCTCACGTGACTTATTTACTCTATAGTCTCATGTGACGTCAGAGGGTGACAATCCGTAATGTTACCCTCTGACATTACATTTCGGCCCGCTTGCCATAACGAAACTGCCCTCACGCGCTCACGCGATATTACCGGGTGTCAGGTTTTATTCTGTCTCTGTCGTATCGAATACTATCCTTGTCTAGACACTTTAGGCACTTAGTAGAATATAATTTTATTTTGACATCCGGTTTTGCAGTAGACATTTTGACAGCATAAGTAACTATGGTGTCAGAAAGAAGCTTCGTTTCAATTTCTATTATAGTTTTCGTTATATTTGTTAACATGTTTGTTAATATTGTTTTGTTCGGTATAATAAAATAAATATCACATCCCACATAGGGTGATAGAACGTAATGTTCACCCTTGACAAAGTAATGTCAACCTCGGCTAACGCCTCGGTCGACATTACTTGTCTCGGGTGAACATTACGTTCTATCACCCTATGTGGGATGTGATATTTATATATTACTAATTTGGGTCAAACTGGCCAATTGATTGGCTTATGGTAATGTATTGGTCATTTTGATCGGTCAGTCATATGATTGGCTGTTCGTGGCTTAAAATGTGTTCGTCTGCTCTTTTGTTCTTAATACATGTAGTTGAAAGGTAAGTATATATTTATGATATGCGAAATCAGAATATTAAGATCATGAATCCTCTGTGATGTTGACCTAGACAAATTGTGGCATAAAATCGGATGTTGTGGTTGTGTCATAGCAGATTATATAGTGAATCGGGTTGTATTTAGAATATATTTTATTCGATTGTTTATGAAAAGTCTAGTTCCACAAACAGTTTTACCACTTTCAGATTCCTTCATGAAAGATTAAACAAAGAACAACTAAATGCATACAAAAAACCTAAACCAACGCTTCTGTATAGTAATTCGTCTACGTTTCGTTATAGTTTTCTAATATATACTTAAATAGACAAAGTAACTAATGGTGACCTCATGATACGGCTATGTAAATCGATATGACCTAATAATGTAGAGTAAATGTTTAATGAATGTAACATTACACATGCATGTATCGTGTGATATAAGGCCAACCGGTAGATTTGTTGTAGAAGTGGTCCGAGGGTCATGCGATATGGGTTAAAGGTTTTACGTTGGAATATTTGAATAGAAAGAACTTTTAAAAAAGTTATTGTATACATTATTTTGAATTCGAAGTATATGGATTTCACTTGGAGAACCGAAAAATACCCATTTAAAACACTTTTTTCATTATTGAATAGGTATTTCCTAACTAGGGTGCGCACCCTAGATAGAACTATTTTAAGACCCCTGCCAAAAATTAAACCTCGCTTTCAAAACTAGGTAAATGCACGAAAACTACATGTTATGGTGGTGTTGAATAAACATAAATAAGGCAAATATATTTTAATACTTAATTAAGGTGGGTCGCGGGTTTCCTTCCGAAAAGTGTTCAGTTTCTAGAAGTCAACGCACAAGAAAATCTTTTTGCAGGAACATCCTTCAAAGTAATGGCTAAAGCAATCAAAGTACTGAAAGTACTGTCGGACTTGATTTTTACCATACGAGACAAAAGAGAGAAATGTGTACCCACATCGTTCGAGCCCATACAAATATTTTAACATTTAAAATTACGGACCCATTTTTCATTCATATTGTAATGCAGGTCATATGCATATAGGTAAATGACATAAGCTAGGGCTTTACTATAGTCCCTTTGCTAAAATTTTAAAATGAAAAAAGCCTGATATTGGAAAGTTTAATGATTAGCACATTAATTGAGGACAATTTAATTGCATTAAAAACTCTTTATTGTACAAAACTAGTAAACAATACTTCAGTAACAGTAAATACAAACATTGATTCTTCTGGTTTTAACACAACAGAACATCGTCGCATTGAACACATTCAGGGTCACACAAATCAAAAAGGTCCTGACACAGTAGAATAAGACCTATATGACCTATAGTTAACCCGATGTTGCATGAAATTCAGACGTGATTATGTAATTCTAAATAATCTGGCGTAAAAGGAACTCTTAAACAGTAAATTTTAAAAGCACGTATCCAGTAATTTACGTTCGTATTTAGCGACTCGAATTATTATTCTTAAGCCGCAGTTTTAACATTCAACCTTCGATAAATCAAACTCCCCACATCGGTTACGCTTTGCTACTAGCCACTGCGTGGAGTGAGTCTATAAATAGCGATTCCGTCATCAAAATAACACTGGTTGGTGTGAATATCACGGAATACGATTAAATGAGAATTCGCTTTGTAATATTAAGAAATGTTAGAAAGGCACAAAACACACACATCGATGGTAGATTGTTGCAAATGCATGAATACGTCCGTGGAGATTTTTCTGAACTATCGAAGTAGAACTACTTTTACGGCAAGATATTTTATTGGACAGTGAATACGCGGTTTTAATTCTACGCATTTGAAAATCTCATGTTTCTACCGACAAGCACTTATTTAGATACATGACTCTTTCCATGTAGTTATAATAGAATGATTTGAAATGTATTTAGATCTGACACACTTAATTGGGGAAAGATTCCAGATACTTCTATATAAACATACCATTTAGTTGCGCACTATTTCCTTTATGTGGCATTCTTTTAACCAAGCTGTTATGGAGTCCAGCGACAAATATAAGTCAACGATTACAAAGGACTTGATTTTGATAAAAATCAAGTCCAAAAATGATGTATTCAATGATATTTCCATTGAAACCGCTAAAAAAACGGCCACCTAGTGGAGCGATATGTTGTATATTTTTTGTCGCGTTATTTCTTGTACTGCTCCGATAATTTTGTATATTAAGCTATGAAATTTACTGTGTACAATGCTGAATCATTTACAAATCCGAAAAAGTTAATATAGCTTCATTTTGCTATCATTAAATCTTAAAAGGTTTTGATCGAACTCTGTAGTGGTGGCAATTTTTCGGGAGGAAACCCGTGATCGACCCACTTTAACTAAAACCTCGTATTGATAAAGAAGATTAATTAAAACACGTTTTTCTTACTGTGCACGGCCTGTCTGACATGTTTCGTTGTTTACATAATTAGAAATACAAGTCAAAATAGGAAGTACACATTTCTAAAAATAGAACGAGGATACCCTTTCGGTTTCAATAAAACAACGAGTAATAAAGGTTTCCTTCCATAATTAATAGAAATCTTTGCCGAAATACTTCAGCATGTGCTAGATATTGTCCAAATCAACTTATCCGTCAGTTCTTTTCTTCACATGCATAATTTGAGAAAGGAAAGCAACTGACCCCCTTTAAACCAGTGATAGTAGTGGTAAGAGGGACAAACTACATGTATCTTATATTTGCCCATGGTAGGACTGGTCAGGGGGGTCATACGATGTGATATTTACCTATGGTATTAGTGGTCAGAGGGTCATGCGATCTGGTACATGTGTTTACCTGTGGTTGTAGGGGTCAAAGGGTTATATAATCTGGTATTTCTGGTCAGAGGTCATATTATCTGGTATTTACCTATGGTTGTATTGGTCAGAGGTCATGTTATCTGGTATTTACCTATGGTTGTATTAGTCAGAGAGTCATATAATCTGGTATTTACCTATGGTTGTATTGGTCAGAGAGTCATATAATCTGGTATTAACCTATGGTTGTATTGGTCAGAGGTCATATTATCTGGTATTTACCTATGGTTGTATTGGTCAGAGGTCATATAATCTGGTATTTACCTATGGTTGTATTAGTCCGAGAGTCATATAATCTGGTATTTACCTATGGTTGTATTGGTCAGAGAGTCATATAATCTGGTATTTACCTATGGTTGTATTGGTCAGAGGTCATATTATCTGGTATTTATCTATGGTTGTATTAGTCAGAGAGTCATATAATCTGGTATTTACCTATGGTTGTAGTGGTCAGAGGGTCATATAGTCTGGTATTTATCTATGGTTGTAGGGGCCAGAGGGTCATCCCGATATAATCTGGTATTTACCTAAGGTTGTAGTGGTCAGAGTCATATAATCTAGTATTCACCTGTGGTTGTATTGGTCAGAGAGTCATATAATCTGGTATTTACCTATGGTTGTATTGGTCAGAGGTCATATTATCTGGTATTTACATATGGTTGTATTAGTCAGAGAGTCATATAATCTGGTATTTACCTATGGTTGTAGTGGTCAGAGGGTCATATAATTTGGTATTTACCTGTGGTTGTAGGGGCCAGAGAGTCATATAATCTGGTATTTATCTATGGTTGTAGGGGCCAGAGGGTCATCCCGATATAATCTGGTATTCACCTGTGGTTGTAGTGGTCAGAGAGTCATATAATCTGATATTTACCTGTGGTTGTAGGGGTCAGAGGGTCATATAATCTTGTTTTTACCTATAACAGAAACAATTTAAAGTATCCGGCTTGGTTAAAATCGCTAAAACAACGTAAAATGATATTTAACGTAATTTACAAAGATTAAATATATCATAATTTTATACCAAGCAAAAAAGATTCTAACCGAACACTCAAAACTGGTGTTTATTAGCGATAAATACTGCAACCCTTTATCGACTTTTCCTTACCAACGTTAAACATCTCTAACGTAATGTGCTTTGTATTGGTATGGTCACAGGTATCATGAATAGATTATAAAAATATGAAAAAAAAAATTTAAAAAAATATTAATTAATATGTTAACAAGGTATATTTCAACGAAAATTCTCTGGACGATCACTGAGGTGACTTTTGTTTTTCAATTTCATCAAGGATTCCGGTGAATTCATGCAAATGAATATACTTTTTACGGCCGTAATTGAACAAAAACATATTCCTGCATTGAAGGCTTTATTTATTTACATTATTTTACCTCCATAACATGTAATTCAACGTTTAAATTTCGATTTTATCTAAATATCAACGTAAAAACTTCACTCTGTCGATGACTCTAGAGAAATCCCAGTGTATTTTGTAACGTTCGTTTTCATTGGCCGGGAACCAAATTCTTGTACATACGTCATTTCACCTGGGAAAACCCCTTTGAAATCGGCCAATGAAAATCGTTGTCACAAACTGGATAGCACGCGTGTCATATGAACCAAAATGGAGTATATCGGGGATAAAAATTAAAGCCGAAAGTTTGTTTATTGCTTAAACATTCACATGTAACGAATTTACCAATTGTCATGGGGGTAAATGTGTTCCAACAGTTGTGTTTTCTAAGTGTAGCTGTTCATTATGTTTGTACACAACGGTTAAGACTAAATATCGTTTATTTTATGTAAATTTAATGAATGTCAAAATCACCCCAGTGATCGTCCCGAAGCATTGATTTACATTTTGTGGCATAACTCGTGAACTAGGCGACGGATTTCTCTGGGATTTTGCATGAATGTTGTTTTAACAATATGTTTTATGAATATAATCGATCACTTGAATTATCTTTAGCCAATTGATTCTTTGATGCTTTAAAAATCTTGGAATTTTTGTTGAAATATACCTTGTTAACATATTAATTTTTTTTTTTTCATATTTTTTAATCTATTCATGATACAGTTACCTGTGGGTATGATATGATACTATTAATTATTAATGACAAAAATTGTTATAAAATCTCTAACTAGACATCAAACATTGGCGGGGTTCAATTATTGAATCTTAAACATAAGCGATTTTGATTTGCTCTGTTGTTAAGATCTTCATGCATGACTAGTTAACTTCTCTTTGATGTGTTGATTATATATTATGTCTGCATACTTTGCTTATATATAAATGATAATTTGTATATTTAGTTTCCCTAATCCTCTGTTTTGTTTCCAACTTATTTATGTTTACTCCCATGTCGCATGTAAATTATGTATATATTTGTATTATGTAAATGATGATGAGCCTTGGCTCAAGTCAAGTAATTATAAGTATCTGTTCTGTATCGAAAATGTATGAGGTGCGTCAAATTCGTTGATTTCATGAGACGATAATGATCCAACACTTTAATTGTTAATTGCTCAGCTTAAAAAACAGTAGGTGTCATTTTCGAATTAACAGTGCCGTGTTATTTGATGACGGATTTCAAAGCGGTTTTTGGTATTTTGTAGCAGAAATGTTAATCTAGGGAGCCGTGCCTCAGAATGTTGATACTTGTTTTCCTTTTTCATTTATTGAGTATTACGTAATAAACAGCGGGGTTCTGGGTACGGAATTTCTTTAAAGTCAAGTATCTAACGAACGGAGGACGTTATAAAAATCTGAGACACGGCTCTCTGCTTTATACATTTATATTCATTTTAAGGCTATTTGTTGTAATATATTCCTATATAAAGAGTAGTTATCGTTGTTAAAAAATTGTAAATTACGTGCGATATTGGTTTAAAGAAGATCAATCAAATGTAATATTTGTTTCAAATTACTTGCAATGTACTTTATACAGTTGGTTTATTTTAGTACATGTATATATTAATGGTTTAGTTTTTAAATCTATAAATTGGTGAAACTTGATTTGACCTGTCATCCAAGCCAGATACCTTAAGCGAACAAAAAGTTGGGGGTCACTGACCTCTTTTTTCAATTATCTGCCCTTGGTTTTGAATGTTTTGCTCATTTTAGGTCATTTAGGTGACTTAAATGTTTCTGTTATCATATTCTACGATTATGCAAAGTTTAAAATAAATATTGAACAGTTTTTATTTTGCCTATATGTCTATGTGAAAAATGTAGCGAAGTGTAGCAAACGTCTTTAAGAAACATTTGCTGTGTTACAATTGTAAACAATGAAGTATTTTAACATTTATTCAAAATACTACATTTCGTTGTAAGGCTACTTTATCTTATTGACGAAAACGCCGAATAATGTGAGACAAGCGTTTTTTCTGTATCATTTATGGATCTTTTTAATATCAGAATGTTTCGTTGTATTTTATCACATATTTAATTTCCTACAATCATGGGTCAAGTTAAGCATTGAAAATTTACCCTACGATTGATGAAAATCTAACACTGATCAAGTACCTAACGATTTACTTATCAAAATTTAACGATGTAATCTGAAGGGCCCGATTTTTAACGGGTCAAACTTTTATGCTACATCGTCACTTGTTTTGTATGTCGTGTTTACAAAACCCAAATCTTCGTGTCAAGTATGTTTTGTATTAACCCAATTACTGATAATGAATAGAGTATATCTCCACTGGAAAGTTTATTTGTTACTCGTACGTTCTCTTTAACCATTAACTGGCACAATATGTACGTTATGCACTACCATTCTATGGTCACACGTACCTCAGACAACCGCTGGTACCAGTAGCAAAGATCAATGCGCGACACGTACCTCGTTTCATTTGTGGTCTTATGTATAATACTAGTAGTAGTATTGTTGTATATCATATAATCATTAGAATGATATATTTTATTTAATGTTTTATTAGATAATGTTTGTACCAGTTCAAATTCATTCAATTAAGCAAGTAAAGGTCACCGGTCCTAACTACATACAACGTACAATATTAAACATACATGGCTGGGTTGTGTCAATAATACAGAACATATATCAAACACAATTTTTAAACATTCATTTTTTTATCAATAAATGGAGCTATTTTATGGATGGTTGTGTAGTCTACAGTTTGTAACAAAATATAAACGTTTTTTTAAGTTTCTATAAGATGTATACCAATTATATAAATATTGATATCGAAACATGTATACACGGAATTCACAATCTACAACAGCAGTATCATGATTTCGTAACAAACATTGCAACTTCTGTTTTGTAACGGTATATGATTATATCTACCTAATTCTATATGAAATCGATGGAATGAAGTTCTAAAACGAGCAAGAGAACGCCTAAGTTTAGTAGGTAGATCAATCGTAAGATTAAGTAAAGTTTTAAAATGATGGTAGTGGTAGTATCGGCTCGATTCAGTAACTGACTGATGCCAATCTTGTGTAAAACAATCTATAAGTCTTTGATGGAAAATGTATATAAAAGTTGATATATCTCCAACTTCATGCGAAATTCAAACACAATATTGGTTTGACCATTGAATCAAATAGCGTAATTGTAATCAAATTGTCCAAATGGTTTTGGTACATATACTTAAAAATAGCAAAAATGTCCTTTTGTGCCTGTGCAGCAAGTTCTGCTTTTCTGACATCCAGGACAGAGTAGGCGTCAATAATAAATCCATGTATTTGTAAACCTTAGTAGTATTGATAGGTTGACCAAGAAAAAGCCAGCGTTCACGTGATGTTAAATGTCCACCATAACAGAATACTATAATAATATTAATATTTAGCTCCATACCAGTAGACAAATGACATACGTATATTTCACGTTGCAAGTTAACAATAGATTCTGCACAGTTTGGGACGTCGTCTGCAAACATGAAACGTACAAGGACAGGCATTGAATTATCTATGAAGGTTCCTGGTCTACAATTCGAACTTCCGTATTAAACAGCCAGTTTAATAAATTCATGTTTGGACTACACGGTTTACTTGTGCAGACCTTATAACTCACTATTTGGTGGTTTCTTTGTTAGATTGATTGAGTTTTATGTCCCTTTTCAACAGCCAGAGTCATATGAGGCAGACAGTGCACCTAACCATCGTTCCTGGAAAGAGCCAGTTTACTATACTTCCATCCTCCGTAAGCAACTGCCTACTTTCTCACATAAAGAGACATGGTCGGTAGCAAAAAGTGACTTCGATTACATTTGTCCCAAAGTTTATTTAAAAAACACATTTAAAACGCCTGTGAAATGATGATCGTTGGTCTAGGACTACTGAACGGAACGATTAGTCGGTTCTAATGTCGGCTCCGCTTTCCGAACTTCTCCGACACTCCTTTTTAGTGTCCTCATCCCAACTATCGAGCCAAGTACTGTTGCTAGAAAACCACAGGAAAGGGGCTAGGTGTGTATTGGTCCTTTACGCGGGGCACAAATAAGAGCCTTGACAACCCAATCTAAATAAAAGTAGGGATCTAATTCCTCGGTTCTCCTGCGTCTTATCTCCCCCCCCCCCCCCTCTCTCTCTCTCTCTCTCTCTGGAGCCGTCCTGAAATTACCATAGCAGCTGCTGTCAAATGAAACGTTAAACACATAATGTATAAATGTGATGTCTGTCGTATACATGACACCTGTTACAAATGTGATACTACAGTCAAACGACATGTACATGTAATCACACCAAGCATGTTTATGTAAGTCAAATGTGGTGTACATGACAGTGTATCATATCTGTATCATTTACCACGTGTCTCACGTCATAATCAAATTGTATGAATGAATTATTGATTTATCTTTTATATCAGTAAGAATATAATTATACTTGAAACTCTCTTCAGATAACTCGTACGATTAATCAACAAATTCTGTATGAGTTATCTCCCTCAATTTATGGGGGGCGAGGCGAACTGAAACCAAAATGAGGAGAATTCTCTTTTAGCATACCGTGTGAATATTTAGAGTTAGGTGATCGCCAACACATGATTGCATATTTTTTCACTTAAATTTTTTTCGTAAAATCGTCTCCGTATGACTATTTAATCCAGGATATTTTGACCGTTCTGTGGGGGTTGACATACGGGAAAATCTGATCGTACAGTGGGTGTTCATCCATAATTCATAATATGCTCACTTCCGATGTAAGACCCACGCCCGTTTTAATGTGACGTCACGAAGTGTATAGAACGACGCCCGTTTATTCACCCATCACACTAGGGCCACGTTTACACTACGGCCACCACGTCCAGACAGGATGTGCCAAGAACCTGATTAACGTGATGAGGACACAGTAGGAACTGGTTCAAGCGTGGTTTGGTCTTCGTGCACGTGAAGGACGTGGTGGGACTATTGAGATGTCAAAAAATAACGAGTCGGGGACGTGTTCAAATTAGAACGCTTACGTAGTAGAACGTAACAGGGACGAGCTTTTCCACATCCCCGCCACGTCCATCAAAATTTTCAGGACGTGATGGGAACTTTGCGAGCGTGATGCGGACGTGCTCTGGTGTGATGGGGGCATAAAGACGTGACGGAGCAAAATTACAACCTAGTGCAGTCTTCTGTAACGTGATGTGGACGTACTATGGTCTTAGCATACACCTGGTTGAGACGTAGTGAGAACTTCACTGACGTAACAAAAGCGTAGTAACAATTAACCGAGTGACAACGCGGTGAAAATCGCTTGCTGTCTTTTCAAGTCCGCAACAGGCTTTTTCTGCGTCAATGAAGTTCCAACTAGGTTTTAGTCACGTCCCTGTTACGTTCTTACTACGTAAGCACTGCGTTCTAATTTGACCACGTCCCCGTCACGTTATTTTTTGACATGTCAAAAGTCCCATCACGTCCACGAAGACCACACCACGCTTGAACCGGTTCTTACTGCGTCCTCATCACGTTAATCAGATTCTTGCCACGTGATGGACGTAGTAAAAACGTGGCCCTAGTGTGATGGGGGTATTAATACAGTCCAGCAGGTGACCAGTACGTTCCTTTCAGGTTCTGAGCAATTGGTATAAATACTGTATTCATACCCCATTTTTTTTTATTTCCAGTCAAATATAATAATGTTAAGAAATGAATACAATTTGTTATTGTACCAGAATAACAAGCCATTTTGGATGCTAAAATTGCCATTTCTAAATTCGAAATAGAAGAAAAAGGAACATGAAGCAACATAGATTATGTTGTGTTAGTGCATGGCTATCAGCCGAAAGAAGACTTCTGTTCGGCCATCATGACCAGTTAAAATAAATGGACACATGGTACATCATACATACGGAGCTAGTGAATGCAATGAAGACGTTATTGGGACCTAGGGAGAGCGCAGTTCAGTCTGCATGGACGTAGTTAGCAGGTTATTGGGACGTAGTATAAACGCAATAGCGCTCGAACTGCAATCGATCACCCGCTTCCTGAACGGTTTATAAACACGGGCGCTCGGTGAGCACTCCGAGCGCTCGCGATACACCTATTTTGGTGAATCGCTATGATTTCCAAGATGGCGGCCGATGAATGGAAGTTGAGCGAGCTGAATTTTAAAAACCAAGACACGGGACAGACATTTGTTATTATAGTCACAGATTGTGTTTATCATCGATGTCAAAACGATAAGTATATGTATGTATTTTTCTAATTACATTAAAATGACATATAGATCTAAAATCTAGTTTAATTATCGGAAATCTTGTTCTTCATATTGTTACCGACTAATTAACAAAACATTTTCATTGATTTTTTTTTGTTACACCATTATACAATATTATAAATTATATTTTTATAAAAGTATTTTTTTAAATTATTGTGAACCATAATCACTGATTGAAAATAAGTGATCTTTTTTTAAAAATATTAAATTTATTAAAAATAATTAAATTCAGTCGACTTATTTCCAGGGTGCAACTTATACTATCCTGTCTTTTTTACAGAAAAATCATCACCACTTACAATGACATCAAGCATAGCTAAAGTTGTCAATGTCAACAACATCTCAACAGCAGCAGATACTAAATTAATGGTAGCGGTGAAGAAAAGCAAGGTAAAATTATAAAGCAATTATCTTTTTTTCTGTCGAATCCAGAGTAAGTTTTATCCTATGATGACATTTATTATGACCTTCCGTAAGTTGAAATGATGTTCAAGATATCACTATTGTGTAGAATTTTATTTATATGTACAGTACAGTCAAACCTGTGAACAAAGGTTACCCTTGGGAAAGACAATGTGGTCTTTAGTGACTGCTGGCCTTTATTTGGATGTCATCTTGATCTAAATAATTGTTTTGAGTTTTTGAAATAATGGGCTAGATTCACAGGGTGGCCTTTATTCTGAGGTGGCTGATAACAGGTTTGACTGTACTTTAGCATAGTTCAAACAATTGTTATGCATATTTTATGTTTTCAAAGGAGGACTCCTATTATCCTGTTTATAGCACAGTAGTTTACATAGTACATGTATTGTAATTTCTTTCATTTTTGTTTCTTAGGAATTGTACATGGACACAATGAGCAATTTAATTGCTACTTGACAGATGACCTTAGCTGCAGCACATTTTTGATAGAGACACCATCACCTAGCAACAAGCCTGGGGGGAACTTGTGAAAGATTTGCATGACAAAGAATGTAATATACAACCTTGATGATTGCAGCAAGGTACTCACTTTGTGGTTATATAAAGATATTGATTGATTGAATTTCATTGTATTATTATAATGTATGTTGTTGTTGTTTAAGATTTTTTCATAATATTCTATATAGCATACATTCGATAATCTAAGAGTTTAGTGTCTGTTATGGCAAAATGTAAGACTTAATATTTAAAATATCTTTATGAATAGAAAAGTTTTAAATTGTTCATTTGTGTCAAGGTGTTCATTTATTTCGGTTATTCACATTTATCTAGTTGGGTAGAAGTGACTGTCTATCACATACCCATCATGCTTCTGTCTTGCTCCCTGACCTAGGCATATCATGTGGTTATCCAACAAATTGTATTATGTATATCTTCAAATTTTGTACTACATTCCTTTCATGTGAATATTTTTTTATTATGTCTGAAGAATATATCTGGGTCATGTGGCATGGATGATATTTTCAGTTGATTTACTTCACAATTGTTCTGACTGTGATTTAAGATACTTTCTAAGAGTAGTTAGTTTCTATGAATGCATTTAGATTTCTGATCATTCTACATTGGGAAATACCTTTGACAAATAATATTAAGATATTGTGTTTCTGTGATAGTACATGTGTACAATAATATTCTAAATAATAACAATAATCACAAAGACAATAACATTGCAGTATGGATAAAAATGTACGTATATAGGTATTAATGTCTGACTGTTTATTTCATATTGCAGGCATAAAACATTATGGAAAAACTGATGAAACTAATACTGTAATTGGCGACAGATATGGAGGTACTTAAATTTGGTTGCGATGGAGGATATGCTATGGCATCTTATTGAGGGTTTCCACTCCATTGTTGACTCTTTTCAAATCAATGAGGAAGATACATTAGAGTGTGAGCAGCCAATAGTTCCTTCAATACTGTTATCATGTTAAATGAAAGCACCTCTCCTGTAGAAAGCTTTGATGATGAAACTCCTAGATGGTTTGATATATACCAAGAGGAACAGAGACATGTGTACAATGTGAGGATAGCTTTAGACACAGGGCATACATGTGTCTACCTTTGAAAGACTAGTCATCATACTTGAATCAAAGGATAAATAAAAAACAATCACATTTTTTTTAAGTTTTATGTAACTAAACTAAATGAATACAAAGTTTGTATAAATCTATAAAGGCATTTTTCATTTGCCTATTTATTATACTGTTTATTTATGTATAGTACACCTCTTTAATATTTATTTAAACAACAAATTCTAGATAATTGTAAACATAGTTTTACTAACAAAGCAGTAATTTCAGCAGTCATTTGAATCATGTCTCAATTTTTACAATTATAAAACATACATGAACTTAATTCATAATAAGTGTTCATTAAACAAATACATAATTATAATGTTAAAGACATAGCATAGTCATTCTCTGTTTGTTTATTAATATAACTAATTGAAATACATGTATGATAAATGACTACCTGTAACTATATAATTATATGTCTTCCAATGCTTCACACAGTTAAAAAATGAGACTTAATGAAATCTAAATACTCTGAAAAATAGAAGTGAGGTAAACTAATTAGTCATCACATGTATTTTGGACTACATTTTTTTTGTATCTAGATATAACATTTGTACAATTGATTAAATTGACTGAAATTTTGAATTTATTATGAAGTAATAATTAACATGAAGAGCTAGAATATTGAACAATTCATACACAAAAATACATTTTACAATTTAGTATTTACATTGACACTGACATAGACTGATTGACACAAATGATTAAATGTTGCATTTACATCAAATAAGTCAACTTCTTAGAAAATTACATATACATGTATATATAGCTTCAACTATAATTTGCTTAGTCTTAAAATGTCTTTCAATATTATACTATGTATTTTATATGATTGGTAACTTGTGTTATACAGTACAACCTCTCCAGTGCGACCTACTATTTAGAAACATTACCTCCCTTCAATGACAGCATGCTTTTACCCACTGTACATTGTTACTATTAACCTCTATAGAGCAACAACCTCTCAACAACAACATAATTTTGATTCTCCCAGTGGGTGTTGCTTTGGAGAGGATGTACTATACAAGTTATCTAAATATCTTTCTGTATCACTTAATATTTTATTTCAATGACCACATGTACAGATACACAATTCATTTCTAGTCAGTATACAAATAAGTAAACATTAGCTTTGTATAGTTGTATAGCTTATAATTGACTGCAATGGAAATAAGGGTTTATTTTAACTCTTTTGTGTGTTATCTTTGATATAAAATGTCTGATTTTGCTATTAATGAATGCATACATTGTTGTTTCTAGTTATATAGATGTTTTATTTATGTACAACATTTTAACACACTGTATATTGAAATAAATCTATCTACATTTGTATACATGTATTTACCTAACTAAATACTTGTTAGACCATAACAAGAGCTTTAAAAATATACTATAAAATAATTATTTAACATAAATGCAATTGAAAATAAAATTTGCACATACATAAAAATAAAAATCCAAATAGTTGTAAAACTAGTTCTATTTACAAAGTACTATTAGCAGTCAACTGAATTGTGACCTCCAATAATCTGTGGAATTTTTAGTTTGTGTCTAGAAGAGTAGAAAATAAGTAATTTGATTTGTCAGTTAATTAACATTTTGCAGAATTCACAATAGATCAATATTTACAAAGCAATTTCTAACAAAGCTTCAGTTTAGTATGATTAAGTTTGTTCATTGAAGTACTAGTATTTACTAGGAAGTCTGAGCCAAAGTGGTAACATGAGTAAATGATAAAAATGAGATAAATTATTTGACAAAATGACCATGCAGCTAATTCAGTGATCTTATCACAGGCCAACAACTTAAGATAGCATTTTCATTATCAAGTGGTGATATTAAATTTGCTAAAAAATTGGTTATTCAAGCATATAATTATGTAAAATACAGCATGTAAAGATAATGTGTAATGATAGACACTTTGTTCACATCCAAAAACTAAAGTTTTCTTAATGTGTGCTTCAACAACACAAAGTATCTTACTATATATACATACTCTGGTGGAACTCACAGTGAACAAAATTGCAAAAAAAATTGCTTTGGAGTGAGATGCCCATTATCCTAAAGGGAACCAACAAATATTTAAACAGACAGTAGGTAGAATCACCTAACAAGTGGTAATTATTATGGCACTCAGTTTTCAAATGATTGCAATATATAGCAGACAGTATCTTAATTCCCTGGAATCATGTACTGACCTAGGGTATGCATAAAAAATCTCTGAATTGCAATGTGCTGCCAAACACACCCTGCAGAAAGAATACAGGGTATCCTTTCCTTTATATTATTACAATTTAGTATTTAAATTGACATAGACTGATTGACACAAATGATTGAATGTTGCATATACACCAAATAATTCAACTTCTTAGAAAATATACATGTATATATAGCATCAACTTTAATTTGCTTAGTCTTAAAATATCTTTCAATATTATACTATGTATCATAAAAATACTTTCCTTGTTACTATCCCGGCCCGTGAATAGGAATTTCAGATTTGGAGCTTATTTTAGATATTTCAGACAGTGTGTGGGGTGGTATGGCCCCGTCTATATACGGTCTAATTACCAGTACAAGTAGAGCTTCCAACGGCCCCCACTGTATATAATTGTCTGAGAATATCTAAAATAAGCTCCAAATCTGAAATTCCTACTTAAGTATTGAAGTAAAACATATTTAATTACGAAAATATTCACCCGAAATGATTTTCTTGGCCTGCGAAACTCGAAAGAGTGCCTTGAACACAGGATCACTGTTGGTCGGCACAGTTCTCGCCGTATCAAGTAGAATGACTTTTTCTTGTGTGTAACAGAAACCATCTCTAGCACCCTGTCACTGTCGTTATCGTCGAGACTGCTCGGTATCTCATAAAACACAATTATGTATTTTCACTTCCGTAAACTTTCGTCGTTATGGACGCCATCTTGAAATTGAAGTGGGCGCTCGCAACCGTTCACGATACCAATATTGCGTACGGCGAGCGCTCGGTCGATCGCAGTTCGAGCGCTCGCATTGTTGAACACGCCTCTGGTGACAACGGGAAGCTGCACGTGCAATGAACTTACTTGATAGACGCAGTGAGAACCTGGCAAAGACGTTGTAAGGACGTAGTGAGAACCTGGGTTCATCATTTCTTTCGAGTTTGACCCCGTCCCCGCCACGTCCATACTTTTTTTCAGGATGTGATGGTATCTTTGCGAGCGACGTGCGGTCTTGCTCTGATGTGATGGAGTAATTAACTCGCAACAAGTGTAATTTATCCTTCGGCAAAAATGTTGTGAGGAATTTTCGTCCTCGTTGTGAGCACCCATATTGTATGTCAACAAGGTATGTTTTATCAATATTATGAAGAATACATGCCTTTGTGTAAAAATATCGAAATGCAGTTAGCTAGCTTAGGGTTTCCCGAGTCAGAACATGTAAAGATATTGCATGTTCGTGGGCAATTTGATGGTAAAACCGTACGACACAGTCACTCGGGGTGGCTTGAAAACGAGAATGAACTTCTCGCCTGAACAAATATTACATTCAAATCAATCCTGGTCAATATCTTTACATGTGCGTACTCGGATAACCCATAGCTGGCAAGCTGCATTTCGAATTTTTTACACAAAGGCCTGTATTCTTCATAAATTTGGAAAAACTTACCTTGTCAACGATGGTACGTCATGAATTGCTATCTCATTTTACGTAAAACTTAGGAGCTGAGCGAATGATCAAATATATTGAAAAATAAGTCAAAGTTAACAAAAAAGCGGATATATATTATACATATGTAGTGCATGAAGAAATTAACGAAACGTCTAAATATGTGTTAAATCTTCTTGTTTTACAGAGGCTGTGTGCTCAGAGTTGTCACTGTGTATTACCGTAAACACCGTCTCGTGTGACTCACTTCCAGTGTCACTGTAAGTGTACGTTATCTCGTGCGATGATTCTTTTATCATTTTCACACGCATTCCTTGTGATGTCAACCTCAGACACGTTACTGCGCACGTAACAAATAAACACAAACATACTATCATTATACAAATTGAGAACACAAAATGAATACTTTTACTATTGTCTGCATGTTTAACGATTCCAGCGATTGCCATAGGAACACTGTATAAACCCAGAGCAAATATAACCAGGGTGGTTCTTGATATATAGTTCTCCAATTTGATCTGAAATTCAGAAGATATTAACATTATCATGAATAATACACTGGGAAGCGGATGTATCCATTGATACCACATGACATCACACGGACGAATTGAGCACAATTCAGATGCATGTAGGTACGGAACAAGCAAGGCGACAGGATTTATTCCTGACTGACCACATTACTTACCAAAGATTATCCACACAGAGCATATATATAAGTGATCTGAAAAGCATCTAATCATATTTAAATCAAGACAGATATAAATATAAACATACCGCATTTCATGGCACATGACTTTATAACACAGTATAGTTAAAACTTGCATGCTTTCTTGAAGTATTGTACATATATGTTGTACAACATTTCAACTATAAACGGACTTGTTTCATTGAAAAAATTGGCCGGATTGATATTTAGTTTGTTTAATTCCTTAATAATATTAATTTGAACATTTTATTGTTCAAATGCAAGTATAGATGATACTTACAAGACTTCCTGCTAGTTCAGTAAATCTGTCCAGGTCTTCAGTATATGTTCTTGATTTTATGAAATAACAATAATACATCGAACCTAACAGGATACCCTGAAATACATAGAACTAGTATAATACTTATGTCTATCTTATCTTAGCTACATACGTTTATACAATGTATGCGGACAGGTAACTTATTTTAGTAATGTTTGTTACAATATATAAGATGTATATTATCTTTGTTTGTTGCAATATGTACATGTGTTTTTCTGATTATTATTTGTTACAATATATATAATGTATATATCTGAGTCTTATTTGTTAAAATATATATAATGTATTTATCTTTGCCATGTTTGTTACAATATATACTTGTATTTTATCTTTGCCATGTTTGTTACAAAATATGCTTGCATTTTATCTTTACCATGTTTGTTACAATAAAGATACTGTATTTATCTTTACCATGTTTGTTACAATACATACATGTATTTTATCTTTACCATGTTTGTTACAATGTATAAATGTATTTTCCTATTTCTTATTTGTTACAATATATATGTTATAGTTATCTGAGTCTTAATTGTTACAATATATACACGTATCTTATCTTTGCTATGTTTGTTACAATATATATAATGTATTTATCTTTGCCATGTTTGTTACAATATATATATAATGTATTTATCTTTGTCATGTTTGTTACAATATATATAATGTATTTATCTTTACCATGTTTGTTACAATATATACATGTGTTTTATCTTGGTCATGTTTGTTACAATATATATAATGTATTTATCTTTACCATGTTTGTCACAATATATACATGTGTTTTATCTTGGTCATGTTTGTTACAATATATATAATGTATTTATCTTTACCATGTTTGTTACAATATATACATGTGTTTTATCTTTACCATGTTTGTTACAATATATACATGTATTTTATCTTGGTCATGTTTGTTACAATATATATAATGTATTTATCTTTACCATGTTTGTCACAATATATACATGTATTTTATCTTTACCATGATTGTTACAATATATATAATGTATTTATCTTTATCATGTTTGTCACAATATATACATGTATTTTATCTTTACCATGATTGTTACAATATATACACATATTTTATCTTGGTCATGTTTGTTACAATATATACACGTATCTTATCTTTGTCATGTTTGTTACAATATTTATAATGTATTTATCTTTACCATGTTTGTCACAATATATACATGTATTTTATCTTTACCATGATTGTTACAATATATACACATATTTTATCTTGGTCATGTTTGTTACAATATATACACGTATCTTATCTTGGTCATGTTTGTTACAATATATACATGTATTTTATCTTTGTCAAGTTTGTTACAATATATACATGTATTTTATCTTTACCATGTTTGTTACAATATATATAATGTATTTATCTTTACCATGTTTGTTACAATATATATATAATGTATTTATCTTTACCATGTTTGTTACAATATATACATGTATTTTATCTTTGCCATGATTGTTACAATATATACACATATTTTATCTTGGTCATGTTTGTTACAATATAAACACGTATCTTATCTTTGTCATGTTTGTTACAATATTTATAATGTATTTATCTTTACCATGTTTGTCACAATATATACATGTATTTTATCTTTACCATGATTGTTACAATATATACACATATTTTATCTTTACCATGTTTGTCACAATATATACATGTATTTTATCTTTACCATGATTGTTACAATATATACACATATCTTATCTTGGTCATGTTTGTTACAATATATACACATATTTTATCTTTGTCAAGTTTGTTACAATATATACATGTATTTTATCTTTACCATGATTGTTACAATATATACACATATCTTATCTTGGTCATGTTTGTTACAATATATACACATATTTTATCTTTGTCAAGTTTGTTACAATATATACATGTATTTTATCTTTACCATGTTTGTTACAATATATATAATGTATTTATCTTTACCATGTTTGTTACAATATATACACATATCTTATCTTGGTCATGATTGTTACAATATATACACATATCTTATCTTGGTCATGTTTGTTACAATATATATAATGTATTTATCTTTACCATGTTTGTTACAATATATACACATATCTTATCTTGGTCATGTTTGTTACAATATATACATGTATTTTATCTTGGTCATGTTTGTTACAATATATATAATGTATTTATCTTTACCATGTTTGTTACAATATATACATGTATTTTATCTTTACCATGTTTGTTACAATATTTATAATGTATTTATCTTTGTCAAGTTTGTTACAATATATACATGTATTTTATCTTTACCATGTTTGTTACAATATATACATGCATTTTTTGCAATGTTTGTTACAATATATACATGTATCTCATCTTTGCCATGTTTATAACAATGTATACATGTATTTTTTTTGCAATGTTTGTTACAATATATACATGTATTTTATCTTTGCCATGTTTGTTACAATATCATACATGTATTTTCTTAGCCATATGTGTACATTAGTACATGATATAGCCCTTTCTTCTTCTTGTACAATAAATAAACTTATATCATTTACACTAGGGATATTGGTTATAGTATTACTGCTAAGCCAGTTTGTTCAAATGAACAACAACTATCAATTTTGATATTTAATTCATATACACTAATTTCGTGGCAAAATTACTTTATATCTTTAAAATTGTATTCATATTTCATACTTGGAGACGCTAACGTAGTTCAGTAATTAGCTGGACTTGTAACTTGGTGTTCCGGGTTCGTAATTCCGGTCCAAGCAGGTCATACCCTTCGTAAATCAAAAAGGCACAAAATACATACATCGATGGTAAATTATTACAAATGCATGCAAACGGCAGTAGGGAAATGACTGACCCATCGAACGAAAACCGAAAGTAGAACTGTTTTATGAAAACAGGATATATGCAAAACAGCAACATATAGGCGCTCTATTTCATTGACTAATAGATGATACGCAGGTTTAATTCTATGCATTTGAATATGTCATGTATTTTACTGACATACACTTATCTAAATACATCTTTGTATGTGGTACAAATAAAATGTTTTGAAATATATTTAGATCCAACTTAATACATAGTCTCACATCTACAATATTTACCTCACTTGGCGGCCATCTTTAATGGCAAATTGGACAAGCAACGTAGAAGACATTAATATTTTTGTTTTGATAATTCTAAATATAGGATATTCATATGCGACAACTACATTTTCTTAAACCTGATACATGTGCTTGTGGTTTTTAGAACTTAATGATTAAGTTATCTTTTATAAATTGAGTTGTTTAATAACTACTTGTCTGATTTTTTTCTATCAAGTACATAAGAAATTTGCCATCAAAGATGGCCGCCAAGGGAGGTAAATGCTGTAGATGTTGGAACAATGTGTTGAGATTCACACTTAGTCTGTTTAACTGAGATCTAACTCTTGTGCGACTTTCCTTTTAACCAAGCTGTTATGGAGTCAAGTGATGACAGCATAGGAACGTGATAAGGCACCTTCCAAAAATTGATTTTCCTCCACTCCATGTGTAGAGAAGAAGCCGACGCCGTGAGTGAGAGAAAGTTAGTTCTTGATAGAATACCGTCCTGGAAAACGCCACCGTCTTTATATAACTGAAAACTCGTTGAAAACGGGATTTAACTCACAGAAACAACAAGAACTCATATTAATGGAGCTCATTTTTTAATTTGTTATATTTTCTTTGATTATTTTCCTGATACTTACAGGTATACCACATACATAAGCCCCAGAGAAGTAATAAGTATCTGTAAGACCATCAGATGACCAGTACAGGGTAGATATCACACCACATATAAATAAACATGCACTAACAAACATCAGTACACTTCCATACACAATATACTTCCACGAGTTCTTCACTCTATCACGATGTCCTGAAAAGTGGGTTGAGAACAAATCACGTTATGTACATTCCGAGTATTTGCTTTGTAAAAAAGGTCTAAACTCTGTAAACTGTAAGGAGTCCAATGAGACATGAGATATACAAGTGCGTCCAGTGGATTTGATACAATGCTGCTTATTGTTGTGGTCTATTTAGCTGAGTTTTATTCAGTGTTTATATTTCAATCCTTCTGAAATCAATACTTTCATGACCCAAAGTCATTTTAGTTATATTTGTAACATGAACATTTGTAGATAAGCCTGGTTTATTCATGTAATTTTTAACACGACTGATGATTGTACTACTTAGGCCTAAACTATTTGTGCCTGGTTACATGCTCATTAAAATAGGATAAGTTGGTCGAGATTTTTTTATATATCTATTAAAGCTCTTGAAAAGCTTGTGAAAAACATTAAATAGGTGGATGAACCTTTCCTCGGGTCTAACAAAAAGTTTAGGGCGCCGGATAAATTAGGGAAAGTCACGGTAACCAGAAACAAATAAAGTGTTTACGTCTTACTTTAAAATCAAGTTGCAGCAAAACTAAAGTATAAACACGATATGGGTTATTTAGTATCATATCAATTTCGTATGCTTTTATCGTATTTACTATCACAGCTCATTCTTATACAGAAATTCAAAGTAAATTATACATCCTTGTGATGAATAAATTAAACACAAATATACAGGTTTTGCGCCTATTTTCAACAATACATTTATTTCTGATATAAATATCAGGTAACAGCTGGTGAATATAGTCAAATATGATTTATATCACAGCTAATATTTATTACAGAATAGACAGACGGTTGGTAAAATAAACCTATATGGTAATGTACTATATAATCACTCCACATTAAAATGCATTTTGTTATAAATAAATGCTTAATACCAAAGGTAAATAATTATTATGTAATCATGTGCAGTCCTCCAGATTCATAAACCTTAAGCTTTACCAATTGTGTCACAGAGGAATAACAATCCATATCATATTACACTGTACTTTATAAGATATTATTCGTGTTAGCTTTACAAATAGGATCTTCCGTGTACACAATAACATTGTTGACTACAAAACGAGCTATACATATTTTATAGTACCTCCCTACATCATGGGATCACAACTCTACATGATTGTAACCACTGGATTGTTTAAGATCAAACAAATATGGTGACTCACATTATTGATCGGATACATTATACTTAAAAAGCAAAATTGCGAAGTTACCATGTGTATTTGTCTGTATTATAACTTATTTGCACGTGAACACCTTAATGTAATCCATGTACTTGTATTCCTTGGTATATGTTTAAATATTTGTTACACCTAGTTTATGTCTGTATTCTTTATACCAAAATGAATCCCATCCATAGATAAGAAAACGTCGAGAAAAAATATAGGACCATGATAATGTACTTAATCATAGTTAACAGTCACGTACAAGTACAAACTATTCTTTGATCATTTGTGACATGGTTTATAAAGCATGAGAAAATAGTCTAGTAGCTTAAATTAAAAATGCAAGTTTTACATACCTGCTCGGTACATGATTTATTCCATAATTTGAGGTAAATCGCACAGAATTTGACGCGGAAGTTACCTGACACACGAACCTTTCATGTTTTACGTTCACAGTTCAAAATAAACACATTTGTATGCCTTTGTAAACCTACACGCTTGTAATAGATATCTACCCAACTTTAATGTAGTAAGTTGTAGGTCTAGATAATACCCAACATAATTTATTATATCATTCCTGAAAAAACACAACAGTATCTTCTGTACGTTATCGATAATGAACTATAGATAAGATCGTGAGTTAAAGTAGAAAACTGTTACTAATCTACTAACAGACACGACAGGAGACATTTTCTGTTTTAATATAGAATCAATCACGTGACTTTATTGTATATAGTTTAAGATCCTAACAAAATCTTCATGTTTATACATCCGGAGAGACAAACTATGACGTCAGCATGTATGTAAACAAAACGTCAAGCCATTTTTGCAGTCACGTTGCACAACGTTTTACCTTATTATAAGTCGGTAGTATTTTTAACAGACCAGTGATGGTAAAATTGGAATAAATTCTTTATATTTAAAACACCTTGATGTAAGGATCACAGACCCTATTACTAGCAATCATTTCCAAATTCTAAAACTCTTCTTTAGTTTCTTTGAATATGTAGATTGAATCATTTATGTCATCCACCATAAGCATTTGCTGAATTAAGTATGTATTATGCATTAAAATTTTTGATTTTTTGTTTTATTAATTAATTTGTGTTTGATGTAGTTTATAATAATTTTTAGAAGAAATTGGGTTAAAGAAAATGTATGTAGTAAGATCTAATTAAACAACTTATATCCTAGCAACCTTTCTCAATAGTAACATAAGAATTAATACAGATAGGAAGATCTAACATTACCTATCTCATTTAATCGCTTTAACTTTATTAGTTATCTATTTTTCAGACCTTTCGATAGTAAATGTATAAAAGAACTTTTAATATTTAAATTTATCAGTCACCTTAAGCGGATCTGACAAGAACTTAAAGGGTTTCAGTTAATACTTTAAGTAAGAAATAAACATTGTTTCATCGGCTGATTCCAAATTTTATAACAAGAAATTATATTTGATTGGATAAAATTAACTATGCGACTTAAGGGTCACGTGAATTATAAAGAAATTGATTGGTCAGTTATTGTTGTAGAAGTTGTTTTCGTAAAGTCCTTTCCTCTAAAGGGTCATAGAATGTATGACTCTGGTTAGAGATAGATAAATATACTTAAGAAAATAAATTGAGGAAAAGGACATCTTTTTGTTTTAGGTAAGTTAGACATTTCCGTATTTTTTTGTTAGAACTCAATTTCTTATGATTGTATATGTATGTTGCTAGAATTCAAATTGTATGTGTATGTTGTTAAAATTCAAATTGTTTTTCTACTGTTGTATTATTTGGATGAGTTTTAATCTAAGTAAATTTATTGTAAGTATGTACTTGCAGCAATCTTTTCGTTCAACTAGTCGTTTCGTTTAATTGTGATTAGTTGGGTTAATTTAAAGTAAAATAAACATGGAGGTTTCTGTCCGTAGAATTTATTTCCGGAATCTTTTTATAGTTATTATTCGGTGAGAATTTCAGTTTTAATCATTTTTACATGTTGGAATGTAAGATAATGGTAAATGTGATTGAATATAGAATGTACATTGTAAAATCATCATCATTTGTAGAACTAAATCTAAGTTGAAATGACTTATTGAAACATATTTATTGTTGAAAAGAATTAGATACTTTAATTTAACTTGTTTGTATGATTATTATATGTAATCAAACTTATATTGGAATTTCACTTTAGATCTGTTTATGTTAATCATTTATATATATATAGAATGTATGACTCTGGTTAGAGATAGATAAATATACTTAAGAAAATAAATTGAGGAAAAGGACATCTTTTTGTTTTAGAAATTCCCCTAGAACCAACGACAACTCAAAGCAGAACACTTGGTGGGGTAGTGGATGAATTTAGCCAGCGAGTAAACAGATGCCACTTTCATCTAAACCGTCGAACTATAGCCTGAGAAGTGCACCAGTTAATCCTACAGAGCCAGAACCCGAGCCTGAACCAGTAAGAAATCTAAATTCATCCATTTCGACACAGGAACATTTCAACATGCCGATGGCAGGGGCTTTCCGTATGGACGACTTCAATGGTGATGTAGTTCGGTACCTGGGAAGATTCGACGAATACACCAGGGCAACAGGTCTGAAGGATGACCAGGCAACTGCGTCCCTTGCCTGGCACTTGAAAGGGCTAGCCAGGTTATGGCACGAGTCTTTAGCAACGAGACCTGGAAACATAGATGAACTAAAGGACTTACTAAAAGCTAAATTTAAAATGGAAAAAGAAATAAACTTAGATATTTACAATATGAGACAGTCTCCAGGAGAAACAGTGAACCAGTTTCTGAATAGATTGGAGCAAGCCACCTACTTGTACAAGATACAAGGAGATGTACAAGTACAAATTGCCCTAAAAGGTATGGAGAGATGGGTCAGGCGATAGGGGCACATGCTCTAAAATCTCTACAAGATGTCAGGAATTTGGCCGCCAGGATGGGAGACATTCCTTCAGAGGTGACACCATCGGTCAATGCGACAGGAACATCCAAGTTGGAGGAAACAGTACAACAACTTGTAGCTGCAGTGGCTAAATTGACAGTAGAGAAAAATAACCATGAGAACAGTGGAGAAGGAAGACGTCAGATGCAGACAGAGAGACCATGCAGTCTTAAGTAAGGAGGGAATATAAGCAGATCCCAGAAAAATTGAAAAAGTTCAAAATCTATGTGCTCCAACTAACCAGAAAGGTGTAAAAAGTTTATTAGGTCTGACAAATTACTATAAGAAATTTATCAAACATTACAGTAAGATTTGTGCTCCACTATTTCAATTGCTACAGAAAAATTCCAAATTTGAATGGACTAATGATTGTCAAAAGACTCTTGAAATATTGAAAAATGCTTTGTGCTCAGCACCAATTTTGGCGTTCCCTGATATGAACAAACCATTTATATTAACTTGTGATGCATCTCGATCAGGTCTTGGTTATATTCTTGGACAATTAGATAGTAATGGTAAAGAACGGGTTATTGAATATAGTGGTAGATCTTTACAGGCGGCAGAGAAAAATTACTCTGTATCAGAAATTGAATGTTTAGCAATAGTGTCTGGTGTCAAAGCATTTAGAGCTTATTTATCAACTGATATTCCTTTTACAATCATAACTGATCATCAAGCTCTAAAGGTATTGAACTCTGTAACAACTTCTCAGAATGGGAGAATAGCTAGATGGGCATTGTTTTTACAAGGATTTAGGTATACAGTACAGTACAGAAAAGGTGAGTTCATGAATGCAGATGCCTTATCTAGACTTATTTCTGGTACATCAGAAAAACAACAAATTTCAACTGTAACCATACCAAATGGAATAAAAGTAAACAATGCTGTCATTGATTGTCATGGAACCGGCAATTGCTCACCAACAGCACCGGATGGTACAAACCCATATACTGGAAATAAGGTAAGAAATGTTTCAACACAAAACCGTATTTCTGACAGTGAATATCTCGAAACAACATTTGAATATACCGAACACACTTCAGTGTCTGAGATACAGACTGACTCGGAAGATGATTCAATAAATGACACCAGTAAGTTAATATCATTGCAAAAGAGTTGTCCTGGTTTTGTTGATATCTACAAATACTTAAGTACAAGTGAGCTACCTAATGATGAAAAACTCATTAAGAAAACTATGTATAACAAAGAGTTTTATGAAATTGTTGACAATGTTCTTATTCACAAGTATCAAAATAGAGGTAAGAAAAAGCCTACAGAAGATAAGTTCATAATGCAAACTGCACTTCCGAAGAAACTCAGAGTAAAGGTCATGCAAGAGTATCATGATCACAATGGTCACTTTGGAGTCAAAAAGACTTTCGCAGAAATTCAAAGTAAGTATTATTGGCCACATATGTACCAGGAAATACTAGATTTTGTCAAATCATGTGATATTTGTCAAAGAGCAAAACATAGCACACATCAGGTAAGTACTCCTCTTAATCCTTTACCTGTAGTAAATGTATTCGAAAGAATGCACTTAGATATTATAGGTCCACTTCACAAAACATCAGATGGATTTGAATATATACTTGTTTGTGTGGATAGTTTCTCAAGGTGGGTAGAAGCTTTTGCATTACGTAATCAATCTGCTGCTGAAATAGCAAGGGTGTTACACGATGAAATATTTTGTCGTTATGGTGCACCAGTGTCTATTGTAACCGACAGAGGGCAAAACTTTTTGTCCAAACTCATAAATGCAGTATGTGAAATTTACAATGTCACTAGACACCCCACGGCTAGTTATAATCCAAAAGCTAATGGAAGTTGTGAACGACAAAATGGCACTATCATCCAGACATTACGTATGTATATTGATAAAGATCAAAATAATTGGAATCTGTTTTTACCAACAGTATTGCAAGCCTATTATGCATTAAAAATTTTGATTTTTTGTTTTATTAATTAATTTGTGTTTGATGTAGTTTATAATAATTTTTAGAAGAAATTGGGTTAAAGAAAATGTATGTAGTAAGATCTAATTAAACAACTTATATCCTAGCAACCTTTCTCAATAGTAACATAAGAATTAATACAGATAGGAAGATCTAAAATTACCTATCTCATTTAATCGCTTTAACTTTATTAGTTATCTATTTTTCAGACCTTTCGATAGTAAATGTATAAAAGAACTTTTAATATTATCAGCCACCTTAAGCGGATCTGACAAGAACTTAAAGGGTTTCAGTTAATACTTTAAGTAAGAAATAAACATTGTTTCATCGGCTGATTCCAAATTTTATAACAAGAAATTATATTTGATTGGATAAAATTAACTATGCGACTTAAGGGTCACGTGCATTATAAAGAAATTGATTGGTCAGTTATTGTTGTAGAAGTTGTTTTCGTAAAGTCCTTTCCTCTAAAGGGTCATAGAATGTATGACTCTGGTTTGAGATAGATAAATATACTAAAGAAAATAAATTGAGGAAAAGGACATCTTTTTGTTTTAGGTAAGTTAGACATTTTTGTATTTTTTTTGTTAGAACTCGATTTCTTATGATTGTATATGTATGTTGCTAGAATTCAAATGGTATGTGTATGTTGTTAAAATTCAAATTGTTTTTCTACTGTTGTATTATTTGGATAAGTTTTAATATAAGTAAATTTATTGTAAGTATGTACTTGCAGCAATCTTTTCGTTCAACTAGTCGTTTCGTTTAATTGTGATTAGTTGGGTTAATTTAAAGTAAAATAAACATGGAGGTTTCTGTCCGTAGAATTTATTTCCGGAATCTTTTTATAGTTATTATTCGGTGAGAATTTCAGTTTTAATCATTTTTACATGTTAGAATGTAAGATAATGGTAAATGTGATTGAATATAGAATGTACATTGTAAAATCATCATCATTTGTAGAACTAAATCTAAGTTGAAATGACTTATGGAAACATATTTATTGTTGAAAAAAATTAGATACTTTAATTTAACTTGTTTGTATGGTTATTATATGTAATCAAACTTTTATTGGAATTTCACTTTAGATCTGTTTATGTTAATCATTTATATATATATAGAATGTATGACTCTGGTTAGAGATAGATAAATATACTTAAGAAATAAATTGAGGAAAAGGACATCTTTTTGTTTTAGAAATTCCCCTAGAACCAACGACAACTCAAAGCAGAACATATGTTTGGAATTTGTAAACATGACATTAAAAATGCTATATAATCATACTTTTATTACCTCCCCTTTTTGATAAAAGAGTGAAATATAACTGAACTGGATCCTATATTTCAAAATGTTGTATGGTTGAAAGTCAATATTTAATCAATTATTGTGTTTGAGTGTCACAATGTTTAAGGATCTGATACCTCTAACTTTTGATCATAGTCATTAAATGTTTGCATTAAGGTCCATAATCCTTAACATAAAGTTACCTTTAAAGAAAATTGAATGTCACCGAATTCGACCCCTGTTCTACTACTATATACTTCCTCCCAGTGACTACGCACGGCCTTAAAATACTCAAAATTACAAAACGATAGAGACGAATGTCTAAAAGTAAGTTTATTGTGGTTTCAGGCATAGTTTTACACAAATGAAACCAACTATAAGCATCTAGTCCTATTCGTTCCGAGAAATCGAACAAGAAACTCCAAAATGACATAATTTCGCATTCTATTACAAGAGTACCGGTCTATAATATGTTGTCCTGAAAAGAACAATTAATTGCATTATACTAAAGACCTATACATACATTATGTATATAGGTCTTTGATTATACATAGTAAGTAAAGATTTACAGCATAAATCAGAAGACGCAGATATTCCGACACGAAATAAACATTTGTTTTTGAAAAAAACGACTAGCCTTTACAATGTTACATCATTGGTTAATATTGTTTATAAGACGTTTAAGAAATTCCTATTCATTTTTTAAAGAAACGGACCCATGTCTCTGGTGAATTTTTGCGAATATTTGAGTCCTCTGAACTCAGTTGTAACTTGTAGATCTGTATTATCTTATTATTATTTGAGCAGTTAGTTTTAAATGAAGGATTTGTATAATTGTAATGCTTGATATAGGTGTGTTTGTTTTAATTGTAACACAAAGATATAGCCGTGCCGTAAAAGCGATATGGCACGGCTGTGCATATAATATGTAAATGACGTCACGAAGTAACGCCATGAACTTGATAAAGCATAGACGTTGATTTGTACATATTTTTCAAAATTATAACTTCACAAGAGTAATATTGAATTGATTTTTAATAATTTGAGTAAGCAAATATATTGTTTACATCGATAGATATGTTCACACATTTATTATTTATGATGTTTCATAATGTAACTATTTTTGTGATCCTGATTAAAAAGCCTTATCACGCATGTGTCACTCCTTTAAAATTGTTATTAGTAGCAATGTCAAACAGGTATGTTGGTTTTTCGCCGTATTTTCAGGGTATGTGATAAAAAGAATATTAAATTCAATACGGAATCCTCACACATTTAATATCTTATATTTACTTCACACAGGTTTGTGGTCCATGGTTCACCGCGAACATTTTACTTCATCATTCAGTACCACTGGTGAACCGCACCAGATTCACGTTCGTAACGGTGTATCAGTCTTATATTGACTGGACTTACAATCTACTGGTATGGAACAAAAAAATTTTTTACTTATAATGATAAAAATTATGTTGTTTAATGCCTCATTCGACAGATATGTTCACTTCAGGGCCGCCCCAGACAGAAGATAAAAGAGAAGCGGATATTTATATTCCCACTCTTTCCGAATAGTTTTCCTGGTTCTTTATCGTGATCGGTGTAAATCACCGATATAGCAGTTCTAGACACAGTACTTGTCCCGGTAGTTGGGATGGGGACACTGAAAAAGTGTCAAAAACATTAACTATACTGAAGTTGTACATCTATATCTGACATTACTATAAGAGAATGTTTTGGTTTTATTGGACAAACTGGTTCAACTAAGTTGCACTCTTTGTGATTTTATCTATAAATCTAGTAAAGTAAATTGTATATTCCTCTTTGTTTTGCAGTCTTTAAAGTTTCACACGTTTGTGGAAAATATCACTTCATATCAATGAAGAGTTGGTAAGTGTAATCAAAGTACTGAAAGTATTCATGGACATGAACTTACATACTAGTAGACCTGTACAGCAGCATGAAATGGGAACTAGTTTAACCATTGTATGGCGGATGTAGAAAAACCTGGTACTTAGGTCCGCATACAAATTCATGCGCACCGAACGAGTGACGGCTATGGGAAGCTGAACTACCGTTCGGTTTCCACAAAGTGGGTAAAGGCGAATATGCTTAAACCGGGTATAACCATTTCCGGATCCCTTAAATATGGATTTGTTAGAAGCATAATGTCCTAACATTACCTGGTTGTGTCAGTTATTTATGTTGGTTCATTGACTGATTATGTGAAACTGTGAGAATCTGAGAACTCCAGAACTTTATTACTTACTTCTAGATTGGAGGAACCCCTGTCTATATCACCTAGATTCAGGTCTCCACCAAATCGAAATCAACAACCCGAGAATATTTTTGTATGATCTTTATTATAGTAAAATATTTCATTCCAAATAAGGAATGATTATATCAAAAGGCAATGTTCAAACATTAATAATAAGTTAATCAAGACGAGCTTACAAAGTAATGACGAAAGTTTAAAGTTATGAGCATCTCTTCTTGTTTGTCTAGTTGATCAATCCGTTCATGAATACCTCAATAACCTTCACTGTACTTACAATGAAAGCACAATTATGTGAGTATATCATGTGATCAATACTGTTTGATTTATTGTATGTTTATATTACACTTTACCACTGGTCCATGGTGCAGACGCGTGTGCTGGTGCTGGTGCTAACACGATACCTCCGCTAGTCGCAGGACCAGTGTTTCCTCTCGACTTAAGTGCCCTGCACAATAAATTTAAAAACAAGATAGTCGCCAAGACTCCACCGAGTCCAGTCATAACTAATGAGTATGGGAATTTGTAAGGGTGTTCTGTATTGTATGTTTTGAACACTTTGATGCCAGTAAGTATTGCGTCTCCAAATTTTCCGGCTGCAGCAATGGAGAATACACCTAGAACCAAAGGAAAATTATAAATTAATTAAAAATAACACACAGACAATTTGAACAAATATGGGAAGTAAGGACGAACGTTAAATGTTTCAATGTTGGTATTTTATCATGATTTTTAATATTTATTATCATTTATATGACTAAAACAAATGCCTGGATGTAGTGAAATTAAAATCTTGTACTTTATTATAAAATCACTTTTATCGCCACTAGAGCTTTGTTTTATGTTTTTATGTTTGTACTGTACAAACATTCAGTCTAACTTCTGTTGAACATTTTGTTGTTGTTTATCTCACACTAAATTGAAACAATTCTGTCGTTTGTTTATGTAACCGGTTGTTATGTTATATTTTCATACTTTGTAGGACACCGTTTACGTTATACTGAGTTAACTTATAATGAATGTAGTAACCCACGACCGTTGTTTGGCCTATCATATCCGAAAGTGCTAAAAGGTTACGTTTAGAAATGCTTAACTATAAAATACTGATACCTGAAACAAGTAGACAAAATATGGAGGTATTTCTGGTTTTGGTGGTTTGTCCACCGGATCTTCTGCTAACGATCAGTAAGATAAGAGCTAACAAGCACATCAACGTTCCAATAACTGTTAACCCTTGATACAATTTCATGGATGACGTATAGAGACCTAAAATAGACATAAAATAACTCAGAATGATGGATGGAATATTATACAATGAATGGAATATTACACGTGACTGGTAATTAATCATTTCACTAAAACTGTACTATCATAGTTAAGACAAGACGATGGTAGAATTACAGGTTTGTCCAGAAATCCCTTCTAACATTCAATATAGACAAATAAGAAACGTATTATAATGCACTGGGAAAAAATTGACAACAAACTGATTCCGAGAAATAATTCCAATTTGTTAAAATGGTTAAATGATAAAGAAATATGAACTTTTTTACAGAAATTCAAGAGCATTCTGGCCTGTTCAACTTTGGTAATAAAGCGCGTAATGTACCCAGATGGTACAGATATTTCAAATAAAATGTTAACAAACCAATATAACGCTGCATATAAAGAAAAGAACCATTATAGATCCGGTACTTACTTGAAGATGCACCAGTCCCCGGTATCCCTGTCACAGATCCTGCTGTCACACATTTGGAATGTATGCACGTGACCACGTACCACAGTCCAGCTTGTACAGATATATAATCAACACTCATATATAACCAACCAGGAGTCACCATGCCGATAAGTTGTAACAGAAAAGCTAGAATTGTTACGATCAAACATATTATGCTTGGCCTACCCTCTTCTTCCATGATTATAATTATACCACTGTATTATAGCAAACAAAATACAAAGTTCTTCTATGTACGCACTATATAATAAATATAACCAATTCGTTTATTCAGATGTGAGATCAGTGTTGTTTGTGATTGTCTTCAGCCCTTCTGTTTATATTAATATACTGAACAGTGGTCATTTCGCAACGTACATCCTGTCTATCAAGTAGATTTACACGACAAAACATTTCGTTCGTCACCACAAATTTTCCATTACGTTTTCTCCGAAAACTGACAGACGCCAATAACTACATTCAGGTTGAATCGCCACACCTGTTGATTAGCATAAAAAACAAAACATTGCACAATAAGATAAGAAGTGTAAATTAATGCATTCTAATAACTCGAAGTACGTGATATCAAACATTTTGTTTACAAACATGTATTTACAAATACTACGATAGATAAAGTCGGTTAGCTGTTTATATGATTCTACCTAAATGCTAAGTTATCGTTACCTTTTTTAAACACGCAATTTAACTCTACTTTTACTGAACGGATAAATTACGCACATTGTTTGGTGTTGTTTTTTCTCTCAGGTCAAAATTGTGGTTGCTATATCAACTGAAAGTCAAATTATGGCTGCAAAATCTTGACCCATTACATCATTTTACTCGGACATTATTATTTCAACAACTTAAATATGTAAAATAACAAATCAGACGTAAAATTATTCTGTTATCACATTCACAGAGTTTATCCGAATGTTATTATTTATTACCATTGACTGGACACTAAAACCTGCTGATATTTACAAATTGACACGTATACTTATACATGTTTACGTCAATACAATTATTTGTACCAACTTTAAGTTCAGGAAGGACGATGCTTGAAAATTAATACTCTCAAAATGAAGATAAAAACGAAAGACGTAAACATTGTTTGATTTAATTTTAAGGACGATAACGACGTATTTACATACAGTGTACGAACATTAGGCTCATGATCCTTAAAATGATTGTTTGCAGTGACGCGACTGACTCATTAAAATATCACAAACCCAAAATAAATAGTTTTTCAGATTTTGACCAGAATTAGTTTTCTTTCTTTATGCCAACTTTCTGTTTTCGGTACAAGCAACGAAAATGTAAGAATCAACATAAAAGAATGACTACTAACTCGTGGCTACTCCCTGTTTAAAGTTGCGGTCACGTTACCGCTAAGTTTAAACCATTTTTAACGGATGGCCTAATTCAAGGAAAATTTAAGCCTATAACTATCATAGATAAACAATTTAATCATCATACACGTGAATAATGTTTGTGTTTTTCTTCAGCTGATAATATCATATACAATGTCAAGGACGAGACAAATGATGGAAAACTATATACAAATGTAAATATAACAGTGTAGATCAAGACATTGCTTCAAAAATGTGTCCTCAGACAACTAAACGTATGATTTTTGTTCCAAATTTTGAGAATTCCCTACATTTCTTATAGGAACGATCAACTGAAATAATACAAACACAGCCATTGCTGTCACTGCATCTGATAATAATGATGATGTGTGTTTTGATTGTGTTACTGCTGATGTTTACAACGCTACTGCTGCAGCTGCACATTTCCACAACACCAAGCACACCTCAGTCATTCGTACGTATTACAAATATGCATTTTATAGTCGCTATGGCAACGACATGACAGCAGAAATGATATTTTGTGTCACTTAATAATTGTAACCTAAACAGTTTAACATTTCTTTGTAGTCCTGTGGCTTGATATAATGAACTTACTGATATAAAGTTGATATCGTCCAAAAAGGGAAACTCGACGAAACCCTAAATGTGAACGTTTTGCAATGAATATAATGACGGCTATAGGTTATAAATAGATCATCAATTCATTTCTAAAAAAAACAAAATCACCGAAATTATTGTGGTTTATCAATACTCCACAGAAATGTTGCAATCTTTACGTCTTACTATTAACCGCAAGGTGAATCATAACTTTAATAAGATCCCCTGTGGGATGGTAGAAAGATATGTTGACGATACTGAGTACAACTTTTATGCATGGTTAGGTTTAATAAATGACGTGCGTACTTTTAATAATTCGAACAATGTAACATAGTATTTGTGTAGTTTTCTCCACTATAGATATCGCAAGAGGGTCCTGCAATAAGTTATATCATTTCAGATTTTTAAACGGTACGTTTTATAAAATTATCTTTATTACAAACCTTCCAACTATTCCGCCTATACCTTAACAAATAATTGAAACCTTTTTACCCATCTATATAAGCAGAGAAATAGTCTTCTTTGAGTATATATACTCAGATGAATAAGGTGGATAGGTGTATAACACGGACACAGGTCAGATGAATAAGGTGGATAGGTGTATAACAAGGACACAGGTCAGATGAATAAGGTGGATAGGTGTATAACACGGACACAGGTCAGATGAATAAGATGGATAGGTGTATAACAAGGACACAGGTCAGATGAATAAGGTGGATAGGTTTATGACACGGACACAGGTCAGATGAATAAGGTGGATAGGTTTATGACACGGACACAGGTCAGATGAATAAGATGGATAGGTGTATAACAAGGACACAGGTCAGATGAATAAGGTGGATAGGTGTATAACACGGACACAGGTCAGATGAATAAGATGGATAGGTGTATAACAAGGACACAGGTCAGATGAATAAGGTGGATAGGTTTATGACACGGACACAGGTCAGATGAATAAGGTGGATAGGTTTATAACATGGACACAGGTCAGATGAATAAGGTGGATAGGTTTATAACACGGACACAGGTCAGATGAATAAGATGGATAGGTTTATAACACGGACACAGGTCAGATGAATAAGGTGGATAGGTTTATAACACGGACACAGGTCAGATGAATAAGGTGGATAGGTGTATAACAAGGACACAGGTCAGATGAATAAGGTGGATAGGTGTATAACACGGACACAGGTCAGATGAATAAGGTGGATAGGTTTATAACAAGGACACAGGTCAGATGAATAAGGTGGATAGGTTTATAACACGGACACAGGTCAGATGAATAAGGTGGATAGGTGCATAACACGGACACAGGTCAGATGAATAAGATGGATAGGTGTATAACACGGACACAGGTCAGATGAATAAGGTGGATAGGTTTATAACACGGACACAATTAACTGGTAAATTGCACTGTACTGCCAACGAATTCTCCATCAGCATAGGAAATAAAAAGAAGCCACATAGACACGGATCGGGTGAATAAGGTGGATAGGTGTATAACACGGACACAGGTCAGATGAATAAGGAGATATGTTTATAACACGGACACAGGTCAGATGAATAAGGTGATAGGTTACAACACAGCCATAGGGCAGGTGAATAAGGTGGACAGGTTGCAACACAGATATAGGTCAGGTGAATAAGGTGGACAGGTTACAACACAGACATAGGTCAGGTGAATAAGGTGGACAGGTAACAACACAGACATAGGTCAGGTGAATAAGGTGGACAGGTTTGCAACACAGACACAGCTGGTCAGGTGAATAAGGTGGACAGGTTACAACAGAGGCACAGGACAAATGAGTAAGGTGGACAGGTTTTTTTACAACACAGACACAGCTGGTCAGGTGAATAAGGTGGACAGGTAACAACACAGACATAGGTCATGTGAATAATGTGGACAGGCTTACAACACAGACACAACTGGTCAGGTGAATAAGGTGGACAGGCTTACAACACAGACACAGGACAGGTAAATAAGGTGGACAGGCTTACAACACAGACACGGCTGGTCAGGTGAATAAGGTGGACAGGTTTGAAACACATATACAGCTGGTCAGGTGAATAAGGTGGATAGGTTTACAATACAGACACGGCTGGTCAGGTGAGTAAGGTGGACAGGTTTGCAACACATACACAGCTGGTCAGGTGAATAAGGTGGATACGTTTACAACACAGACACAGGACAGGTGAGTAAGGTGGACATGTTACAACAGAGACACAGGACAGGTGAGTAAGGTGGACAAGGTTACAACACAGACACAGGTCAGGTGAATAAGGTGGATAGGTGTATAACACGGAATCAGGTCAAATGAATAAAGTGGATAGGTGTATAACACGGACACAGGTCAGGTGAATAAGATGGATAGGTTTATAACAAGGACACAGGTCAGATGAATAAGGTGGATAGGTGTATAACCCGGACACATGTCAGATGAACAAGGTGGATAGGTGTATAACACGGACACAGGTCAGATGAACAAGGTGATAGGTTTATAACACGGACACAGGTCAGGTGAATGAGGTGATAAGTTTATAACACGGACACAGGTCAGGTGAATAAGGTGATAGGTTTATAACACGGACACAGGTCAGGTGAATAAGGTGGATAGGTGTATAACACGGACACAGGTCAGATGAATAAGGTGGATAGGTGTATAACACGGACACAGGTCGGGTGAATAAGGTGATAGGTTTATAACACGGACACAGGTCAGGTAAATATGGTGGACAGGTTTGCAACACAGACACAGCTGGTCAGGTGAATAAGGTGGACAGGTTTGCAACACAGACACAGCTGGTCAGGTGAATAAGGTGGACAGGTAACAACACAGACATAGGTCAGGTGAATAAGGTGGACAGGTTTGCAACACATACACAGCTGGTCAGGTGAATAAGGTGGATAGGTTTACAACACAGACACAGCTGGTCAGGTGAATAAGGTGGATAGGTTTACAACACAGACAAAGGACAGGTGAGTAAGGTGGACAGGTTACAACAGAGACACAGGACAGGTGAGTAAGGTGGACAGGTTACAACACATACACAGGACAGGTGAGTTAGGTGGACAGGTTACAACAGAGACACAGGACAGGTGAGTAAGGTGGACAGGTTACAACACAGACACATGTCAGGTGAATAAGGTGGATAGGTGTATAACACGGACACAGGTCAGGTGAATAAGGTGGATAGGTTTATAACAAGGACACAGGTCAGATGAACAAGGTGGATAGGTGTATAACACGGACACAGGTCAGATGAACAAGGTGGATAGGTTAATAACACGGACACAGGTCAGATGAATAAGGTTGATAGGTTTATAACACGCACACAGATCAGATGAATAAGGTGGATAGGTGTATAACACGGACACAGGTCAAATGAATAAAGTGGATAGGTGTATAACACGGACACAGGTCAGGTGAATAAGATGGATAGGTTTATAACAAGGACACAGGTCAGATGAATAAGGTGGATAGGTGTATAACCCGGACACATGTCAGATGAACAAGGTGGATAGGTGTATAACACGGACACAGGTCAGATGAACAAGGTGATAGGTTTATAACACGGACACAGGTCAGGTGAATGAGGTGATAAGTTTATAACACGGACACAGGTCAGGTGAATAAGGTGATAGGTTTATAACACGGACACAGGTCAGGTGAATAAGGTGGATAGGTGTATAACACGGACACAGGTCAGATGAATAAGGTGGATAGGTGTATAACACGGACACAGGTCGGGTGAATAAGGTGATAGGTTTATAACACGGACACAGGTCAGGTAAATATGGTGGACAGGTTTGCAACACAGACACAGCTGGTCAGGTGAATAAGGTGGACAGGTTTGCAACACAGACACAGCTGGTCAGGTGAATAAGGTGGACAGGTAACAACACAGACATAGGTCAGGTGAATAAGGTGGACAGGTTTGCAACACATACACAGCTGGTCAGGTGAATAAGGTGGATAGGTTTACAACACAGACACAGCTGGTCAGGTGAATAAGGTGGATAGGTTTACAACACAGACAAAGGACAGGTGAGTAAGGTGGACAGGTTACAACAGAGACACAGGACAGGTGAGTAAGGTGGACAGGTTACAACACATACACAGGACAGGTGAGTTAGGTGGACAGGTTACAACAGAGACACAGGACAGGTGAGTAAGGTGGACAGGTTACAACACAGACACATGTCAGGTGAATAAGGTGGATAGGTGTATAACACGGACACAGGTCAGGTGAATAAGGTGGATAGGTTTATAACAAGGACACAGGTCAGATGAACAAGGTGGATAGGTGTATAACACGGACACAGGTCAGATGAACAAGGTGGATAGGTTAATAACACGGACACAGGTCAGATGAATAAGGTTGATAGGTTTATAACACGCACACAGATCAGATGAATAAGGTGGATAGGTGTATAACACGGACACAGGTCAGGTAAATATGGTGGATAGGTTACAACACAGACATAGGACATATGAATAAGGTGGACAGGTTACTACACAGACATAGGTCAGGTATATAAAGTGGACAGGTTTGCAACACAGACACAGCTGGTCAGGTGAATAAGGTGGATAGGTTACAACACAGACATAGGACAGGTGAATAAGGTGGACAGGTTACAACACAGACATAGGTCAGGTGAATAAGGTGGACAGGATACAACACAGACACAGCTGGTCAGGTGAATAAGGTGATAGGTTTATAACACGGACACAGGTCAGGTGAATAAGGTGGACATGTTACAACACAGACACAGCTGATCAGGTGAATAAGGTGGACAGGTTACAACACAGACACAGGACAGGTGAAAAAGATGGATAGGTTTACAACACAGATACAGGTCAGGTGAATAAGGTGGACAGGAAACAACACAGACATAGGTCAGGTGAATAAGGTGATATGTTTATAACACGGACACAGGTCAGGTGAATAAGATGGATAGGTTACAACACAGACATAGGTCAGGTGAATAAGATGGATAGGTTACAACACAGACATAGGTCAGGTGAATAAGGTGGACAGGTTTGCAACACAGACACAGCTGGTCAGGTGAATAAGGTGGATACGTTTACAACACAGACACAGGACAGGTGAGTAAGGTGGACAGGTTACAACAGAGACACAGGACTGGTGAGTAAGGTGGACAGGTTACAACACAGACACAGCTGGTCAGATGAAATAGGTGGATAGGTTACAACACAGACACATGACAGGTGAATAAGGTGGACAGGTTAAAACATAGACACAGGTCAGGTGAATAAGGTTGACAGGTTTACAACACAGACACAGCTGGTCAGGTGAATAAGGTGGACAGGTTACAACACAGACACATGACAGGTGAGTAAGGTGGACATGTTACAACACAGACACAGGTCAGGTGAATAAGGTGGACAGGTTACAACACAGACTAAGGTCAGGTGAATAAGGTGGACAGGTTTACAACACAGATACAGGTCAGGTGAATAAGGTGGACCGGTAACAACACAGACATAGGTCAGGTGAATAAGGTGATAGGTTTATAACACGGACACAGGTCAGGTGAATAAGGTGGACAGGTTTGCAACACATACACAGCTGGTCAAATGAATAAGTTGGACAGGTTACAACACAGAGACAGGACAGGTGAGTAAGGTGGACAGGTTACAACACAGACAAAGGACGGGTGAATAAGGAATAAGGTAGACAGGTTAAAACATAGACACAGGACAGGTGAATAAGGTGGATAGGTTTATAACAAGGACACAGGTCAGATGAATAAGGTGGATAGGTGTATAACACGGACACAGGTCAGATGAACAAGGTGGATAGGTGTATAACACGGACACAGGTCAGATGAAAAAGGTGGGTAGGTTAATAACACGGACACAGGTCAGATGAATAAGGTGGATAGGTCTATAACACGGACACAGGTCAGATGAATAAGGTGGATAGGTGTATAACACGGACACAGGTCAGTTGGATAAGATAGATAGGTGTATAACACGGGCACAGGTCAGATGAATAAGGTGATAGGTTTATAACACGGACACAGGTCAGGTAAATATGGTGGATAGGTTTCAACACAGCCATAGGGCAGGTGAATAAGGTGGACAGGTTTGCAACACAGACACAGCTGATCAGGTGAATAAGGTGGATAGGTTACAACACAGACATAGGACAGGTGAATAAGGTGGACAGGTTACAACACAGACATAGGTCAGGTGAATAAAGTGGACAGGATAAAACAGAGAAACAGGACAGGTGAGTAAGGTGGACAGGTTACAACACAGACACAGCTGGATAGGTGAATAAGGTGATAGGTTTATAACACGGACACAGGTCAGGTGAATAAGGTGGACAGGTTACAACACAGACACAGGTCAGGTGAATAAGGTGGACAGGTTAAAATATAGACACAGGTCAGGTGAATAAGGTGGACAGTTTACAACACAGACACAGCTGTTCAGGTGAATAAGGTGGACAGGTTACAACACAGACACATGACAGGTAAATAAGGTGGACAGGTTTGCAACACAGACATAGGTCAGGTGAATAAGGTGTACAGGTTTACAACACAGACACAGCTGGTCAAATGAATAAGGTGGACAAGTAACAACACAGAGACAGGACAGGTGAATAAGATGGACAGGTTACAATACAGACACAGGACAGGTGAATAAGGTGGACAAGTTTACAACACAGAAACAGGACAGGTGAATAAGGTAGACAAGTTTACAACACAGATACAGGTCAGGTGAATAAGGTGGACAGGTTACAATACAGACACAGGACAGGTGAATAAGGTGGACAAGTTTACAACACAGATACAGGACAGGTGAATAAGGTGGACAAGTTTACAACACAGAGACAGGACAGGTGAATAAGGTGGACAGGTTTACAACACAGAGACAGGACAGGTGAATAAGGTGGATAGGTTTACAACACAGATACAGGACAGGTGAATAAGGTGGACAAGTTTACAACACAGACACAGGACAGGTGAATAAGGTGGACAGGTTTACAACACAGACACAGGACAGGTGAATAAGGTGGACAGGTTTACAACACAGACACAGGACAGGTGAATACGGTGGACAGGTTACAATACAGACACAGGACAGGTGAATAAGGTGGACAAGTTTACAACACAGATACAGGACAGGTGAATAAGGTGGACAGGTTTACAACACAGACACAGGACAGGTGAATAAGGTGGACAGGTTACAATACAGACACAGGACAGGTGAATAAGGTGGACAAGTTTACAACACAGACACAGGACAGGTGAATAAGGTGGACAGGTTTACAACACAGACACAGGACAGGTGAATAAAGTGGACAGGTTACAATACAGACACAGGACAGGTGAATAAGGTGGACAAGTTTACAACACAGATACAGGACAGGTGAATAAGGTGGACAGGTTTACAACACCGACACAGGACAGGTGAATAAGGTGGACAGGTTTACAACACAGACACAGGACAGGTGAATAAGGTGGACAAGTTTACAACACAGACACAGGACAGGTGAATAAAGTGGACAAGTTTACAACACAGACACAGGACAGGTGAATAAGGTGGACAGGTTACAATACAGACACAGGACAGGTGAATAAGGTGGACAAGTTTACAATACAGAGACAGGACAGGTGAATAAGGTGGACAGGTTACAATACAGACACAGGACAGGTGAATAAGGTGGACAAGTTTCCAACACAGACACAGGACAGGTGAATAAGGTGGACAAGTTTACAACACAGACACAGGACAGGTGAATAAGGTGGACAGATTTACAACACAGAGACAGGACAGGTGAATAAGGTGGACAAGTTTACAACACAGAGACAGGACAGGTGAATAAGGTGGACAGGTTTACAACACAGACACAGGACAGGTGAATAAGGTGGACAAGTTTACAGCACAGAGACAGGACAGGTAAATAAGGTGGACAAGTTTACAACACAGATACAGGACAGGTGAATAAGGTGGACAGGTTTACAACACAGAGACAGGACAGGTGAATAAGGTGGACAAGTTTACAACACAGAGACAGGACAGGTGAATAAGGTGGACAAGTTTACAACACAGAGACAGGACAGGTGAAAAAGGTGGACAAGTTTACAACACAGAGACAGGACAGGTGAATAAGGTGGACAGGTTTACAACACAGAGACAGGACAGGTAAATAAGGTGGACAAGTTTACAACACAGAGACAGGACAGGTGAATAAGGTGGACAAGTTTACGACACAGATACAGGTCAGGTGAATAAGGTGGACAGGTTTACAACACAGACACAGCTGATCAAATGAATAAGGTGGACATGTTACAACACAGACACAGCTGGTCAAATGAATAAGTTGGACATGTTACAACACAGAGACAGGACAGGTGAATAAGGTGGACAGGTTACAACACAGGACAAGCGAATAAGGTGGATAGGTTTACAACACAGACAAAGGACAGGTGAATAAGCTGGACAGGTTACAACACAGAGACAGGACATGTGAGTAAGGTGGACAAGTTACAACACAGACACAGGACGGGTGAATAAGGAATAAGGTGGACAGGTTAAAACATAGACACCGGGCAGGTGAATAAGGTGGATATATTTACAACACAGACAAAGGACAGGTGAATAAGGTGGACAGGTTACAACACAGACACAGGACAGGTGAATAAGGTAGATAGGTTTACAAGAAACACCTTTTCAGGGACCATAAAATACTTACGTATTTAAAATCGACACCTGATCATGCTGTGCATGGATGTTTTTTATTGTAACACTCTTTGACTTTCTTCAGTATATAGTTTTTGTAGAGTGACTGTGTGACCAGATGAACACCGCACTTGAATAATTGAAGAAAATTGTGTACAACATATATTTCGAACTTGAAGTTCTCTGCAATACAGAGGCGTTTGTTTTACGTTTTAGCTTCCTTTGCTTTTTATCACCCCTTCTCTGAGAACTAGGGCTGTGGATCGTCGGGTAGTTTTGGAATTTGTAAACATGAAATTAAAAATGCTATGTACGAGTAATTAAAGAAAAAAGAGAGTACTATTGAGTAATATTACCTCCCTGTGTGATATAAAGTCAAATATAACTGATAACTTATTCAAAGTGTTGTTTGGTTGAAAGTAAATATTTTATCAGTTATGTTTGAATATCACGATTTATAATGAATAGGTTCCTTCTACTGGGTCCATTATCCTTAACAGAGCTAGTGAAACACAATATCTGTACATATTGTGTCTGATACAGGCCAGTCTAGAACACACTTGTATGAGGCAAGAAATGAACACTACGATATTTGTATGTTTTTTTAAATATTTAATAAGTAGCTAAAAAGTAAAACCGGCATATAAAATAAATTTGTTATAAATCTTTATTTGAAATAAGATAAAGAAATATAAAAAATGTCAGTGTGTACGGAACAAACTGGGTTATCGGTTCATAGAGTTGACGATCCTTCCATGCTTTTGTTCACGCTGTTTATTTGAATGCAAGAGTTAATGCCAGTCAAAAAGCTTTTGTCTTGTAATGAAATCAAAGTTTTCAACATAGTATTATATAGTTGTAAACACGAGCTTGAACATTAGACTGCTTTTCACATTTACCTATGTATAATCTGTCAGATTGCTTTAATATAGAAAATGATAACGTATAGATAAATTATGATAACACTTAATAAATTCAATGTATATTTACATGGATGCAGGATTAAATGAGTCATGTACAAATTATAATAAATTACATTGAATCATAATTATATACAAGAACGTTTTTTGAATGATAGATGATTCCTATTTAAACTAGGAATGAAGTCTAACTGATCTTATCGTTCAAACAAGCTGTATACAGACATGTCGTATACTTATAGAATAAATCACATGTTGTCTGTATTTAATCTTGTTTGTCGGGTTTATCCGGAACATCGTGTATTTCTATAGTTCCAGTTTTACTGAAATCTACAGTGACATATTGCGTTGGCTCCTCTGTTTTAATGATGGGTTTGTTTGTCGTATTTCTACAGTCATGATGTAAGTCTAGATCCGCATATAAAAGTCCGTCTTCGTTTCTGAAGCCAGGCCTAGGAACCTAAAACACACAAACATTGGAAATAAAACTTGGGATCAATATCAGTTTATACTTATCTATTTTACATTGACTGTAGAGCAAGTTCTTACAATTTATATTAACCACTCTCGATGACTGCTTCTTGGATTTTGACCAGTACTCGTGCTGAAAGAATGGACTGTATAGGTTCGAACACACAACTTCCGTTATCAATATTAATTAGACAACTATGTGTTTTATGGTTATATGTGTATTAGATAATGTATCATTATCTAGTTATTCAGACATTCTATTCAAGAATTGCACCGTTTTATCATGTTTATCACTCTAAAATAGGTCACGGTCTTATCATGTTTATCACTCTAAAATAGGTCACGGTCTTATCATGTTTATCACTCTAAAATAGGTCACGGTCTTATCATGTTTATCACTCTAAAATAGGCCACGGTCTTATCAAGTTTATCACTCTAAAATAGGTCACGGTCTTATCAAGTTTATCACTCTAAAATAGGCCACGGTCTTATCATGTTTATCACTCTAAAATAGGCCACGGTCTTATCAAGTTTATCACTCTAAAATAGGCCACGGTCTTAACATGTTTATCACTCTAAAATAGGCCACGGTCTAATCATGTTTATCACTCTATAATATGTCACGGTCTTATCATGTTTATCACTCTAAAATAGACCACGGTCTTATCATGTTTATCACTCTAAAATAGGCCACGGTCTTATCATGTTTATCACTCTAAAATAGGCCACGGTCTTATCATGTTTATCACTCTAAAATAGGCCACGGTCTAATCATGTTTATCACTTTATAATATGTCACGGTCTTATCATGTTTATCACTCTAAAATAGGCCACGGTCTTATCATGTTTATCACTCTAAAATAGGCCACGGTCTTATCATGTTTATCACTCTAAAATAGGCCACGGTCTTATCATGTTTATCACTCTAAAATAGGCCACGGTCTTATCAAGTTTATCACTCTAAAATAGGTCACGGTCTTATCATGTTTATCACTCTAAAATAGACCACGGTCTTATCATGTTTATCACTCTAAAATAGGCCACGGTCTTATCAAGTTTATCACTCTAAAATAGGTCACGGTCTTATCATGTTTATCACTCTAAAATAGACCACGGTCTTATCATGTTTATCACTCTAAAATAGGCCACGGTCTTATCATGTTTATCACTCTAAAATAGGCCACGGTGTTATCATGTTTATCACTCTAAAATAGGCCACGGTCTTATCATGTTTATCACTCTAAAATAGGCCACGGTCTTGTGGTTAGTGCGCTGGATTTGTTACCCGGCGATCTGGTTTCGATTCACGGTCGCGGCAGGACATACTCTTCTGGTTTCGATTCACGGTCGCAGCAGGACATACTCTTCTGGTTTCGATTCACGGTCGCGGCAGGACATACTCTTCTGGTTTCGATTCACGGTCGCGGCAGGACATACTCTTCTGGTTTCGATTCACGGTCGCGGCAGGACATACTCTTCTGGTTTCGATTCACGGTCGCGGCAGGACATACTCTTCTGGTTTCGATTCACGGTCGCGGCAGGACATACTCTTCTGGTTTCGATTCACGGTCACGGCAGAACATACTCTTCTGGTTTCGATTCACGGTCGCGGCAGAACATGCTCTTCTGGTTTCGATTCACGGTCGCGGCAGAACATACTCTTCTGTTTTCGATTCACGGTCGCGGCAGAATATACTCTTCTGGTTTCGATTCACGGTCGCGGCAGGACATACTCTTCTGGTTTCGATTCACGGTCGCGGCAGAACATACTCTTCTGGTTTCGATTCACGGTCGCGGCAGAACATACTCTTCTGGTTTCGATTCACGGTCGCGGCAGAATATACTCTTCTGGTTTCGATGCCGGTCGCGGCAGAACATACTCTTCTGGTTTCGATTCACGGTCGCGGCAGAACATACTCTTCTGGTTTCGATGTACGGTCGCGGCAGAACATACTCTTCTGGTTTCGATGCACGGTCACGGAAGGACATACTCTTCAATGAAAATTAGACGAACATGTCGACTTCCTTCCAATTGTGGAGAATGTGTCGGTTCCTTGTGGAAGGATATGTTAGTACCGGTTAGATTACTTTCCAGCAAAAATTATTAGATGAATCGGCGGCCGTGTATAAATAAAAATTGTTGAAAAACGGCGTTAAACCCAAATAAATAGAAATAAATCATCACTCCATGTTGATTCCAATTAACATGCCGGTAACCCTGGTAAATAGTAAAACTCACTCCCCTTGTAGTTAATAACAGCATAACTCTTAAATTCCTTGTATTGTTTAATGACTTAAGGCATGAACTGTATACAAACCTCAGTGTTTTGTTCTTCAGCAATTGGACGTTGGTGTTTTGGTATAACACTGGCATACATGGTTTGTTCAGCATTCGTTCCATTATCCTGCTTGTCCACATTACTGTAAACTGGTTCTGGTCAGAAACAAGAAACATATCAATCAGAAACGACTTTTCTATGACATTTATAACGTGCACTGACTAAAGTCAAATACATTCAACGACGCCGTTATAGAATATGTCTAGTAGAATTACAAATACAAAATCTAAGTAAGTCAGTCACACATTTCAAATTGGTAACCACAGTTTATCATGATTCTTGTATTTAAATTTTTTTTCTACATGCCAACCTCGAAATAATGTGCGATGATAATGTTACATACCATTTATGCTTGGTCGCGCACTCCTGAAATAGTGAATAATTCACTGTAAAACATCATTGTTAATTGTAAGTTTAATCATACAAATACACGTAAACATGTCATACAAGATTTCATCAGATATGTGGGAACTGTCAAGATATCAAACCCCTTAAAATAAGTGTCGTAGAGAAATATCCTAAGCATACTTGAGTACTTTGGTTGAAATGGTTGTGCATCAAAGAACAATTGTTGCCGAAACAGCAACATGTGCTTTGTGTCACTTCATAAGACTAACAGAAACCATGGCATTATTGTTGAGACTCATGCCTATAAACGCAACACTCCATTTGGTCCACAGCTGATGTATCCGTATTTATAAGAGACTAGTGTATTATATAAGTATAAAATAAATTGATCGATCATTTACGGTTTTCTGTCTTCTACTTTAATCTGCACATGATCTATTCCTCCACCTGCAGCTGTTCGGTGCTTTCTTATCAACAAACAGACGAGAGTACCAAGTAGAGCAACAAGTACTAGAAGAACACCACCAACTATAGGGCCCGTATGACCTCCACTGTCTTCTGTAGACATCATGGGCCTCTCTGATAATTCTGTAACATGTTCAATATGATCTTTTATATTTATATCACAGTTATATGACGTTTATATAACGGTGACTGAAGCGTCTGCACAGTGAACAACTATCTATTTTAAATCTATTTGGAGTTATACATTGTAATTATTTTATGTTTTGTGAACATCTAAATGTACATATATAACTGAGAACACTACAAACTGTCATTTATTTCTATCGGTAAGTTTGACCAGGAGTGGATGCTAGAATTGTTACATGAATTTATGTTAATTTCTTATGTTATCTAAATACAATGTATCAACTCATATTACTTTATCAATCTGATAAAACCTAATCATTGTAATAAGGATGTGTTATACCTTTGACGACTAGAAGTAGAGATTTATTTGAAGTTCCCAGATTATTGTGTGCAATGCAAGTGTACGTCTGTGCAAGATCTATAGAGACATTAACGAACTGTAAATTTAACGTCTTTTGATGAGAAGCCTCTGTAATGAATAATAATTTTATATTGAAGGACTCTATGATGATCTGATTATTTTACAAACTGTTAGATAACTAAGTTATATGCAACAAACTTGATAGATTTGACGTCCCAATTACGCCAATAGCTTCAACATTGATACATTGCCAAATATATAAAATATTCTTAAATGGTAATGTATTGTTTATTTATGAACAGTAGTAAAATATCTGAAACTAGTTACTAGAGTCGCTGAATGTTGAGTACTGAAATTATATGTTCCTGTACATAAATTGTACATACGTGTACATTTAAACGCCAAAACAAATCACTGTCACTTTATCCCGCATGTAACAGATGATTTTGTTCATTCGCATTTTGGTAGAGATAAGTCTACTAATGGTAAACTACGCTATCTATAAGTCTCGACGAACATTTGTAAACAAAACTATTCCGTAAAATTCAGTTCTGGCGTCAGTTCGCAGCCTTTAATCAAATAGTTTGATTAGATAAAATGAATCAAAACATTAAAAATGATAATCCCATACCCAAGTCTGAATTTGAATTAACATTTTACCATTTACAAGTCGAGAATGTGATTCACTTTTGTACAAATTGTATAACATCGTCTTTTAACTTTCCAAAGTACATGAATGTTAAGCAAGTTCCTGAAAGCGATGGTCACTGAAGGAACATCATAGATATCCCATAAATGTATACAATTTCGTAAATAAATTTAAAACTTTTGTAATATTTACATGCTAATGAAACCTGTCATCAATATACGAATAATATACCAATTTACTTTTAATCAGTCCAGATTGGTTGTACCAGGAGACAGTAGATAGTGGATTACTATCAATATTACATTCAATATTGATATCGTCTCCTACATACACGGTCGGTGTTTCCTCATCAGTGACTGATATGACGACCGTAGGCGCATCTAATAAAATGGAATAATGAGATTCACAATAAACGTTCTGTTCTAAGTAACAATAAAAGAAGTATTAAATACTGAGATGTTCTGATATGGTACACATTGACGGGTAGGATTTAATTTCAATAATGCTAAGTTAAAATTCCTCTATATATAAGTAAATACATAACTTGGTGATAATTGTGATAAAATGCATCTTAAGAGTAATTAAGTATAACAAGTAATCGTTCAGAATTCTATTTACTGTAACATGAATCAGAACGTGTTCTACTACACACAAACATGACATGATTCATATATACGTATACAGGAAGAACATGTGTTCGCAGAGAAAAATCAGGTTATAATCAAAAAAAGTCTTTCTATGACACGATGTTCGGGTTATTGTAGGAAACTAAAGGACTTACATCTAATTTCTATTTTATACGCAGCTGACACATACATGTCTGGAAATGCTTTATTAATTGCAATAGCTTTAATTTCTCTATTGTTGTCAGCACGACTTAAATTCAGTGTCACGACCTGGAAAATCATTGAATTATTTCATTCGTTAGATATTCATGTAAGTCGTGTTCTATTTCAAAACAAAAAACATATGGTACAACTATGGTACTTAATGAACATGATACTGAACGGATCATATCAAAATCTTTATTAGAAAAGTCACCATTCATCAGTAACACAAATATACAATGTCAATGGTGATAAGGAAGTTTGGTGATCGTGAACAAGTAAGTATTTGTACCAATTATAGGGGGATACTTGAGTCAATACAACGACCAAGACTTACCTTATTTCAAACATATTAATTGTACAAAAATGTGTATGCCTTGTGTTATGTTTAAAGAAGATAGCCACATCTTCTTCATAGTAACACAACAACAATATTATATAATTTTCCAAGCGCGAAGGGCTGTCTCTATGTCTGGTAATCTAGGACCCTCGACTATTTTATACATGAACCTCATTATTTTCCATCTTTACTCCATCGTATAACAGTACAAAACAATCAGTAGATAAATTCTAGACAACATACCTCTGACAATGATTGTCCCTTGGTTTCAGAATCATTGGAAATGTGGCGTGTAAATGATGGAAACAAGCTTTCTAAACCTCGCCATTCCACGTCACTGACAGGATTAGAAACGTGGACATCTAACCGTAGTACAAGCAGTGTTTCTCCATCAGCCTTGTTGATTTTACTTTGTTCTAAGAGAGTAGCATCTAATGGTGGAACTGTATAATCGGAAAGTTCAGATACGTTAACCAGTTGTAATAAGTGAACATGCTTTACTAATTATATATAACAGAGAATTGTTGTGTAATTGTTTATATCATACAAAGCACATAAACTCGTTTTTGAGATTAAATCAACTGTCTTAATGGATACGTATCAAGGTATGTAGAATACATTCCATAATTGTATCATATACGAGTACATATGTACTAGATTATAAAACCAAACGGACGATCCCAACTTTTCCCGTTCTGATATTATCATGTAAAATCAAGCTGCATGTCTTGGATTGGAATATCCGTCTTGTATTGTTTAGTCTAAATTTCGTAATATGATACTTGATGGCACACATTTACATATAATAATGTGTACTACATAAAGAAAACAACTTACATAGTACATGTACCGTCTGTATGTCAGAGGCTGCTGTGATATACTTTGTGGATATACCACACATCATCAAGCCTCCGTTATCAGATCTTGTGAAGCGTCGTGTTGTCGTTGTGTGCACAGTGAATGTGTTACCAGTAACTATCGTGTGTCGCTTCTTGGTCGAATTTTGTGCCGCATAGTTGAAATAAAAGTCAGGCATAAAAGGAGGCCTTCCCTTGAATGTCGAACATTCAATAGTCTGTGGTTCCTGTTCTACGATCATTGATGGTATGTTTAGATTTACTTCTACAGGAGTAACTGCAAATACCATCATCATTATCAGAATGTTCAACATCATTGAAATGAACATAATATATGCGTTCGGTACTTGACAATGATTGCATATTACTTGTATATTATGTATGTATTATGTTTGATTGTTTAATATACAAAAATGTATAGTCTAATTATTCCAGCCTATTATAACACTATATTCGTGTAATGGTGACAATATCAAAAGTGATGCTATGCATGGCCATATTCGTTATAGGTGCTACATAATCATTATAGCGTAAAGTTTTTATTTTACTTGTTACGACTGTGATCTGCTACAAATGTGATTTGCTACAAATGTGATATGCTACAAATTATATGTTTCAAATGGTATGTTACAAATGATCCGTTGCAATTTAAATGGTATGTTACAAATGGTATGTTACAAATGGTATGTTACAAATGGTATGTTACAAATGATCCGTTGCTATTTAAATGGTATGTTACAAATGGTATGTTACAAACGATCCGTTGCAATTTAAATGGTATGTTACAAATGGTATGTTACAAATGGTATGTTACAAATGGTATGTTACAAATGGTATGTTACAAATGGTATGTTACAAATGGTATGTTACAAATGGTATGTTACAAATGGCATGCGCATGTAGTTGTAGCAGTCCCATTCTGAGAAAATCGCATTTGAAGTTCGGCGTAAATAAGCGAGTTACAGATTTGTAGAAATTGTGTTAACCCTATTTAGTAAAGATCTAGATGCTGATATATATGTTCATTGTGAAGAGCTTACCAAGAAGACACATTGTTACCAAAATTACTTACTGTATAAATATAATAAAACATGTGTAGTGATAGGCTCAGTCAATGCAGCGTTGTTCACCTTGCATGTAAAATAGGTATCTGTGTCACTCTTTGACGGTGTGTATCTGTATTCAGCCAATAATTCTTGATTTTGCTCAATAATGTGACTATTGCTCAGTAAAGCTCCATTTCTATACATGTCTAAGCTAACTGGTTTTGATCCATTCGTTGTCATACAGGATATTTTCATTTCTTTATCTATGTAGGCAGCAAGCTGTAAACAATGTATAACATTAAATATGTTGACTTAATAATCAAAATAGTTTTTTCTGACATCAGATGTATGTTTTTACTTGAGAGCATAATAACGTAAATGTAGTACTGTATGCCTGAACTGTAAACAGGGGATTTTTGGATATGCCTTAACTTAGATGCCTACAAAATTTCTATTGGTAGTTTTAACCAAATGCTGAATGAATATACTTACGCAATTTTGACAACTGTAAATATTTTTCGTGTTTAAAAAGATTGGCTTGGATGGCGGTATGACGTCTGAAAATAAAATCACCATGGTTACACATTAAGGTGTAATTTGAATTCCACATAACGTTCTATTTCCTTTGCTATTAAGTACGTAACCCTTCTCCCGCGGATAAGCATAGAGTATGGTGCAAAAAAAGATAATTTAAATGCAATGTACGTGTATTAACTCAATATAAAATATCCGATCTATAATAAAGATTTTTTCATTTCAATATACCTATTTCAATGCTGATTATATTTGAGTATCCAGTTGGACATTGTACTCTGTAATCACCACTGTCTGTCACTATCGTCTGGTCTATAAATAAGAAAGTCTTCATTTGATTTTTGTTTGGTGATACTGAAAACCTGCCACCGTTGTGTATAGTGTCATACATATTGTCCTCCTTGACAAGTTTCTGCCAGACAATTTCCTCTGTGCCATAATGTCGATACGTAAATGATACCATTTCTCCAACCGAAACGATGGACTTCGGGACAGATAGCTCTCCACATTCTGTAAAAAATGACGCCAATGAATTAACATAAAAAATCACTAAATTATCAGTTATAATTAATAACCAATTTAATTTACTTGTATATTAGAGGTAGATATTAGTTAGGCCTGGTGCTCAGTTAACAGGTCGTTATTGTCAGCATAACCCCGTATTATTCAAGACTCGTTTTCTATTCAACTAATGCGTCTAGAAACAGATTCTAGCAATGAAAATAAAACTTTCAATCAAAATTCTCCTATTTTCATCAATTTGAGTCACTGGTCAAAATGGTTAGAACATTACAAGACAAAGCATTATTTTCTTTTCACCTTTGTGGGATTCATGTAATTAATAAGTGTATTATGTTTTATTATATGTATGATGATGTACTCATGTACAAGTCTTAATAAATGTGCTGTTTCGCACAGTTCTGATATTAAATTGTTTTCATTTCGTGTATACACAAGAAATAAACACCAGTAAGACAAAAATAACAGTTATTTAAATGGAAAATGTCATAATATGACATAATTTTAACAAAACATATGAACATAAAATAATTCCTTGAAAATAATTATTTATTATTGAATTCCAACATTCGCATTTCCTTCCTTATTCGTGGTGTTTTAATGATAAGAACTTGATACTTAACACAATATGAATATATGAACCTTTCGATGATAAAATAGGATAATACAAAAAGCAACATTCGTGTAAACTTTACACGAATGTTTATCCTCACTGTATGTGTGAACGTGGACATTACAAGGATGAACTTAACAGATAACTTCAGTTTACTTATATTTTATTCTTGTCTAAATGTTGATTATTGGATGCTTACATACATATCATGATATGTATCATTGTTCATTATTTACTGAATTATTAAAACAAATAGAAGAGGACGGACAAAAACACGTGTTACATAGATCTCTGCATATCACTTTCACTGTTTAACAAAAAAAAACCTTAAAGCCTCATAAGCTTTTTGCTGTAGAAAAATATATGCAAAAACATTTAATTGCTGATATTATCCAAAGATAATTATTACCGACGAAACAAGCCCTTTTTCGTCTGAAAACACTCATTTCACTGTGATTTTTGCTTTTGTAAACTTGAAATATGTAGAGCGCTTGATGTCACTTTACTACGTGTGCATAGCATGACTGGGGGAAAACACAGATGTTCCATAAATAGTATTTATTTCAATGATATTGAAAAAGTAGGATAGTGGTTTCGGAAATATTTTTTCTTGCTATAAAGTATGCACGGGAGGAAAACACACCGGATTCCTCTGTTATAGAACAAACAGAAACTATTAAGACCAATACATTTATAAGCTTTTGGGACTTCAATTTTTACTCATAGAAAAAATGTGCAAATTATTCTATTTTAATGCAGATACAGAAATATAGGGTATAGCAATATTGAGAAGCATTAAACACGCCGACATTTTACAATTTGATGTGTAAATGTTATATGGTACGAGATGGTACCTTATGTTTCATATCAAAAATAATCTGCATAACATTATTATAATAGTGAGAAAAAGCTTTCTCGTGTTACACCAGTATATCATTGAAAACTATGACATTCTAATTCATCACAGACAAAGTGTATCAACATATAAATATGCATAATTTTTAAAAGGATTAATGATACGAAATTTTCCGCGCACAGTTACGTATATAGAGGATGTTAAATGAGTGTGGATTCCGTTTTGAATTTATTGAACGAGTTGAATAAAACTGTATGAATCGAGTCTCTGGCGAGCTTCATACTGTTTTATTCCACGAGGTCAATAAATTTAAGACCGAATCTACACGAATTCAATATTCTTTTTATCACATACCCTGAAAATACGGCGAAAACCAAAATAGCTGTTTGACATTGCTACTTATAACATAAGAGTGACACATGCGTAATAAGACTTTTATCAGGAGCACAAAACTAGTTACATTATGAAACATCATAAATAATAAATGTGTGAACATATCTAACGATAGAAAACAGTGCATTTGCTTACTCAAATTGTTAAAATCAGTCCAACATTATTCCCGTGAAGCTATAATTTTGAAAAAAAAATGTATCAATCAACGCCCATGCTTCTTCAAGTTTATGACGTTTACTTCGTAACGTCATTTATATTATTATATGCACGGCCGTGCCATATCGTTTTTACGGCACGGCAAAAACGGCACAGGTATGTGATAAATCTTCAATATTATGCATTTTCCGTTTGAATAATGCACGTTGTAGGAAAAAATTTTTTAATGTCTCAAGTCAATACAAAGTCTAAATGGAACCTTCAAACTACATCTTATCTATAGAATGAAAATTGCATTATGAAATAAAACTTGAATTCAGTTAGTTAAGATATTTCTGGTTACTTACGCTGGACAGACACCGGCTTCACTGCCAAAGTTGCGTATCCACTGTCACATATGTGGGTTAATCCATAATAAAACCTGACCATGTACTTTCCTATATCATCATAGGTGATGCTTGAAAATGTTAATGTATAACTATTTGTCTGCGGATCGGATGTTTCAGCAAATTTTGAAGACTGTAACGGACCTTTCAGACTGTCATAGATAGGACTCTGTGATAGAATACGAAACCATAACCGCCGTGAAGCAGTGAACTGACGGGTTGGGGTAAATAGTAGTCTAATTGTCCCTCCTAGTGATACACTGTCTGATTGGAAAGTAATGTTTCCACATAAGGCTACAATAATAGATAAAACAAGAAAGATTAAATGGAAACTAAAAAATCATGATGAAATTATGAACGAGTGTTTATTGTTTCAACGAGTTAATCCATTTTAACAAAACGTGATTGGACTAAAAGTTACAACAGCCTGACACGTACTAGTATGATGTTATTGTCCACCTATCTGATCTATTCAGTAATTATTAATTAATTGTCTTAACTCTAAAGTATGCCATGTTTTCTAATTACTGAACTTATACTTTTTACGATAAATCGTTTATAGAGACACCTCTGATCATGATCTTGATTTTAGAATTGTTGAACATCTGTGGTACAGAATTAAGAATGATCCTTATAAAACAGAATGACATAATTAAAACACAAGTACACTTCTTCCCATACCAAATAATCTTAAATTGATATTTTATATTTCAAGCTAAATTGTTTAGTAAATGACGCTTCGTCAGTAATACGGATATTGCCGGAAATATTCCGATAGTTTATCGATAACTATATAATTTATACGAGTACATGACATAATACACACACCATTGCAACATATATGGAAGTTTATTTTCAACTCTGATATGTGCGCAGTTACGATTATTCATGAAACTTTCGGACATACTAAATTTTGTTCTCCGTTAGATATTTCTCAAGGAAGAAACAGCCAAGTGAGATGAGATATGAGTCCCTTCTGTACCATTTGGGAATATATTGCGAGGTATTTTCTACATTGAAAATAATGCCAATTTTAAGACATAGTGAGGCTTTAAAAATACAGTGTGATAGTTTATGGTACAATCAGAATTTTATCATTATTTGATTATGCCGGTGTAACGTTTTCAAGCTCCTCCTTTTTCAGGTTACCCCCGGTAACTTAAAAACGTTTTCAAATTACCCCCGGGAATTTAAAAACGTTTTTAAGTTACCGGGAGGGGTACAATTAAAACGTTTTGAGATTACCCCCTCCGTTTTCAAATGCCCTACCCGGTAATCTGAAAACGTTTTCAGGTTACCCCGGGGGCGCTTTGAAAACGTTTTCAGATTACCCCTGGGGCGCTTTGAAAACGGGTAATAATTTGAAAATTCATAATAAAAGTGGGCTTCCACACGAATAAGGAGATTACAATTTCAAACACATAAATGCATACATGTACTACAGTTATATAATTATGAGACTATACACGCGGTCCTAATGATGAAATCATACGACGAAATCAATTGATGTTATATACTGGCAAGTCCATTCCTTCATTATGGAATACTATGAGCGTTATTGCGCAAATACCAATGCAATCTGGAATCATTTTGACAAAAAAATGTTGGTTTTCTGAACACACATAAGTGTGGGATTGCCAGGTCATGTCAAGTACTTTTCGTTAATATATTTGAATAAAGGCGCGTACTCTCCATGACCCTAATAGGATTCCATAGCTTCATATAATCATTGCGTATATTCAGTTTAGAAATACAGGAATTTGTATGTCAACAAAACACGTTGACTGTGAATCATTTAGTATGAATTATAACCTGAAATATAAACGTTTTCGCCACAAATAATCAACATAGGGAGGGGGGATTATCAAAACGGGGGAGGGAGTTTGAAAACGTTTTAATGTTACCGGGGCCGGTACTTTGAAAACGTTTTTTAGTTACCGGGTGGGGGGTAACCTGAAAAAGGGGGAGCTTGAAAACGTTACACCGGCTAATATGTCTTCTTTCCATTACGCAAGTATCCCATGAACATGGTATTTTGAACCTAAATCAATACTTCAATAAACTGTTAGCGTAGATATTTTATCATGATCAAATTATTTCATGTTCTATAAACATTGGGTCAATGATTAACTTTACTGGGTGCTTACCTATCATGTAAATATAGCAAACAAGATCAATGATATGCACAAAACACGGAACTACTAATATTCCGTCTTTAGAATTACGTGACACCGTTTGGTTTAATCTACTTCATCAGTTGTTTGAAGATAATAGATAAGCGTATACTGAATACTGCAAAAAAAATTTTTTATTTATATAATATTATTATTTATTTTGTAACTGTTCAGGATAATAAACATCACATGTGTCACGTGAAGGTACAACAATCACAGAATCTTAGATAGTTAATACACAGAAGAAAACAGAAAATGTAACGTTATCTTATTGTTAATTAATGGTACTTAAAAGAAAACAACTTTCAAAAATACAACATGTAAGTAAACTAAACAATATTTACATGAGGTTACGTAGATTTTCATACATGATAGACATAAAATAAACAATATTTACACGAGGTTGCGTAGATTTTCATACATGAAAGACATAAAATAAACAATATTTACACGAGGTTACGTAGATTTTCATACATGATAGACATAAAATAAACAATATTTACACGAGGTTACGTAGATTTTCATACATGATAGACATAAAATAAACAATATTTACACGAGGTTACGTAGATTTTCATACATGATAGACATAAAATAAACAATATTTACACGAGGTTACGTAGATTTTCATACATGATAGAAATAAAATAAACAATATTTACATGAGGTTACGTAGATTTTCATACATGATAGACATAAAATAAACAATATTTACACGAGGTTACGTAGATTTTCATACATGATAGAAATAAAATAAACAATATTTACATGAGGTTACGTAGATTTTCATACATGATAGAAATAAAATAAACAATATTTACATGAGGTTACGTAGATTTTCATACATGATAGAAATAAAATAAACAATATTTACATGAGGTTACGTAGATTTTCATACATGATAGAAATAAAATCCATACAGAAACTCGAGAAACCATATTTCACTGTATGGTCACATTTAGTATGTCTATATAAAAAACTACAGAACATAAAACTACGTACAAAGGGGAACTTAAGCCTCTTAAACAACCGGAAATAGTCACATACAATGGTTAATTGTACATAATTGTTTTATCCCATATAAATACTAATCTTTGAGTATGTCGCCTTGTTTAATAAGAAGGTTCTGACCTATCATTTGTTTGTTTATGCTATGAACGATGGCGAACATTTGACGAGTTTTAAGAACGGAACAGGAAGAAAACAGTGTCTAGTATCCTACTTTTATCAAAGTTAGAGCTTCATGAATACACCATGCTTAATTCATAGACAACCACTAGTTGTATGCCCTTACTCTAGAATGACCCATGTACGATTCTTATGTTATGTTTTTGAGTAACAAATAATGCGCAGAGTGAGTGTTCATGTCACATTAGTAACTTTACGGTACGCATTGTTCAGGTTTATGTCACATTTGTGAGTGACAAATATGACAGATAGTTCAAGTCCAAGTCATGTCGGATATTGATGAGTGATACATACATGCATAGAACGTTTTTATGTCACTGAGTGATAAGTATAGAACCAGTTTAATATTTTGCATCTGATCACAATCAGTACCGAATATGTTGATAAGTGCTATATTACAGCATACCAACCACATTGTGTTCCATACATGACCAAGTATTACTTACTGCATTACTTGCATTGTCTGATCAGACCAAGTATTACTTACTGCATTACTTGCATTATCTGATCAGACCAAGTATTACTTACTGCATTACATGCATTATCTGATCAGACCAAGTATTACTTACTGCATTACTTGCATTATCTGATCAGACCAAGTATTACTTACTGCATTACATGCATTATCTGATCAGACCAAGTATTACTTACTGCATTACATGCATTATCTGATCAGACCAAGTATTACTTACTGCATTACTTTATCTGATCAGACCAAGTATTACTTACTGCATTACATGCATTATCTGATCAGACCAAGTATTACTTACTGCATTACTTGCATTATCTGATCAGACCAAGTATTACTTACTGCATTACATGCATTATCTGATCAGACCAAGTATTACTTACTGCATTACTTGCATTATCTGATCAGACCAAGTATTACTTACTGCATTACATGCATTATCTGATCGGACCAAGTATTACTTACTGCATTACTTGCATTATCTGATCAGACCAAGTATTCCTTACTGCATTACATGCATTATCTGATCAGACCAAGTATTACTTACTGCATTACATGCATTATCTGATCAGACCAAGTATTACTTACTGCATTACTTGCATTATCTGATCAGACCAAGTATTACTTACTGCATTACATGCATTATCTGATCGGACCAAGTATTACTTACTGCATTACTTGCATTATCTGATCAGACCAAGTATTACTTACTGCATTACATGCATTATCTGATCAGACCAAGTATTACTTACTGCATTACATGCATTATCTGATCAGACCAAGTATTACTTACTGCATTACTTGCATTATCTGATCAGACCAAGTATTACTTACTGCATTACATGCATTATCTGATCAGACCAAGTATTACTTACTGCATTACATGCATTATCTGATCAGATCAAGTATTACTTACTGCATTACTTGCATTATCTGATCAGACCAAGTATTACTTACTGCATTACTTGCATTATCTGATCAGACCAAGTATTACTTACTGCATTACATGCATTATCTGATCAGACCAAGTATTACTTACTGCATTACTTGCATTATCTGAACCTGCACGTGCTCGTGATTGGTAATTGTGTAAGTGGGACCAAAGTTGAACTAACCACGACACTTGTTTCCGATTTCTTCATGACTTTCAATATGAAACATTGTATATTCATTTGATTCATCTTCATTGAATTACATTGCTCTTTTTCTTCTTACTAAGTGTGATATGATACATTGAAACGGAGTATTACATTCTCATATATGTAACATCATGCTTTAGTATCTATGTATTCAAAACTTGTATTAATCTTAATTACAAACACCAGAGATAATAAAAAGAAAACATGAAATATAACATGTACAGTTAGAGTACATGATACTCCGTGTGAGGTGTTTGGTATTGTTGTTGTTGTGATGTGATTTGGGTTCGTCTGTCAATCACACTGGACGTTAACGTAAATAAACTACAAGACGTTGTTAAATGATTTTGTTCTAGAATAGTAGACACTAAATATAACATGTTGGATACAAGTACAATATATTCACTTACTAGTATAATTACTTTAAAACTGTCACTCGTTAGATGATTGTAACAAAGCCACGTATGTTCTCAAGTGTTTTAGGAAACGTTTTATCATAAAACTTCCGAGAACTAATTTAATGAATAGAATACGTTTGATGGTCTACATATGATTCAATGTATCATGACAGCAAATATTTGTTTTTCTGAAATATTTCGTCGATTTCTAATGTCAAACCACAGGTCCATTTATGAGTGAAAGATGCATGTCTGGCCTCTGAACACAACTAAAGTCAAAATATCACAGTTCATAAATGAGCAATAAGTGAACTGATGTAATACATGATTGTTTGGGTCAATTTTGATAAAGTTTTGTATGAGTTAAGCACCCAATGATTAAAATTGACTCATAGAAAATTAACGCATATATTACTAATTGCATGACTTGATGAGTGCATGTCAGAACATTAACACTTTCTTGATATTTAAAAAACAAGTGCGAGTCACGTGGCTACACTGACAGGATGAATCACTTTATGATGTGTTTTCAAAATGTATGAAACTGTAAGTCAACATTACTCTTCACTGATCTAATATTTGGTAACATGATGCAGTATGCTTATTGATAGAGTATTGTGATTTACGTTCTCACAGACAATTGAGACAATGAGACAGAATAATTAAATGGAATGGTAATTAGATATCTATCTGTATGCGAATGTGAGACTCATGTTTAAACATAAATAGATAGCTTTCTTTGTTTATTTTTGTATCCGACATAGTACGAATGCATGGCATTGTACGAACATTTCATCATAGTGTATGACATTGTTCGAACATTTCACCGCAATGTATGACATTGTTCGAACATTTCGCCGCAGTGTATGACATTGTTCGAACATTTCACCGCAGTGTAAGAGCCTAGAATTGTCAACTTCACCATTATTCACTGTTTTGAAAGTGTCAATATAACAGTACCAACAGGGGAAGTAATCGTAGCGAGATATTTGGTGTACTATAAGTTTGTTCACTCCGAGTTATGTTTTCTTTGTCCGCAGAGAGTTAAGATTTATTACAAGTTTACTATTTCGATTACTATTCCTGAGAATAAGATAAAATGTACACATTATGTCGGTGGTTTGGGGTTGATCGGCGTCGCAGCCCGCCCGGTTAGATCAGTGGTTTGAGCATTGGTCTACTGATCAAGAGGTTGTGAGTTCCAACGCCGGGCTCGCCCACACTGTCCGTGACAAATTTGACTGAAGATATTACATCCTATGTTAAATTGTACTCGACCTCTCAGGTGGGGCAGATTGGTAGTAGCTTGCAGATAGAATGTGGTTAGTACTGGTCAAGGCCTCTAAATGAAATCCAGGGAAGCTGGTTAGGATAATTACTCGCCACGATATTACTGATATAATGTTGAAAAGGGCATTCAAATCCAATGAAATCAATAAAAATATTATATTATATGTGGATACAAGTATGTTGTGTCCAGGAGCAATATTTGAATGTAGATACATGGTGTGTTGTGTCGAGGAGTTCTATTTGAATGTAGATACAAGTGTGTCGTGGCTAGGAGTTCTATTTGAATTTAAATACAAGTGTATTGTGGCCAGGAGCAATATTTGAATGTAGATACATGATGTGTTGTGTCGAGGAGTTCTATTTGAATGTAGATACAAGATGTGTTGTGTGGAGGAGTTCTAGTTGAATGTAGATACAAGATGTGTTGTGTGGAGGAGTTCTATTTGAATTTAAATACAAGTGTATTGTGGCCAGGAGCAATATTTGAATGTAGATACATGATGTGTTGTGTCGAGGAGTTCTATTTGAATGTAGATACATGATGTGTTGTGTCGATGAGTCTTATTTGAATGTAGATACAAATGTGTTGTGTGGAGGAGTCTTATTTGAATGTAGATACAAGATGTGTTGTGTCGAGGAGTTCTAGTTGAATGTAGATACAAGGTGTGTTGTGTCGAGGAGTCTTATTTGAATGTAGATACAAATGTGTTGTGTGGAGGAGTTCTATTTGAATGTAGATACAAGATGTGTTGTGTCGAGGAGTTCTAGTTGAATGGTGATACATGATGTGTTGTGTGGAGGAGTTCTAGTTGAATGTAGATACAAGATGTGTTGTGTGGAGGAGTTCTATTTGAATGTAGATACAAGATGTGTTGTGTCGAGGAGTTCTAGTTGAATGTAGATACATGATGTGTTGTGTGGAGGAGTTCTAGTTGAATGTAGATACATGATGTGTTGTGTGGAGGAGTTCTAGTTGAATGTAGATACATGATGTGTTGTGTGGAGGAGTTCTAGTTGAATGTAGATACAAGATGTGTTGTGTGGAGGAGTTCTATTTGAATGTAGATACAAGATGTGTTGTGTCCAGGAGTTCTAGTTGAATGTAGATACAAGATGTGTTGTGTCGATGAGTCTTATTTGAATGTAGATACAAATGTGTTGTGTGGAGGAGTTCTATTTGAATGTAGACACAAGATGTGTTGTGTCGAGGAGTTCTAGTTGAATGTAGATACATGATGTGTTGTGTCGAGGAGTCTTATTTGAATGTAGATACAAATGTGTTGTGTGGAGGAGTTCTATTTGAATGTAGATACAAAATGTGTTGTGTCGAGGAGTTCTATTTGAATGTAGATACATGATGTGTTGTGTGGAGGAGTTCTAGTTGAATGTAGATACATGATGTGTTGTCTCGAGGAGTCTTATTTGAATGTAGATACAAATGTGTTGTGTGGAGGAGTCTTATTTGAATGTAGATACAAGATGTGTTGTGTCGAGGAGTTCTAGTTGAATGTAGATACAAGGTGTGTTGTGTCGAGGAGTCTTATTTGAATGTAGATACAAATGTGTTGTGTGGAGGAGTTCTATTTGAATGTAGATACAAGATGTGTTGTGTCGAGGAGTTCTAGTTGAATGTAGATACATGATGTGTTGTGTGGAGGAGTTCTAGTTGAATGTAGATACAAGATGTGTTGTGTGGAGGAGTTCTATTTGAATGTAGATACAAGATGTGTTGTGTCGAGGAGTTCTAGTTGAATGTAGATACATGATGTGTTGTGTGGAGGAGTTCTAGTTGAATGTAGATACATGATGTGTTGTGTGGAGGAGTTCTAGTTGAATGTAGATACATGATGTGTTGTGTGGAGGAGTTCTAGTTGAATGTAGATACAAGATGTGTTGTGTGGAGGAGTTCTATTTGAATGTAGATACAAGATGTGTTGTGTCCAGGAGTTCTAGTTGAATGTAGATACATGATGTGTTGTGTGGAGGAGTCTTATTTGAATGTAGATACAAGATGTGTTGTGTGGAGGAGTTTTATTTGAATGTAGATACAAGATGTGTTGTGTCGAGGAGTTCTATTTGAATGTAGATACAAGATGTGTTGTGTCGAGGAGTTCTATTTGAATGTAGATACAAGATGTGTTGTGTCGAGGAGTTCTAGTTGAATGTAGATACATGATGTGTTGTGTCGAGGAGTCTTATTTGAATGTAGATACAAATGTGTTGTGTGGAGGAGTTCTATTTGAATGTAGATACAAGATGTGTTGTGTCCAGGAGTTTTATTTGAATGTAGATACAAGATGTGTTGTGTCGAGGAGTTCTATTTGAATGTAGATACAAGATGTGTTGTGTCGAGGAGTTCTAGTTGAATGTAGATACATGATGTGTTGTGTCGAGGAGTCTTATTTGAATGTAGATACAAATGTGTTGTGTGGAGGAGTTCTATTTGAATGTAGATACAAGATGTGTTGTGTCGAGGAGTTCTATTTGAATGTAGATACAAGATGTGTTGTGTCGAGGAGTTCTATTTGAATGTAGATACAAGATGTGTTTTGTCGAGGAGTTCTGTTTGAATGTAGATACATGATGTGTTGTGTCGAGGAGTCTTATTTGAATGTAGATACAAATGTGTTGTGTGGAGGAGTTCTATTTGAATGTAGATACAAGATGTGTTGTGTCGAGGAGTTCTATTTGAATGTAGATACAAGATGTGTTGTGTGGATGAGTTCTATTTGAATGTAGATACAAGATGTGTTGTGTCGAGGAGTTCTATTTGAATGTAGATACAAGATGTGTTGTGTCGAGGAGTTCTGTTTGTAATTGTGTTCCTTTGATGAGGTGATCTGAACGCACATTTCTGCTTATGGTAAATGTATAGTGTTTGTGCTGATCATAAATGTTCAGTGATGCCGCTGATGTTAAATGTACATTCTTGCTGATGTTCAATGTACAGTGTTGCCGATGTTAAATGTACAGTGCTGCCGATGTTAAATGTACATCGTTGCTGATGTTAAATGTACAATGTCGCTGCTGATGTTCAATGTACACTGATGTTGATTTTAAATGTACAATGTTGCTGCTGATGTTCAATGTACGATGTAGCTGATGTTAAATGTACAATGTTACTGCTGATGCTCAATGTACAATGTTGCTGATGTTTTTGTACAATGTTGCTGCTGATGATAAATGTACATTGTTGCTGTTGTTAAATGTACAGTGTTGCTGATGTTAAATGTACATTGTTGCTGTTGTTAAATGTACAATGCCGTTGATGGTTTTTTGTACAATGTTGCTGGTGATGTTAATTGTTCAATGTTGCTGTTGTTAAATGTACATTCTTGTTGCTGATGCTGAATACTAAATATTGATATTGATGTTGAATACTTATTGTTGAAGCTGATGTTGAATAATAAGTGTTGCTGCTCATAATTAATACACATTGTTTCTGCTGATGTATATGCATTATTGTTTCTGATGTGTACAAGTTGTTACTGCTGATGTTAAATACTTAGTGTTGCTTTATTTTATGTTGTTGTTGTTAATGCTAGTTGAAGAAGTTATTTATACATGTACTAGTATTTATACATGTACTAGGAATTTTATACATGTACTAGTATTTATACAGATTCGTGACCCCTCATTGCTATACTGGCATAGCAATTAAACTACATGTATTATATCTAAATTCTGTTTAATGTCACCGTCACACCGGACTCGCGTCTTTACTGGATCCTAAACTGTTAAATTGACGGGAACGCCGATGATCGCATTGAGAACGCAAATCATTTTTTTATGTTTCCAAAAATAAATCAAAATTTCGGTCACCCGTCAAAATGGGACACGTTCTCTGCGATTTGTGCATGTACACGGCGTCTCTGTCGCGACCTCACCGCGGATTTTCTTTTGAGTCTGTACAATAGTATAGCGTCTCTAAGGAGTCTTTCGAGTTTCTACCGCGTTGTTACGGCGACCATGGCCACCTCAGGGCGATCGAACGTTGTCCTGAGTTCGGACGCCGAAACCCGGCGTTTACTTGAACATGTCCAAAGTAAACGCCGTCGCCCTGTGTCCTACTGCTACTTGGGGTCCCAGCGGCTTTCTTTTGCGTTCTAATCACGACTCCAACGCGTCCAAGGCGTCCCTGTCGCTTCCTGTGTCGCCCTAGGAACGCAGTAAGGACGCGAGTCTAGTGTGACAGAGTATAAAAGAACTAATACTATCCGGATTCTTACTACATGCGTATGTCTCAATCATTGACATTCAGTGAACAATTTAATTCATATTGAACTAGATTTCAGTCGATTTCTCATTAACTTTATCTAGAAGTTTTATTTCATACAACACATAAGACGCTCTTTGAAGTCGTTAAAATAAAATCTATAGACTGTAAATCAGATTATTAATACAGGAGATCTATTACCAGGAACACGATTACTAACTGTGCATTTAATTGGGTTTTCACTTGTAGCCTATGACAATATAGTAACATCGGTAATAGTTTTGTTCAAACATATCACAATTGAAAGTCAATAATGAATGTTACAGTGAATCAATATGTTGATACGGGTTCAATCATTATCGTTAATTAAGTCAAAAATCAATTTATATCAATATGATGAAGCGGAGTATTACATAGTTATTGACTAGAGTGCCATTACATAATTATGATGTGATATTCAAAATATTTGAGATTGTGTGTGCCGTATGACAGTGTTTATTAAAATATTTGAGATTGTGTGTGTCGTATGACAGTGTTTATTAAAATATTTGAGATTGTGTGTGCCGTATGACAGTGTTTATTAAAATATATGAGATTGCGTGTGCCGTATGACAGTGTTTATTAAAATATTTGAGATTGTGTGCGCAGAATGACCGTGTTTGTTAAAATATATGAGATTGTGTGTGCCGTATGACAGTGTTTTGAAATATTTGAGATTGTGTGTGCAGTATGACGTGTTTATCAAAATATATGAAATTATGTGTGCAGTATGACGTGTTTATCAAAATATATGAAATTGTGTGTGCAGTATGACGTGTTTATCAAAATATATGAAATTGTGTGTGCAGTATGACGTGTTTATCGAAATATATGAAATTGTGTGTGCAGTATGACGTGTTTATCAAAATATATGAAATTGTGTGTGCAGTATGACGTGTTTATCAAAATATATGAAATTGTGTGTGCAGTATGACGTGTTTATCAAAATATATGAAATTGTGTGTGCAGTATGACGTGTTTATCAAAATATTTGAAATTGTGTGTGCAGTATGACGTGTTTATCAAACTGTATAAAATTGACTAAGTCCGTATGGCATTGATCAAGTTACTCACATATGTCGTGCAACCATCTATTATCCTTGCAGACCGTCCTTAATTAACTTAAGTAACTGTTAATGAGTATATTAATTAACAAGATAGGTTGTACTAGTAGTATATGTAACATAGTACAAATGTACTAACATTAAAATAATGCGTTAGTTCATGTATATAACAATACACTATTACACGTGTATGTGTTTGTTGACCATAATTTAATGGTTTGAAGTCAGTTGGGCATAATTATATGAAGAATCATAACTCCACTTAATGACTTGCTAGAGTTTACCTACAGTGTACCAGATATGTACCTAGTTGTGACAGCATGACTTGCGTGAATTATTGTGAATTTTAAGTGCTAAAACATGCATCCAACATTAATACCAAAACATTCACTTTAAGTCATGATTCCATAATTAAAACAACATCTGTAGTAGGTATATTATGTTTTATTCTATTGAGTCTTGTATAATAGTAATCTTAAGGAAAAGTGACAAACCTAATCATGATAATACTGAAGTACAGTTACGTGCAAAATATTTACAATGTTTCTTAACAAATCGGAAATTTAAATATTCCTACACCAAATGATGGTCAGTATTTAGTAATGTGATGTTGAGGATTTAGTGATATGGTGTTAATGATTTAGTAATATAACGTTCAGGATTTAGTAATGTGATTTTTAGGATTAAGTATGATGTTAAGGATTTAGTGATTTAGTAATGTAATGCTTAGGATTTAGTATGATGTTCGAGGATTTAGTGATTTAGTAATGTAATGTTTAGGATTTAGTATGATGTTCGAGGATTTAGTGATCTAGTAATGTGATTTTTAGGATTTAGTATGATGTTCAGGATTTAGTGATTTAGTAATGTAATGCTTAGGATTTAGTATGATGTTCGAGGATTTAGTGATTTAGTAATGTGATGTTTAGGATTTAGTATGATGTTCAGGATTTAGTGATTTAGTAATGTAATGTTTAGGATTTAGTATGATGTTCGAGGATTCATAATTTGACAACCAATGTTTCAGAACAATTTACTGGGCTGGTGGAAAGGACAAACAGTAGGTACAACATAACGGTAAAGTATTAAAACAAGGCACAATCATTTCAGTAAAATAACACGAAAGTGTAAACAACGACATCATAATCAAATAGCAACATAGTTTACACCGTGCAGTAAACAACTTTACTGTACATAACCTTTAACTATCACCAACATGACATCATTATAAACACGATAATGAAAAACAACAAAATACGTTTAAAATAACAAAATATTGTGAGCATGATACTGATTGATATGATGTAGTTTGCCATGATAAAGTTAAACTTTTCTGCCAAACATATACAAAATTATAGCAAGAATTCTTTATCTAACCAAGGTAATACATGTATTGACATAGAAATAGATATATGATTATAAACAAACATATAGAAATGTATAAATTACATCATGGCCTTCGAACAACAAATGCAAATAATGAAAACATTACAATATCGCCATTGACAATAAAATATTCACGAATACTTAAAATTTGTTGTCCCTTTTAGGTAATAATTAAATATTTCTTCAGAACAATCCTAACCGCGGTTACGTTTATAGGAAAAACGAAATAGCATATCTTACGATTTAGTCGTAGTTCCATATTATTTAAACAACATCAATTATAAATATCATTCAAAATTGTCTGAAGTTTGACTTCCAATCTTCTAATATCATGATCTGAAGCATCAAGTGTAGAGTCACGATCAGTCATCGGCGTATTTATATAAGTCTATAGTATATGTTACTTCCCGATAGTTCAAGTACTATATCATTTATGTAAATAAGGAACAAAATAAAGTTCCAGAATAACTTATCGAGGACTACTAGATTTATTGTGAAGTTGATTTTATATGAAGTTCTTGTATTTTACAATCTATGTTCTGTTAATGGAACTAGAAGAAACAAGATTAATAGTTTTTGTAGAAAAAATAATAAAACTCAAGTTATGATTAACAAACTTAAAAATCCAGATTGATATATCAGCAATTGACCCTGTGTTTACATGTATACATGTTTTTATTTGGTGGGGTCATTGATAGATCGCAATCATGAAAAGGTTGAACAGTACAATCAATAAATACATGTTTATATTTATTTATGCATTACAATAATACAAACATGTAGGTACAAATATAATGTTGATAATGCTTGGTTGGAATTGAGACAATAAAAATATATATCTGCGTGTAATAATAGCATAGACTTAAAAGTTGTACAACTTGTGCATTTAAGGTTAGAAGAATATTAAAGTGCATGTATGTACGTAGTGGTTGAATAGATTTTGAACTGATGATGGTTACGAATTAAAATTAATTGATCATTATTAAAGACATATATCTGACAGTTTCAATATTTTACACAATGTCATAGGCATTTAGGCATGATCATAGCATATGATAATAGAAACATTTTAAGCGAAAAAATGGGGGTCGCGGTGCTCGTTTTTAACTCTGCCCTTGAATGTGACTTTTGAGCATCATGAAAACACATCATGACACATTTGCATTGAAATCATTATTTAAATGTATCCGACAAATTATTCTATACAATTCCAGAAGACATTTGTTGAACACTCATAACTGCTTCTTCATACTCGTAGGTACTCGTATGTTTGTTTTGTATGAAAGACAACTCAAAGGTATGTATAAAGGTTACATTGTAACCTCTGAAGCAGTTCAAGCTACAACATGTGCTTACATAACTTCAAACCTTTACATAATATCACATTATATCAACATTGTGGCATATTATTTAATTCATAATTTGTTTTCATCCATACTTTGTAAATTGATTTTACCAATAACCTCATAGTTATCATCAGACGGCACTTGAAGTTGTTTTTCAGGAGAGTCTTGTTCTTTTACGTCAAAATGACCAGGACTGTTTTTTCTTCGGAACTTTCCGTCTGCCTTCTTTCGAAACTTCGTTGTTTCTTCATTAATGTTCGATTTAATTCCAGAAATTGTCTCATCCGTCTTCTGCCTAAATTTCGCAGTTTCGTCAGCAATGTTAGTTTTGATATTTGTAAACTTTTCGTCAGTTCTCTGTTTGAGCTTTGATGTGCCATCAGCGATATTTGTTTTGATTGTTGCTGCTTTTTCTTTAGCATTCTTATGAGCTTGGTTTACTTTATTACCGAGTTTTTTCTTCGCTTGACCCATTTTTTGTTTCGCACGATTAGCAGCTGAGTTAAAGAAGTCTATAGCCACATTTATACACATAGACACTAATGACAGTCCAATGAAGACGTACACCGAAGAAATGACGAAGAATTTCTGATGAGCTGGAAGAACATCGCCAAATCCAATTGTAGAAAGAGACACAAACACGAAATAAATGGATTCAATGAATCCCCAATCTTCCCAGAACATGTACATGATGGCCCCGAATAGTATGTAAAAGAATAATATTGCCACAGCAACAGACATTGGAAGGTTGAATTCGCTGTCTACTTCGTAACCATACACAATTCTGGAGCCGCTACGACTGCGGTCGTCATCTTCACTTCTAGTTTCTAGAATGTCAGGCTCTTCATTCAATTTGTATTTTCTTTGGAATGGATTTTTTTCACGCAATCGTCGACAATATCCGGTGTAATAAGATCGTCTCACAAAAGCCCATAAAAACTTCAATGCAACTGTAAATTGTTTACCTAACTCAGCAAAGAGAAGAAGTGCTAGCGGTATACCTACACCAGCATACAAAATACACAACAACCGACCAAATCCTGTTACAGGGGCCAAATTTCCATAACCTGAAAATAATGAAAACAAGGAATTTGGTATTTCGTAAGCTTGATCATAGAAACTGTAATGGCGACAAACTTTGCTTCGTAATTTGATAGTTTAAGTGATTAACAAAACAAATAGATAGGTTCTTATCAAGTAACTAACAAAGAAAAGGACAATGCGGTATTACTGAATACCAAAAACAACTTTTTACCGAAAACAACTTCAGATTACCGAAAACAACTTATGTTATTGAAATTAATAACATTATGATGTTTTTGATAAAATATATATATAAAGAGGTATTTATTAAAGTCATATACAAAATTTCGAGTTAAAATATTGATTTTTACGGAAGTTATGAATATTTGTAAAATATACATGTGTGTTATTTAATCAGATAAAGTGTTGTATTAAGTGATTGTCAAAAGTATGACTATCTGTGATAATTATTTCATATAAGCTATTTAACTTTAATATGTCTCACCAATAGTTGTATACACGGTAAACACGAAAAAGATGCTGCTCCATATTGTCCAAACTTCTACTGTAGAATTAGTATTAACATCGTTGTTAACAGCGTCACGGATGGCGTCCTCGTATACTTTCAATAAATCCTCTGTTGTTACCTTCCAATCACTTAAATCTGTATGATTTCCATATTGTTGTTCGAGTTTTATTATAAGTTCGCTCCTTAAGTTTACAATATTTGTTTTATACTTCTGCTCGTGTCTCGATTCTATTGCCATAAATAACAAGGCTCCGAGTAAAGAATAAAGTAACAAGATAACCACGAGTCCAACTAGAGACCGTGCACCTTTATAAATGGTGCTACCAATTCTTTTCGTCTTTCCAAAACAACTGTTGTCAATATTTTCCACTGAACCTGTTTGTGCACTTTCATTCTCCAGATCTTCAGAACTCGCGTACACTTGTTTATCTAAATCCTTGTTATCATCAAGCATCGTCATCTTCTTCAGTAACACGTCACGTTCTGTTAATAGAAAAGAATATCTATGAATACAGCATCTAGTACATATTTGACCATACAATACACACTACACACTAAATGTAGATTTAATGATGCAAAGCATGTACAGTAAAATCAAAGTACTGTCGGAAGGTGATTTCTTATCCATACGAAGCAAAAAAAAGAGGACTGTACCCATATTACGGACCGACTTAACAGCGGTGCATATATATGTGTTAAACATGATGTTACGGCTTTCTTCAATAAAAGCCATATTACGACAACTAATTGCCTGTTATATTTTTAAAGCTACTAGCTTCTCCAGTCTCCATCACCACGACACAAATAAATATGTGTTTGACACTGAGAAGGACATACGCTTTACTAGCCGTTCAGCATTAAAAAAGAAACACAATTATTGAAAAGTTAACAAAAGCTAAAAAATCATTGAAAAGGTTAAAAGTACATTTAATTAAGACATGTAGCTTAAAAGAGAATTAATGAAAACGCATTAAGAACTCTTTGTAATTATTAGATACACAAACAAGTAAACAATACATAAATAACAGAAAATATCAACTTCAATACTTCAGATTTTAACACAACAGTACATTACCGCATTAAACACAATCAGGGTCACTAAAATAAAATAAAAACCTAACACACCTTTCAACAAAGCTGTTATGGGGTCCAGGGACGGTTTCTGTCTGATGGTAACATAGGAATGTGATATATCACTTTCCAAAAAAAGGAAACAATTGCAGGATGTGATTGTTACTTGGTCAATTTTATATGCAAAGTGAAACAACAAACAAAAACTATTTTTGTAAAATAAAAATTGCGAGCTGTATGGGTCTGATAAAACAATGAAAGAATGAGACAGAGCTTGAGATAAACTATACATTAATATACATACTATACATGTCAATGTTGTAATAGATTACTGGTGTCCTTTCCACACAAAATCTCAATTTGACACATGTGTACGAAGCAATATAAGTATTGAAACTGAACTTATAAATGTTATAAAATGCATTGGTTTAATAATGTTGAACAAATAGCATAAAATTTACGCATATAAAAACTATTTACCAGTTTACTATGTGCTTGATGGCCAGATTATAAGCTCGGAAATGTTCATTTCTTAATTTGAAGCTTGCTAATCTGGTATTCTAACCGTTCACAGAAAGCTTTTACACCATTGGGAAAAACATACTACTAAACAAATCTCGAACAAGTTTAATTTAATTGCAGATAAGTGTCTTTAATGCGTTAAATAGTTATGAACGCAAAATACAGGTAAGACACGCCAATTTCAATTAATTTGATATCATTACGAAAAAAAATCATTGCAAAAAGATCTGAACAATTCAAAAATAAATATTAATCATCAGGTATGAATGTATCTGCATTGTTCCAGTGTTTCTATATTATAGCCTTTGCTGTCACCAAAGTGAAGGTATCAGTTTGTTAGAGTTAATACATGTATATAGCATCGTGTTTACCGCCATGTGTTTAAGCAATATTCGGGGCCCTGAATTTTCCAGTTCTGATTCTTTTCTGTTAATTAATGACATAATAACTTTCTCCTAATTTTGAAATAAATTTTGAAGTGAGCGCGACACTCCACGTGGTGTTCCATTTATTTTTTAACGTGCAACGTTTTATGATGTAGGCATTTAGTACAAAAGAACGTTTTTTATTGTACAGAACTTTAAACAAGAAATTCAAGACTACATGTGATGTTTGTTTATGTATGATAAATCTAGCCTGAAGAAACACGTGTTATTCTAATTAACCATCACCTGTTCACTAGTTACTGTATTTTACATTATCAATGTTCTTAAATGTGCCACATATCTATCTACGGGAAAGAACTGATCAAAGTCTAACTGGCATGTCCGACTTTACGGTCTACAATATGCCGGAAATAGAATCAAATGAATGTTATCTGAGAACAAGAAGAGTGATTATACAACGTGTTTATCATCAACCATTACAACTATTTGCCATCCGTGTTGAATCGGGCAATGTTCAATCATATTTTTTGTTTGTTTGCATTCCCGCCTCGTGTGTTTCTGTTGATAAGAACTGATCTCGTATATAACACAGCGTACCAACTACTAGTACTTTATGATTCTAAATTCTTGTCAGATTCAAAAGCCTATGTGAATTATTCATATTGATATGATAATGAAACTAGAATGTGTTTATCTCAAAGAACTTCGGCTACTTTCTAAACAAACCATATGTGAACTGAATGTATGAAAACACAGAATACAGATCGACAGATAGTGATGTATTATTATAATACGTTATGATCTATTAGCAGTAACAATGTTCTACGTCAACCACTTCATGTCACTTCATTGCATCAGGGGTATAATTATTATTTGGCATTTGAAAACACCATTGTGATAAATGTCAGTAACGTTCAGACACGAGGATGCTGAAGCATTCCTCAGAACGCGAAGAGTGACAAACGTTGTCAGAACAGAATCCTGTGACACTGTCAGGTATACCTGATATAGATAATCAATACATTACCATCATCTTCTACGTGAACTGTTGTTTGAAGTAACATGGTATGAGGTTGTCATAGACAGTTTATTCAGAATATATTTTTAATACATTATATTGTACATAATACTTGCTACGATTAAAACATTTTCTTCAAACAAACAAGGCGAACGAATCAATAAGTTCAAGCACTGATGGAGCACGAATAAGTAAATATTCCGAAAAAAAGTTCATTATAAATGTACATTGGCAATTTAAATGAAGAATCTATAATGATGTATGTTATGTAACATATGATACCTTATGATGTGTATATACGATTTGTCTAAATGAAAGACGAAGTATGAATATGTAGCAACAATATATATTTTATCTTCAACATAATCTATAACAACACTACAGTATTCAACATAATCTATAACAACACTACAATATTCAACATATTTTATAACAACACTACAGTATTTAACATATTCTAAAACAACACTACAATATTCAACATAATTTATAACAGCACTACAGTATTCAACATAATTTATAACAGCACTACAGTATTCAACATAATTTATAACAAGACTACAGTATTCAACATATTCTATAACAACACTACAGTATTCAACATATTCTATAACAACACTACAAAATTCAACATATTTTATAACAACACTACAGTATTCAACATAATTTATAACAACACTACAGTATTCAACATATTCTATAACAAAACTACAAAATTCAACATAATCTATAACAACACTACAAAATTCAACATAATCTATAACAACACTACAGTATTCAACATGTTCTATAACAAAACTACAAAATTCAACATATTTTATAACAACACTACAGTATTCAACATAATTTATAACAACACTACAGTATTCAACATATTCTATAACAAAACTACATAATTCAACATATTTTATAACAACACTACAAAATTCAACATAATCTATAACAACACTACAGTATTCAACATGTTCTATAACAAAACTACAAAATTCAACATAATCTATAACAACACTACAGTATTCAACATATTCTATAAAAAACTACAGTATTCAAAATGAGTTATAACAACTCTATGTATACAATATTCAACATGAGTAATGGCAATACTAAAGTATTCATTAAATTATATAACACCACTACAAACTTCAATATAATTCATAATAGCACACAAACTTAAACTTAAACATAATTTTATGCATGTGTCACTGCACGAGATTTGCTCTTATTTATATAGATCTATAAATCGGGTCAAACATTTCTGAACGGAGTACATTTTGTAATAATTCGAGTCATTTTTTTCCTATACACTTGTACGTATGCGTATTGCCAACAAAAGATAGTTCTCAGCCTCTTGACCAAGACTAACAGCAAAAAAATAGACTATACGAATTATCTATCTCGTTATTTATGTATACATTTTGATTTATTTATAGCTGCATGCAAACAAAATAGCATATTTTTTACAAAGTGTTGGATCGTGGAGAATAAACTAATTTTTGCCGCTGATGTCTTTCTGTAAACCCATTCTCACACTGTACACTACCATTAGATAATAGGGATATTATATATAAAGTATCATAGAGAAAAGAAAGGCTAGTTAATCATTTAGTGTCTTAAAAATAAAATGAGAAATACAATAAAAAATTATCAAGAAATGCAGATAGTCCAATCTACAAGAACCTAAATACATTCATATAAACATCATATTTTACCTTATCATGTAGATATAATATAAACATCATGTTTCATATTAACATGTAGATATAATATAAACATCATATTTTAACTTATCATGTAGATATAATATAAACATCATGTTTCATATTAACATGTAGATATAATATAAACATCATATTTTACCTTATCATGTAGATATAATATAAACATCATATTTTACCTTATCATGTAGATATAATATAAACATCATGTTTTACCTTATCATGTAGATATAATATAAACATCATGTTTTACCTTATCATGTAGATATAATATAAACATCATATTTTACCTTATCATGTAGATATAATATAAACATCATATTTTACCTTATCATGTAGATATAATATAAACATCATGTTTTACCTTATCATGTAGATATAATATAAACATCATATTTCACCTTATCATGTAGATATAATATAAACATCATATTTTACCTTATCATGTAGATATAATATAAACATCATATTTTACCTTATCATGTAGATATAATACAAACATCATGTTTCATATTATCATGTAGATATAATATAAACATCATGTTTCACCTTATCATGTAGATCTAATGTAGAGATGTAGATTTAATGTTAATATCATGTTTAAACTTAGCGTGTAGATGTAGTGTAAGTAATTATAAGGTTCATATAAAGAAGGTTATTAACAAACTAAATGGTGCGTGAGAAACATCATGTAAAACTTGAACGAATTCATTGTTGATTTGTTGTTCGTTCTCTGAATGAGGGATACAGAAAGAAACATAGCCAGATATCTTCTCAATCACACTCTTTAAGTCATTAAGCACATGTTGGACTATGTGTGTGTTTTATTCACACTGCCAGCAGCCTGTCTGTAACACCATAATAAACATCGTACCGTGTACAGAACCATCTTATACCACTGGTTCTCTTAGAATTTCTGTTTATAGATTTTCATTTAAGATAAATTGTTTATGTATACTGTCAATAAAGTGCAATAAGTAAACGTTGAGTGAAGATCACTCATGTGAGAAATAGGAATAAAAATGGTGAAGTGTCAGCCTTGGTGTGCATTGAAGCATTTAATAACATTGTTTGTATTGTAAACCAGAGAAATGGTGCAGCGGAAATAATAAATAATTTATAAATTGATTCGAAAACACTCAGCGGAAATTAAAACATAATGGAAGCAATAAATGATGTTTTACATTGTATCATATACGTTATCGTGAAAACAATACTGTGTACATCTCGTTCTTATATCTCTGACTCAACTTTATTAAAATATTGTTCAAAGTTGTACAAGAGGCAATAACTTTCTTAAAGAGATCATGGTTGCTATAGAGAATATTTACGTCCCATGAGATGTTTTAATGCCTGTGGTATATGAATGTTTAATTTCAAACCTGATCAGTATAAAATGAAAATGTTATGATTACCATGTTTGATCGCTGTCGCAGCTTGTTCAAGATAATTAATATATTTATGCAAACATTAATTATCTATATCTGGGTATCACAATAGAACGTCCAAGGCTTTCAATATTTGTTATATCATTTCAATGTAGTACATGATCAGATATTTGTTTATATACGTAGGTTACTCGTGTTGTAGTAATATGGTATTTATATTTCATATTGCTTTTAGAACAGATATTCAGGACAATTTATGATGGAATCAGTGAAATCATATAAAATAAATAGAAACATTTCAAACGATTTCGCGAAATGCCTGAATTGTCTAGTAATATATATCTGATTATATTCTCATAGTGCTCGATGCATTACACCTATCATTAAGTAGTACTGTTATAATTATTTAGTCCACCATGTATTACACCTATCATCAAATAATACTGATATAATTACTTAGTCCTCTATGTATTACACCTATCATCAAGTAGTACTGATATAATTACTTAGTCCTCTATGTATTACACCTATCATCAAGTAGTACTGATATAATTACTTAGTCCTCTATGTATTACACCTATCATCAAGTAGTACTGATATAATTACTTAGTCCTCTATGTATTACACCTATCATCAAATAATACTGATATAATTACTTAGTCCTCTATGTATTACACCTATCATCAAATAATACTGATATAATTACTTAGTCCTCTATGTATTACACCTATCATCAAATAATACTGATATAATTACTTAGTCCTCTATGTATTACACCTATCATCAAATAATACTGATATAATTACTTAGTCCTCTATGTATTACACCTATCATCAAATAATACTGATATAATTACTTAGTCCTCTATGTATTACACCTATCATTAAGTAGTACTGATATAATTAATTAGTCCTCTATGTATTACACCTATCATCAAATAATACTGATATAATTACTTAGTCCTCTATGTATTACACCTATCATCAAATAATACTGATATAATTACTTAGTCCTCTATGTATTACACCTATCATCAAATAATACTGATATAATTACTTAGTCCTCTATGTATTACACCTATCATCAAATAATACTGATATAATTACTTAGTCCTCTATGTATTACACCTATCATCAAATAATACTGATATAATTACTTAGTCCTCTATGTATTACACCTATCATTAAGTAGTACTGATATAATTACTTAGTCCTCTATGTATTACACCTATCATCAAATAATACTGATATAATTACTTAGTCCTCTATGTATTACACCTATCATCAAATAATACTGATATAATTACTTAGTCCTCTATGTATTACACCTATCATCAAATAATACTGATATAATTACTTAGTCCTCTATGTATTACACCTATCATCAAATAATACTGATATAATTACTTAGTCCACCATGTATTACACCTATCATCAAATAATACTGATATAATTACTTAGTCCTCTATGTATTACACCTATCATCAAATAATACTGATATAATTACTTAGTCCTCTATGTATTACACCTATCATCAAATAATACTGATATAATTACTTAGTCCTCTATGTATTACACCTATCATCAAATAATACTGATATAATTACTTAGTCCTCTATGTATTACACCTATCATCAAATAATACTGATATAATTACTTAGTCCTCTATGTATTACACCTATCATTAAGTAGTACTGTTATAATTATTTAGTCCACCATGTATTACACCTATCATCAAATAATACTGATATAATTACTTAGTCCTCTATGTATTACACCTATCATCAAATAATACTGATATAATTACTTAGTCCTCTATGTATTACACCTATCATCAAATAATACTGATATAATTACTTAGTCCTCTATGTATTACACCTATCATCAAATAATACTGATATAATTACTTAGTCCTCTATGTATTACACCTATCATCAAATAATACTGATATAATTACTTAGTCCTCTATGTATTACACCTATCATCAAGTAGTACTGATATAATTACTTAGTCCTCTATGTATTACACCTATCATCAAATAATACTGATATAATTACTTAGTCCTCTATGTATTACACCTATCATCAAATAATACTGATATAATTACTTAGTCCTCTATGTATTACACCTATCATTAAGTAGTACTGTTATAATTATTTAGTCCACCATGTATTACACCTATCATCAAATAATACTGATATAATTACTTAGTCCTCTATGTATTACACCTATCATCAAATAATACTGATATAATTACTTAGTCCTCTATGTATTACACCTATCATCAAATAATACTGATATAATTACTTAGTCCTCTATGTATTACACCTATCATCAAATAATACTGATATAATTACTTAGTCCTCTATGTATTACACCTATCATTAAGTAGTACTGATATAATTACTTAGTCCACCATGTATTACACCTATCATCAAATAATACTGATATAATTACTTAGTCCTCTATGTATTACACCTATCATCAAATAATACTGATATAATTACTTAGTCCTCTATGTATTACACCTATCATCAAATAATACTGATATAATTACTTAGTCCTCTATGTATTACACCTATCATCAAATAATACTGATATAATTACTTAGTCCTCTATGTATTACACCTATCATCAAATAATACTGATATAATTATTTAGTCCACCATGTATTACACCTATCATTAAGTAGTACTGTTATAATTACTTAGTCCTCTATGTATTACACCTATCATCAAATAATACTGATATAATTACTTAGTCCTCTATGTATTACACCTATCATCAAATAATACTGATATAATTACTTAGTCCTCTATGTATTACACCTATCATCAAATAATACTGATATAATTACTTAGTCCTCTATGTATTACACCTATCATTAAGTAGTACTGATATAATTACTTAGTCCACCATGTATTACACCTATCATCAAATAATACTGATATAATTACTTAGTCCTCTATGTATTACACCTATCATCAAATAATACTGATATAATTACTTAGTCCTCTATGTATTACACCTATCATCAAATAATACTGATATAATTACTTAGTCCTCTATGTATTACACCTATCATCAAATAATACTGATATAATTACTTAGTCCTCTATGTATTACACCTATCATCAAATAATACTGATATAATTACTTAGTCCTCTATGTATTACACCTATCATCAAATAATACTGATATAATTACTTAGTCCTCTATGTATTACACCTATCATCAAATAATACTGATATAATTACTTAGTCCTCTATGTATTACACCTATCATCAAATAATACTGATATAATTACTTAGTCCTCTATGTATTACACCTATCATCAAATAGTACTAATATAATTACTTAGTCCTCTATGTATTACACCTATCATCAAATAATACTGATATAATTACTTAGTCCTCTATGTATTACACCTATCATCAAGTAGTACTGATATAATTACTTAGTCCTCTATGTATTACACCTATCATCAAGTAGTACTGATATAATTACTTAGTCCTCTATGTATTACACCTATCATCAAATAATACTGATATAATTACTTAGTCCTCTATGTATTACACCTATCATCAAATAATACTGATATAATTACTTAGTCCTCTATGTATTACACCTATCATCAAGTAGTACTGATATAATTACTTAGTCCTCTATGTATTACACCTATCATCAAATAGTACTGATATAATTACTTAGTCCTCTATGTATTACACCTATCATCAAATAATACTGATATAATTACTTAGTCCTCTATGTATTACACCTATCATCAAATAATACTGATATAATTACTTAGTCCTCTATGTATTACACCTATCATCAAATAATACTGATATAATTACTTAGTCCTCTATGTATTACACCTATCATCAAATAATACTGATATAATTACTTAGTCCTCTATGTATTACACCTATCATCAAATAATACTGATATAATTACTTAGTCCTCTATGTATTACACCTATCATCAAATAATACTGATATAATTACTTAGTCCTCCATGTATTACACCTATCATCAAATAATACTGATATAATTACTTAGTCCTCTATGTATTACACCTATCATCAAATAGTACTGATATAATTACTTAGTCCTCTATGTATTACACCTATCATCAAATAATACTGATATAATTACTTAGTCCTCTATGTATTACACCTATCATCAAATAATACTGATATAATTACTTAGTCCTCTATGTATTACACCTATCATCAAATATTACTGATATAATTACTTAGTCCTCTATGTATTACACCTATCATCAAATAATACTGATATAATTACTTAGTCCTCTATGTATTACACCTATCATCAAGCAGTACTGATATAATTACTTAGTCCTCTATGTATTACACCTATCATCAAATAGTACTGATATAATTACTTAGTCCTCTATGTATTACACCTATCATCAAATAGTACTGATATAATTACTTAGTCCTCTATGTATTACACCTATCATCAAATATTACTGATATAATTACTTAGTCCTCTATGTATTACACCTATCATCAAATAATACTGATATAATTGCTTAGTCCTCTATGTATTACACCTATCATCAAATAATACTGATATAATTACTTAGTCCTCTATGTATTACACCTATCATCAAATAGTACTGATATAATTACTTAGTCCACTATGTATTACACCTATCATCAAATAATACTGATATAATTACTTAGTCCTCTATGTATTACACCTATCATCAAATAATACTGATATAATTACTTAGTCCTCTATGTATTACACCTATCATCAAATAGTACTGATATAATTACTTAGTCCTCTATGTATTACACCTATCATCAAATAATACTGATATAATTACTTAGTCCTCTATGTATTACACCTATCATCAAATAGTACTGATATAATTACTTAGTCCACTATGTATTACACCTATCATCAAATAGTACTGATATAATTACTTAGTCCACTATGTATTACACCTATCATCAAGCAGTACTGATATAATTACTTAGTCCTCTATGTATTACACCTATCATCAAATAGTACTGATATAATTACTTAGTCCTCTATGTATTACACCTATCATCAAGCAGTACTGATATAATTACTTAGTCCTCTATGTATTACACCTATCATCAAATAGTACTGATATAATTACTTAGTCCTCTATGCATTACACCTATCATCAAGCAGTACTGATATAATTACTTAGTCCTCTATGTATTACACCTATCATCAAATAGTACTGATATAATTACTTAGTCCACTATGTATTACACCTATCATCAAATAGTACTGATATAATTACTTAGTCCACTATGTATTACACCTATCATCAAATAATACTGATATAATTACTTAGTCCTCTATGTATTACACCTATCATCAAATAATACTGATATAATTACTTAGTCCTCTATGTATTACACCTATCATCAAATAGTACAGATATAATTACTTAATCCTCTATGTATTACACCTATCATCAAGCAGTACTGATATAATTACTTAGTCCTCTATGTATTACACCTATCATCAAATAATACTGATATAATTACTTAGTCCTCTATGTATTACACCTATCATCAAATAGTACAGATATAATTACTTAGTCCTCTATGTATTACACCTATCATCAAATAGTACAGATATAATTACTTAGTCCTCTATGTATTACACCTATCATCAAATAATACTGATATAATTACTTAGTCCTCTATGTATTACACCTAACATCAAGTAGTACTGTTATAATTACTTAGTCCTCTATGTATTACACCTATCATCAAGCAGTACTGATATAATTACTTAGTCCTCTATGTATTACACCTATCATCAAATAATACTGATATAATTACTTAGTCCTCTATGTATTACACCTATCATCAAGCAGTACTGATATAATTACTTAGTCCACTATGTAGTACACCTATCATCAAATAATACTGATATAATTACTTAGTCCACTATGTATTACACCTATCATCAAATAATACTGATATAATTACTTAGTCCTCTATGTATTACACCTATCATCAAGCAGTACTGATATAATTACTTAGTCCTCTATGTATTACACCTATCATCAAATAGTACTGACATAATTACTTAGTCCTCTATGTATTACACCTATCATCAAATAGTACAGATATCATTACTTAGTCCTCTATGTATTACACCTATCATCAAATAGTACTGATATAATTACTTAGTCCTCTATGTATTACACCTATCATCAAATAATACTGATATAATTACTTAGTCCACTATGTATTACACCTATCATCAAGCAGTACTGATATAATTACTTAGTCCTCTATGTATTACACCTATCATCAAATATTACTGATATAATTACTTAGTCCTCTATGTATTACACCTATCATCAAATAGTACAGATATAATTACTTAGTCCTCTATGTATTACACCTATCATCAAATAATACTGATATAATTACTTAGTCCTCTATGTATTACACCTATCATCAAATAGTACAGATATAATTACTTAGTCCTCTATGTATTACACCTATCATCAAATAATACTGATATAATTACTTAGTCCTCTATGTATTACACCTATCATCAAATAGTACAGATATAATTACTTAGTCCTCTATGTATTACACCTATCATCAAGCAGTACTGATATAATTACTTAGTCCTCTATGTATTACACCTATCATCAAATAGTACTGATATAATTACTTAGTCCTCTATGTATTACACCTATCATCAAATATTACTGATATAATTACTTAGTCCTCTATGTATTACACCTATCATCAAGCAGTACTGATATAATTACTTAGTCCTCTATGTATTACACCTATCATCAAATAGTACTGATATAATTACTTAGTCCACTATGTATTACACCTATCATCAAATAATACTGATATAATTACTTAGCCCTCTATGTATTACACCTATCATCAAATAGTACTGATATAATTACTTAGTCCACTATGTATTACACCTATCATCAAATAATACTGATATAATTACTTAGTCCTCTATGTATTACACCTATCATCAAGCAGTACTGATATAATTACTTAGTCCTCTATGTATTACACCTATCATCAAATATTACTGATATAATTTCTTAGTCCTCTATGTATTACACCTATCATCAAATAGTACCGATATAATTACTTAGTCCTCTATGTATTACACCTATCATCAAATAGTACTGATATAATTACTTAGTCCTCTATGTATTACACCTATCATCAAATAATACTGATATAATTACTTAGTCCACTATGTATTACACCTATCATCAAATATTACTGATATAATTACTTAGTCCTCTATGTATTACACCTATCATCAAATAGTACAGATATAATTACTTAGTCCTCTATGTATTACACCTGTCATCAAATAATACTGATATAATTACTTAGTCCTCTATGTATTACACCTATCATCAAATAATACTTATATAATTACTTAGTCCTCTATGTATTACACCTATCATCAAATAGTACTGATATAATTACTTAGTCCACTATGTATTACACCTATCATCAAATAATACTGATATAATTACTTAGTCCTCTATGTATTACACCTATCATCAAGCAGTACTGATATAATTACTTAGTCCTCTATGTATTACACCTATCATCAAATATTACTGATATAATTACTTAGTCCACTATGTATTACACCTATCATCAAATAATACTGATATAATTACTTAGTCCTCTATGTATTACACCTATCATCAAATATTACTGATATAATTACTTAGTCCTCTATGTATTACACCTATCATCAAATAATACTGATATAATTACTTAGTCCTCTATGTAGTACACCTATCATCAAGCAGTACTGATATAATTACTTAGTCCTCTATGTATTACACCTATCATCAAATAATACTGATATAATTACTTAGTCCACTATGTATTACACCTATCATCAAGCAGTACTGATATAATTACTTAGTCCTCTATGTATTACACCTATCATCAAATATTACTGATATAATTACTTAGTCCACTATGTATTACACCTATCATCAAATAATACTGATATAATTACTTAGTCCTCTATGTATTACACCTATCATCAAATAATACTGATATAATTACTTAGTCCTCTATGTATTACACCTATCATCAAATAATACTGATATAATTACTTAGTCCTCTATGTATTACACCTATCATCAAACAATACTGATATAATTACTTAGTCCACTATGTATTACACCTATCATCAAGCAGTACTGATATAATTACTTAGTCCTCTATGTATTACACCTATCATCAAATATTACTGATATAATTACTTAGTCCACTATGTATTACACCTATCATCAAATAATACTGATATAATTACTTAGTCCTCTATGTATTACACCTATCATCAAATAATACTGATATAATTACTTAGTCCTCTATGTATTACACCTATCATCAAATAATACTGATATAATTACTTAGTCCACTATGTATTACACCTATCATCAAGCAGTACTGATATAATTACTTAGTCCTCTATGTATTACACCTATCATCAAATAGTACTGATATAATTACTTAATCCTCTATGTATTACACCTATCATCAAATAATACTGATATAATTACTTAATCCTCTATGTATTACACCTATCATCAAATAATACTGATATAATTACTTAGTCCTCTATGTATTACACCTATCATCAAATATTACTGATATAATTACTTAGTCCTCTATGTATTACACCTATCATCAAATAATACTGATATAATTACTTAATCCTCTATGTATTACACCTATCATCAAATAATACTGATATAATTACTTAATCCTCTATGTATTACACCTATCATCAAATAATACTGATATAATTACTTAGTCCTCTATGTATTACACCTATCATCAAATATTACTGATATAATTACTTAGTCCTCTATGTATTACACCTATCATCAAATAATACTGATATAATTACTTAATCCTCTATGTATTACACCTATCATCAAGCAGTACTGATATAATTACTTAGTCCTCTATGTATTACACCTATCATCAAATAGTACAGATATAATTACTTAGTCCTCTATGTATTACACCTATCATCAAGCAGTACTGATATAATTACTTAGTCCTCTATGTATTACACCTATCATCAAATAGTACAGATATAATTACTTAGTCCTCTATGTATTACACCTATCATCAAGCAGTACTGATATAATTACTTAGTCCTCTATGTATTACACCTATCATCAAATAGTACAGATATAATTACTTAGTCCTCTATGTATTACACCTATCATCAAATAGTACAGATATAATTACTTAGTCCTCTATGTATTACACCTATCATCAAATAGTACTGATATAATTACTTAGTCCTCTATGTATTACACCTATCATCAAATAATACTTATATATTTACTTAGTCCTCTATGTATTACACCTATCATCAAATAGTACTGATATAATTACTTAGTCCTCTATGTATTACACCTATCATCAAATAATACTTATATAATTACTTAGTCCTCTATGTATTACACCTATCATCAAATAGTACTGATATAATTACTTAATCCTCTATGTATTACACCTATCATCAAATAATACTGATATAATTACTTAATCCTCTATGTATTACACCTATCATCAAGCAGTACTGATATAATTACTTAGTCCTCTATGTATTACACCTATCATCAAATATTACTGATATAATTACTTAGTCCTCTATGTATTACACCTATCATCAAATAATACTGATATAATTACTTAATCCTCTATGTATTACACCTATCATCAAATAATACTGATATAATTACTTAATCCTCTATGTATTACACCTATCATCAAATAATACTGATATAATTACTTAGTCCTCTATGTATTACACCTATCATCAAATATTACTGATATAATTACTTAGTCCTCTATGTATTACACCTATCATCAAATAATACTGATATAATTACTTAATCCTCTATGTATTACACCTATCATCAAGCAGTACTGATATAATTACTTAGTCCTCTATGTATTACACCTATCATCAAATAGTACAGATATAATTACTTAGTCCTCTATGTATTACACCTATCATCAAGCAGTACTGATATAATTACTTAGTCCTCTATGTATTACACCTATCATCAAATAGTACAGATATAATTACTTAGTCCTCTTTGTATTACACCTATCATCAAGCAGTACTGATATAATTACTTAGTCCTCTATGTATTACACCTATCATCAAATAGTACAGATATAATTACTTAGTCCTCTATGTATTACACCTATCATCAAATAGTACAGATATAATTACTTAGTCCTCTATGTATTACACCTATCATCAAGTAGTACTGATATAATTACTTAGTCCTCTATGTATTACACCTATCATCAAATATTACTGATATAATTACTTAGTCCACTATGTATTACACCTATCATCAAATAATACTGATATAATTACTTAGTCCTCTATGTATTACACCTATCATCAAATAATACTGATATAATTACTTAGTCCTCTATGTATTACACCTATCATCAAATAGTACAGATATAATTACTTAGTCCTCTATGTATTACACCTATCATCAAATAATACTGATATAATTACTTAGTCCTCTATGTATTACACCTATCATCAAATAATACTGATATAATTACTTAGTCCTCTATGTATTACACCTATCATCAAATAGTACTGATATAATTACTTAGTCCTCTATGTATTACACCTATCATCAAGCAGTACTGATATAATTACTTAGTCCTCTATGTATTACACCTATCATCAAGTATTACTGATATAATTACTTAGTCCTCTATGTATTACACCTATCATCAAATAGTACTTATATATTACAAATAATTCTATGTATTACACATATTACCAAGTATTACATCATCATCTTACATATGTATTTATATATTATCTTATTATTACATGTATTATAATGTAAGGATGGTTATATGTCAAGTTGTCAACAAAACATCAATTGTTTATGGCATTGTATGTTGTGAACCGTACAAAGCTACACTTTTCATACTTTATGACTAAATGAACAGACGGACAAACCTGTCTGTGAAATGATTCTGATCACTTGTAAACACCTATATCGATACCTACATCTGTGTGCATGAATAAATGCGTAAACGTATTTAATTATAGAAACATCTTCGTCAGTTCTCCATCCAGATTTTATATAATTCTGTTAAACAAACAGTAGGAGAAACGTCTAAGATGATTATAAAATCTATTAATACTGTTAAGAAATAAGTACTCGAACACATTTTAAAAGCCTGCTAATTACTTCAAGACAACATAATGAAAGTCTCACAAACTTCAGCATTTATCAAAACATTAAGAATGAAGGATGATTTCGGACTTTTAAAAGAAAGAGTTGGGAGTCAAACAAAACAATAAAAAATAAAACCCTAAAAATATTTACAACACAAAATAACTTACCTTTAACTTATCGTAATAGTGTAAACATTAGAAACCTTGATTGTAACATTACCGGATATTTACCGGGTATTCACTTATATATTACTTGCCTCCTTATATTCACGCATCCTTTCATAAATATAGAAGACAGCGATATGAATATTTAGAATTGTAAAATTTACTAAAATAACAAGGAAAACAAAGGTTCTCTTTGTTCTTCATATTTTCCCGTTTACACTTCACATACCATACAATGTTCATCAAAGAAGTATCTGAAATGACTGTACTAAATACTAATACTATGTTACACTAACATACCGGAAATGTAAAAAAATGCATGCACATTAGAGATTTGTCTTGAATACTGACAGATTTATTCAGTAAATCACTCAGCTGTGATCTACTAAGTATATGATAACAAAGAATGTAGACTGTATGTTCGCTTCGTAAGTTTTATGGTAAGTAACCATGGCCGGAAAACACATTATTCCAAATATTTGATTCTATCCACAATGGGATGACATTACAAATGGCAGACAAGATGAGCATTACATTGAAACCATTTGTTCGCTGACAGCTTTATTATTGATATTATGATGATTGGTATGACCAGGGAATCACAAAGTTTACCATAGTACTATAGTATCATTCAACAAAAATGCTTGATGCGTAACATTCCAGGTTTAATGTTCGAACATTCTATGGCTTGCAATCAAATTCACACATTTCACTCCAAATGTTCATATTGGTCTTCCAGATGTGGGATAGAACCATATAATTATGGAAGACTAACTAACATGTAGTTGAGATCCAACTCACACTGCCACGATTTTTTTTAACTTTGAGGTCAGTGTACATGTATATCCTAATCTTATGTAATTCTCATTTATTTCAGTCAAGTACTTTATATGTCAAATGCACATGTATGTATGTGTTTTATGTCACGTGCATGTGTTTTATATGTCACGTGTATGTGTTTTATATGTCACGTGTATGTGTTTTATAAGTCATGTGTAGGTGTTTTAAATGTCACGTGTATGTGTTTTATATGTCACATGTATGTGTTTTATATGTCACGTGTATGTGTTTTATATGTCACATGCATGTGTTTTATATGTCACATGTATGTGTTTTATATGTCACATGTATGTGTTTTATATGTTTTATTATTTTACGTATAAGCTCGAGACATAATATTTTGTAAATACAATTTCTACTTCTAGCGTTCAAGACTTAAGAACATACAACAGAAGTAACTATTTGATGTAATTACTAAGTAGTCTATTACCAAGGACCCTGATCTCTAATTCTTACCCAAGTTCAGTAATGTTTTTTTTTCTAGGTTATTAGGAATATTTCTGACAGATGCAACATTATAAAGATTTGTTTGTTCGTGATATTGATACAACGACGATCTAGTAGCAAAAACAACAACACAGAATGATTGCTTTATTAAGAGGGACAAAAATATGTTGTTTTTACTAATAGACACCGTATGTTGTTGAATAATTCTCTCTGTGTAATGACTTAGGCACCATTAGTTGTTTGCATTATAACTATCACTAATACACAAATCATAGCTTCCACTGATCTATTACACGTTAATCACACATTTTTTTATGTGTAATGAACCTTAAAATAGAATCTTATTCATTCAGTATTAGACGCTAATGAATAACACGTCCGACATAGTCATCTTTAACTTGCAATGAAAACCAATGCTCAAATCTTAGCCTTCAATGTCTAGAAGCATTAGTTTACAAAGTGGATTATTATTTTAAGTGTGAGTGTTGAACGTCATCGTTATACTGGATGCCATTGTTGGTATATACTATGAAATAGAATACTTTGATAATGATTTTAACACTCGGATAATTCTTTTTTCAATTGTAGATTAAAACTGTTTAAGTATCGATGACAAAGAATTGATCTGAACTATCATGTTTAGTTAGTTGAACCAAAAAAAAACTAGATTTACTATTTTGAACATTCCTGTTTTGTATGAAATCTCGTCCATGATGAAATCTCATACTTATTTTACTGTCGGTCATTTCGCGCATGTCAGGCATTTTAAACACATAATTATACGACATTGTATTACATACAGTCATATATATATTGTACGTAATCATCTTAGTACTGTAGAAGAGAGATAATCATAACTTATTCTAGCACTGTCAACCAGATGATTTATACATTCAGTCTCATTGTGTGTGTGTGTGGTAATATTTCATTACAATCTCGATTTATTTGTCAGTTTATTGCCCCGTTAAATTAACAATGTGTGGCTTGTAAATATTTTAAATTAACACTGTGTGGCTTGTAAATATTTTAAATTATCTGTGTTCACGGTTCTGTTTCTAGCGTATTTTATAGAAACATTATAATAAGTTTAAAATTAACCACTAGTGATAGTTGTAGCTCAGATAAATGCATTTTAAAATAACACAAGCTGCGTATATCACTCGAGAAGAGAAATGGTTAGAAAAGTCTAATTTCATGCATTGCTTAGTTCCAAAGTCAAGCATTTAGATGAAACAATGCTTATAAAGTCTGATATTTTCTGCAATTCAGAAAACACTATGTTTGAACTTAATAAACGTAATTCCATGTTATATTTTGTACTTATGTTTGATAAACATTATTATGTAGCATTTTCAAATCTACGATCAATTTGTAAATAAAAAATCACAAACCTTATTTCTCAATATCTGTACAACACTATATCACTTAATCCTTTAGAAAGAAACCAATATTCCGGGCAATACAAAACCCTCAGACACTATGTTTGATTCTACAGAACTCATATACTATTTATATAGCATTTTATCAGTATTGATTCAGAGTAAGGTATAGTTAGATGAAGAAATCTGAAATCTAACTTCTTCTTCTCTCGTTCTCCTCTCAGATTCCTGCAGAACCTGACACGTTATACTGTGAGGTATCTTTTAACCGTCTGTTATATACTCCAAGACAATCACTCACACCTGGCAAATCATGGGATCTACCTTTGTTGATAAGCCATGTTTTTATACATCATACACGTAGTATGTAGCGACAATATAAGTATCATGACACTATTCCTATAACAATAAGTAGGGACAGATACTTTATAAATAAATCACATTTTCTCATTATTTCAACATTATAATAACCGTGCATAAGTAAAGTGTCACTGCTTTTATTGACGAGTAATTTAAGATTGTATGCACATTTATTGCAATATCATATGATTTTAATTATCAAACACACACGAAACATTGCCTACATAATAGAATCCAGGCCAAAACATGAACATAAAACATTAGGATACTATAAAAATACAGCCAAGTTTTATAAAGAAAAGTTATAACTTCACACGGTTTCTCCACATGAAACTGTCTGTCAATTGTAACTTATCCCGGGTGCATATTTTTATACAGCATGCTATATTTTCACAGACATATTTCCTCTTTGACAACAGCACGTTCATTATTAGATTACGTATATTGTCAGCAGTAAGCTAAACATGTTGTTTTGTCCACATTATGTCAGAACAAATGTGTTCATGTTGATTTATAGATTCTGTTGTCTTGCTAAGCATACGGTTTGCATCTTGCACGAAATCTCATACATACCTTGGATTATTCCCACGTTGTGAAAATTACATGTATTACAATAAAGAAAAAAACAATGACTTTACAATATTTTATATAATCAAGTTGGTTGAACGCCCAGTAACTACACAAGCACCGTTTTTATATTTTGATGAAATAAAACCAAATAGGAATTATGAACAATATGATATAGTAACAAATTCTAAACCATTTTTCGGACGTTTTAAATCTGTCTATGATAAAAAATGTTTGTGAAACACGATGGCCCTGTGACCTTCATTTTTGACGTACTGACCTCAAAATCAATAGGGGTCATCTACATGTGACCAACCACCCGACCAAATATGAATAGCCTAGACCAAATCGTTCTCTAGTAATTGACGGACCGACGGACGGACCTTCCGACCGACATGTACAAGGCAATATAACCCCTTTCCTTTGATAGGAGGCATAATAAATGCAAGATTCAAAACTACGAGGTTCATACTTCATGTCGTGTCGGTTGTGGACTGTTCAATATTGACTTTGAACCAGACAAGACAAACACTGGATAACGCTAAATAAAACACCTTACTTATTAAGTACTGTATTATTATGTCTGTTGATACCAAAATATAATTAACAATAAACATAAACTATACATCAGTCAAATTCTTTTTCTTCAGTTTTACACCCCTTTTCGACAGTCAGAGTCATACAGTATGAGACGGACAGTTCACCAAATCATCTTTCCTGGGAAGAACCAGTACTAGACTCCCATCCTCCGTAAGCAACTACCTACTTTCTCATATAAAGAGACATGGTCGGTAGCTGGGCTCGAATACACGACCCTCTATCAGTGAGAGGTTACAGTGAATTGCGAAATTCAATTTACATCCTATACAATTAATGTTCATATTTACATGAATAAAACATTGTTTATGAAGAAAATTATAACAAGTTAAAACAATCTATAATGACCTGTTGTTATTATTATACCTACAGTTAACTAGTACAGACAGGAGGTAAGCACAGAAACTTGTTCTTGGAACAGATTAGGATGTTATTACAGACACTTAATGCATTCCTTATTGTTTATAATGTGCATAAAATCGTTCAAGCCTGAAAGTCAATCTTTACACTCATTATTTGGATGCATTTCAGCCAGACATCCTGAAATCTGCCATTTATATGCAAATATCGCTATATCCGAATATTTGTCTGTATCTATCTGTCATGTGAATATTAGACAAGATTTATGATCATGCGTCATTATTGTTATGATTTCTGTTATAATTTATACACATTTGTCGACATGAATTAATTCATAATACCTTAATAGCTTTGTATATTCTAGCAGTGTGTCTAAATATTTATAGCACTGTGGATAGAGAACATTTTCCTAATGTGTCTGATAGAATATCATAAATAAAGTCATTATACTATCAAAATGTCCTCATATATCAGTTTACCAATATCTACAATTATTACTAATATTAATCTTTGAAAATATACAATGTGAAAGTGGATAGACTTAACAATTGGTTCGCTGACTAAATATATAATTGCAAGCAGATATCAGAAATATAGTTTCTGAAATAGAAGCGGCGGCTGATATCATTGTATCAATCGTCAAACTTATCAGACTAGTACAAGTTAAATGTTTGTACGGCGCAAAAATCGCATCCGGCAATTCAATACTAGAATGTGGCCTATGTAGCATTTTTTTATCAGGTTGTGCGAAGTTTCAGATCAAACGAATTTGTTATTTTGACTTAACTGATCCCGAAATTAAAGTGATCATCTACTCCATCAAAAATACAAGCCGTTGATGTTTCATGAATCTCATGAATCTGGTCATATGGTTCTACAGTTCACGAGGTACTCTATATGTAGTCCCTGTTTCCACCCTAAAATTAAAATCAGGGGAAACTATCACCTCGATGTATCAGACGTTGCATTATCTGCTGGAATGCATATAAAATATTTAAATAAAGTCTCCAAAAATAATATACTCCGTTGTCTGAGGGTACGTTGTCGTAAAAACCTGGTACTAGTATAACGATCCTAAACATAGATTTTCAACTGTAAAGTGACCATCTATATCGAACCATAAAGTGACCGTCTATGTCGAACCAATTAAGTCATCATTTATCACCTGATCGGACATTTTTTGTATTGAGCTCCGAAATCGATATTTAATTAACGACAATTGCGTAAACAAGTCAGTGTCCACGCTCGCGATTATAAAATTAGTCTGTGTGAATATGTTTATAATGTTTTGTTTATTTGCGACATGTTGCTAAAATAAATACATCGAAACGTATAAATACCGTGTTCCGTATCTTATAACACGATTAAATGATTATTACAACATACCGATAATAAACACAGCGAATTTCTCTAATAATTTATACATCGAAGTTCATTTAGATCGAACAATTTTTCCTAAGTCCTTTGATATAAAGAGTTTCGGCTGCATTTATTGACAGATGGGCAGATTCATTCCCGTCGTTGTTTATCGAGCTCGCTCCATTCTTAGACTATAAATAGCGACTGCGTCACCAAGCTAACACTAGTTGGTGTGAGTAACACGTGACCTCGCTCTATTTCAGTTTTGTTTATATTACGTGATGACCATTGCGGATATTTCGGAATATTTCGGGCACTGTTGCTAATCTGCTTCGCGCAAGAAGTTGCGTTTTTGCATTGCCACTTAAAAATAAGCATACCAGAGTGTACGGCGGGCTTCCGCCGACGTACAATAACAAGTGGTTTATCGTGTACGACTCGTATTGTTTACAGAGTTGTACAGCTGACTTTTTATTAGTTAATCTGTTTTAAAAAGCCAGATTTATTGCCACTTGTACTTTCAGGAATCACATATAATGTTGTATAATGTTTACTTATCTAGCTGGAGGATTTAGACAGGAGCAGTTTTATAATAAACAAGCTCTCAGACATAAAAACAGGCTTCCTGTTCGCTGCTAAAAGACTATATTGGCTTATTACGGTTGAGGTTCTATCCAATCCTTTGTAATACATCTCATGATGTAGATTACACTTCTTGACCAATAATTTAATAATTATTTAGTCTTATGATTAGTTTAGTTTAGCGTTATTACATGTATTACCATACAACATTATTATATGACTATACAACACTAATATCTGACCATACAACATTAATATATTATCATACAACACTAATATATGGCCATACGACATTAATATATGACCATACAACACAAATATCTGACCATACACCATTAATATATTAGCATACAACACTAATATATGGCCATACAACACTAATATATGACCATACAACACTAACATCTGACCATACAACAATAATATATTATCATACAACACTAACATATGGCCATACAACACTAATATCTGACCATACAAGATTAATATATGACCATACAACACTAATATATTATCATACAACATTAATATATGACCATACCACATTAATATATAACCATACAATACTAATATATTACCATACAACATTAATATATAACCATACAACACTAATATATTACCATGCAACACTAATATATGATTATTCAACACTCATATATAACCATACAACACAAATATATTACCCTACAACACTAATATATTACCATGCAACACTAATATATTACCATACAACATTAATATATGACCATACAACACAAAAATATTACCAAACAACATTAATATATCACCATACAACATTAATATATGACCATACAACACAAATATATTACCATACAACATTAATATTTCACCATACAACATTAATATATAACCATACAACACAAATATATTACCATACAACATTAATATATAACCATACAACACTAATATATTATCATACAACATTAATATATGACCATACCACATTAATATATAACCATACAATACTAATATATTACCATACAACATTAATATATAACCATACAACACTAATATATTACCATGCAACACTAATATATGATTATTCAACACTCATATATAACCATACAACACAAATATATTACCCTACAACATTAATATATAACCATGCAACACTAATATATTACCATACAACACTAATATATGACCATACAACATTAATATATGACCATACAACATTAATATATTACCATACAACATTAATATATGCCCTTACAACATTAATAATTACCAAACGACATTAATATATGATCATACAACATTAATATATGATCATACAACACTAATATATGATCATACAACATTAATAATATATGATCACACAACATTAATACATGTTCATACAGCACTAATAGATGACCATACAACATTAATACATTACCATACAACATTACTAATTACCGTACAACACTAATATATGATCATACAACACTAATATATGATCATACAACACCTATATATGATCATACAACATAAATATATGTTCATACAGCACTAATAGATGACCATACAACATTAATATATTACCATACAACATTAATATATGCCCTAACAACATTAATAATTACCAAACGACATTAATATACGATCACACAACATTAATATATGATCATAGAACACTAATATAAGACCATACAACATTAATAATTACCATAAAACACTAATATATGATCATGCAACATCAATATATGATCATACAACACTAATATACAAGTATTACCATACATACAACACTAATATATTACCATACAACACTAATATATGACCATACAACACTAACATGTTACCATACAATATTAATATATGATCATACAACATTATTATATGACAATACAACGTTAATATATGACCACAGACTAATAAGGTCATATCTGACAGTTTCCAGTTTTTTTTTGTGCAAATACATATAGGCAGAATGAAAACGTAAAGACATTTTTTTCTAACTTTGCATGATCATTGTGTATGATAATAAAAACAATTTAAGCTTAAAGATTGGGTCGCGGTGCTTGTTTCTTTTTAGTTATCTGCTTTTGAAAGTGACTTTTTGGCTTATTTAGGTAATTTCAAGGGCAGAGTACTCATAAATAAATCTTAAATACCATATGTTTACTTTTGGTTTATGTTTTTCATTTTATTATTGTGTCAAAATACAGAATTTCATGCAATTTCATTAATAATTGTATTACTCTTTTTCACTTGAAGTTAAAAGACAGAAAATCTTAAAAATTATGCCATTTTTAAGGAAATTGGCATTGGTTAAGGCAAAGAAGAAGAAAAAAACGAACTACTCTTTACAATTCTTGAAATTTTTCACGAAGACATGAAAAGAAGTCGGATACATATAAAGGAAATAAAAAAGTCACTGTTTTCCTTCATCATGAATTATCTGCCCTTGGAATGACATAGTATAAGCTAAATATCACATTCAAGTGCAAATAACTCAAAAACGATCATCGCGACCCCCATTTTTTCGCATTTAAAATGTCTCGTTTTGTTGTGAGTTATAAAATAGTTTAAAAAGGCAAGTTCAAACGTTAATGTTTGCTTGGTCATGCTGTTTGGTGACCTGGCTAATATCTTTTCTACCTTTTTTAATCATCGGGTGGAATAGATAGACGAGCTTCTATAATTACAAGACGACCAATCGGACAGTTTGGAAGAGCTCTGCCTATTCCAGCAGATTTTCCGTTTGACCAGTCGAACTGGCCTATAGAGTCACTTAATTTAGTTTGTCCTCTTATGTTTATCCATTGATTTGAATCTTAGCTATATGATGACTAATGATGAGTTAAGAAACATGAGATCTACGGATATAATTCTCTCAACTATTTCAGCACACCTGTCTTGTATACTTAGCTTAGAATTACAGGATGCGCTAATCATCTTTTGAATTATATTCTTTGAATGCCTTCAAGTGTTTAACAAAAAATTAGATTAAGAAAATAAGAAAATGTTCATTCCTACTTTATGAAGATATGAAGAGTATAGAGGAGCTAGACATATAGTGTGTCTAAATACACCTTTCATACAGTACCAGTTCACTTGGGAGAAACACTGAAGCCAACAATTGGATGCGTGGGTGACTCAAGTATACAAGTATACATGTAAGTCTGTAGTGGATAACTTGAGTCAAAATAGACATCTTAAACTTAGAGTCATTAATTGTACTTTAAACCGAAACCACGAAAAGGATAAGTGAAGAGATCACGTGACTAATGCTGTACAAACTTGTTTAACCTTCCCACGATGACTTCCTAGAAAACTCCAGACATGTCATAGTAACCGTGCTGTATCAAACTATGCTTTTGACTAATAGTGTCACTGATCACTGATTGTTGCTGTCACGTGACACAGTCACTAATAGTACACCCAGGGATAACGTAATTATGAAATAAATGAAAAAGACGTATATATGAGTGAAGCAAGCTGATATCACCGCAGGAATATTTACTTGACGAGTAGGAGAGAAATGTCTATACGTGTATATTATAAATGTTTAATGCATTCATTTCAAAGTTAATACTTATTATATAAAATCATAGACGCATCGCAAATTGCTCAATTTCAAACTGCGTGCAGTTAGTTGGTGCAGTTACCTACCGCAGACATTTTCTACTTTCTATTAAACATCAATTAATATTAAACCAAACATTCATTTATCGGGTAAAATATCTTCAATAAAGTTATATCAGAAAGTTTCTCTCATGTAACTTTAGATACATGCTTTTCATTTCACATAAACTTACTTTAACATTCTCACTTCATGAAACTTACATGCGCGAAATTTTATAATATCACCTAAAGACGCTATATGATCAACTTAAGATGACTGTCTTTGATTTACATGATAATAACACAATGATAATAACACCATAGTAATGACACCATGATAATGACACCATGATTATAACACCATGATTATAACACAATGGTAATGACACCATGGTAATAACACCATGATTATAACACAATGATAATGACACCATGATAATGACACCAAGGTAATAACACCATGATTATAACACAATGATAATGACACCATGATAATGACACCAAGGTAATAACACCATGATTATAACACAATGGTAATGACACCATGATAATGACACCATGGTAATAACACCATGATTATAACACAATGGTAATGACACCATGATAATGACACCAAGGTAATAACACCATGATAATAACACAATGGTAATGACACCAAGGTAATGACACCATGATAGTAACACCATGGTAATGACACCATGATAGTAACACCATGGTAATAACACCATGATAATGACACCAAGGTAATGACACCATGATAATGACACCAAGGTAATAACACCATGATTATAACACAATGATAATGACACCATGATAATGACACCAAGGTAATAACACCATGATTATAACACAATGGTAATGACACCATGATAATGACACCAAGGTAATAACACCATGATTATAACACAATGGTAATGACACCATGATAATGACACCATGGTAATAACACCATGATTATAACACAATGATAATGACACCATGATAATGACACCAAGGTAATAACACCATGATTATAACACAATGGTAATGACACCATGATAATGACACCATGGCAATAACACCATGATAATAACACAATGGTAATGACACCATGATAATGACACCAAGGTAATGACACCATGATAATGACACCAAGGTAATAACACCATGATTATAACACAATGGTAATGACACCATGATAATGACACCAAGGTAATAACACCATGATAGTAACACCATGGTAATGACACCATGATAGTAACACCATGGTAATAACACCATGATAATGACGCCATGTTAATAGCATCATGGTAATGACACCATGGTAATAACGTCATGATAATGAAAACTTTCTTAAAAGGATTAAAAGTTGTGAAAACTGGCGATTTGTTGATATTACGTTGATTATAATATTACATGATAATAATCTGTAAATAATCTCAGAAGTTTTATCTTTTAGAATATTGGTTACGTTTCTTATTACAATTACGATGAAATGAACGGATTTTAAGGTTAATTACGAGATTTAATTTTTAAGAATTGAACACTTTACCTAGATGAAAAACTGTCCCATTTGTCGAGTATTTGACTCTCTGTCTGCAGACTACTATCGGCACCGTCACAGACTATATAAGAACGCAAACCACGCGGGTGCCTTCTTTTACGATCTGCAGACATAGCGAACAGGTAGCCATTCTGGTCGACTTTAAAATATATATTTCAATGCCTTTTAGCTTTTAAATCTATCACCCCCCCCCCCCCCCCCCTATCCCATCACAATACGTGTAGATGCCTTTGCTTCTCGTGTGTTTATATTTTCAGAGTTTGTGTACCTCTTCCGACGGCGTGGCTCGGTGATTATGGTCCATTTCCAGAGAAGATGATAAAATATAAGAACTAATGTGCTTCTTTATACTTTGTTCAGAAATTTATGCCCGCTTCAGTCTGTTCTTACGGACTAGGCATATCCTTTAGACCAACTATCTAAAGAGTGAGATGGAGTTTTGCCGCATTTATGGCATAATATAGCATAAAGTATAATTCTACATGCCGGGCACGGATGTAAAATGAACACTTTTAATACTATAGATTGTTTTCTTTTAATAAATCACCAGTCATAGCCATACTACTGCCATTAAATAATAAAAATACTTCAAACTCTTCATAGTTGTTGGGTTTTTGTTTCTAGGTAAATGAAAAAAAAACTACTCTGCGCATCTTGACGCGTAAATAGTCTAAAAGTTTCTGTCACTGATTTTTTTTCTTTGGCGGCCCTAGTAGAATGTTGCATAGTGTCTGGATAATCGGCGCATGATATTTATATAGTCAATTATTTGATGTGAATGAAATATTTTATGATGAAATGCCGAGTGTACTGGACTGGGAGAAAACAAAGTTGATTTCTTCACGTGTGTCAAGAGAAAGAATGGGTTTATAGGAAAAATAAGAGAAACTGGCGTTGAACATTATGCACGCTTAACTTCCGGGTCCCAGCTGTCGACAGATTCAAAACCCAAAGTAAAAAGATTTATTGTAAATGTGTTCTATTTTCTGTCTATATCATACTATTTAATATGTCAATCTCATTCGGAGTGGAAAATGTTTATCTTTCATTTGCCGGATAAAAATGATGATGTAAAATAAGTATAAATAGTGCATGTCTTTATTTGATGCAATATATTGCAGTATCTTCAACAAAAGTAAAATTATTTCCCTTGAGTTAGTTTGTTCATTATTTTTTATGAAGTGAAGTTGATATTATTATAGAGGGGAGGCAATATTTTTGTTAAAGGGGAGAAAATATTATATTCTACAAACAAAATTCAGTGAAATTACATGAATGTCTGTCTATCATTAATCCCTAACCCCCCAAACTTGATTTATTATCATAATTATAGTAATGAACTTTGACAGGAATAGAGGAACATAGACTTTGTGCCAGTTATAACAAAACAAACCACAAACAATATATAAATAATTCTGCCAATTATTCTGTTTGTTTTATTTGATAACTTCTTATTCATTATGCATGAAATTAACTAGATATATTATTGTCCGTATATAATTTCATGGCAATATTTTATCAATTTCATTAACAAACCATTACAAATGATCATACGATCCTAGATGGATTATATACAAACATGTAGTGATCTGAGATTCCATCCAATATTTGTAATTCTAGTAATGTAATCAATATAACCAAATACCCCCTGTATTATCATTATGTATTATGTATACAAACAAATGTCAATGTAATAAATCGCTCGTTAATAATTTCATTACAGTCAAACCTGTGAATAATGGCCACCCTTGGGAAAGATATAATGTGGCCTTTTTTGACCGATGACTTTTATTCGTGGGTCATTTAGTTCTAACATAAATATTATAGCATAACATACTTTTCTTTCTCTCGATACGTGCAATATACATTGTATGAACATGTAAACATGAGGAAATTACTTTCATGCAAGTACTAAATATTATTCAAAGATGTTTTTTAAAAGAATGTCCTTTATTCACAAAATGTCCTTTATTCACAAAATGGCATATATTCACAAAATGGCCTTTATTCACAAAATGTCCTTTATTCACAAAATGGCCTTTATTCACAGGATGGTCTTTATTCGGAAGTGACCGCTAACACAGGTTTATTTGCAGTAAAATTTGACGACCTGCGTGAATGTATTTCTGTACGTAAACGTGTATACGATCCATATATCATACAGAAACAGACGGTGAAAATGAACACAGCCTAGTACGTGTTCTCCTGGTGGTGGTGGTGTTTTTTGTTGTTGTTTTGCAATTCAAATATTCTTTTCACAGAGTTTTTTTCCATTAAACAAAAATAAAAAAAGTGTACAAAATTAAGTTATTAGTTAGAAATTCGTTAAAAGTAACAATGTTGGTGTTTGTTGATTTTTCTTTTGTTTAATGACCCATTCGACAACTCTGGTCAAGGGGGGGGGGGGGGGTACAGGAGCAACAGGTTTTTATATCCTTACTCTGTCTTCGAATATTTTTCCTGATTCTTTATATAGTGCCCGTTGCAAAACATCAATACATGGCTTACCCGTTCACCGTTATACTCTAGATAGTAGTTGGAATGGGGACATTAAAAAACATTAAAAAAGCATCCCTGAAATCTCGGACCAATTACTATTCGTCTGGTAGTCTAACGTGTTAACACTAGACCATCGAGCCACTCCTACTGGATTCATGGTGAGCATTAATTCATGTTTAAGATAAACCTTAATCTTATCAAACTTTATGTTGCCCAAACACTAGTTTCCCGTTATTTCCGAAATTTATTTTGATGCGACTTATATTGAAGTTTCCTGTGTTCATCAGTACAGAAAGGACCTAGATATATAAGCCCACGACAAAATACAACCGGCAATAACTACATGTAGTAGTAATGGTACAATAGTATTAACAGAATGACAGGTGTTAGTGTTAAATGAGGTGATACTGTGTATATGTAGAGGGTCAGATATATAAACACAGGATCTTACCTGTAGGTTATACACCACTCTAAGTATAAACAACATATTAATTATATTGTTATTTTATACCTATCACATATACATGTATATTTTTATTACACGATGAACCTATATATTATAACAACCACAAAACAACGTCATATTATTTCAATGTTATTTATTTCCATGTAATTTATTTCAATATTAATCATTTCAGAGTTTTTTATTTCCATTTTATTTATTTCAACATTGTCTGTATCAATATTATCTATTTCAATACTAATTCTTGAGGTTTTATCTCAGAAGCCACAGTCATGTACATGTACACCTTTCGAGATGTCCTAGAGATAATTAAGCAGTCATATACAAGTATAGTCTACTCTTATAAACTGAGTTCTAAGTTTCTTCATTAAAACAAAACTATGATAAAAATGAATATATCTGTTGGTTAACTGCATGCATGATAATATAATGACGTGATGATATAAAAATTAGATTAACACTAATAATGTGACGCCGCTATATACGCTATATCTTCATGTGATAATCAAATAATGTCGAGTTATCAATTCATAACTAGATGAGACACATGTGAGCTGTCATAATAAGTATATATTAGGACCAAGGTATCGCTTAGACCATACCAAAATGTCTATTTCTAACGTTCTATGTACGTTTATTATCATATATCTACATGTTAATAAACACGCTTTTATATATCATATATAATTGTAATATTTGTTTATATATTCGACATATGATAGTTTATATGATCTTGTATCATCATACAGTGTAAACAATAAGTAAATAAGCCCTCAGCACTAACCAAGGCAACTTTATGAAGTCTGTGAACAAGTGGTAAAAATGTCTATGAGATAAATCTAAATGAAAGATGGATGTAAGGTAAAACACTAGGTCAGTCGAGTACAGTTGGCGATTGGTTAGTAATTGATGGTGGCTTTAGTAAAATATGATAATGTCGTTTATTTTTGGCATCTTACTTAGCTGTCGAAGTTCCATTCAGGTACCGGAATGCTGGTAGTAACACCTGATTGGGAGAGATTTAAAGATGCCAAGCTTTTATGAGCCAAGTGGTGGTCAAGAACCATACGTGCATGTATGCAGACATGGGACAATGTACAATTTAATACTTGTAATGTTTTAACTGAACATACAGTTCTACAAAAATATGAACTAAATAAACGTCGGCTGTATGAAGTTCCAACATATTACAATACTGTTAGACATTTAGGCCTAAAATGTTTGTTTGAGGTTGCGTGTTCACTAAAAACATGGTAGGTATGTAGGTAGATAGGTAATTTACTATTTATTATTTTCATTCTTGTGAACGTGTGGAAAGATACCGTTCCTTAAGCCAGGTAAAGTTTTTGGGCCAAAAATTAGAATAGAACTTTGGGCAATAAAAATATAAGTCAGTGAACGTAAAGAAAAATCACAAATAAAAGATAAATTATGCAAATCACAAAGTTTCAATTCGTCTCCTATCTATCTATAATGTGTCCACCGACACTGTATTATTCATTTTCATACAACATGGTCCTACTTGTAAGTCTGTCGATCACCACGTAACTTAAACAATATCAAAAATATAGAATGAATATCAAAACCTGATCAACTTTACGTTCAAAATAAGTTGATTCAGAGAAAAAAAATTTAATTACTTTATTTTCTGACATAACAATCTTAATGTTGCGTAATAATGATATAATGTTTTATGGCGTCATCGTTCCGCATCCAAACAACCAGGATTCTCCTATCATGAGGCGTGTAGCTGTTCTATATGATACTATATACAGTTTGTATGTTATGTCTGCATGACGCCAAAGAAGTGCTAAATCAAGGCATGAACTTTAAACGTGGAAAACATTTATCAATGATTATGGCAAATAATTAACAACGCTAAGCTTTTATTGAAATTGTATTGGAAATTTAGTGTAACCTCCCTACAACAGCCAACAACGGGAAGAACAAAATGACTGATGTATAGAGGTGACTGTTGTTGAGAGAGTGAAAATAGATAAAACATCAATTTGGGTTGCTTGTATACTGGCTGTTTTTCGGAGGTGGCTGTTTTTCGGAGGTGACCTTCTGTTACATTGAGGTAACACCGTTATAACATGCCATTCATGAACACACCGACATGCATAGTAATGTATGAACACTCAAACATGTGCGAAGATGCGAAACAAACATACAAGTATTTTTATCATTTTACTTAGGAATTATAACATTTAGAGGGGAACTGTTAATCTCAGAGTGCAAGTGCTATGCTGTGAAAAATAATCAATCTACATTGTTAACTTCGTATGAACATACAATAATAACATTCGGAGAACAAATAGGTGTTGATTTTTGTCTGTTTAGATTAGGGGGAAAAGTCGGGAGGTAGTGCTCATACTATTCAGCAGTTTTACTGATAGCAGCACGAAACATTGTGTCTATTCCACTGTACTAAATTAGGGTGGGAAACGAGAAAGCAAACGCACGATACAACTCTAGATCTGCTCTTACCTTGATTCGAGGCCAGATGGTATCCATGGTGACCACGTGATCTGGGATCTGGACTTGGGGTTCTACTCCGACTTCTTGCACTCATCCTAGACTCTGATGACTCAGAATATGATCTTCTTGTTGTCTGAAATTTTAAAACAATCATTGGTTGATAGTTATTTTGCTTAAAGTGTGGTTTTCTATGTATGTCTACAGTTAGAGGTCGAACAAGGGTTTGATTAGTTCTTTATAGAAACTCTCTTTTATGGGGAGCTAGTTTGAACACAAGAGGCAGTTAGTATCATACACTAACTAGTATATCGTATCTGACAATGTTTGTAAAAGTGTCAAAATAGTTCTACATACATTCTGACACTGGTGATTGTCTTTTTTAACTTCTTGAAATAAATGCAAATTCGTAATTGTAATTTAGCTTATTTCATTCGGAGCAATTAAGTTGCACCAAAAAAATCATTCTTTTGAGGTCTTATTCCAATGGTACCATATGTATTAATATACAATTATAAAGAAAGAAGATATTGCATTTTTTGTAGACTAGACAAGACTTTGGTACACAAGATACATGTAGTATTTTAGCGTTTTATAGAAAGTTGTTTAAGCGTTATGTAGCATATGTTATATGTGAATATATGCACTTATATCTTCATAAATGGATTTAGATATATGTTTACATGTTCTATGTTTACATGTAATACCGTATAATTTGTTATTGTAATGGTGCATTAACCTGTCAGAAACGATCGTAGATTATCAGTTTTCCTTCTGGCAAACATTTCCCATGAATTGTGTAACCTTTGAATACGTGGATTTATTATCCATGCAAATATTAGTACAAACAGCAGATGGAGGATATAAAATAATTAGTTCAAAATATTTATCTTCCTGTTTTAAATGTTCTAAAGATGCAGCCTGCTAACACGACACAAAGCCATTTTTGGAAGGTGATTTATCACATTCCTATGTTATTATGAATTATGTCTAATGTTGATGGTTCGAGAATGAACAATATTAACTTAGTTTTATCAGACGCTGTACAACCAACAGTAGCTAAAATTATAATATGTCAATAATTCATTGTATATCTATGTTTGAAACTTTTGAACGTATTGAAATATTGAACCTTCGTAAAAAAGAATTTAAATCATACAAACAAAAAATTCAAATAACTATATGTAGTCAGAGTAATCTAGGTATTTATTTAACCATTAATAATTTAATCAATTAAACAATTATAAATATTAAATTTTATAAAATTGATTCCTTAATTAGAGTTGCGATAACTATATACATGTATTCAATGGGTGATCTTGATATGGGGGTATCTGGTTTTATCCCACATAGTTGATTATTACCAAGACTTATTTTTGTTAACGGTAAAACATATGTTAACAATAAAAACATAAGATTTACAGATAAAGAAAACATGATAAGCAGTGATAAATAATACAACCTCACCGAGAAATTCTCCTGTTTTACATGTCAATACACAGGATGTAAGCAAAAACTTACTTCACTTAAAAACTCCAGTTAGTCAACACTAGTAACTTAGTACAATTACATGTATATGAATCATAGAAATGACGAAATATGTAAGTAATTTGGTGTTTTGGAACGTCATCAAAACACACAATGATACTCTAGTACAGGCCAGATGTCAGGTTCAATTGGATTAAAGCAATTTCCATAACGTTAAAAGTCAGTTAACATGAAGCCAACTGTCTGAAATACTAAAATAAGAAATACAATAGATATGTCGCTTATCGTCAGCCGTGTATGTAGCACGTGTTTCGTCGTCTAATCAAATATAACCACGTGGTTAATTATTCTATAACACCTTTATCTATCAACCTTTGGCTTCCATTTAATGTACTTTGCTAACCATTTATACTATGTATTATTCCAACTCTGTGTTTATTGCTATCGCTCTAGTCCTCCGCACATTATACTTTTACATATCTCCCTCTCTCTCTCATTATACGCCTCTCTTTCTCTCTGCACCTCTCTCTCTCTCCCTCCCCCCCCCCCATTCTCTCTCTCTCTCTCTCTCTCTCCATTTCCCTCTTTATACACCATCTCTGTTTCTCTCTCCCTCTGCACCCTCTTCAATTACTTAAATACATCTCTATTATTTTACTAGGACACTTTTCGACGTGTAAGTCAGAACAGAAATATCGCTTCTATGACGTGCAAACTCAGGTCAATGACTTCCCACACTCTCCAACATTCTTTTATGATTTGTGTGCATAAAGACGAGACATATATAATGGTAGACGTACTTTTTAGTAAACTGTATGCAGCAAAGTGATACAAAACCTGTTGATATCTCGGAGTCACCCGTGTGATACAATACATGTTTATATCGCGGAGTCACCCGTGTGATACAATACATGTTTATATCTCGGAGTCACCCGTGTGACACAATAACTGTTTATATCTCGGAGTCACCCGTGTGATACAATAACTGTTTATATCTCGGAGTCACCCGTGTGATAAAATAACTGTTTATATCTCGGAGTCACCCGTGTGATACAATAACTGTTTATATCTCGGAGTCACCCGTGTGATACAATACATGTTTATATCTCGGAGTCACCCGTGTGATACAATAACTGTTTATATCTCGGAGTCACCCGTGTGATACAATAAATATTTATATCTCGGAGTCACCCGTGTGATACAATACATGTTTATATCTCGGAGTCACCCGTGTGATACAATAACTGTTTATATCTCGGAGTCACCCGTGTGATACAATACATGTTTATATCTCGGAGTCACCCGTGTGATACAATAAATGTTTATATCTCGGAGTCACACGTGATACAATAAATGTTTATATCTTGGAGTCACCCGTGTGATACAATACATGTTTATATCTCGGAGTCACCCGTGTGATACAATACATGTTTATATCTGGGAGTCACCCGTGTGATACAATACATGTTTATATCTCGGAGTCACCCGTGTGATACAATACATATTTATATCTCGGAGTCACCCGTGTGATACAATACATGTTTATATCTCGGAGTCACCCGTGTGATACAATAACTGTTTATATCTCGGAGTCACCCGTGTGATACAATAAATATTTATATCTCGGAGTCACCCGTGTGATACAATACATGTTTATATCTCGGAGTCACCCGTGTGATACAATAAATGTTTATATCTCGGAGTCACACGTGATACAATAAATGTTTATATCTTGGAGTCACCCGTGTGATACAATACATGTTTATATCTCGGAGTCACCCGTGTGATACAATACATGTTTATATCTCGGAGTCACACGTGTGATACAATACATGTTTATATCTGGGAGTCACCCGTGTGATACAATACATATTTATATCTCGGAGTCACCCGTGTGATACAATACATGTTTATATCTCGGAGTCACCCGTGTGATACAATAAATGTTTATATCTCGGAGTCACCCGTGTGATACAATAAATATTTATATCTCGGAGTCAACCGTGTGATACAATAAATGTTTATATCTCGGAGTCACCCGTGTGATACAATACATGTTTATATCTCGGGGTCACCCTTGTGATACAATAAATGTTTATATCTCGGAGTCACCCGTGTGATACAATACATGTTTATATCTCGGAGTCACCCGTGTGATACAATACATGTTTATATCTCGGAGTCACACGTGTGATACAATACATATTTATATCTCGGAGTCACCCGTGTGATACAATACATGTTTATATCTCGGAGTCACCCGTGTGATTCAATAAATGTTTATATCTCGGAGTCACACGTGATACAATAAATGTTTATATCTCGGAGTCACCCGTGTGATACAATACATGTTTATATCTCGGAGTCACCCTTGTGATACAATAAATGTTTATATCTCGGAGTCACCCTTGTGATACAATACATGTTTATATCTCGGAGTCACCCGTGTGATACAATAAATGTTTATATCTCGGAGTCACCCGTGTGATACAATACATGTTTATATCTCGGAGTCACCCGTGTGATACAATAAATGTTTATATCTCGGAGTCACCCGTGTGATACAATACATGTTTATATCTCGGAGTCACCCGTGTGATACAATACATGTTTATATCTCGGAGTCACCCGTGTGATACAATACATGTTTATATCTCGGAGTCACCCGTGTGATACAATAAATGTTTATATCTCGGAGTCACCCGTGTGATACAATACATGTTTATATCTCGGAGTCACCCTTGTGATACAATACATGTTTATATCTCGGAGTCACCCGTGTGATACAGTAAATGTTTATATCTCGGAGTCACCCGTGTGATACAATACATATTTATATCTCGGAGTCACCCGTGTGATACAATACATGTTTATATCTCGGAGTCACCCGTGTGATACAATACATGTTTATATCTCGGAGTCACCCGTGTGATACAATACATGTTTATATCTCGGAGTCACCCGTGTGATACAATACATGTTTATATCTCGGAGTCACCCGTGTGATACAATACATGTTTATATCTCGGAGTCACCCGTGTGATACAATACATGTTTATATCTCGGAGTCACCCGTGTGATACAATACATGTTTATATCTCGGAGTCACCCGTGTGATAAAATAACTGTTTATATCTCGGAGTCACCCGTGTGATACAATAAATGTTTATATCTCGGAGTCACCCGTGTGATACAATACATGTTTATATCTCGGAGTCACCCTTGTGATACAATACATGTTTATATCTCGGAGTCACCCTTGTGATACAATAAATGTTTATATCTCGGAGTCACCCTTGTGATACAATACATGTTTATATCTCGGAGTCACCCGTGTGATACAATACATGTTTATATCTCGGAGTCACCCGTGTGATACAATAAATGTTTATATCTCGGAGTCACCCTTGTGATACAATAAATGTTTATATCTCGGAGTCACCCGTGTGATACAATAAATGTTTATATCTCGGAGTCACCCGTGTGATACAATAAATGTCTATATCTCGGAGTCACCCGTGTGATACAATAAATGTTTATATCTCGGAGTCACCCGTGTGATACAATAAATGTTTATATCTCGGAGTCACCCTTGTGATACAATAAATGTTTATATCTCGGAGTCACCCGTGTGATACAATAAATGTTTATATCTCGGAGTCACCCGTGTGATACAATAAATGTCTATATCTCGGAGTCACCCGTGTGATACAATAAATGTTTATATCTCGGAGTCACCCGTGTGATACAATAAATGTTTATATCTCGGAGTCACCCGTGTGATACAATACATGTTTATATCTCGGAGTCACCCGTGTGATACAATACATGTTTATATCTCGGAGTCACCCGTGTTATACAATACATGTTTATATCTCGGAGTCACCCGTGTGATACAATACATGTTTATATCTCGGAGTCACCCGTGTGATACAATAAATATTTATATCTCGGAGTCACCCGTGTGATACAATACATGTTTATATCTCGGAGTCACCCGTGTTATACAATACATGTTTATTTCTCGGAGTTACCCGTGTAATACAATAAATATCTATATCTCGGAGTCACCCGTGTGATACAATAAATATTTATATCTTGGAGTCACCCGTGTGATACAATACATGTTTATATCTCGGAGTCACCCGTGTGATACAATACATGTTTATATCTCGGAGTCACCCGTGTGATACAATACATGTTTATATCTCGGAGTCACCCTTGTGATACAATACATGTTTATATCTCGGAGTCACCCGTGTGATACAATACATGTTTATATCTCGGAGTCACCCGTGTGATACAATAAATGTTTATATCTCGGAGTCACACGTGATACAATAAATGTTTATATCTTGGAGTCACCCGTGTGATACAATACATATTTATATCTCGGAGTCACCCGTGTGATACAATACATGTTTATATCTCGGAGTCACCCGTGTGATACAATACATGTTTATATCTCGGAGTCACCCGTGTGATACAATACATGTTTATATCTCGGAGTCACCCGTGTGATACAATACATGTTTATATCTCGGAGTCACCCGTGTGATACAATACATATTTATATCTCGGAGTCACCCGTGTGATACAATACATGTTTATATCTCGGAGTCACCCGTGTGATACAATACATGTTTATATCTCGGAGTCACCCGTGTTATACAATACATGTTTATTTCTCGGAGTTACCCGTGTAATACAATAAATATTTATATCTCGGAGTCACCCGTGTGATACAATAAATATTTATATCTTGGAGTCACCCGTGTGATACAATACATGTTTATATCTCGGAGTCACCCGTGTGATACAATACATGTTTATATCTCGGAGTCACCCGTGTGATACAATACATGTTTATATCTCGGAGTCACCCTTGTGATACAATACATGTTTATATCTCGGAGTCACCCGTGTGATACAATACATGTTTATATCTCGGAGTCACCCGTGTGATACAATAAATGTTTATATCTCGGAGTCACACGTGATACAATAAATGTTTATATCTTGGAGTCACCCGTGTGATACAATACATATTTATATCTCGGAGTCACCCGTGTGATACAATACATGTTTATATCTCGGAGTCACCCGTGTGATACAATACATGTTTATATCTCGGAGTCACCCGTGTGATACAATACATGTTTATATCTCGGAGTCACCCGTGTGATACAATACATGTTTATATCTCGGAGTCACCCGTGTGATACAATACATATTTATATCTCGGAGTCACCCGTGTTCTATACAACTGTATCGATTATAGTCTCTTTCCCCACCTCCGTGGTCAAGTGGTTAAGACCGCTGACTTTAAATCACTGTAACCCCTCAATATCGTGGGTTCAAGCTCAGCTACCGACCATGTCTCTTCATGTGAGAAAGTAGGCAGTTGCTTATGGAGGATGGTAGTCTAGTACTGGTTCTTCCCGGGAATGATGGTTAGATGAACTATCCGCCTCATAGACTCTGACTGATGAAAAGGAGCGTAAAACTCAAATAAACAAACAAACAACTCAATAAAATGACATGTATATGCAGCGCCTTTAACTGGCTATATAACATGAGAAATACAATACAAAAAGCAATACTTTTGAAAACGATTAAGTGTCATTAATAAATGTTTTATTTGTCAGTATTAATTTATATAATTATATATATAATGTATATATAGTTAGCTACAAATCGTTAATACACATTGATATTACGCTTTATTCGAATCAATTCGAAATAATTAGAATTTTGAAAAGTAAATAATAGATCTATATAGATTCTTTTTTCTTCAAATGTTCCCAATTTGTCATTTTGATCAAAATCAAACGTCCCATCCTTATTTTACTTATTCCAAAGATAATATTACAAACATGTGACTGTATTTGTTAAGAACCACAATAATTTATTAATGTGCAGAATGCTAATTAATGTAACATTATCATCAATACATGCACGATATGCTTTAATCTGCGAATGTTCCAAATCTCAAGCTAGCGTACAGTTTTATAAACTGCTTCAAACTACCCATCGTGATATAAACACACAAGTATTGATAGAGAACAGTTTTGTGTTCGACATGACTGTTCTGTCCCACAAGACATAAATGATCAATAAAATATTAAGATTGCATAATAACATGATTTTGATGCCAAACCATGGCTCGCCGCAGACGAATCGAAATATGAGTTATATTACGTTCTCCTTACATCCTCTAGAAACTATATGCATTGTACATTATATAAATATCACATCCCACATAGGGTGATACAACGTAATGTTCACCCGAGACAAGTAATGTCGACCGAGGCGTTATTATACCGAACAAAACAATAATTAAGAAAGACAAGAATGCAACAAACATGCTAACAAGTATATGATTCTTTTCGTACTGGTTGAGTCAAAATACTAAGTCTTCTTCAGAGATTGAAACGAAGCATAGTTATTTTCGCTGTCAAATTATCTTCTGCTAAACGGGATGTCAAATTATGAGTGGATTTTGATAATCGCCCTAAAAACGTCTATGATATAGAACATATTGACTAAAACACGGCACCCGGTAGTATCACGTCAGCGCGTGAGGACAGTTTCGTTATGGCAAGCGGGCCGAAATGTAATGTCACAGGGTAATATTACGGATTGCTATTTTAACAATATGCTATATTAAACATTAAACGAGTCTACTGTAGACCTATCATTACGGCCTGTCAAATACTGGTATGAGGAACATGAAGGTTTGAACATAATATGAAGCGTATATAACGTGAAATAAACGAGAACTTGATTGGACTGGTGCATTATTATCAAGTTTTATTTTACTACATGTCTGCGTTTCAACGAACATCAATATTTTAATGAAATGAATAATTTAATTACTAAACCGTTACCTCGTCATAACCAACAGAATAGAACAGAGATATAATGTGGAACTAAATTACACCATCGTGCTGCTCTGGGGAATTTTGTTCTATGTGTTTAGGTGGTGTAAAGTTCTACAATGCAACCATATCGTTAACTTATCATTTATTTATTTATTTGTTAACGACGTATTCGGTAGCTATGGTCATTTCAGACTCGCTCCAGAGAGACAGGAGAACTGGGTGTCTGTATATTTCCAATGATTTTCTAGACACAGTACTTGGCTCGGTAGTTGGGATGGGGACGCTGAAAAAGTCGGAACCGAGAGTCGAACCCACTACGTTCAGTAATCAAGCGCGTTAGTACTCGACCACCCTCCATATTGTATAAATACATTGTATTACAAAATTCGCGACATTTCGTGAAATGAAAGCTGTTTAACATATGCCTTAAACAAAAGCAGTATTTGCTAATTTGAACTAGAAGCTGAAGTCAATTTTTTTATCACAGCATAACCTTAATGTACTCACCTCTGTCTGATTAGTCACTTTATCACAGAAAACGTGCAAACAACAACTCTATGCAGATATTGCACAAACTCCAGAAATGAACGTTAACTGTCATGGAACATTATCCGCCACATCATACAGAGTTTATCAATCATCAAGAATGACGTTTAAATCCACGGAGAATTATATATAATGCTATTTAGTTCTGTAATAGTAATATTTGCTCTATGATATCACAAAAACTTACCAACATGCTTAGCATAACAGGGCTCGAATTTAAAAAAAAGATGTGCAAATAGTTCTCATGTGATAACATAACAGAGAAAATATAAGATAATGAATAGAGAAGTATTATGCTAGATTCAGATAAGTCAACAAATTGTGAATAATTGATGCGACGTTAATTCATGCGAATAGTTCTAGGTGCCATGGTGTATGACGTTTATAATGAAGCAGGAATGAACGAATGATTAGACCTCAGTCCATGGTGTAGGTTTGGATGCACGGGTAGTTTGTGCTCAGTCCGTAGTGTATGTTTGTTTGCACGCACGAGTGATTAGAGCTCAGTCCGTAGTGTAGGTTTGTTCGCACGAGTAGTTTGTGCTCAGTCCGTAGTGTATTTTTGTATGCACGCAAGAGTTGTTAGAGCTCAGTCCGTAGTGTAGGTTTGTTCGCACGAGTGGTTTGAGTTCAGTCCGTAGTTTGTAGATGTAGGTTTGTTAAGTAAGAAATAAACAAAACGCCATAAATGCATTTTACCAAAGCTGTGTCAAGTCCAGACGGGTAAACATTGATAACGTCATTCAATTTGTCCATGTGTATGTTTTACGTATCGTCTACTTGAACATTCTCGACAGCACGAACGTTACAATCACAGACAATGGAATATTCTATCAAGACATACACTTGTGTTTTCTAAAATACGTATTATCCATCACATGTCCCAGAATGAGAGTAACATGACGAAATGAAGCAAACTTGAATCACGATATAATTTATAGAATCAATGACTTGTTACCTGATGATTTGTCATATGACTAAGACACGTTTTCTGGAAACTATTTCAACTGATAGCAAGCTGTATGTGTGAACGATTCCACCAAAATAGAACAGATATAAACAAAAAGTCATCATTTCATACAGTTTCTGTGTTCAAGAGAAGAAATTTGCTGTCACTGTAATACATATGAATTTAACGTGGATGAAATGATAAATTCACGTTCACAAACTTATCATGTAGAACGTCACGTGTAATATTTACTGAATAAAAAACACGTGGATATGTTCTTCCGACTGAGGTGACATCACTAACACAGAAGCTAAGTACGTGTAGAGCTATATACGTAAATATTTGTTTTTAATTGTCAATAATTTGAGGAATAAACAGCGTACAATTGAGAGTGTATGAATAAAGGTCTAATGTGCACATGACATAGCACATGGGTCATCATGTACTTTGATTTGACTGTTTCTGGACTTAAAATAGTGCTACACTCAAGTGCCAAGGACTTACAAGCGGGAGTAAGGCAGATTTATGTTAATAATGTCTTTATTTAAAGAAGATGAACGCATTAAGTAAATATTAAAAACAGTTGACTTATTTTCAATGTGACCTTCTAAAAGCATACAAAGTAACATTTAACCAATACATATATGAATTAATAAATGATTGGTACAATGAGTAAAACATTAAATGCATAACTAGATGAATGGATGAGATTAGGAAAGAATCAATTATCGTGTAAATGAACGAACGAATGAGCGAACGAGTGAACGGAAAAACAATACAAGTACTCCATGCATTCACAATTTTTCACAGCAACATATGAACTATATCATTCTGTGATGGGGAGGGATATGAGACTCAATGCTAACTAGCAATCTAAAAACATTACAATCTGAAAATAGAAATCTTTACACACAGAACCAAGGACTTGTAAATAAGTCCTTGACAGAACATAGATACAAAGATAATATATACCTGGATTATGGAAATTGCATGTTAAGTATGAACGTACTCAAAATGTACTTGATAAAGTTACTGAATTTATCTGCCTTAAATCAAATGGCAGTGGATGCCATACAAGTCTACCGTGATATGTATCTTTCATGTACTTAGTTTTGTACCCTCGCAATACACCCATCCATTTATATATGAGCAGAAATGTAAAACATTGCAATAAAACCTAAAACGTTCACATGAATGTGGTCATAAATGATAAATAAAAATAGAACGAATATTAGCCAACTTCTTTCTGCATTGTTTGGCGGTAGAACGTATTTTATAAGTTACCAAAAAAACTATAAATAATTGGTATTTCTACATTAATCAATAAAGGATACAAACAAATACTAAGGTAGATCATGAATACGGAAGCGCTGAGGGGACATTTAGACTTACCAGTAAGTTCATGTACTCGTACAGTTATAAGTGTTAAGATTTAAGACCACGTGCACACTTGGAAGACATTTTGACCAAATCAAACCCTATTTAACTTAGGAAATATTGGTTAAAGTTTGGCGCACAGGTTTATATCTCAGCTACAACTCACCACTAGCCAAATAACATAAAATAACATTACTCTCACCTGCAGTTTTACCCACAGACGCTTGTTTACAAAAAATTACCCCACCCACCACGTTCGCTCTTATGACTACCAATATACATACATACATAGAAGCTTTCGTTTAGAGCTTGTTATCTTCTATGTATGTATGTATATTGGTAGGCATAAGAGCGAACGTGGTGGGTGGGGTAATTTTTTCTAAACAAGCGTCTGTGGTTTTACCATTTAAGATTTATCATTTATAAGATTTAATACTAACGAGTTTTAAGACCACGTACTATATATTACTGTTCCTACAAGCGGGACTATATTATTATTATTTTGTATTTTATGCTGTAACATGTAACTTATGAGACATGAACAAAGAAAACAAGAATATTGAATGTGGCCGAGAAATGTATGATAGAATAGAAAGCTAACGACCAAAAAGGGTCATACTATGCATTATTATCAACCCAGCGTTGTATAACTTAGTTGTTCCTATATAATATGACATGTAGGAAGCCTTATATGAAGTTCCAGGGCAATGTATGTAATGATGTTTGAGATATTCATAATTATGTACTTGCATACAAACTTTTAAAAAAGTATCATTTAAAGCGGGTCCTAATTAACTCAAGAGTTATATTTCTTCATTGTTTCAATACTTATTAATCATGAATGTTAGGAAGCTGTATTTTAAGTTCTTATGCAACATATGTAACAGTTTTTGGGGAAGTGAGTACATGCACGCAGTGTCACTGTCAATTGACGGATGGACAGCGCCATACAAAACTACCTGAAGTGCACGTATGTCATATAACAAGAGCGGTCAATGGACCGCCGCGCTCGACTATTCGCGCCAAGAGCATGATTGGACAATAATTTGCTGGACACAGTTATGAAACTTGACAGTGGCCTTAGCTATTGATGCCAAAAACACGTGTAAGTCTGAAATCAAAAGCGTTTGTGGTGATTAAGATATGATGAACTTGAACAACTTTTGCACGCAAGTTCAGAACCAAGACTGTTATTCCAAAGAGGAGCCACATAATTTGGTGCAAATGTAAGTGTGAGTCATGGATCTAAGATACCATTCCCAAAGTCATCTGTTAAGTTTCAGTGGAATACCATCAGCCGTTATGTATTTTTCTAAGCCAGAAAAGGTAAAGTTTGTTCAAAATGACTTCCAAGTGTGTGGTCTTAATTCGTAAATATAAATCTTAAATGTGCTATCTGTTAAGTCTTTACGTCCCCTCAGCGCTTCCGTAGTTACACAATTAGTTAGGATATAAAAAGATTTACTGCACAAAAATCAGTAATAACTGTTTCCTCGTATATGTCACCGTGATGTAAAAAGTTATTTTATAATTGTAGTTTTTACGAACGACTGTTTAAGCCATACGTAAGAAATTATATAGAGAGATTCCTCTTTAACCCAGGTCTGTGACTGTTCTTTCTACACAACAATTAATTTGATTTTTTATTAGAAATCTGGAAGGTATGTCGAATGAGTTTCTGCAACTGAAAGAGCTTCATCCTTTTATGCTAAAAAGTTGTATATGATTTCTTGTTTTTAGGCACTATAATACTACTGATGTCTTATATCGGTGATATCTGTATTGTGGAAGTTTTTTTCCCTATAAGATAAAAATGTATTTAAAAGTTTACCACGATCAAATTATGTAATAAAGTTTTACAAATTGAATATTCTATTATCATTGGAATATTACTCCGAAAAGTGTAACATTTTATTATGCATTGAAAATAATGAATATTTCAGCAGTCATCAAATATATTCCCTGCCTTCACTTAAATGTACTTGTTGGTAGTGATCGCTTATCTACAGACAATCTAATCGTCTATCATACTGCCTATCGAATCAACTTTGTACATAACATCCATCGTTGCCAAATTAAAAACAACAACAAGAAACACGTGATGAACTCGATGTAAAGTCAGATGACTACGAGTACAGGTTTGGTCAAACAGATTGTTGTATATAACTGAACAATTTCAACCCTCTAAAAGTTTGCTATCATTGAACATATCTAGAAGAGTATTATGATTACGATTCCGGTTTTAATTTCGTTAAGTATCTTCCATGTTAAAAAATATATTGAACAGCTACTATTAAGTGACCACATCCGCACGAGGCCCTAACCAGATTAATTATGTCCGGTCAAAGGCTATGGTCAGCTAAGTGTCTGCATGTAGACTTGACACCTAGATAAAAAGGGTTATGAAATTAATTAATTTATAGTGATAATTAGTTTATGACTAATTTTCTGTACAGTTTTTATAAGCATATAGTATCTGATTATGTAAAAGTAAGCTAGTCTATCAATGACCATGTCTGTTTTCTTACCACCTACTGTAGAAATCAGGCATAAGTCACATATGCCTCACATGCCAGGTTCAGTGTCTTTAACCAATATATGTAGTACAAACTATAAGCAGTTAAATGCCAGGTGGAAATAATGTTCACTAAATTTTAAGTACGCTCACAGAAGAGCAGTATTGAAATATTAGTATGTACAGAAAAGACAACTCGTTAAATCCATCTGAAAATTGGAAAAGTGATGGATTATCTATCATGTTTTATTCATAACAGTTAAGCTAATATTAATTGTAAATCGTAAATAACACGTCAATATTAAGCTCTTTGTTACATTGCCTTGAAACATAGACACATTGTCCGTCAGCAAAGAGACATTTTGGATCAGGCAATGTTTCATACCAGGCGGAGTTTTGTTTCCGAATTTGTGGCACTTCGATTTCGAACATATTTAGTGGAATACATAAAGTGGTTTTACAGAATCTTACAGTAAGGACTGTTTTGTTGTTTTTACTCTCTTAAGTACTAGAGTCCGTTCTGCTGAGAAAGGTTCGAGAACTGTGGACATAGTCAGAGTTTTATAGAGCTTGTGATTGTATTGTGTAGCAGTTTAGGGCAACACAATAAACTAGTATAACAAGAGGGCCATGATGATCCTTTGATCTTTAAATGTTGTCCCTCTCACCTGATTAACCCGACGAATTGATGACGAGGTAAACAAATGACCATTAGGGCAGAACCGACACAGGAGCATAGTTTGATCAATCTTAGGAGAGACAATTAGACAACATAAATAGCATGCACAATTGGTCAAGAAGATTTTTCGAACTATCTTGGTAGTGGACGACAAATGAAATATAAAAGCTTAGTAAAAAAGATAGTAAAAGGTTTTCCCCATATAATCCCTGAGCGCGACCAATTTTGAGGCAAGGGGACTTAATGATAATATTTGTAAAATGCGACAGAGGACCATTTAAGGATCATTCCATTGATATTTCATTGAAATAGGCTGTGGTTTTGTAACAATTGTTGACGGCACACGACGACGGACATGGCGACCACTATAACTATGATCAGCATTTTGTGCTCAAGTAAGCAAACAAGAGGGCCGAGATGGTCCTATATCGCTCACATGACGATCATTGTATACTCATTGAAACATTTTTTTGGACCTGTGACCTAGTTTTTGACCCCAGATGACCCATGTTAGAACTTGTCCTACATATTAATAAGACAAACATTCTATCAAGGTTTGGTGAAGATCCAATCAAAACCATGACAACTACAGCATAGACAAGATTTTCTTAAGTTTTGACCTCATGAGCTAGTTTTTTACCCTAGATGACCCATGTTCGAAGTTGTCTTACATAACATTAAGACAAACAATCTGACAAGGTTTGGTGAATCCAATCAAAATGTTGTGTTAAAGAGGTTTGCCTAAGATTTTACCTCGTGACCTAGTTTTTTACCCTATGTGACCCATTTTTGACCTCGTCCTTAATATCGTTAAGACGAACAATCTGACAAGGTTTGGTGAAGATCCAATTAAAATCGTGACATCTAGAGTGTTCACAAGGTTTTCCCATATTTGGCCCTGGTGACCTAGTTTTTTACCCCAAACGGCCCATTATCAAACTCGTCCGAGATTTTGTTGATATTAACATTCTGACCCAGTTTTGCAAAAATTGAGCTAAAAATGTGACCCCTTGTGTTCACAAGGTAAAAATTTGACGAAGCACGACGCTGGACGAAGACTGATCACAAAAGCTCACCCTGAGGACATTAGTGCTCATGTGAGCTAAAAATGGTACATTTTGGCCTAGGTACAGAAATTTGTTATTTATTACAGGCACTAAGACGTGGTTACCTCAGAATGCAATTGAGAACCATGAAATGATGACAACATTGTAGAAATTCCAAAAATAATGGTTCTGATTTCCTGTAACATTTTACTTTGTCAAAAAAAAAAACCATAGTCAGATAAGCATGTATTTGTACTCTGGTCAGTAAATTTGACTCTTTTTTCTTAATACAAACCAATACAAACATGGTGCTCATAACTTCGTACAATGCACATAGATGCTGAATCTGTCCTCTAATTGCAGACCACAAACACACACACGGGCACACACATGTAGGTCATGCTACTTCAGGTTTGTGCCCGGCGGATGTTAGTTATACTTTCTGAACACAGTCAACAATGTCGGACAGTTTTCACAAGAACACAAGGAGTGAGAAACAACTACAGAAATATTTATACAGAGTTATTCATCTTTTTATTTGATAATTTTGGGTATTTTTGCAGCTTGCATGAGTAATGTATAATATAGCAATAAATTGAAAATAATAAATTTTACCAAATTGTTAATACATAACATGGTTGTTGTACAAGACAATGGTAAATTTCTAGAAGCAGTGTCATTAAATGGCTAACAGAACTAATATAGGTATAAATAACCTCACTAAATCTATAACAAAATTAGTGATAATCTGTATACTAGTTAGATCCACAATCAATCATCAATCAATGACTGAATCCATACATTTACATCTAGAATGTCAAGTTCGGATGAAAACAAGATTATAAATGTCTGGCAGTCAGAGATTTTAACCATACAAATGTACACTTTTCAGAACTGGGTGTTTTTAAGATTGGAAACTAGTACATAAACAATCACTTTAAGTCTTTAATAGAAACAGAATTAAGTAATTAATGGTATTAACAGAGAGAACATTCTTGTATTTAAAACATCAATTTAAAAAGAATAACTTTCCAATATTTCAGATTTTAACATCTAAGACACAATCAAAATTTGTATTTTTAACAAACACACAGTGAAAATAAAACACAATAAAATGCACATTTTCAATAAGCCGTTAAATTCTACACTAAAATGGCTATAAGAAACAAGTGATGGACAGTTTGAGCAGAGCAACAGAGGACAGAAGAAGATGTGAGAACACATTAAAGCATTAAAGTTCTAGAACTAAGACTTGACCTGATTCAGATATAAATGACAGGATATCTAAAGTGAATAATAAACGTCCTTCTCTAATCCATGTTATTTCTAGTAGGACACCATCAAGTATTTGTAAAATAAATTAAAACTTCAAACAACATCAAAACATGAGTAAATTACTACATGATCATGGAACATGATATTAATCTTATAAAGAACTTAATAAGTCAGTACAGTCCAATCTTGAGAAAGACATAAGGTGACGTTTATTGACAAGTAACCTTTATTCGGAGGTCATTTCTTTCTAAATAGTCAATGGTGGTTTTTGACAGAAGGTCTTAATTCACAGGCTGAGATTTATTCGGAGGTGGTCACTAACACAGGTGTGACTGTATACTAAACTATTCTTACAGTAGTCACCAGGGATATGTATTCTGTCATGTTCCAACATGGCTGTGTTTATTAAACTTAAGTTAGTAGATACAGTATAGTACATTTCTGACTCAAAGAAATATGGCAAATATGTGAGAACCTATAAGTGTGAACATCATGGATTAGGTAACTGTAACAATAATTAGTATAATACAATACTCCCGTTACCCTTCAACAAATACAAGGCAAGTCTATAACATAAAACTTAAAAAACAAGCTTAAAATCTGACAAAACAAACAAAAAAACAGCATACACTTTTATCACAAGCAAAAATCAATCATCGATAATATTTTCCTCTCATAAATGGACAAAACATGCATAAAATCATGTGAACAGAGGTCAGTTTTCCTATGTATATAAGACATATTGTTTAGGTTGCAATTTGCTACATAATTTCTAGTGAACGATCCTTTATCTTTAAAACAATTTCTTAAACACACCTTAATTCGATAATTGACAATTGTTCCAGAAAAAGTCCAAAAGCAAAATAAATTAAGCACAGTTATGTTAATATATAATGTACAAAATAATCTCCATCAATAATACAAGAAAGGTAACTCTAGTGAGCATCATAAGAAAAAAGTTGTCTCCCTTATCAACATTCACTCTGCGACAAAAGCTTTTAAAAGCAAACATTAGTTTAACATGCACAATGTACACACATATGATAGAATATAAATTATATACTGTACAAATAAGTTATAGATTTAATGACCAGCATATAACGTGTATCAGGTGACATGATAAAATGTGAGTACCTGCCATACTCACACCAGTTCACCAGTATAAAACTGTACATGTGTGTCAAATATAGTAAGTTGTGGAAATTAGAATGAATGGATTTAGATATTTATCAATTCAATATAATTCCCTAGTGAACCATTCGGATAACAGATGTTTCACATATAAATTCTGTGTTAGAACCAGCGTTGGTTTTATATGATGGTTAAATATAGTCCTGCTCCATCTAAAAAGAATAATTCAGTATTGACTCACTGAAGTCACCAGTAACCACATGTTATACATAGACTGATATTTCTATCAAGCTTATGACAATGATACAAACAGGAAACACAAAGGATTCATCACTCAATAAAGACAAAAAAGGGAAGCCTGAGATACTGACCCACTATAAAACTATCACAGAAATAATTTGGTCAAGATTCCAGAAAACTAAGAAGAAAGTATTAAATCGCACCACACAATACAATACTTCAGTTAAGTCAAGTTTGCCAATTCTAGAAAAAGTAACTACAGACTTCAAAAATTAAATCAAAACAAAGTTAAAACTAGTACAGAGATTAGAGCTAGTAAGTTAATCTATTTAAACGTAGGACAAACTAGGAAGTTAAACCATATATAACCAAATTAGAACCCAGACAATATCACTGTCACTAACAAAGTCTTGTTAACAACAAACATCTTCACGGATGGAATAGATCTCATATATTAATTAAAACAAACATTTACTCAGCAGATGACCATGTATCAATGTTAGATGAGTAGAATTGTGTGTCTTAATATTGCTACAACACTGTCCAGTTAAAAATAATTACCGTCCTATTACATAGTAAGATTAATCAAAGACCTTATCAGTGTACAGCATTATAGTAACACAAACTTTCACACGAAATATTTCACCAATATTTTGATATCCATAAAACATAACACCAATCATGCTTTAATGAAATATTAAATAGTGTAAGGTTATCTTTGTTCTTATAGTAAATGTATGTTTATAAAGTTGATACATGGATAACAAACAGATGACAAAAAACAATGATTTGCAAGATTAAACAATAAGACACAAATTCTTTGTTTGTGAGAGTAAAGTTGCGTTCCTGTTTTATGAGATAATATTGAACACAGTTAACAGGTAGAGACTTGAACCACTGAGTACATCAACACAGAATTCCTCAGTACATCTTCCAGATCAGTCTCCACCAACTTTTGCAATAAGTTCATCACATATGGCTGTCAGCTCACTATTTTCTTGAACCTGAAATAATCATATTATCTGGTAAACAACAGTAAAAACACACAACCGCATAATGTTTCTTTGATATTATGTTCAATAGAACACTTTACCTTTATGTTACTTGATTAAGGTTTTGGTGAATTCACTAGTGAGTCATTCCATACCAGAACAATTAGTAACATATATATACACAACAACATGTTTCAAGGCTAAATGGTTTATTACAGACATATAAAACTTCTGTTAGGCCAAATTTTCATTTACTGAAACCTTTTTTGCAAGAGATTTAGCATTATCTAATGTTTTTCAATTTGTATCATTTCTACATCATTTTACCATTCATATCCTAATAACTGCATCCTTAATAATTATCTGAACATGGTCCAGGTAGAATGTGATACATCACTTCTAGATGAAGCTATCAGGTACATAATACATCCAGCCAACTACACAAAACTACCGGTATATCCAACTAACTAACTGATCCCTATTATACTCACTTTTTGTTCCAAACTTCTCTCCACACCCTGTATCTTTAACTCGGCTTTCTTTAATGCAGCCTCTAATCTAGCTACTTCAGCAGTTGTGATTTTCCTTAACTTATCCATCTCATCACTAGCCCTGTAAGTGTAAATTAGAACTTATATAACACAGAACATTATATACCTACTTATTCTAGGAATTATAAGGAGTTTTTCTATTTTTCTAATATTAGTGGATCAACAAGCTTTTGAAGAAAGTTAGAAATTGTTTTCTTACAATACCTACTCATACAATATACACAGATATCACTTACCATAGAGTGGCATAGCATAAGTTACAAATACTAGAAGAAGTTTCTGTACAATAATTTGACTAAAGATATTAAGAAATATGTGTTCTATCATGTGATAGATTTATGATATAAGATAATACTGTCCCATACAAGGCTAGTTTATCCTCAGCCTGATGACGTACAGCTATAGCCTTATCCTCCGCTGATTTCAATTTATTCTGATAATCTTGTACACATTTCTTTAATACATCCTCATTCTGAAATATTACCATTCATAAACAATTACCTTTTAACAGTGCTCAAGAGTTAATGAAAGTCATTATTAACTTAATATAAAGAAATCTATGCATTAGAATGAGTTAACAGAGATGTTAACAATATATATACATTAAGTGTGTTTATAACAATATTTCAGTCATATATGACGTCCTGTTCAACAAACCAGTTTTCCAGGACTGCATTTTAACCAGTACTAACTTAACCTTCAACAAGGAGATGGCAACTTCTCCTCATGCAGAGGAATAAATAAATTTATCAAATTTCTTCTAAGGATATCCCCTGCTGTGACCAGGATTCAAACCTCAATCATAGATTATAAGTCCAGTGCACTAACCACTGGTCCACAACTATGAGGCCTAATACATTGAGATACAAATAATCTATAATCATATACATACAAATATTTGACCCTACCTTCTTAAATCCTTCCACAACACCTTTTGTTCTCTCATAGCGTTGATGTAGATCAGAAAATGCTGTCTCTACAGATTGTAAATCTTCCAATGCCTGAAAGGAACGTGATTTATATAGATCTGTAACATATGATTAGGACCAATTCATCAAAGTTTCATACTTGTAATTAATGACAGAACACAACAACATTATGGGTCATGTTTAACTTAGTTGCTAACCACATGTGACATTATCATTATTTTATGTATTCATCAACAAACGTACCTGATCTCTTTCTTTGACCACATCTTCAAACGTTTGTAGAGACTCTGTGGTTTTCTTCTCTTTCTCAGCTAAACAATTATATAAATACAAATTTTGTCATAATGTATTTTAAAAAACAGAAATATGTGTTGATATGACTAGATATATCATTTTATTTTAAAACTTCATAGAAGACATTAAACTCTATATATTACATTTAAAGAATGTATATGTTTTAATATAGGTATGTGCATGAATGGTATCTGTAAACAATACAATATCCGTAATGAATAATTCCCCATTCTGAGATAATCTGCTGTCAAATGAATCCAGATTAAACAGTATTTCATTAAAATATTTCAAACTGTTCATATTGCTTAAAGGCCCATTAGCTTTTTGAATTTGGTGATACAGAACAATAGATAAAATGATTGGAAAAAAATACATTTCATTTGCTCTAAAACAATATTTACATAATACCTTTCTTTGGCCAAATCTCGTAAAATTGCTGTCAGATGCTTTTTCTTATTTTTTGCAGTATCACTGAAAAAATGCTGCGCTCATTTCTTTATGTACTTTGTGATTAAAAAAAGAATAATTTTGGAACGTTTTTTATTGCAAGTAAAAGTCGATTTCACTCGTAAGACATATTTCTAGGTAAAATAAGACCTACTTTAATTCTAACATCCAAAAAGCTAATAGTGCTTTGATATGATTGTGAAAATAGCACACATAAGTCAGATTAAAGTTATCATAAAATTGAAAAACAAATCAGTAAAATACCTTGTAGCTGAGCAATCGTTTTCTCAAACTCTGTGACAACACATCTAAAATATTCACCAAATCATGAAAATCAGTGGAATAATAATCAACATTTCTTCTTCTTTAAACAACATACATTTGATACAAAAAAATACAAATAATCAGTAAGAAAATAATTGTACAAAATTATACAATTATACAAATTCCAGTCCTTTTCTATTGAATGAAATAAAGAATTCTGGAATCCTGACTCCAATTACCATCAATACATATTGTTTCAATAAACAGTACTGTATCAAAAACAATGATGAAGTAACATCACTATGATAACTGAAATTATAGACTTACTTCATATCCTCATTAGATGATCGGAGAAGCAGTATTTGTTCATCAAGATATGAAATCTTCTTATCTCTGTCAGCCAGTTTTTTACTCCATTCTCTTTCTTTGTTCAGAATACGAGCATTAAAGTCCAGATCTAACTCTTGTTTCATTTTATTCCAGTCTGACTGGGAATACTTCAATACCTAGTAATGAATAGTTTATGTGTTATAATTTCAATAGAAATGAATATTTAATTAATTATAAAACTAAAACAAATAAAACCACAGTCACAGAAGACCTCATCCAAATATGGAACACCTTCAGCAGCAAGATAACAAAGATACAAAGAAACAAAGAATCCCTCAAAGACCTCAAGATGACTGCAGATGTTTTCACTTAAAGCATAAAAATATCACAAACAAAAAATATAATCTAATGGTTTTCTATTCATGCATTATAGAAAAGTTCCATTCTACCATTGATAATGTGCATTTAATTTAAATAATAAAATAAGAATTGCCTAAACTACAGTTTTGTACATGTATATGGTTTAAAGTTACTGTAGTTCTAGTATAACATAAAGCAGGTCTGTAGGCTTATTAGCATAAAATAAAATGAACATCAAACTGGAGCTTATAGCAGGCCAAAAGGTAAAACTATAAAACATGCAGTGTACACCACATGTTGTCAAATGTAACATATAAAACAACAAACACAGCAGAAAATCAAATATAAAACTAAACTGAAGTATAAAATAGTACAACTGAAGTATTTATCAATGTCTCATAACCATTACTGTACAAGAGTTCTCTCCCTTCCATGTATGAAAAAATTCAAATTTCTAAAGTTCATATTTTTTATAACTTATATAACAGTTGGATGATATTTCAGGAATTGAGGTTTATACATTAATTCAAATATCCCCATCAATATGTTAAAAGAAACAAACAAAAGGCATGACATCAAATCTTCAGTTATATTGATACACCAGTCATCTCAGTACAGGTAAAATATGTATATATTATATCATGCTTATGTTTCTATAAAATTGACACATCCTTAGAATAGAACATTATATAACTGGTTGATTATAAAATCATAATTGGTTGCATGCATTCATTCTTTAATCAGCTATCAAGTTCGGCAGCATACAAACCCACTAATCAGCTTTTGAATGCAAAATAAATTGTTTATGTATTTATCTATTACATGCAATAATAATCTTAGTCGATGTAGATATAATATGGAATGTTGACTTTTTGAACTTTTAATGAACATATGAATGCTTCAGTAATGGAACAAAATAGGATACAAATACAATCTACAAAAACTGGCAAAAAAAGCAAACACATCATGTATAATATTCAAAGAAAAAGTTGTCATAAAAATAACTAATCAAATAATGTACTGGTGTTTAAGAAGTAATGACCAATAAATAAGATTAACTTTGAAAAGTAATGAAGTGATTACTGAGGGAAGCAAGCAGGCTTGTCAATAAATAAAGGGAAAGAACAAGAGGACCTATGACCAAAAATGACAATATTGAAACACATTTCGTAATGATTTTATTTCACAAAATCAATTTAATCTAAAAAATATGTTTAATATCTTTCACCAACCTTATTTAAGTAATTCTTCATTAATTATTGGTAATCATAAATAATACAAATAAAACCAAGACACCTTCACAGCAAACTACAACCACCAAACTTGTTAAGTTCAATAATACAGGGATCACTGCATTGTAGGAAACATGTTTTATGGGTGTTACACCTTGCATTATGGGAAACATTGTTTTATGGGTATAACACCTTGCATTATGGGAAACATTGTTTTATGGGTGTAACACCTAGTATTATGGGAAACATTGTTTTATGGGTGTAACACCTAGTATTATGGGAAACATTGTTTCATGGGTGTAACACCTTGCATTATGGGAAACATTGTTTTATGGGTGTAACACCTTGCATTATGGGAAACATTGTTTTATGGGTGTAACACCTTGCATTATGGGAAACAGCGTTTTATGGGTGTAACACCTAGTATTATGGGAAACATTGTTTTATGGGTGTAACACCTTGCATTATGGGAAACATTGTTTTATGGGTGTAACACCTTGCATTATGGGAAACATTGTTTTATGGGTGTAACACCTTGCATTATGGGAAGGTGTACACCTTGCATTATGGGAAATAAAACTGCTGTGATATTGGGATGAATACTAAAGGTGATAAAGAAACAAGGGAAAAATGCACTACAAAAAAATCCAGGATGCAAATAATGGAAACAAACTACATGAAGCATTCACCATGCAATAATCAAACTGTAAAACAATCAACCAGTTCTCTACTGTCAGTCTTTGCTAAAACCAAACTAATCTAAACTATCTTATTTACTTAAATTTATACATAACAAGATTGAATAATCCATTATGTTACATAGTACTTATTTAAGACTTAAATTGAAAACTTCATTCATGAGAACTAATATATAAATAAATTCATTATATAATGTGAGATTTTAGTTTTGACTGCTCTGTATGTTAGTATAAGACTTGTCCATATAGACAGTGGTAAAAGTCTACAGTCTATGATAAATACCATATATATATATCTGTATGGAGTATGCTATAAAGCAGTGTATTGTACTGTTTGCTATCTTCAATGTAAGGTTTCCTAAAAGCATTGGCCATTCTAGAGATACTGCAAATAATGAATATAGTCACATTACAAGCCAGAATAAAAACAATAATGCAAAATATCTAATTGGCAAAAATTACAAATATTTAAGCTTTTATGCAATTTCAAAGAGGTTACATGCTTCAAAACAGTGGCATGTAGTATTATATAGTGGAATTCTCTTTTATTACTGTGTACACTGGCATTTGTGGTTTGTAGACTGACAGTGGAGTTACTGGTATTATGGATATAGGAAACAACATTATACTCTACCTGATCAGTGCTGCTACACGTGTTATCCTAAATCATACATGTAGTCATACAATAATCTCTACTTAATGACAACATTATCTTCATACACAATATATTAGTATTGTAGTTATAAGGACAAGTATATCAACAACACAATAAATCATGGTGCTAAATGGATCTATAATAGATGCAGACCCTCATCTCCAACACAGGAAGAAATTCAGAATAATTATTAATAATTCAACTTACTTTAAATCAGACAAATATGTTCTATTCAGTTGTATATATATAGGAGAGAGTGTAAAGTAAAGCAGTAAGTGTGACATAATTACCTAATCTAAAATTGTTTTTAATATCATTTGTTACATAATTATCTAATCTTACATTGTCTTTAATATTATTTGTGACATAATCACCTACATGTCAAGAGTCCAAGATTCATAGTTGTTAGGTTACATTACCGGTATTAACAATTAATACTTAAATGATGATCAGAAAAATGTCTACTACATGAGAATAAACATTGTGAGAAGTCCACCTGAGACAGTACGGTAGTTTGATCTGACACAAACATTTGATAAGCAGATTTTATGGTATCTCTACAGTATAAAATATGACAATGTTCTACAGTGTGTAGAGTATAGAGTAAGCCATGCAAACAGGCAGAGTCATAAACCACTGCTACAGTAGTACATATATACAATCATTGTCTGGAAAATACTAACATGGCTTCAATTCACATTTAGGAAGAAAATACAACATGCATTGCCCAATGTAAGCCAAAGTATACAAAATGAATAAAAGAAACTTGATTAAAAGAAATCTGTCAGTAAAATTGAATGAGTGCTATAATATCATGAACATTTCTGAGATAAATAAAAAAAAATCATGCAAAATATGAAAAATATTAGAACAAGTATTAAAAGCCTCACTATAGCAGTAAGTAGTGGTCAGACACTTAGTGCTAACAACATGTGAACTTGTAAGTCACACTTAACACAAGACCATTGTCTGCAAGTTATTAAGTAGTTGTTCTACAGACAGACGTTCAATGTACAGCACATTCTCCAGAGCCGTCCTCTCTTGAGCAACAACCTTCCTACAACAACAGCATGATTTTTCCCACTGCACAATTGAACTATTAATTTGACCCTCTCTAGAGCAACAACCTCTCAAAAACAACATAATTTAGCCACTCCCAGAGGGTGTTGATTTGGAGAGGATGCACTGTACATGCTGATAAATACCTCAATCACATGATAACTTAAATGCTTCATTGTAACAGGTTCATTCAAATAGATTCATTTCAGACCCTGATTGTAATTAATGCTATTAAAGACAAAAACCTGAAACTATCTATCAGCTGTTGACCTATTAACACATTATTATACTCATTTTATGATAACCTGTAATACATATATATTTATATTTCTTATTATACCTGCAACATGACATCCTGGTAGGAACCAGCAAAGTTGTTACAATGATGAAAGTATAATAAGAGCTGGACAAGTTTTGATTGGAACAAGCAATGTATGAACTTGGCAGTGTCAATCCTTTAAAGACCCAGCAGCTAGCCTGGAGTACTGTAACAAGTAGATTAAGTATATTGTATGTTACCTGAACAAGTTGAACTATGTTGTCCTGGTTACTGTCAACATTTGATCCATGTTTTCTATTTGCTGCATTCATTCGTTCAACTTCACTCTCACCCTGAAAATACATAACATAAAAATGTTCATAAAACTCTACACGTTACCATAGCAACACACTAATTTAGCACACACAATTGTAAATTATTCAGCATACATAATATCAAATCGCAACATATATATATAGCACACATTTTTTTCTGTTTATTAAATAAATAACATATGTTAATAAGTAATTCTGAAACAATTTATGAGATTCTGTACAAACATAAACATATAAAAATCTGGCTAAAAAAAGGAATGTACTCAAGTTGAAATAAGAACTAAAATCCAATGAGACAATATTTTAAGAAATTAAATCAATTAAAATTTAACAAAATCAACTTTCTTTTAATACTGGTAATCATTTCAAGATATAGGTCAAGTTTAATTAATGGTATGAACTAATTCCTACATAAGAGAAAATTCTGCATGCAGTTTATATCCAAGTTTGGATAACATAAAACATTCCAAGAAATCAAGATTTACCCAAAATAAATCATACAAGCACATGACTCAACATTACCAGAAACATTCAGAGGAAATAAAAGGACTCAATAAAAAGTATTTCATGCCAGCAAAATCAATATCATGTAAATAATGAAAATGGGAATAAAAGAAGAAAAAGACAAGAAAATTACACCAAATATATAAAATAAACAACAAGAATGATAATTAGAAGAAAGTAATTGCTGTGTGTTGCCATGACACCAGTTTAACAGTATGGGTAAATATCAATATCTAGTAACAACCATATATATACATAATGTAGAAACAACATTAAAGAACAACAGTTTGAATAATACATGAACACAATAGCTCTACATATACTAACACCCCATTACTGACTTTATACAACATATATAAAACATACACGATACAATAAGCTAAATATAACTAAGATATGACTTTACTACATATAATAGAACTAAAAAGCAAAATGGAATTTTACATGCAGTAATTCAAATTTGATTCAATAATGAAGTTCTTCATTCAATCCACAAAACCTGACTCAGACTAGAGTTTAATTGATATTCTGCTTGAATTTTTTAACTACAGTAAAACCTGTGAACTAAGGCCTTTATTGACAGGTCACCTTTATTCAGATGTTAATTTGTTCTAAATAATCAATGGTGGTTTTTAAATAATGGTCTTTATTGAGAGGTGGCAACTATCATGTTTGACTGTCTACATATAATTAAACAGTGTAATGTTGATAAGCATACAATCAGATATAATTCTTTATAAAATCAATATTTCATCAAGCAGATAACTCTAATAATATATAAACATGTGCAAGAACTCAGTATGGTAACATTACATGATTCATTGTAAGAAATCATCTATCTTTTATCATTATTTTTTAAAAAATATCAAGATTCCAACACAGATTAAATCTTCCATACCTCTCTAATTTTCATTATGCATCCAATACTGAGTTAAGTCATAGACAACCAAATCAATTTAAGACACAGCAAGACTCCAAAATCTGCACATAAGAATCTCTATGAATTCATAACCATATGGTTTACATGAATGTATTTCCCTAAAGGTTTGTACTAGGATAAAAATGTCATATTTATTTATTTCTAATAATTCCCATGAAGTTCACAGAATATATTTACTCTAGAATGAAGTCAAGCAGTGTGTATACAAAATACAGTTTATATTCATCTATCTACAACTGGTTCTATGGATTGTGTAAATGTACAATATAATACCCATGTCACACTATGACGCGTTTCCACTGCATTGGCTCGGCGTATTAAAATTTTCCAGAGCGCCATGAGATCTCAAGAAAAATCTGATATTTTTTGTTAAAATGGAGATGTCACAGCGACCTTACAGCAACCAAGGCGTTGCCATGGCGCTCACATGGTGCTCTACCACGTTCCTATGGAGTTCTTGTTGGCGATTGTCTGTGTTCTCACGGCACTCCCACTGCATGCACTGCCATGACAACGCGGCCCTAGTGTGACAGGGGTTTAAACAAGATGTGTTTGTGAAACACAGATGCCCCCTGTGACCTAGACCTTTGATCAACTGGGGTCATTTACATGTGAAGACCAACCTACAAACCAAATCTAAAGAGCTTAGGCCAAATAGTTCTCTAGTTATTGCCCAGACAAGGTTCGGTTACGGATTGACGGACCAACATGTGCAAAGCAATATACACCCTTTTTCTATGAAAGGGAAATAAATATATGATAATACAGATTCAAGGTCTATCATCAATGTACAATAATCATCAAACAAATTTCATTAATCAAACATCTGTTAATATTACAGAACATGAAAATCAATAAACATGGATGTTATATCCTGAGAAATGTACCCTTCAGCTATCAAAACATAGAAATGTTATAAATATATCATATATGTCTTATTCTAACATGTTTTATCTAATGAGGATCGTTTGCATTTCCAGTAAGTGAAGACAAACATGTATGTTAATAAAAACCTGTTTGGATCATTTAAAACTAAACCTACCAAGTGTTATATTGAACTGATTTATGTTATCTATAAAATTTACCTTGTGTATAATTGTCTCATCAGCATTTTCCATCATTTTTCACTTAATAATAAAATATCCTCTAATACAACAAGCATGTGTTCTATTTATTCACCAAGCATCAACTTGACATTTTTTATATTTTATCATTTTTACTTTTAATATGAACAAACTGTTAATGTTCTTAAATCCATGTTTTATTCTGTTTAAGTCCCCAGCTAAAATCACTGAAACTAATTATCAATAGTTTCTCTAAAGTTACACAATCAAGCATGAACTTACAAACAGATATTGATCACTGTGCAAGCCAATCCAGATAAATCCCAGGTAAGTAAAAATAAGTATAAATTGTAAAACAATAAAGACATCAATCATTGTACTTTAAGCTTCTACTAAATTGATTAAAACAATTATTTATCAAAATACTATTTATTGGACTGTTGAGTGTAAATTAACTGTTTAGTTTAACTGACCTTAAAGAAGTTTAGTCATACATATTACATAAATGTTTTTAACTCTTAAAACACAAAAATGAACAATTCTCTATTTGACATAGCTATTTTTGATGGGACAAAACTACAAAATGAAAAGCAGAATGCATCAAAACTGCATGCTGTCACTGGTTATTCAGCATTGTCTACAATCTTTACAAGTGATTTACAAACTATTTCACTCCAGAAATATTTTACACATGCAAATACCATCATCATTTAATATCTAACTAACCAGCTACTATTATGTATAATGAAATAGTTACAGTTATTTAATTAGAGACATTTCCACTGATTTAAGCTAACTGTGATCATTAAATTTCAACACAAACAATGAGACAACTGCTTTAAAATTCCGTTCTGAGTCACTAGTTGTAGATATGACATTACTGAACTGTCAATACTATACTGTAACCACATTCACAAACAATCAATTGTTTAATTTTGTACTAATACTGACATTTAATATGCATTAATTAACTCTTGACATATATTGGAAATGTAATAAAAACTTTAACCTAACTTAAAGCATAAATACCTTGTAACAAAAAGCAAATTGCACACAATGCAAATATTCAAGGAGAACATTTTATACTAATTAATACAGTAAAATGTCAATAAATCATTGATTAATATGTTTAGGCATGAGCAATTAATGTACCACATTTTGTATCAATACAACGTAAGAAACGGCAGGCCACTAAAATTTGCACCTAGGAATTTGAAGATAATCTAAAATATGGTTTCTTACTATGGATATACAAGGATTAATCAGTTATAATCATTTAATATTCCTCAGTACAAGTCACCATGTGTGTACAAGTAAGTCACATTTTGAAGTAAGATACAGTAAATCAATGCACCAGAGATTGTTCACTGATCTTACAGCAGACACCTGACTCACCAACAGTTAGATACAGTAAATCAATGTACCAGAGATTGTTCACTGATCTTACAGCAGACACCTGACTCACCGACAGTAAGATACAGTAAATCAATGTACCAGAGAATGTTCACTGATCTTACAGCAGACACCTGACTCACCAACAGTTAGATACAGTAAATCAATGTACCAGAGAATGTTCACTGATCTTACAGCAGACACCTGACTCACCAACAGTTAGATACAGTAAATCAATGTACCAGAGAATGTTCACTGATCTTACAGCAGACACCTGACTCACCAACAGTTAGATACAGTAAATCAATGTACCAGAGATTGTTCACTGATCTTACAGCAGACACCTGATTCACCAACAGTTAGATAAGTTAATCAATGTACTAGAGAACGTTCACTGATCTTACAGCAGACACCTGATTCACCAACAGTTAGATACAGTAAATCAATGTACCAGAGATTGTTCACTGATCTTACAGCAGACACCTGATTCACCAACAGTTAGATACAGTAAATCAATGTATCAGAGAATGTTCACTGATCTTACAGCAGACACCTGATTCATCAACAGTTAGATACAGTAAATCAATGTACCAGAGAATGTTCACTGATCTTACAGCAGACACCTGATTCACCAACAGTTAGATACAGTAAATCAATGTACCAGAGATTGTTCACTGATCTTACAGCAGACACCTGATTCACCAACAGTTAGATACAGTAAATCAATGTATCAGAGAATGTTCACTGATCTTACAGCAGACACCTGATTCATCAACAGTTAGATACAGTAAATCAATGTACCAGAGAATGTTAACTGATCTTACAGCAGACACCTGATTCACCAACAGTTAGATACAGTAAATCAATGTACCAGAGATTGTTCACTGATCTTACTGCAGACACCTGATTCACCAACAGTTAGATACAGTAAATCAATGTACCAGAGAATGTTCACTGATCTTACAGCAGACACCTGATTCACCAACAGTTAGATACAGTAAATCAATGTACCAGAGAATGTTCACTGATCTTACAGCAGACACCTGATTCACCAACAGTTAGATACAGTAAATCAATGTACCAGAGATTGTTCACTGATCTTACAGCAGACACCTGATTCACCAACAGTTAGATACAGTAAATCAATGTACCAGAGATTGTTCACTGATCTTACAGCAGACACCTGATTCACCAACAGTTAGATACAGTAAATCAATGTACTAGAGAATGTTCACTGATCTTACAGCAGACACCTGACTCACCAACAGTAAGATACAGTAAATCAATGTACCAGAGAATGTTCACTGATCTTACAGCAGACACCTGACTCACCAACAGTTAGATACAGTATGTACAGTTTTACTGTATTTAATTATTACATTACATGAAGGAAATTATCTGATCAATGAGTTTGATCTGTGAATACAGATGTTGTAAGATCAAAGTCAACATAAATCAACAGATGTCTAGATAACATCCACATAAAAAGCATATATTATAAAAGAATTCAATCAATGTCAATGACATTTGCATAGCACTATAAACCAAAATAAGTAATATGTAAAAAATAAGTGTTGTATGTAGACAATTAAAAGAAGACAATAGTTCATGCAGTTTTGGTTCATAACACAACAATGGTAACAGGACACACACTAATCTTGTAGTATTCAAATCTTGGAACAATTGGACTAAAACTCTTAGAAGCAACATGAAGTTTATCATATGTTAGCAATGTACATGACAATATTCCAGTTAAATCAAAAAATTATTTATACAATCAACCTTTAACAAGTTCAGAATATCATGTAATCAGACAAAATGAACCTTCATATCATACCACATTTACAAGATTTTCCCATAAAAATTGAGTTCCAAGTAAGTGAAGTAATAAGTTTACAAGTTGTTTACAATAACTTACTCTGGATTTCTTCTTTTGCTTAATACGAGGATAACAAAGTATTCACAATTAAGAATCACAGTATTATATAATGGGTACACAGGATACATCAAGTCAATACATCTTCTAATTACAGGAATACAAAACAATTTTATCAAATTTCATCAAAATATTCAAAGTTTATGATCACATCCAAGTTTTCAAAACATTTTACTATTTTATCCCCACCCCACTCTGTACTCTATCCTAACTAAGTCCTAACTCTTTCTTGATCCTAACTGAGTCCTAGTCGTTCAACATAAACTACTAATCAATAAGTAAATCAATCATCAATAATAAGAACGAGCACAAAAATGGTATTTTTTTATTTAAATATAAAACTGAATAAACATATATTGATCATAGATTTCACTAAGTAAACGACACAGAGGGAACAGAAGTTAAAGTACTGTAGTAATGCTAGATAGACAGACAGACAGATCTAGAACCAGAGTGACATGATAGCATACATTATCTACAAACATAGCATTGTTGGAAGTTGTATAGCCCATTCAAAGATCACACATACACAAATTTGATATCAAGCACAGACCTAAATATTCAATAGTTCACTGGTAGCCACAGACATACAGACATATACAAGAACGAATACAGACAGCAATGAAACAACAGAATTGACATGATCTATAATTTATTAAACAGATGCCAACCACTTTAATCAATGTACAAATTTCATATCCAATTAGTCTTAACTCATCATTAAATTTATTTCTCTGAAAAAAATCTTTAGTGTGTCAAACTGAATGGAACAGTGAAGTATTGCATCCAATGTCAAGTCAAGCTTTAATCAGTTACATATTTATAAAACAATTCATTAACTTAAAGCTTCATTGTGTTGTGCAAGACTAGACAGTATAATCATTATATGGTATATAGTACTTAAGATTATTATCAATACTTTAGTTCATACAAATACTAGTATGTGTTCAAGGCAAGTTATATTTTCAACCATTACATTTACATAGAGTTCTTCACATAGTTCTTATATTTAATATTAACATGATAAGGAAGGGAAATAACTTACAACAACTTGGTTAATAAATATTCAATTGTTTCCCTTGAGTCAGGAAGGAAATGTAAAGGAAAAGTCAATTCATGTTAACCACTTTAGAAGATTAACTGAAATAAGGAAGTTAGTATTTATATATATAGACTATATCAAGGGCATGAACAAAAATAACTAGGAGAACAATATATATCACAGTAAATGACACATTTGTTACATATCAGGTGGTTTTAATGTTCAGAGGGCAATGCTGGTACTATAATTGTCTATTTCAAAGTAATCTTAATTAATGAAAATAAAAAATATTGGTCAAAATCTGTGAATTATTTCAGATATGTTCACACACAATAATTGCATAAAAGCATACACATATAATATTACATCCAGTTTACATACAGTAAATATCACATATCTACACTAATTTATTAAGAGTGAACATATATTAAGTTAAATACACATTTCTGCATAATTATATAGATTATTTCATTTCCGTGTAAGAATGTCCTATCTACTAAGTGAAGTAACAGAGGCGGATCCAGGATTTCAGGCTAGGGTGTGTGTAAAGCAGTGGGGAGTGCAACCTCCCCCTCAAAAAAAATATTTGAAGAAGTTAACTGGTGCATTTTGGTGAGTTTTGGGTCCTTTTTCGTCCTCATTTAAGCTACGCTTATCGATAGAAGTCTTGTCTGCACTACACAAAAAATGCAATATCATTTTTGTTTATAATCATACATTAGTAAGAATGGTAGTATTGGAAAGAAGATGTCACGAGTCATTCATTGGCACAACTTGCTAAACCAGTTTCAATGAAAGACAACATAAAGTAAGCAAACTTTCAGAAATTTTGGTTTTAAAATAATCACAGAAACCCCAACTGGACAAGACTTCAGTCCTTTAAATATATTTCATTAAATGATATTTCATTTCTATCTATGTTCAGCGACTTTTAGGAGGGGGGAGGGGGAGTACAATAGGTACATCCCCTCGTTGAATCCGCCTCTGAGTAACATAGTCATCAGTATATATACAAATCTATTTCATGTCTATCCTGGAAGTAAAATAGTTCAATACATAACAGAAAGAAAGAAATATTTGTAAAGCATTACATTCCTGAATATTGTACCAAACTATGAACCCTATACAACAATCACCTGTGATATAGGATGACTTTATATATGTTATAATGTCTCACTGTACATCACAGCAGACATACATAGACCATTCTATTACATCATGTGATCTCAGAGGATTCTTGATTAACTAGAATTAATCATTACTAGGTCATATGAACATAAAACAAAAATATTTGAAATCTGATATCAAATCCTTAATCAAGTCATCATATATCACAGAGTATTGAAAAAATGAAGCCACACATGTTACTTTGTAGTGTTAATTTTTATACCTGTGCAGCCCGGCCGGCAGGATATTCCAACGCATCAAAGTAACGATCATCGCCCTCCACTCGATGCTACAAATTAGCACACATCCACACTGTTAGTTTCAGTATACACAAGAAACAAGCAGCTAATATAGGACAGTACAAGACTTCATGTTCAAGGTCAAAGACCACTAAATACTCAAGATTTCAACCTTTGGCATTAAACATAACCAGCTGTACTATGTTTATACTTAAATTCTAAAATTATTGAAATGATAGAACCTGGCTTACATTTTGAGATGATACAAACAATATTATTACTACATTGTTAAAAATGACTTTGACAACTGATCAATGTGAGCACGTATGAATGTTGCGATATATCAAACTGTAACCTATTGACGTGGTATAAGTCAATCTAAAAATTTCATTCCCACCTTTCAGCTATTACAAAAATTTAGTCCCTTTTAAATCTCAAAAATGAAATTTTCTCTAAATTGAAAATTTGAAAGCTTGTATTGGCAAGATGCCAAAAATACAGATTAAAATCCTGTCTTAATGCAACAGGAGTTGTACAGAAATCACAGCAACACATGAAACTGACATTTCTATATTTAATGGAGCAAGCAAAATTCTGCATATCATGGAATTGACATTCACAGCACTACCATGTAGATCATATCATAATTTACATTGAATATTCTCACTTATTGTCATTCACTGCAAAATATATATCAATATCTAGTATTCTACATATAACCCTGTTTAGGTGATGATAGAGTAAACTTGGTTCCTCCACTTAACTGTACCAAGATAATTCATAATCATTGAAAAACTATGTACATGTATCTTCTATTGTTATCTAACATTTGTTACAATTAAGAGGAAGTAACAAGGATAGAATTAAAAAGCAATGAAGAAGTTACCCCACCCATCTAAAAGTATAGAATGTTGTGGTACTAAGGTACCTGGAAGGATAAAACAGATTACAACAGCTAGTTCCAGGAGAGAAAATTAATCACACTAAGTCTGCATGGACACTTGTTCTTCTAGGGTCTCAACATTCTGATTCATGTAATTATATAACAACCCTTACATTTATCAGTCTATAACCTAGGGAGCATCTAGTTACATTGTAAGCATCTAAACTCATGCATTATATAATACATACTGTATAGCATTGTGTATTTTATTAATTGTAATATTTGGAATTTTGTAGCAATATGAATTAGCAAAAGATATCCATGTTTTAAGCTGTAGTCATTAAAACACAGTGATTTAAGAAGGAATCAGAGCCACTATATGTATATACAAGTTATCTAAAATGTCCTAGCAGACTTAAGAAGTCAATGAACACATTGTACCATCTGACAAGTAACCTAACCATATATTGGACAGCAAATTGTCAGAACTCAGATGTCATGTTATATGTTGCATACAGTTTACGGACAAGAACTAACTACCATAGTAAGGTAAGCAGGAGTCTATAACACTAACTGCAATAATCTCAGATACTAATAATCAGACACAGGTTTATATATATGCAGGGACTTTACATGGGATAGCAAACAACCAGACCATCATATGTTTAGATAAATTAGAATCAACTATAACAGATCATACATAAAATAACTAACACATGATATATCTGATTATAATTATAATATCTAGTTTGGTCCTCCCCCCCCCCCCCCAGTACAATTGTGTTATATTCACATAATCAATGATGTGTCAAATAGTTTAAATTTGAACTTGGATAACTGATATTAACCTGTTTATAAATAAGTTATCATGGTATTATACAGGGCAGATCATTGTTCAGTCTGCTAGTAATGATGGTCCATGAATGAAATTATTTCAGCACAAATCTAGTACACTCATAGAGCTCTTATTTTAGCAGTGCATAAAATATCTGGTACACAACCCACCTTTCCTTCCTCCCCCTTCACTGGTGAGAAGAGCATCTTGTCAATCATATGAGTTTCTCTCGGTCCACCGTCTCCATCCACATTTTCCTGTAAGGCTCTAGCAGCAGGGTGACGGGCCACACCTCTAGTAGGACCTGAATGTTGCTTGTGTTGTGGTGGGGTACTCATTAACATTAAATCTTCATTCTCCACCAAACTAAAATACCAACAGTTATATCCATTAATACATTCATACACAACTGTTAAAATTAATGTTCCAAAGATGCATTCTTTTAGATAAATTACACCATACAATTATAATCAGCAAGTAATAGGATTAACAGTCAAAGGAATATTTCATAAAGCAGTATGTTAATTTCTGACATCACGCACATTCCTACAGGGAGTAGATTTCCAAGTTCATCATCTCTCCGTATACGTCCATCCACTGATCCTAACTCATATAACTGGCTATAAAACAAGACTTTTATTATTCATTTTGTATTTCGACCGCAAATCGTTCTTTTTCACAATAACTATAATCATATGTCACCAGCAGTTTTATGTCATTATAAAAATTACAATTTTCTCAGACTTTATAAAGCATCTGAGAAGTAGTAACAATCTGCATTATATTTAGCTTTGTGGGTGCAAACTTTGCAGCCCTCTGACCCCATGATATCATAAATGTTTGAGAACTTGATATCTGGACCTAGCCACACCCTTGATAACTAGGTCAACCCTGTCATATAATACACATGTGACATACATGTAGATCACTTCTAAGACTTATTATGTGTTTTTCTTCAGATAGGTTTGACACTGACATAAAATCTTTTTTCCCAGTGAGTTTTAATGCAGATTTTCAACAATATTTCAGTTATATGTATATACGATGTTTGGTTCCCCTAACTAGTCTACCTGGAATGCATTCTCACCTGTACAAACTGACCCACAAGGAGCCAGCCACTTCTCAACATAGAAGAGTATGACCTGCCACGACCTGGATCCAAACCCAATCGCTAGGTGACAAGTCCAGCGTACTTAACACTGGACCAAGTCCATAGCCAATAAAATCTATAAAAGTAGATCAAATCTAAAATATGTCATATGTTACCTGTTTCCACCTAAGGCCGTTTCTGACACACGTCTTGTCACCTTATCAGGCACTAAAAATAGAGAAAAAGAAGGTAATTATAATTAAACATTATACGAGACAATAGCAATTCAAAATACAACAATAACAAGGAATTAGTCATTTGTTAAATACCCCCCTCTCTCCTTATAATCTGTGAAAATAACAATAATATAGTTAAGAGGGGTGTAACAACATTTAGTCATAAAATAAAACAATAAAATGTGCAAAGTGTATCTACCAGGAATTGGTGAGGTAGTGATCAACAATACTAACAAATTCATAATTAATAATGGTGCAGATAATGTTGATGCTGTGTTCACACTATCCCACTTGCCCACAGCCCGGGGCCAGTAAATTTCTTATTGGGCTAGTGAACTTTCTAAAAATTGTATACTCAGGCTAGGGGTAAATTGTTTATTTTCAACAGTCCACATGTAGTTTGAACACTGTTATTGGTATAGATAAGTATTTACTTCACTAAAACTGAGACAAATTCAAGATATAACAAAAACTTTAATTACATCCTTCATAAAATAAGTATCAAGCTGATTTCTAAGTTTTCTCTGATATCATAAGATTTTAAGTTTTCACTGCAAGTTTTAGAATTTTGATGGGAGTAGTGGGTACCCTTCATTCTAACAATACCTACATTAGTTTTAGAACATCGTTAGTAAAATGTGTCTGAAAATCAAGGAAATCTGAAGCACGTTAAAACTTAGAACCATGTGTTGTAAGAATAATTGAAATATTTAGATCACTACCTTTTCTAATTTGAGAAAAGCAGAGTTAAACATACAAAAAAATGTATTTTTAAAAGCTATTAACTTTTACTGCAATCATTTGAACTCACATCAGATCTTAGCTCTCTCACTGGTAAGTGTAAACTATGAGGGCTGAGATTATATGTACTCAGTGTGTCTGTGGTGATGAATTCATGAACCAGGTTTATACAGAAAAACTTACATACACAGCAAGAATTAATTTGACTGTCTTAAAAGTTAATTTCTGAGTTTGATTGATGTACATAACACACCTTGTATGTGTGGGAAAACAATGAAAAATGGAAAATTTCACCATCAATTAGAAAATAATTTGACATGAGAAGATAATGAGATGTGGATCATTACATTAATTCACAATATCACATCGAAACTAATATTTTTCAATGAACTGTACATTTTTAGGACTAATTATAAGACTATTAAATTTTATCAGCAGCCACTGTATCATCAATACTACATGTACCATTGATTATAATAAAACATTACAATACTTCTGAGACATTATACATCTGTTGTTAAACAGTCTATTTGACAGCTATGGTTGTTTCAGAGTCATCCAAGAAGATACAGGGGAACCAGACAACTATATCTCTATTCTTATTTCAAAGTTTTCCTGGTTCTTTATTGTGCCCGGTGCCCGGCACCAATACATGCCTCATCTATCTAATGTAATTTTCTGAACACACTACTGGTCTAGGTAGTTGGGAGGAGGACACTGAAAAAGCACCCTTGAATTATCAGCAGCAAGAGCCCAGATTTGAACCTATGTCCTTTCAACCAGTAGCCCAGCATGTTACCATCCTACCAGTAACCCTGACTCTTTTTTTAGACAAACCGGTACATGTAGACACATATGACTGCATGCAATAACCAATACTTATGATCACATGACCTTTAATTAATGAACAAAATAGACAATGCTCAAATCATAGTCCTCATTTCAAGGATTAATTTCTAAACTAATTAAACGGCATGTTATGTAGTGAAACCATCATTATATTCTACAAATCAACAAAATTGTTGAACAAAAAGTGATTTCACGCAAAATAATATAATACCTTATTCTAAACTTCTTTCATTTAAAAACTGAAGTGCTTCCTTTTTAAATACTCAAACGTTAACAAACAATCTAAAATTCAGCATTTTCATTTCAAGGATTATCATGAGCAATTTTGATAGAACATTACTTGAGGCCATCTGTTGTAACAGTATATGGAGGCAGTGTAGTACCCATTGAATGTAGCAGTAAGCATTAGATTAAATCAGGCATACAAATATATACAACAAAGTGTAAGGTCACACAACATAGATTATAGATTGAACAGTTCACATGAATCAATAATTTCTCCACATACCTGCGTTGTTAGCATAAAATTCTACATTGCACCATTGAGTATTTCCTCTCAAAATGTCAATATTTTACCTCATAATAACATATGGGTGTAAATTAGATTTTAACAACTTAAACAATGAAACAAGTACTGTTTGTGAGAATTTTACAGGGATAAATTCATCCAATTTTCAGTATATCACAGATAAATGTGTGGCAAAATAACAATCAATACTACTTTAGTATGCATCAGAACATTTCTCCTCAGCATATTGGTAATGAGCTTCTGGATGATTCAGACTGGGAGGAAACAAGCATGTGAGTGAAACAGATCAATACAACCAGCTTCCTGGAATAGTCTAATACCTGGTTCAAGGCATTTTTTGGTTTTGATTTTCAACAGTTAATGCAAATTATACAAAAGTCATGCACTTAATTCTATCAACTTCACAGATATGCTTACGCAAAAAAAATTCAAGAAAACCTGTAATTAATATTTGTACAAATATATAAATATGGTCAGTATTAAGATTAAGATTTAACACACAGATACAGGGAAAATATCATTGTAACACTCAGAAATACTCAGTTGATACAAGATTACTGTAAGTAGCTCCAAATGTATCCACCCTAACCAGGCTTAATATCATCAATCCAGGAGTACACTGATTCAATGCTTACAACATGGTATTGATTTTTGAACAAATTTTGAGTTAACAGCTGTGTGGGAAAGTTGAGTCACTTCATGCAGGTTTGAATTTACAATAAGATTTCAATATCAAAGTCACATTAGAGAGTGGATCATTTATAAAGATGCCCTTTAAAGATATTTATAAAAGTTTACAATCATGTCAAGAATTCATTTTTTCTTGTCTACACAGGCCTTCAACAGGTGAATTACTTGATTTTATTGAGACACAGGAAGTGATGTTTTTATTGTATTTTATGAACAATGATTTAAAACACATTGATAGATCATATAAACTAAAAGAGAACACAGTTAAGCAATAAATTATCCATAATCTAATTATATGACATACAAGGCAAAACTGAATAAAAATATCCAAATAAGTTTTAAACACACATTGAAGTAAAACACATTATACAAAATAGCAATTAAAATTCTAGACCTTTATCACAATTTCTTTTAAATGCCTGCGTAAAAAACTACAATACAAATTCCACACACTTAGTACACTAGAATAAAATACCTATTAAGCTATGGTGTGAACATTTATCAATAAAGAAGTTTTCAATCATTGAATATAAACAATACAAACACTGAACTACACAGTAAAGGTCAATCTTTAGTTTATACAAATAATTCCCTGTTTCATATTCATTTCACAGATTTGAAAACTTTTACATGTTATAACGTAACAAGTAAGTACCAATGTAAACTTAAGAATTTATCGATACATTTAAGCACATAAAATATAACCTTCATAAATCACGCTGGCCAGTACACAAGGAATAACATACAAACAGTTAACCATTAAACATGTTTTATTGACAGTTTCACTAACTTGTAGTGTAATCAGCTCTGGAGTTTTACTACATGTATAAATAGTTCAAACATTATTTTCCTTAAGTCTCACACGTCTAACACAATATGAGGAGTGAAGATATAAAACAATAAAAACAAAATCATAACTTGATTATCCTCAATAAACCATTTTATTACACTGCAGTAAGAACGTCATACAGTACCATGTCCTCATATCTATAACGTTTATGTGGTTTGTAAACATGGTTGATTCAACCACTGAAGGCGTATGTTTAGAACATCTGAAGTTCTATACTTCATATACTGTTTTGTAAATACTTGATTTCAATTTTTAATTAGATGTAATCACAAGAAGTACCAGTGTTATAATTTAATATATAGGCAAAAGGTGTATTATACTCAACCTCTGCAACCTTATGTTTCATATACAGTACACATAACATAAACCTATTATTACAATATTACGCTACCGGTACTTTAAAGTCTCATGACCAAATATTAAATTTCTCTTATTTGGAATTATAAAGAATCCACAAACCTTAAAAATGAAGTCATAAAATTAAACAAACACTGATATATCCCATTGTCACTATGCTATGCACACAGCAGTACTAACAAGTAAGTCAACTTTACCTCCCTATAAATATATGACAACAGTATGTCTAGATGAATAGTAATACTGGTATGTGCTACTTCAATTATTTAATCTTACAGTTCCAATCTTTTTATGAATGTTTAATAGGGAGATAAATATTGACATAGTGAAACAAAATTATACCAATAAACAAGGGAGATTACTCCTGAATTGTAACACAGCAATTCTAAAGGGAGAAAACTCTACCATGCAAATATAAGGGAAGCCACTCCTACTACATTATATTACTAAAGGATGAGAGAGTTGTGCTAGAATACACATTATTTTATTTCAGTTCAAACAGACTTACTTCACATAATATTAGCCAAACTTGTCTGTTTATATTTAACTTCTGAACAAAGATTTCATAAAATAATCACAAAACCATACACAGAAGTTAAAGTAGCATGTGTATAACTATAAAAGTTGAAAGTTGCATTTTATCTCCTAATTTCTTCTATAAATATTAAAAAATATACCAAAATCATATATGAAAATATAGACAACCTGCACATCCACTGAAGGTCCATGACAAGCGGCGATGTTCACGACAATAATCACTCCAACCATTTGCATAGGGTGAATACAATGACATGATAACTTGAAACTTTACAAAATGTCTAAATGCTAGTTTCTCTTCAACTTCTCCAAATAATATCTCACAATTCAAGCTTATTTTACCATCAAAAGTCAAGATGATTGTCACTTAACAAGTTTGTAGTAGAGCAAATTTCTAACAGAGCAATGTCCTCAAGACAGCAAGTTCAAATAAAGTTAGGTAACTAACCACAGCTGATCATGCAGTCAATAGAATACATTTAAATGTTAAATGTCTAAAACTACAGTCACACCAACATTGATTGTGTCAAAGGGATAATGTAACCATCTCCAATCATATTATTGATATTCTCATCTTCATAGAAAATTTACAGTAATACAATGTTATCAACCTAATTTCCATACAGAGTCAGACGCTCAAAATTGGTTTAAAAAGAAATTTATTTTTAAAATAATAGGTAAATAATGACAGAGGTTGCACTATATATTTAAAAGACAAACACACAAGTAAACAAACAACCAGAAGATGATATCAGTATTAAATATCCACTGAATCCTGACTTGTAACTATATACAGTATGGGAGTAAATCATTTATACATGAGCATCCATCGGTTCATGCTTCTTTTGTTTATAATCATCCAGTGACTTATTTAGTTAAACAAACTTTATCCATTTAAAATCATTATTATTAAACCTGATATAAATCCATAGATTTCACAATAAGATAACACAGTATGGGCACTTAGTGTTACCAATTCTGATAATGGATACCCACAGACCAAAACTGCAACCTTCGCACAAATAAATACAATTATCTTAGTTCAGAATCTCCATAAATTATTCAAGATATATTTCTATATAATGTGTTTGACACCAGAAAAGATGTCATTTAGAGTATTAGGTGTTCTGACTGGATGCTATGTACTGTTAATACTTACTATGATATAAGTAAACTTACCTACTTCCACTGGGCAAGTAAAACTTGTCTTGAACAATTTATCTCAGTATGTATATGCAGAATTGTCTAGTTTCATTCAATTAGATATAAAACAGCTCAAGTAATTCACAGCTAAAGTGTGATGTACACATAGGAAGACATTGAACACAGGTTAGATGTGTATTAACACAGTGTTTAACATAAGTCAATGTAATAAGTCTACATAATTTAAAAGATACACAAATGAAATCTATCACTTCCTATCTGATATCAACAAATAAAGAAGGACTAGCAATAACATCTAGATCACACTTACATTGACTAACAGTTCTGATACAAGTAGGGGGAGATAGTTCAGATAAATACTGGCAGGATTTTAACCACTGAAGAACTTACACCTCTTCTTCTGATTAAGTCAACATACATCTTCCCTCTACTTTTATTAGTGAGCAAATAACAAAACTTGACTTGTCAGAAGTCACAGACCAAATTCAATCAAGAAACAACTTTATTACATCAAGCAATAATCACTCCTACACTAATAGTATTATCTGGAATTTTATCATATAAACATTATTGATACCTTCACTTATACCTGGCACAGACCATCAAGCTGTTTCCACATGTGTATTCATATAGTTAGTTTCTTTATTCATAATTATTGAACAAAAGCTCTTAACTTGTTTTAAGTCTAGTACAAATTCAGCTACCCAGGTTCTAGCATGCCAGGGAGACTAAAGTCTATTAAAAGACATTCTTCCAGAATTGTTTGATTCTATAGCATTATTAATTATATATGATGCTAAGTTCTAACAGATCATTCATGCTCATACCATGATATTCTAGATCATGTATAAAGGTATGTTACATAGACTGTCATGATGTTCAGGTGCTAAAAACTGGGTTATACAATGCATCTAATGACATGAGTTCTCAAGCAATCGTTCAGTCCTTTTTTATGAATTCTGGGAAAGATACTAGGTCCCTTAAATAGGTGAATTTCGCGTCTTAAAAACCCTTTCTGGGAAATTTTTAGATGTGGTTCTTATAATGAATAAGAATAATTTAAGCATTATCACACCTTCATTCATTTGTTCTTATCAAATTACAATTACACTAAAGGAAAATGTCTCTTCTTTAGTTTTATTTTATTTATTTCTTTATTTTTTTTTGTGAGGGAAATTTTAACACAAGTTAGAAAAAATATTCTTTTTTAGCAGGGTGAATGGGGCCGTACAAGGGAGAGAGCAAACCTGGTCCTTTACAATATTATACCATATTCTCATCATCATACACAAACCATACTTGCATAATAAGAAGATGAATGAAAAAGGGAGATAATCTATCACAGCAACTATAGCACAACCTACATAGAAAACCCTTTAGAACAGGAGAAAATGTAGATAATGATGTTCCCTATAGGTACAAATCAAGTCACCCAGAAACAGTGAAATCTAATCAATTCAAAACAAACAGTGAATTTTTACTCACATTTCTGCATAGGATTAAACACTTCCCTATTAAAAATGACAAACAAGCATTTGTTTGAAACTAAACTATAATAGTACTCAGTTATGTCAAGATAATGCTGTTTTTTTTCAATGCTACATTTTTGTACCTCAGTTACCTATGGCGTCAGTTCACCTAACTAGTTTTCCTGGACTGTATTCTAACCAAGATACAAGTGAATTAATACATAACAGGTCATAACTCAAAAGCTATAATCTGAACAGAATTTAAAAAATGAGGAGAGTCTGCAAAATGGACAAACATTTTAAGTTCACTTAATTCTTATTTATACAAGATTTGAGCAAAACCAAAAATCATAGAATTCTCCAAGATTTAGAGATGCTATAAACGTGTCAAATATGTCAGTCCACACAAGTAATATAACTCAATAAACTATTACAGCACCATCAAGTTCATCTATAAAATGTCTTCCTGAACCTGATCATTGCAAGGTTATTACATTATCACTCAACTTAGTGCTATTAGTTATAACTACACTGTATGGGTCATTATTCTATCATAATAAAAGTACAGTAGAACCTGTGTTAGCGACCACCTCTGAATAAAGGACACCCTGTGTATAAAGGCCATTCTTTTAGAAACTGTCATTGGTTATCAAGAACAAAATGACCTCCGAATAATGGCCACTTGTCAATAAAGGCCATATTATGTCTTTCCCAAGGGTGGCCTTTGTTCACAACTTTGACTATAGTCACATGATACTAAGACATATATTGATAATAAACAAGTAAAAAGAAAGTTTTTGTATATATAATTATCTCTTGTAGTTACAAGACATAACAAGATGTGTTTCAAAAACACAATGCCCCCTCCGGGTGCCCTTTAACTTGAAAATGCACAGGTCCTGTAGAGATTGTCATGATGAACCAAGATATGAAGTTTGATGATTGTAGGCAGTAGCCTTTTGATTTAATAGGCAAGGTTAAAGTTTGGTACAGACAAACAAAAGGCCATAAATCTGCTAAAAAAAGATCAAATCACAAAACCCTGACAATACTGGGAACTTGGTGACAATAGTTCTGTCAAAGTTTGGTAAAAATCCTTTGAGAAATTTAGGAGGAGTTGTGCACAGAAGAGTATTTCTCCACTACATATGCACAAAATAAACAAAGGTTCATAAATCCGCCCAAAACAATCCAATCACAAAACCTGGAATATATGTGCTGGGTTTCTTGGTGATAATGAGTCTGTGAAAGTTTCATCAAATTCTTTGAGAAATGTAGGAGGAGTATCATAGAGGAAATTTAGGACACAAAATAAACTAAGGGCCGTAAATCTTCCAAAAATGATTGAATCACAAAACCAGCACAACATGTGCTGGGGAAATTGGTGACAATAGTTCTATAACAGTTTGGTCAAAATCCCTTGAGAAATATAGAAGTAGTTGCAAACAAAAGAGTATTTCTGTATATATTACATATGCACAAAAGAAACAAAGGGACATAATTCTGTAAAAAATTATCGAATCATAAAACCTTTACAACATGCATTGGGTATCTTGATAATAATAGTTCCATGAAAGTTTAATCAAAATCCCTTGGGAAACGAGAGTATTTCGTTATTACAATCGCACAAAATAAACAAAGGGCCATAATTCTGTCAAAAATTACAAAACCCGGAATATATGTCAGGGATGTGACTGCTCCAAGAGCAAAAAGGCTGAAATACCCTACCCCCACCCCCTCATGCTTGCAAAAACATCATTTTTGAGTAGGTCAGACTGAATCTGGACCCTTTTGTTGCAAAGATTTTAAGACAAAAAAAGAAGTCTGTGAAAGTTTCGTAAAAATCTCATGAAAAATGTAGGAGTAGTATCCTAAAAGAAATGTAGGATTTTTTTAAAACACAATGACCCTGTGACCTTGACCTTTGACCTACTGACCTGAAAATGCACAGGCCATGTAGAGGTTGTCATGAGGAACCTATATATGAAGTTTGATTAATGTAGGTGCAAGCGTTTTGATTTTATAGGCAAGGTTAAAGTTTGGTACAAACAGACAAACAAACAGAGAGACCAAAAACAATATGCCCCCGATCTATCGATACGGGGGCATAAAAAGGGATATAAACAAACAGTACAACTTTTTTTTATCTCAGGGAACCATCAAGTATTTTCTTCGTGCAATTTCTTGTCTGGTAAACATATTACAATGAATAAAGTTTGGAACCATTATAATAACATGTCATAATAGTTGATGCTCACAATAACAAAGTTTTACTGTAATTCAAAGAAAGAATCATAACCTGACAAATCTGTGAGGAGTTACGGTTCATATACTTCTTCCTCATTTTAGTGTTCTAGACAAGCATAACAAGTACAACATAGATTAATAAATCACACACACACAGTCACTTTGACCAACAATAAAATTACAACAACATATACTGCTGGCCAGTAGGTATCTTGTATGACTGAAGACTTTGAAGTAATGAAAAATGACATAATCAAATATATTACCTTGTTCTTCAACTAATGGATCAAAAGATGACAAAGAATCTCGAGTTTCTTCTCCCTAAAATATAAACATTATAAAAAATATAATAACCTGTCATGTTGAAAGTTTAATCCAAAACTGATTTATGTTGGCAGATATTGTCTTATCTGTCTGGTAACTACAGTATCACATTCTCAGACTGCATATAAACTTGCCTTAGCTGAAAGGTCAGGTACCCTTTTCAATCAAAATTCTTATTCAACCATGCAACAAAAGGCCAAAGTTTAATCACAAGGACAAGAAGATAAGAAACATGATCAGTACAAGCAGTGCCAACACTCATCTGTTCACCTTCACCCTTCACAGTGAGATCTATCCACCTACCAGTATGAAGTTTCATGTTGCTACTTCTTATAGTTTCAGAGTTATGAGCTACATTAAAGTTTTTGCACAGACACAGATTAACACAGTGATTACATTAGCTGAACATTTTTTGAAAACAGCCAAGCTAAAAATTAGATCTTCTGGTTTTGGTCAATGATAGCTTGTCCTCTATAAAAAACAAGAGGGCCAAGATGGCCCTATATCGCTCACATGACAATCACTGTTCACTCATTAAAACATTGTTTTGAACCGGTGACCTAGTTTTTGACCCCAGACGACCTATGTTCGAATTTGTCTTACATATCATTAAGACAAACAGTCTGACTAGGTTTGGTGAAGATACGATCAAAATTTGACATCTACAGTGTTAATAAGGTTTTCCTAAGATTTGACCTTGTGACCTGGTTTTTGACCCTAGGTGACCCATATTTGAACTTGTCCTTAATATCATTACGACAAACAATCTGACAAGGTTTGGCCAAGATCCAATCAAAACCATGACATTTAGAGCTTTTACAAGATTTTTACCTAAGATTTGACCTTGTGTCCCAGTTTTTGAACCCGGCTGACCCATGTTCATCCTTGACCCACATATCATTGAGGCAAACATTTTGACAATGTTTGGTGAAGATCCAATTAAAACTGTGACATCTACAGTGTTAACAAAGTTTTCCTAAGATTTGACCTGGTGACCTAGTTATTGACCCCAGATGACCCATATTTATACTTGACCGTTATATCATTAAAACAAACGATTTGACAAAGTTTGGTGAAGATCCAATAATAACTGTGAAATCTACAGTGTTAACATGGTTTTTCATAAGATTTGACCTAGCGACCTAGTTTTTGACCCAAGATGACCCATGTTCGAACTCGTCCAAGATATTATGAAGACAAACATTCTGACAAGGTTTCATGATCATCCAATCAAAACAGTGACTTCTAGAGTGTTCACAAGGTTTTCCAACAATTTGCCCTAGTGACCTAATTTTACTACAGAAATTACCCATTTTCAAACTTGACCTACATATTATTAAAATAAACATTCTGACAAAGTTTCATGAAGATAAATGCAAAACAGTGATTTCTAAAGTGTTCACAAGGTTTTCCCTTATTTGGCCCTGGTGACCTAGTTTTTGACCCCAAATGGCCCAATATCGAACTCGTCCGAGATTTTGTTGATATTAACGTTCTGACCCAGTTTTGCTAAAATTGAGCCAAAAATGTGGCCCCTAGTGTGGTCACAACAAAAAGTTTGACGACGCACGACGCACACCGCACGACGCCGGACGGAGAGTGATCCTAATAGCTCACTTTGTCACTTTGTGACATGTGAGCTAAAAACAGTATTTAAGACAAGAATTTAAGAAGGGGACACAATTTAACTTCAGTTTCCACAATATAATAGTAAACATAACAGAGTGACTTTTTACAACACTTTACCTAACATCAAAGCAGGCATATTATAGTTCTATCAAAGAATAGTAAAAGATAAATAATACAGATTATAATAACAGAGAATAAACTGATATTTACATTTACATGTTTCATTTTTTGCATCATATCCCAGGCTTCATCTTCATTGAATGCTGAAATATAAACAAAAATAGATTTAATCAATAATTCCAATCAAAAAGTTTACAGCAGCATATGAGATGACAGAAAGTTAATCCACCAAAAAAGCGAAAAAAATATACAGACAACTATAATGTATATCAGGTAAAGCTGACTGACTACTTCAAGAAGAATGAAAACAGCTTTGATCAACAATGCTTGTATTTTTTACCTTCAGAGGCAGGCACAAACTCTTCATTATTCTCCATGGGCATCTCACCAGCACCAAAATCATGAACACTGTCAATCATATCACTGACTCTCCCTATCATTTCAGATGTTGTCATTTGATTGGATAATGTGTCGTTTACTTCATTGCTGATAGGCTGATTATTAGTTGACTCCTCCTCCTTTTCAGGATCAGCAGATGAAAGGTCAATTTCATTGGAACTTTGAACATTTGATGATGGAGGTGGGGCAAATATCACAACATCTTCAGAATTCTAAATAAGCCAAATTAAGCGATTATTTTTTAATTGCTCAAACAAAAGAAGTTATAGGTTTTTAAATAACAGATGATAGTATCTATAAATACTAGGGCTGTGGATCGCTGGGTAAATTCAATCAACGATTAAACACTTACAATCCGCAAATTGAACCACAAATCTTTTGTTATCAAGTAACCCATTTAAAACTTTAACATTGCAGTCCTGAAGACAGCTAAATTTAATTTTCTTTTTGGAATAATGACCCTGAGTAATCATTCAATATAAAATTTATATACGTACTCCCTTCCAATGAATGGATTTACCAGCATCATTTTCTTGTTTGAGTCTGTGACCCAACCCAATATTTAAAAATCTGATTGGACCTTAAGGCAAACAATGTTGAGACAATGTATATTCAGAGTCACAGTGAAAGCAGTTTTTAAGAATAAAGAATACACTTTATGTTAAAAAGCAAGATCGCAAACCACGAATCTCAGTAGTGATGATTATTCGTATTCGATTTTTGAATTTGATTTGTGATTACCCGAGTACTCAGGTACTCGCCACAGCCCTACACACCACATGGCCTATATATAACAATATCAATGGATCAAAATTCTATTATCCATTGATCAGGTTTTATAACATTGTGATGAGACTAAAATTGAATGCAAACAAATACCTGAGCATAACAAGCTCAGATTGAATATTTTGTTTGTCAACAAAAGCTGGACAGTATTGCACATCCTTGGCAAGACTGTATGTTTCTCAAAGATGACAGGTTTAAATGTTTTCAAATTATAGATGTACATCACAGTACTCACATAGAGTTTTTGAGTAATTTCTGAAATCTGTTAATCTGCTATTTACCTGAACACCAAAGTTCTTTGGAGGCTTGAATTTTGACTTTGCTTTAGGTTTCTTTATACCGGACTTCTTTGGACTAGTTGATTTTTTCCTGATAAAGACACATAATGATATTATTCACAGTGTGACACATAATTATTTCTATAACTAAAACTTGTATCAATTTCTAAGAACATGTACATTTTGTTAGTAAATCCGAAATTAAGCAAACGCATGACAATAATATCTCTCACCAGAAAAAAGACTACTTGCAAAATCAATTGACCACATGGGCAGTCAATTTCGACCCAGGGGCCAGGATTTGAACAAACTTGGTAGAGGTCTACTGGACAAAGCATCATACAAAATATCATAGCTCACAGACTTGTGGTTTCCAACAACAAGATTTTTGTAAATTTTCTATATGTGAGCCTATGTAAAAACAAGTTAGCCAATTTTGAGTAATTTGACCCCAGTACCATAACTTGAACAAACCTTGTAGAGGTTCACTAGACAATGCTACAACCCAAATATCTTAGCTCTAGGCTTGCTGGTTTCTAACAAGAATTATTTTTTTATGTTTCCCATATAAGCCTATACAAAATCAAGTTACAACCTTGGCAGAGCCAATTTTGACACAAGGGTCATGATTTGAACAAACTTAGTAGAGGTCCACTAGGCCTTGTTGTGTCGGACAAGAAGAATCTTAAAGTTCCTAGAGCTCTGCATGGAATTAATTTTTTTAATTAACAATTAACTTTGGTAGAGCTTCATGCAAGGAAGATTAATATTATTATTTCATACTTATTTAGCACTTTTTTCATAGAAAAATAACGTTCAAAAGCGCATTACAAATTTACATATAACATATAAACAGATAACGGTATATTAAAACAGATATTATGTATGGTAATTGATATCATCGGTTCCTGTAGACCTGCAAAAAGTAGCAGGTTTTTAGTTGTCTCTTGTAACTTTTGAAGTGTCTTACAGTTTTTAACAGTTGATGGCAATGAATTCCACAATGTAGGTGCAGCTGATTCAAAGCACCTGTCACCATATTTCACCTGTTTACTTTTGGATGGAACCACCAATGTCAATGATCGTTGCACTGAGCTTAGATTCCGCATTGGTTCAGGGCTTTTTTCCAGAGCCTGAAATTCGGTGACTTCCCAATTGCAAAAAGACTGTTTTTTCCCCAATTTTAGGCTAGAAATTCCCAAAATACAATGCTATTCAAACTCAGTAGTCTAACCTTCTCAAAATTTGGCCAAATATCGCACTTGAATTTCCCAAAATGAAAGGCTACAACCCCTTCCCAATTTTTAGAAAAAAGGCCCATGTGGTCTGTAAATTTGTGTCAGTCTTTGATATACACAAGTGATTGATCATGAAGAGCTTTGAATGTATGTGTAAGAATTTTGTAGTTAATTCTATATTGGATGGGAAGTCAACCAATGGAGATCCTTTAATTGTAAAGAAGCGCGTTGGAGAGTTTCGATGAAATTGGCGGACTGATTGACTCACAGACGACGGACAACATGTGATCACAATAGCTCAGCTTGATGGTGAGCTAAAATGATAAAACAAGGAATATGTCATGGACACAATTGCCCCTGGAACACGGGGTAAGAAAGTGACGATAATTTTCATCAATGAGTATTAGCAAAGTTTAAAGCAAAATACATACACAGGCATAGGTTTTGCTGGTTCAGATCCACCATCTTGATCTACATCATTGGAAGCTTGATGCTGATCTGTTTCGTTGGAAGCTTGAGGCTGACTTTCGTCATTTACATGATTTGCTGCAGGAGGCGTTTGAGACTTAGATCTTGTCTTAAAACCTTTATTGCTAGTCTCAGGAGATTCTTCACCAGTTTTGTCAAATTCAATGTCATTAGTACCATTGTTGTCATTCAGTGCATCATCCACTACTTGATCCTCTGCATGTTTATCAGGCACATTTACAGGAGAACTATTTACTTTACTCCTAGTTTGGAACGAATTCTCCACTAATTCACTGTCAATACCATTAGGTTGTGATAGTTCATTATCATTTTCAAGACTTTCTTCAACTAAATCATTTTGCACAGGAGACTGGTCTAACTTTGTTTGAAGAGAATCATCATCATTGTCTACATTTAATGGAGGGGATTGTCCAAATTTTGACTTATTTTGAAATGGATTTATTTCTTCAACTTCTTTTTCAGTCTCAGATATGTCAGTTTCAGGTACTGGTATAGGATGCGATTGTTTGGGAGGTGATGATGCTATCTTTGACTTTGATTGAAATGGATTGCTGATTTCTTTACAGGGTGAACTACCCAGCCCGCCACAGGATTTGAATGGATCAATTGCATCTAAATCTAAATCATCAAAATTGATGTTGTATGACCCACGAGGAAGAGGGGGCGAATCAGGGCGATCCCCTGCATCCCCCATCATTCAAAATAAGTGTTTAACCAGTTCAGGTATGATGAAAACAAATGTGGTATAATTCACTTCCACTTCTAAATCTGAAATAAAAAAATTAATTACTGAATTATTCATAACACTTAAACAGTAAACTGAGTAATTATTGCATTGTCTTAAATTGGATTTTTTACTTTTAGTGATGCAGATAACTATTTTATATGCTCTTTTATCACACAGACTTTTCTTAAGATGTCCAAAACTGTGTGCTTTGGCATGATAGTCAATGCAATGTCTTTTAAACTGACAAATAGTGTAACATTGTTGTCATGCAAAATGAAATTATGGTATATTTTTAGACTTCTTTTAGATGATTTATGAACATAATGCAGTTACAGAAATCAAATGCCAGCAAATATGCAGATGAATTCTATTTCGGTCAGGTTCATTTGTTAAAAAATTTGTCCCCAAAAAAAAGTAAGCAGTGCATTATGTCTACCAAACAAAAATCCTTATCACATTTATAATACACTTGTTTATTTAAAATATCAATAAAAGTTAATAATAATTAAACTTGTCCAAGATCTTTTGGTTATACACATTTACTGAAAATATGATAAGGATTGGTCAATAAATGAAGGTGCTAGAGTGTAAACAAGCTAAATATAGCAAATTTTCTAAGTCAAGGGCCCATAACTCTAGAAGTTACGGTCCGATTTTGCCCATAATCGAACTTGGCAGAGACATTGTGGCCATATAAATTGTGAGCAAGTTTGATCACGATTGGTTAAGAGCTGTGGATGCTAGAGTGTAAACAAAATAATTGTGGACGGACAACAGTCACATTCATCGATCCTAAAAGCTCACCTGATGAATAAGGTGAGCTAAAAAGTTGGAGCCACTTTTTGTGACTACCAGACATAACGCAAAGCAAATTGCCAAAAAGGTACTTAAAGGTCTTTAATTAAAGTATGTATGCCTTCACAGCTTGTAGTGTATTACAAAATGTAGTCATTAGTTAGTAAAGTTTAGCAGAATCAGTTAACACAGAACCAACACAAGATTACATTTCAAATACACTCTGTGACTCACCACTATTAATGTCCTTTGTTGTTAACATTAACAAGCACAACAAGTCAATCATATTCAAAAGTAACTAATCTTATGTTTTTAATTTAATTTCATTCTCTAACCAATTCAAAAAATAGACACACAACAGGATAAAATATTTTTGTTTTATTTCTACCTTTTTCAGTAAAATACTAATATTATGTCTCTGTATGACCAGAATTGGACCGTGCAGCGGGCGTTTATTCATGATTAAGTTAATAAGTTTTAATTGGAGATGTTTCGACATTATTCTTATACATTGATACGTATCTAAGCGAAAGTAGGTTTTCGAAGAATGATTACTTAGCAGGGTTCGACACTAACAATGGTCCGTTAGCCCGAGGCTACCTATTTTCTCCAAGGACTACCTAGGTTTCCAAGCTGGGTCTCCCGTCAGGCTACCTGATATTTGGGTGACTGGATTTCTATAACTTTTAGTAAATCAAAAATAAAGATCGGATGTGATGTGACCTGTATAACTTTGTTCAATACATTCATGAAAATCTGACTTTCATTCTTGTCTTGTATTCAGATAAAGTGCACTTGATAGGCATTAAAAAAAATGGCAAACATGTTTCTATTTATTAGAATGAGGACCAAAGGGGTTTGTCACGAAAAAAAAATTGTTTCCATGTAACCCATATATATATAGAAGGGAAAGAACTTCGACAATTCGAATTTTCCAACGCGTGTTATAAACTTCTGTGTTATTGCAATGCAGTACAAAATATTTAACTCATATATAGTGCAACGTGTGGACAACTCAACACGCTAACAGAAAATGTATACTTTTACTACCTTTAAAGATATTTTAAACTCGCTATTGAAGATTTTTCTCTCGAAAAATGGTCAAATTTTACAAAACGACACACTGTCGTAAAATCGCAGCGTGTATATCGGTATACATGGAAAGAGTGGAAATGTTAAATTACTGACACAACTTCTTAGAATGGGCCTTAATTCATAATAAAACACTATAATATACTAACTGCCAATGATTTCGCATCTCGGAAAGCTCTTTTAGCGAAGAATTTTCGTATTTTTTTGTTCAATTAGCTGGCTTCTCGAAGTTTATTTCCATGATGGGTCACATGACAATCACCTAACTCATGATGAAAGCTTAAATCTGATTGCATGTTGTATTTGTTTACAATTTACTTGTACCCTGTGCACTCTATCCTTTTCACTACGCTATCGGGAACCATACCTAAAAATACCACACAGTATCGCTCATCCTATCAGAATTAAGCTTTCATCATGAGTAAGGCGATTGTCACGTGACATATCAAGGAAGCAAAATAAAGAAAACGACAAAGTGAACAAAAACGTAAATTCTTCATTAAAAGTCATCCCGAGATGTGAAATCATTAGCAGTTAGTAAATTATACCATATATGATATAAACATAATGTTTGGTTATGAGTAATGACTCATTCCATGAAGTTTTACCTGTAATTTATCAGTTTCGCTATAGATTTGTACACGCTGCGATTTTACGACAGTGTCGTTTTGTAAAATTTGACCATTTTTCGAGTGAAAAATCTTCAATAGCGAGTTTAAAATATCTTTAAAGGTAGTAAAAGTATACATTTTCTGTTAGCGTGTTGAGTTGTCCACACATTGCACTATATATGAGTTAAATATTTTGTACTGCATTGCAATAACACGGAAGTTTATAACAGGCATTGGAAAATTCAAATTGTCGAAGTTCTTTCCCTTCTATATATATATGGGTTACATGGGAAAAATTTTTTTTTCATTTTTTTTCGTGACAAACCCCTTTGATGAGGACTAACTATATTTTGCTAGGACTACCTCATTTTCCTTGCTGGTAGTCCTGCTGACTACCTCCTGAAAAAGTTAGTGTCAAGCCCTGCTTAGGTCATCTGGTCGATCTAAATCAATAACGTGCATTTTCAATAATCTGTCATTTACATGCTTAACTAGACAGATCAACAGAAACAAGCTCTAACTGTAAACAAGAGGGCCAAGATGGCCCTATATCGCTCACATGACAATCACTGTTCATTCATTAAAACATTGTTTTGAACCGGTGACCTAGTTTTTGACCCCAGACGACCTATGTTCGAATTTGTCTTACATATCATTAAGACAAACAGCCTGACTAGGTTTGGTGAAGATACGATCAAAATTTGACATCTACAGTGTTAATAAGGTTTTCCTAAGATTTGACCTTGTGACCTGGTTTTTGACCCTAGGTGACCCATATTTGAACTTGTCCTTAATATCATTAAGACAAACAATCTGACAAGGTTTGGCCAAGATCCAATCAAAACCATGACATTTAGAGCTTTTACAAGATTTTTACCTAAGATTTGACCTTGTGACCCACTTTTTGAACCCGGCTGACCCATGTTCATCCTTCACCCACATATCATTGAGGCAAACATTTTGACAAGGTTTGGTTAAGATCCAATTAAAACTGTGACATCTACAGTGTTAACAAAGTTTTCCTAAGATTTGACCTGGTGACCTAGTTATTGACCCCAGATGACCCATATTTATACTTGACCGTTATATCATTAAAACAAACGTTTTGACAAAGTTTGGTGAAGATCCAATAATAACTGTGAAATCTACAGTGTTAACATGGTTTTTCGTAAGATTTGACCTAGCGACCTAGTTTTTGACCCAAGATGACCCATGTTCGAACTCGTCCAAGATATTATGAAGACAAACATTCTGACAAGGTTTCATGATCATCCAATCAAAACAGTGACTTCTAGAGTGTTCACAAGGTTTTCCAGCAATTTGCCCTAGTGACCTAATTTTACTACAGAAATTACCCATTTTCAAACTTGACCTACATATTATTAAAATAAACATTCTGACAAAGTTTCATGAAGATAAATTCAAAACAGTGATTTCTAGAGTGTTCACAAGGTTTTCCCTTATTTGGCCCTGGTGACCTAGTTTTTGACCCCAAATGGCCCAATATCGAACTCGTCCGAGATTTTGTTGATATTAACGTTCTGACCCAGTTTGGCTAAAATTGAGCCAAAAATGTGGCCCCTAGTGTGGTCACAACAAAAAGTTTGACGACGCACGACGCCGGACGCCGGACGGAGAGTGATCCTAATAGCTCACTTTGTCACTTTGTGACATGTGAGCTAAAAATAAGGGTAAGACCGAGTAATCTCATTTGTTAGAGGTGCGAAGTTGGTGATGCGAATCGCAATCAGGTTTAACCATCATATCTGACACGGGACTGCCTTTGACTTCCACAACTGATTATTGAAAGACTTAATGCCATCGGCAAAATGTCCGAAGACACATCACCGCTTACAACATAAACCAGACTATTGGTTTAAAATCGAGATTTTATACACTTTCGCCACTCATCAATTTTTGGAGCCCCTTTGGTCGGACTTTCGCCAAGTGGCTTAAGTGGCGATCAACAGCATTCGCCCTGAAAATGTCCAAACATCTCCTACTTACAAGGTGGCACAAATGACAACGCCTCGGACTGCTTTGAGTAGCAGAAAATCTGTCCATAAATGTTCCATACATTTCGGTCCAAAATTGCTATGTACATGCAAAATGTCACTCTGTTCGCACCATTCTCAATTAGTCAATACCCTAAACAAGAGGGCCATGATGGCCCTATAAATGATCACCAGGAGAAAAGGTCATTTGGAGATTAACATTGTTGAAGTTTTCTTTAAAACGAGTCCAAGTAAGATCAAGTGACCCATCTGGGCCATTTTTTAAAAGAGGTCTATTAGACAAAGCTAGATACCAAATATCTTAGCTCTAGGCCTTGTGGTTTCGGAGAAGATTTTTAAAAATTTTCCTATATAAAATAGAATAAACCCCAGGGCAGGGTTAATTTTGACCCCGGGGCCATAATTTGAACAAACTTAGTAAAGGTCCACTAGACAATGCCACATACAAAATATCTAAGCTCTAGGCCTTGCAGTTTCGGAGATTTTTTAATTTTTCCTATATAAGTCTATATAAATCAAGTGACCCCCGGGACGGGGCCAATTTTGACCCTAGGGCAATAATTTGAACAAACTTGGTAGAGGTCCACTAGACAATGCTACATACCAAATATCTTAGCTCTAGGCCTTGTGGTTTCGGAGGAGAAGATTTTTTAAATTTTCCTATATAAGTCTATATAAATCAAGTGACCCCCGGGGCGGGGCAAATTTTGACCCTAGGGCAATAATTTGAACAAACTTGGTAGAGGTCCACTAGACAATGCTACATAGTAAATATCTTAGCTCTAGGCCTTGTGGTTTCGGAGAAGAAGATTTTTTAAATTTTCCTATATAAAATAGAATAAGCCCCAGGGCAGGGCCAATTTTGAACCTAGGGCAATAATTTGAACAAACTTCGTAGAGGTCCACTAGATAATGCTACACACCAAATATCTTAGCTCTAGGCCTTGTGGTTTCGGAGAAGAAGATTTTTTAAATTTTACTATATAAGTCTATATAAATCAAGTGACCCCCGGGGCGGGGCAAATTTTGACCCTAGGGCAATAATTTGATCAAACTTGGTAGAGGTCCACTAGACAATGCTACATACCAAATATCTTAGCTCTAGGCCTTGTGGTTTCGGAGAAGAAGATTTTTTAAATTTTCCTATATAAAATAGAATAAACCCCAGGGCAGGGCCAATTTTGACCCTAGGGCAATAATTTGAACAAACTTGGTAGAGGTCCACTAGATAATGCTACATACCAAATATCTCAGCTCTAGGCCTTGTGGTTTCGGAGAAGAAGATTTTTTAAATTTTCCTATATAAGTCTATATAAATCAAGTGACCCCCGGGACGGGGCCAATTTTAACCCTAGGGCAATAATTTGAACAAACTTGGTAGAGGTCTACTAGACTATGCTACACACCAAATATCAAAGCTCTAGGCATTGTAGTTTTTGACAAGAAGATTTTTTAAATTTCCTATATAAGTCTATGTAAAATCAAGTTACCCCCGGGGCGGAGCCAATTTTGACCCTAGGGGAATAATTTGAACAAACTTTGTAGAGTTCCATTAGACAATGCTACATACCAAATATCTCAGCTCTAGGCCCTGTGGTTTCGGACAAGAAGATTTTTTAAGTTTTTTCTATTTGTTGCCATAGCAACCAGAGTTTTTAATGAAATTTAATTTTTTGAACAACTTTGAAAGGGGACCACCCAAGGATCATTCCAGCAAAGTTTGGTTGCAATCGGCATAGCGGTGTAGGAGGAGATGTTGTTTTAAGTAAACATGGACGCCACGTAACGACGCACGATGGACGCAGGGCGATCACAAAAGCTCACCTTGAGCACATTCGTGCTCTGGTGAGCTAAAAACACACCAAGATAACCATAAAGGACTTCAAACATTTTACAGCAGATAAAGTACTGCCATTTTTCATTCAAATATCAGTTCAGTTTAATCAAAGGCAGTGAATTGTTTTAGAAGTCAGTATCAAAGAAAATTTGATTACAACTTACAGCAAAAGATCATGCCGACATTCTACTTAAGGTCCAATTTTGGAGACAAATTTAGTTTGTGTTATTGTTCACCTCTTCGATTCAGTAAATAAACCGATCATGTAACATTGTGCCCAACTTGGAGGAATAGTGCTTGTATGTTAAACAAGGTTGTATTTATAAGACATGTATTTTTATTTTCTAGCATACATGTTTAGCATTGTAAACAAAATGTGCACAACTTTAAATTCCATAGATTGATGTTTTAACAGCGTAACAATTATTTGTGCCGACAGTTTGTGGGTAAAATTGAGATGGACTGATTCTATGCATATTTCTGCTTTGAAAATCATGGTATGAAGATAATTCTACTCTATTTATAGAATCAGACAAGTACAACATATTACTGTTAATCAATTCATATTCCTGACATATCAAAGACTGGTAAAAATCCAGCGCTTGTAGAGCGATGTACGTAAGCAAATGGTTTAAATTTAATTTGTACTTATATGTCAGAGATTTTTTAACAATTTGTTTTCTAACTAAAATATGTGGGATTACTCGAGTACGCATCTTAAAAATTCTTATCTGGAGGACTTTTAAACACAGATTTTTTTCAAGCATTTTAATGCAGATTATTGTTATTTCTATCGATTTATGTACTGGTAAGTTATACCAGTTGGGGAAGATTTTTTATGCAATTTGAATTTCCGCACATTAATATGCAGATCTCTGTAAGGCTGAAAGGATGGCCTTTCCGAATTTGTTCACGAAATTTGCCAACCGAAAAGCGGAATTAGCAGGGCTAGGGTCCAATTACTACTAGTACAAAGTAACATAATTATAATAGAAGGCTAAAAATCCTATAAACTTTTCACAATCACATAAGCACTCATTTTTTTACAAAACAGAACATGTAAATTATATTTAGTAATTTACATGTATACCATCATATTTACCAGTCTGTCTCGAACTTGTATCAAATCAATTAAATGAAAAAAGCATTCAGTATGACAGTCGACTAGACTAGGGTAAAGGCCCAAGGCATAGCTTACTCTTGACACTACCATCCTTACACTAGTTAGTATTAGTAAGCCTGTAAGGTCAAATACCGTCAATACTTTAATAATAACAAACTATCTTTAACTTTACACCATTTCAATAATAGTGCCCCTGTGAATTATGCTTTACACTTTGAAATGTAAATAAGACATATAAACAGTAATCAAATCAACAAAGAAAAGAAAATTATGATACATAATACAAACAGCCCAACCCATCATTTTAATTTGTAGCTTGGTAAGATACTCAACAAGTCAAAGCACTCAATCTTAACAGACAGCGTGATCGTTCGAAGATAAATTAAAATTGGATCTATAAAAAGGACAAAATTTCATAAAAAGATCGACTGACTTTTCAGGATAGTACCTTCTTAAACATAGAATAAAGTAGAAACTAAAACTTTCATAAACTTTTTGACATTTTTTTCTGCAGATCTAATCTACCTCACATATTGAAGAAGTTACTAAGGGAGATAATAATGAAGATTTCGCCTAACCTGGTTCTCGTTGACGTCTGTGTACAAAGCCACTGTATCATGGAACGGGAACCAGTTTAGATTTCGCAAAGGCGAAGTATAAAACATGGCGCCCCTCTAGATTTTAGTACAAATTTGAAGTAAGTAAGTAACTAAGTATAAGTAAGTAAATTTTATTTAAAGAGGGTATAACAATGCAACATAAGCTCTTATGAGCTTTTTAACCGACTATGATCAACATAGTAAATATATAACAAAATAATAGCAGCTATAAAAGAAATTGCATTAAGGAATACGCACATATAATTATATAAGCAGCTAAAGAAATAAGCACATATGCTAATTAAAAGGACTCATAGTACAAATACAAAGTAAAATTATTTAGAGCAGAATAGATGAAATAAACATTAACAAGGCAAGACATTTCTACATCACATAAGAGTATAAAAGAAAGCAAACTAAAGCACATAAAACAGTAAACATATATTATCAAAATAATAGCAGCTATAAAAGATATTGCATTAAGGAATAAGCACATATAGGCCCTACATACAAACAATATGACTTATGCAGTTATATAAGTAAATAAATAGTACAAAGCAAAGCAAACTAAAACAACTTAAATTATCTAAAAATAGTGTACAGACAAGCAACTAGAATATAGAGGGCCTTCAGGGACGGAGGTAGCCCTTTATGTAAGGAGTTGCAACAGTTATGTGGCTTTGGAAGAAAACCAAAAATAATGCACTTATGTGATGTTTTCCTAGTTCGAATGACAGAAAATGCGCTTGTAACGATAACATTGTGACGTCACTAGGATTCCCACACTGACATATAATGAAATCTCTATCTATCTATCTAATCTATCTATCTTCCATTGAGGTCAAACCCCTTGCGGGGAATTAGACCTTGCACGCGTCAACCGACAAGAGAAATTAGTAAGAATTTGGAAAGAAAGTATAGATATAAAAGTAAGAACATCAGAAAAGGTTAAAAATAGGTTTAAAACAGGGCAGGTGGTTTTAAGGTGAGATAGTCTACAGTCTGACTGAACTGATGGCTTGGCAAGTTGGCCATGCCTGGTGGGAGAGTATTCCAGTGAACAATGGTACGGGGATACAAGGAATACTTATGGTAGTCTACAGAAGTTGGGATAATCTGGAATGCTTGAGAATGAGAATGTCTAGATGGTCTGACGAGTGGTTTTACATCAGCTGGAATGGGGATGGCAGCCTGACTATGTATGATATTGTGAAACATAACCAGGCGCTGGTCAATGCGGTGGAGGTCAATGCGTCTCCAGTTTAGAATGGACAACATATCAGTGACACTGGACATTCGTGAAAAATCATGCATGGCCCATCTAGCAGCCCTGCGATGTACCGACTCAAGCTGATCAATGCGAGCCCTAGTGCACGGGGTGTACTTACTAAATATGGCTCAAATTGGAATGTTTCTTTGAATAATCGATATTATTACTTTATGACAACTAATAAAGTCAGCATAACGCAAGCAATTAAGGAGGGTAACAATAGGTAGACTGTATATAAACCCCTGAATAGTAGTTGTTTCCCTTGAAAATTGATCGGATACTCGATAAGGCCATGTCCGCCAAAGTTGGACATGATTTTTGCATTTGCTAGAGTTATTAACAGTGATCGAAGTACTACTCATTCAAATATAAATCAGACAGTTTATGTTTTACACTAACTACTAACCATTTATAGTTCGGGAACTCATAAGTATTCCATACATTTATCAAGTGTCACGCTTATGCAATAAACACGCAATCAGCTACCCTAATAGGATTATCCGGTGATTGTATATTTGATTTGACAATAGCATGCATACACAAGCAATCACATGCGTTAATGGGATTATCTATTGAGTACATTGGAAACTTTTTTTCTTTATAGGTTTAATTGTTTTTTATGTCTTGTCCACATTAAATACTAGTAAATAAATACATGTATAATAACGTATCATATAAAAAAGACATATAAAATATGTGGTCATTCTGACTAGAATTATAAGAGACAATTTAAGAAACATAAAACAGTTATACGAAAAACTATTTTTAAGTTTTTATACGGACAAGTACTATTCTATGTTTTTTTTTGTAATACGTGGCATTTGAAGATTAACCACAGTAAAACAAAAAATGTTATATTTGGTGCACGCCTGACTAGGAATTAAGATTTTAAGCTTGGAAATTATTCTATTGAAATCGCGAGTCAATATCACTACTTAGGAATTACCTTCTCAAAATTTAATAATGGTTCCTTTTTAAATGCAAGAAAGCACGTTGCACAACAGGCAACAAAAGCAATGCACTAGCTTTTACTTGCAAGAGCAAATAACACAAATTTACCAATAGATTTAGTACTGAAACGTTTCGACCATACTGCTCTGCCGATTCTGACCTATGGTAGTGAAAGATTTGGATTTGAAAAATCTTGATCTCCTAGAAAAGGTTCATAATGACTTTCTTCGAAAAACAACAGCCAAAGGCTAAACGTTCTACACCAATAAAAAATTTTGTATGGCGAATTAGGCAGATATCCTATTACTATTGTAGTTAAAAGTCGAATGATCTCATATTGGAATCGCCTACTACTCGGTAAACAACAGAAAATTGCTTTACAGATTTACAATTATATGCTAAGTCAAACAGTTTGTAACTTTAAATGGACAAATAAGATTAAAGAATTTTTTAACTCAGTTGGTCGAACCAGTTCTATATTAATAGCTACATGTAGTAAAGTTCTACATAAACAAATTAAATTCAGTTTAATTGACCAGTTTAAACAGAATTGGCATGCACAATTTCAAAACTTAAACAAAGGTATAACTTACGCTAATTTCAAAGGAAACTTCCAATTTGAATTCTATTTATGCAACCGTGAAGAATCAGAACGTATTAATCTCTTCCGTAACACGCACTTCCTGTTGAGACAGGCCGTTATGATGGAACTCCATTTAACGAAAGACTGTAACTTATGTAACCGTAATCAAGTGGGAACTGAGGAACACTATCTCATCAATTGTATTTCCAGAGGGTTAGAGAAAAGTACCTAAATCCAGATATCATCAATATTCCTAAACATTTTCTATCGATTAAAACATTAATGCTCTCAAAGTCAGTTAATTAATGTGCTAAAAAATGTTAGCAAGTTTGTTACTGTAATAATGAAAAAGTTTAAGTGAATTAATCAAATGCCAAAACCTCTAGTCTGATCCTTACGAACAATGTATCTTTCTAAGCTGTCATCTTCTAGCTAGCCGGTGAACCGCATGAATGATTTTCGTGCATTATGTCGCATGTCGGCGTAAGCCAACGTACGCCTACCCCACATTACGAACTATTTGCTTCGCATGTCCATAAATTTGCCTTTCTTTGTACACTTACCGCGTTATTAATGACCAAGCGTCGTACACGTAATTGCTAATGTCGATATTTTAGTTAGGTTTGTTATGTAAAGTTCATATTGTATTTATGCTGCTGTATTTGCCCTCCACCGCCCATTTATAATGTTATTCTTTTGTGCGGAAATAATCTTTCTAATAAGTCAAGTAAATGAAAAACTATAGACTCTTAGTTAAAAATTCAATTTGAGAAATACTTAATTATAACATATCCTATACATATCTAAAGTTAATAATAATGCTTAGGACGACCGATTGAAAAATTATGTTGGACAGGAGTCGAACCCATTTAAGAAAATGCATGCAGGCTCTGTGATAAAGGATTACTGTCAAATTGGCCCCAAAATGAACTTGAATGTATACCGAAATCTCACTATCAATATCCTAAAGTTTCAATCTATTCTGGACCAAGATTCAAACAATAATGTAAAAAACAGAAACCTCGATCTGTGTATGCATTAAAGAAAGCATTAACACATTCAAATAATCATAGTATTACCCCGTAACATGCAAACGCACGCATATATTTACATGGTTATTTTGTGTACGTCACTAAAACGTATTTGGTGCGCTATAGAAGATAGAAACAGTAAGTTGAAAGACAGAATGACTACAGTTAAATAGAAACATAAATGTCTCGATTTTGAGCCGACCACCGTAAGCAATAAAGTGTTGGGATTAGTACTACCGATAGATAAGGAGGTATTACAATTAAGATGAAATGTCGTACGTACATACAGACACAGTTTATGAGGAACAACCTTGTGTTCAGTAATATACCGGAATCTTAGTCAGGTGTCATGGAAGACAAGGAGAAAGTTATGCGCCAGTTTATTCATGATAAATTAAAGGTGGCGAGGTATTTAGCTGACAGTATTAGGTTCGACATGTGCATCGTATGGGGGGGAGGCGAATGAATGGACAACAAAGATTTGTGGAAAATGACGGGAAAACCTATCAAGTATTTTTGAAAGTTGCTCAGAACATGATATTGACGGAGTTGCTGTCTTCACTCAAGTAAATGGGGAAGAGGCAGCATGGCCCTCAAGTTTGGTATAATATAATGTGGTTCGTTTGATTATTTTACAACGTGGTACATTCATGTGAGCCTTTTTACGACATTTCATCAAGACATCCTTTTATTCATAAGTTTGTTTTGTTATAGTTTAATGGTTATCATACTTGACCTTCGTGGACTGTCTACTGTGTACAAAGCTGGACAAAATCAAATATATATACACAAAAGTCCTTGCCAATATTATGGATTAAATATGCAGTGTTTTCTATTGTATCAAAATGATTAAACTCTTGTTGTCTAGAAGTTTCTTTCTTCAGCCCCCCCCCCCAATTTTATATGCTCTTTTTAAAAAAACTAGATAAATTCAGTCTGTGCTATGTTTGTGCATATATGCATTGTGCAATTGTTTTCTTTCCTGATAACATTAAATGTGTTTCATACTATTTTCATATGATATCAAGTTTGTCGCATGAAAAATAAATTAAACAAGATGTGTTTTATAAACACCATGCCCCCTCCGGTTTCCCTTTTTGAAAATGCACAGGTCCTGTAGAGATTGTCATGATGAACCAAGATATGAAGTTCGATGATTGCAGGTGGTAGCGTTTTGATTTAATAGGCAAGGTTAAATTTCGGTACAGGCAAACAAAGGGCCGTAAATCTGCTAAAAATGATCGAATCACAAAACCCTAACAATATGTGCTGGTGAACATGGTGACAATAGTTCTATCAAAGTTTGGTAAAAATCCCTTGAGAAATACAGAAGTAGTTGCAAACAAAAGAGTGTTTCTCTATATATCACATATGCACAAAATAAACAAAGGGCCATAATTCCGTCAAAATTTATCGAATCATAAAACCTTTACAACATGCATTGGGTATCTCGATAACAATAGTTCCATGAGTTTTATCAAAATCCCTTGAGAAAACAAGGAAACAAGAGTATTTCTAAAAGAGTATATCCTAAAAAATATGTCGGATTTTTTTAAACACAATGACCCTGTGACCTTGACCTTTGACCTACTGACGTGAAAATGCACAGGTCCTGTAGAGGTTGTTATGAGCAAACTACATATGAAGTTTGATGGATGTAGGTGCAGGCGTTTTGATTTTATAGGCAAGGTTAAAGCTTGGTACAAACAGACAAACAGAGAGGCCAAAAACAATATGCCCTCGATCTCTCGATACGGGGGCATAACAAGCATTTAAACTTGTTGCTGTTAAGGTATATATCACATGTCTAAGAGTAAAAATCAGGTCACGGGTACTGTGAAGCACTTGTCGAAACTGGTCACCGTTCCTTGTTGCAGTGCACAAAACAAAAGTTCTCTGTACAGCCAAAGTTAAAAACGGAAATCAGTGCACAAGATCTAAAGCTGATGTTAAATGCTCTGAATGAATGGTGTTTTGATAATGATGTGATTGTAAATTATTCAAAAAGTAATATTGTACATTTTCTACCGCTTTCTATTCCATGTACTGATTTTATTCTTACATGTGGTGTTAACTCTCTGTCTATTGTTTGTAAATATACTTATCTTGCCTTAGTTCTAGATCAACCTCTGAATTATGAAATAATGGTGATTTCAAGCGGTTGTCCTAAGTGCTAGTCGTGCCCTGTGTCGTTAATTGCTAAATGTAAGATAATAGGAGGTATACCATACACTATTTTTACTAAGTTATAAGACTCTTTTTTACCAGTTATTAACTATGGCGCAAGTATTTGGGGGACGAGATCTTTTAGTTGTATTATGTAAATAGTGTCATGAAATTGTTTTAAAATACTCAAAATGCAGCAATTTTGGGGCAATGGCGTGGTCACCCCCATCGGATAGATAAACGTGAAGCACTTTGGACCTACAACAAATCGTATTTAAATTGTAAAAATTGGATGTTTGCAGTTAAGAAACATTTAATAAATTGTAACCTTTTAGATTCTATTAGATGACCACGTGCCAAAACACAAATTAAGTGATAACATTGAAAAAAGTTAATGTCTATATTTGTTGAAGAATAAAAGAATTCTGTAATTAAAGCTGATAGTAAATTTCGAAAAGGTCGAAATAAATCAATTATATTCACGGTTCGTATAAGAATAAATTTTTACAGTACTATTATTTTCACGCGGTCTCCATAACAGAGCTGCGTTTAGCAAATTTAGGTGTGGCCGGTGTTCCACCAATTAGAATAGAAACTGGAAGATATTAAAATTTAAAGTTAGAAGACCGAAAATGTCCATATTGCGGTAAATGCATGTTTTGTTTTATTGTGATCTTTATCGAAATATTGGAACTCCTTTAAGTGACCTTGTTTTAACTCTGAATACAAATTTTATGCATTTTTTCGGATGAAGAAAAACTTGTCTTAGTTAATATGTCTTATCAGGCAGTCACTCGAATTTTTGCCAAAACCTGCAATGGTATTTCAGATTCCATGAAGGTGTGTGCATGTGCTTATGGTTATAGTGAGACTTAGAACTAACAAATTACTTATTCAAGTCTTAAGCAAATCCATCCATTATACCATGGGCCCACAGTAAGCCTAAACGTACAATTACTTTAGAGACCAGAAACAGATTTTAGCCCCAAAAAAAGTTGAGGTTACTAATCTCGTTCTTGAGTTATCAGCCCTTGAATGTGAATTTTTTGCTTTCGTTCAAAGATCTTCCCGACTATCGTGCTTGGTACACTTTGGTTCTGTGTCCCATAACTAAATTGGTCTTTTTTATTTCGTCTAGTTGACCATTTTAGTTATGGAATTGTCCCCTTTCAAAGTCAACAGCTTAAGACTCCAGGTTCATGTAGGCACAGACTACTTCAAGTTCTCTTTTTATCCGTATACTATACTATCCTGTGGAACGGTCTACCTCCAAATATTGCAGTAATGCCTAGCCTTGATTGTTTCAAGCAGGCAGTTTCAAAACTGAATTATTAGATCAGCAAAGGATGTTTTTAACACTTTTAAACTTCTTCTCTTCAGAGCTAACACAGTTAATGTACTTTTTGCTTTTATTACTCACATTCTCACTAATTACTTGGAACTTTCCTTGTGGGTATTTTATTTTCTCTCTTCACTAATCGTGGCACGCACCCCTGTCCATATAACACTCGAAAGAGGAGTGTGCCAGTATTGATAGATAGATAGATAACAATTTCGCTAATTCTTTTATAATCATAAAATTATGTTTTTCTAAACAATACATTACTAGTTGAAACCTAGCTCATACATGCTTTGTTGTTCATTTGTTAGATTAAGCTTAATCAGCATCCCTGGCTTAATGTACACGTTAATTTATTGCTAACATTAATTTTAGGTACCACGTACAAGGCATTCCGGAAACACCTTATTATCACCTCTCAAGGTATTGTCCCTTTTGAACAATAGACACAGTTGACTCACTATTATTCATGTGTTGTACATTAAGACAGAGACGTATTATATGCAAAATGGTACATATATAAATTAATTAAGGAACTGGTACATTTGTGAAATGGTTACATATATATATAACGTCAGACTTGCACCCAAACCAGTCTATGAAAGACCCTTACATAAGCAGAAACACGAGATCTTCCTATGCAAGTCTTGTCAGATCCTCTGAGCAAAATTCTGATAGGATTTTGATGAAAAATTATGGTACTTAAAATGGTGATTTCAGCGCTTTGATTATTATATGCCTCGTACATAGTAATATTCACACTGTGCAAATGACACGCTATCACTACTTCCGGATAAACAAGTGCAAATATCGAACATATTAAGTTATCATTTTTGTTGATGTGGGTGTAAGTCATGATATCATATTTGTATCTTTTTAATACTCTCTCGTGTTGTTATTATTGTCCGTTTACGCCGGGACTTATCAAATCTAATCTCAGGGAGAAATCAGTCCCAAAATGGTCACATTCACTGTCATCAGTTCATTGAGTGATTGATTGAGTCCCTCTGAGTCTGACTCTGATTTATAATGAGGCCCAACACTAGTTACGATAATTAGAACATGTTTTAAAAGACTATATCTATGAATTTTCTAGATTTAAGAGCATTTTAGTTCTCAAGAACTGCAGTGTACCTAGACGAAAGTCTTTGACAATGATACATCAATACATGCATTGCAGTTCATTCAATCATTGTCAAAGCCACTTGTTCGTTAAAAGCTATAAGGTAAACGACTCAATCTGAGTCACATTGGTTTTTTTCTATTTAACGCAAAATAGTAAAACTTGTGTTCAATTCAATGAGTTTATACATGACCTAAAATATACCTTCAACAGACGAATTTTATTGAATATTTTGCTGATGTTTCATACTACCCCTAGTTTCAAAATTTCCTTCATTGCTGCTTTGGATTAAGTCTGTAGCGTTCTGGAAAGCATGTGAAATGATTTGATTCAATAGACGCATGAACAAGTATTTTAAGCTGTTGACTTTGAAAGAGGACAATTCCATAACTAAAATGGTCAACTAGACGAAATAAAAAAGACCAATTTAGTTATGGGACCCAGAACTACAGTGTAAATTTGTTTCTGTTCTCAAAAGTAATTGTACGTTTAGGCTTACTACGGGCCCATGGTATGATGGATGGATTTGCTTAAGTCTTGAATGGAGTAATTTGTTAGTTCTAAGTCACACTATAACCATAAGCACATGCACACACCTTCATGGAATCTGAAATACCATTGCAGGTTTTGGCAAAAATTTGAGTGACTGTCTGATAAGACATATTAACTAAGACAAGTTTTTCATCATCCGAAAAATGCATAAAATTTGTTTAAGAACTAACAGAAACTATTACCGATAAATTTATAAGCTTATGGGACTTTAAAGTGCTCTTTATTCACCTGTCAGTAATATGCCCCTGTGTGGGGGGCAGTGGGCATACACTGGACTTCAGACAGAAAACCATTTCTGACAGCCGGGAATTTAATACACCAAGTAGGCTCTTCGATAGACGAAGTAGACAAATAGGTGGTCTCTAGGGTGGGGATTTAGAGTTAAACATAAAAAAATTAAAATGTCAAATTGCCTTAGGTCAGCCCGCCACCCTCCCGGGCAGGCAAAATATTGACAGGTACATTATTGAGGGCATAATTATATGAAAATTGCGTGAAATCACTTGATTAGTAAACTAATAGTTAAAGTGATAACCATGTTTAAATATGATGTCTCATAAAATTTCTATTCTCAAAGTCACTTTTTAATGGGTAGAGCTGCCAATATTTATATCTGTTTTCATATTCCTGTTCAGTAAGAAAAGCAAATTCATTTGTATGCATTAGAGGTGACCGTGTGTAACCATTTAAGAGCGTGAAGAGCTGCATGAGCAAAAAACACCTATGATCTAATCGAAAACTTAAACATGTATTGAAGCAATTTTGATATACAATCCAGGATACTTACTTTTTTGTTATTTTTCAGTTTAAATTTTTATCAATTGAAATAATTGGATTTATGTACACAAGAATTGGGATAATCTTTTATTGAGAATCTCTTTTGTTGCTTAAAAAGAAATGATTTATTTAACTGCCATTTTGTCAGTTATGGTCATTTCAGAGCTGGCCCAGAGAGAGAGGGAGATAAGATACAGGAGAACCAGGTATTTATATCTGTACTCCTTCGAATAGTTTTTCCTGGTTCTTTATTGTGCCCAATGTAAATCACCAATACATGCCTGGCCCTTTTCCTGTCTTTCTAGACACCATACTTGGCTCAATATTTGGGATGAGGACACTGAAAAAACATCCCTGAGAAATTTGAAAGGTGGAGCCAAGAATCTAACCCACAACCTTTCATTAAGTATGGTGTGTTAGCACTCAACCCCCGGAGAAAAAGTGCAATGAGTAATCATGCTGACATATAAACTGTATAAACTGATGCTTCACGAATGTAATCAAATTGAATTATTCTACATTTCAGATGTCTGACTCCAGTAGAAGTATGGACAAGACTGATTCTGAGAACCTACAGATAACTACATTAGCTCAAATTGTTCATAACTGCATTCAGGTAATGATGTCACTTGAGTTATAGATTTTTCTTTATTCCTACAAGTTTTGTCTTCATGCTCAAACCCTTTCTCTCCTTATCTATTGATCAAAGGTTTGAATCATAACATGTTTACAAAACTGATAAATGTGTGTGTTTTATTTTATTAAATGATCTAGATTCTTACTTTTAAATAAGTTAACTTATTTTACCTAATATCATTTCATTATTATAAATACACATTGTGTAACGTCAGGGTTTTCTTTATTATATAGTTGTAACCTGTAGAGAGTGCCTTCCCCTCTGAAAATTTCTTTGAAATCAAGCAATTTTCCCCAAATTTCCAATTTACTCAGGTTGAATTTTCATTTCCCAAATTGGTTCCTTGGGAGAATTTCCCCCAAAAAGACTACAATCTGCTATTTGATCCCCATATCAAGGGCTAGGGTGTCTTCTCCAAAATATGCAGAAAATGCCTGATGATGATACTGTGAACTACATTCATTCCATCAGCAATAAACTTTTACACACAATTTGAATAGCAAGTGTACATAGTGTGAAGAAATGAATTTTAATTTAGATTTATTTTCTTCCCTTGATACAAGTTACAGCCTAGAACAATCATTACATTGTTCAAATGTTCAAAGTTATTTACCCCTAACATCATCTAGATGTATCAGGGCCCTAGCTGCACTTTAGGGGAAGGGGCCTGGGGCCCTCAGGTAGGGGAATTTCGCGTCATTTTGAGGAAAAAGGGGAATTTCAGGGGATCTTTTTCGACTGCCGTATAACCCTGCAATAAGCATTTTAAGCTTAAAATGGCTGTATTTAAATATATTACATACATTAATATACTATTAATCAAAGGTTAATACATGTAACTTAATATGAATCATTTAAGCAAAAAAAATAATTTTTTTTTTTTTTTTTTTAGGGGAATTTTTTTCAAAAATAGTGGAAAAAAGTATATGATTTTAGTAGGGGAATGGGGCCGAATTTCGGCCCCAAAAAACGTCAAATGAGGGCCCTGTGTATGTAATTATTCCATACTGTCATTTCTGAAGTAGAAAGGAACATACACTTATGCTTTGATGTGCTGTATATAAATGTATTGTTTTTATTTGTAACACAAAACTTGTTTCTTGTAGGATGATGATTTAAGTAAATTACGACAGAAATTGAAGAAAATTCCGCACGATTTACGAACTAAGATAGTGAACGTGAAGGTTTTAGGAAATGCTCCATTGTTCACAGCAAGTGTCCAGGGAAAAGTACATTTTGTTAATTTATTATTAGATGAATGTGATGCTGACAAAGAACAAAGAGGTACTTTTAAGGGTCATTTTTTCTCAAGTGATAAATTATCATAAATACCCAATATATGAATGATTACTGAAAAATGGGTATTTCAGATAATCAATAAAACGAAATTTAATTGCAATATAGAAAGTACATGTACATAAACTGAATCATTAACTTTTAATATCAACTACATGTATTAGCACATGTATAATTTTCAGGATTCCTCTGTTATAGAACAAACAGAAACAACCAATAAAATATGATTATGGGACTTTAACAAGTTATATGTTTTACAAGTATGTTTAATTTTCCTTAGATTTCTATAATCAAAGTACAGTACTCCTTATTGTGTCATCACTTGTTAGTTTAGACATGTATAAAGTTATACTTGGGTTGATTTTTTTGTCCAATAAACATGTTATATCCCTCCCTTTATAAACAGAACAAGTTTACATTTATATAAGACAGTCAGTGTTTTTCTCTTATCTTCTTATTATGCTCAGCCATTCGAAAGGGCAGAAGAGCATAAAGTGACCCCTTGTCCGTCTGTTCAAATTTTGGTCTCTTAGCGATAAGTCAAGAAATATTTTGTGGATTGGTTTCATATTTTACATGAAGATGAATAATCATAAAATATTGGCCAGGTATGATTTCTGTTAAAATTAAGACATTTTCACACGAGTTGCATGTATGGCCCCTACTTACTGGTAGTGCTTAGTAGGGGTGATCATGTCCTCCGTACACAGTTCTAGTTAATTGTTTTCAGGATAAAGGAAATGTAAATAACAATTACAGCATTTATATATTTTTTGTAGGTATATATGAAGTTTCAGAGGACAGCTCTACACACGAGGTTACACCATTGTGGGTTGCTGCTGTGGCTAATAAGTTAGATGTTGTGAAATCATTGGTTGAGCATGGCGCTGATGTGAACAGTCCATCAGATACAGACTCAACACCTGTACGTTCAGCATGTTATATGACAAATATTAGTGTAATAAAATACCTCACAGCACATGGTGCTAACTTACATAAACCTAATGCTAATGGTGGATCATGTTTGATAAATGCTGTACAGAGTTCTGACTTATGCCAGTTCCTCATTGATCAAGGAGTTGACATTAATGCTGTTGATAACTCTGGCAATCTAGCTCTCCATTATGCAATAAGAGAAGGCATGTGTGATACCGTGAAATTGCTGTTGAAACATAATTCAGATCACAAGAAAAAGAACATGTGGTGTGATGATGCTTTACAAACAGCTGCTTTAAGAGGAAATCAAGAATTGGTTGATATAATCCTTGAGACTAAGAATCTTAGTGTTGAAGATGCTATCAAAGCTTATGAATTACTTGGTACAAATTTCATTGATGAAAAGAATGACATTGTGTCTGGTCTGAAAGTTTGGAAGAAAGCAATGTGCTTGAGATATATAAATCCAAAAGAACCATTGTTAAAAGATCTACCACTGACTAAGGATGTATTTAAGCATTGTAAAGAACCACAGACCCTAAAAGAACTTGAGACAATACACGACCCTGATTTTATATACATGCTTACCCTTTTAATTAGAGAGAGAATATTGGGACCCTGTCACAAGGATACAACCTTTGGTTTGATGTATCGGGGTGCAGTCTATGCTGACTCCCTACAGTTTCAGAGATGTGTGGAATTGTGGAAGTACTCATATGAACTTAGATACTTTGAAAATGAGCCATTTAACAATGAGTGTCAGTTTACTGTACAAGCGTTAGTTAAACTATTCTGGGAAATATACATAGAATCTGAAGATGACACCTCTATAAAATCAATACATTCTGATGATTTTCTGGGAGTATTTAAGTTACTAAGCAATCAAATAGTTGCTGGTAGGAAAGTTCTCAAAGATCAAAATGACTCGACATCTGCAGAATATATAAGTTCTCTACAAGAGTTGATGCAGTTGTATTTACATATGATTCGTCTATTCTCTAAAGTCTACACTTCTTACAATGAAAAACCTGAATGTATGCAGTTAATTCACAAAGTTTTGATACACAAACCCTATGGACAACAAGGGAATAGTTTGCTACATTTAGCATTAGATCCATCTATTTCTCTAGATGTATTTTACCCTTCCTATCTGACATCAGAAGTTGTAGAAATTCTGCTAAGATGTGGTGCTGACATTGCTGCACAGAACCATGATGGTAACACTCCGTTACTTCATGCCTTGAAATGTAACCTGGATGAGAGTATAGTGAAACTTCTTCTAGAGGCTGGTTCCCACATAGATACATGTAACAAAGAGGGAACCAGTCCATTGAAGCTAATGAATAAACAAAGATTTTCATTTTATCCAATGAACTATCTAACTCTGCGTTGTTTAGCAGCCAATGTTATTATGAAATACAAGATTCCATTCCGACAGGAAATACCAGAAACTCTAGTTAGCTTTGTACAATTACATGGTAACTGTGAGGCATAATGAAAGCCATGTCTGTATACTTAAGCGTATTCAGTTACAGTAGATCGCCATTATTTAACTGTCCAAACTTATCTACGAAAGTGTCATTATTTATTTCCCTGAATAAGCCTGTTCTTTCTCTTAAGTTAAAATTTGTATCTCTTTGTGAATAAAACCCTGTCAGATGTCGTGGTCTGTAATTAAGTCATTTATGCTTGGTCTCCTTTAAATCTATTTAATATTTTCAATAATCTCCATATAACATTTTTATGTCTATTTTAGTGATGCTGATTTTGATTATCAAATGTCCTCTACATATGATCAATATGTATGTTTACTGAAGAATAAAATAGTTATATGTATGTTGTAATTGATGGCTATGTGTTCAAACTTATAATGATTAGTTAATAGTTCTCAGTTTTAAATTCATATGCCTTGAAAGTATAAACAAGGCTGTTACAACTTAATATAATGCATACAATATTAATACTAAACATTAGGTCTGGCTATTTATTGATACAGTATAAGCCTTTCAGAAAGTAGGTTATCTCCCTTATAGAAATCTGTACCATTTGCAATATTTCGGACACTTGGTAGCATTTCTGACAATGGCGTCTCGAGACAAACTAAATTATCATTTATTATCCAATTTCAAAATTGACTATTATGTTGAAAGTAAATTATTAACATACTGTTACTAATCAATTCTTAAAAAAATGTTACTATATGCTGATACTGATTGTTGATTGAATTTAAATTAATCCTATGGCTTTGTTAATTGCATTTATATAAAACATTTGACAATGTAAAATAAAATCCAATAATTTATATTCAAAAATTAAAGCAAACCATGTGACCTACTGACAGGATATAGCCAGGTTTATCTGGTAACTGCTTTATTAGGTCTAAAAATGATGTAGAAACAGGATAACATCAAATACCTGTATTATTAAACAGAGTGTATTGCATTGGTCTTTGAGATAATATAGTAATACGCTGCAATATTCATGATAACTGCATTAAATATGTTTTCTATTGCAACACATATATAAGTATTAAGTAATGCATGAAATGTATGAATTTATGTGATAGATAGATATAATTTCAGTCAGTTTCTAATGAGATATTAAAAATTGATTTTACACTATTTTTTAGCATTCAAATGAAAATAGTTCTGAAATTTGAATGCTATTTGAGTGTTTTAGAGTGTTCTTTTATAAGTGAGCGATGAAATGGGCTAACTACCAGGGAGTTGCAGGTGCGCTTTTCCTGAAGAAGAGCTTTTGAAGGGCAGATAAACCAGATTTCTGAAAAAGCCTATAAGTATAAATCTTGACTAAATATTTTACTTCATTGTTATAAGAATTTTGAGTTGATCAGTTATGTTATAATGCCAGGTTGTATGCTGTTTAAATGTTACTACAGTAACTGATTAGTTATTTGTTAAGTTTATTTATTTTTTTACCTCAAACAATGTTCAAGTTTGTTTACCCCCGCCACCATGGGCAAGGAAATGTTGAAGTTCTTGTTTTCTATGTGCCTTTGTTGTCCATGAATTGCTTTCACAATTAGTAATATATGTTGATATGACATAAAATATGTTTGTTTCTGGATACATGCTCATTAAAAGTATGGTAGGTAGGTTGGGGCTTGTTTAGAAATGTGTGGAAAGATAAAAAAAATGAGGAAGTGGATGCACTGTTCCTCGGGCCTAATCAAAAGTCTAGAATTGCTGGGAAAAGTTAGACTAGGTTAGGTAACCAGAAACAAACATGTTTTAGACCAAAGTATACATGTAGGTTGTTTATCATAGTTTGCTTTGTTTTTAAATTGATGAATATTGCTATAAAACTGCCAGCTAAGTTTGCACTTTTAGAAATTTCAAAGCTCAGGGTGAGGTATTAGTATCCGACCGTCTGCAATTCTTCAAATGACTTCTCTTGTGTCAAATTTGAAGTAAATTCACTGTAATGATCATTTGGTGGTCCTTAACAAAAGTGGCTGAAGGAATGTCATTCCATGCCGACTGAATGGAAAAACTTGAAAAATCTTCTTGTCTTAAACTATAATTATGGTTTAGAGCTTAGATATTTGGCATGGAGCAACATTTAGTGACCATCTGAAATAGTTGCTAAAATAATGTCCCTGAGGTCAAAATTGGTCCTGTTCCAGGGGTCATATATCTTATTTTCCAATATTTTTTACTTACTGCAACACTTATTTAATCAAATTTGTATGTGATATTGCCATAATTAGTTTCTCAGGTGAGCATCGTAGGCCCACTTAGCCCTCTAGTTTAAAATAATGTATTTGATAATATCCCATTTCATTATGACATGACATTGTTAAAGGTATTATGGAATGTTTATTTCTGATTGGTACAAATATAGTTTTTATGCCTGTGCACACCATATTGTACTGAAAAAATACCAGTTATTGAAGGAGTTATTTTTATGGAAAGATTTGGAATGCACCAAGTTTTTATGAAGGAACTGTATCAAAGCTTGTTATCTGTCTGAATTAATGATTGTAAAATTTATCTCAAGGGTAGCCGGTTCATAATTATGGCTATTAACAGAACTCTGCATGTGTATTCTAGTGTACCTTGTCAGGACTATATTTACTCCTGAACTCAATTGCCAATCAATGAAATGATTTTGGAACTTGTGCAAAACCCAATCATTGTCCTTTTTGAGCACCTTTATATAGTGCCTAGCCATTGTAGTTCCAATCTCAGCATGGACTGTTTTATATACATTCAAACCTGTGTTAACATCCACCTCTGAATAAAGGCCACCCTGTGAATAAAGGCCACCCTGTGAATAAAGGCCATTCTTTAATAATACTTCATTGATTATTTTTATCAAAATGACCTCTGTATAAAGGCCACCTATCAATGAAGTCCACATTCTGTCTATTACAATGATGAGCCTTGTTCACAGGGTTGATTATATGTGTTATAAGAATCTCAAAGAAGAGTACATTGCTGTCCTTCAGAAGATAAGACATTGAAACATGTTTGATTTGTTAACTTAATTAAAGTTACCTAAGAGATTAACTAGGTACATTGTAATTTAATCATTCATTTCTGCATACAGGAATATAATTATGTACATGTATACATGTCATACTAATTTGAGTATAATGATTCATTTTTCTGTTATTAGTATGAAATTCTGTGATTTACAAAAAATAATGAATTTTCAAACTAATTTTAAAAACTCAGCTATCTGTTTTAACATACATGTCTACCACTAAGCAGTATATATAAATTGAATTTGTCTGCTTGTTCATCCATTATATGTCATACATATAATATAAACCTATGAAATAAAAAATAAATATGATATATTATTATTTAGTTATTTCTTGATATACTTATCTGAGACAGACTACACTACAATGTTATTTATATATCTGTGTGTATGACTTTATATATCTGTGTGTATGACTTTATGTATCTGTGTGTATGACTTTATATATCTGTGTGTATGACTTTATATATCTGTGTCTATGACTTTATATACCTGTGTGTATGACTATGTGTCTGTGTGTATGACTTTATGTATCTGTGTGTGTGACTTTATGTATCTGTGTGTATGACTTTATGTATCTGTGTGTATGACTTTATATATCTGTGTGTATGACTTTATGTATCTGTGTGTATGACTTTATATATCTGTGTGTATGACTTTATGTATTTGTGTGTGTAACTTTATATATCTGTATGTATGACTTTATATATCTGTGTGTATGACTTTATATATCTGTGTGTATGACTTTATGTACATCCAGTGGTTAAGATCACTAACTTCAAATTACTGTAACCTCTCACTGATAGAGGGTCGTGGGTTCACTACCATGTCTCTTCATGTGAGAAAGTAGGCAGTTGCTTACTGGGGATGGGAGTCTAGTACTGGTTCTTCCCAGGAACGTTGGTTATTTGAACTGTCTGCCTCATATGACTTTGACTGTTGAAAAGGGGCAAAAATCTCAATAAACAAACAACTTTATGTACAAATTTCTTCATTAAACATAAACAGTAAATAAACACATAGTGGACATCCTTAGTTCTATATAAAACAGTAATTACAGGGATGTTGTTAAAGGCTGTTATACATGCATGCAGCATGGGATCAATGGTGTGGGTTTTTAAAGTCACAAACAGTATGATGTCAATGTTTTGGAAGTTGGGAGTCTTTGGGTATTGGGAGATACATGCAGTACCGTATCAATGGTTTGGGAATTGGAAGACACATGCAATATGGAATCTTTTTCGGGGGAGTTGAGAGACACATACGGTATGGGATCAATGTTTTGGGGATTGGGAGACACGTGTACATGCTTGCAGAATGAGTAAACAAATAATTATCATATGGTATCAATGTTTTGGGGGAAGGTAAACACATGCCATATGGGTTCAATGTTTTTGGGGGATGGTAAACACATATGCCATATGGGTTCAATGTTTTGAGGGTGGTAAACACATGCTATATGGTATCAATGTTTGGAGGGTGGTAAACACATGCCATATGTTATCAATGTTTTTGGGGTTGGTTAACACATGCCGTATGGTATCAATGTTTTTGGGGATGGTAAACACATGCTTTATGGTATCAATGGTTTGGGGATGGTAAACACATGCCTTAAGGTATCAATGTTTTGGGGATGGTAAACACATGTCATATGGTATCAATGGTTTGGGGATGGTAAACACATGCCTTAAGGTATCACTGTTTTGGGGATGGTAAACACATATCATATGGTATCAATGCTTTGGGGATGGTAAACACATGCTTTATGGTATCAATGTTTTTTGGGGACGGTAAACACATGCTTTATGGTATCAATGGTTTGGGGATGGTAAACACATGACTTAAGGTATCAATGTTTTGGGGATGGTTAACACATGTCATATGGTATCAATGCTTTGGGGATGGTAAACACATGCTTTATGGTATCAATGTTTTGGGATAAGAGACACATGTTTTAAGGTATCAATGTTTTGGGGTGAGAGACACATGCTTTATGGTATCAATGTTTTGAGGGAATGTAAACACATGCTTTATGGTGTCAATGTTTTGGGATGAGAGACACGTGCTTTAAGGTATCAATGTTTTGGGATGGGAGACACATGCTTTAAGGTATCAATGTTTTGGGATGGGAGACACATGCTTTATGGTATCAATGTTTTGAGGGAATGTAAACACATGCTTTATGGTGTCAATGTTTTGGGGATGGGAGACACATTCCGTATGGGATCAATGTTTTGGGCGTTGGTAGATACATGCAGTATGGGATCATTTTTAGGGTTTGGGAGACACTTGCAGTACGGAATCATTGTTTTGCGGGTAAGGACACACATACCGTACGGTATCAATGTTTTTGAGTTGGTAAAACATGCTATATGGTATCAAGGTTTTGGGGATGAGAGAAATACGTTTTCGCTGCAACTTAAAGATGAACCCGTGATAATATTGATTGTGTGTTATATTATATATTTGTCAATTCTAAAGACCGTTTTATTCTGAAATATGTTATTACATGAAAATGTCAAAAACACAGGACATTATTAAGCATACGAGACCTAAATACTGACTGCCTTTATTTGAAAGGATTAAATCAGTCTATGAAAATATTTACACATTAAAGTATGAAGACACGGTTCACATGGGCAATAACTCTGTCGCTAAAAAATAAAACAAGTTGAGTTGTACAACATTATGCATGCAGAGTATGACTCACAATCTTAATCTATTTTGTCATTAGGTATTAAGCCAATATGTTTATTGTAATGGACTCCAGATACATGTCAAATAAGCCAATACAAACGTTCGTCTCGTCCTCGTGATGTCATACTAACAGTTACTTTGGCGCGATTCTAAAAAAAACATAGTGGTAACAGAGATCCATTCGAGTAATTTTGTCGTGAATGTCTCCCTTTTGATTAATTAATTTGCATTATATTCAATATTTACCTTCATGGGAAATATACGTCATAACTATTTTAGACGGAACCTTGCGTTTTGTATGCATTTCTACAGGATGCTCTATCTAACAGTTCCTAGTGTCAACACTAGCAGTGGTATTCATTCATAAAACATGGAATTGAATTTAACTGTCTGTGTTTAAGACTCTCTCTGAGTGATGTTAATATAGATCCAGGAGTTGTATTATTCGATGTTAACTTGTTGAACTCAGAATACAATAATACAGTAGTGTATGCACCACTAAAATATTGTGTATGTTGATTCTAATCCGGTTGATGTTAAATATTACCACATATACCACCAGTTAATGGATTAACGTCTAGATGGTATTGATCTTAATATATTCTATTAACCACATTTTGTATGATATAAACAATGCTATATAATTCATAATGTATGCAGTAACACCTTAGTTAGTATTTAAATCTTTGTACACATGATTATTGTTGTTTCTGTAATTAATACATGTATATAAGATGCTTGGTGATTGTATATATGAGATATATGTACATGATTATATCATTAATCGCTTTGAACTGTGGTCCTAAGTACTACAAGTTTGTCAAGTAGATTTTGTGCAAAGATACAATTATCACATGGGCGATACATCTAAATTTACTGTAAACTGTATTGCCAACTTGTGCTCCCATATCTTGTTATGGTGTTTAACAATCTAACCATACCAAACATTTGTAAGTAATGTATTATGGGAATGAATGAAACGGTACACTAGTAGGTCTACGATTGTCTGTTTTTTGAATTCACTGTATGTGTAGAAAGCTCAAGGAACATTATTTATCAGAGTGTATTATAGTGTCCCTGAATGATAAAAGAACATAACGATGCCGATCGATACAGCCAGACATGCAATCGACAAAATACATCTGATTAGGTTCTAAATCGATCACCATAGACATACACTGGATACAGTTCTAGATTCTAAGTTGGGTGAGAATTTAGGTAACACTTTTCGTGACAGTTACACGTGTGGAGATCGTGGTGCGGGTATGTCTCTAACGCAGTTAATGTATGAACTACAAAATTAATATAAATGATATAAAAACGTAGTGCATGTATGAACTACAAATATAAATGATATAAAAACGTAGTGCATGGTGATCGAAGAATTGAACCAGATAACTGGATATCGACGTCAACTGAGTCTGAAGTCAATGCTGTATAACTCGCCGTCTTTATCATTTATAAGAGCACAAAACAGTCACAAAATACGTTGTGTTAAAAAGGCAAAAAAATCGTGATCTGCACAAGTGTAGCGATGTGGTATATTGTATTATAAATTGGCTGGGATATTCACCAGCCCGATTAGCTCAGTTGGTAGAGCATCTGACTTGCAAGCTGGAGGTCGCGGGTACGGTTACAACATTGGTGCTGTGATTGTGTGAACAGCATTGGAATCCTAGAGCTAGGAAGAAGCAAAGACCGGGTTAGTCTAAAGAGCCTGTGGTTGTCGTGATTATTTACTACTTTTGAATAAAAGGGAAGAATCGAGGAATGTAGCGGTGTGGTATATTGTATTGTAAATTGGCTGGGATATTCAACAGCCCGATTTAGAGCATCTCACTTGCAAGCAGGTGGTCGCGGCTTCGAGCCCCGCATCGGGTACATTATTTTCCTTATAGTCTTTGATTGAATTAGCCAATGTTTTTATTTTAAAGAAATACATGCAAACTTTTGTACGGAAAATTTTAATGTTTTACACATAAAACACGACTTTCAATGTTTACAACAGATGTTCGATGCGTAAAGAATTGTGGTCTCCATGAGGAATACCTATTACCCCCCTCCCCTTCTGTATGTCATTGTACATAGACATTTAAGTTAAGATGAAGCCTAACTCTGGACGTACCACTCACAGGTAGTTGGTTATTTGACTTAGCATTATGTACAAGATATATAAGGCTCGTATCGACGTAAATACATCTATATAACTCCTTTAAAAATCTACATTATACTGTGATATCTTACGTAGACCAATTTTTATTGCACATTTGTTGTATTTTTTCTTTTGTATACTTGGTTTATTTTCAGACTACGATAGTGATGTTATACGACAATGCTACAACCAGCGTGTATCATTATCTTAGTACAAGTTTATCTTGTAGGTGAGTTGTACGTCTTTAAGATTTCTGATTTCAATCTGTAATCGCATGAAACTTTATATTCTATTGTTATTTTATGCATTTCTACCCTTACGTTATTAATTTAGCTTATTACGCAACTAATCTGATACAGAACCATGGTGATACATGTTATATACATGATTAATGAGGTAGTATCGAGCAACCAAGGTCACAATTTATAAGACGTGATCCCTGAGTTTTGGAAACTGCACAATAGTACTTTCAGTACTTTGATTTTTACGGGATCCTTCTTTTACGTGATTGTAAGATATTTTATAATAAACTCCTCATTGTGACATGGTCTGCAATGAAATTATGTTGTTATAGTTTGACTTATAGAGTTTAATTCTCAGGTATTGGTAAGAACAAACTGTACGTGGAAGGATTAAGTTTCAGAAAGATTATTTCTGTATACAGTACTTGGTGGGTGTCATTTTGAATATTGATTCATTTTGGGTTGTAACTACATATATGGAGTTTCTCAGATTTTACCTCAATGTTTGCTGCTATCTATAAATTGTTTCACTCTTTGTATGTTTCACATATAGAAGCTACACGTCTATTGTTCTTTTTGTACAAAAAAAAATACTATCACATTCATTGTAAAATAGAAAACAATACATTTTAAGTCACGTGCATATTGTTGTATTTAGTGGCTTATGGTCATAAAGAGTGTTCAACGTTACACAACGGAGATGGTACACCTTGTGACGATCTACATGCTGAATGTATGATAGACACGTCTATGTCTGATCATAATGGGACGTGCCAATGTTTAGATGGATATAGACATAGCGATGGAAAATGTATAAGTAAGTTTAGCCTAAATAATTTTATATGATTTTCAAAAGAACCATGATATTTTAAGTTATGCTTTTTCAACAACTACACATGCAGGTGAAAGTGTGTTTCAATGTGCCACTGTCGTGGATAACCATGTACATACATGTACCTGATGGAAAACCTGCATTGTGTTGTTTAATTTGATATCAAGTACCCAGCAGTTCTCATGGCAGTAGAGTTTGAATAGCAATCACAGCTACATTGTAATTCATGAATAAAGAGGCGTTATTACATAAATATCACATTCCTAGAGGGCGTTATAAAAATGTCAGCACGAGAAAAATAATGTTGACCAAGGACTGACGATTTTTAATAACGCTCTCTCAGAAATGTGATATTTATTTTATTATACCGAAGATTTGATATAAATGTAAATTAAAAATATGATGTCACAACATTTTAATAGGCATAAATATAGATTATCAAGCTTTTTCTAGCGCTTCAAACTCAGTAAAAGAAATAGTGGTCTGACTAAAAGTACCATGCTTTTCAAGTAGAATGTACAATCCAGAATATATTTTATTATGAACAACATAAATAAATAAATGAAAAATGATTTGATAACCGATCAGTTTGAACTGTATGCACGCATTATTTCTGCGCATGTGTTATTACCATGTGAAACACAAAAAATAACGCCCGCTCAGGTGTAGGAGACTACATTGGAAAAGTATGGAAAGCCACAGTACACCCCCGAAGTAGTACTATGATTTGCTATATAAACCCATATCTGTTCTACTACCTCGGAATTATGCCAATTTCCGAAGTAGAAGAACCGTTCAATGTCGGAGTTCATATTATCGTACATCGGGATAGATCATACTACAACTTCGGAGTTTTATTTTCCGATGTAGAAGTATACATACTACTACCTCGGCTTTCTTACTACAACTTCGGAGTTTTATTTTCCGATGTATAAGTATACATACTACTACCTCGGCTTTCTTACAAACAACTTCGGTGTTTTACTTTCCGACGTACAAGAAATGCCTAGTTATAAGTACACATTAGTCATACTACTCCAGTGATTTAAATCGACCCCCCCCCCCCCTGCTTGATAGTACTACTTCGGGGTATTGCTCGATACTTCGGCTTTTAATTTATTCCGAGGTATCGTAGTCAGCGTTACTTCGGGAGATTCCACGATACTACGGGGATGATTTTCACGGGAATAGCTTGCAAGCACCGTCTGATCACTGTCACTCAAGTGGTTGGAAACTTACAAGGCCATGATGGCATTTTATTTTCTTCTTTTTAAGGTACGTATTGTGTTTTTGCCTTTAGTAGTGCATAGAGACTGCAGATGAGTTTTAAGGGATTTTTTGTCGAGCTGCAGGGTTCTTAAGTCGCACACTAACGGCGTCAAATACAACTGAACTGACCAAATTAACAAATACATTTATGGCCATGGCATAGGAGCTGAATCATGAATTATTCAGAACTGTTTTCATAGATTTACAGTTTCTTTAGTTCTGGCTTCCAAAACTTTAAAAGCCGCTTTTTAAATATTTTTTGCTTTTTATGCGGCATTAAAGTTCAGACCCGTTACGAAACCTTACCAGAATAACAAACATTATTGTAGCCTCGTTTAAATACGCAAATACCTTTTTTCAAATAAATCTTGGCCATAAATCGATAAAGCAATTATTTAACTATATCGCTTTATACCCTATACAAAGTTAAAATATCAATACAGTCAACAAATTTGCTTCTTTCAATGCGAAATAGCATTTGCATCAACTTTCATCCGCCATGAAACTTAACAGCTTCGTGAGATCTCGTATGACGTCACTCGCGCGAACCGCTTAGAAAACATGACATGCGTATACATGATAGGCCAAGGGCCCATAATCGAAACCCTCCCCCCCTAGCGGGATTTTTGTACACCTATATATTTTTGAAGCTTAGGGTATATGTTAACAAATTCCAGTTGTTGGACGATTAAGGGATGCTGGATAATCAAACGGCCGGGCTGTTTCCATGGCAACCAGCAATATTTCTAAGATTTAGCTTTGTCGTAATAAACACGCAAAAATGTCGTTTATTTCAGTTATAAAACATACAAAATAGCTTTAAAATATGTTCAATATAATTATTATATCACAGGCATAGTTTGTTATTGATTTGCTCATTTGCATATTCGTGAATATTAATGAGAATCTAAAAAATGGGCTTAAATTGTTAAAATATGACCTTATATGGCAAATGAGTATCATTTGTTCTTTCATTTTTATTTGAAAAGGTTTTAAATGACTAATAAATATTCGGAGATTGTTTATCTATTCATTTGCTATTCAATACACTCATGGTATTACTTTATTATAGCTAGAAAGCGGGTGGGGTAAATTGACCCCAAAATATAAAAACACCATTGTTTGATAAATAAATGGTTTTATGACAAATGACAAAGTAAATTTGCACATACTTATTGCAACAACACACTTTATGTACAAAATTGTTTGTTTGAAAGCAAAATACTACTGTGTCTGTGTGTGCTTTATACCCCCCCCCCCCCCCCCCCCCCCCCGAAATGGGATATTATATATAACATCAAGACACAGCGGAAATATCGAAAGGATCATGATAAACTGAACAGTTACTACATTTGTCGCAATGTTATAAGTTCTTTTTCAACAATCTTATATTACATTTGTTTGTAATTAAGACTTATAGTCAACGACATAGATATACGCAGAAGCAAACACTTGCAAGTTAATGTCTCATTCTGAATAACACTATCATATACTCTCATGAAATCACAAGCAGGTTTTAGGGTCGGAATGGCTACGATTGGCCACATATTTGTACTGCATAGATTAATTAGATTTAATTATTAATATTGCACTTTTAGCGATTGTTCTAAAGCTTTCGATTATTTGGTTTGCCGAAATATATGATATTCAGGGCAAAGAGGAAGGTTATATAATGTCATTAAGTCCATGGATGTATTATCAAATTACAACCAGAGTAAAATTTAATAATGAGATCGGCGAATTATTCTATGGTCATCTTGGACTAAGACTGGGGGAAAGCTTGTCGCCTTTTCTATTTTCCATGTACCTTAATGATCTGGATGACCAACTTTTAAACGGAGCAAAAGGCATTGATTTACAGGTTTTATTAATGTAAGCCGAGGTCATCGTGGTATTTGCTAACTCATCCAAACTACAAAGTAATCTTAACATATTGGATGTATACTGTGACCGTTGGAAATTTACTGTTAACAAAGATAATTAATATATTCAGAAAAGGAGGGAATTTGCCAACAGTTACCAAAGTTGTGAATAGGAAATCGTTAACAAATTTATGTATCTTGGAATAGTTTTTGCATCTGGAGGGTCCTTTGTAGAAACGCATAAAACTTTAGCTGACCAAGCTCAAAAATCTATATTTACATTAAGAAAATGTCTGTGTAGATTTCATAACATAACAATAAGGCACTCTTTAGAATTGTTCGATTAGCAATTGAAAAAGTTCACACTTAGTATTGAAAATCTTTATTATGACACAAAAATGTGTGTATTTTATACACGGAGAATAAGGTCGATTAGATCTTCTCACTAAGAATTATGCAAGATATAAAATTTTGGTTGAAAGTTACTAATAAAAGCGAAAGGAAACAGATAATATGTACAAATACATGTATACCAAATCATGTTTAAAGATATTGAAAAGAAACCGTACATCACTAATTGGGCATATAATGTTAAAGATACATTAAATGAATTAGTATTCTCTGAAGCGTTATACCCACAGGGTGTATGTAATGCTAAACTATTTCTGTTATTGTTAAAACAATAAGTTGAAGACACTGTCATGCAAGAATGGAATAATCGAGTACAAACGTCATCTTATTCCAGGGATTTTAGGGTTTCTGCAAATTTTGACAACAGCATGTATCAAGTTAATGTAAATGTTAAAAAATTGCTCATAGCCATGACAAGATTTAGGCTTTCTTCTCATCCTTTAAGAATTGAGACAGGACGTGGTTTATTTATCAAGTTTCAGGCCATGTTTTCATGATTTTTGCCATTGTCTTTTGAAAAATACGTACATTGTACATGCTACAATACTTCCTTTCTTATAAACGACAACTTTTACTTTGAACAGCTGAACAGACTTTTTAAAACTCCGAAATCCAACTCAATTTTTAGGGCTTCTATAATAACGGGCAAAATGTTAGCTGGGACCATTATACACGCATGAATAATGGTCCCAGATATCAGGGAGGCTATCTCACCCTAGTCTCCCTCTAAGCCAATCCCTGCATAACCATCAGATAGACTACAATTTTCTTTGCTGTTTGCCATCTCTACTTTAAATCATCCAGTTCTCATTTTCTTGTTTAGCATTAATACATGTTGACATTGTGAGATTTTAATAAAATGATCACTCAGTGATATTGGTTTAACTCTAATTACATGTAAAAGTGTTGTATTTCACTGTTAGTTATGTGAACTACCTACTTGAAACTGAAACAATGTTGAAAATTGTCAGAACTGAAAGAAAACAAAATTAATGATATTTGTAACTGCATGGCCATTGTGACGTGTGAAAAATCGTTGCCTATCGCTTGACCGTCAATGACACACTGATAAATGGCTTCATGATCACCAGTATCATTGAGCGAATAGTGCCTTAGTAGATTTATTATGAATATTGTCATGATGGTCATTTATTATCCTGCATCAACTATTACAGTGAATATTGTAATGATATTTTAAAATTTTCTAACTTCCTGAACTACTGATTATTTCAATGAAAATCACTTCAAATGTGAGGTATGGAGGTCCGTTGTTGACCCTACTTTTGTTAATATTTTGCAAACGACAAAATCTATTTACGGTAAGAAATCAAGCTATAGTGTTCTTTCAATCGTAGCCTATACAACCCGATTTAGAAAATACACTAATCTTTAATCAGGTTCAAGTCTGTATGCGTGACAGCAGTATATTCACATGAAAAGTACCATGCATTATAATGCTTGAGAAGACTCCTTCTTCATTTCTACACATACCCTTTCTCTCTCTCTTGATTTGTACAGTAATATTATTTTCCCATTGTGTTACTGTCTAAGTTTTTTCTTTTTGTTTTCTAATTTATTTTTACTGTTTGATCACAAGACCCATATCCCTATCTCTGTATGATTTAATCAATAGTTAAATTGTTGAATAGTTCTTGAAATTTAACTGGAAGTCTATCCAAGGAGAAGAATTTAATTAGAAGTTCTGTCTTCCATTCCCATCCTTTCCAAAATTGATGTAAATTTGTGTACAATTACCTATATGTACAATGTATCATAGACAGGAATAGATATGTTTAAACGAATCGTAGCCTAGAATCAACCGACAAATAACAAAGGATAATTATGTGCAGTAATTTGAAATAGTTGATGGATGCATTACATATAACATGTATTTCAAAGTAACCAAAAATAATAAAAGTGTTAAGAAATTGTTTTTTTGTTAGCTCACCTGATTGATCAGGTGAGCTTTTAGAGTCGATGAATGTCCGGTGTCTTCACCAATCCTAATAAAGGTCTTTGATGAGATTGATTATAGGCGAAATTGAATTGGTACATGCAGTTATGGGCCCTTATATGAGATGAAAACTATATTACCTGGTCATTAATTAAATTGTCTTTGTTCTCAGGTAAGCGATCTAGAGCAATCTTGGCCCATTTGTTTCAGATATTATCTAAATAATAATTATATCCAGTGCTTTCTGCAAATTGTTGCCCAATATACATGAATAACTGAAAAAATAGTTTTTTTACTATTTTTTTCAGTTAAAAGGGACATAATTCTTGTTATTTGTAGTTCAGAGTTATCTTTTCCTTTTCAAATATGTATATTAATATAAAATATAATAATCTTAAGCAATGTGGGTTGAGAACTTGGTCATTTTGGACTCCATAATCTCTTGTATACAAAAAATAAAAATAAATGAAATTTCGAAATCAGGGGGAGATAATCAATCGCATACTGTAGGCTTAATCAGCACCTATATTTCGTCCAACAAGTGACATTCGATGGGGGATATATTAAGCTTTACAATGATATATGTGTCATAAAATCCCGCTAGGGGGGGACCTAGGGTACAGGTAGCCCATACTCTATGATGGTTGGGGATTTTCTCGTATTTGTTTGTTTATTTCCTTTTTTTAGTAAATACATTGAACAAAGAGTAATTATTGTTTATAAGTAGTAATGAGTTATTTATTGGTCCTCAAGAAGTCTTTTTAAACAAATAAGATATATTTGTAAACAGATGCTGCCGCTGACAAATGCTGCGGGGTTAAAAGCACATGACATTGCTTTCTTACCGGTTCGCGCGGGCGACTCTCGTGGTCACGTGACTAAACATTATGGCAAGATGGCGGCGTAGTGATGAAATTATAGACCTACCTGAATTTCCTAGGGCGTTTTATGTGTAAAAGAAGGTTTATCTCTTTGATACTTTCCATATAAAAAGATTATATATTTTTCTGTCGGGATATACTTCAATTTACCCCATTGCATGCAGGATAAACCAATACGAGCGTGTCAGATTCCTGACACGATTATTGCTAAGCTTTCCTTACGGCATTGTCTTCAGCGTACCCGTCCTATCACAGTGTAAACCGGGTACGCTGAAGACCTTAAGCTACAGTTTCTTTAGCACGTGTAGGGTTTCAGTTCTTTCATAAAACTTGTGTTGTGGCGTTGGCCAGTATACATAAAGCGTCACTATGTCAGGTGTAAATTGGTCAGCTGTTGGTTCCATGAGGCATGACATAAACTTTGATAAAGTGATTTAGGAGCCAGAAAAATCATGCAGGTCTCGTTTTTTTCAGTAAAGTCCATCAAACTTCATAACACATTGAATATAGACCGAAGGGCTTTATGTGAAATGTGTGTTATGAGGTCTGAGGGAGTTTACACTTCGATAAACGACAGGAAATGAAAGTTTAGTCCTTTTATTTCCAATTACAATTGTTTTATTCAATTCTTACAAATGTCGGACATGAACCACTAGAACTCTTTATATTAGTTCGTAAAATCTTACACATATAACTTGATGATGTCATTGTGATATGACGTCATCAGATAGGAATGTAAATAGTAAAATAGTGTGATTTATTGTAGGATTAAACTTCATTTCTGGTCAGTCATCGAAGTGTTAACTCCCTCTGACCTATAGTCATAAGATGGACTTGTATTATTGATCGTTTTTAATGAGATACATATATATTTATATGGAATTTAAAATGCATTTATTTCAGGTTTGTGATTACACATTGTGTAATTTAAAGTTACAGATTGAAAAGTGGTCAGATGCTTGCAGACTGCTGAGAACCTGAACCTGAAGCCATTTAATTGCCCCCTCAATGTAGATAGAGGAAAGTGAGATGGAAAATTACAGGTAATAATTTAATATTGAGGTAATATAGTGTACATTTGGCTAATGCATAGATTAACCTATCAAATATTTAAATACCTCTGAACATGCATGATGAAGCATCTGTGATTCAAATAAATAAGTTGTCAATTAGTCGCACAATTTATACATGTTATAGTATTTATTTTTTACTTGTTAACTCTGAAATCTTATCATGTATGTGTAATCAACAATTGTATGGCGTGGCTTACATTATTAATGAAACTCCTTTAATATGATGTAATATATCACTAACAAAAAGCTCTTGTCAACCATTATATTACTGCTGTTTACTTCATTGACTTGAAAAAAAAATGGACTTGATTTGCCGTGTGGACATGATTGTTTTAGGGTTAGGCATAAATGTGATATGAAAGATTTGCAGTTATTTTCCCTAATTAATCTGTATCATTCAGATTGTTATGACCTTCTGCTTTTACATAGATTCAGTAGGAAGTGATTTGGCTAAAAGCTGCAGTGACAAACGGAAGACCAGGAGTGGTTGGGCAATACTTTTTTGAAGCAGTGTTAAATGAGAAAGGTTAGTGTCTGCTGTCACTTTATGAAACATAGTTAAGTTAACTTTATGAAATCATCTGTAAGTCTTATTTTTTGGTACAGTAAAAGGTGTGTGTGTTTTTACCGGGTTGTATGCCCCTTTTCAACAATCAGCCATGTGAGGCAGACAGTTCACATATGCATCGTTCCTGGGAAGAACTAATACTAGACTTCCATCCTCCGTAAGCAACTGCCTACTTTCTCACATCAAGAGTTATGGTCGGTAGCCGGGCTCGAACCCACGACCCACTATCACTGAGAGGTTACAGTGATTTGAAGCGACTTTAACCACTCAACCACCGAGGTGGGTCTTAAGATGTGTAATTGGACATTCTCTGCATAAATTTAAATGTAATGATGAATTTGAGGGTAAAAGTCAGAAAAAGGGCTTGAATTCTTCTTTAATTTCATTTTTATACATGCTGACTTGCATATAAGTTGAAAAAAAAGTTATTGTAAAAAAATACATACAGGCAGAGGGAAATTTGACAAGTATTGGACTGTGTTGATTTGAACTATAGTGATGAAGACAATGTTTTCGTTTGTTCAGGATTTGCAAAAAGACTAAGAGAAGATCATAGCTGAAGAACATTGCTTGGTAGTTTGATTTCAGAGGACGGCCTTAGGTAGTGAATGCTATTTCAGGTATAGGAAATCCATGTCTAATCAAGTTATTTTTATTAGTTACTTGATATAAATATCAAAGTTTGATTAATCATTATTAATATTAATTGCAGAACTTTGCACTACTGATTGTAAATACATTCATGCAGTTACAGCAGCATACTTACTTTATGTTAGCTTAATTAGATAAACTGAAACAGGCTTGAGTCATTGAGACATAGATACAAGAATAAAACAGGCCCTGCTTTTACCTTTAAGTTAGTCTGCAGTATTTTTCAAAGTTTTGTTATACCCCCCGCGAACGAGGTTATTATTGGATCTTCACCAAACTTTGTCAAATTGTTTGTTTTAATGATGTAACGGTCAAAACAAATATGGGTCATCTTGGGGCAATAACTAGGTCACCAGGTGAAATCTTAGGAAAAACTTATTAACACTGTAAATGTCAAATTTTGATTGTATCTTCACCAAGCCTTGTCAGAATGCATGTCTTAATGATATGTATGACAAATTAGAACATGGGTTATCTGGTGTCAAAAGCAATGTCACGAGGTCAAATCTTAAGAAAACCTTGTCTGTGCTGTAGTTTTCATGGTTTTGATTGGATCTTCACCAAACCGTGTCAGAATGTTTGTCTTATTCATATGTAGGACACGTTCTAACATGGGTCATCTGTGGTAAAAAACTATGTCACAGGTTCAAAACAATATTTTAATGAGTGAACAATGATTTTCATGTGAGCGATATAGGGTCATCTTGGCCCTCTTGTTTTTTAATCTATTGAAATTCTAGAGTCTATACCATTTTGTTTAACAGTTTTTAGTTATTTGTTCTGCTTAAGCTTTGTCTACAGACTGTAAATAATAAGCTTAGGTCATTGGCCCCTATTTCTTATGATGTCAGTCAGAAAACAAGCTCAGGATGAATTTTTGATCAATTACTGAATATCACCTTGAAAATACTGCCTTTGTAAATTATACAAATATACAAGATAGTAATTTCAAAGAAAAAAATGCAAGACTTCCTATTTCAAAACAGCTTTATCTCATCAGTGGTGTTTTTGTATCTAGTCTTATATAGTATAGAATATTTTTAATTTGCTATCTTACTCTTTACTTTTCAGGATGTACCTACATATCCTCTTACATGCCATTTATTCAATGACAGTCGGATGAGAACAGTGATCCAGATAAAGAAATTGATGGGACTGGATGAGACCAAACAACTAAGATATACTTCATACATGCGACATAATAATATGGTACATACATTTTTTTCTTGGGAAAACAGATTCATTTTAAATGATGAAGTATTATCTCAAAAGCAGCCAGGAAATTGAACCCTCCACCAATACACACAACAGACAAACATTTTTTTTCTGAAGCAAACAGGAAGTTGTAATGAATCTGTCAGTGTTCCAACTATCAGGCTTATGTATGTTTGTTTAAGCATTAAATAACTGAAAATGTCTGTGGTTTTTGTGCACATGCTATTTGATTACACTGGATCATAATAATGATGGAGACACCAGATATTACTTATATGGTTATGTTGGAAGTAGTCAACCTGAAGTAGTTTCATTAGTTCTCCTTTCTTGGTTAGGTGTTATGATACTCTAGCTTCAAAAACATGCGTATGAAACAATCGCATTGTTAGTCACTGCTGTTCCAATTGAGCTTAAACTTTGGATAAGGAATGTCATAACTACTTTCTTTTATTTTTAGGGTTCCAGAAGTTCGCTCAAGTGGTACCAGATGCTATAACACAGCAATGTGTCCAACAGCGTACAAACAGTTTTCTTAAATTAGATCATGACTTTTGAAGCCTTCTAGAAGATAATTAACATTCAACAGGGACTTCCTGAGCTTGGAGAAATTGAAACATTTAATGATGCCTAGACTCTTTATATTGTTCTTACAGATGTAACATTTTACTGTCCTCATATTGTGCTACTTATTGTCTTTTGACAATTACACATTTAAGTTTTCAAATAGTTCTTTGTCACTGATTTATAGAACAAGTGCCCGAAGTATGTTGAGCTATCCTACTCATCATGGCTTTGGCAACATCACACCTTTGTTAAGATTTTGTTTGCAACTTATTATCTTGCATGTATCTTAGTAATAGTAACCAGTTACCACTATTGATTAACTCTTCACCGAGGTTTTCACTGGCATTATATAAACAAGTCAGATTATTCTGAACCAAATATAATGTTTGTTTGTTTATATGAGTTTCACACCCCTTTTCAACAGTCAGGGTCATATGAGGGGACAGTTCACTTAGCTATAGTTACTGGGAAGAACCAGTACTAGACTCCCATCCTCCGTAAGCAACTACCTACTTTAATGCAAGGCAGTCATGACCCTTTTAGACCAAAATGTTCACAGAAGTGAAATAAACATGTATCACGAAAACATGATGGTTCACAGACTGTTCAGAAATATCATTTGAGAAGTTTCCAGATGTGTTCATTATGAACCTCACTGTCCTGTAATTACAAGACAGTTCATAGTGCATTTAATGGCTGGTATTTTTTAACAAAGTCAAAGTATAGTGCAATTTTATCAAACTGTTAAAGCTGAATAATCGCAAGGTCGTTGAATGTTGTTTTAGCTTCATACTGTATAAAATATTTCAGTTCATTTCACGACAAGATGTTTCGTTTTATTATAAGTTTTAATACAAATACATTCAACAACCAGTATAAGGAAGATTACTGTACAACTTATGAAAATGATCAAATCTCACCGAAGATAATAATGCATCAACAGTAAAATAAGACAGCTTTAACAATTTAATAAAATAGCACAATACATGAAGAAATTATAATGTAAGGATGTTATTAGTTCTTCATTTTCTATTTATTAGTATTCAGTTTTACAATTATTTCATTTCTATTAAGACAAAATTTCATACCAACAGCTTATTTTCAAAGCATACCGCTCTATACTTCAATTGAACTACAGCTATGTTGACATTATACAATTTTAAACACCACAGACTAGCAGATTTGTGTGCCTATTGTTGTCCATTATTGAGAACTTATTAGTTACATTATTGCTTGCTGAACATAATACTGCTAATGACAACAGATAAATTCACTATTACCATTTCCTTAAACTAAACATATTGGAAATTTGAATCAGTGCATATCCCTACAAATAGGTGCCAATCATAAAACAATGGTTTATGTAATATACAACATGTATATTAATTTGCCTTAAGCTTTTGACATTTGAAATATAGCAATCAAAGATGCCAGTCCTAATTTTGAATCAGTCACTTGCGACTTTTATGCCATTTATAAGTTCTTCAGAATGTTTTTATAATTAAGTAATTTAAATATCCTTCTAATTCTTGTGTATCCACAATATCACATCCAAAAGTGACTTTATAATTAGTTACTGTGTCACCAGGGGTGAACTCCTGAAAAAAAAGAAATGAAAGTTCAAAGTGAGAAAATTTCGTAATCAGTCTAGCATACACAAAATTGTAAAACTAGAATTTTTATTATACGCATAATTACATATTTAAGATCAACGCGCTGAATTGATAAAATTCTTCGAGAGTAAATCTTGTTCTTAAACAAAATCAATTTAAAGTAGAACATGTGCTATAAATACAAATGTGTTAGAGTAAGAATCATTAAATCTCTACAAATGCACTGGTGAAGATTACCATTCATATGTCCTGATAAATAATTTGATCTCTGAAATAAAACTGGTCAATTTGATGTCCCTAATTTTGCAGTATCATTACAAAATACTACTAAATAAGCCAGGCTTTGAATCAATGACTAAATAATGTAACTTTTAACATATCTTATGATTTCGCTTTCAACACATCTGAAGAAGTTACAGTTGAGTTCTTTGAAGTTGTTGCAGTTGTGGTCTTTTTATATAACACCTGCATTCATCATCTGAATCAAATATCATAAAAATAGACATTTAATAACATTATTAAAACTGTATACAGCTAATCCTGACACACAAAAATTTAATTTCAATTATTTGGACATCTAGTTTTAATTGATATGGACTGCCTGAAACAGATTTATTTGTATCTTTGTCATAATTAATTGCCCTCGAGAGTCTTAATTATTATTAGTTGTGAGGTACTTTAAAAGCTACATTAAACAAACATCTTTATTATATTAATATATAAACTAACTTGAAATCAGATAACAATTTATATGTTTGAATATCCTGTTAACAAATGTAGGCTTGGGTATCCATGGTTTGGTATACTGAAATGAGGAAAATGAACTAGACAACTTTTAATGCATCGTTGTTCAAACAGTTTTTCCATTTGAAAAATAAAACAATAAGACAGTCAAAAAACTTACCTGAATGGGCTTTAGTCCCACAGTGCTAACAGTACAGTACACCTAAGTGTTTAGTGACGGCCAACATCAAACCAAAACGGACCTGCAAAATTAATAATGAAACAAAGAAATACGTTTCTTTGGAAACACATGCCTGATTCATATATGACTTAATATCAGACTGTTCTGATCCCAGGCTTCAAGTTCCAGGACTGAGCATGTAGCACTAGCACATTAAGATTACAGCTATTATCATTCATTGACAAATGATTGTTGTAGCCAGGCCTTGTTCATGAAAAATATTTGATAGGCATGTAATCATTGATAAATTCTACCTCTAGAGATCCTGTCAAGTGTAGCAATTACATACCTAGATCCTGGGGTCTATTTCGTTAATGAAATAAATGTTAGATGTAGAACTGCAGTCAATGATCAATCAACTCACCTTCCGAACCGTTCCGATAGAGACCAAGTTTATAAACAATCTCGGTCACTGGAAGCTCGCAGCCGAAATATCGTTAAATCCCCCGAAATAACGTAACTCACGATACTCCGGTATAGCAAATCTACCGAAGTAACGTGGTTCTCGATACCTCGGAGTTATGCTTCGTCGGCATAAAATGCGGACTATATACCGATGTATAGTTCGGAAACATCGTTCTTCGTCGGAATTTAAATGCCGAAGTAGTATAATAATGTATGAACTCCGAACTTAAATTCTTACTTCGCCGAACGTTGTTCTTCTTCGTCGGAAAATCGAAAAGCCGAGGTAGAAGTATGTATACTTCTACCTCGGAAAATAAAAATCCGATGTTGTAGTAAGAAAGCCGAGGTAGAAGTATGTATACTTCTACTTCGGAAAATAAAAATCCGAAGTAGTAGTATGATCTATCCCGATGTACGATAATATGAACTCCGACATTGAACAGTTCTTCTACTTCGGAAATTGGCATAATTCCGAGGTAGAAGAACAAATATGGATTTATATAGCAAATCATAGTACTACTTCGGGGGTGTACTGTGGCTTTCCATAGAAAAGGGTGTGAGGTATAATAATGAAGATTGCTAAGTTAACCAAAAGTCAGGTTTTTGGCATTTATACAAATCTTTTACCAAATGCTCCCCCAAATATAAGTACATTTTGTACATATTTCACGTGTTTTATTGTATCACTGATATGTCCTGCAGCTAATGGAACACCATTACCTCGCCCAGACTATGACAGTGATTGGATTTTAGCAACATCGTGTAACACACCTCCGTACTGTGACTTCCAGCATGGACTAGGAGAGACTCCCGCCATTGTAGATGTACAGATAAATGACCATGGAGTGGTCTATCATGCTATTGGTACTGTTATCATTCTAATACATAAATATGTACATTGTATACATTTTGTACAATGAAACCTGTGTTAGCGGCCCCGCCGATTAGAGGCCATGCACCCTGTGAATAAAGACCATTCTTTTATAGCCCATCATTAATTATTTAGAACAAAATGACCTCCAAAAAAAGGCCACCTTTCAACAAAGATTATATTTTGTCTTTCGTAAGGGTGGTCTTCGTTTTCAGGTTTGATAATTTCATCCAATTTTATAGTTAATAGTAGGCCTACTGTATGTTCATTCAAATACTCAGTATTCCACAGATGTAGTTCTTAAGAATTAATTTTCATTGATTTACTGATTTTATCTTACATATAATAATAATATTATCTTATAAAATATATCTTTCCAAACAGGATTTCGTCCAGATGAAAAACTGGAAGGATTTAACGTTCCAAATTTCGTTGTGTATATTTATGACGAGGTGCACGTCAATGTATCAACTACAATACAGTTTGGTGGTGAACAGTATGTGCCTCGTAGTTAGTATATAAATATGTTTATACAACTTATAATATCTAATGTTCTATCCTATTCCTTACCTTGTTTACTTAATGGTGCATCACATAATACTCGCGAAGTTCTATTTCCTTTCGTTTCTGGTAATATATTCAGTAAAATGAGGTAGGAAGGTCGATCGCGCTTGTTTGACTTTGAATGCGCGTGGAAAGGTAAAAAAGGTATTTATAGCGAGAATATTCCTCATTAAAAGTCAAGGATTAAGGGCAAAATTACAGTAGGTCGAGTAACCAGTAATAAATATAATGGTAATATTTTAACCCTACCACAGTTAAATACAGGCATGGACTCCTTTTGTTTGAAATAAAACTATACAATGCTTTTGAGGGGTATTGATTTGCCATATTTCCGTTTTAGGACTCTGTCGAGTACAGTAAAATGCCGTGATATGATGCTAAGTCCTGTCTGTTGTTTCTTTGTTGTACAGTTATGGTCACTTCATGGAGTTACCCGGATTATCTGTTATATACTGACGTAAATAAACCTGAAACTATGAAAACATCTAAGGAATAATATAAATTAATACTCTACAACATAATGTAGGATAACGAGTATCGACTAACGTCGACAAATATCGTGATGTTTCGTTGAGTCGTAAACGCCCGAAACTGAATCCGTCAGTGGTCGATAATTCTAAAAATAGCAACATTTTGTCAGAGTTTTCCGTCGAAGTGCCCGGATTCTCAGAAAACGCATATAAACCCTCACCAATTAGAATTCTCATAAAGCCTTAATAAAGACAAATGGTGATTATATTGGTATTGATACAATCAGGATTTTACCATTCTAGCACCACATTATTATACCGGATACACCTCGAGTCACGGGATATTTTATAGTTGGATTCGAGCCCGAGCTTGGAAACTGACATCTTTACCAGAACCAGATTTCAGGATCGCTGAGAAAATAATGAGAGCAAATACTTCACGTGGTTAGTTTCTATCAGTAATTATGATAAAATAAAGTCAATCATTTAACATTATAAGATCAAGTAACTACAAGTAAGATTATCTTAACATTCAATATATACGTACAATTCGCTAAAAGTTAATTACATGTATGTTGGATAACACGCACGGACAAAAAATTGTCGTGTTAATTCAAACAGCACAGTGGGTACAATGACTAGTTTGGTTGCATTGATAATTAATACATTAATGACTGTAATGATATAATTATAAGCATACAAACACTTTTGGGGTTGCGATAGTTCTTAAATATATCCAGATTTTATCTGTTTATGATAAATACGAACTTTGTGATAAAACATTAGCCATATTTATATATTTCTACTAAACAAAGATCTGCATATTATAAATTGTCATTCTGTCATATTTTATCACAGCTGAAGATTCGTTTTATGAAGTAGAACATAAATTGGATGACTATCCAGGATTAGTTGTAGTCAGGGCTCGGATGGTACATGACAACATAACATTCTATGCAAATGGTGTAGGTAAGTATATAATAACTGGCATTAGTTCATCTTTAAGTATGGTATCACATTCACTCTTAAGTAAGGTATCACATTCACCCTTAAGTAAGGTATCACATTCACTCTTAAGTAAGGTATCACATTCACTCTTAAGTAAGGTATCACATTCACTCTTAAGTAAGGTATCACATTCACCCTTAAGTATGGTATCACATTCACCCTTAAGTGAGGTATCACATTCACTCTTAAGTAAGGTATCACATTCACTCTTAAGTAAGGTATCACATTCACTCTTAAGTAAGGTATCACATTCACTCTTAAGTAAGGTATCACATTCACCCTTAAGTAAGGTATCACATTCACCCTTAAGTAAGGTATCACATTCACCCTTAAGTATGGTATCACATTCACCCTTAAGTAAGGTATCACATTAACTCTTAAGTATGGTATCACATTCACTCTTAAGTATGGTATCACATTCACTCTTAAGTATGGTATCACATTCACCCTTAAGTAAGGTATCACATTCACTCTTAAGTAAGGTATCACATTCACTCTTTCACTCTTAAGTAAGGTATCACATTCACTCTTAAGTAAGGTATCACATTCACCCTTAATTAAGGTATCACATTCACTCTTAAGTATGGTATCACATATTACAAAATAACTGGTATCAGTTCATTGTTACGTAACTGCGGAATTGAAAATATTAATCATATTATTTTGTTGCTGTAGCCGTCATGTGTCACAAGATGTTATTACAAACACTGATAGATAAAAAAGAATGACGAATACATGCCTGATAAGGAATGATCAAGTGATATCTTGATGGTTTTGTGAACACATTTGCAGAACTTGTTTTTGCATGTCTAACATAAGAATTTTCTTTCTAAGCAGTAAGCAGTAATAATCATAAGTGTCATAAATGCCGAGAAACCATATATAGTTTGGATTGTACATTTCAAAATATGTGATCATCTTGACGTAAAAATGGGTTTCTAAAGCGATACTGATAGATAAACATGTAGAATATGGAAAGACATATAGAATCTACATCGGAAAACACGATGTTTGCTAATATTAAATCTAACATCGCAAAATAATGATTTCTATAGACTATATTTTGTATTTAAATGTGTTCCTTGTAATGTACAGTTAAACCTGTGTTAGCGGTCACCTCCGAATAAAAGCTCACCATGTGAGTGATGTTCATTCTTTTAAAAACCTTCATTGATTATTTAGAACAAAATGACCTCTGAATGAAAACCACCTGTCTACAAAGGCTTCATTTTATCTTTCCCAAGGATGGCCTTTGTTCACAGGTTGAACTGTATATATATGCTCGCAAGAGATGTTCCGTGTTATATTTTCTACAACATATTACATGTACATTGATTTCAGGATCCGCTTTAAAAGTTTTCTACAATGATTCAACAATGACCAATGCGTATCTAGTATATGGTTTCAATGATAAATCATTCCGTGTTTGGGTTGACTCTTCATCAAATGGAGGTATAATGTATTACTTTAAAATAATAAAAAATTGCCGCCATTTAAAAATATTCTTCTAATTACATGTAGTTATCTTTTAGATTTGGCAAACGAAAGGTCGTGGGTTTGATTCTCGACTCCGCCTTTCGAATTTCTCAGGACTGCTTTTTCAGTGTCTCCATCTCAACTACCGAGCCAAGTATTAGAGGGAAAAGGTGATGCGTGTATCGATGTTTTACACCGGACATGATGAAGAATCAGGAAACGAGAAGGGGTATAAATGTCCGGTTCTGCTGTATTTCATCTGCCCTCTCTCTGGTGCGGGTCTGAAATGACCATAGCTGTCAAATAGGTCATTAAACAACAGATAAAGACACAAACAAATGTATTGCTTATAACAGATTAAGATTCACTCGGATATGATGGTTAGCATGCATAATAAGACTGATAACCGACCCTTCTTCGTAATCAATTATATAATTTGAATTTTATTTCAGCAATATTTGATGGACGAAAGTTTACGAGATTTGACTGGATTGTGTCTGAAGCTGTGGTGGAAATATATGCCTGGAAATTGTCGACACTTCCACCTTATCATACAAAGAGACTCTCGTTGGATTTAGACAAATTTGAATCTGATGTTAAATTTCCTATAAATTTCCGAATCTCTGATACATTAACAATGGCTTTTGTAAGTAATTGCTTTAATCTTGGTTGTTGAACGACATTAATTATTTACCAAGGACAAACACCTGTGATATTTATCATACTATTGTAATTCAAATATAATTGCTTTCAGAACATATGTGTGACGTTAAGTTTTTTTTACGTTTTAAAACGTAAAGAGAATATTGATGTACCATTATAATTTATATTTCTATGTAGTTAATTACCTAAAATTCCTGTAACATCGGTTATGTTTAGTATGTGCACATGTATACATTTCACTACGCACAAGCCTCCTCATTACATTAATTGGCATACAATTATTCCACATGGTACACTATCTACACCTTATTATTGTGTCATTCTCTATGTTTCTTTTTCGATGGGCTTAATACTTCCGTATTTTAAAAACTTTTTTAGGCTGAGATAAAAAATCATACAGCTATAAACAATGGTTACAGATTTCCAGCATCAAGTTATATTGCTGACTCAGTTTGGACAAGAAACAAACATGATTGCCTACTAGGCGGTGTTAGATTTGGATATAGGAAAATACCACCAGAATTACTTATTTTTACTGTTAGGACAAGATTAAACCGATGGTGGATCAACATACCAAAAGATATCAACAGGAGTAATGCTAGTAAGTTTATATAATTACTAATTCATGAACATGAGTAATGCCAGTAAGTTCATATAATTATTAATTTATCAACATGAGTAATACCAGTAAGTTTATATAATTACTAATTTATCAACAGGAGTAATGCTAGTAAGTTTATATAATGACTAATTTATCAACTTGAGTAATTCTAGTAAGTTTAAATAATTACTAATTTATCAACAGAGTAATTCTAGTAAGTTTATATAATGACTAATTTATCAACTTGAGTAATTCTAGTAAGTTTAAATAATTACTAATTTATCAACAGGAGTAATGCTAGTAAGTTTATATAATGACTAATTTATCAACAGAGTAATGCTAGTAAGTTTAAATAATTACTAATTTATCAACAGGAGTAATGCTAGTAAGTTTATATAATGACTAATTTATCAACAGAGTAATTCTAGTAAGTTTAAATAATTACTAATTTATCAACAGGAGTAATGCCAGTAAGTTTATATAATTACTAATTTATCAACAGAGTAATTCTAGTAAGTTTATATAATTACTAATTTATCAACAGAGTAATGCCAGTAAGTTTATATAATTACTAATTTATCAACAGAGTAATTCTAGTAAGTTTATATAATTACTAATTTATCAACAGGAGTAATGCCAGTAAGTTTATATAATTATTAATTTATCAACATGAGTAATGCTAGTAAGTTTATATAATTATTAATTTATCAACATGAGTAATGCTAGTAAGTTTATATAATTATTAATTTATCAACAGGAGTAATGCCAGTAAGTTTATATAATTACTAATTTATCAACAGGAGTAATGCTAGTAAGTTTATATAATTATTAATTTATCAACAGGAGTAATGCTAGTAAGTTTATATAATTACTAATTTATCAACATGAGTAATGCTAGTAAGTTTATATAATTACTAATTTATCAACAGGAGTAATTCTAGTAAGTTTATATAATTATTAATTTATCAACAGGAGTAATTCTAGTAAGTTTATATAATTATTAATTTATCAACATGAGTAATGCTAGTAAGTTTATATAATTATTAATTTATCAACATGAGTAATACCAGTAAGTTTATATAATTATTAATTTATCAACAGGAGTAATGTTAGTAAGTTTATATAATGACTAATTTATCAACAGGAGTAATGCTAGTAAGTTTATATAATTATTAATTTATCAACATGAGTAATGCTAGTAAGTTTATATAATTACTAATTTATCAACAGGAGTAATGCCAGTAGGTTTATATAATTATTAATTTATCAACAGGAGTAATGCCAGTAAGTTTATATAATTACTAATTTATCAACAGGAGTAATGCTAGTAAGTTTATATAATTATTAATTTATCAACAGGAGTAATGCTAGTAAGTTTATATAATTACTAATTTATCAACATGAGTAATGCTAGTAAGTTTATATAATTACTAATTTATCAACAGGAGTAATGTCAGTAAGTTTATATAATTATTAATTTATCAACAGGAGTAATGCCAGTAAGTTTATATAATTATTAATTTATCAACAGGAGTAATGCCAGTAAGTTTATATAATTATTAATTTATCAACAGGAGTAATGCCAGTAAGTTTATATAATTATTAATTTATCAACAGGAGTAATGCCAGTAAGTTTATATAATTATTAATTTATCAACAGGAGTAATGCCAGTAAGTTTATATAATTATTAATTTATCAACAGGAGTAATGCCAGTAAGTTTATATAATTATTAATTTATCAACAGGAGTAATTCTAGTAAGTTTATATAATTATTAATTTATCAACAGGAGTAATGCTAGTAAGTTTATATAATTATTAATTTATCAACATGAGTAATACCAGTAAGTTTATATAATTATTAATTTATCAACAGGAGTAATGCTAGTAAGTTTATATAATTACTAATTTATCAACAGGAGTAATGCCAGTAGGTTTATATAATTATTAATTTATCAACAGGAGTAATGCTAGTAAGTTTATATAATTATTAATTTATCAACAGGAGTAATGCTAGTAAGTTTATATAATTACTAATTTATCAACAGGAGTAATGCCAGTAAGTTTATATAATTATTAATTTATCAACAGGAGTAATTCTAGTAAGTTTATATAATTATTAATTTATCAACAGGAGTAATGCTAGTAAGTTTATATAATTATTAATTTATCAACATGAGTAATACCAGTAAGTTTATATAATTATTAATTTATCAACAGGAGTAATGTTAGTAAGTTTATATAATGACTAATTTATCAACAGGAGTAATGCCAGTAAGTTTATATAATTATTAATTTATCAACATGAGTAATGCTAGTAAGTTTATATAATTATTAATTTATCAACATGAGTAATGCTAGTAAGTTTATATAATTATTAATTTATCAACAGGAGTAATGCCAGTAAGTTTATATAATTACTAATTTATCAACAGGAGTAATGCTAGTAAGTTTATATAATTATTAATTTATCAACAGGAGTAATGCTAGTAAGTTTATATAATTACTAATTTATCAACATGAGTAATGCTAGTAAGTTTATATAATTACTAATTTATCAACAGGAGTAATTCTAGTAAGTTTATATAATTATTAATTTATCAACAGGAGTAATTCTAGTAAGTTTATATAATTATTAATTTATCAACATGAGTAATGCTAGTAAGTTTATATAATTATTAATTTATCAACATGAGTAATACCAGTAAGTTTATATAATTATTAATTTATCAACAGGAGTAATGTTAGTAAGTTTATATAATGACTAATTTATCAACAGGAGTAATGCTAGTAAGTTTATATAATTATTAATTTATCAACATGAGTAATGCTAGTAAGTTTATATAATTACTAATTTATCAACAGGAGTAATGCCAGTAGGTTTATATAATTATTAATTTATCAACAGGAGTAATGCCAGTAAGTTTATATAATTACTAATTTATCAACAGGAGTAATGCTAGTAAGTTTATATAATTATTAATTTATCAACAGGAGTAATGCTAGTAAGTTTATATAATTACTAATTTATCAACATGAGTAATGCTAGTAAGTTTATATAATTACTAATTTATCAACAGGAGTAATGTCAGTAAGTTTATATAATTATTAATTTATCAACAGGAGTAATGCCAGTAAGTTTATATAATTATTAATTTATCAACAGGAGTAATGCCAGTAAGTTTATATAATTATTAATTTATCAACAGGAGTAATGCCAGTAAGTTTATATAATTATTAATTTATCAACAGGAGTAATGCCAGTAAGTTTATATAATTATTAATTTATCAACAGGAGTAATGCCAGTAAGTTTATATAATTATTAATTTATCAACAGGAGTAATGCCAGTAAGTTTATATAATTATTAATTTATCAACAGGAGTAATTCTAGTAAGTTTATATAATTATTAATTTATCAACAGGAGTAATGCTAGTAAGTTTATATAATTATTAATTTATCAACATGAGTAATACCAGTAAGTTTATATAATTATTAATTTATCAACAGGAGTAATGCTAGTAAGTTTATATAATTACTAATTTATCAACAGGAGTAATGCCAGTAGGTTTATATAATTATTAATTTATCAACAGGAGTAATGCTAGTAAGTTTATATAATTATTAATTTATCAACAGGAGTAATGCTAGTAAGTTTATATAATTACTAATTTATCAACAGGAGTAATGCCAGTAAGTTTATATAATTATTAATTTATCAACAGGAGTAATTCTAGTAAGTTTATATAATTATTAATTTATCAACAGGAGTAATGCTAGTAAGTTTATATAATTATTAATTTATCAACATGAGTAATACCAGTAAGTTTATATAATTATTAATTTATCAACAGGAGTAATGTTAGTAAGTTTATATAATGACTAATTTATCAACAGGAGTAATGCCAGTAAGTTTATATAATTATTAATTTATCAACAGGAGTAATGCTAGTAAGTTTATATAATTACTAATTTATCAACAGGAGTAATGCTAGTAAGTTTATATAATTATTAATTTATCAACAGGAGTAATGCCAGTAAGTTTATATAATTATTAATTTATCAACAGGAGTAATGCCAGTAAGTTTATATAATTATTAATTTATCAACAGGAGTAATGCCAGTAAGTTTATATAATTACTAATTTATCAACAGGAGTAATGCTAGTAAGTTTATATAATGACTAATTTATCAACAGGAGTAATGCTAGTAAGTTTATATAATTATTAATTTATCAACATGAGTAATGCTAGTAAGTTTATATAATTATTAATTTATCAACAGGAGTAATGCCAGTAAGTTTATATAATTACTAATTTATCAACAGGAGTAATGCTAGTAAGTTTATATAATTATTAATTTATCAACAGGAGTAATGCTAGTAAGTTTATATAATTACTAATTTGTCAACATGAGTAATGCTAGTAAGTTTATATAATTACTAATTTATCAACAGGAGTAATGCCAGTAAGTTTATATAATTATTAATTTATCAACAGGAGTAATTCTAGTAAGTTTATATAATTATTAATTTATCAACAGGAGTAATGCCAGTAAGTTTATATAATTACTAATTTATCAACAGGAGTAATGCTAGTAAGTTTATATAATTATTAATTTATCAACAGGAGTAATGCCAGTAAGTTTATATAATTACTAATTTATCAACAGGAGTAATGCTAGTAAGTTTATATAATTATTAATTTATCAACAGGAGTAATGCTAGTAAGTTTATATAATTATTAATTTATCAACAGGAGTAATGCTAGTAAGTTTATATAATTACTAATTTATCAACATGAGTAATGCTAGTAAGTTTATATAATTACTAATTTATCAACAGGAGTAATGCCAGTAAGTTTATATAATTATTAATTTATCAACAGGAGTAATGCTAGTAAGTTTATATAATTACTAATTTATCAACAGGAGTAATGCTAGTAAGTTTATATAATTATTAATTTATCAACAGGAGTAATGCTAGTAAGTTTATATAATTATTAATTTATCAACATGAGTAATGCTAGTAAGTTTATATAATTATTAATTTATCAACAGGAGTAATGCCAGTAAGTTTATATAATTACTAATTTATCAACAGGAGTAATGCTAGTAAGTTTATATAATTACTAATTTATCAACAGGAGTAATGCTAGTAAGTTCATATAATTATTAATTTATCAACATGAGTAATGCTAGTAAGTTTATATAATTATTAATTTATCAACATGAGTAATACCAGTAAGTTTATATAATTATTAATTTATCAACAGGAGTAATGTTAGTAAGTTTATATAATGACTAATTTATCAACAGGAGTAATGCTAGTAAGTTTATATAATTATTAATTTATCAACATGAGTAATGCTAGTAAGTTTATATAATTATTAATTTATCAACATGAGTAATACCAGTAAGTTTATATAATTATTAATTTATCAACAGGAGTAATGTTAGTAAGTTTATATAATTACTAATTTATCAACAGGAGTAATGCCAGTAAGTTCATATAATTATTAATTTATCAACATTTATTATTTAGCTTTTATTCCTCCATTTTCTGAAGAGTTACAAACAAAAAGATATGAATATACAATGAGACATGATAATAACATGACAAATAGAATGACCTAACAAGCATCAATAGGCAAGTATACATTGATTCATGTACTTCTAAATGTACACACACACACACACTGACACGCACACGCATACACCCATCACGTTCTCATAGAAATGCACGCAAACACATTTTTATTTAAGTTAATACAAACATTAAGATTGAAATTGTCAGATTATTCAAGACCTTAATATGTAATTACCAAGGAAAAGAAGAAATGACATACATGTAGCAGGTTTTGTGTATAATCAGAGAGTCCTTGTTGCAATTAGTTTCTGCGAAAGCGAAATGAAACTTCATTTCAATGAGTATTACTGATTAGACAGTCATAAACACATCCATGGTGGAATCATGGTAAACAGGTATATATGTAGATTTCATTAAAACAGACAGTTTAATCCTAATGTAAACTACATTGTATTATATAATACTCGTTAGTTGTATGATGTAAATATAGCGTAAAGTTCCTTGGTATAGGAAGAGTTTATGCACATAAACTTTGGGTATTGTTCTGGGTTTAAGCTGGACTGAATATTGGCGTCGACATACCCGAGGACGTAATTTATAAGTGTATTACCACTTACGTCACAAGTTAACAAGTTTGCTAGGTCATTACCAAAATGGTCACTGATTTCGTCCATGTATTCTTGACGGCGTAATAGAATGTCTGAGGTTTTACAGTATATAAGCACATGATAAAGTTCATCATTATACATCAGGTTGCATCCGGGACAACATTTCAAATCACTGGATGGCTGTTTACAAAATAGTTGCGCTAAAAAGTTCATGAGTTCAGTAGATTGAGGTTGCTCTTGAGCTACGCGCCAGATATTAGATGTTTTCAAGTTATTTTGTATCACCCTGTATCTCACGAAATCAACGTCAGCTTGAATTCCTGACAGCCAACTGGATTGCTCGTAGCTAAGTACAGCTTTCTTACAAGTGTTTTTCCAAGCCATTTTGCTCGGGAAGGACATTGTGTTTACAAAGTTAATTAAGAATGAGCTTAGGTTGTATTTTGTCAAGGTCCGGACAATGTCTTTTACGAAGCCGAAGTTATTGATGGTGCAGTTGTTGTGATATTGAAACAATCTATGCAAGAAGAGCTGTAGAACAATATCGCTAGATTGTAGTCTGCAGATGGAGCCCAAGAAATGAAGCTTTTGAATATCAATGTAAGCTTCGACGGAAGTAAAACCAAATAATCCTTTCACTATGTCTGAGCGGGTTCTGGTAGGTAGAGACTGGATGCGTTTTAAGCAAAAATGATGTGTTGATTCAAGGTGACGCATATCGGTTGAAGTGATGTTGTTCCATAATTCGCAGCCGAAGAAGGCACGTGGTAGCACTATAGAGGTGTAGAGTTTTGTAGCAGTTGTAGGGTTCATACCGTTGTTATGGATTCCGCAGGTTTTTAAGCTGAATAAAGTGCTCCTAGCGGACTGACGGACACTATCAACGTTAGCGGGAGTTTTCTTAGATTTGCACTGAACGATGCCTAGATGTTTGTACTCAGAAACTTCTGGGATTTTTGTACCTTGGTATTCCGTAAGTACTGGAAGATTGTGTTTCTTATTGTGAATCATGACTGCACATTTGCTTGCATTATAACCATATCGCCATTTTCTCGCGTAAAGACAGCAGATTTTCAGAAGGCTGTCAAGACCGTTCTTTGTAAGTGACATCAACACTATATCGTCTGCTTGTGTCGGAGCGCATATTGGAATATTGTTTATCCTTAGTCCATGGTGTGACTTAGCAAGTTCGTTCAAGAGTTCATTTATGTAAACGGTATACAGAAATGGTGAGCAGATACTGCCTTGTCTGGCGCCTTGAGAAATATTAAATGGGTTCGAAAGATGACCGAATGTTAGCACTCTACTGGAACATCCCTTGAGCATTTTACTAAATATACGTAATGATTTACCGCGAATGTCAAGATAATAAAGTTTGTATAGTATGCCGTCTATCCCAGTTTTGTCAAATGCCTTGGTTGCGTCCAGATAGCAGGTATAGCACGTGTCTCCGCGTTCAGTACAATAATTCACGACTTCTTGGTACATTAGAGAAACCATTTTACATGATTTTCCCTTTTGGAATCCATGTTGTAGGGGATTCATTTGGGCACTAATGTTGCAACTTTCAATTCTCGCCAGAAGTAACTTTTCGAATATCTTTGAGATAACCGGGAGCAGTGTTATTGCTCGGTAATTATTTGGGTCGCAGGTTGATTTTCCACCTCCTTTGTGAAGAGTTATTGTAAGGCTTTGTTTGAATTGGTTTGGTATATGTTCCTGCTTAATCATTTCATTGAATAAGCTTGTGATGCACCCAACAAGTTCATTACCGCCATATTTGATATATTCGTAAGATAAGTGATCCAGCGAAGCAGCTTTTCCACACGGCATTTCACTTATGATTTTACCAAGTTCCGATTTTGAAATGGGTTTAACTAGAAGTTTGGATACATTACTGTCTTCACATTCTGGTGATAACATGTTCGTTACAGCATTTTCAATATCGGTGCGAAATTTGTCATCGTACTGTTTGTCCATCGAAAACGAGTAAAGTTTTTCAAAGTAAGTTCTCCAACCTTTTATTATTTTATTCGGATCTCTTTCTGGAGTATTTTCAAAACAAATTCCAACACCCTGTTGCTTTCTGGTTTTATCTTTACGTGAGTTTATTAACTTCCAGAACCCTAGTTGGTCTATTTCTGAGAGTTCACTGATCCTTTTGAGCTCTTGTCTTTCAAATTCGTGCGCAGCTTTCCTTAAGTTACATCTAAATATTCGTTTTTCCGTTTTGTATAGTTCAAATATGTTTCCGTTATTAGGTTTGCCGTGAAATATCCATTCAGAGCGCGCAGCTTGCAATTTCTGGTAACACCCTTTAACAATAGGTGTCCAAAAAGGTTTGATATGTGGATTAAAGGACTTCTTTGCAATACACTTTTCTGACGCATTGAATATACAGGAGTAATGCTAGTAAGTTTATATAATTACTAATTCATGAACAGGAGTAATACCAGTAAGTTTATATAATTACTAATTTATCAACAGGAGTAATGCTAGTAAGTTTATATAATTACTAATTTATCAACTTGAGTAATGCTAGTAAGTTTATATAATTACTAATTTATCAACAGGAGTAATGCTAGTAAGTTTATATAATTATTAATTTATCAACAGGAGTAATGCTAGTAAGTTTATATAATTACTAATTTATCAACAGGAGTAATGCCAGTAAGTTCATATAATTATTAATTTATCCACTTGAGTAATGCTAGTAAGTTTATATAATTATTAATTTATCAACATGAGTAATGCTAGTAAGTTTATATAATTACTAATTTATCAACAGGAGTAATGCCAGTAAGTTCATATAATTATTAATTTATCAACATGAGTAATGCTAGTAAGTTTATATAATCATTAATTTATCAACATGAGTAATACCAGTAAGTTTATATAATTATTAATTTATCAACAGAGTAATGCCAATAAGTTTGTATAATTACTAATTTTTCAGGACTTTAATTCTAGCAACTGTCAACGTTCTGCTACGATCAGAGTTCGGTGTGGAAAATGGTTTTATCAACAAATTTTGAATACAATTCTATTTTTTACAAATGAATTTTGAACGATTTGTTGCTTTTCGTAAATAAATATTGGTCGTATATTTCACTGTTACTTATTTTTATACATTATTATTAGTTGTAGTAATATTATCATTCACTATACATATTGATGTAACTTTTTACACATTCTCGTGTCCACCTTATAACACATTGGCTTATTTTAGCTGGTTTATTATGTATTCCACAAACATTTGGTGGGGGGACAAAGGCTGAGCGAACCAATGGTGGAACTCTTGTTGTATACAACTTGATTGATGGTAAGCTGGATATGTACTTGTATATCAAACAACCTCTGATGAACATTTGTTGGTGTAGATTGTCAAAGATTAAATTTCTATCATCATCAGGTTTTCTTTTTTCCCGTCATACTATATAGTTAATTCTACATGAGATTACAAGATGAAGAATGATAATATAAGGTACATTCATTATACGATAGTGTATTATGTATATCCATATATTGCAAGTGTATAGCGGATTGTAGAATTCAGTTTATGTCATACATATCGTGAATATTTTGTTTGTTTGTTTGTTTGAGTTTTACGCCCCCTTTCACAGTCACAGTCATATGAGGCGAACAGTTCACCTAACCACCGTTCATGGGAAGAACCAGTACTAGACTCCAATTTTGTGTAAGTAACTGCCTACTTTCTCACATAAAGATAATTGGTCGGTATTTGGGCTAGAACTCACGACCTTCTATCAGTGAGAGGTTACAGTGATTAGAAGTCAGCGACATTTACCACTCGTCCACGGAGGCGTGTGTCTTGCATATCTTTGATAGAAAGTTGAATTTAGGTAGTTAACCCTAGTCACCAAATTCACCCCACGACTTACAACGAATATTATTATTATACATGTATACATCACGCTAATCATCGTCTTTCTTGTTTCCCCCAGACTGTGATGTTCCAAGTACACAACATGCCATCTTTGATATATCTGTGAATGGTACTGAGATAGGAGCTTACGCACAGAAGACATGTAATGTTGGCTATGTTTCTGATCGTCCACTTGCCAGGTGTAGTGCTGATCTTATATGGTATGGTACAGAATGTTATAAAATCAGTAAGTCTACAAAACACACTAATTTTATTTATAAGTTGGATATTTACACTCAAATCCAATTTCTTGTTGTCCATGTTGGAGTATGTTCCGCATGTAGATTCATTCAAAGGGACTAAAATCCCGGCTTCCCATGTGTACTTGTAAACATTTGGAACAAATGCAATCCAAATTTGTATAAATAACCTCCTGTTGGTCATAACAAATAATTGAAATGATATGCGAAGATTATAATAATATATTAGTCAGCTGTAAAACGTTGCTTTTCGTATAATACATGTGGACTGGTATTTATAATGACAGATTGATAGTGATAACTCTCAAACAAACGTATACGTGTATATCATTTATGAAAACTATCAAATAAGTGGTTGTTGTAATTAGCAGAGTACCAGGTACTTCACATTTATGTTCTCCATGTTTTCGTTCAGATTGTGATGAATTTAGACCATTAGTGAATGGAACATCGGTATCTAACAGTACATCATATGGAGCGAGAGTAACATTTGAATGTAATGAGGGCTTCAAGTTAATAGGGGACAAACATATCACGTGTTTAGCTGACCGTACTTGGTCTGGGAATAGCACACTATGTGGTATGTCTAATGTGTTGATTTAATATTCTTTTATACGATAATAAGGAATATAACAATCCTGTATTTGATTTTCTTAGCTCCTGTTGTAAAGTCTTCTTTTAATCGATCGTCTTATTCTAAATAGTAATATACTACATGCACGGACAGAGGCTCACAGTGTTCAAATAAAATAAAAAACCACTAGGCGGGTTCACTTGTTTCAACACTTTTTGTCTCTCGAATTTGTTACAATACTTACCTGTATGTTGAATTTACAAACTATGATGTAAGTAAAATGATTAACTTTATGTTTTAATGAATGTTCACGCCTGTGAGTAAATACTAATAAGTCACCAAATTGATCATCAAGTACATCTATATACCGCGTTATGATATTACATGTATAGAGTTCAACATTGTCAAGTCAACTATACATTAATTATATGATTACAGTTGAACTTCCAGAGGAAATAGAAGAGTCTACCACAATGGTGACCAAAATTGATGAACACATGTATCATGATGACGATGATGAAGCAAAATATAACACCATACTAACAGCAGCATTAATCACAACTGTTGCTGTTGTTGTTGTTCTATTGATTGTGGTCATATTAACAAGACGAAAATGTTGAAACTTGACGTACTTTTTCATTCATGTATATACATGTAATATGTACATATTTTTTATACTTGTATTTATCTAATATATCTTGTAGAGAGTTCTATCATATGTATTTGTAGAAAGTTATATTTTTGTATTTGTAGAAAGCTGTTTGTCTGCATTGTAGAAAGTTAATTTATCTGTACTGTAGAAAGTTATATGTATTGTAGAAAGTTATATGTATTGTAGAAAGTTATATGTATTGTAGAAAGTTATATTATAGATATATTATAGATCTATATTTTATTACAGTGACATGTACATACAAACATAAATAATTATCACATATTTTTCAACAAATATCCAAGTACCCGGCCCACTGGACCAATATGTCACCTGGAACTTAACATTTATATACATCTCTTGACATATAATAACGTAAATTACAATGGTATGATAGTTTTAGGAAAATACACAAAACTGTTAAAGAGAAAATTATAAATTGATATATATGTACAAATATGCTTGGGAGGTAAGAAGTTGATCAAGAGTACATGGCATTTCGTCTGCTATAATATGACATTGACACATATTTTGCCGTCTTTCTTGGGTAATAAGACATTAATAATGTTAACTTTTGATCATTTGTTTCATCACTAATTATAATATGTATTGTCAAAAAGTTATATGTATTGTAGAAAGTTATATTATATGTACTGTAAAAAGTTATATGTATTGTAGAAAGTTATATTATATGTACTGTGAAAAGTTATATGTAATGCAGAAAGTTATATTATATGTACTGTAGAAAGTTATATGTATTGTTGTATGAATTGTAGAAAGTTATATTATATGTACTGTAGAAAGTTATATGTATTGTAGAAAGTTATATTATATGTACTGTGAAAAGTTATATGTAATGTAGAAAGATATATTATATGTACTGTAAAAATGTTATATGTAATGTAGAAAATTATATTATATGTACTGTAAAAAGTTATATGTATTGTAGAAAGTTATATTATATGTACTGTGAAAAGTTATATGTAATGTAGAAAGTTATATTATATGTACTGTAGAAAGTTAAATGTAATGTAGAAAGTTATATTATATGTACTGTAGAAAGTTATATGTAGTGTAGAAAGTTATATTATATGTACTGTAGAAAGTTATATGTATTGTTGTATGAATTGTAGAAAATTATATTATATGTACTGTAGAAAGTTATATGTAATTTAGAAAGTTATATTATATGTACTGTAGAAAGGTATATGTAATTTAGAAAGTTATATTATATGTACTGTGAAAAGTTATATGTATTGTAGAAAGTTATATTATATGTACTGTAGAAAGTTATATGTATTGTTGTATGAATTGTAGAAAATTATATTATATGTACTGTAGAAAGTTATATGTAATGTAGAAAGTTATATTATATGTACTGTAGAAAGTTATATGTAATGTTGTATGAATTGTAGAAAATTATATTATATGTACTGTAGAAAGTTATATGTAATGTAGAAACTTATATTATATGTACTGTGGAAAGTTATATGTAATGTAGAAACTTATATTATATGTACTGTGGAAAGTTATATGTAATGTAGAAAATTATATTATATGTACTGCAGAAAGTTATATGTAATGTAGAAAATTATATTATATGTACTGTAGAAAGTTATATGTAATTTAGAAAGTTATATTATATGTACTGTGAAAAGTTATATGTAATGCAGAAAGTTATATTATATGTACTGTAGAAAGTTATATGTAATGTAGAAAATTATATTATATGTACTGTAAAAAGTTATATGTATTGTAGAAAGTTATATTATATGTACTGTGAAAAGTTATATGTAATGTAGAAAGTTATATTATATGTACTGTAGAAAGTTATATGTAATGTAGAAAGTTATATTATATGTACTGTAGAAAGTTATATGTAATGTAGAAAGTTATATTATATGTACTGTAGAAAGTTATATGTATTGTTGTATGAATTGTGGAAAATTATATTATATGTACTATAGAAAGTTATATGTAATTTAGAAAGTTATTTTATATGTACTGTAGAAAGTTATATGTAATTTAGAAAGTTATATTATATGTACTGTGAAAAGTTATATGTATTGTAGAAAGTTATATTATATGTACTGTAGAAAGTTATATGTATTGTTGTATGAATTGTAGAAAATTATAGTATATGTACTGTAGAAAGTTATATGTAATGTAGAAAATTATATTATATGTACCGTGGAAAGTTATATGTAATGTAGAAAGTTCTTTTATATGTACCGTGGAAAGTTATATGTAATGTAGAAAATTATATTATATGTACTGTAGAAAGTTACATGTAATGTAGAAAATTATATTATATGTACTGTGGAAAGTTATATGTAATGTAGAAAGTTCTATTATATGTACTGTAGAAAGTTATATGTAATGTAGAAAGTTCTATTATATGTACTGTGGAAAGTTATATGTAATGTAGAAAGTTATATTATATGTAATGTAGAAAGTTATATTATATGTAATGTAGAAAGTTACATGTTTGTTTGTATGAATTGTAGACAATTATATTAAATGTATTGTAGAAAGTTATATTATAAGACAATAAATATAAACAGAGTGTATTTTTTGTGTCTGATGAACATCAGAGTTAACATAATACTATAGATATAGTTGAAGTTATTGTTCATCATCGGTGACTGCTTGAACTGAATTCTTGTATAGATTAATGAATTAAGCCGTCAGTTTGTATTTATTTTAAGATACCTCGCAAGAACATTTGTTAATTTGTTCCATACCTCAGGATCTGTTGCAATTTGTTTTGCTAAATACTTGTAGATATTGTACAGTAAGACACGATCGCAGTCTAATTAGGGGTCGAGTAAAAATAAGAACATGTATATCATAATGTTATAATAAATACTTTTTCGACAATATAAGTTTTCATCAATAGCCATATCATAACAAGAAATGTCTTTAAAATGACAGTTGCGGAGTTTCTTTCATGTTATTTACACTGATGAAACCAAAAGTACAATTTTTATGAAATTCCTAAATTAATTGCCGTTATAGTACTATGTGAACACAACTTATCGCTAGCAGTCCAATTAGGCCGCGCCTTAAAGACATTGAACCAGGAATGCAAGGCATGTGACTTATGGACCAGAAAGTCCCCTAATTCCACAGTAGGGGGTAATAAAACAGACAGGGTCATTGATAGACTAGCACCTGTTTACATATCTGTTACTCTATGCTAATAAAAACAAAAGCAATTTAATCATAAACTTATTATCACTGTAAATCAATAAAATTTATTACCCCTCGTTTTGACTATGTGTCAAGTCTACAGACCGTGACCAGACTGGTTTTATCTGATTAGGGGCAATAAAACAATTAAGAGATTAGACCACATGTGGATTTTGGGGGGGATCACTTATATAGTAGCTGTTCAATGTCTTTAAGTAAAATGTTAATGTTAGGTCAGGTAAATAAATTACGTACAAAGTCATATCTACTGCATGTATATTAATTCCAATAAATATCAAATGCATAATAATACATTTTTACTTTACACATTTTACAACCACAAGAAGTACACATTAAACAATTGCAGACTCGCTATAAATTGGCGTGGTCTTGATTTTTCTACGCTTGTTGATTTAGCCCAATGGAAGGAAGGGTTTCCTTTGAATCATCCAATAAAATAAGGAATTTCTTCTGAATAATTAATTTGTCATGCCAAGAAATATAGATCAAAAGTGAGCTTAGACACGTACCTTCGCGAAAAATGTACAACTGTCCATTGGTGTCGTCTTGTAAAGTATACAGCAAGCTACCAATAGGTTAAGAAATCCAATTATAATCTGATCACGTGGTAAGATATGTTGCCGTCTTGTATCAATCAGGAACACTGTCTGTCTGATGTGTAAATTTGACATTTGTGTCGTGGATTTATACATAATGTGTTTTATTGTGCAATTATGATAAATATTCAAACAGTAGGAGTGTTGTTATTCGGGATAGATTTATGGAGTTAGGATTCTTACGTTATTTGTCCATGTATTTTGTGGAATGATTTGATTATCAACCTTATGTTGTCAAAAGGCTTATTACAGTTATAAATGAATTATTTACAATTAATACATATTTGAAGTATTTGATTAATTAAAAAGTACGTTTTAAATGTGTTTTATTCATAAACCACCGGAGACCCAGAACCTTCAGTTCTTTAATTTGTAATAATATATTGCCGCATACTTATATAAATATACCACTTCTTGTTTATGTACGTTTTTGTGTGGAGCAACATGAGTTTCTTCTGTTTGTGGTGCTACTAATTTGTAAGAATGAGTACTTTACTGTCAGAAGTTTGGCTCAGTTGTGTGCAATTAATGCCATATATTATTAGGAGAAACTCTCATTATTTACATAAGACACGTTTGTTTTCGCGGAACCTCTCCAAGGCGTTGATTACTAGTATATTGTCAATAAACTGCAGTAAATTCTGTCATTAAATCAATTCATCAAATTTGTCTGGATGTAATTGTAGTGATAATATACTCTTAAGAGCATGACGTGTCACTCACATGTGACATCAGTGCTGGTATTAAGATATATTTGTTGCTAGGATCTTCTTCAATGTATAAATCAGACAAACATCACAGTGAACAAGTCTGCACATCGGTCGAGTTTTGGATAGTCCATGAATGAAAATGTTAATTTTAGTTAAACGCGAGTCTCTTCTTTCCAAACGTCACGTTTAATGCTGATAACAGAACATACACAATAGACAAAAACAGATAGAACTATTTTATTAAACATCCAACTGAATTTTGTACAATAATGTCGGTAAATAAAATATCTATTACGTGATTGTTTTGATACTTCTAATGTTCTCTCCTGGTGAACATATTTCTTCAGTTTGACAGTAATGTTAATTGGAAATTCAAGTGACAATATAAAATATATAATACAGAGTATAACACGAAGTAATTCCCTCACGAACATTTAGGTCCATACGTGCGCATCTTCCCGGAAATTGTTCATTTACCTCTGGGCATTAATTAAGTCTAGTGATAAATATTCTCTCTATGTTGTAGAACGGCTTTTACGTAAAATAACAAAGTTAGAATAAAATAGTGTTACCACGTTACATTATAGACACAAATTGTATTATACTTTCTATAAATGTGTTTGTTTAATTAAGATGCACAATTCATTGATATATACGATATCACAGACATTCATTGTAATCCAAATCGTGTATCAACAGATTCTAAAACGATTTTGAAGCATTAAAACATAGATACATAGACACATATATACAGAGTCACATAGATACATGGAAACATAGATACAGGGTCACATATATATATACAGGGTCACATAGATACATGGAAACATAGATACAGGGTCACATATATACAGGGTCACATAGATACATGGACACATATATACATGGAAACATAGATACATGGACACATATATACAGGGACACATAGATACATGGACACATATATACAGGGTCACATAGATACATGGACACATAGATACATGGACACATATATACAGGGTCACATAGATACATGGAAACATAGATACAGGGTCACATATATACAGGGTTACATAGATACATGGACACATAGATACATGGACACATATATACAGGGTCACATAGATACATGGAAACATAGATACATGGTCACATATATACAGGATCACATAGATACAGGGTCACATAGATACATGGACACATATATACAGGGTCACATAGATACATGGACACATAGATACAGGGTCACATAGATACATGGACACATAGGTACATGAACACATAAATACATGAACACATTGATACATGAACACATAGATACATGAACACCTTGTTACAGAAACACGTATATACATGGACACATAAATACCGGGTCACATGGATGCAGGGTTGAATAGTTTCAGGCACATACAAACAGGAACACATACATACTGGTACACACTACACATATACTGGAACACAAATAAAGGCAAACATATGTATATTTAATGATTCCTTAGGTAGAGGAATAAGTTGTGATTATGTCTCCAACATTCAATATACATGTAGTAGTTTATAATCCTTTAAGATACTCTGCGGAAAACCATACGACATTGATAAGAGTACAGGAGTTCCCAGGAGAATGAGACAGATAACAAACTATACACTAATGTAGTTACATCACACAGAATGAATGTATGGTACAAATAGTCTAGTCAAGTTATGACAAATTTTGGTCGAACCCAGGACAAAATGGTACAGAAATGAAATATGGCTCATTTGAAAGCTTAGACTTTCTACAATATCAGGATAAAAATAAGACAAAATCGGATCTGCCGTTTTTTCAGAAATTTGTTTTAAGTACAGGCCATCATTTATCAAATAATACGTCAATAGCATGTTAACTGATGCGATAACTTTGACAAATTCACGAGATAAATTATAAATATCTATTAAATTTTACAAAACATGAATAATATCAGCCCTGCATAATACAAAAATACAAAAAATAAAAGATGTTTAAGCATTAGTAGTGTTTGAAGTCAAAATTAGATGTTAAATTACCCCACCCACTTATGGTAACATAGAAATTAGACTTATCTCGTGAAAGTGTGATCAAATTTTACAGATCTTTACAACATAACACGTAAGAAAGTAGATCTCTTTCAGATTCCTGAAAAATAAGTTATCTTTTTTGAAGTTTGGTTGCCATGGCAACTAAAAATAGTTTAAAAATCCTAAATTCCTCTCCAAAGCGAAAAGACCTATAGCTTTGTTATTTGACGCCATGTCTAATGATCCCCCAATCTAAATCCAACAATTTTAACCCAGAGTCAAAATTCGCTACGCTCCATCATGATATGGTCTAACTAAGGTATTTGATTTGCATCCATCATGCATGGTGGGTCTTTGTTTCGATGCGTTTAATGCTGTTTTCAACGACGGCCAGTTCACCGAACCAGTTTTCCCAGACTGCATTCTAACAAGTACTTGCTTAATTACTATCCTACATGGAGCTGGCAACTTCTCCACATAAGGAAATCAACAAGTCCAGCACACTTAACTACTGGATCACGATCGTGGCCCATTGATTCTATACCATGAAGTCCGAAAATTCACACTCCTTCAGTCCAGACTGACTGCATCCCTGATCATTGAGTTTCCTATGAAAATCTGGCAAAGCTTTGTAAATACGTACATGCATCAATTTAATGCACTTATAGGCATTTCTAACCCGACACTAATAACATGCCACCTACTAAGATCATTTATTAGGCCACACCAATTTAATAACTTGTTCATCGGGGTTTTTTTCTGACGAAAGCAAGTGAGCGAAAAAAAAATTTAAATACTATTTCCTTTTCCAATTTTAGCGCGCAGGCGAAATATTTTTGAAAAATATCATCTTTAATTCCTTCTTTCAAACAAGAAAGTGGGAATGCAAATGGGAAAGTTTGTGTTCATTTATTTCAATAACTGTTACCGTTTACCAGTAAAAACGCTTTTAATGTCCTTATTCAATTGTTTTCTGATGAAAATTGTTGAATCACCCGGAACGAAAGGAGTCAGAATTTTTATCAGCCGAGACAAATGTTGGTACCTTAAGACCAGCACTTATCTGTAGAAAAACATTGTGGGAATGAGCAAGCGATAACAGGAAGCAAAAATGTAAAAGTATTATTATTTTTCTAATTTTGATAATAATAATAGGAGCGACAAATCGGATGAACAAGTACTGTTATTAAATTGGTGTGGCCTTAACGTGTTTTGTTTAAACAACTGAACACTGTAGTCATTTTTCCCCATAATTTGGTCTCACTTGATAAACATACAGATATAAAACTTAACAAATCAGAAATATAACTGTAAAATCCCGATTCACAAAATTGTTTATGACGAAAAATTCTAATAATCTGTAAAGTCAGTTAATTTAGCGGAACAGGTTATACGTCCGAGTAATAATTATTAGTTCATAATGTATGTCCTAAATGGCTCTCACAACATGAATATCTAAGGCTGGTTCAATTGGACTCTCGTAAGAAGAGAATACGTCAGCTGAAAGAGCTTAGAAGAGAAACCCAATGGAACGCAATCGCGGCGGAAATGTCTGCATACCAATAATCTTTTAATCATATGGATTAACTATTGAACACGCTGACATTGTAAACAATGTATATATTAAAACTATCTTTTTTATTGTGAGTTGAAACAATAGGGTTTTTAAGAAAAGGCAATTTCAAACGGTATTGTTTTTTGGTCATGCTGTATGGTCATGTGAATAATATCTCGTCTACATCTTCTACCCATCGAGCGGAATAGATAGAAGAGCTTCTAAAATTAGAAGACGATTAATCGAACAGTTCTGAAGAGCTCTGCGTCTTCCGATAGCTCTTCCATTTGACCAATCGAACTGGCCTCCTCTCTCTCTCATCGACAGCGCATAGGATCGGATTACCCATTTGGGAATATTCCCCCATTCCTGCACAAGGGCCTACTTCAGTTTATGGAAATTGCCAGGGGCTGCTGGTCGACTCTGAATAGAAATTAACTCAACTGTGCAGTTGTACTTGAATTTGTTGTACCCTATTGTGAAAAGATTAATTTTGTTCTTGCAGTAAAAATATCATTATCCTAATACATTCCAATTTACTTATAGGTGTCTTAATAGTTCTAATCTTAATTTCAGCTTATTTCATTTATAAACATATCCATGTAAAATTTGAGATGGGTTATTTCATGGAAAGAAGAGTCTTAATTGGATAATTGGTCAGTAAAATTAACGAAACAACTTGTTCTGTTTGACCTCAGAGAATACTTGTAGATATATAATAATGCAATCGTATGAAGCGAACCATTTTCAACTCACGTGAAAAAGTACTGCACTGACAACGTAATAATCGCGTTTGAATGGTAGTTTGTCATCGGCCGCAACAAATTATTGGTATTGTTGATCAACTGTTACTGTAATGTCAGGTTTTATTTTGGCGTATCAGCCAAATATTTGTGTTGAAGGTCTCTTTATTTTTTTGCAATACAAGTATTACATGTCAACTTTCAGCCTAGAATATCATGACATTAATAGATGCAGAAAGACAATGTTTTCGGATAACAATGTCAATTTAAAAAAAAAATAACGAAAGTATAAATTTTAAAGTATATAAGAATATATTCGTCGGCTCAGGAAGTGTTTGTCATACTTTTTCTTCAATACATAACATTTTCTTTTCTTTACTATCCATGATATATTTAACTATTTGAAAAAATGAAATGTCATACATACTTGGACTCAGTTGGTCTTCCTAAATAGATGAGACATTCGATCAGAAATCTGATTTTATCCTGGTTATAAGTTTGTGTAATATTCGGTGAAAATATTTAGCCTAAATCGAAAATTACAAAGCATCTGCAGCATGTTAGTCACCTGCACGCACGAAACAACACTGAACAGTATTGGACCAATCATCATTTCTTTGCTAACATTGCTATGAAAACTAGTAATAACTTAAACTATTTTAATAGTAAGTTCATGTATTTTGATTGTTTATTCTTTATTCATTCACATCAGATGTCTAGTTTTGAAGTTAGGTACCCACTTGCGCAAGATGCGGATTGTTACGCTGCCATATGTTTGATAGATCCCAATCTCAGTGATTATCGAAAAGCCAGTCATTATCGTTACTTTCTCATTGGTTTACATTTTTGGAAGTTTGCTACATTTATTTCCATTTGTATTTTCATGAAAGGTCCTTTTTTCTGCAAGAAGTCTCTCTTCATTGTTCATATATTTGATAAACATGAACAAAAATAGGAAGAAAACATATGTTCATTCTTTGTTTTTCTAGACAAATAAAAAGTCGGGAGTCCATGCTATAATATACATATTCACCCAATGTACGGTTTTGCCGCAAAAAGCGTGGTCTCATTTGATAGAAAGTGGGATACTGGACCAAAGATTCCTCTTTTGAAACATTCAGTACAAAAAACAGGCTCCAAAAGCCTTCGGTCGTGATCAACAATACATTAACGTAAGCCTGGTGAAGTATACATTAGGTTAGGACTCTTTATTGATAACCGACTATCAAAATCATGCCTTAGTATATGTAGATATTCACCTATACAGAGTGATTACTTAGTATATCAACTCCTAAGAACATTAAGACGATATTAGGCTGATTTATTTGACGTCAATTAATGAAAACGACGCACTTAAGTACGAGACAATACGGATTTTATACACAACTGTACCGGTTTTCGGATAGTGAAATTATCCGAAAATGAAAAGCTTATTTATTTTGTTAAAACTGGTCAGATTTTGGCCTATTTTTTTGTGTATGTTATCATATACATGACCGTTTTATAACAAAATAAACTCTGTACCATTTAGTCCTACCCCATCTGTTAATTTGACTGGTCTAAAAGTCAACCGACGACTGTTTAGCTTACTATGTAACGTTATGAGATAACAAATTGATTAACTTCGAAATATCCATTATTAAGAAATAGTTCTTCTCTGTTTTGTTTGTTAGTTTGTTTGTTTGTTACGCCTCTTTCCAACAGTCAGAGTCATATAAAATGAAGGATAAGATATATTTGCATGTTTGCGACATTTGTACATCAATGCTTACAATGGTGACAACTTGACAGAAAATGTGGCAATATAAATGATATGTTTACATGTATAATTATGTAGGTATGAGTGAGATGCAGTCGTTCAGTCTACTCCGAGATTGATAGCGGCTATTTTGATAGACGCTGATTATTCTTATTTTCTGACTTTGTCCGGATCATGTCATCAATAGGGTTTTTCAGCGAATTCCACTCACATCGTTTTTCTTCCAATAATTGTAACCCTGTGCGTTATCTTGTTATAGCAAAGTGGTGTTGGGTATAACATAACTACATGCATTTAGAGAATCAGTATGTTTACAAACACTAAACTATATGATAGATATGTATGACTTATATAAAACTCATAATATACGTAATATGTATACCTAGTGTGTTACGATAAACTATCAGAGAAATATACATCACACACTATTTAATTATTAAACATGACAATAGTACAGTGCTAATTCTCGAAAGCAACACCCATTGAGAGAAGCAAAATCATGTCGTTGTTGAGTGATTGTTGCTCTTGAGAGGTTAAATTAATAGTTAAATCGTGTAGTGGGGGGAACATGGAAGTTGTTGCTCAAGAGAGGGTGGTATTGTATTGTTCATACTATATCAGTATGAGAGTGTGAGATATAGATATCTTATAAATAACAATCTACATATTCAGACATTTGAACCATGTTTCAATTCAATCATGTGCAGCTATCAGATACCTAACTGAACAAAACATTCATTTGTGAATTTATTCAAGAAAATTTTATCGTAATCATTGTCTTGGAAACAGAAAATGTAGCGAGTTTGTGTATGGTGTCTTATTTGAATACTGTATGAATATAACATGAGAAACACCAATCGCTAGTCAGTGAGGGTTCTAATAAGAACGTATCCTCATTAATTATTGAACATCCCTTTTAGGTTTTACAAGCAAGTGTTGAATTCTGGAATCAAAGATCTAAGATATGTATACATATATACAAAGATATAATGTGACTTTTATTGACAAGTGGCCTTTATTCGGAGGTCATTTTGTTCTTGATAATAAATGACTTTTTTTATAGAATGGCCTTTATTCAGATATGGTCTTTATTCAGAGCTGACAGTTAGCACAGGTTTTGGTGTACTTCTAAGATTGTAAAATAACGACACTCAATGCATATATTTCTTTTTGATAGCTACACTAGAAACTTAAAACCATTGAACGGTCAGATATTGATCAGATGTAAAACATTAGATTATTGTCATTATAGTGGTTTGTTACAAATTCTAAAACAAGGAAAACAAAAATAAACAAAAACCCCGTTAGTTAGACGTCTACTGTTTATTTGTATTTAATCAGGCTCTGTAGTTGGGATGGGAACACTGAAAAAAGCGTCACTGAGAACACCGAGATTCAAACCCACGATATTTCGTTCAGTAGTCCAGCATGTTACCATAACATCACCCATAATTCCTAAAGTAAATATACAGGAAGACTATTAGAGAACTTAATTATAAATTATTTGTACACTTGTAAGTTTAGGCTACAATTTAAAACTGATGTTATATGTTCAGAATCATTTATCTTATATGTGGCACACTTCAAACCATGTTTATTATATAATTGCCACGTGTATTTACAAACATGCTTGTAAAATTGCAAATATTTGTTGTGAACATATGGTCGACTGAAACATATGCTGCATGTCTTACTGCCATCAACATTGTCATGTATCAAACAGGAACACAAACACATTTTATGTAACACAATATTAGAAATCGAAAATAGTTTCAAGTGCAATAAGCTGTAAACTATGAGTGGAGGTTATAAGCGATATTCTCCTCTCCGATATATTTGATTTGTGATGTAGTGTGTCTGTAGGTATAACTTACTGTTAGCACGGTGTATGTTATATATCGTATATTCTGTGATAGGAGAGTTTGAACTCTACTTGATAACATTTCTGGAGACATTAACCAAGTGTTGTCAGATAAAGTGTATTAATTCGTTCACATCGGCGAAAATCATGATATTGTCAATTGTTTGATTTTTTTTGTAAATTTTTATCACCATGGAAACAAATTCTAAAGGAGTAAACAAGCAAGGTTTGTACATTTTGTCTTAGTTCAACTCTTATTATAGTTTAGTTTTAAGAAGTTTAATAAATCATTAATTACTTAAGTAATGAAGCGATTGTAGGAACACGACCCATATCCCTAAATTAACTACTAAGGTATAATCTATTATTGGAACAACTGCATGGTTTCATTTAATACGAGAACATTTTTATTTTTTAGTATACATTGATTATGTCTGAGAAAGATATAACCAGACTTATACACGTATTGTTAAGATTTATATATCAATCATTATGTCCATTATTAAACGAAATCAAAACTCAAAAGGACTAAAATTTCCAATGTTACTGCCAAATTACCACAACAAGAACGACCACACGTTATTCAGATCTGTATAGATTACTGAATCATAGAAGATGTATACAGTATTATCATTTATTTGTACTTGATGAAGTGAATCATCTAACCCTTTGATATACTGAATGTTTTCATTAGCCACATATAAGTGGCTCGTAAAATCAACACCAAAGCTGAAGAAATAGGAAATTTGTTCAGTATGTATTATAATTATACATAACTTCATCTTTGTTCATACAACTGTCTTCTTTTGTTTCTGTTGTAGACTAATTATTGCAATTAATAAGGTTCTAGATGTCTACAATATATAACTATACATATCTGCCATATATATCTACATATCTACAATATATATCTACACATCTGCCATATATATCTATATATCTACCATATATATCTACATATCTACCATATATATATACATATCTACAATATATATCTACATATCTACCATATATATCTACATATCTACAATATATATCTACATATCTACCATATATATCTACATATCTACAATATATATCTACATATCCCCAATTTATATATACATGTTTACAATAGACATCTATATATCTACAATATAAATCTACATATCTACAATATAAATCTACATATCTACAATAGAAATCTTCACATATACAATATATATCTACATGTCTACAACTTATATCTACATATCTACAACTTATATCTACAATAGACATCTACATATCTACAATATATATCTACATATCTACAATACATATCTACAATATATTTACACACACATTTGTAATATGTCTTAACATTTGCAATATATACCTTCACATCTACAATAGATGTCCACGCTTCTACATATCAACAATTCACGTCTGCATATTAACAATACATATATCTGTATGTAAAAATGCATACATATGTGCCTCTTCTGTTTGTTTGTTTGTTTTGTTTTGTTTGTTTTGTTTGTTTTGTTTGTTTTGTTTTGTTTTGTTTTGTTTTGTTTTGTTTGTTTTGTTTGTTTGTTTGTTTGTTTGTTTGTTTGTTTGTTTGTTTGTTTGTTTGTTTGTTTGTTTGTTTGTTTGTTTGTTTGTTTGAAGCCCCCTTTAAACAGTCAGAGTTATATGAGACGGACAGTTAACCATCGTACCTGGGAAGAACCAGTGCTAGACTCCCATCCTCCGTAAGCAACCGCCTACTTTATCATATAAAGAGACATAGTCGGTAGCTGGGCTCCAACCCACGACCCTTTATCAGTGAGAGGCCCGGACAACTTTTCCGTCCTATTGTTATATAGATGGTTGTGAAACTGCAGTCTGAGATTTTTTAGATTTAGATAGAAATATGTAGATAAGAAGAAATCGATAGCTATCAGTTTGTAGGAAATATGAAAATGGAAAACGTAAACTGGGACAAAGACATTTTAGAAGTGCCTGAGAATTTACTAGATTCAATACATTTGACCTAAATAGAAATAACTAGATATAACATTTGTTAATTAACAGTGTTAACATTTTAACAATATCTCCTCCGTAAATTAATATCTTAATATCAAGAAACTGTCTGTGGTTATAACAATACAGTGATATTCTGTGAACGTTTCTCAGTTTTAGTATTCTATTGTCAGATATAACATTGATATCTGAAATATTTGTCAGATCTGATATATATACGTGTAATATTGCTTTTAAAGATACTAACCATTGTGAATCCAGCAATTACTACTAGATAGATTTTATTACCACGGTGATAATGATGGCAAAACGAATGATTCCTGGGAGATATGTTATAAACACAGATCAATGATATAATGTACCATGAATACACAATGATACATGTACTATAAATAAACAATGATAAATCTACTGTAACTAAACAATGATAAATATACTGTAACTAAACAATGATAAATATACTGTACCTAAACACTGATACATGTGCTGTAACTAAACAATAATAAATATACTGTTACTAAACAATGATAGATGTGCTATAACTAAACAAGGATACATGCCCTATAACTAAACAATGATGCATGTACTATAACTAAACAATGATACATATACTATGACTAAACAATGATACATGTACTATAACTAAACAATTATAGGTATACTATGACTAAACAATGATACATATACTATGACTAAACAATGATACATGTACTATAACTAAACAATGATACATATACTATGACTAAACAATGATACATGTACTATAACTTAACAATTATAGGTATACTATGACTAAACAACGATACATGTACTATAACTAAACAATGATACATGTACTATAACTAAACAATGATACATGTACTATAACTAAACAATGATACATGTACTATAACTAAACAATGATACATGTACTATAACTAAACAATGATACATGTACTATAACTAAACAATGATACATGTACTATAACTAAACAATGATACATGTACTATAACTAAACAATGATACATATACTATGACTAAACAATGATACATGTACTATAACTTAACAATTATAGGTATACTATGACTAAACAATGATACATGTACTATAACTTAACAATTATAGGTATACTATGACTAAACAATGATACATGTACTATAACTAAACAATGATACATGTACTATAACTAAACAATGATACATGTACTATAACTAAACATTGATACATGTACTATAACTAAACAATGATACATGTACTATAACTAAACAATGATACATATACTATAACTAAACAATGATACATGTACTATAACTAAACAATGATACATGTACTATAACTAAACAATGATACATGTACTATAACTAAACAATGATACATATACTATAACTAAACAATGATACATGTACTATAACTAAACAATGATACATGTACTATAACTAAACAATGATACATATACTATAACTAAACAATGATACATGTACTATAACTAAACAATGATACATGTACTATAACTAAACAATGATACATGTACTATAACTACACAATGATACATGTACTATAACTAAACAATGATACATGCACTATAACTACACAATGATACATGTACTATAACTACACAATGATACATGTACTATAACTAAACAATGATACATGTACTATAACTAAACAATGATACATGTACTATAACTACACAATGATACATGTACTATAACTAAACAATGATACATGTACTATAACTAAACAATGATACATATACTATAACTACACAATGATACATGTACTATAACTAAACAATGATACATGCACTATAACTAAACAATGATACATATACTATAACTAAACAATGATACATGTACTATAACTAAACAATGATACATATACTATAACTAAACAATGATACATGTACTATAACTAAACAATGATACATGCACTATAACTAAACAATGATACATGTACTATAACTACACAATGATACATGTACTATAACTAAACAATGATACATATACTATAACTAAACAATGATACATGCACTATAACTAAACAATGATACATGTACTATAACTAAACAATGATACATGTACTATAACTAAACAATGATACATGTACTATAACTACACAATGATACATGTACTATAACTAAACAATGATACATGTACTATAACTAAACAATGATACATGTACCAGAACTAAACAATGATACATGTACTATAACTAAACAATGATACATGTACTATAACTACACAATGATACATGTACTATAACTAAACAATGATACATATACTATAACTAAACAATGATACATGTACTATAACTAAACAATGATACATGTACTATAACTAAACAATGATACATGTACTATAACTAAACAATGATACATGTACTATAACTAAACAATGATACATGTACTATAACTAAACAATGATACATGTACTATAACTAAACAATGATACATGTACTATAACTAAACAATGATACATGTACTATAACTAAACAATGATACATGCACTATAACTAAACAATGATACATGTACTATAACTAAACAATGATACATGTACTATAACTAAACAATGATACATGTACTATAACTAAACAATGATACATGTACCAGAACTAAACAATGATACATGTACTATAACTAAACAATGATACATGTACTATAACTAAACAATGATACATGTACTATAACTAAACAATGATACATGTACTATAACTAAACAATGATACATGTACCAGAACTAAACAATGATACATGTACTATAACTAAACAATGATACATGTACTATAACTACACAATGATACATGTACTATAACTAAACAATGATACATATACTATAACTAAACAATGATACATGTACTATAACTAAACAATGATACATGTACTATAACTACACAATGATACATGCACTATAACTAAACAATGATACATGTACTATAACTACACAATGATACATGTACTATAACTAAACAATGATACATGCACTATAACTACACAATGATACATGTACTATAACTACACAATGATACATGTACTATAACTAAACAATGATACATGTACTATAACTAAACAATGATACATGTACTATAACTACACAATGATACATGTACTATAACTAAACAATGATACATGTACTATAACTAAACAATGATACATGTACTATAACTAAACAATGATACATGTACTATAACTAAACAATGATACATGTACTATAACTACACAATGATACATGTACTATAACTACACAATGATACATGTACTATAACTAAACAATGATACATGTACTATAACTACACAATGATACATGCACTATAACTAAACAATGATACATGTACTATAACAAAACAATGATACATGCACTATAACTACACAATGATACATGTACTATAACTAAACAATGATACATGTACTATAACTAAACAATGATACATGTACTGTAACTAAACAATGATACATGTACTATAACTAAAGAATGATACATGTACTATAACTACACAATGATACATGTACTATAACTAAAGAATGATACATGTACTATAACTAAACAATGATACATGTACTATAACTAAACAATGATACATGCACTATAACTAAACAATGATACATATACTATAACTACACAATGATACATGTACTATAACTAAACAATGATACATGTACTATAACTAAACAATGATACATGTACTATAACTAAACAATGATACATGCACTATAACTAAACAATGATACATATACTATAACTACACAATGATACATGTACTATAACTAAACAATGATACATATACTATAACTAAACAATGATACATGCACTATAACTAAACAATGATACATGCACTATAACTAAACAATGATACATGTACTATAACTAAACAAATATATGTATACTATGACTGAACAAGTATAGATATACTATGACTGAACAATGATACATGTACTATAACTAAACAAGGATACATGCACTATGACTAAACAAGTATAGGTATACTATGACTGAACAATGATAGGTATACTATAACTAAACAATGATAGGTATACTATAACTAAACAAGTATAGGTATACTATGACTGAACGATGATACATGTACTGTAACTAAACAAGGATACGTGCACTATGACTAAACAAGTATAGGTATACTATAACTAAACAATGATAGGTATAATATAACTAAACAATTATAGGTATACTATAACTGAACAATGATACATATACTGTAACTAAACAATGATACATGTACTATAACTAAACAATTATAGGTATACTATGACTGAACAATGATACATGTACTATAACTAAACAATTATAGGTATACTATGACTGAACAATGATACATATACTGTAACTAAACAATGATACATGTACTATAACTAAACAATGATACATGCACTATAACTAAACAATTATAGGTATACTATGACTGAACAATGATACATATACTGTAACTAAACAATGATACATGTACTATAACTAAACAATGATACATGTACTATAACTAAACAATTATAGGTATACTATGACTGAACAATGATACATATACTGTAACTAAACAATGATACATGTACTATAACTAAACAATGATACATGCACTATAACTAAACAATGATACATGCACTATAACTAAACAATGATACATGTACTATAACTAAACAATGATACATATACTATAACTAAACAATGATACATATACTGTAACTAAACAATGATACATATACTATAACTAAACAATGATACATGTACTATAACTAAACAATGATACATGTACTATAACTAAACAATGATACATGTACTATAACTAAACAATGATACATGTACTATAACTAAACAATGATACATGTACTATAACTAAACAATGATACATATACTATAACTAAACAATGATACATGTACTATAACTAAACAATGATACATGTACTATAACTAAACAATGATACATGTACTATAACTAAACAATGATACATGCACTATAACTAAACAATGATACATGTACTATAACTACACAATGATACATGTACTATAACTACACAATGATACATGCACTATAACTAAACAATGATACATGTACTATAACTAAACAATGATACATATACTATAACTAAACAATGATACATGTACTATAACTACACAATGATACATGTACTATAACTAAACAATGATACATGTACTATAACTAAACAATGATACATATACTATAACTAAACAATGATACATGTACTATAACTAAACAATGATACATATACTATAACTAAACAATGATACATGTACTATAACTAAACAATGATACATGTACTATAACTAAACAATGATACATGTACTATAACTAAACAATGATACATATACTATAACTAAACAATGATACATGTACTATAACTAAACAATGATACATGCACTATAACTAAACAATGATACATGTACTGTAACTAAACAATGATACATGTACTATAACTAAACAATGATACATGCACTATAACTAAACAATGATACATGTACTATAACTAAACAATGATACATATACTATAACTAAACAATGATACATGTACTATAACTAAAGAATGATACATGTACTATAACTAAACAATGATATATGTACTATAACTAAACAATGATACATGCACTATAACTAAACAATGATACATGTACTATAACTAAACAATGATACATATACTATAACTAAACAATGATACATGTACTATAACTAAACAATGATACATGTACTATAACTAAACAATGATACATGCACTATAACTAAACAATGATACATGTACTATAACTAAACAATGATACATGTACTATAACTAAACAATGATACATGCACTATAACTAAACAATGATACATATACTATAACTAAACAATGATACATGTACTATAACTAAACAATGATGCATGTACTATAACTAAACAATGATACATGTACTATAACTAAACAATGATACATATACTATAACTAAACAATGATACATGTACTATAACTAAACAATGATACATGCACTATAACTAAACAATGATACATGTACTATAACTAAACAATGATACATGTACTATAACTAAACAATGATACATATACTATAACTAAACAATGATACATGTACTATAACTAAACAATGATACATGCACTATAACTAAACAATGATACATGTACTGTAACTAAACAATGATACATGTACTATAACTAAACAATGATACATGCACTATAACTAAACAATGATACATGTACTATAACTAAACAATGATACATGCACTATAACTAAACAATGATACATGTACTATAACTAAACAATGATACATGTACTATAACTAAACAATGATACATGTACTATAACTAAACAATGATACATGCACTATAACTAAACAATGATACATGTACTATAACTAAACAATGATACATGTACTATAACTAAACAATGATACATGTACTATCACTAAACAATCATATAACTATGTTCAATAATTAAACAATCATATATTTTATTTATATATAACTCAACAATCATAGATGTTCTATTAAGGTGGATCGCAGGTTTCCTCCAGAAAAATGGATAATGTTTTAGACGTCAATTGCATAACTTAATATACAAAATTATCGGAGCAATACAGGATTCAAAATATCATTTGAATATATCATTTCTGTGTTAGCCAATACATTAAAGGTTGTTCATGCAAAATTTCTTTATTGTACGTTGACGTCTAAAAAAATGACCATTTTTCTGGAGGAAACCCGCGATCCACCTTAACCAATTATAGTTACCTACAAATCCTGTGAGCATTCAGAACTGAACTTTTCCCTGCAATATAATACTTTGTCGTTTTATACGTTGGCTGTGATAATGATATTTATCCAAACTTGTCAATGACTTGTGGACAGAAAAATAACTGTTTCAAACGATTCCAGGAATATTACATGATCACTACAATGAGATTACATGAACACCACATGAACACTACATGAACACCATATTAACACTACATGAACACCACATGAACACTACAAGGGCACCACATGGAAACCACAACAAATTTCATGGACATAAACACTGCATGAACATTACATGATCACTACAATGACATTACATGGACACCACATGAACACTACATGTACACTTAATGGACACCACATGGACACTTCATGGACATTAACACAACATGAACATCGCTTGGACATTGCATGAACACTATAACACCGCATGAATATCACGTACATATTACAAGAACATGAACACAACATGAACACAACATGGACACTACATGGACACTACAAAAAGTTGTATGAAGTCATGTTTGGTCACTTCTATATACTACATAATGGCGATCCTATGTCAGTATGGATTCATATTAACTTGATAGAGGTATTTCTAATATGACAACGTAAACATTACAATTCAATAAGAAGTCCACGAACCCAATGCTTCTTGCTTGAAATCAAATAAGTGTTCCACGTGATTGCATTTATCTATCATTTACAGATACAAAACTAATAAATACGTGCGTATGTTTAGTATAGTCTTCTTTTAGATTAACTGTGTATAACTGTATAAATATCCGTTTAATGATATATTATAATATCAAGAACATATTTACGACTGTTTGAGTATTTCGAACGATGTGATATGGATGTAAATATAATGTCACGTAAATATCATCGTGCAGGTTATTCGAGTGTTCAATAATTATCAACATCCTGCAGTGTTACATCAATGCTTTCTTTCAGACTTTTAACATCCAATTATTATCTGGTTCACATGTTCAGACTACAGTCGGGTTTCCTACGCTCTTAATCTACTTGATATGATTAGTTTACGCTCGTTATCATTGACTCTTATAATTCACGTACAATATGTGACTGGTGAATGATGTTTATAATAACGGAGATATAACTCATAACCTGATGACATTTAAGTTATAATGGACGGTTTTGTCGTCATGGATACCATCGTAGAAGAGCCAGTTAATGCAGGTTTGATTTATCATCAATTTTTTTCAGATACTTAAAAAATGTTTTCTTTAAATATTTAATTTCAAGTAAAATATGTTACCGTGGTTACGCAGTCTTTAGAACTTCGAGATGTTGCAAAATAAATTGGCAAAACATTAAAGTTGAACACACTTTCTTGTCTGACATGTTTCTGAGATGAATTTCTAAATTAATTCCACTGAAGTCAGTTTAGAATAACTTTAGAGTAATCACTGTGGATGTATATATTGAGAATATAAATTAAATATCAATGTTTTATATTATCTATTCAGATTTGAATAATTTCCATTGAATTTAACATTTACTTATAAGCTTACGAAAAGTTGGCTGTTTTTTTTGTGTAGGTGTGCGTTTCTGGTCGGTTTTATAATTTCCTAAATAAATTATCATAAAAGAAAACATGGCATACAGTAAGTGCATACATATGTATAATATATCTGTATTTTAAGTGATTCATTTATTATGTGTCAATTTCTTGAAGATTCCTCTGATAATTTAACTAAACAATCACGAAATTATGAGTGCGGCCCACATAATCTGTGACATTAAATGACAATTTTTGCATTCACTGGTGTTTGTATGCAAAAGAATATTTATCAAATAGAAAGATACTTTTTTAATCTTTCATAATACATAATTGTGTTATGTGTACATTTAAATTCCTAAGTACAGAATGATCTACGTTATCATTCATTGAACATGAGTCCAGAGTTAATCTAATTTTAACAACTGTTACAAGATGAATAATTCGTCTAGAAAAATAGTTTTGCTTCATCCTCAGTAATATCACACAATGCTTGATGATGTACTAAATTAAACGCCATGTTTGTTTACCACTGTACATAGGACTGGACTCGATTCGTTTATTGACAGATAGGCAGATTCATTCCGTCGTTGTTTATCGAGCTCGCTCTTTTTCTGTTTTGTTTATATCACGTGATGGCCATTGCGGATATTTCGGTCACTATCAGTAATCTGCTTCGGTGCAAGAAGTTGCTATATTGTGCTGTTGTATTTGACTTGAAAGAAATATGTTTGTAAAACTTTAATTGTATACATTTAGATGTATGTAGATGTTATATTAAATTGCTTTACTATGGTGGTAGGAAAATGATGTCAACTTGCCAGCAGCATTCTACGAGAACGAATGGGGGATAAAAGATAAAACATGTGTTGGAAATAATTAATCCGATCCACATAATCACGTTATAAATCTTAAAGTGGCACATTGTGAATCAACTAAATCAATTACAAACACTATTTACACCATGATAAAAGTAAACATAGTTTCATGGATAAGCTCCAGGAATAGGCGACTTCTCAATTTGATTCTGACGTGTTGAGATTATCACGGATTTCATGAAATTCCAAACATTTCCTGTTTTATTATCTTGAAGGTGGTTTACATGTATACATCCGTTATTGTACAGGATGTAGGTGACGTACTGGTACCCGCAGTTTTGTATTATACCACGAATAGGCGTCCAAATATCACCGAGTCCCAGTTCTATAATGTCGCATTGTTATAATTACATGATATGATAAATTTATTGTGAAAGTCCTTTTTATATTATGTTGCTATATTTAAAAGACCAGTATATTAACAAATCTACGATTCAGCACGCCATATATACAGTTATCCACAATACATATGATATATACTGTAAAGCCCATAAAACAGCACTCCCTGAAATACAGATTACCTTGAAAATCATTCGATTTTAAAAGTCTCAATTTGTTCGGACTTGACCAGTAGTTCTTTGAAAATAGGATTTTCTTTTTGAAAACCTGGTTTTTAACCCATTCCGGAGGAGATCCGACTTTCATGGATTTAACTGCATACACCTAAATGTTCAAAATATTGTCAGAAACAAATGGAATCGATTAAGAGACAAATGCATAAAACGATTGTCTGATAATACGGTTATTTTCATCAATTTTCTCTTTCATAGGAGGTTTGGCACCGACACTATCTGATTATTATTAAATTTTGTTGAAATCGATTCAGGATATTGTTTATTCGTTTGCATAGAAATTTGGTAGTTTATTAATATTTTATTAATTTTATCACGCATAGCGCACGCATTTTAATGGTTTCTCATAACTTCCGGTGTTATTATTGCATGTTCATGCACATCGCGTCACGTGAATGCGTGATGATTTTATATCAATCTTTTCATCTGATCTAACAATTGAATGTTGCTGAAATTTGTCTGTTTGTATCCGGACTTGTTCTCCATCCGAATTATTAATGGTTGCGTTAAACATCACAATTTGTCAAGATTACAGACACAAATAAATTTAGAAGTCTGAACTTTGTTAGACGTAGAAAAGTAACCCGTGACTGTACAGCATAAATACATCACACAGTGTGAAATAATGTCAAAGACTTTGCCGAGTCAAGTAAATTAATGATCACATAGGTTTTTGATATTTTTTTATTTTATAACATGCCCTGAAGCGTCAATATACGAAACGGATGACGATCTTATAAAATATCTTAAAACAACAACACTGAATATACGATTCTCTAGGACCTGTTGAATGAATACGAACTATTTTCAGTTTTACATTTGTGTCTGTCTGAATGTCAATACAAGTTTGTTTATGATTTAAAAAAATATTTCTTTCGCAAAAGCATTTATTATTTATAAGTGAATAGTGACTTTCGGGTTTTCAGTCTCGTACATGTATACTTGATTGACGTCACAGCCGTAGGTCCAACGCCCATCTGATATATAGATTAATTCGCTAATGAAAAACGAAATGACGTAAATTAGATAAATCCTGTTGTTATTCCTGTATCATCGCAATGTTCGCTGCGATATTTACGATACAAAAAATCATTCCAACGCCATTGCATTAAAACTGCTAATATACGTGTACACACATATAGAATCTTCAATCTTATTACGTGAATTCTTTCTCCAAGTCTTTCTGGAACTGGGCCATTACTTTTCTCTCCTATAATTCACATCAAACATTTGTCATGGACATGATCACAAGACATCAGCTTTATCTATGGTATGAATTAGTTTCCACTAATAGAACAAGTCGGTTACCATAGAGACGAGACTCTTTCCAAGATTTGTCCATCAGAACCTACTTAAATATTAATCTCTTTCATTTTACTCCAATGTCATGACAAGGTCACACCGTAAATATGAAAGTTCGTGCTTGTATTGTTGTCAATATGAATAAACGAAATTATAGGCTTGAGATGTCAGTTATTGCCCAAAATGAAGCGGAATATAATTATTAACCTTTCAATACTTGGCGAATAAATACTCAAGACAAACAAAGTGCCGCCACTTAAAATACTCCAACAAACACATATACAACATGCATCATTAAACTTAAGTGTATCAATTTGTATCGTACAAGTCATACATGTTTAATTAGGGACCACACACAACTAACTCTTCAACATGTGTAATATCTATTTTGTACTTGATCCAATATTTCAGTGGTGCCGATCCAGGACCAAACGACCAAAGATGATAACATTAATACTGTTGAACGGCGTGAAAATATACAACACGGTGTTAAGAGACATACACGAGTATGTCCCGAGACTGACGACTCAGACGAACACAAAACAATTCTGAATGAAAAACATGGAAATAATTCTGTAAGTGCCCTTGCTATGGTTGGTATTCATTCTGCTAACAAAGAAGATAGCGTCATTACTCCATTCCTTGACGGCGCAAGTGGCAGTGACTCGTCAGAATATTTGGCGGGAAATGAGCACGTGTATGACCTTGATCTTCAGCAGCTGTCACGTGTTGAAAGTTGTGTCAGTGATGAGGAACATGACACTGTGGCAAGTAGAATAGATCTAGAACAAATAAACAGTATAAAAAGTCGAACTTCTGAAGATCAAAATCATAAAAGAAAAGAATCCTTTGAACAAAGATTACGCCGCACATTTACCATAAAGGACGCTCATACAAGTGAGGTGACTAGACGTATCATTGCTATATTCATCAAGTATTCACTATTTGTCTTCAACTTTATATCATGGGTAAGATATAAACATGTACTGGGAGATACTAATACGTTCTGTTTTATTTGATAGAATTCTCAGAGTATGTCATATTACACATGTACATGTATTACACATCATGATTGTTTACCTGATACTGAGCTTAATATCAAGTAGGTTAATAAAGCCATAACATGTCTTAAAATTGTTGAATTTGTAGTCTGTTTTGTATTTGGCGCGAAACTATGATACTATTAAAACAATATACACATATCAAAGATAACAACGCAATTTAATGACTTCAATGAAAGACTTTTTCTCGTCTTTGCTTATGTAATGTGTACATGTATAATTATATGTATACATATTCGAATGTGACATTTACTTTACATGAAGTCATACCCACATATAATGTCTCTTTATCAAAATTAGATTTCAATTTCTTGGAACATATCACTGGAGTGTGCAAGAAATATTAAAGCATTTAGATGCAGAATTATTAAGCAATGTTCGTTTTTATTTATCATATTTGAAAATTGATTTTCGTCAACCTCGTGAAATAACTTGAATAAAAATGCATCACCAGAGGACTTATCAATGTCGAAAAATTATTTAAGAACTGTTTTATTTCTAAAGATGGTCAAAACCTGTGGACAGTCTATTAAAATTCGTGATATGTGTATTACCATTTCTCGCAGAAATTAACCGTGTGATAAACACTTTCCGAAGGGGCCTTGGTGTTAATCAATGAAATAAATAGATTAAATAATTAAAATATTCAGTAATTTACTTGGCGCTAATCAATGAAATAAATAGAATAAATGATTAAAATATTCTGTGATTTACCTTGGTGTTAATCAACGAAATAAATAGATTAAATGATTAAAATATTAAGTGATTTACCTTGGTGTTAATCAATGAAATAAATAGATTAAATGATTAAAATATTCAGTGATTTACCTTAGTGTTAATCAACGAAATAAATAGATTAAATGATTAAAATATTAAGTGATTTACCTTGGTGTTAATCAATGAAATAAATAGATTAAATGATTAAAATATTCAGTGATTTACCTTAGTGTTAATCAACGAAATAAATAGATTAAATGATAAAAATATTAAGTGATTTACCTTGGTGTTAATCAATGAAATAAATAGATTAAATGATTAAAATATTAAGTGATTTACCTTGGTGTTAATCAATGAAATAAATAGATTAAATGATTAAAATATTAAGTGATTTACCTTGGCGTTAATCAATAAAATAAATAAATTAAGTGATTAAAATATTCAGTGATTTACCTTAGTGTTAATCAACGAAATAAATAGATTAAATGATTAAAATATTCAGTGATTTACCTTGGCGTTTTTTTTGTATTGTCAACTATTTTGTATTTCAGATTTTAGCTGTCGGTGCGATTGGACTTGGTATCTGGATGCGAGCAGATAAGACATTGCTAGTTACAGCAGATACAGAATTCTATCTGGACCTTCCATTGCTGACATGTGTCGGTGGTGCTGTTACATTTGTTGTCGCTTTCTTAGGGTGTGTCGGGGCGTTACGAGAAAATCTCATACTCCTGAGGGTGGTGAGTATGTGAATACGCATGCGCAGTTTCCATGACGAACTAATGTTTTAGAATGACATTTTTTCATAACGGTACTCCGAATTTGGCTTGCACTCGACTCGATTTTTCTTAGTTCTACATAACGCGATGATACATAAACTATAGCCTAATCTAGCATGTTATAAGGAAGAAAGGCCTAGCCTAGTGGTAAAATTCTTCAGTATCCGTCTCTATGATACCATTCTGATATATTCGTGTTGACATCACCATTCAAGGTTTATATTGGCAATATACATAATTGGTTTACAGTAATATTATAGGAGAAAAATCCATTAGTGAAACGATGAGCACGGTAGAATGAATAAATACACGAATACACGAATGATGGTTTTACATTGAAATTATGATTGATTCGGAGTATTTTCAACATAAAAGTAACTGTCTTTCATTATTTACAGTGTAACCTCTCCAAAGCAATAACCTTTGGGAGTAGCAAAATTATGTTGTTGTTGAAAAGTTGTTGCTTTGGTGTGGATACATTTATAGTTAAATCGTGCAGTGGGAAACAATCATGCTGTTATTGAAACGAGATTGTTGCTCAATAATGGACCGCTCTGGAGAGGTTGTACTGTAGTTCCTTAATGTCGTGATTGTTGCTCGTTTTTGTAGACTAATCCTGCCAAATATCAAACAAACGTAAATCATTTAATGCCATATATAAAACAACAATTCAGGACATGCCTAGACTTGGCCGACATTTATGTTCATTCTATAAGTATAAATGATGCCTTTCACGTTTTACACAAATATAACAAGTATGATTTATTGTATTAACAAATATAAGACTATATAGCAATCGTTATTATGTGTACGTATAGTCAATGGATGGTTAAAACACGAGCTTTTAATCTAAACTTGTCGGACTTTCTATATTTATGAGATATTACCTAGACGTAAGATTGTACTCAGAGGCTGTCGAACTCAATCATTGTCTATTACTGGGTGTCTAAGAACAATATATCCACTGACAGTTGTATGATATAACAAAGTCTGGATATTAAAGACCTCTCTAAATTGGTCTATATTTATTACATACTTCAGAAACTTTAAACTAGGAAGGATAAACAGACGAAAGTATAGATGTGTATCGTATAAACTACTGATGAAACTTTTATCACTGTCAACCACACTTATCTTTTAACAATATCCGAGAGAAGATAACACACATATACTATTGTAGACCGTATACTACATGAACATTTATATACTCCAGGGTATTGTGCCAGGTTCAGGGTATTGTGTCCGGTTTAGAGTATTGTGTCCGGTTCAGAATATTGTGTCCGGTTTAGGGTATTGTGTCCGGTTTAGGGTATTGTGTTCGGTTCAGAATATTGTGTCCGGTTTAGGGTATTGTGTCCGGTTTAGGGTATTGTGTCCGGTTAAGGGTATTGTGTCAGGTTAAGGGTATTGTGTTTGGTTCAGGGTATTGTGTCCGGTTCAGGGTATTGTGTCAGGTTAAGGGTATTGTGTCAGGTTCAGGGTATTGTGTCCGGTTCAGGGTATTGTGTCCGGTTCAGGGTATTGTGTCAGGTTAAGGGTATTGTGTCAGGTTCAGGGTATGTGTCAGGTTCAGGGTATTGTGTCCGGTTAAGGGTATTGTGTTTGGTTCAGGGTATTGTGTCCGGTTCAGGGTATTGTGTCCGGTTCAGGGTATTGTGTCAGGTTCAGGGTATTGTGTCCGGTTCAGGGTATTGTGTCCGGTTCAGGGTATTGTGTCCGGTTCAAGGTATTGTGTCCGGTTCAGGGTGTTGTGTCCGGTTCAGGGTATTGTGTCAGGTTAAGGGTATTGTGTCAGGTTAAGGGCATTGTGTCAGGTTCAGGGTGTTGTGTCAGGTTAAGGGTATTGTGTCAGGTTCAAGGTATTGTGTCCTGTTCAGGGTATAGTGTCCGGTTCAAGGTAACAAGGATTCATCAGTTATTGAAAATTTCTGGAGTTCGGAAACCCACCATGATTCTACACTGTACATGTATTTCTTTCTATTTCGTTGTTCACTCTTGCTCGAGCACGAGCCAGTGGATGAGTTCCATTCACTTTGACACTTTCTTTTACATTCAATATTCAACTCTTCACTGAACATTCGTTATATTTGGGCCCTGTCACGGATCCTGTCATGGACATATGGTACAGCCCCTCAAAGACATTTATAAGCGGTGTGGACTACGGTCGCAGACCATGGAACACGACACTGTGTGACACCGCCTTAAACAATAGTAAGGACTGTATTAAATAATAGAGTTTCACGGTGGAGGATATTTTGCTGCAACAAATATTCTCACGCCATTCATTTTCGTCGTTTTATGCACCTAACGTTACCCTCCGTTTAGCGAAACACTTACAATACAGTGTGATTGATTTTTAGAACGACAATGTGTAGTGATACTTCATTATGACTGAATATTCAGTCATTTCTTCATATACATTGTATTCATATCAATCAACAGACATTATTATAGTTGTATATAGCTTCCAGTAATTCAGTTATTTTTTATTTCTCATATTTTCTTGTATATTTCAGTTTTTCTATGTGTTGACGTTCATTCTGATTGGTGAGATGATTCTGTCGGTGGCCGTGTTTATCATTTATACCGTACCGGAAGCGAGAGATAACTTCCTGCGTTCACAGCCTGAGAAAATATTATATTCTGCCATACATCGGTATATGGATGACATTGAAGTGAAAGAGTGGGTGGACAGAATACAGTCAGAGGTAATGCATTTATAGTTATAGATTCAATGTCCATTTACTGTATAGTACAACCCCTCCAGAGCGGCCCTTTCTTGAGCAACAACCTGCCATCGACAACAACATGATTTTCCCCACTGCATAAATTTAACTTTTAATTTAACCTCTCTAGAGCAACAACCTCTAAAAAACAGCATAATTTTGCTACTCCGGTAAGGATGTTGCTTTTGAGAGGTTAATTGCACTGTAATTCAACCGTGAGCATTTAAGAAGCTAATGACTATTGAGTTCCAATCAGTTCTAACTCACTTCTTTATCATCCATGTACTGGTGATAAAGTAACATACCGTCTTATACCGCTATAATACGGTCAAATACCGTTATATACGTATACCATCTCATACCGCTATAATACCGTCAAATACCGTTATATACGTATACCGTCTCATACCGCTATAATACCGTCAAATACCGTTATATACGTATACCGTCTCATACCGCTATAATACCGTCAAATACCGTTATATACGTATACCGTCTCATACCGCTATAATACCGTCAAATACCGTTATATACGTATACCGTCTCATACCGCTATAATACCGTCAAATACCGTTATATACTCGTACGTAATCCATTACGTACCGTTATATATACCCTCACATACCGCCAAATAATGACATAGTGACCCACACCTGTCTATATTTATTAATGCTCGTTTAAAACTATAGGTCCTTTTTCGTAAAAAAAACAATGTTCTACTTGGTGCCTGATATAACTGTGAAAAGTTGATTTAGCTGAACATTCAACTCTCTGTGTTGCTTATCGATAAGAGTCACAAGTTGTTTACATGTAATCGACTTTACTTGAATGACTTCATAAAATGTTTCATATTACATTAACAAATCAAAGACAAACAAACATGGATTTAAAAACAAAAAAGGGACATTATCAGCACACCATATGTTGTATAGCAATTAATTGATATGTTGACATGACTGATTCGTTAATAGCCGGGTAGCAAACCACATCTAATTTACGCTCCGATTATTGGGTTTACGTTTCCGAGACTTATACAAAAATATTGGATCCAGCAAAAAAGTTGTATACAGTTCAAAACTTCTCACCACGAACAGTTAATATTTTTATCACATTCTCTTACTGATTTGCTGATTTATCTGTTCGTGTTGTGCATATATTTCTAAAATGTCTAATCTCCTGTACTCGTCAACATTCCTTACCTCATAGTAATCATGCAGTCACGGTCATAGAGTAAGTGACATATATTCAGCTGTCAATTATCATATCAGTAAAAACAATGACTATGTATGTTCTAGGAAAGTTTTACGAAGTGACTTACTCTGAAACAAATTCATGGTCTCGTGTCTGACTCTTCATTTGTCGTACACACTTTATCAAATCAATTCAAAACAACAAATGTCCATTATAACCTCATTAATGTCATCCTATAATCTGTACATGATTCATACTGGGTAAAATTTAGTACTATAATTAGACGTCATCTGGGATTGGATACTATATAATCAGAGTTTATTGAATCACACTGATGATTCTCTTGATTGATATTTATCTTATCTGAGGGTCTATACAATCACATGGTCAAACTGTAGAATAACAGAATGTCTCTAAAGTAACGTCATTGTATACAGTATGATATGATGTCGTCCAATGTCAATGTCATCATTAATCAAAGTACTGAAAGTGCTCATAGAAACTGAACTTACATAGAATTACAATGAAACATGAGACGGCAATTAGTTAAACAATTACATGGTGGATAATGGATATAGATAAACGTACTTAGTACTTGGGTCCGCATAAAAATTCATACCCGCCGAGCGCGTGACGGCAAAGGAGAGCTGTTGAACTTGCGATCAGCTTCCCAAAACCATCATATACATTCTCCACAACACTAGACGTATTTCAATCAGCGATAAAGATATTGCTGCTTGTAATTGAAACGTGCCTTGCATTTATTCGTGTGCATATCTTGGCACATGCACGCGTGGCTGTTTCGATTTGAATCCCATGATGAATTGAAATACAATATATGTACTTAGTTTTATTTATCCTAGCTACTGGGATAATCCCATATGGGCGAAACAATGTATTTAGTCGAAAGTACCTGTTATACTACAGTCTGGAATTTGAATATTAAACTCTTATCATTAAATTAAATGCATATCGTGTCCAATAAACTAAATAACCTGCAGACTATCGAGAACAATTAAGCAACCACTGTTGTTGATTAACTATTTCTCAAGGCAGTCAAGTTACAGACCTCAGGATGGAATACAGCTTGTGATTCAATCTAATATGAACAATCAACAATTAACGATCCACAGTTATGGTGGCCAACAAAACATGCGTTCGACAGAAGTCTTGTATAACTCATATTTACATTGTTGTATTAAAACTTTCATAGATTTCCAAAGCATGTTTTCTGTCTGCACTTTTCTTTATCACGTGACTAAAACATTGAGATTTGTAATTGCTAAACGTCTGTGTTTCGTGTCTATGATCGTTTGAGATTAATTTTATCTGATTACTTTTGAAAGATATTTTCTAAACGAACAATTTCTTGAACAATTAATGAAAGTTAGACTTTACTTGTATATCTCCCTACTGTCTGTGTTTATTCCTATAGTTGAGATTCAAATGATTACGTTCATAAAAGAGAAAATAAATATAATTAATCATTGAAGCTTATCTAAGACAAATAACAACCCTGTCTCCTATAAATCCACGGAAGATGGAGTGTAAATATTATTAGAAGTCAACTTTGATTCCTGGAATTCTTGTCGGTTGAATGGCAGAAATTATTGTCAGTATGACGCATTTGTTTTCACATAAAAAACAAGGTTTAGTTGAGTTTTTGTGGTTGCTCTATTGATTGTGTAAACTAATATCGCAATGATTCAGTATTTTACATAAACACTGTATAGAGCTACAATGAAAGAAAGGGCCATTCATTAGACATACATATTCCAATGTAAAGGAAATAAACGAACTTGCCTATGATAGATAAAATATGAACATTGGGAGATAGTTTGCAGTAAGTTTAACACCATTTTTTAACTATATTTATATACTTCAATCGGCTCATCTAATTAGTGTTCTTGGACTTTGTTTTAAATACAAGGATTTGGCATCTTCTCCATTATTGGAAGAAAAACGACATCATTGACAAATATCTATAGAAGAGTATGACCTGTCACGACATCATTGACAAATATCTATAGAAGAGAATTACCTGTCACGACATCATTGACAAATATCTATAGAAGAGTATGACCTGTCACGACATCATTGACAAATATCTATAGAAGAGTATGACCTGTCACGACATCATTGACAAATATCTATAGAAGAGTATGACCTGTCACGACATCATTGACAAATATCTATAGAAGAGTATGACTTGTCACGACATCATTGACAAATATCTATAGAAGAGTATGACATGTCACGACATCATTGACAAATATCTATAGAAGAGTATGATCTGTCACGACATCATTGACAAATATCTATAGAAGAGTATGACCTGTCACGACATCATTGACAAATATCTATAGAAGAGTATGACATGTCACGACATCATTGACAAATATCTATAGAAGAGTATGACCTGTCACGACATCATTGACAAATATCTATAGAAGAGTATGATCTGTCACGACATCATTGACAAATATCTATAGAAGAGTATGACCTGTCACGACATCATTGACAAAAATCTATAGAAGAGTATGATCTGTCACGACATGGATTGAGACCTGTCAACATTGGTTTCCAATTCTCATGTATGAAGAATTGTACAATTATGGTGTTGCTTCGTGTATACAGCGCCCTGTCTTTGATGCGACAACAAAAGTAATATATTTCATCAGTGCGTTTGCGTAACGATTTATTCTGACATTAATTTTATAGTGCACGTTGAACTATTTTAGGATCTTTTCAACCAGATACTTATAAATCCTCTTCAGATTATATGATATATACAAATGTATGTTACTTGTTTTTTTCTGGGAAGATTATTGTCGTACATATATGATGCTCAGAAACATCATAAGAAACCAAACATATGTCCTTAACCGCTCGTTAATAAAATAAACATGTTCTGCAATAATAAACATAATTCTCAGCTTTGCAGTATGGTTTGCAATTAAATACTCGCAGGCGATCATTTCGTTTAACGAATACTATTTTTCAGACCAATAATTAAATGCTCAAATAACTGAGTAGACCGATACGTGATGTTGTCACGTGACCTGTACTACTTGATATTCACAGGACATTATTGTAATTGCATAGCATACTGAGAACAGAATCGAACCAAATCGATGAAATATGGTTCCTGGAGATAAAATGAATAGTTTTCATGCTGTCATAAAACATGATATATGGAATATAATCATTGAAATCTAGATATATACAACTCTATATCTGATTGTCTCCTATTCATAGTATCATCACATTATAGTTCCGTAGAAGCAGGGTTTTATCTGTCATTGCCTTTGAACAAATATATAAGATCAAGTTAACAGGCACATACAAGCGTATCAGGAAATACCCAATTTAAATCTATGTTATTATACACTTAACATTTTTGTCGCTGTAAATCTAATACCAATGAACAACAGTTGTCTCCAGGAAATACGAGTGTGTGTCACCGTAAATAATACGTGCTTAGTCATATTTATAAATGAATTGAACTGTCAAAAATCGACGGGCACAAAATAAAAATATACATGTGTGGCTGGAACTGAATACTTAGCGGAAGGATATTTAATTGTCGGATTATTTGTCGCATTTATGCATTAGACTGAATAGACCTGGAAAGTTCGTACATTATTCGATTAGGTCCACAACCAGACCAAATAATCAAAGTACTGAAAGTAATCATAGAAACTGAATTTACATAAACTTGTACTGCAACATGAAATGGGAACTATTTTAACAAGTTAATGTCGGATGTAGAAAACGTAGTACTTAGGTCCGCGTAATAGTTCATGCGCGCCGAGCGAGAGACGGTTATAGAAAGCTGAACTATCGTTCTGTTTGCAAAAAGGAAAGCACAAACATGAAGTGTAGTTCACAGACCATACACACATGGAAAATGTTACTTTGTGATTACACAAAACAAAAAGAACATGTCCCTGTCAACAAGGTTAACACAATGAGTAGAATGTTGTAAACTTTAAACCTAAGAAATAAACAAGTGCCCTAAATTGCACGAGTCTTGGAACCTGGTTGACCACTGAGAACCACCGAGACACCATCATCTCAAACCTTCATCTATAACATCCATAATGAGCCATTACATCACATCAATAATAGTAGACAGATAGATCGTCTGTATTAGATAGAACACATCACTCTGGTTGACTTCTAATTGGTTAAAGGTACATGCAGCTATTTCTGCACTCTCATTTATACACGTGAGTAGTGTTCGTGTCTGGTGGAGCATTCTGGGAAAGGAAAACAAGTATGCAAAAAGCCCCAGACTAGAATTCTAGATAAAATCAATGCAAGGAAATTTTGTTATCTCATATATTGATATACAATACCAGAGTTTACTTAGGTTACCCAAATGGAGCAAGATATAATTAGATAAATTGATAACCAATATAAATGAGGTTCTATACAAATACAACGTACTGCATATCTTATTACACCATTGATTAGTAGTCACGTAAGAAGTAAGAAGTTCACGGCGTGGAGGATGATACAAGTGCATAGTTAAATATTGACGATGTGGTGTAGATTCAGTAATTCAAATGGAAACGGCTATTGAACAGCTATTGAGTAATAATGCTTCTTTAAAAAGTGGATGCAAAAAATGAATAGTCAGATTCAATAACTGTACAAATTGTCGATAAAAACATAGGGCACTTGTTACAGACTGTTAAAGCTGAAATAATTTAGCTATGACACATTATTTATCTGAAATTCAGAAACGTAATCAGTTTTCAGCCTCACCGTATCAATATCTAAAATTAGTAGCAACTAGTTTTCCCTATCACAACCAATAAGAAGTTCTTCCCCAAACGCCAAACGAGAAGACGGCATTCAGTCTTATCTGGTTTACACTGTCCATGACTTTGGTGTTAAGATTACATGTTGTTTAATGAATAGAATGAAATGAAATGTGTTAAATAAAAGTTATTAAAAAGCACAGTATACTATTGACAGCCGGTTTATGTCTATATAAATAAACGAACTGTATCATAGCAAGGAAGTTGATGGTGCAGCGGTAAGATGCTCGCTTACGGAGTGAGACGATGAACATTTTTTTCTCAAATAATTAGCTAAGATATCAAAGAGAAAGTATAGTTGTGTTAAAAGAAAATATATTTCAATGAAATAAAAAAATCTACATGAAAAGTCTAAATCATAATTATATGCAGTTTTCATGAAAAAATGGTAAAAAATAATATAAATAATCAACAAACTGCCTAAAACATGTAAATAAATGACTATTATTTTCAGTGATAAATACGATATCGGACCTATGGCGGGCCGGTATCATAATTTCGTGGCAGCTGCCAACATGCTTAATTAGGTGTTCAAACTAGCAGTATCCAAATTATTCAAACGGTATTAGAATAAATAGCTTTATTGAAACATAATTTCATATGAATAGGTTCTACTCAGAAAAAATACGTAGGTGCATCAAATAAATATCGGGCCTGTTTTAAATTACAGTAGTAATACTAGTTAAGAATTGATAAAAAGTTATTCGTTGAAAATGTATGACCTGTAGTGACCGGGAATAGAACCCGGACCGCCAGGTTACAAATTCAGTGCACTAACCACTGGACCACGGTCGTGTCTGTGTATGTGGTAACTGTCTAACCTCAGGATCAAACCCTGTTTTTCCAGCTCTATCAGCGCTTTGATTATTTATATTCAGGTTCACTCTCACAGGGAAAATATTTATTTATACAATGTATTTGTTATTTGAGCTCTTTGTAATTATACGAAAATGGATTTCTACAAGATTAAATCTGTTGGTTAAGTTGTTGTATACTCTTTGGAAGATTAAACCTCTAGCTCCATTGCTTGATAAAATTACAACTTTGATTTAAATTTTGTAAACAGGTTTTAGGTAACAGATAAATCTAGACATGTAATTTAGAAAGTTACTATGATTCTGTTGGCGACATTTGGTATATCATAAAATTCTGATACAATAAAGTCCATACAATAAACCGTAAACAAGTATAAATATGTCTTAGCTTTCAGCGAGTCAAAACTTCTGTCATCGATTGTAGGCTAATTCTTTGTCGGTGTTTTGTTCCGAACACATCGACATAAATCTGAATTCTTGACTTTAAATTGGAGAATAATCTCAATTAGTCCGTAAATAACTCATTGTTTTTATCTTGACAACTAGGACAATATTCTCCGAGGTTTTATTGTTAAACGTTCAATAATTCCGCTGATAACAATCTGCGACAGTGTTAAGAGTGAATTTCATTTCGATTACTGCAAGCAAGCCGTCATAATGGCGACGTGATGCAAACTTTATGATACTCTGTTGTGATTGTACTTCAGAATTAAGGACTTGAGGTTTTATTGTTAAATCACATCTGAAGCTGTCGATCGATGCATTTTAAAGACTTTATGTTAGTCATGTTGCATGAAATAAAAACGTATAACGGAACCACGTAATTTAAAACATCTAGGAAAACAAAGTAGTTGAAATCCTTTACGAACATGTTCTGATGGTCACATGTTACAATATAAATAGTAAATGCATGTACATGTATGTTATTTCAATATGAAATTCATTTCTAACCAGTAACGTTTGACTGGTGGTCAATGAGATCCCAGTTAAGGTCAACAAAACGTTTTATTTTCTGTATGCTCTATTTTGTTTCATGGAATTAAATGAGTTCGAGTTTTAAATTCCTCTCTGAAGTGAATACATGTACAAACATGTTCTTTTGTACATACCTGTTTCACTTAATCAAAACCCTCCTTTCATAGACAATCGGTAACTGCAAATTGATATATATATATTCAGTAATTATTTCTCCATTGTTTATCTAGGAATAATATAGTAAGTTTTCAGGCATGTTTCCGAATGAAACGTCAAATACAGCAAGGACCGTTTGCCCATACTGTCATCATGTCTGATGGAGAGTGTGTATATTGGCCAGGATAATCAATCAAGTTCTGGGATATCTCAGCACCCTTCCATTCCATGCTTAGATCAGTAATATACAGCTTTAAAATCTGGCCCACGTCAAAATCGTAACCAAAGTTGCAAACTCATGAATATCTTATTAACTTAACCCTAAATTTCAAACAGTGTTCAATTTGAAATAAAACTTTTAGAGAAAATGTGTTAATTTTTTGTTTTGTTGTTATTGGAGGTCTGTATGAATCTTTTTGTGAATCATATTTGTAGTTGACTTTCAATTTCGGCGATGAATCTGAGATACGGGAATATCTGATTTGATCGAAACCATGGATGAAAATTAGATCGTGACGTGAAGACAAGCGTACTGAAGAATTATTCAATGACCTTGCATACAAATTGTATTTAAGTCCTGGACGTGATTCAGAAATCTCTTTTAGGATATATTTCTGATGAATCTGTTCGGAGCAGAGACAGGAAACGATCGTGTTATAACTAGCACTTAGTTCTTGATAAATCCAATTCAACCCAAAGCACTAGGGGGCAGATAAAACAGGAATGTTTATGTTTTCCATTGACATTGTATGAAATCAACCAGACAGTAAATGCGACACTTACTACACGATGTCACGGCATACAATAAATTGATGGAAACCATGAAATACAGAGATAAATAAATATTAAGTGGATGTAGTCATTTATATAACAATAATCAAAGATCTGAAAGTTCTGTTGTTGTTCGGAACTATAAAGTAGTCTAAAGTTGAATTTCTTTGTAGGGTGAGGTATTTGGTTGAGCTTTGGAAACCGAACGTAGTTCGCGCATGAATTTTGATGCAGACCATTTCTGTACCCCCATGCAATTGTTAAAATTGTTCCTGTTCCATGTGCTTTCAGTACTTTGATTTATGTTTCCCCTCTGACCACCAAAAGTAGTTCAGCAATTAGTATAATTTATAGTCTGCATTACCTGCCCCTTTGTATACTCAACTTATGCAGAATGTAATATCTCATACATGAAGACATGATCGAAGAAAAAGTTCGACGTAATATAAGCATTAAATTAATTGATTATATTGTTTTACTGTTTTAAATATCTGATTGACTCAAAATTATCATCGCATCGTCCACGAATTCAATGATGACTTCTATATGTTTACAATAGAAGCTAGGAACCATACTAAATTAGCATATGCAGCATGTGAAATTATCCGAGGTAGAGGATTGTTTAGAATGTTTTACGACTGTTTTGTATTGGTCGTTTACGATTTTGCACAGCCATCTGATTTTGACTTGAATGCACCACATATTTGAATTTGTATTTATGCAAATGAATTGAAAAATTGGAACTATGTTCATGGGAGCTATTCGGTATGCAGGAAAATTAAAACCGACCGACTGTTGAGATATGGTATTAACTTTGTATTCGTACCGAACAACAAAAATGAAAGCACTGAGGGTAGTGATAGGGAAAAGCTTTGTACAGAAATGTTGAAAAAAATAGGTTCAGGACATAATTATATAATCTGTTCATTATGCCAACATGTGATGACAGTTCATCACTACAAGATATAAGGATAGTTCATTATGTCAACATGTATTCAACAGTCCATAATACCAACATGCAATTGAGTGTTCATTGTGTCCATATTTAGGACTGTCCATCGTACCAGTATGTAGTACTGCAGTGCTATAGATTCTGCACTTGCGTAAATCAATAAATACACTTTCAAATAAACATTAAACAACAGATTGAAGTTTGGCCCATTTGAAATCCGATGTCATTTATAAATAATCAGTATCAATCGTATACACTAGACATTCTATCAGCCGTGGGCGGAGTTAACTAGTATATAGTGGGTGGAAGTTTGTTATTTGGTCAGATCGCGTTGGTCGGTGCGTAGTTATTCTGATTTTTTGTTTCTTTTCAACAATAAAAGCACAATAACTATATTTCTTCCCTAAAATATAAACAAAACATTAAATCACATATCATAACGGGTTTTAATTTTTGAAAGCCGGCGAATAGCGCTGTATATGTTCATAAAATGATGGAACTATTTTTCTGTCTTTATTAGATCACGGAAGTCATACTTCCGCCCTATAACCGTGGTCGTTAGCGATTTGGTAATAACCTTAAATGACGTTTTCCCACAGTAATTAGTACAGACAGGCTTAAAAGTTTTCCCAAAAATAACAATACTCCATTTATGTCTATGAGTATTTGAATATTTTCCAACACGTTGAACGCCAGTACTCGCCGTTGATTAGAATTGTATAAAAGGTATAAACTATTAAAATCCGAAAATTTGAAGGTTCCATTGTCATTTATTAACCAGATACATGACAACAAATAAACATACATGGATGTGTGTAACTTTAAAAACATATACATGTATGTACTTTTAAACACATATGTGTAACTTTAAACAAATATAATTATGTAAATTTAAATACATATTATGTAGCTTTTAACTAATATGTGCTACTTTAAACACATATATGTTACATATGAAAAGGGGGAAATAAAACATCCAGCATATAAGATAATGCCATGTTGTTAAGACATACACACATTATTAAGTGTTACTTAGATTGTTGACACGTCATCAAGACATACACACATTATTTAGTGTTGGTAAGATTATTGACACGTCATCAAGACATACACACATTATTTAGTGTTACTTAGATTGTTGACACGTCATCAAGACATACACACATTATTTAGTGTTACTTAGATTATTGACACGTCATCAAGACATACACACATTATTTAGTGTTACTTAGATTGTTGACACGTCATCAAGACATACACACATTATTTAGTGTTGGTAAGATAATTGACACGTCATCAAGACATACACACATTATTTAGTGTTACTTAGATTATTGACACGTCATCAAGACATACACACATTATTTAGTGTTACTTAGATTGTTGACACGTCATCAAGACATACACACATTATTTAGTGTTACTTAGATTGTTGACACGTCATCAAGACATACACACATTATTTAGTGTTGGTAAGATTATTGACACGTCATCAAGACATACACACATTATTTAGTGTTGGTAAGATTATTGACACGTCATCAAGACATACACACATTATTTAGTGTTACTTAGATTGTTGACACGTCATCAAGACATACACACATTATTTAGTGTTACTTAGATTGTTGACACGTCATCAAGACATACACACATTATTTAGTGTTGGTAAGATTATTGACACGTCATCAAGACATACACACATTATTTAGTGTTACTTAGATTGTTGACACGTCATCAAGACATACACACATTATTTAGTGTTACTTAGATTGTTGACACGTCATCAAGACATACACACATTATTTAGTGTTACTTAGATTGTTGACACGTCATCAAGACATACACACATTATTTAGTGTTACTTAGATTGTTGACACGTCATCAAGACATACACACATTATTTAGTGTTACTTAGATTGTTGACACGTCATCAAGACATACACACATTATTTAGTGTTGGTAAGATTATTGACACGTCATCAAGACATACACACATTATTTAGTGTTACTTAGATTGTTGACACGTCATCAAGACATACACACATTATTTAGTGTTGGTAAGATTATTGACACGTCATCAAGACATACACACATTATTTAGTGTTGGTAAGATTATTGACACGTCATCAAGACATACACACATTATTTAGTGTTGGTAAGATTATTGACACGTCATCAAGACATACACACATTATTTAGTGTTACTTAGACTATTGACACGTCATCAAGACATACACACATTATTTAGTGTTACTTAGATTGTTGACACGTCATCAAGACATACACACATTATTTAGTGTTACTTAGATTGTTGACACGTCATCAAGACATACACACATTATTTAGTGTTACTTAGATTGTTGACACGTCTTCAAGACATACACACATTATTTAGTGTTACTTAGATTGTTGACACGTCATCAAGACATACACACATTATTTAGTATAACTTAGATTATTGACACGTCATCAAGACATACATACATACATTATTTAGTATAACTTAGATTATTGACACATCGTTAAGACATACACACATTATTTAGTATAACTTAGATTATTGACACGTCATCAAGACATACATACATACATTATTTAGTATAACTTAGATTATTGACACATCGTTAAGACATTCACACATTATTTAGTGTTGATAAGATTATTGGCACATCGTTAAGACATACACACATTATTTAGTGTTGATAAGATTATTGGCATGTAGTTAAGACATACACACATTATTTAGTGTTACTTAGATTATTGACACATCGTTAAGACATACACACATTATTTAGTGTTAGTAAGATTACTGACACGTCTCTGAGACATACACACATTATTTAGTGTTGGTAAGATTATTGACACGTCTCTGAGACATACACACATTATTTAGTGTTACTTAGATCATTGACACGTCATTAAGACATACACACATTATTTAGTGTTGATAAGATTATTGACACGTCTCTGAGACATACACACATTATTTAGTGTTGATAAGATTATTGACACGTCTCTGAGACATACACACATTATTTAGTGTTGATACGATTATTGACACGTCTCTGAGACATACACACAGTATTTAGTGTTGATAAGATTATTGACACGTCTCTGAGACATACACACATTATTTAGTGTTACTTAGATCATTGACACGTCATTAAGACATACACACATTATTTAGTGTTGATAAGATTATTGACACGTCTCTGAGACATACACACATTATTTAGTGTTGATAAGATTATTGACACATCTCTGAGACATACACACATTATTCAGTGTTGGTAAGATTATTAACACGTCTCTGAGACATACACACATTATTTAGTGTTACTTAGATTGTTGACACGTCATTAAGACATACACACATTATTTAGTGTTGGTAAGATTATTGACACGTCTCTGAGACATACACACATTATTTAGTGTTGATAAGATTATTGACACGTCTCTGAGACATACACACATTATTTAGTGTTGATAAGATTATTGACACGTCTCTGAGACATACACACATTATTTAGTGTTGATAAGATTATTGACACGTCTCTGAGACATACACACATTATTCAGTGTTGGTAAGATTATTGACACGTCTCTGAGACATACACACATTATTTAGTGTTACTTAGATTGTTGACACGTCATTAAGACATACACACATTATTTAGTGTTGGTAAGATTATTGACACGTCTCTGAGACATACACACATTATTTAGTGTTGATAAGATTATTGGCATGTGGTTAAGACATACACACATTATTTAGTTTTACTTATATTATTGACACGTCGTTACGACATGTACACATTAGTATGTCTTGTTCAGATTATCGACACGTGGTAGCTTACAGTCTACTCGTATATGCAGCATATTCTCTTTTTAGTAGGTGCTTCACTTAATGTGGAAGTTTATATTGAACAATATAAAATTATGACAAGACTGTTTTGCCTTCATCGATTTGAATATCACTCTGATTGAGATTTTTATGTGCATACGTTGAAAACAAGAAACTCGATACGTACAAACAGCTGTCTTACATGAAATGAATGTTAACTTTAAAATAGAGCAAATTATTCATATAAAACATGCACGATTTTATAGAGAACAATTACTAATGATTGCACTTTTCCCTTTCAGTTTAAATGCTGCGGTGTCAGTAAAACAGAGGAGGGATTCCGTGACTGGACAAGAAGTCCGTACTTTAACTGTTCAAGTACAAACCGAAGTATATACCGCTGTGCCGTACCTAAATCTTGTTGTATATTTGAAAAGGTAAATTCCGTCTTTTGCGCCACGTTGACCGATGTAGACGAATTTCAGGGAATTCCGGTTTTCAGATGTTTTACTGTAATTACCTCCTGTAGTTATAAATCAATATTTGCCATTTAATTCATATAGAAATATTACAATATTTTCACATTCTGAATACTATCACGTGATCATGATATCTTCATATTTATACACTCAAGCAGCCATAGTAAATTGTTTGAGTGGTTGACAACTTGACAGAAGGTGAGAATTGATTTCAAGATTTTGTTCTGGTATTTATCACTCTCTCTCTCTCTCTCTCTCTCTCTCTCTCTCTCTCTCTCTTGTATGTTATTAGTAACAATGTTCTAGATTCATAAAATGTTTTTACTTTAATCTTACCAACGTTTTAAGGATGGCGTATCGTGCATTCCCTTATAAAAAAAATTGTAATAGTCTAAAACTACTGGCATCGTAAGTGAGAGAATACGGACAGTCAATGATGTAATATTACTGCATTCTTCCTTCAAATGCCTGTATATCTAATCTGACTGTATTACTGAGTTATGTACGACCTATGTTTTATTACTCCAGGGAGACAGGGTGAATATCATGTGTGGCTTTGAAAAGACCGACAAACCTGTAAGTATTTATCTTCATCCCCTTAAGTACTTCCTGCATAAATGACAAATTATAGACGGTATTATGGCGGTTCTAGCTTATAAACGAGAGACAATAAACGTGTATGTTCGTGTTGTCTGGAGGAATCATTGGATTTCTTCTTGTCAGCAAGTCTCGTGTCTTTGTTACTTATATCATATACACGCCAATGATCAGAGATAACAGCTACATTGTACATATAGATATGGACAAAATGATGGTACAGTACTACCTCTTCAGAGCGGACCTCTCTTGAGCAACAACCTCCCTTCAACAACAGTATGACTTTTCCTCTGCACGATTTATCAATTATTTTAACCTATCTAGAGCAACAACTGCACAACAACAACATAATTTTGCTATTCCCTAAGGGTAAATTACTGTATATATAAATACATGAGCACACGAGGAGAAGAAAGAAAGCCTGTCGTTTAATGCTCGAACCTCGTCATGCAAAACCTAAATCACTTAATTTAATGACCGGACATTATGCGATTGTTTATCATACCGACATTGTAATAGTGTGAAGCGAAATAGCTGTCCGGTGTTAATAGTTTACTACATGTACATGTATTATGAATTTGGCTGTATTAGGTGTTCTACTTGTATGTTGGAAAACCTTTATACTAGAGGCTTAGTTAATTATGTTTAATTCGTTTTGTTAGAAATCCCTCTATCTTAGACATAATAAAGGATTACAATCAATGTAGAATTAAAAATTGCAATCTCTTCAAGTCCGTCATGCTAACTGGGTAGTCACTTTAAGTTGTTAAAAATATATATCAGAGACACAACAAATCATCGTTTTAAACGTTTTTATTTTGCTATCTTATAGTTCAAAGTGAATTATGTGATAAGAATAACTGCACGGTCACTTTAAATAATGAAGCCTGAACATTTTATATACATACACAATGTGGCCTCGGACATGGTCCAGTAGTATATCTATGGTCACTTTAAATAATGAAGCCTGAACACTTTATATACATACACAATGTGGCCTCGGACATGGTCCAGTAGTACATCCATGGTCACTTTAAATAATGAAGCCTGAACATATTATATCCATACACAATGTAGCCTCGGACGTGGTCCAGTAGTACATCTATGGTCACTTTAAATAATGAAGCCTGAACATTTTATATCCATACACAATGTGGCCTCGGACATGGTCCAGTAGTAGTTCCATGGTCACTTTAAATAATGAAGCCTGAACATTTTATATACATACACAATGTGGCCTCGGACATGGTCCAGTAGTAGTTCCATGGTCACTTTAAATAATGAAGCCTGAACATTTTATATACATACACAATGTGGCCTCGGACATGGTCCAGTAGTAGTTCCATGGTCACTTTAAATAATGAAGCCTGAACATATTATATACATACACAATGTGGCCTCTGACATGGTCCAGTAGTATATCTATGGTCACTTTAAATAATGAAGCCTGAACACTTTATATACATACACAATGTGGCCTCGGACATGGTCCAGTAGTACATCCATGGTCACTTTAAATAATGAAGCCTGAACACTTTATATACATACACAATGTGGCCTCGGACGTGGTCCAGTAGTACATCTATGGTCACTTTAAATAATGAAGCCTGAACATATTATATACATACACAATGTGGCCTCGGACATGGTCCAGTAGTACATCCATGGTCACTTTAAATAATGAAGCCTGAACACTTTATATACATACACAATGTGGCCTCGGACGTGGTCCAGTAGTACATCCATGGTCACTTTAAATAATGAAGCCTGAACATATTATATACATACACAATGTGGCCTCGGACGTGGTCCAGTAGTACATCTATGGTCACTTTAAATAATGAAGCCTGAACATTTTATATACATACACAATGTGGCCTCGGACGTGGTCCAGTAGTACATCTATGGTCACTTTAAATAATGAAGCCTGAACATTTTATATCCATACACAATGTGGCCTCGGACGTGGTCCAGTAGTACATCTATGGTCACTTTAAATAATGAAGCCTGAACACTTTATATACATACACAATGTGGCCTCGGACGTGGTCCAGTTGTATATCTATGGTCACTTTAAATAATGAAGCCTGAACATTTTATATACATACACAATGTGGCCTCGGACATGGTCCAGTAGTACATCTATGGTCACTTTAAATAATGAAGCCTGAACATTTTATATACATACACAATGTGGCCTCGGACGTGGTCCAGTAGAAACTCCGCTGAATATATTACCCTGATATCCAGGTCAGAGTCCCTGTCGTGGCATGAACATTTGACATTAACGATTTTCCTCCACATGTGCAAAGGTTGTCGGTTCCTAGTGGAAGTTAGAATACCGTCCAGGAAAACTTATTAGGTGAATCGGGCTCCGTATATATATCTGAAAAATTGTTGATAAACTTGATAAATAAATATACACCATGCTAATTTTGTTCTACAGTTACCTGATGTACGAGATAATATCTATACACGTGGTTGTATCAGTGGCTTTGGTGAATGGTTGGGAAAATATAACGATTTTATCATCATTTCGTGTCTTTCTATAACAATAATGCAGGTAAGTAAAGGGGTATATCGTGCAATGAATGCATAGTTCAAAAAGATACAACAAATTGTTATAAAAGGAGAAACGCAGAGGATCGTGTCAAGTGTCAACATCATGACGTCACAATATAAATGGTGAGATATTAAACTCGGCTCTGTCAACGGGAAGACAGTGGACAAGTATACGTGGCATGTAAGGCACATGTGGCCGTCTATTAAATACTATGTTCTATTAAAACGTTCCACATCTTGGGTAAAATATAAAACTAAAACACGTTACTTAACGGGTTCGTCTTTCGCATAATCTTACTTTTTTCAAAATGACGTAAAATAAGCCCTTTCATTATATTGTATGGATATTTTTATGAAAATTTGTAGGAATTTATTTGTGCTTTGAGTCGAATGTAGGTCATAAGTTGTGTCAATAAACACGTTATCTGTTTTAAACTGACATCCATTTAGATATCGTTATATTCTTGTATCGTATAAATGATCCAATGATGTCATAAATGATGTGTCAGGCTCCCTACATGCTGCTCTATATCTCTCATTTCTATTACATTAAACCTCCAGAAAATATTGATGAACTTTCTAAATTTATAATATGTAGTCTGACATTCATGCAGCAACTTTATCTGTACTCTTATTTATTTCCTGCCGTATTTCAGCCAAATATCAGAATTTATCAATATTATAGTTGAAATCTGTATCGCTTTTTTAATTAATACGATTTGTTCTCATAATTCTGTTGTTTTGTTTGATATATGTCCGCCTTATTGGTGCTTTGCCAAATTTACATGACAGAAATTCCTATCCCGTGAGAAGTAGCATCCTTAATCTTGTCTCGGAATGCCATTTGAAATCTAGATTAGTTTTCTACCAGGAATATGTTCCGATTGTTTTTCCTAGGGACTTAACTATCGTTGTATACTACTTTCTCTGTTGTACATGGGTTACTTCCCTTCATTATTAAAAGTTTTTGTACGATGCCAATATGGCTCACACATTAAATTCTATTACGACCCATTTTAAGCATACTATGATTCTGACCTACTTTTAATATTTCACGTGATTTTTTTATATCATGTTTCAACAAGTCCCGTGATTTTGTATACTTCAAATTGTCTTTATCTATTTCAGTTCCTAGCTGTACTATCAGCGAAGGTAATGGCAATCCGCATTAGAAAGCAAAGATCTCGATGGCGACCATTACAAAGTAATTATTCATCCAGTGCCCACACAGTGTCCAGGATTTCATGATGATGATGATGATACAATTTGTATCTATAGATTTGTGTGGATTTATCCAACTATGTTCGCTCGTTAGAGACTCAGTCACTCAAGGTTGTTCATTATTTATGCTTTGAAATGAAACACATCGTCAAGATTAATAAAGTTTGACTTTAAAAATATGTCAAAGCGGACAATGATGAAACACTGTTTATACCATGAATCTCCTGAAGGACATGCCAGTGTTCTAGTCAAAATAGTACACTCGCTTTTTCTAGAGGAAATTGTAAGAGTTAACTCACAACGTATTGTCAACATTGAATGGTATGGTAAATTATACTTAATGGATCTGACTACAATGAAGATCGTAGAAAGTAATTGCAACGTTGGTTTTTATTTCAAAACGGATTGGTTCACCATCCAGAAATATCATACAATACAGAAAAACGTACATGCATTATAAAATGAAATAAAACCCCGTCGTGTCTTTATAAAACGTTGAAAAGTATCAAATATCTTGTTGTCTTCTATCCTTTTTTGCATGTACTAAAAGTCACACGCAACATGTAATCATTTACATCGAATATATTATGTATATCTAACATATATTTATAAGACAAATCTGATCATATTTCACGTTGTATTCTGAATGTTTGTTGAAACGTTGATCTCTGGTATAAAGTACATTTCCTTATATGGTTACTAATTGTGACATTCACGAGGTCTGTACTTTCAGACAGATGTCACTTGGAATATACTTAATGTGTTTATTAGTTTACACTATGTCAAATACGGCATTACTGTTGTTGAAAGTAGAACAGATTCCCCGGCTCGGAGTTCCTGTTTTATCGCTACGCGTCGTAAGTTACCCACCTGTTCTCAGCAAATACTGTATTTTTCTTTTTTTTCGTTGGGCTCAATTTTCGTGGGTTTTATTAAAATGGCTATTTCGTGGGGACATAAATTCGTGGATTTTGATTTTTGAAAGAAACTTGCCTCATCTCAGCATTTAAATTCGTGGGTATTTGATTTCGTGGATAAGCCAACCAACGAAATCCACGAAAGTATAATCCCAACGAAAATTAATAATTCCACAGTAATTAACAACCTGAAATATACTACAAAGGTACAATAGAACGCCTATATCCACATTTGATTTTCTTTATTAAAATTTCATGACTTTGTTTTTTATAATGTCGACAATAAAGACATATGTAGTATCGCTGAGACGACTAAAAGGTTATATCTAATCTTAATTCAGCCTGAACCGAGAGAGGAACTGCTTCTTACAGCACCAGTATTCATAAACTAAGAAATTTATTATTATTCCGAGTAAATTTTCATTCGAGGTTTCAGCGTGGTATCACTAATCAAGGTTTAACATCGCACGAACAGTTAGTGTCATTTGGCGACATTTCAAGTTTTAACGATAGATCAATTCTCAGGCGTATATCAGTATATAACCCCCAACGTGTTTTTGGTCCGTGTTGCCATTTTACACTATCACTGCAACCTACTAGCCCCCTATCAGTAGGGGAAACTTCCCGATCGGGAAATCAATAAGTAGGGTTTCCCCTAAAAATAAAATCACTACTTTTGTACTAATTTCACTCAAAACACCCGGTGCATAAGAATACACAATTGATCTTTAAATTGAATATACCATACTAAACCTAAAAGATAGATCTAACTTTCTACCGTTCAGATTTTTTAAAAATGTTCTTGTTATTTTTTAATTGAACACTGAAATTGCTAAAAAGGCAATGTTTCCCGATTCGGAAACTTCATTGCCTGATCGGCATATATATTCTACAATGGCCTCAGGTAGATCAAGCATGTCATACCATTGCTGCTGAAGACACTAATATTGAAGGTGAGTCACTTTTAATGTGATATTAACCACAGTTATGCTAACTTATTTCAACTCTTATATATGAGACAGACGCTGAATAATACTGGAAAAACATAATCAGGTTACCTTATCTTACATTCATTCAAAATAAACATTTATTTATATGTTTGATACTGCATTTATGTTTCCTTTAAACTGTAGGTTCGTCACAAGATGAAAGAGCATCACTTGTTTATGCACTTGGATCATCAGACGAGAAAAACATATTAACTTCTATCATTTATTAAAGGCATTGTATTTGAAAACATGCAAAATAGAGTGAGAACATGTATTGCAATTGAACAGATTTACAACCTCACTGCACCTAATGTCGCATGTCTCCTTTATGGTTAATCTGCTACAATATCAAGCAGAACAAAGTTAATTGTCAGTTAATATTGGTGTAATTTTTTATCCATCTCCATCTGGTAGCTATCCTACATTGATGAACTGGCTTACTTTTGTCTCATATGTGTTCGAATAAGTTAGCATAACTGTTGTTTATAATGTATTTATGGTCACTCACCTTTGCAGTATGACACTGAAGTTATCTAATACATTTAAACTTCGTTCCTGACAGTACTCTCAATGCTTTGATTGTATATGTTCCTTTGTGATTTTCTGTCAATTTTTTTTTAATTTGCCATTTGGAATGACTGAAATACGTTCCACATGTCTTTACACATTTCCCATCTGAGGTCATTGTAGAATATGTATCAGGAAATTAAGTTTCCAAATCGGGAAACATTGCTTTTTCGCAATTTCAGTGTTCAATAAAAAATAACTAGAAATGTTTTTAAAAATCTGAACGGTAGAAAGTTAGATATATATTTTAAGTTTAGTATATGGTATATCTGTATAATTTGTTTTAGTTGTACAGTTGTTCAGTTGATATTGATACAGAACGTAGCAGAAAGTTTCAGCATTATATTGATGTAATTTTCTGTCGATTTTATTGAACCATTTTCAAGCAGCGATAAAAGTACTGTTTATTTTGGATCACCCCTCGTATTCAGTTTAAAGATAGGATACGTATTCTTATGCACCAGATGTTTTAAGTAAAACTAGTACAAAAGTAGTAATTATATTTCTTGAACGGGAAATCTGTTACTATATTTAGTAACAGTTTTTTACAGATTTCCCATTCGGGAAATAGGGGAAAACCCATTTACTAATTTCCCGATCGGGAAGTTTCCCCTACTGCCTATGAGTCAGACAATATAGCCACTGGTACATTCGTTTTTTTAAATTCCCATAAGTACAAGTAACGCACACATGGACGTAAGGTCTGAATGTGTAACTCGGTATTTACTACAAGGTAAGGAAACAGACCATGTATAAATATGCTATTTTCATGTCTAAGTTTTGTACTTCCAGATAGTTTGCGATAGCGTGCAAGTACTTGCTACCGTATAGCTACGACTTTGTTCACTATCCTCATTGCAAATGATGAAAAGCAGGTACAAATGTATCTATCCGGAAATGTTTTGAATATGTCTTACCCTACCATTTAACAGCATAATCAAGGATTGATGAAACGTTAACACAATAATTCTATCAAAATAATGAAAGGCTCTTATATCTACGATCATTATTATCTGTGGCGACCGCAGATATATTGGAATGCGTGAAGCGAATTTTACATGGAGGAGCACAGGATTACATAGCAAAGTAAACAATTTCTGACACTATAATTTAGATCCTGTATATGAACTCGAAAGATAGATATCGTTAAGTCTAAATTGTCTCGATATTCTGTAGAGTACAATAATTATTATTTCAGGTAATGTACGTATATTAACATACGTACCTGAATTACTGAATTATAATAAGCATTATACCGGAATAAATTCGATCAGTATCCACACTACAGAAAAACACATCCGTAACAAAACTGGTCTGTAAATTATCTGGCCGCAGAAAACTGTTTCACTTGTATTATAATCATTGTCTGCGTTATCTGTGGTTCTGTACCATGTACAAGTAAGCTTTTATCTGACGAAACACCTTGTATTTGGTACAGCCGTAAGTAAAATTTAGATACTAGTATACAATTGCATGCACACCATCACTAGCTAAGTGAAATCTAGTCGAAAAGAAACATATGGTGAGCAATAGTTAGAGAAGTATTGAGTACAGTATAAGGTACTGTGCTGTTAAAGGTTGTTCGTTCTTGTTTCTGCATTTTACTTTCAGCACTATTAGACTATATTCCATGACTATAAGGACACATGTGTGTTGGTGTATTGGTTGGTGTACTGTCGTTCAAGTATTATCTATAGATAACAAAATTACTAAAAGAATGTTACTGTTACGCATATTCCACGTAGAGCCGACTTCTTAATTCACATACCGTATTAAGTGACACAACACAAAACCACTTCAGTCCCATTATCAGATATTTCTGCCCATTTTTTGTACAATCCCATGCAGAATTACGTGGCCTCTCATTAAAAATCGACTTTTTTAGAACACAAAGTCATTGCTCAATGTCCTCAATTAACAGATGATGCATGTTTGGTTTATTTTCATCCTCGGCTTTGAAATAAATGATTAAAATTGACTTCAGTGACGAGATTTACATTTAACTCAAGACTCTCTCTTTGTCTCTGTTGGCCATAAAACCAGAGTTCTATATGTTCACAGTACTGACATTATGTTTTAACAAGTATGGTGTTCGATACTGAAATATAAGTGCGTTGTTCATTTGTGACCATTCTTGTGAAGTAAATGAACATTGCCATCATTGATTACTTAATGCATAATATTAATATATATATATATAATAGCATATATCATAAATTACAATGTATGTCAATGCAGAAAATGACGCCTGCATAAGAGTGTATGTACAATTCATTGTTACGCTTAAAGTCCAATTAGCTTTTTGAATTTAGTAATACAGAACAATAGATAAAATGATTGTAAAATTTAAAAAAATATATATATTTCATTTGCCCTAAAACAATATTTACATAATGCCTTTATTTAGCTACATCTTGTAAAAATGTTGTAAGGTACTTTTCCTTTATGTTTTGCAATATCATTGAAAAAATATTGTGATATATTTCTATATGTACGTCGTGATTAAAAAAGAAAATTTCGAAATACATGTATTACTGTAAGTAAAAGTCAGTTTCACTGATATGACATCTTTCTAGGAAAAATGAGACCTACTTTAATTCTAACATCCAAAAAGCTAATGGGGCTTTAATCGAAAATACCGGAAATGAGAAATATACACAGAATTGTTTGGACTTATAATGAAATGAACAAGATGAACGCCACTATAATGTTGAATAACTAAGTATATACTTGTGTCAGTTGTTGAAATATCTTTATTTTTATCATAAGTTGTTGATTTGTAGTATACATGTTAAATAAACGTTCAGAACTATTTTGATGACGACAATGATATTATTACAATGAAACACTTTAGTCCATGCCTGTTGTAATCCCATCCTGAAATGACGAAACATAACATAATAACTTCTTCAGTGGATCCAACTTTCTGTGAAGACAGTCTGCAGAAAAAAAGATAAATTAGATTCTGACGCGCCGTTCACTTCCAATAATAATGTTGAGTTATTTAAATGTTCAAGAGGATAAAGTAAACATATGAGATCGAACCTGTATCGTTAAGATGACAGCTTCAAGTGATTACAACAGTAATTGTCGCAATTCTTTTGCGGACACATCAACCTTGAAAAGTTACGCAATCCGGATAAATTGATATTAGTTGTTTCTATGTTAGTTTTGTTCGTTTGAGTTTTACGCCCGTTTTCAAGAGTGAGAGACATATGAGGCGGACAGTTCATCTAAGCATCGTTCCTGTGAAGAACCAGTATCCTCCGTAAGCAACTGTCTAATTTCTCACCCAAAGAGACCTGGTCGGTTGCAATCATGCAGTGATTTGAAATCAGCGGCCTTAACCACTCGACCATTTAGGCGGGTTAGTTGTTTCTAACCAATGGCGGATAAATATGGATGATGAACTACAAAAGATTACTTTCTAGGGTCACTTAACTATATAATTTTATGTTGATAGAAAATAACTTCTTTGTAATATACAATTAACGATATTTAATAATAAATTTAAATGTAATTTAGTAGAAACTTGACTGTACATGTTATTTAAAACAGTTTCATTTAAAATAACACAACATTTACAAAGCCGTTAAACAATCTATGTGTCCTGATCATCTAACTAAGAGATTTTCATTCATTGGAACAGAATGGATATCTGATTAATACGAACTCTCAGTTCTATAGTTTGGTGACACGGGGCAGAATCTAAGTAAAGAACATCGTGAATGGGAACATAACGTATTTATCCACACTGCTATACAAATATATACACGATATTTAATTAAATGGTCACAAATTGATATCAGTAAATGAATTACATTGATGGTTGTATAAACAAGTCCTCACTAGGTCAGTCATACAACGTATCTTTCTTTGCCATAATACACTGTTTGGTTTTTCTTAGCTCACTCTGGAAAAACAACACATATTGGATAAAACATGTCACATACAGAACTTACATGAATTTATGAATAAATGTCAGGTCAATATAAAACGTACATATATAAATCGATATGCCAAAATGTAAATATTTGCCGCATTGGGCTAATACCTTCTGGTACTTGAAATAAACTTTGAAACTTTTTAAGCGTTATAGTACGTACATGGATAATATTCAATAAACCACGTTACGTGACTTTGTAAGAATGGAACGTATTGTTTGCCAAAAAGCAATTATTTACGTATCAGACACGTATACATATATGAACAGAGGTAACACTATATGCCCTTGTCATCATCATGGCGGGGGCATCAAAAAGTTACCAGTGTTTACGTATTAAGAATTAAAAAATGAGCTTTAAATTTAAATTAAAATGTCCCTCCAGGGCTTCCATAATCAGGAGAACATCGTGATTGGTAAAAATATACATCACAGTCTTTGAAAGTATTTCGTCGTGATTATAACCTCAGTATTTAACGTTAATTACTTCATGAAATATTTGATATGTAGAATACATGAACTGAAACAGACTCATACATTCTGGTCATCTAAATCATATATTACTTGTCATCATTTGATGCATATACAATATAACCCACCATGACTTCTCTTTCATGTTATTTGTCTATCCCAGCTTTACGATATGTACTTGAACACAGTAACCTTTAAATCAATTGATAGAATAGATCCTATATCGACTTAGCAACTCAAAATAAAACTTCTTAACCAAAGAAAATAAAATGTCTGTACCCATTGACCTACGCGCATGAACGTGGATGCGTATCTTAATAGCTTCAATTCTAAAAGGAACATATTCACCAGTGTGTATATTCTAAAACAAGTATTGAACTGTATACATCAAACGTGGGTGTTTCTTTAAGTATTTACTCCGTCATTGATTGTAAGAAGTAGTCTATGAAATGCCCGTACAGAAAACACCGTACGTACTAGGTAACCCACGTGAGCTAAATAGAGAATGACATCATTGACAGGGTGTCCTGGGAAGTTATATGATCAAGTACCGGTTACCTCAGGTATTCAATCAATACGAATCATCATTAAGTCGTGTGATAATGTGATATACAAATGTATCATCATGGAATATTAACCGAGTATAAATAATTAATTAACTATAATATGACCGTCTCATAACACTCGCAGAACAAAAGGTGTTAAAATTACAGAATGAAATTGAAAGAATATGCAGATCGGTATATTGAACTGTAATAACGTTCATAAAATTATACAATGTTATTGAAGTGTTTGTGGCGTATTGTATATCTTCAATTAATGACATAACTATTTAATTTACACATGTATACTGTGCTAGGAATAGAAATATATAGAACATTTTCATTGTGTAATATTCACTTCAGTTAAAGGTATGATACACGAGTCGTTTAAATCGAAACATACGACTAGTTGCGAAACAAAAGATAAGTCAATTAAAAGCGTACGAATTTAATTAAATCTGACAAAATTGTTTACTTATAAAGTCAGACAGTTCACAGGCGTGCGTAGAAAACAAACTAATTGTTAAGTTCAAAATTTAAAGTTAGTTTGAGAACTGAAACAGAGAACCAATGAAATTTATTATCAAAACATTTTCAATTTTAAACTTGAAATTAGTGAAGTCTACAAGCCGTGGGTCGTAATTTAGAGACAATATCAGCTGAGAATATATAAGAATATAAGTGGAACGATTTTTAAAACCATGGCAAAGTATACCTATAGTTTACGTCTAAATATTAATTTTAATTTTCCTTCCTATGGACCTAAGAACACTTCAACTTGCCCTGATTTCAGAATCTGTTCCTGAATGTAGGTCTAGATAGGAATTTAGTTTAACTTACAATATGTTCATGAATGTAGGTCTAGTTCATGTCTGATTGAAGGAATTTAGTTTAACTTACAACATGTTCATGTCTGATTGAAGGAATTCAGTTTAACTTACAATATGTTCATGTCTGATTGAAGGAATTTAGTTTAACTTACAATATGTTCATGTCTGATTGAAGGAATTTAGTTTAACTTACAATATGTTCATGTCTGATTGAAGGAATTTAGTTTAACTTACAATAAGTTTATGTCTGATTGAAGGAATTTAGTTTAACTTACAATAAGTTCATGTCTGATTGAAGGAATTTAGTTTAACTTACAATATGTTCATGTCTGATTGAAGGAATTTAGTTTAACTTACAATATGTTCATGTCTGATTGAAGGAATTTAGTTTAACTTACAATAAGTTCATGTCTGATTGAAGGAATTTAGTTTAACTTACAATAAGTTCATGTCTGATTGAAGGAATTTAGTTTAACTTACAATATGTTCATGGCTGATTGAAGGAATTCAGTTTAACTTACAATATGTTCATGGCTGATTGAAGGAATTTAGTTTAACTTACAATAAGTTCATGTCTGATTGAAGGAATTTAGTTTAACTTACAATATGTTCATGGCTGATTGAAGGAATTTAGTTTAACTTACAATATGTTCATGGCTGATTGAAGGAATTTAGTTTAACTTACAATATGTTCATGTCTGATTGAAGGAATTTAGTTTAACTTACAATATGTTCATGGCTGATTGAAGGAATTTAGTTTAACTTACAATATGTTCATGTCTGATTGAAGGAATTTAGTTTAACTTACAATAAGTTCATGTCTGATTGAAGGAATTTAGTTTAACTTACAATATGTTCATGTTTGATTGAAGGAATTTAGTTTAACTTACAATAAGTTCATGTCTGATTGAAGGAATTTAGTTTAACTTACAATAAGTTCATGTTTGATTGAAGGAATTTAGTTTAACTTACAATAAGTTCATGTCTGATTGAAGGAATTTAGTTTAACTTACAATAAGTTCATGTCTGATTGAAGGAATTTAGTTTAACTTACAATAAGTTCATGTTTGATTGAAGAAAGTGTAAGCATATGCATATAAATACATTTACAAAAAAAAGAATAGGAAACACTATCGACGATCAGGGTGCGAGGTTATAAAACTTGAGATCGGTCTCCAAGATCAAATCTAGTATTTTGTCTTTTAATGTTTTAAAGTTATAATTATAGTCAAACACATAGGATATCAATCCTCTTAATGCAATTGGCAAACATGGATCTGAACATGTATTTAAATTTCTACGTGTGGCGTCTTTCAAAATAATACGTTGAGAATAGAATTGAGATTTGAGCTCGAAGACTGTTTATAAGTATTATTACCTCGGGGCCAGACTGAATTATGAGGCAAGTTATCACATTAGCCAATTTTAAACAGAACGGGTCTCGGTACTGTAAACCTATAGTTGAGAAGTGGAGCTAAAACAATATTGTTACAAAATGTGACAGACGAGACACGATGCGATTAATAACGCTATGTCAATATACGACAATAATATAAATGCTATCAATGACTCAATCTGATCAATTACATAGGTTCTTTTTACGTTGATTGATGAGTTAATCAAAACGCTGCTGTATAGATTCGTTGAAAAAAAACGCTTCATTGCGTATTTAAGTATTATTTGGTGAAATAATTAGTTCTTCATAGCTGGAGACTTACCTCGAACAATAAGGACATAAACGTCATCACATTGGTCTCAAAATTAGCTAAACAATCTATGATGTCATCTTCACCTCTGTCTCTGAATACGTTTTGTAAATCATCAGGTTCATTGTTGTACAGGGATTGTCGTCTGCTACCTTCTGTGTTGCCTTTAAATATGGATGACGGAGCAGACGATCTTTTTCCTGTTCCCCAATTTGTCGAAAAACTGACTTGTGCTGAGCATAATGTCACACTGCTGATAATCAGCAAGTTTGCTAGAAGAATCAATCCGGATGTATTCATCTACAACAATAGAAAAAAAGATCACTTAGTCATCAGTTTTCGCGACCTTGTTTCTGTGTACGGTTTGTGTTTTTAAATACAATGTATATTTGAGGGGATAAAGCTATATATTTGAATCAAAACATGCGTAAAGCCAGGTAATACAGTCGTACAGATCCCATGTTACACATCAAAAAAAATATTGGAAGTGAAATAATTGGTCGCACTGGTCGCCCACGTTAGAAAATGGAGAAAACAAAGAAATGGGTTGTGACATAAAGTAATCTGTAAGCTTTTAAATATCTCTTTGACAAGTACATTAAAAGTTGTCCCTGTGAGTCGAAATAATTGCTTATATTTATCATTATAACAGATAGAAACGGATGAAAACAAGCGAAATTGTGAACTTGTGTCATTTAATCGCCAAACCGCGACATTATCAATTTCATTCTGTCTGTATTAGCTGATATATTTCTTGTATGAAGACATACCACAGCAGCTGCTGTTTCAAAGTATTCATGGTTATATAAGAACCAATGAGGACAAAGTAAAATTTGAAAATACTTTTAGAAGTTTACAGCTTTCTTCACCAAAGTAAGCATAATAAAAGTGTATCTACATGTTGTACAAGTGTTCCAGAATGGATCTATTCTCTATTAGAAATTGACGGAAAGAGTTGGTCTATTTACAGATGATACATCATTTATTTGTAGAATATGACAATTTAAAATAACGTATATTACTGTAGAGTATTTACACCTGCAGTCTACAGAAAGCTTCAGTGCGACCAGAAAAACACTAAGACATAAAATCTCTCCTGGCCAGGGAAACACAAAATACACGAGAAAAAATAACCCGAATCTTCTTATACAGTGGATTATGTACATCACAAATATCAGGTTCTGGGGTTTCTTAAACTTGCCCAGCTCAAATCTAAACATTAATCAGCTATATCTTTTCGACCGTATGATTTGAAGAATGAAATTGAGATTTGAGCTCAGAGACTGTTCTCAAGTTTTATAGCCTCGGGTTCTGTACTGAATCATACCCTGTCATCGGTAATGAATGTTCGAAACTATAAAAATGACTTTTTCTTTCGTAAGATAACCAAACACTAAGCTTATGGTATATGTATATACCATTTAGACATCTAAAACAGGAGTTCTATTTGATGATTAGTTTATTTCTAAAATTAAGATACAAAATTCCATTAAGTTGATTTGACCACGTGACTAACTGATGGTTTGTACTGATCAAAGATCACAGAACACACATCAATAATACCGACGTTAATTAAAACAACATTTCCATTATGACAGAAATCATTGAATTAAATCATAATTGTTCCTTATTCCATTTATCACAATCAGAGCAGATCCTTAGAATAGTTTTTACAGGAAATTATCTTGTCATCAACCAAAAATCACTGAGTACAATTTATAAAAATCACTGAGTAAACATTATAAAAATCACTGAGTACACAGTATAAAAATCACTGAGAACACATTATAAAAATCACTGAGTACACAGTATAAAAATCACTGAGTACACATTATAAAAATCACTGAGTACACATTATAAAAATCACTGAGTACACAGTATAAAAATCACTGAGTACACAGTATAAAAATCACTTAGTACACATTATAAAAATCACTGAGTACACAGTATAAAAATCACTGAGTACACATTATAAAAATCACTGAGTAAACATTATAAAAATCACTGAGTACACGGAAGTTATTTTGGTACGTTCGTCATCCAGTGTCTTCTAGAATACCAACAATACGACAATCATTTGGGAAAATTGAGGTTAAATGGTTAATCAAATCGTTTATCGCATAAGGTCAAAAATTATCGTATTTTCGGAATTAAGATGTCTGCATATATATAGAAACCATCATTCAGGCGAATTTGCGAGTTTATCCACATGCGTTAATCAACTATAAGAGTATCTAATAAGGATAGAAGTCATGTCCGGTTTAGGTTTCCGTGCCAAAAAAGCTACGCCTCTGTAAATGGGCTTACTAGTACTTTTTTATAATTTTGCATTGAAACCGATTTAGCAAGTTGTATTATTGAATAAATCGTACTGTCTTCATTCCAATGGTACTATTTATATATCATGTGTACGATTATATAAAAAAGATATTGTATTCTTCGTAGACCGAACAGGACAGTTACATTGCCCATGTTGGATTTTCATCAATGTGTCCATTTAGTATAAGATAAGTTTACTTTAATCCTGAGATCAGTGTACCTGATAAAGTAACAATACTACCATTTAATTGATTTCCGTCAAATCCTGATTCACGCTATTGTCAATTGTATCAGATGGCACCACTACAAAGTGGTCTTTGATTAGATGTAGTATCTGTCAAGTATTATTGTGCTACACTTAATTGAACGACTATTTAATCACGTTTATCTCTTCTACCATACATTTTATTGTTTCTTTCCTCTCATGGCTTGTTCGATATGCAGCATTGAGTGAATTCAAACACATTCGAAGCTCGGAAAAGTATTATATTTTGTTCAAAATTCATAACGGTTTAATTGTTATGTTAAAATATACATGTATACATGTACATGTATGTCAATGAACCTGGGACAAGGCCTTCATTTCTTTACTATAACACTATGTGCTGACACCTCTGAGTGCATGTAATCATTTAAATGATCTTATACCTAAATAACATCAATGCAATATATGGTTAACTTGCTACATTCAGCATCATGCATGGTGATAGTGACACGGGTTTTCTTGTTTTTGTCTCCGTCGCAAAACGACTTTAACATAGGAAAAGATCTTTATTTTAATCTAAAAACATTGAATGGAAATCAGATTTAAAAGCAGTACACAATTCGCCTTTTGTGTTGTTCTTTGACGAGTGATATAGATGGAACAGATGATGACAGAGGTAAAAGAAATATACGTAGAGAGAAACTAAGGCAACAAAAAACAACTAATATAAGTAATACAGATATAGGTTTTTCATGTTATTCTTTTTGAACCAGCGGATTTAACAACATTTCAGTCATAGACGGCGGCCGGTTCACCTATCCAGTTTTCCTGGACTGTATACAAACCAGTACTAATACCCTTCTTCATAAAAACGCTTCATACTGGCGCCCCCTATGAAAAATTAAACACCTGTCACACTAGGACTGCGTTCCCATGACGTTCAAGAAAATTGCAGAACGCAGAGGTGCGCGCAGTTCGATCGCAAGCATCGCCGCAGCAACGCAGTGGCATTGCCAGTAGACAAACGTCGACGCGCACTTTGAGCATGCACAAAACAAACACCGTCGCTCGGCGTTCTGATAAGACTGCAGTGGGGTTGCCGTAAGGTCACCATAGCAGCGCAGTAAGTTCCCCATTCAACGCAACAAGAGTTCCGTGAGGTCGCACCGAAGTTGCTGCCCCCATCACACCAGAGCACGTCCGCACCACGCTCGCAAAGTTCCCATCACGTCCTGAAAACTTTGATGGACGTGGCGGGGACGGGGTCAAACTCGAAAAAAAAATGATGCACCCAGGTTCTCACTACGTCCTTACAACGTCTTTGCCAGGTTCTCACTGCGTCTATCACGTTCCCGGTAAGTTCATTACACGTGCAGCTTCCAGTTGTCAACAGGTCTATTGCGTTTATACTAAGTCCCAATTACGTGCTCACTACGTCCATGCAGACTGAACTGCGCTCTCCCTAGGTCCCAATAACGTCCTCATTGCATTCACTAGCTCCGTATGCATACTGTTCCATGTGTCCATTTATTTTATCTGGTCATGATGGCCGAACAGAAGTGTTCTTTCTGCTGATAGCCATGCACTAACACAACATAATCTAGGTTGCTTCATGTTCCTTTTTTCTTCTATTTCGTATTTAGAAAATGGCAATTTGAGCATCCAAAATGGCTTGTTGACCTGGTACAATAACAAATTGCATTTATTTGTTAACATATATTTGACTGGAAATGAAAGAATGGGGTATGAATCCAATATTTATACCAATTGCTCAGAACCAGACAGGAACGTACTGGTCACCTGTTGCAAACGTACTAAAGACGTGACGGAGCAAAATTATAACCTAGTACAGTCTTCTGTAACGTGATGTGGACGTACTATGGTCTTAGCATACACCTGGTTGAGACGTAAACTTCATTGACGTAACACAAGCGTAGTAACAACCCAGTGACAACGCGGTGAAAATCGCTTGCTGTATTTTCAAGTCCGCACCACGCTTCTTCTGCGTCAATGAAGTTCCAACTAGGTTTTAGTCACGTCCCTGTTACGTTCTTACTACGTAAGCACTGCGTTCTAATTTGACCACGTCCCCGCCACGTTATTTTTTGACATATCAAAAGTCCCACCACGTCCTTCGCGTCCACGAAGACCATACCACGCTTGAACCGGTTCCTACTGCGTCCTCATCACGTTAATCAGGTTCTTACCACGTCCTGTCAGGACGTGGTGGACGTAGTGCAAACGTAGCCCTGGTGTGATGGGGGTATTACGCTATGGTTGTCGATGACGTGTTCACAAAACTTGTACGGCGTTCTCTGAGAAGTCACTGCGGTTCTAGTGTACTTATATACGAACGTCTTCAACACGCCCCAGCGCAGTGTAAGCGCCGTGAAAGCGCAACTTGCACGTAGTAGCAGCGCCGTAAGAGTGTCTAAATTTGTTTTCAATGTACTATTTAACGTTAGGGGTAGAGGAACAAAAATGGTCGTAACTCTCTTAACTGACGGTAATTTTTTTAAATGCACCTATAAATGTCTAAATGGATATACAAAAGAATGACAATATTTAAAATACAATCCTTAACACTTCATAGTATACTTCGAAATCCTTAAGTGTATTGGTATTATAAAGCATTATAAAAGATATTATGTCCAAAACACGTAAATGATAACCTTATCACCTGGTAATTATAAAGGTGGGATATTAATACCACGGAATAAGAAACATTATTTGTGTTTTCAGACAGCGTATCATGTAGAGTGATGAAACATCAACACGATTATATATTTGGTACAGAATATTGACACATTCAGTCCACACCAAGAATGAAGGTGCTGAGTGGCCCTTTAATATATCGTGTTACAACACGATGGTCGCAATGAGATTTGAATGTCACTTTTCAACAACAATTTATAATGTAGAACAGATGTACAGTAGAAAACTAGTTCGTACTCTAGATTATCTGTCTTCATTCCGCACAATAGCTTTTTCCTAGGGATTGGTTTAAAACAAATATGCTTAATTATGGCGCCATATCACGGCGCACGTTAACTCCTGACACATTCTGATAATAAATTCAACCCAGAAATAAATTCTCTAATTTATGGATTAAAGATTATAGCTTCTAGTGGTTGCTTTCGCAGATTTAGTAGATGTATAATGACAACATCGAGTAACTTAAGAGTATACTAAATCTTAATGACGATAAAAAGAATGTCTAACATTTCTTTGGAATCGGTTGTAAACAAAGTAGATAAAATGAAAGGTAGAGCTTTGTACAAATTAGGAGGAGAAGTTTGTTAAGCAATCTGTCAGTGTGGAGAATGTCCAGTATATGCTGGATGTAAGTATGACACACATATAATAAATTATTCAGTCTAAATTAAGATAATGACTGGACTATAAGATAATGACTGGACTATAAGATAATGACTGGACTATAAGATAACGACTGGACTATAAGATAATGACTGAACTATAAGATAACGACTGGACTATAAGATAATGACTGTAAGATAATGACTGGACTATAAGATAATGACTGGACTATAAGATAACGACTGGACTATAAGATAACGACTGAACTATAAGATAACGACTGGACTATAAGATAATGACTGAACTATAAGATAATGACTGGACTATAAGATAACGACTGGACTATAAGATAACGACTGGACTATAAGATAAAGACTGGACTATAAGATAATGACTGGACTATAAGATAACGACTGGACTATAAGATAAAGACTGGACTATAAGATAATGACTGGACTATAAGATAACGACTGGACTATAAGATAACGACTGGACTATAAGATAACGACTAGACTATAAGATAAAGACTGGACTATAAGATAATGACTGGACTATAAGATAACGACTGGACTTTAAGATAACGACTGGACTATAAGATAATGACTGACTATAAGATAACGACTGGACTATAAGATAAAGACTGGACTATAAGATAACGACTGGACTATAAGATAAAGACTGGACTATAAGATAACGACTGGACTATAAGATAAAGACTGGACTATAAGATAACGACTGGACTATAAGATAATGACTGACTATTTCATAAGAGAACAATAAACGCGCTCAATTTTTTCTAATCGTTTAAATAGTGTATGTATAAAGGAATGTTCAGGTAAATCAGGTACATGAATGCAGCAAACCTACAGGTTGATTCAAACATTGACTCGTTGATGTATTAAACACATTATTAAATGCTCAATACGTCTGAAAATATAAAATAATAAGACCATAAGAAATGCTAGCAAACGTTGCTGAGCCACACGATGCTGCGTGTTTATACGGCATGTTTTCCGGTTAAAATTGTCACGTCAATGCGTAAGCTAATCTGAATGTTTTAGGTTAAAATTATCACGTCAATGCGTAAGTTAATCTGAATGTTTTAGGTTAAAATTGTCACGTCAATGCGTAAGTTAATACTCAATGTTTTAGGTTAAATTGTCATTTCAATGCGGAAGTTAATACTGAATGTTTTAGGTTAAAATTGTCACGTCAATGCGTAAGTTAATACTGAATGTTTTAGGTTAAAATTGTCATTTCAATTAGGAAGTTAATACTGAATGCTTTAGGTTAAAATTGTCACGTCAATGCGTAAATTAATACTGAATGAGTGAATGTTTTATGTTATTCTATCACTTCAATGCGTAAGTTAATACTGTATGTTTTTGGTTAAAACACGTACATTAATATTGAATGTTTTAGGTTATTCTGTCACTTCAATGCGTAAGTTAATACTGGACGTTTTTGGATAAAATACGTACATAAATACTGAATGTTTTAGGTTATTCTGTCACGTCAATGCGTTAGTTAATACTCAATGTTTAGGTTAAACTGTCATTTCAATGCGTAAGTTAATCTGAATGTTTTAGGTTAAAATTGTCACGTCAATGCGTAAGTTCATACTAAATGTTTTAGGTTAGAATTGTCACGTCAATGCGTAAGTTAATACTGAATGTTTTAGATTAGAATTGTCACGTCAATGCGTAAGTTAATACTGAATGTTTTAGATTAAAACTGTCACGTCAATGCGTAAGTTAATACTAAATGTTTTAGATTAAAATTGTCACGTCAATGCGTAAGTTAATACTGAATGTTTTAGGTTAAAATTGTCACGTCAATGCGTAAATTAATACTGAATGAGTGAGTGTTTTAGGTTATTCTGTCACTTCAATGCGTAAGTTAATACTGGATGTTTTAAGGTTAAAATTGTCACGTCAATGCGTAAGTTAATACTGAATGTTTTAGATTAGAATTGTCACGTCAATGCGTAAGTTAATACTGAATGTTTTAGATTAGAATTGTCACGTCAATGCGTAAGTTAATACTGAATGTTTTAGATTAAAACTGTCACGTCAATGCGTAAGTTAATACTAAATGTTTTAGATTAAAATTGTCACGTCAATGCGTAAGTTAATACTGAATGTTTTAGGTTAAAATTGTCACGTCAATGCGTAAATTAATACTGAATGAGTGAGTGTTTTAGGTTATTCTGTCACTTCAATGCGTAAGTTAATACTGGATGTTTTAGTTTAAAATTGTCACGTCAATGCGTAAGTTAACAATGAATGTTTTAAGGTTAAAATTGTCACGTCAATGCGTAAGTTAATACTGGATGTTTTAGTTTAAAATTGGCACGTCAATGCGTAAGTTAACAATGAATGTTTTTAGGCTAAAATAGTCACGTCAATGCGTAAGTTAATACTGAATGTTTTAGGTTAAACTTTCACTTCAATGCGTATGTTAATATTGAACGTTTCATGTAAATAATGAATTTTTAGGTTAAATTTTTTACTTCGGTGATAAAAAGGAAAGCTCATGCATACAATGCATGAAATATGGTGGAATAACCTTACCATGACACATGTTCGCAAGATATTAATATTATTGCAAATAAATTATTGGCCAGTAAAATGTAACTTCGACTTTTAGAGTCTTGTATGTGTAGCTTCGACAGTAATTCCTGTTGGATCTGTTACAGTTCCTTATTCATAAGAGCTATTGAATGGATGGAATATTCAACAATATTTAAGTTTAAACCTCTGGTTATCAGCATATACAAACAGGAGCAGAGTTGGTGGACATATTAATGTAGCGGTTCAGTAACCAATAGAAAATTGAATACTGAAATAAGTAGAAAAAGAAGGAAAATGAAAGCAGAAACAACACAATTTGACCATTCAAACATGTTCATCTATTGAACAATTTCAACATCAACATTTGAACAATTTATCACATGATATATATAAAAGATTTAACTGAAACACGAAACAAAAACACAAAATCTTTAAGATTCGAATCTATTTTAAAAACTAACATTCTCAAGTCTAAGTTTTATTAACAATGGAAGGGTGATATTATGTAATAATAAATCTTACACAATTAATTATCACTGTAATAATAAATCTTACACAATTAATTATCACATTATCTATATGAAGCATTTAACTATAAATCTTACACAATTAATTATCACATTATCTACATGAAGCATTTATAATAAATCTTACACAATTAATTATCACATTATCTATATGAAGCATTTATAATAAATCTTACACAATTAATTATCACATTATCTACATGAAGCATTTAACTAAAACACGAGACAAAAAATATCTTTAACAACCAAAACTATTTTATTCTCAAGACTTAGTTTTATCAACTATGGAATGGTGCTAGTTCATAATAAATCTTAAATAAATTTATCATATTATCTATATAATTATATTATATATTTAGAGATGCATGTAAAATTACGAGCCTTGAGCTGTTCGCATTTATATAATCTAATTAAAAAGACGAACCTACATTTCACAGAAAATAGGAAACAGTAATACAAACTGTACCACCATTTGCAAAGAATATTGTCATAAAGTTGTTTTTTCTGTATCATATATTCATTACTTAAGACATGTATTATAATACTCACATTGATTGTATTATAAAATGAAATTTCAATTTCGACAAGTCATTTTACTGGCTGTTTACATTATTATTTGCAAAAATGTCGAAGTTCCAGTAATTTCGTCTTTTTGTCTCATCTGATTTCAGTTAACCATAGTTCATCATTTTATCACAATGTCATTTTGACATGTTTTGATTAGCTGGAGGTTTAGTCATTTTCGCGGCATATGCGCTCTGATTTCCCGCGCCAGATAGTGCAAAAAAGCATATTCATAAAAAATGCAGGTTCGGCATTTTGATTGGAGACCATCGATATTACATACGGACATTATGGTATAAAATATTACTAACCATTCAACAGAAGTATCATTAAGTTGCCGATTATTGACACATTTACAACTTTGACACAAACACGGAAGCGACATAAACTAGTTTATTTATTATGTATTAATCATTAAATAACTTCAATGTTCTAATCTCATGCCGTATTAATCATGTTATATTGTCCTGTCTCCAATTAACTCCTTCCAGGTCTTGAGAAACTGCCAAAGTCTGTCTATAAAATGCATAAATATAGCATGATGCCAGAATCAGCAAGGTTTTTGGATGAACACATTTTTGTATTAAACCAAATATGTCAATATAGAAAGTTAATGTTCTGGTCCCAGAGTAGAAACACAATTATAGACTGTTTATCTTTCTATATCTCTTATGCCTTTGACTAGAAATATAACCATTTGTTTCCATACTTAATAAGAACATGCCGAACATGTCAGTATTAATTATGCTTGGTCTGTCTCAAAACTCCATTATCATTTGAGTAAAAAATCAAATTCCAAATAACTAACTCAAGTCAATTGTATTGTATTATACAATATCAAGAGATTATTTCTATGTTGATTTTGCTGAAAACTGTTTTAGACCATCTTTGTACCTTCTTTTAATACCACATTCTGAATCGCAAACATTAAAACAGAGAAAAATGTGACTTGACAAATAAGTTGAGTTTTTAGTGAAATTGACTCATCATATTCATGTTCATTTTAGATATAAATTATATTTTGTTAGCCAAGTCCGAACTTCTCACTGTCGCTAAATATATCATAAATTATACAAAACTTTCACCAAACGTTTATTGTGACGATACGAGTATAAACGAATCATTAAAACCATGTATACAATGTTTTATATTTATCTATGAAATTCGAGTACCACGTAACCCTTCCTACACCCCTCTTATCAGTAATGTTAATGTCATGAATGCCATTTAACTACACAGTTAGTACTAGTAATGATCTGATCCAACTTGTCTATAGTTCGAACATTGAATATTGTCAATGGTCGTGAATCTTTAATTTCTTGTTCAATACTGATAATGGAATGTACACACGAACATTCTCAATAATCTGTTCGTGAGTATTGTATCGTTCGCGAAATAAAACAATGTACATGTATCATATGAATTATTGTTGTTCATGTACTGGAATCAAATTTATCGTGAACATGACTGTTTGTAATAATCTAGACAATGTAAATACCTGACTGTAGTAATCTAGACAATGTAAATACCTGACTGTAGTAATCTAGACAATGTAAATACCTGACTGTAGTAATCTAGACAATGTAAATACCTGACTGTAGTAATCTAGACAATGTAAATACCTGACTGTAGTAATCTAGACAATGTAAATACCTGACTGTAGTAATCTAGACAAGGTAAATACCTGACTGTAGTAATCTAGACAATGTAAATACCTGACTGTAGTAATCTAGACAATGTAAATACCTGACTGTAGTAATCTAGACAATGTAAATACCTGACTGTAGTAATCTACACAATGTAAATACCTGACTGTAGTAATCTACACAATGTAAATACCTGACTGTAGTAATCTACACAATGTAAATACCTGACTGTAGTAATCTACACAATGTAAATACCTGACTGTAGTAATCTAGACAATGTAAATACCTGACTGTAGTAATCTAGACAATGTAAATACCTGACTGTAGTAATCTAGACAAGGTTAACACCTGACTGTAGCAATCTATCCAGGTAAATACCTGACTGTAGTAATCTACACAATGTAAATACCTGACTGTCGTAATCTATACAACGTAAATACCTGACTTTAGTAATCTAGACAAGGTTAACACCTGACTGTAGTAATCTAGACAATGTAAATACCTGACTGTAGTAATCTAGACAAGGTAAATACCTGACTGTAGTAATCTAGACAATGTAAATACCTGACTGTAGTAATCTAGACAATGTAAATACCTGACTGTAGTAATCTAGACAAGGTTAACACCTGACTGTAGTAATCTAGACAAGGTTAACACCTGACTGTAGTAATCTAGACAAGGTTAACACCTGACTGTAGTAATCTAGACAAGGTTAATACCTGACTGTATTAATCTAGACAATGTTAACACCTGACTGTAGTAATCTAGACAAGGTTAACACCTGACTGTAGTAATCTAGGCAAGGTTAACACCTGACTGTAGTAATCTAGACAAGGTTTACACCTGACTGTAGTAATCTAGACAATGTTAACACCTGACTGTAGTAATCTAGACAATGTTAACACCTGACTGTAGTAATCTAGACAATGTAAATACCTGGCTGTGGTAATCTAGACAAGGTTAACACCTGACTGTAGTAATCTAGACAATGTAAATACCTGACTGTAGTAATCTACACAATGTAAATACCTGACTGTAGTAATCTAGACAATGTAAATACCTGACTGTAGTAATCTAGACAAGGTTAACACCTGACTGTAGTAATCTAGACCTGACTGTAGTAATCTACACAATGTAAATACCTGACTGTAGTAATCTAGACAATGTTAACACCTGACTGTAGTAATTTAGACAAGGTAAATACCTGACTGTAGTAATCTAGACAAGGTAAATACCTGACTGTAGTAATCTAGACACAAGAAACTGTAAATTGTTTATTGTAGTAATTAAGACACAAGTAATTTGTGCGTCCTGAATGTGTAATGTTATTGTAAATAGTTATAAGTTTCATTAATCAAATATGACAACCTAGGACCATGAGGACAGTCGTTGAATATTTCGAACAAAGAATTAACACTGACAAACCATGGTAACTAACATAGTATAGGTTCTACATCTATATTGTATATTATCAATCGACGGGAATACACACATGAATACCTACAGATTATATGTATGTTCTCATTCTATTATATACTAGTATATGACATATATATGAGAGTTTATTTCTAATTCATTAGGCTCTCATGCCAATGTGAACAACATATTTACATACATAAATATATTATTCCAGATTCAAAGATTTTATTTAGTAATAGAGGCCACCGGTCAAGAATATATATACACATAATTATACACATCACAAGTGATATGACAAAGTTACATTACAAGTATTATAATTATATACCGAAGATACGTATATGACTTATAACTGTTGATATTTACAGATGTTGACGGTTTAGTTGGCATACTGGTTTGTCTGCCTCTTTTATTTTCTGGTATTAAAATATGTTTCCATTAAAATCAATCAAAACTGTTGAAATACCAAAAGCAACTCTCACAAAAAGTGGTTTCTTTGATAAATCTTCAATTTTTAACATGTTATTTTACAAAAGACATGTTGATAAATGTAATGGAATACATTAGATACCATGTTAGACCTATACCCATCTATAAAGATTAATACTAAAACAAACATACAGACCCTGTATGTTCAAGCTTTCAATATTTCTGCTCACGACATTTAGATCCGGTTATATTATATATAATACTAATTTGCTAAATAACCTCATAAAATAAAAAGTCTGTAAGATTCACGGAGATCAGATGCTTTTCTCCCTAGTGAATGTATTTTCATTCTCATATTCATTATATTTTTCAAAAGATTTGGCGAGGTCGTATAAAAATTATTGGCATTCAACTTAGATCTGTTCTTTTCTTACATCATTACGAAAGTGAATTAAAACAACATCTATCATTTGATTGATATCATTTTTGGATATCATAGAAACATCTTATATCAATTATGTATGTGATACATGTAATTTTGGTAACAAATATTTTTACAATATTTTTTCGGTTTCATTACGTTCATGTTTAAGATGAAAAATGTATTATAAAACATGAAGACTTGCGGCTTATAATACTAAAATAGTTCACACTAATGATGAGTAAGTGATGTGTTCACTTTGTCAATCTGACGTCGGCTAATTCTTTTACTTCGGTCCAAAGCCATGCGTTATTCAGAAAAGAACCGAACCTAATAAGTCGTCGAGTGTCTGCAGACTTTTGGTTGATCACTTTTTGGTTGCTGGATCAGATACAAAACATATGTTAACATTTTCTTCCGCATCCTATAAAAGTTGCTGCATGTTGCTTAACATGTTTGTTGTTAATATATTTAACGTTTTATTGACGTCGGGAAAGATGTACAGATTCAGTAAATTTGTTCCCTACCTCTTGTAGCAACAAGTCATTAAGGGCGTAGTTTGGACAGTCTAGTGTACTACCATGCAGATTCTATATATTACTTATATTGTTACGTTTGTGTTGTTTCCATGTATTTACTTTCGAATAGAAAATATTCAAATTTAACAGTTCTATGATGTGCCTTCTTTTCGTTTAATATGAAGCACTGTTTGTTAGCAAAACGCATCTGTGGCTATCTTCAGTTTTACAATGAACATAATTAATCCCATGAACGTAATTGTGATTGATTACAACACGCTGTGGAACAAAATAAACAACCCTTTTCTTTAATCAGCCTCGTTTATTTCTTACGCGATCCGCCATTTTGTGACAGTCTACTACCTCGTTTCAGAACTTGACTTTACGGAAACGTCAATGATAACCGAAAAATACCGATGTAGTTAAAATCCTAATATTTTAAATACGCTTTGTAGTAAATATACTAGTATATATTATAATTACAATTAAGAGAATAATAATTAATGTACATGACATGAGTATTTAGTGACTAATGTATGGTATGGACAAATGTGTTTGGAATAATTATGAGTCATAAATACAGTGACAAATTAATCAACAATTGTTCTGACTGTCTTGTCTCATTTAGTATCTTGACAACAGCTTTCAAGTAAAAAGACACAAACTTGTTATACTATGTCCCTTGAGGATATCACTTTATTAGTCACGAGGTAATTTATCTATACAAAGTTTCTACATAATATATTTTATTTAGATAATACCTTTAGACGGGACATCGAATAAAGTCTTATAATAATGACAAGTTATCAAAATAGTAGCCAGACTAATTATTTAAAGTACGTGATACTAAACTGACAGGCACGTTCAAGTTTTTTATCATTGAGAGGAAACCCTCGTATCCTAGTACAATAAATTGGTGTCTTAGCAACAAATTATGTTACACAGTTCAGAAATAAACAATGACTTTCTGGTTATCTTCACTCGCAAAAGTTAAACAGTCAAAAAATGAAATTAAACTGAGATCATGTATATAACATGTTAAATAGATCATGATGCGGACCCACGTTTGTCCATATTTCGTGGGTAATAAATATTTGTATTGTAAATATCACCTTCTCATACCTTTGGTACTTTTCGGCGGGTACAAATTATTTTAATCGAAGGTGTATCAGACAAAATTTAATAATGATAGTGACACAAGCCAGTGATAACAAACTTATACTAAATTGTCCTGTTATGAAGTGTCCATACTTAGAGGTCAAATATTGAACCTGGTTCTTGGAAATCAAGATAAATCGGCTCTTTAATCTTGAACATAAAAAGGAACCTATAAGTTTGTACATGTTCTGGATGTCGGGTAAGTGTAAGTGTCTTAAGGCGCTCGCTATTATTATACACCTGATTCTGACTGTTACAAATGTATTTTCTATTACAAAATGTACTTTTGCCAATGCTAGTTTGTGCCGCACACATTCTAAACCATTTAATTGATTACCTTCTGAACTTAGTCCCATGTCAGCAATTAGCGCTGGCCATGCACGTTAAAATGATAGTTTTTATTACTTTATTAGCGCTGACGGCATGGATCGTTTAATATTTTTTCTTATTACTGTGGTTATTAAAATGATTGTATTATTATTATTTCCTGTGTTGACAATTAGAGAATATAATAGTAATGAATAGACGTTTCATCTTATTCCTGAAACAGCCATGTGAGCATCTAGGTACGTTCTCCATTAAAATTGTCACGGGAGAATTTTCATTATTTTGATAAAATACAATTAGAGAAAGTTCAAATATAGTTCAACGGTTAATATTCTGCATACAGTGTAACTTGGTGTCCATATTAGTAGCAGGTGAAACACTTATTTTAATTCATAACACCTTTACACTATATAATTAAATGGCGGGAGAGTTGTTGCTTTCTGGTTTCCCTCCTTTTTCTAACTGAAGAGCTTTTCTAAAGCAATTCAAGTCACGCAAAAGCTAAATTGACTTCATAGATTAATGAATCTTCGACATATTCACGATATTGTATGTTAAGCCTTTGCTAGTAAACTTAATGAGACTAAAGAAAGTTAAAGAATAGATCAACACTATTACATTCTATAAATAGCAACAGCAGCATCAACCTAACAGTCAAGTATACGCAGCGGTGACAAATCGAAATATTGTCGTTTGATTTCTATCATTTTAAGACTAAATAAAGATAGACTAATTAAAAACATTAATACAAAGTTTATACTTAGCACTATATATATATGAGATTATTTGAACACTTTTTTCATCTAAGTCATAGTTTACAATTATGGGAAGTGAGTTGCATGACGTCTGGTCATGTTTTCAACGTAGCTAGTGTTACGGTGTTCCTTTCCCAGCACCCAAAGCGCGATATTACTCAGGGTGATGTGGGAAGCGTGTGTCCTGGATGAACACATGGGCAAACATAGGTAATCCTGGACTATATACGCACGGAGTACCAACTACTTAGGTGAACACCTTCCTATGGTGTTCTTTACATGATGTACGTATAGGCCTACAGTCACTGGTAACAGACAAGTGATGATAACTTGTAATAACTTCTGCTGTATCTTCTGTATAAAATTTAACCTAAAATTACTTTAAATAAAAAATGAATTGTGTCATCTAGATCAGCTGATACACAGTAAAACCACTATTGGGAAAGTCATAATGTTTTTGTTATAAATAATTAACGATGGTTATTTAAAGAATGACCTTTACACTGTGACCTTCATTCAGAGGTGACTTACAGAGCTTACACAGGTTTCACAGTATTATGTATAAACATTTTTTTTCGCGAAGGTGTCTAAGCTCACTTTTGACCTATATTTCTTGGCATGACGTATTAATTATTCAGAGGAAATTCCTCATTCTATTGGATGATTCAGAGGAAACCCTTCCTTCCATTGGGTGAAATCTACAAGCGTAGAAAAATTAAGACCATGCCAACTTATAACGAGTCTGCAATTGTTTAATGTGTACTGCTTGTGGTTGTAAAATTTACTAAAACGGCAATTTAAGAATTTCATAAAAATATACTTTTTCAACAGTATAAATAACATTAAGTAACTTCGCGACTGTCTTTTTAAATACATTTCTTGTTAATATTACTATTTTTGAGCTGCATTAAGGAGATAAGTAAAATGAATGAAGTTTAATAAAACTTTAAGGCTGCTGTGTTACTATTTTTAAATAGACTTACACTGACACAATCGTAACTACTCGGGCATTTCCGTGACTGAGAAATACACCTCGTACATACGTGTAGGGCTACAAATTATGGTTATGTGGTTTCCGGTCACTACTTTTTAAATACAAGGTACTCGTTTTCTCAGAACAACCCCTTAGTACCGCATACTGTAATATTTCATGAATTCCGCAATGAAAAAAATATAACAAAGACAAAATGGCATAATTACAAATAAAAATTATGTTCACTGCGTATACAGAATTAACCGTGAGTTTTTTTTTCTAAAATATATTACTCATCCAAAGCCGAAAATAAATACAAAAAAACTCATGAACAGATAATATTTTATAATTAATCATAAAACATAAAATCCTCCTCATTTTCTTACAACCAATTAGCAAAGATAAACTGAAACTCGATGTTTATTTTCAGATTCAGACTACACACACACAAAAACACATTTTATGTTAGTTTTGTCTGTATAATCATCTGAGGGAAACCAGTAACTAATTAAAATTAAATCAGTTTAAATTTATGTCGATATATTTAAATAGGCATTAACTTGGCGCGTGGGTAAATAGATATTTAAAAACTATGTAAAATTATTTAAATTAAACACTAACGATGCAACAATAGGTGATTATTCCTTATTTTCGTTATTTTAAATATCAGTAATTCATTAAATAAATCATTTCGTCTTTGATAATTTAAAAAAATAAATAATAGTTTTCAAGTAATTGTGAATAAAGCCGTCCACAATGGTTTATCCCGAGTGATTTTCTATCAAATTATGTTTAAAAATATGGCCAAAATTGAGGTACATAATTTATCAAAACTATTTAACGAGTAGCAAAAAAAGTAAATTATCATTTCAATAAGTGTTGCTATAATTCCAAACAAGTAAATTTAATTTAAAAAAAACAACACATCCGGAAAACGATAAATTAATAAACAAATAGATAAAATATCAAAATAATAAATAAATTAGTATCAAATTTCACCGTTCCGATTTTATCCACAAAGTATCCGGTTGTTTTTATGTTAAATTAAACTACACAAATAAATATAAAAGCACGGAAAGCGTTTAGAAAAAGAGAAATGGAATATTGATGTAACGTCCTACCTTCCTTTCTTCACTCAGCTCTTGTTAACGATTGTCATAGAATAGGTCGCCTCAAAGAAAACTCGGCTCGACTCTTTTATCTTAAATATTGTGTCGCTACACCCATATGAAGCGATGAATAAGTAATAGAAATACTAATTAATGTAATTTAAGACGAGAGGTGGGAACTCTTTGCTTAATTATCTAAAACAGACACGTACTATCAGAATATAGAATGAGGTGTTCATTAGCGTAAATTGAAAGCCTTTTTTAAATGTAATTAAACGGAGAGAGAAAAACTCTAGTCTAATTTTATAACATCATTTTTATAACATTTTGATGTCTGTCTGAATAGTTAGGATTGTTTTGTTCTTACAGTTAGATACAATATATACTTGCTAGCAAGAACTGACGTGAATATTGTACTGATAGAACTTCACCATAAATCGAGAAAGTTCATACCAATTTACTGTGAAATCAGTGTTTACAATCTTGTATATGGTATTACTAGTTTATCCAACGGTCTTGAATATTAATGTATTCATCGATAATCTACGTATAAAGTTTAGAATTTGCTCCAGGACTATCTGTCACATGACGTGTTATGTACAAGTCTCATTCTCTTCCTGTTTCAGGGACACCAACAGTAAACAAGAGTTTGTTTGCTTTCAATACTTTTAACAATTTCTTTAGAGACAAACGGCTTTTAACTTCATGCTTACATAGACAAACATTTAGTACTTATTCTTTGGTTATTGGAATTACGAATTGTGTTTTAATAACGTTCCACCAGAGATTGTCTATAAAACCATTCCTTCACAATATGTGTATATTTTAATACGCTATCTAATTAGGTTTCCGATGGCGATCCCAAATCGTGTTGTATTCTTACAGTTTGGGACAAAAAACGCCGATGCATGGTGTAGCCTTTCAGACAACAAGATATTATTGCAAACGAATCCGGTACTGTAGGTGTGTGATATATAAGCGTTGAATCCATAATTATTATGGAAGCTGTTACAGAGCACATGCTTGTCCATGTGAAAATTAAGAATTTTTCGTCAAGCAAAAAAAAGATATGCATTGTCACACAGCCAAACCATGTGACAAGTTTGTCTATCATGTTTAATATTGTAACAGTCTTGGTTCGTTTTTATGATCCTTTCTATAAGTTCAACATGCATTGTATGTATATCAATGTACCTGATCACTGATCAAGGTTTGAAGACTTTTGTTCAATGTTTATATGTTTATAGTTTGGTGATAGATGTTGAACACCGGATCAAAATCCCAGGTTCTACTGTTACTAAATTAATTAACTAATAACTAAATACATAAGGACATAGTTTCTGGGTTTACAGATACTTTTAATTAATTTCTATTTATTTATAAGTTGTCACAATATTTATAACTGAAACAAGTTTTATGGCATTGCCAGCTTTCAAGGCCTAATTTACAAAGTAGCCCCCCCCTTGATTTTCGGTCGAAGGGAAGCTTGTGACCAAATTTCGATTATGTCCCTTAGATAAGGACCCTAGATAAACCATTTACGACCCTAGATAGCACTGAAATCAGTAGAATCACGGTTCATTAAGCAAGACGCGCATTGCGCCCGCAGGCATGATCTTATCAGTGGTTCATCAAATACAGTAAAACAATGACAGAAAGTGATATCATGAAGAACTTGACTTATACTTGTATTATTTAACGTTATTTGTTAGTTGTTGGGTTACTACAGCCAAGCTTAACATGTTTTATAATAAAATAACCATTGATGTACGCTTTATTATATTTATTCTGCTAATAACAAGTTTTCTTTGACAAGGTGAAAATTTAGTTAATTCTAATTTTGTTAATATCAGGTAGTTGTATTAACAACTACCTGTTAATATGTAGATAAATACATTGTAAAATCCATTCTGTTTCATTTATTCTGATTTTTATCGACATATATTACTTTCAGGTAGTTATACAACTACCTGATTACTTTAAACAGCGGCATAATATTTTGGAAGTATGCTATTTCATTGAATGATTTTTCATTTCTTTAGGAGGTGGGGGGGGGCTGAATTCGCTTGTGTTAAATAACTAGTTTACATTTTATCGAGTATAAATTCAGATATATCAAGGACTTATATACATACACGTATGTATATAAGTCCTTGGATATATATAACATCCCTTTTAGATAAATAAACTGTAAAAAAAGTCTCTGATCAAACCACTAAGTCTAACAATCATTTTTTGGCTTAAAATAAGTTCTATGTTAATTATCATAGTAAAATATGACATGTCTACATATAATACATGTGCCGGGCATAATTCGCATAATTTTTTACCAATTTAAATAGCATGTAGTAATAAAATCCAATACAGGTCATGGTTCAGTGAGCTAATTATATATATTGCACTTACGGTCAGTATTAACTGGGACCATTATACACATGTTTATTGATAATCACGTTAATTGGCGATGTAATTTGCATTCATCTATAAATGTTGATCCGTCTTACTATATGGAAACAATTTTAATTATTTATATTTTTATGGCAGGGTTGTGCTCAACAGCTAATTTAAAGCCATTCATTATGTTACTATAGTTTAATTCTGATGCTTATCTTTTCGCACTTTGTTTTGTTAAAATTATCTATATGTGTATATTGGTCCCAGGAATTATGTTTTTAAAGATCACAAAATGAACAAAATACATCTTAATCAAGATTAATGATCTTTAGTTATAAATTGAAAAAATGATAAATTATGCTTAAATTAGTAGTTTCATTATATTAAACAGTAAAAATGTTGATTCATAATCTGACACTAACATCTAAGCTATACTTATACTGTATATAGCCGCATACTGATTTTATCTCTAAAGCCATGCTACCTGGTTACGGGAATATACAAATAACTATAATTATCATGTATGTACCTTATTATGAGAAACACCACTTTTCCAAAACTGGTCAATTCAGATCGCACATGGAAGCAAGGAAATGTTAGAAATATTAATACATTAATATTCAATATGAATCAGCAAAGAATCTAGCTTGTGCACGTAACTGGGAAAATGTGATGCTAAAATTACAACATGGCTTTTGTGGTGTTTGAATATTCGCTATTATGTCTAGTTATAGAAATTTCTTTGTATGTTAATTCACAATGTATTTATAATCTGGACCGGCAAGGATAACTTAAATTTGTAACGATCAAGGAAGCAATAAGATAGAATACAACATAATTGAAATTTATATCATTATAAAGAAGAAAGATGCAAAATTGTGCACATAACTGGGAAAATATTGTACTTAAATGTATATTGAAAATGACTTTCTAGGTGCTTGAATTCCGCCATCTTGCCCAGTTTTAGGAATTTTTAAAGATCTAGACCGACAAGTATAATTTTGTAACGATCAGGGAATCAAGAAGATAAAATACAACATAATTGAAATTTATATCATTATAAAGAAGAAAGATGCAAAATTGTGCATATAGTTGGGAAAATATTGTACTTATATTGCAAAATGACTTTCTCGGTGCTTGAATTCCGCCATCTTGCATAGTTTTAGGAATTTTCTTGTACGTTAATACACAATGTTTTTATAAATTTTGACCGACAGGGATAATTTTGTAACGATCAGGGAAGCAAGAAGATAAAATAAAACATAATTGAAATTTATATCATTATAAAGAAGAAAGATGTAAAATTGTGCACATAACAGGGAAAATGTTGTGCTCATACTACAAAATGCCTTTCTAGGTGTTTGAAATTCCCACTTTTGCTTAATTTTAGAAATTTCCTTCTTTGTTCATATAAAAAATCTAGACCGACAGGGACAATTTTTTAACGATCAGGGAAGCAAGAAGATAATATATAACATAATTAAAATTTATATCATTATAAAGACGAAAGATGCAAAATTGTGCACATAACAGGGAAAATATTGTGCCTTTATTATTAATAAAGTTATTACAAGTTAAATAAATACTTCCTCTATAACTCTATATAGAGCACCTGTCACCGCCATGTCATCGATATCGCAAAAAAGTCGATTTTCAAGGGGGACAACTTTTCCGATAAGACAACTGATAAGCTCTGAAAGCTGGCAATGATTATAATAAACAAGGTGAACAATAAATAAGATGAATCAAATACTCAAGAATCCTACCCTAACCTAACTTAGTTTAATTTTACATAAAGGCCATGAATTTAGAAGAAAAGACATATAATAATAATAATAACAATTAATCATAGATGTTGGAAAGTAACTAAAAGTCAATTCTGCCACATTATCAAATGGCATATACATTTGTACTAAATCGATAAGTTACTTCGTATGAAAAAATATAGAGATAATTATAGATATTTAATTGAGAGCTGCAGTGATCCGAGCCAGCTATTTGTATACATGAAGTGTACATGAAGTGTATTAACCCCAACTGAATCCTAAATGTCATCGTACCAGCTTCAGGCAAGCATAAATCCACAGAGACTCAGAACACCATTTAGTGCTTTTCAAATACAGCACAGATCAAATTGTTTATTCGTTTGTTCCGTCTCGTGATAGCTTGAATATACAACCTGGGGCAAACACTGGCTTGTTTGTTTTCGAAAAGGTTGATAGATTCTAAATTTGCTGATTGTACTTGTCGAAGTTCGGGAAGCGACCAGATAAATATTTTCAGAATGCCTTACGTAATTGCTGGTGTCGTAAATATAATTTTAATTACAAAACATAAAAGCCGCAATATATCTTAAAATCGCACATACATGAATGAGTAAAACAACAACGCAACGTCTTGATATTGAAAAGGTACCTAAATGATACAGAAAGAAAACTTGTCTCACATCATTCGGCGTTTTCGTCAATAAGAAAAAGTAGCCGTAAAACGACATTTAAACGACCAATACAAAACAGTTCTAAAAACTCGAAACAATCTAACCTAGGATTACTTCGCGTGCTGTGTAAGTTAATTTAGTCTGGTTCCTAGCTTCTTTAGTAAACAAATAGAAGTCATCTTTGAATTCATGGACGATGCGATGATAACTGTGAGTCAACCAGATTTTTAAAACAGTGGTTCAATCGGGAATTTTTTTTCGATTAATTTCATTCTTATAACGTGTATTTTTTCTTCGAACATGTCTTCATGTATGAGATATTACATTCTGCATAAGTTGAGTATACGAAAGGGCAGGCAATGCAGACTGTATATGCTAATTGCTGAACTACTTTTGGTGATCAGAAAGGAAACATAAATCAAAGTACTGAAAGCACATGGAACAGGAACAACTTGCATGGCGGGTATAGAAAAACTTAGTACTCTGGTCTGCATCAAAATTCATGCGCGAACTATCGTTCGGTTTCCAAAACTCAAACCAATAACTCACCCTACAAAGGAATTCAACTTTTGACTACTTTTTAGTTCCGAACAACAATAGAAACCTTCAGATCTTTGATAACTTTGGACGTTACGGACAAACCTTCCTGCTATTCTATATATGAACACAGAAGACAAAAGAATCAATAAACTTGAATTTGTGAAATTTTGGCTAAATAATCAATATATCGATACATCATACATACCTACATCATTTAGCGACATACCCAAGGAAATGATATACTTATGTATGTTTAATAGTCCTGTCATGGATAAAGTCAAATATAATATTAGCCCTGTCATCATAGTTTTTAGGGGAATAAAGTTAGTACATAAGCCATTTTTTGGTATATGGGTTCTGTTTGTTGATTCTAAGCCGATGTAAAAATCATTCAAAAGGATGCTGTTAATAAATATTTATCATTATGGAAGATTTGAAATGTCAGGAACGAACGGTTTTAAAGTTATACATGCAGGGATTCCAGAAAGTCGCAGATATATTCGTTTTTTTTTTCATTTTGTAACCCCCAAAAACTCGCTTTTGCACCATAGGATTCTTGGGGACTTTTTCTGGCCATTCTTTATCACCTAAAGAACCAATATACCAAAAATGGCTTATGTACTAATTTATTCCCTAAAAAGCCAATTTTGAACTTTAGATGACTGGTCTATATATAAATATCAACGATATGGCAGACGAAAACGGCAAATCAATTCGCAAATAATTAGAAACAATTAGAAATAAATTAACGAATAATCAAAACAAGATTTCTGAATACTGCAAACTTACAAAATTAAAGCTATACCCAAATCTTGGAAAATTACATTCAACGGAATAAAAACAAACGTTAGTAAATCCTCCTCTTGACCCTTGCTTTGATAGATTACGAATCAAAGACATTGATGTGTGCATATTGTCTCAAATAATACTAAGCCGTATGCTCATATTTTTTGGCGAAGAGAACTTAACTGTCAGTTGGTCTGACTGAAGCATATTACTTCATACTGTCAATTCCCAACAATAGACAAAAAATATTTACACCAAATGAAATAAGATATTAATGGAAAATATCAGCCTAAAAACCGTAATTCATGTAATGTAATTGAAAAATGTCAGCATCTGTTTATTGACTGCCAAGCTACAGATAGTTGACGGCTTTTGATAAAAAATCTTCAACATATGTGATATATCCGTACATCCAAACATTTACGACAATTAGAATAACGTTGTCCTTTGTTATAAAATACAAAATCACAAATATCATTTTAAGAACTTAATACATTTTGTATCACTTGCCGGCTTCTGTATAGATAAAACATATTTTGAAAGTGGAAACTGGACAAAACAATATAATATTAATCATACATATATGTCTGAGTATAATATTCTATATATTAAATACTTAAAACAGAGACAAAAATATCAGATCAATTTATAACAATATTTAGCCAATACCTAACCATATTATGTATGTAATTTTAGAGAGAAAAAAGATTCACAATGTTCTCAACTTTATTTGATTCTACATCAACAGTACAGTATACTTTTTGCACATGTATTTTCTATTATTTGCAATACATCTTTTATCCTATGATGTTCGTTCCGTCACAGGAAAATGGTGTATTCTCGAAATTATTATATACTTTTTTCTACCTTGTATTTTTAATTGTGAGTTAATATATATCTTTTATCCAATAATTTTTTTTTCGTTATAGGAAAATAGTGTATTCTCAAAATAATTACATACTTTATTCTACCTTGTAATTTTAATTTTGAGTTACTATAATATACAATACAACTTATTATCAGTCTAGGACAATGAAAGGTGTATTCTACACATCCTAATAACTTATCATTGTAGTTTTCTGTCCTACCACTTTTATGTGAATGTATACAGTGTACATATATATATGTATGTGCATAGAAAAAAGGTTATATATTGGCATACTATTGTACAAAGTGCTCAAGTTCGTGTATGTAATTTGTTTGTGAAATGAGAAAAAATGAACGAAACCACATCGTTTCACCAAAATAGCATCCAATGATAAGCCCATTAGCTCTTTTGGATGTTAAAATTAAAGTAGGTCTTTATTTACATAGAAAGATGTCTTATCAGTAAATCTGACTTTTACTTGCAAAATAAACATTCCGATATTTTCCGTTTAATCACGGTATAGACATAGAAATGTAACACCGTATTTTCTCAATGAAACCAAAACAACATTGAAACAAATAAGAACAACATCTGAAAACATTTTTCCGAGAGGTAGCAAAAGAAAGGCATTATGCAAATATTGTTTTAGAGCAACTAAAATATATTTCTTATATTTTGCTATCATTTTATCGATTTTTTTGTATCACTAAATTCGAAAATTCAATAAGGTATTAATGGAAACGGTATGCAGAAAGTGATTATCACATGGAAACGGTATGCAGAAAGTGATTATCACATGGAAACGGTATGCAGAAAGTGATTATCACATGGAAACGGTATGCAGAAAGTGATTATCACATGGAAACGGTATGCAGAAAGGGATTATCACATGGAAACGGTATGCAGAAAGTGATTACCACATGGAAACGAAACTTTATAAGCAGATAATGTAGTACTCTTAGCCTTGTAAGACTTGGTCTTTTATTACATCGGACGGGATGACGTACAGTCTAACCGGTGTCAGCGGACACCTCCAAATGAAGGCCGCCATGTTAATAAAGGCCATTCTTTTAATACCTTTCTTTGATTATTTAGAACAGAATTACCTCCCAATACAGGCCATCTTCTAATAAAGCCCACATTTTGTCTTCCCCAAAGGTGTCCTTTGTTCACAGGTATGACTGTATATCGATATCATTTGAATAAATCTTAAAGTTGTTTTTACTGGACTATCAGTACTGGCGTGTTTCAAGTATACTATAATAATGTACAAACAAAGAATTCCAAATAACCTAAAACTGTCGTCTCTAGTTTGATATCCAATGATTCATATAATATCCAATACATATGTGTGTCTGTATCCTAATATAAAAAACAATTTGGAAATATGTTTGTAATCTAATATTCATAACTGTTGGATATATATTTACTGGTATATTTATCTTTTAATGATTTTTGGAGTTGAACATGAATGTTGCCTAGAAATTGGTTGTATCGTCTAACTTATATAATCATAAACAACAAAGATATTTTTGTGAATTTAAATTACAACATTTAGACATAATCAGTGTAAAATAATTTGTATTATTTGGAATTACTTTTTCTTTCTCTTTTTTGATAAATACCAAGATTACATTTTGTCACCAGGACAACAGAATTTAAAACTAAGAGAAGTGTCATCAAGGTTATTACAGCTAGATCAATCAATCCACGTGATATTGTCTTTCTTTGTAAATACGGAAGATTGGACTGTAATAGAAACAGAATAAATAATGCAACTTGATCATTTACAATGTAATTGTTGAGGCATAATTTCTCAAACCATGTGTAAAATCTAACCTGGCATACGTCATTGCGATCTGAAATCTTGTTCCGGCCGATTGCACTCAGACAAATTGAACGATAAATAATTAACAAGAATTGGATGGAAGAAAATGTCACGTTTAAGTTTGAATCGTAACATTGGATTACACACAGGATACATCAAACTTCATGCAAATATCTGATAAAAAATGTCCAAGTTTATTATGTTTTAGATTAGGTATATTTTCTTCTTAAAGCTAAAATAGGAATCGTAGTTCATGTACTTTATTTTATGTTGAACTATCTTTCTGAGTTCATCATTAATCACTGGTATTTAAACATTCTCTTTGACAATACAATGAGAAACACAGCACAGTTGCCGTTCGCGCTCTTTGGAAAATAGGCGATAGTTCTGCGAAATCCAATGTCAATTCTCGTGCGATTTTCATTTATTGTTATTATGATGTCGAAAGGCAAAAATCAATGATTACTTGTTCACTGTTCGAGGTTTAGGCTGCTACCTATGGAAATTCTCGCTTTTTTTTTTTTGTTTTTTTTTAGAACATAACTTAAAAGGTGAAAAAGTATGCCTTCTCCACGGCATGTATTTTTCTTTCTTTACTACTGCCCCAAAATACAATTTCGAATAATTATACTAATATACCAGAATTAGATATCTTTATAATATCGTAAAAGTACCTTGAATCCAAATTCGTCCCATTATGTAATAAGCATCTGACATCCGAGAAACTTGATCGTGTTAGTAAGCCGAGTTACCATTCAGCTAGTCGTCGTTCTAATTCCATAATGTTGTAAGTCGTATTTTGTACATTTCGAGAAAATCGAGTTCAAAGTTTTGAAAGGCTATAATTTTTTACCTACTCAACCGAATTTAAAATAGAATATATCTGCTTTTACAGAATGATTTCTATTTTTATAATATAGATTATGAAGATGTTGCTATGGATACTTTTGAAATAAATTAACAAGAAAAATATTATAATTCACAAAAAAATCATATTTTTACCCAAAAAATTGAAGAACCAGATTGTTCTTAAGAGTTACAACAATCTGACCCTTAACATGTCAGGATATTTTTAGTTACAGCAATATAAAATAAAGCTATTTTATTGTTTTATATTTATTTTGATAGTTTCCCGTACATTTATTGCAGGGTTATGATAAAATCTGAGGCTTTATTTTATTATGACCATACACTGTCTTTGACACAGTGAACCTTGTCGGTCAAAATGGAGGTTGAGCCACAAAACAATACATGTATATTCCACATGTTGTTGGAATTGTAACACTTTGATGCACAACAACAAACACAATTTGGAAATATCGTAACTACATTAAAATTGAACTTATTTTTTAGAGTAAATTACCTTTTGTTATTCTAATTAACTGTATTGTCTCCTAAAATTTCAATTAAATAAAATGTTGAACCCTCAGAATGTTTTCTTAGATTCATTCATGAGAAGATAACATTTAGCACAAATGAACGTTTTTTTAAACTTACAAACCACAAAAAATGTGCAAATTAGCATTAAATGCTTTAATTCAAACTGCGCAAAAAAATGCCGAATGCAACGAATTTGAATTTCGAAAAGTGCACGATTCAGGCTCGCAGAGGAATCAATAGGCGTACGTTTTACCTTCGGTCCTTTCGTATTAGCGTCAATATTATCTCGTGACAAATTATTATTAAATGATATACATGTGGAGCACTTCATGGCAAACATGGTCTGCTAAAAGTGTCTCCCATACAATAAGTAGAAATCATTTACGTGCATTCTCTTTTTTTTGGAGGATGAATACGATCAATAGACGTGTTATGTTCTGCCACTATTAGTTCCATGGCCTTATGATAAATACAGGATATCAGTATAATCTGAAGAAGTCTTATGCAAGCACTGAATGCTAACAAGACACTATGATGGCATATAATCTGAAATGAGATCCTTGGAAGCACAGAAATCAACCAAGAAATATGATAGCAGACCCAGTTTGATAGGGTCTGTCAATGAGTGGTAATGGAATGTGTAACACTTTCACGACCCTAGCACCGGCATATGCGGAACTTGAGTATACTCCATGATCCAAAAGGACCAGAAAATGTAACGATATAATATGAAAGGAGATCCTTTGGAAGCACAGAATGTAACCAAGAAAATATAGTAGCAGACCCAGTTTGTTTGGGTCTGTTCATGAGTGTTAGTGAAAAGTGCAACACCACTCACGCCTCTAGCACCGGCAACACTGAAGTACAGGGCGACATTTGCTGCTACACGAGCACATAAAGATTGTTGTTGCGAAAGTTTATATAATATTAAAGGAGATCCTTTGGAAACTCTGAATACAACCAAGAAATTTAACAGCAGACCCAGTTAGATAAGGTCTGTGAGTGGTAATGGAATGTGCAACACCACTCATGCCCCCTGGCACCGGTGTAACGTTTTCAAGCTCCCCCCTTTTCAGGTTAACCCCCGGTAATTTTAAAACGTTTTTAAGTTACCGGGAGGGGTAAAATTAAAACGTTTTGAGATTACCCCTTCCGTTTTCAAATGCCCTACCCGGTAATCTGAAAACGTTTTCAGGTTACCCCGGGGCGCTTTGAAAACGTTTTCAGATTACCCCTGGGGCGCTTTGAAAACGTTTTCAGATTACCCCCGGGTAATAATTTGAAAATTCATAATAAAAGAGAGCTTGCACACGTATAAGGAGATTACAATTTCAAACACATAAATGCATACATGTATTACAGTTATATGAGACTATACACGCGGTCCTAATGATAAATCATACGACGAAATCAAATGGTGTCATATACTGACAAGTCCATTCCTTCATTATGGAATCCTATGAGCGTTTTTGCGCAAATACCAATGCAATCTTGAATAATTTTGACAAAAGAATAGATAAAAACAATTAACTATTGTTGGTTTTCTGAACACAAGTAAGTGTGGGATTGCACAGGCCATGTCTTGCATTTTTCGTTAATATATTTGAATAAAGGCGCGTACTCTCCATGACCCTAATAGGATTCCATAGCTTCATATAATTATTGCGTATATTCAGTTTAGAAATACAGGAATTATATGCCAATAAACCATGTTGACTGTGAATCATTTAAGTATGAATTATAACCTGAAATATAAACGTTTTCGTCACAAAGAATCAACATAGGGAGGGGGGTATTATTAAAACGGGGGAGGGAGTTTGAAAACGTTTTAATGTTACCCGGGCCGGAACTTTGAAAACGTTTTTAAGTTACCGGGGGGTAACCTGAAAAAGGGGGAGCTTGAAAACGTTACACCGGCTTAAGTTGAACTCTATTATACCAATATTGAGTATACTCCATGATCCCAAAGGACCAGACAGATTGACAACAGTGAATACATACCCAGTTTGATTGGGTCTGTTCATGAATGCTCAACACTCCCGCCCCCTAGCACCGACTATGTAACTATGTCTAATATAATCTGAAAAGAGATCATGTGGAAACACAGAGTGCAATTATGTCAAAAGATGTGATCTGATGTGATTTGGTCTCCTCATAAGCAAACGTGCAACAGCACCCATGCCCGCTATCTCCGGTTTATGCTGTATTCTGTTATAATATTGCATACAGAATAATCGTACTTAGTAGGTAACGATCAGGACAACCAATCACTTAGTTATAAAAAGTTTACACTGCATATACGATGAAAGATGGAATTAATTGATGGACTAGACAACTAGCTTATCCAAAAATTGTCGTATCCGAATTATATCACTAACTTTGTTGCTCTGAATTTATTTAACGATTAAGAGTAGCAGTTTTTTCTATTCAATGTTTGGAACAGACAACAAATTATTCATATTTCATTAATTACGTACCATTTAAAATAAAACTAGAAGCCAAAATCAACATCCAAAAATTGTTCAGCACATTCTAAAACTCCGCCATCTTGAAAAGATATCGCGTGACCAATATCCTGCTAAGCTATTGGCTCAAAAGTTACAACACTCTGGACTTGAAATTTGTTGCAATTTATGGACAAAGAACAATCTAACCCTGGTAATATCTCAATATAGGTAGGTCCCAGAGTGTTACTGCTACTAGATAGAGCTTGAAAAGACGAACATTTTGATACCAAAAACTCATTTTTTTTCCAAAAAAATGGAGTTACAACATTCTGGAATTAGGGCGACGTAGTATTGTGACAGAGGTTCATATTTTAGATTCTGTCGGAAATGTAAGGAATTCCTGAGAAACAAATGGTGTCATATCGTCACATGGTGTCATATTGTCACAATGTTTCACGTCATCACATGGTGTCATATTGTCACATGATGTCATAGCGCCACATGGTGTCTATGGTGCCATAGACACATGCTTCCTCAGCATCACATGGGGACATAGTGTCACATGGTGTTGTAGACACATTATTTCTCAGTATCACATGGTGTCATATTGTCTCATGGTTTCAGTTTCACATGGCTTTATAGGGTAACATGATTTCACAGCATCACATGGTGTCATATTGTCTCATGGTTTCACAGTTTCACATGGCTTTATAGGGTTACTTGGTTTCACAGCATCACATGGTGATATAGTGTCACATGGTTTCACAGCATCACATGGTGTCATATTGTCTCATGGGTTCACAGTGTCACATAGCTTAATAGGGTAATATGGCTTCACAGCATCATATGGTGTCATATTGTCTCAGGGTTTCACAGTTTATCATGGATTGGATTTATAGTGTAACATGGTTTCACAGCATCACATGGTGACATAGTGTCACATGGTTTCACAGCATCACATGGTGTCATATTGTCTCATTGTTTCACTGTTTCGCATGGCTTTATAGGGTAACATGGTTTCACTGTTTCAAATGGTGACATAGTGTCTCATGGTTTCACAGCATCACATGGTGTCATATTGTCTCATTGTTTCACCGTTTCGCATGGCTTTATAGGGTAACACGGTTTCACTGTTTCACATGGTGACATAGTGTCTCATTGTTTCACAGTATCACATGGTGTCATAGCGTCACTTGGTGTCAAACGTAACACAGTAACAAAACTCTACGAACTGTCACATAATACGCATTAAAGAACCAATAAATTCCCCCAATTTAGTAGAACCTTGCTTCAATAAATGACCAAGCTGTCTACGAACTTGTATGTAAGCTATAATTTCAAAATTCTCAACATGCTTTCCAAACATTTTTTTCAACAGTAGACGTCGAATGGCTCTCTTGGAATGCAGATTCTTGTCGATTTTGTGTTGAACTAAATGTTCATGTACAGTACAACCTCTCCAAAGCAACACCCTTTGGAAATAGCCAATGATGTTGTAGAGAGGTTGTTGCTCTAGAGAAGTTAAATCAATAGTTATATCGTGCAGCGGGGAAAATCATGCTGTTGCAGAAGAGAGGTTGATGTTCAAGAGATTGCTGCTCTGGAGAGATTGTACTGTATATACCATTGTAAAGGTATGGCCCTTTCCCATAAGTATGTAATCTACCATTGTACTTGTATTTATGTATTTTGTTTTGTTGTAACGCTCATTTCATGAGTATATTATGCTGAAGTGAAAACAATGAACCCGGCAAACTTGAATAAGCATATTGGTCAGTATATACATTGTCACACCACAGTAACGTCAACTTATTACTTATTATCTTATCACAGACGATCTTTATTGTATGTTTGCTAATTATTGTACCCCGATAGAAAATCAAAGTTAATCATTGACTATCAGTGTTTCAGTTGATACATTTTATTGTTGCTTGGTTTAATGGACCATAAAGCAACACGATACTACATTCTGCAGAAAGAGGTAATGTTACATAGTACTATTAGCGGATATGGACAATTTCGAAAAGGAAATTATTCATACATGTAGAAAGTAAAAGAACATACAGATCACCTGACCTTCCATACAGATCACCTGACCTTCCCAAAATAACCTTCCCTAAAATCACCCAAACCAAAAACTGACCCAAAATATAGCACTACATGTTCACACAACCAGGAGGATCTTATACATACATATAATTGATGAGCAGAATTGTCTGATTTAATTTAAACATTTGATATATTGTCGTAATATTTAGATCATCATATTTATATCAACAATGATGGAAAATGTATTTCCAGTTTATTTTATTAACTGCAACTGAATGACATCGACGATTCTCAGTTTTAGATCGTACAGTTATTACTAAAACAGTGTTATATACCAGTATTAAATGTGCCATCAAGAAAGCTAACTCCTACAAACTTAAACTGGATCATTGATGAGGGCGTGTTACTCGTGTCAAGATATATACGAGTTATGTTCAAATCAGCAAGAACAATCGTGTCATATGGAACGCCTCCGCTGACTTTTATCGTATATTTTCACATCGTTATGTATAAAACTGAGTTTGTTATGCATAATGGTCATCCGTTCTGTGCAAAACGCAATTTGTAGTGTGGAAATATCAATTCGTCATGTGCAAAAATCTATTTGTTATATCGAAACACCAATTCGTTGTGGCGTTTTAACAATATGTTATGTTCATTTTTATTTCGTTCTGCGCAAATGTCATTTCGTTCTGCACGAATGTCATTTCGTTCTGCATAAAAATCATTTCGTTGTGTGCAAAAATCATTTCGTTCTGTGCAAAAATCATTTCGTTCTGCAAAAAAAGTCAATTTGTTATATTGTTACATCCACGGGGAGGAAATCAAGTGACATTGGATAGTAATCAAAACGAGAAATGGCGACTGTGAGATTCAGTAAGTTCATTATTTTGTTTATGTTAGGTGACAAACGTTTCCAAAACCCAAACTAGACTTAGCCGATCGTATGCGCACATACTTTCCCGTACAGTTAGGTTAGAAAGACCGAGTCGCCCGTATGTCTGTACGAACCAGTGAACCAGAATGCTATATTGATGTCATACCGTTTCAGTGTGTATGTGGGTTTAACACCATTGTTCAGTTACATATGGCGTGCGGTTCACTTCACTAGTTTTCCTGGACTACATTTTTGCCAGCACTTACTAAATCTCCACATAAATATGGAGGAAAATGAACATGTCAAATTTTCATGATCGGATATGCCAGGGCACTGACTGCTAGGCCGTGGCTGCGACTGGAGTCATACAAACTTTATAGCATATCAACTAGTTCATAATTTTTGGGAACCATTACGGATTGATAGTGCGATATGCATTCAATCACGTGCATAATTATGTCTTAAATTTATTACTTTTCCATAATTTGCTATGCGTGACACAATAGTAATTTTGAGCAGGTATCAACATACCTGTCTTGAAGTAACAATGGCGAAGGCCTATCACGCTCTTTCAAACTTGTCAGATAGGCCATTTTAATCCTAAATTGACAATATGGCTATTTTATGGTAACTAATGTGCTTTTATTTTTATTTTCAATACGGTTTCCGATTAAAAGGCGTTTGTGCTATTCGATGGTTTGAGCCTATTGACCAACACATCCAAGCTGTACTTTATTTATATAATCAGTTTTCTATTTATATTGCAACTGCGAAATTGGTCGGAATTGAGTCATGGGAACAACTTATTTACTTCGATGAAGGCTTTAAAACGATATCGCTGTTATGGGCGTTACATTCATTGAATTTAATGTAGATGTACAAATGCATTCGGAACTCCGCTGTGTTTGTCTACAGAAAATGCAATCGGAACTCCTCGGCGTTTATCTAACGAAAGTGATGGAAATACCCGAATAGTTACGACTGGTATCCGTTTGTCGTTCTTTGTCTCTCTCGAATACTCGTACCAATCGGAACTCCTCGGCATTTGTCTAAAAAAGTGCCTCAGACAGAATAGGCAGGCCTCCATTTTGTTGTTGTTTACGGGCTACTTTCCATCATGGCTGTCCCTGGGAATCCAACGATGGTAATAAAATAACCTGTTTTTCTCTAAATGGGAACTTGGTGCCAATTTTATCAACTGCAAATGATAAACACGTTCGAAAGTCTGTCATTCTGAGAATGATTCTTGAAAACGAGTACCTAGTGTTGAAAAAGAAGTGACCGGAAACTGCATAACCAAAATTTGTAACCCTACACTTATGTACGAGGCTTATTGCTTGGTTACGGAAATGCCCCAGTAGGTACGATTGTCGTATATGTATGCGAGGTCTAACGAACGACAACTCTGTGTAGAGATTGGTACAAATGCAGTCCTAAAGCGGTTCATCTATGATTTGCGGTGCGTAACGGTGTTTACTTTTGACGTCTTTATTATGATGCTTTTTTGTTTCTTAGTTTTAGTATTGCTAATTAATTATGTTTCTTTATTTTGAATCATTCATTATTAAACCTTTTCATATGTACGTGTGATATGTGAATGACACAATTCCTATGAGATTGGAATTGTAAGTAAATAAAATACAGAAATGCTCACTATAAATGTATTTATTGAAATTATTCCTTTAATACAGTGACTGAAGTTCTTCAATGCAGATATTACCATCAATGTTGACACTATTCCAGTTCTGTCGTGCATTATGTAGCAAACCTCCAATATGTGCTCTATCCTCATCATCCAGCATGTCCATTCCTCCACACGTATTCTCAGTGTCTAGATCCACTCTACCACACGATCTTATAACCATGGTAACCACCATTCTTGCCGCTGTATTTAAAACACGATACACAGATGTATAATTACGTGTCTTCAAGTACATGTATACTGTGTACCAAGAATATGTATACTTGAACAAATAAGTATTACAATAACGCAACATTGGAATGGGAAAAAACAGAAACCAGTTAAAGGGTTGTTAATATGAAATAGCGCTTGATTCAAAACCAACTTACAGAAAAGAACTTAAGTTTCGTATGTTCGATATTCAGAAAAAAACTGATAAAATGATAATATTACCAGGTAAGAATGAAAGGCCATCAGCTGTAATGTTGATGTTAGCTGAGTGGCATCTATCAACAGACAGGTCTTGGTACTGTGGAGCAGCACAAACGTGTACAGCTGATGTTCCAGACACACAGTCTGTGTCGATCATATTTAACTCGTTCAATGATGACATGATCATCGACTTGACGAAATCCGGCATATTGAAAACTTGGAACGTCATATGGAAACAGTTCTGGCATCCTTCAGAATGAAAAAATGATCACAATTTATAATCAAACTGATGTATTTTGTGCGTTAATTAACACATTGAGTACGTTTGTTATAATATACGTTTTTCAGCATCTTGATTCGATTAGAATATCCATAGTGGAAGCGGTTTTTTATCAATTAACCAGCGGGTTGCGGACCAGTCATTAGTTCATCAAGGCGCACGATTCATTCAGCGGATCATCAATCTCAAAAGATTTCATATTCAACTGATTAAATTTTTATACGGTACACGCAATTTTTGGTTAAAAATACAGCCCCTCCAAAAATTAAATAATTAGTCAAATAAATAAAACTAAAATATATATAATAAAATTATAAAGAATTGTTTTTACATAATAATTTTACAAAAATATTCTACATGTATATCAAATATATTCATTCACTCAAAATAAATCTATAACAATATTCCGAAAAAAAGATCTACTGGTCATACAAACTGTGTGCAAGTTTTGGTAAAATCTCATTAAAAATGAAAACTCCATCGTGCGGAAAAGAAATTGTTTACAGACGCACGGACGGACGGACGGACGCACGTATGAGCGACATCAGGCAGTCACAACAGCTCACCATGAGCACAATGTGAACCCTTATTATAATAAACACGATTTTACCCAACATATACACGATTTTACCCAACATATACACTGTTATATTTTACCCAACATATACACTGTTATATTTTACCCAACATATACACTGTTATATTTTACCCAACATATACACTGTTATATTTTACCCAACATATACACTGTTATATTTTACCCAACATATACACTGTTATATTTTACCCAACATATACACTGTTATATTTTACCCAACATATACACTGTTATATTTTACCCAACATATACACTGTTATATTTTACCCAACATATACACTGTTATATTTTACCCAACATACACACTGTTTATATTTTGTTTACTCAATAAATTGTTCTTAAGAAGAAATAAATAAAAATATTCTAAGTGAATAATTTTCTTTTTTGAATGAATATATACTCTTTAATCTATATTTTTTTTAGAACATAAATATATTTTGAGTGAATGAATATATTTGATATAGAATATTGTGCAATGTTTGTCATGCCATACACAGATTGTATATTCATTTTGTTTACACGGTCACAGCACATTCATTGACTTACTCTACATTTACGTTTACAAGAAATCCAAGTAGGTGATATTTACTTCAAGTATGTATTCAACACTTACCCTGCAGGTCTCTTTTTGCCTTTATCCATCCCCCGTCTATCCTACTCACCGCCAGCGACAGTAAAATTGTCAAATATAATATTGTCGTCTTCATGCTACTTGCATATATTTTATGGGGCTACATGCAGACAACAGACTGTATTTATATAATGTTTGCAAAGGTCAATGCTATTTTGAAATTGAGAGATAATTTCCAAATGACACTAATTCGTCATATTTTTTTGAATATTTATTTTGGAATGTCGATTACTTCAAGTGTTGGCGATGTATCCCATTTATATCATTACGTACTTAAATCAAAGCTTTCATCTAACAATCAGATGTGAACGTGAAACAAAAATTACAGGGTTAAGTCGCCATTGTTATTCTGTCTGACACGTGAAATGTTTGTTCATAATTATAGAACACGTCGAATGCCATATTTTGTATAAGTTTTTACAATCTAATCGAAATGCTCCCAGTCTATATTTGTGAATGAATTATTTTTTCTTAAAAATAAGTTATAACCGATTTGAATTGTGTAGTATTTAAGACTGGTAGAATTTCTCCACTGTTTTATATAATAGAGATCGTTTTCAGTGCAACCCAATAACTTAAGGCTTTGTACATCACAATGCGTGTTAGAGTCAGTAAGTTATATTAATCAGCATCGTCGGATACCCACGGTCGATGCCACCGCTCCGCTACGTACATCTCCCGTATGATGTACGTAGCGGAGCGGAGCCAGCGACCGTGGGTATCCGGTGATGATTTACCAGGTAAGGCACAAATTAATCACATGTGGTTTAAAGGTCTCGCTGATAAAAATCATACTAACACGCTATAATGGCCTCATGTTATTCGTGCTCTGTTGTTCTGTCTTCTTTTGGTGTGCCTGTCAAGACCAATGCTTCTTGTTTATGGCCATGTGCATAAAGGTCGTTGAGCGGATCTTCCATTTACCGTGTGTTTGTTCATTACTTGTTTCTGAATATGTTACACATACACTCTGATACGCTGAATCCTAAAATTTAAAAAACGAAACACGCAAAACAGTAGTACTTATATAAATACGTTTATTACCATTCATCTATTAATACAAAGACTTCAGTTCTTCAATACAGATGTCATCACCCAGTATCACACTGTTCCATTGTGCTGCGTCGAACATTCCTTCAATATTTTGTCTATCTTCTTCGTCTAACATTTCCAAACCTCCACACCTATTTTCTGTACTCGGTTTAACTCTTCCACACCCTCTAACTACCATTGTCGCAACCACCAGTGCTTATATATTAGGAGAAATATTAGTTATATTTAATTAAATAACACATTGTCATGTTGATGGTAGTAATTCATATAAAATGACAGCGTTTATGTGGAACAAATATACGGCTTAGAATTTGTAAAGTTATTTTATTATCATAATAACAACGGTGAAACTGACTATCATTTGTCTTTAATTCCTGTTTAATCAATGGTTACTTTACAACATAACATGCCTATAATACAATATTTCCGTACATATTCGTACATTTGTAAACAGTACATCCGGTGTTTGGGTAAGTATTACATCTGATAAAGTGACTTGGTGGTAAAAGTAGTCTGTAATCTTTAGAGCTGGGTATCGGTCCTTAAAAGCGTATCACGATATATCACAATATTTCATGCTGTATCGCGATACGTATCGCGATACTATATAAATGGTAAATTTACAGAAAAGCATTAAAAATAACATTTATATAAAGTATTGGGTAATAATACATACTATAACTGCACGACAGTGTAGTTTCACACTTCAAATAATTTGTTCTTTTTTAGCACTGTTGAAACTATTAATGCATGCATACATATAAATAATTATGTATGCGTGCACAGTCAATAATATTACAAGATTGACCAGCATTTGGACATGAATAACACTTTACCACAATGTATGAACTATTTTTTACTATTATAATAAACATAAAGTTCAGTTATTTAAGCTAAACCCGATATATCGGTATGCTGAAAAAATATTGTGATATTTATATAGTCTAGCTGATATCGCGATATACTGATAAACCGATAAAACCTCCCAGCTCTAGTAAACTTAGTGTTGTTTTTATCCATTACCAGAAAAGTTTCCAACGCCATTAGCCATGATTTTCATTGTACCCGAGTGGCATCGATCGACCAAGGAATCATGGAAAACAGGGGCTTCACATGTTTGCATACGTGATGTTCCAGACACACAATCGTTATCGATCATTGCCATTCCCCGTAATGCAGATTCCATAGCAGACTTGTACATCGCAGGTACATCCAAAACCTGGATGTCTATGTGCATGCAACTTTGACAGCCTGTAATACACATTGTAGATTATATTTTGAAGTTTGTTACTTCTACTACTATTACTAAAACCTTTGGACAATCGCTCATGTTGGTCAATCTCTTATACTTAGTTTGTGAGTTCAATAGTTTAATGTTACGCAGCACGCAAACAGGTCCGAACGTAAATAAGTCCGATAGATCACTAAAGTAAATATGGAACCACGTAATAAGACACTGTATTTTATAAATTGAATGTTAAAGTTAAACAAATTAAGGGACCTGGTCCCTTAAGATCGGTTTCTGAGCTCAAACCTCATAATTTGTCGTTTAATGTTTCTAAGTTAATTATGATCAGACCATTATGATATCATCTGATAGTATAATTAATCAGAACATGTATTTAAACATTTAATCAGCTCTGAAAAGGAGACCCATATAACGTAAAATGTCAAATTCCAAGATGGAGAGCATGCAGATCCCTTAACAAGGAAATTCAAGGATGTTTTTTATAAAATAGTAATTTTGCACAAAGTCACTTTAGTAAACCAGTTAGTTGTATGTGCTTGCAAGAACTTTGTCTGGGTTACCTGCCTCTATCGGACACTACTTACTAATCGAAGGCGTGTTAGGCAGGGAACCAGACTAGTAAGAACTAAGTACCAATATTAAAGGAGTATTTTTTCAAACTAAACCAGCATATACAAAAACATACTCGTCTGTTATATCCTGACATACTGTTTTATTAAAAAGTAAGAAAATAATTATTTCAATACGGATTCCATTTTCCTGAGCACGCTACCATGAGAATGTAATTTTACTTTACATCCTGTTAGTGACGATGAATTATAGGAGTTTCTTTAACAAAAACTAGAATTATCAAAAATGATTTTTAAGTATCCGCACTCGCATTCATTACTTTTCGAAACACGAATCTTACAATACAACGTGTTCTTTTCAGTCAACAATAAACAAAACTTAAAAACATCGAAACAGTGAAAATAAATACTTCAGCAAAATGCTCACTGAAAACTTCACAAATATAAATGAACAAATCTATCTTAGCTAAGTCACTACGGTTATCAACATACATGCACATGTATAATTTATACTGCGTGTCTATAAATAAGGTAAATATTAAAAATAAAATTTGATAATTTTTATTGTTTTAGTCGCCGTTAAGTAATATTTTTTTACAAATGTTGCCGTTTTCGAGATAGTACGTTTTTTGTTCGAAGACATGAGTGATGTGTGATTGACGGCCACGATGTGTTTTATATTTTGTAAAGTACATCAAAAAGTGGTTTCAGATTCAATTTGGTTCAGAGAGCACAATTTACAGATTTACAGAAATCTGCTACGTTACTATTCAAGTTGGAGCTTTTATGGCGTTTAAACGCATTAAACTTTTATTACTTTCATCCATAGAAATTGGACAATCAAGTTGATCAATGCATATTAGGTATTATCATGGTTATCTATAAACTCATTTGGGTTGGGTCAACTTGTTTGAAATACGCACAAAGTGCTTAACGAAATCATCTTCACCAACATTCGAAACATTTGGCTTACCGTTTATAAATTTGTTTAGATTTTTAGTATTTCCAGAATTTTCTCGATGGGCGTTTGCTCACTGAAGTAAGTTTATATTTTCTTAACAATAACATTTTTATAAAGCTTTTGCCTTTTGTTTTACTTTTGAAAAATGAGTGCGCGACTTCAGAAATAAGATTTTATTGGTTTCCGACGGTACACTTTTAAATTAGGAAAATCACATTTTGCAGTGCGACATTCGTCGTTAAACTAAGTTTATGATGATTTGTGCCGGCAAAAGTCTTGCCGAAATATCGTGTACAATATTGGAGAAGTGGTCGATACATGCATTTATAATCATTAACACCAGACAGATAGAATCAAATTGAATTTTCTAATAATCCAAGCTATCGTGAAATTTATTCTCATGTGTAGTATATATATTAATCGGTGTGTATAATTTTCTCATATAGGAATCCGCTCGTCACCTAAATAAAACTGCAATTATTGTACGGCGGCCTTCGGCCGCCGTACTCTCTGGAATGCTTATTTTTAAGTGGCAATGCAAAATCGCAACTTCTTGCGCGAAGCAGATTAGTGACAGTGCCCGAAATATTCCGAAATATCCGCAATGGTCATCACGTGATATAAACAAAACAGAATAGAGCGAGGTCACGTGTTACTCACACCAACTAGTGTTAGCTTGATGACGCAGTCGCTATTTATAGTCTAAGAATGGAGCGAGCTCGATATCTGCCCATCTGTCAATAAATGCAGCCGAAACTCTTTATATCAAAGGAATTAGGAAAATTTGTTCGATCTAAATGAACTTCGATGTATAAATTATTAGAGAAATTCGCTGTGTTTATTATCGGTGTGTTGTAATAATCATTTATATAATACGGAACACGGTATTTATACGTTTCGATGTATTTATTTTAGCAACATATGTCGCAAATAAACAAAACATTATAAACATATTCACACAGACTAATTTTATAATCGCGAGCGTGGACACTGACTTGTTTACGCAATTGTCGTTAATTAAATATCGATTTCGGAGCTCAATACAAAAAATGTCCGATCAGGTGAGAAATGATGACTTAATTGGTTCGACATAGACAGACACTTTATGGTTCGATATAGATGGTCACTTTGCAGTTGAAAATCTATGTTTGGGACCGTTATACCAGGTTTTTACGACAACGTACCCTCAGACAACGGAGTATATTATTTTTTGGAGACTTTATTTAAATATTTTATATGCATTCCAGCAGATATTGCAACGTCTGATACATCGAGGTGATAGTTTCCCCTGATTTTAATTTTAGGGTGGAAACAGGGACTACATATAGAGTACCTCGTGAACTGTAGAACCATATGACCAGATTCATGAGATTCATGAAACATCAACGGCTTGTATTTTTGATGGAGTAGATGATCACTTTAGTTTCGGGATCAGTTAAGTCAAAATAACAAATTCGTTTGATCTGAAACTTCGCACATCCTGATAAAAAATGCTACATAGGCCACATTCTAGTATTGAATTGCCGGATGCGATTTTGCGCCGTACAAACATTTAACTTGTGTTCATCTGGTACGTGATTTGTACTAAATGAAAGAGTTGCACACTTATAAGCATTATACAGCAATCTCCAGCGTTTAGCATAGAAATTACAAATGTTTTGCATTCTTTGAAGTATGACATTAAAACCATGTCATCGGCAACGTTTGGGCGCACATTTTGATGTCATATATAGCATCTTTACCCACTGTTCTCCAGCTCGGATATCAGCCCCTTAATGTAGGTTAAATACAATAACGGCGAGCTTTTCCCACCCTGGCGAGTTCCTTGGAGAACCAGAAACGGGTCTGATAGCATCCCTATGTATCGAACACGAGCCTGTACATTATTATACATTTCACGTAGAGCAACTAATTTGTTCCCGTCTATAGTTGTATTCAAGTAAAACAATCGTCGGTTGGATATCCGATCACTGTTTCTCCATCAAAAATAGGTTTGGTATCTAGAGCTCTATCCAAAGCCAATAATTTAAAAAAAGATCCCGTTGCGCCACATACGGACCGAATGCTTGCCGAGCGTCTAGAAAGCCCAGATAAACTAACGACGAACATTCTCTGGCAAAATACAAACAATGTGATGGTACGATAATTATTAGGACCTGATTTATTATTAGTACATTTTCATCATCAAGTCTTCCATTTGCAATACACATATGGTTACCTTTACATAAATTCAAAAGTTTACAGTTAACAGTTTTATCATGATTTTGTCTGTACAAGGCATATCGAGAAAACAGTCAAGATTAAGATTGGTCACATGATCAGACAAAATACCCGTGCGTGCATTGAGAAAATATAACCTCATTCAGAGTATCTACATAAATAATGGTCTAATGTTTGATTAGAATACATATAAGAATTCTGATTACTATAAATTATCAGACGAAGTTTCTGGAGGTATATACCACAGTAAAAAATAAACATCTTCCATTGTATTTTTCCATTAAAGCAGAAAATTAAATTTACTTAAAACATAGTCACAATAAAGAAACCATGCGCGTCACACTGAATGAACAACTTGAACATTGCGCAGACCAAATCACAATTAAATGATGTTTAGGAATAAAAATAATTTCTCATTTTTTGAACCAGTAAATGTAATACTGATTACCTTTTAGCTCCCTTTTTGACTTTATCCAGCCCCGTCTATTCTGCTCACCGCAAGCAGCAGAAAAGCCATCAGGTATGTCGCAGTCATGTTGAGTCTTTTGGTTTGAATTTTACACAATACCAAAATGTCCAAGCGACATCATTTATATACTGTTCTTAGGTCAGTAATAGAAATATAATGACGGGCAATTTTATATGATATTTGGACATCATACTGACCGTGCAGAGTATGAGACAAAGTTGAATGCTGGATAAGTAAAAGGTCACACACCTCATATAGCTGACCTCAAGGCAAATTATCTATGCGTGTTGTTGAATATATGGAATAGTACATGTACTTAAAAAAGATCAAAAATGTACAAAAGACAACAGCATTGTAAAAAAGGTTCACTTAACACATCATTAGTGTTAGTTCAGTACTTTTAATAACATGTCCAAATAAAACACAAGATGATAGTCCTATCTCTGTCGTCCTTAAAATATACTGAATATAATTATTTCGTGTAATTCAGAACAAAAGATCGATGGATCAGCCTTTATAATAATTGTACGTGATGCGGAAATGCTAAAAGAGATACTTTCAACACATGGTACCAGAGCTCGCTTAAAATATCATATGTTGAAAAATCATGTGTTAAAATATCAGGAAAAGGTAATATAATTCATCTTCTCCCCTCATATATGGAGGGTTACAGTTTCATTTCATGACGGATGAATGGATGCAAGTCTTGTAAGATATACTCGTGAAAGACTTAATTCCTACATTGTCTTGAAAACTGGAGGCAAGTTTCAACTTGACACAAGTTTTCAGCACCATTAGACTTGTGCATAAATAGTTTATTGATTTTTTATTTATCTCGAAGGTGAAGACTTGCCCCCATCACACCAGAGCACGTCCGCACCACGCTCGCAAAGTTCCCATCAAGTCCTGAAAAAAATTGATGGACGTGGCGGGGACGGGGTCAAACTCGAAAAAATGATGCACCCGGTTCTCACTACGTCCTTACAACGTCTTTGCCAGGTTCTCACTGCGTCTATCACGTTCCCATTAAGTTCATTACACGTGCAGCTTCCCGTAGTCAACAGGTCTATTGAGTTTATACTACGTCCCAATTACGTGCTCACTACGTTCATGCAGACTGAACTGCGCTCTCTCTAGGTCCCAATAACGTCCTTATTGCATTCACTAGCTCCGTATGTATATTGTACCATATGTGTCCATTTATTTTAACTGGTCATGATGGCCGAACAGAAGTCTTCTTTCTGCTGATAGCCATGCACTAACACGACATAATCTAGGTTGCTTCATGTTCCTTTTTCTTCTATTTCGTATTTAGAAAATGGCAATTTGAGCATCCAGAATGGCTTGTTGTCCTGGTACAATAACAAATTGCATTCATTTGTTAACATATAGTTGACTGGAAATGAAAGAATGGGGTATGAATCCAGTATTTATACCAATTGCCCAGAACCTGAAAAAACATACTGGTCACCTGTTGCAAACGTACTAAAGACGTGACGGAGCAAAATTACAACATAGTGCAGTCTTCTGTAACGTGATGTGGACGTACTATGGTCTTAGCATACACCTGGCTGAGACGTAGTGAGAACTTCATTGACGTACCAAAACAACCCAGTGACAACGCGGTGAAAATCGCTTGCTGTCTTTTCAAGTCCGCACCACGCTTCTTCTGCCTCAATGAAGTCCCAACTAGGTTTTAGTCACGTCCCTGTTACGTTCTTACTAAGTAAGCACTGCGTTCCAATTTGACCACGTCCACACCACGTCATTTTTTGACATGTCAAAAGTCCCACCACGTCCTTCACGTGCATGAAGACCAAACCACGCTTGAACCGGTTCCTTCTGAGTCCTTAGTGCAATTGGTGTTATATATGGAGCTTGGAAGTATTTTTCTAGTTATATTTCTGTTACGTGTAAATGTTTATCTCAGGAAACCATTAGATGGCGTTCGATGACAATATACAGTTGTTACTAACATGTAATACCTGAAGATGCCCATGCAGCAAAATAATCCAGGCCCGGCGTTTAAAAGGGGAGATAATATGACATTATATTTTTAATGTCTGTAAGCACAACTCCTCTTAAATTTACGCAATTACTATACTAACCAACTGAAGATGTACATGCAGCATAATACATGTCATCCTATAATTTCAAGGGGAGATAATTCAACTTACACCATGGGACATTGCACTGTATTGTGCAATGTATCTGTTCGTGTTTTGTATCCAAGGTTTCATTCATCTCCTTCCGTGATAGGTTTAATAGACACAGAACACATAGAATGTTTGATGTGTTAATTGTGTAGAGAATCGTAATCACGACAAATAAATCGTTTTGGTTGATTTATTACCATGATACACTCTGTTAATAATAATCATAATAATATCTTTATTACAAGAGGATAACAAATTTGTCCATATTGGCCATTCTCACATAATATTATGGTCCTCTGTCACAAATACAAACAAATCAACAACTGAAAAAAAGTATGGGAAAAACATGTTAAAACAACAGACACGTTAGAAATATAAGCAAAAAGATGGCAAATTAACAACCAGTACCAGATAAGGAATTTACACATACAACTGTATAAGTAAAGATGATATCTTATATATATTAATTAATATGTAAGATAGCTATATATATGATAATGAAACTAATGTTAATCCTATATATATAGGATATTATTATTTTATAATACTCGCACTAAACTCCTAAAATCCTCAGCGGAAAAATACAGGGAAAGCAATAGAATAACCTTTTCATATTACACATACATTGCTAAACTATAAAAACATATATTAAAATTATATAAAATATTTTTTCCTGAGCATGGGCCTAGAGTACGAGCGGTAAAAAAAGCATTCAGTATAAAAAGTAGATATAAAAGGTTCACGATGCGGTGCGGTGATTAAACTACTACATGTATATAGTATTTACTGAAATTGAACTAATTAACTTAAAGGAGTTCCTGACCCAGGCTAGTCCACCTGACGAGGACTATTCTATACTAATTAGAAACGATTTAACAAAGTTTTAAACAACCTTTATATTAATTCTTCTGCATATATATATAATGTAACGTATGTGTCTAGTGTGTTAGTAAACAAAATGTTGGGAACTTGTCGATGCTCTACTAGTAAGTCTCCCTTTATCATTAATTTGTCTTTGACCTCCTATGGGGATTCACACAAGTATTTTTCATTAAAAAGTGAACTTATTTCGGGTCCTATATATAAAATACATGTCAACGAAATAATTCAAACATGAGGCCCAACTGGCCCTTGGATGCTCACCTGAGTAGTAAGTATAATTTATTAGAAAATATAAGCCATGGGGCGTGGTCAATTTTGACACCAGGGGCGTTAATTTAGCAACTTTGTTAGAGGATCTCTAGATAGTGCTCCATGTCAAATGTCTAAACTCTTAACTCTGTGCTTTCAGACAAGATTTTTTTATATTTCCCTATACAATTCTTGATAAAACATGTGACCCCTGGGGCGGGGCCAATTTTGACACCAGGGACATTATTTTCGCAAATTTGTCAGAGTCTCTAGATGTTGCTACATGCCATATATATATAAACTCTAAACTCTGCTTTTAGACAAGAGGTTTTTAAAAAAATATTTTCCTACATAATTCTGTATAAAACATGTGACCACTGAGCATATAATCCGTTCAATTAAATGATTGCAGACACACGTTCATCCCTCTGAATGAAAAAGTGTTGAATATTTGCAGTTTTTCAATAAACAAATATTGGTTCAGTGTGTAAAATTGATTCAATCGGTACTGATAAGCAATCTACTGGTTACACCACATGAATGAACTACATGAAACAGTTCTATCTCTATGAGTTAATGGGCTAACACTTTAGTTGACAGAGGCTTCATTCTTATGGTGTTTTTCATTACTTCACTGTATTGCAATAAAAATCAACAAGTAGATAAATAAATTTATACTTGATCGTCGCTCTCTAGAAACTATCTATCTTTCCTTCATCATACCGATCCTTGAGTGTGGAGACATTATTTATCTTTGACAACTGCACGCAACACGATATTCAGTCTCTGGAAAAAATGCAACACGAAGCGGAACGTATTTGTCAACGGTACAACCAAACTAATAGCAACTGACAAAAAAATGACAGAAATGGGTTGGGATACTCTTGAAAGCCGTCGAGAAAAATACAAACTTGTCCACTTTACCAGCTTTCAAGTAGTATCTCTCTGACCTTTGTCCTCCTCTGGTCTCTAGATAACGAAATGTACAACTTGACAAAATGCAAATGATTTTCGTATTCCGAGAGCAAGGACCTCTCTCTATCGTGACTCTCTAATCGTATCAGCAACAAAATGTTCAACCAACTATATATATATATATATATATATACCTGCTAACTTGCGAAACTCACCCACTCTGTCCTCTTTCAAGTCAAATCCGTTCACCAACACGACAAGAATCAAGTTATTAATACGAGGAAAAGTATAGCATACACAGTTACGAACGATATGCAGTTCACTGGCAGATGACCTTTACAATAAAACGATCGTTGATTTTCCTCTTCATCCATGCGGTCAATGGGAAACAACTTCCCACTTCGTCTTAGAATGCAGTCACTTTGACAACATTAGACCTGCCCTAATAAATGAAGTCTCCCAGTTTTGTCAAGTAACTCTTGAATGCTTACTTTTCGGCAACCACCATCTTTCCAATCTACACGATAAAAAAACATTCTGACAAAGTTTCATGAAGATCCAATCAAAACAGTGATTGCTAAAGTGTTCACAAGGTTTTTCCTTATTTGGCCGTGGTGACCTAGTTTTTCGCCCAAAATCTCCCAATATCGAACTCGTCCGAGATTTTGTCAATATTAACATTCTGACCAAGTTTTGCTAAAATTGAGCAAAAATTGTGGCTCCTAGTTTGTTCACAAGGTATAGTTTGACGACGCACGACGGAGACTGATCAGAAAAGCTCACCCTGTCACTTTGTGACTTATGATTTACTTACCCGTCAACTATTAATAGATTCAGTCATCACCATTAGCCAATCAAATGGCCAGGATTAGCCAAACTAGTAATAGACACTACACCATATACTCCAAACAGCTATAATAAACTAATACTCATAGGTATAATTCGTCTAGAAAATAACTATAATTAAACCAAGTAGATAGCTCTATTAGTCAGATCACAGTTGTCTCCCTTTAAATAAACAGCAACAATAGCTTTGTTACAATGCTAATGGGACTGTGACTAATATAGCTAATATAGTAAATCAATTTCATGATGATAAATGCCATTAACATTACTTAAGTGGTCTTACTAGTTCATAGGTTGAATATGAAGTCACTTCTTATTTATTATATTTATCCAGCATGAAGTGATGTATTAAACTTTGATGACAAATCACGTATATTAACAACTGAACCAACTGATTAATCATGCACATGTCAATATTTTTCCCGCCCAGGGGGGGGGGGGTGGCTTTGGTCTCAACCAAAGGAATTCGACATTTTTAGATTTTTGATGTCTAAATCCCTACCCTAGAGACAACCGTCCTAATCCCCTCCTTAGCACTTACTTGGTGTATAAAACCTGGCCCTAGAAGTCTACTTCCAGAGACCCGGAGTCAGTAAGTTTATCAAATTCCCGCCTGTGGAAATGATCTTCTGTCTAAAGTCCTGTGTATGCCCGCCACCCACACCCGGGTAAAATATTGAAAGGTGCATTATGGAAACCAAGCTTTCCTCATTCTTTAATCTTTTAACTTCAAGTGAGGGCATGTTGATGAGAACTTTGCTGTGACAGTAACTCACAGTACATACCAGTACTATCTTATATAATAAAGAATAACATAAACTGTATACTGTGGAACCTCCATGGTCAAGCGCTTAATGTCTTGTCTAATCATTGTCCCAAACCACTTAAGTATAAATCCCATAAATGACCATACAAAATTCACGAGGGAGCAGTCCAGCTAGCTTGCGGGAAGGTCAGAGGTTCTAGCCAGGTGTACACCAGGCGCTCCTCTTCAATTCAGCCTGAGAAGTCACCAAATGAATCATGTTGTTGGTACAATGTTACATCTAATGAATCATGTTGTTGGTACAATGTTACATCTAATGAATCATGTTGTTGGTACAATGTTACCTCTAATGAATCATGTTGTTGGTACAATGTTACCTCTAATAAATCATGTTGTTGGTACAATGTTACATCTAATGAATCATGTTGTTGGTACAATGTTACATCTAAAGAATCATGTTGTTGGTACAATGTTACATCTAATGAATCATGTTGTTGGTACAATGTTACATCTAATGAATCATGTTGTTGGTACAATGTTACATCTAATGAATCATGTTGTTGGTACAATGTTACCTCTAATGAATCATGTTGTTGGTACAATGTTACATCTAATGAATCATGTTGTTGGTACAATGTTACCTCTAATGAATCATGTTGTTGGTACAATGTTACATCTAATGAATCATGTTGTTGGTACAATGTTACATCTAATAAATCATGTTGTTGGTACAATGTTACCTCTAATAAATAATGTTGTTGGTACAATGTTACATCTAATGAATCATGTTGTTGGTACAATGTTACCTCTAATAAATAATGTTGTTGGTACAATGTTACACCAAATGAATCAGGTTGTTGGTACAATGTTACATCTAATGAATCATGTTGTTGGTACAATGTTACCTCTAATGAATCATGTTGTTGGTACAATGTTACCTCTAATGAATCATGTTGTTGGTACAATGTTACCTCTAATGAATCATGTTGTTGGTACAATGTTACATCTAATGAATCATGTTGTTGGTACAATGTTACCTCTAATGAATCATGTTGTTGGTACAATGTTACCTCTAATGAATCATGTTGTTGGTACAATGTTACCTCTAATGAATCATGTTGTTGGTACAATGTTACCTCTAATGAATCATGTTGTTGGTACAATGTTACATCTAATAAATCATGTTGTTGGAACAATGTTACCTCTAATGAATCATGTTGTTGGTACAATGTTACCTCTAATGAATCATGTTGTTGGTACAATGTAACATCTAATGAATCATGTTGTTGGTACAATGTTACATCTAATGAATCATGTTGTTGGTACAATGTTACCTCTAATGAATCATGTTGTTGGTACAATGTTACATCTAATAAATCATGTTGTTGGTACAATGTTACATCTTATAAATCATGTTGTTGGTACAATGTTACATCTAATGAATCATGTTGTTGGTACAATGTTACCTCTAATGAATCATGTTGATGGTACAATGTTACATCTAATGAATCATGTTGTTGGTACAATGTTACCTCTAATGAATCATGTTGTTGGTACAATGTTACATCTAATGAATCATGTTGTTGGTACAATGTTACATCTAATGAATCATGTTGTTGGTACAATGTTACCTCTAATAAATCATGTTGTTGGTACAATGTTACATCTAATGAATCATGTTGTTGGTACAATGTTACATCTAATGAATCATGTTGTTGGTACAATGTTACCTCTAATGAATCATGTTGATGGTACAATGTTACCTCTAATGAATCATGTTGTTGGTACAATGTTACCTCTAATGAATCATGTTGTTGGTACAATGTTACCTCTAATGAATCATGTTGTTGGTACAATGTTACATCTAATGAATCATGTTGATGGTACAATGTTACATCTAATGAATCATGTTGTTGGTACAATGTTACATCTAATGAATCATGTTGTTGGTACAATGTTACATCTAATGAATCATGTTGTTGGTACAATGTTACATCTAATGAATCATGTTGATGGTACAATGTTACATCTAATGAATCATGTTGTTGGTACAATGTTACATCTAATGAATCATGTTGTTGGTACAATGTTACCTCTAATGAATCATGTTGTTGGTACAATGTTACATCTAATGAATCATGTTGTTGGTACAATGTTACATCTAATGAATCATGTTGTTGGTACAATGTTACATCTAATGAATCATGTTGTTGGTACAATGTTACCTCTAATGAATCATGTTGATGGTACAATGTTACATCTAATAAATCATGTTGTTGGTACAATGTTACATCTAATAAATCATGTTGTTGGTACAATGTTACCTCTAATGAATCATGTTGTTGGTACAATGTTACATCTAATTGGAACGAAACAATCAAGAAGACTATGATTATGAACATTTTATTTTCATTTAATTCCAACAAAATATGCCTGACATTTTGTAAAAATCATTGCCACCAAAATGAACATCAGAATCAGAGGTTTGCATGGCTTTTAATAAACCATTTAATTGTTGTAGAAAACTTGCCCTGTTACTGAATGACTTTAGCCTATCACTGAATGTATTAATTTACATGAGATGAAAGGTGCAATAAAAGAACTAAAATCTGTAAAACTAAGACACAATTGTAATGTAAAATGTAACCATGACAACTCTAACATACAAGAAAAGCTTAATTAGCTCATTACACATCAAGTAAAATTAAGTTTGTACACAATATGCCTGACATTTTGATAATAATCAGTTTTAGAACATTAAAGGTCTCATCATTCCACAATTAAATCAGTTATATCAAGACATAAGGTGGAAATAGACTTGTTCTGCTGACAATATACAGAAACTTTTACATGACACTAGTAGTTTAAAAGATCTTGGAACATACTAAATTTACCATAAAAACAAATTACACAGTGACAGATTAGTGCTGTCCAACATACACATTTAGAATGAATGTATTAACATGATGATGAATGATGCTCTATCTATAATGTGATGTCTATAATGTAGTACAATTATTTGTTGACTTCAGTTATGTGTTTATCATTCTCTAGTAAACATAGAAGAGTCCCATGACAGGCATACACCTAGAGAATGGGATTTTCAAGAACAGAATGCCATTAGGTCATAACAAATCTTTATCGCCTTAACATAATTTTCATTTACTTGGAAACTGAAGAAATGTTCCACCAGCACCACAGTCATTGGAGTGCTCATTATATGGTTAATAACAAAATTCTAAATCATCATCTTCAGGTGTCAAAGATAAGTGCAGCCTCAAGACTGTGATGATCCAGTTAGGAACCACATAATGGTATATACATGTACAAAGTCACATATTGAGACACTATAAAGGTGCAGGTAATTCTTTCACAGCTGTATATACTTCATCATACAAGTCACTATAGTCATCATGTTTCTTTAATAACACAATAATTGCTGAGAATTTTCCCAATGCTGCACCAATATCCTACAATAGCAATAAAAAATAGCATTAGATACTACTAGAATCAACAAGAGGGCTCTATGTATATCACTCAGTATTGGTAGAGGAACACAAGACAGTGCAACACACGATATATTGTGTTAGAGGCCAACGCTCGACTGTTCACTGCCTCAGTGAGATCTATCCACCTATGAAGTTTCATGTTGCTACCTCATGCAGTTTCTGAGTTATGAGCTACATTATTAAAGTTTTGCACAGACACAGGACTGGTGACTTTGTGATCACAATAGCTAGACTTTTCCTTCGAAAACAGCCAAACTAAATAAATGAATCCAATTTCATGCACATGAGCAAAAATAAAAAAAATGAAGGGCTCTTAAATTCATGCTTATTATCCAATTCTTTTGGGATATCACAGAACAAGATTAGATTTTATTTCACCTCAGTGTATTGTAATATGAATAGCTGTAAAATCCTACATATTCCTACCTCTTTGGCTGGAACGTAACAGTATGGAATACCAGCTTCTTCTAAAGTGACAGGCATATGACTGTATACATCAATAGGACTGACATCACCAGATAATATCGCAAGTCTAAAACAATAAATGATACATACATAATTATACCAACATCTAATAAAGTATCAAAAAAACAAGATGTGTTTTAGATCTCTACAAAATTTGTTTGTGCATACATTCATAACTAATTTATGTTTTTTAGGATAGAATAAGTACTGATTTTCCTCACTGTAATATCATACTAATTCAACATGATATTGTATGTTGGAAAATATATTTGTATACACAAGATCCCATGCATCCATTTTAAAATGTACTTAAACTATAAATTCATGTTTAAAGCTTACCCCTTTTCCCCCTTTCTGACTCTTTTCTGTACATCTCTGATTCCCTCTGTTACATGTTTCACACTCTTGGCTGAAAGTACATTGAATTTAATATTTATTCATGTCCATACAGACCTCTATTAAACATCATGTAGATCCTATAAATGAAGCCGTTTACCAACTTCGCAAATGGCAAAAAAATCTTCTCGAAACTAGGTCTGACAAGCTTGAAAATTCTGTCAGGCCAAAGGGAAATCTGTCAGACCGATAAAAATTAAACCAGTGTAAATGCATATATACATCAGGTAAACAAGTCGTCGAACAGCCTGTCCAATGAGATAGTAACGGACCAACACACAATCTATCTTGAAAAATAAAAAAGTTATGAAGAATTGAAGTTGGCATTTTACTACATTTTTCGTGAATTTTTTATCACTATTCCGTATAAGGAAATATTCCGCGATCGCGGACCTGAACAAAGTCTTCTTAAATTAAAATTCTTCATATCTCTTTTAATTTTTAAGATATTTGTTTGAAAATTGCCATTCTAAATGCACTTTTCATGTAGATTCTGTTTCTGCAGTCAAAATTTCTCTCAGGATATTGTGTATTTAAAAAATTAAGGATTTATAGGGAAAATTATTAACTTTTTAAAAAAAAAATGTATTGGTAAGGAACAAATTTTTATCTTTTGAAATAACAACTCATTTTTAAATGATAACATTGGTACATTTATTGGTAACAAATCATAGGCATGTTCAGTACTTATACTAACAAATATTGACAACATATAACATTTTTATTTTATTTATAATAGAAATTAATTAAAGGTATAAAATCCACAGGAGAATCCGATACTATCGTATCTCTCCTTTTCTTGGGTGACTGAAATGACCATAGTTGTTGAATGGGCTGTTGAACAACAGATTTAAACAACTAAATATTCTAGTAATATTTAGAGTTATTTCTTTGTCTAGTATCTTCAGTTGCATTTTAAAATCTTGCACAAAATGAAATTTACGTCTCAATAAATCATCATGATTCATATAACTTACTTTTTGTATAATACTAGAAGAGATTTATTGTATAAATGTATGAATTATTGAAATGTTATATATCTATAAATGTGAAGAACAGATTAAAAATAAAAACATTCACTAATGCTGAATCACTATTAATAAGAGCAAGAAATCAAATAAACTTCCAATTTTTATTTTGTGTTAAGTTATTATGTTCAATAACACAGTCATTTGTCACAGTGAGTAGTTTGGATGAGATTTTTCAACTATCATATAAATCTGGATGATGAGCAATTCACAATGTTTTCCTGGAGTTTTTTTTACTTCTTATTCACCAAATCTGAAAATCAAAATATAACATTCAATTAATAATGTATATACTATGAAGAATGCAATACTTTAATTAGAGACGAAAATCGAACGACGGTACGAATCGTCGCGGAAAAAATGAAATTTTTCGTCCTCGTTTCGTACTTTCGTATTTTCACAAAAATAAACTTAAAAAATGCACAATACGTAAAGAATCTGACTTCTTAACATGATTTAAAGCTAGTTTCATTGATAAATGTTAGAAAACACGACAATATGATCGAAATAGTCAAGGAAACGACGAGTAGATTAAGATTTTTGCGACGACCTAATTAACATAATTTCTAAAAATAGATCGTTGATTTCTATTTCTATAAATGAAGTCACAGGGGCACATTAACAATATTTTTGGTTTAAATTATCAACTTACCGTTAATATTCATCTATTTCATTCATGAAAGTCGCAAGATCGGTAGTTTAAATGAATAATCGTCGTATTTTCGCTCGGTTTGTTCGCTCAGTAGTAAAATCAAAATGGCGGCACATTTGACCTCGGATTACGAGTTCAAATACGAGGACGGCGCGTATTCAAATGAAAATGCGACTGCTTTATAGTCATTTCCGAAAAATAAATTTACTATCAAAATAAAGCTAAGCCTTTGTAGAATACAATGATAAAACCAAATAAATAATATTACGGACGAAAATAGTTTTAAATGGGTTTGACTTTGGGGATTATTTTCTTGGCTCAGGATGCTCATATTTTAATTTTGATTACATCAACATAAAGGTCATTCAAATTCCTGTTCAATGAACCCAGACTAATTGATATTCATACACGCTCTAGTGGTCGCATTCACAGACAAACACAGTAGGTGTCATGCGGATGTTGTAAAATTACAATAAACAATCAAGGGGTCAGATATGACATGTGTTAGATAATTAACTTATCAGTAATTAATCTCTTTATTTTCTACCATGCTGATATTTATATCAGATTAAAGAGAATTTTATTAGCTTTAACATGGTTTTTACAGATAACAGATACAACAAAAACTTTTTAATTTACAACAAAAAAAGCATTGATTTTCTACAGATTAACTGATAAGCCACTTAAGCTTTTGGGGTTGCTAATCGGACAAGTCTGCCGGTCCGGTGCCTTTCGCAAAGTCAGTGTTTAACATTTCAGTATCTTTTGACAAATGACTTATCAATGAAACAGTGCATCACAGAAATTTGTTCTAAAGTAATAATTACTACAACAATTTTACTGGTTCTATAGTCAGAACGGTTAGTTTAGTATGGAAATTTGAACATGTAGGCAAATGTCTGAATTCAAGTATTGACTCTGCTGTTTTAATGCATTTAGACTATGTTGTATTCATTTTAAAAGCATGTCATGCCTAGACCTGTATGTGTACAGAATAAAAGACCCTTTGACTACTGTAGGTCTAATTAATTTAATTGGATTACTGTGGTGCATGTGTCCGCCATTGAAGTCTTTCTAGGTCTTTCTTGTGATAAGGGGGTTTTGTGAAATTGTCTGACAGTCAAGAAGTTCATTATTATGTCTAGAAATATTGTTCAGTCCCAAAAGTATTGGGTTATCAGTTATTAAGCATTGACATTCAGGATCTTCCATCTAGTAAATTTCCATCATTCATATCTCTTTAGAATAACGACTGCTTTAACAAAATTCACTTATTTACATCAGTCAAAGTATAAGTTACTGATTAACTGTTAACAACATAAACAGTAGAGAAACGCCTAATGGAAGTTTTAGAATGTCTACTGTACTGTACCTTTTTTAATTGCTTTGTACAACTTCTTGGTCAGCTTTTTAGAAGCCAGCGGTTTTGATACTCCATTCAGATTACGAATTTTGTCCTCCCAAACTTCTTTACTTTCTACTGTACTTTCGTCAAGATTTTCGGACTTCCTCTTTTCTTTCTTTTCTTTACCCATTTTGGATTTTAGTTTTCTTGCAATCGCACGTGTTTATGTATGCCGGTGATACGTTCGATTAACTGTCCCGTGATATTTACACTAGTTAGGTAAATATTCCGTTACTGCCCGTACAATTCTCCGCGATTCAACTATTATGACCTTATCAGTAGAAATAAAAAAATGTGTCGATTATATACTACAAATTCTGTGTTGTTTTTTTTAATCTACTTTGATAACAAATAAATGGCCGTTTTTCATGAAAAAATATTTTATGTTTTGATAATAATGTTCTTCAAATGTTCTTCAAATTCTAATAAAAGTCGTAGATTTCTTCACAGGTTAAAAAGTTTCTATGCATAAGGGAGAAACAGCCCGGACAAGGTCTATAATGCTCATTTTTTACGTTTGACCTCTAAGTGTGACCTTGACCTTTGAGCTAGACACCTAGACCTTGCGCACTGCACACCGTCTCATGACAATTATGCCAAGTTTTCTTAAAAAGTTTCCATGCATGAGGGAGATACAGCCCAGACAAGGTCTATAATGCTCATTTTTTACCCTTTGACCTTTTTGTGTGACCTTGACCTTTTAGCTAGAGACCTGGATTTTGCGCACTGCACACTGTCTCATGGTGTTTAAAGGGGCATGCCCAGGAACTGCTGTGTCTTTTTTTTGTACACCAAAAATGCATTTGTCGCTTGTAAAACCAATTATTACCGAAAAGTCAAAGAAAAATGTGCGTTCAAAAATGACCCTATAACGCGTGCGTTGGTATTTGTATGTCGGTTTGAATAAAAGGCTGTCAGCCTTTTATTGAAGACAACGATATTTCCGATACGTCTGAGAGTTTATCTGAGCATGTGCGCTGCCTTTCAAGTGAACATAACATGAGCAATACTTACAATTTCAATTTGTTGACATTTTTTCCGCGATGTTTTCGGTTTTGACAGATCCCGAAAGGGTCGAGTTGTGAAAATGATGAATAATTTCTGAGGCCGAAATCGGCAGGTTTGGTAAATCTTGAAATGTGTATTTTGAGTAAACTAGCGGGATATTTTGTAAATATTTTACAGGGCTTTCATTAATTGAAGTAGGCATTAAAATGATACCAATTTGATTGCTATTTGAGACGCTTCAGTTCCAGGGCATGCCCCTTTAACAATTATGCCAAGTGATTTTAAAAAGTGCCAATGCATAAGGGAGATACAGCCCAGACAAGGATCCGGACAGATACACTAACTAACAAACGTACAGACACACAACCGCCATTGTGGCGACTATGTCGAGCTCACCGCAAGCGGGCTCGTCAAAAATGAAAAAAGTATCAGAATTCTGAGGCACGGTTCCCTAGATTAACATTTCCGCTACAAAATACTGAAGACCGCTTTGAAATCCGTCATCAAATAAGACGGCAATGTTAATTCAAAAATGACACCTACTGTGTTTTTTAAGCTGAGCAATTAACAATTAAAGTATTGGATCATTATCGTCTCATGACATCAACCAATTTGATGCACCCCATTCAATTTTGATAGCCAATCAAAATCACTAATGTTTACGGTTCAATAATTGAAACCATGCCCAAATTTTTGTCATTAATGAATTAATAGTGCCATATCGTACCAATACAATGCACGTTACATTAGAAATGTTTAATGCTTATAAGGAAAAGTTGATAAAGGGGTGCAGTATTTATCGCAATAAAACATCAATTTTGAGCGTTCGGTTAGAATTTTTTGTTGCTTAGTATTAAAGTATGATGTTTAATCTTTGTAAATAATGTTAAATATTATTTTACGTTATTTTAGCTATTATAACCAATCCCGATACTTTAAAAGTGTTAACAATGTTTTCATGGGATTTGACTCTGTGACCTATTTTTTTACCCCAGATGACCCATGTTCGAGTTCACCCAAGATATCATTAAGACAAACATTCCGACAAGGTTTGGTGAAGATCCAATCATGTTACCTCTAGAGTGTTAACAAGTTTTCCCTGGGATTTGACCCTGTAACTAGATGGCCCAAGTTTGAACTTGTACAAGATATCATTGACACAAACATTTTGATAAGGTTTATTGAAGATCCAATCAAAAATGCGTGTTAACAAGGTTTTCATGGGATATGACTTGGTGACCTAATTTATGATCCTACATGACCCATGTTCAAACATGTCCAAGATACTATTGGGACAAACATTCAGGAAAAGTTTGATGAAGATCCAATAAAAACTGTGACCCCTAGAGTATTAACAAGACCAATTGTGGATGCCAGGGACAAATGATGGACATTGATTGATACTTATAGATCTCCGAGCACTACATGCTCAGTTCAGCTAAACAATATGATTCCAAACTAATATCTTTCACGAAATGAAAATAATATTCAAAATTTCAATAAAAATAAGACAAGTTTTAAGAAAAAATATTTTATTATATATAGGTCATATTTCAATATCATGTTTTTTGCTCAATATGAAAATTATCATGATATCATAATCATCCAGACAAATAAAACAAGTTTTATTGTTGACAAAGACCTAAAGAAAGTCATGCATTTGGTCTAATAGACTATCATGACAACACTACAAAGCTTCAATCAAACATCAATTTTACAATGGTGGCACAAGTAATCTTAAGCCCATGAAAACACAACATATTGGAATCAAATCTAAAAATTATATGGTAGCTACAACATTTTATGATAACCTTCAATTAAATCTGTAATGAGACTCTCAAATGCTGACCAAACTCATGTCAATATTGACACAGGAGGTATGTTTGCTGACACTGCTTTGAATTTTGGAGTGCATAAATGCACTATACCACACCTCATTGGCAGACATGAGATCTGTGGATGACCATACACGTCCTGGGCAGTAACATGTGATATCATGTCAGGACAGACACATCATTTTACATATCATTCTGTATCGAGGTTTCAGACCTTCAACTGAGACACCAGGTCATACATGTGCTCAGATTAGTACCAGGACAGTCTGCCAATTTGCACAATTTTGGTATGATGTGCAGACCTTGTAAGATGACATTTGGCATTTCAAAAATTCTCTGGTCATGTTTAATGATTTGATTTAAAATCATATATATACTTAACTAAATTTGTGTTTTCTTTCAATTGGAATAATTGAAAATGATTGAGCTTTAAGGTATGTATGTTTTTCCACTTAATAATGTCATATGGTCCATAAAAATATGTCCAAACCCTAAGTTGCATTTTTAATGGCCTGATGTATAGTAAATGCTGCAAAAATCATAATCAGACGTAACAATGCATTTTTGTGTGCAGATTTTGATTTTTCTAATATACATATCAACATGAAATGAATGTTAAATATTTAAAAATATAAGAAACAAAGTAAGAAAACTGTTTTCCATACTTTACCATTGTAGGTTAAATGTAGCCAGCATATATTGTCATGGTAACAATGATTACATATAAAATTATGTTTGAAGAAGAATATTCTACAATTCAGTCACAAACAAATCCAACTAACAGTAAATGGTAAAATAAGAACAGAGAATCAAAGACTAGAAATATGATAAATGAAAGATATGTGTATATCATAGTGTACAAGAGCCTAATAGGTTAAAAAGAATATGTAGGTCCTAGAATTATATATGTTCACTAGCAGATTCAAGTTTGTCATGGTGTAAACAATTCAGAAAAAACAAAATGGTTGAACGAAGTTAAACAGTTCATATTATTTAGTAAACAATGTGAAAACTGTCAGCAAGATCATTTTTAGTTTAGTGACAAATATCCACAAACAATAGTGTAGGCTATTTTTCAGATGTATACTACATGTACAAATATAACTAAATCAACAAAATGCCATTTGGAGAATCTTGTAGCCAATAAAAAGTATGGATGGATTATTTAAGAAAAGATGGGAGGTTTTTATATGGCAGAAATGTGGCAGATATTTACAAAAGAAAAGTATACTATACACACATTGTTTCATGGGAAAAACTGATAAGCACTGATTACGTATTTTGAAATAAACAAGTAATACAAACATGTAATAATCCATGAATGTTACACAAGGATGTACATATCCTACAAACCTTATTTAATACAGTTATAGCACCTTTATTCATTCATTTGAAACATGATTAGAAAACTTCATTTAGTAACTGGTTGTTTCAACATTCAAGCAATTACTTCATCAGCTACAGGATAAAGGGTAAACCAGAAATCATATAAAATCATCAAGAAAGCATAGTTCAAGACAGAACTGACATTACTATTAAAAACAATACATGTAAACACCACATTATTTTACTCATTAATTTGATCATACAGACAAAAATGGGAATTTCTACACTAACAAGTAACAGAAAAGTTGAAAGCACTTGCAACAGGCAAAATTTATCAAAAAATAAATGCACTAGTTTGTGCTGAACATATGTTTATGAAGGGAACAACCAAACAGTATAAATGGACCAACTACATGTATTACTAATACAATAACAGAAGAGATAACTTTCTGACCGGACCATAAAGTGCATATAAAAGACTTATTCGCTGTAAAATATAATAGCTGTATTTACAAGAATATATATCTGAAATGATGTAACAATTTATGCATACATGTATATTATAATAAATGTAGAAAGACTTTAGCTTGTCAAAATCAAGGTTATCACATGCAACCCAAAAAGTCATATAAATATTGAGTATATATTCACATGGGACATAAAACCACAAGCTTCACAATAAAATAAACTGATTAACAATAGTATAAATCTGTAGATATAGAATAAGCAGTAATAAAAAGAAATGGCAACTAAGAGAAATATTGCATGTTATTCATTCAAACCCAGCAGTTTAATGTTTTGCAATCAAATGAATGTGAACTAAATTCACACATACATGTACACAGTTAGTAAAACAATCAATTCACACATACAAGTACACAGTTAGTAAAACAATCAAAAGAAACACTGGTGTATTTTTTACATATCCAAGTATTTTGACCAAACAAAATGTCATTGAAAAAAAATCTACACACAAATGTCCATCACCAAAAATAAAAACAACAAAATTGGTGCTAACAACAACCTGTTCACAGTAACAACAACCTGTTTATTGTGGCATCTTATATGACCAGCCATTCTGAACTCCTATTTTATATCTTTAACTGACTGTAACAGAAGGACTGTCAAGATGCATGTATCTGTAAGTGGAATGATGCTCACAGACTATTCCTAAACAAAATATTCAATATGTGAGTAAAAAAGACAGGTACATTTATAAAACTGTCTCAGTTCAATAAGACACTATGATAGATAAACCACTGTTTATTATTGAATCAATAATGGAAGACTGGTGATAACAAATTAACAATACAGGCCATTTTCTAGTTCTAATCTTGGTTAACAGGGGAATGTATATATTATTTATCCCTATAAGTGGAGAATGGCCATAAAATAGACAAAATGTATAACACCTACTCATTGCAAACAATCACCTCCTTTTTTTTCATTAACGGTAACTAAGGTAATTTTAATGTTTGATTAGTTAAGCGAATATACTGAATACTAGATAAGAAAATGTGTCGAGAAAAATCAATTTGTATGAATGAACTAATCAGTTGTATACTTATTGTAGCATTTACTTGTCAATTATCTCTGTCAATGATGAGAAGAATTTGTAACATTTACTTGTCAATTATCTCTGTCAATGATGAGAAGAAACACACTGAAGATAACTGTAGGATATTATTGCACTCTATTTAGCTTACTTGATTTGTACTTACACTGTATTGAGACAGTATAAACTAACAAACAACTGCAAGGCATAACTATATTACACCAGCACAGCATCAATGCCTGAACTACAAAGATAAGAGATCAGTTTATATGCCCCAAAATACCCCCACCACATTTTACATGAAGAACAATCAGTCCATATCTTCTATCATTCTGACTGGTACCAATCACTGTTTGTTGGTAAGTTTAGCAGAACTAGTTTTCAGCAGTAAGTATGGAAGTATAAGAAGAACTCCACCAGCTATGTAACACACTTCTGATCCACAACTCCAATATACTGAAAACACAAACATCAAGCACAATTGAAAATACATATATATATATAAGTACTGAAAGTATTTATGGAAAGTTGGAAACTGATCTTACATAGACTTGCACTGCAGCATGAAACAGGAACTAATTTAACAACTGCATGGTGAATACAGAAAAACATAGTACTTTGTTCCACATAAAAATCCATGCTCACCAAGAGAGTGATGGCTATGGAAATCTAAAATATCATGACAGTTTCCAAAAATCACTTTGGTTTAAAATAATATTCATAAAAGTTCTCACACAAATGATTTCAATTGATTTATTGTTTATTGCATATTAACTTGGTCAACAAGCAGAATGAGTAAGTTTGCTGACAGTATTAAACTGAGGTTAAGTGAGATTCTTTAATTTCAATGAGAGTTGCTTCCCTTTATCTGTAAATATTTGTGAATCAAGTGAAATACACTCACAACCATTCCCATGTGTGTTGTGTATAGCTGTCAAATAAGATAGATATAGACTTAACAGAGTCTGTGATGAATGTGCAGTGTTTATACCAAATTACACTTGAGGTAGTTACATGAATCTTAAGATAAAAAGATCTATTACATACTTGTTGAAGCAAACACTGGTCCTAAAGCTCTGGCCAGAGCTCCCAGTGATCTAAAAATGCCCATGATGGTTCCCTTCTGATCATTACCACCATACAAGGAAATCATGGTAGTCAAACATGGAACAACTGTTGCTGATGCTGTAAAATCAATTTGTTTGTTTAATTATTTTCAACACTTATATCTATTCTTTATCTTAAATACCGAGTATCAAAATAAAACAAGAAGTGTTTGTGAAACACGGATGCCCACTAAAGGCCAACTGGGTAGTAAGACCTTGACCTTTGACCTCAAAATCAATAGGGTTCATCTATATGTGATGACCAACCTCCCAACCTTATAGGAGTTAGGCCAAATAGTTCTCTAGTTATTGCCCAGACAAGATTTTGTTACGGGTAGACAGACCAACGAACCGACCGTCATGTGCAAATCAATAATTATACCCCCTTTTCTAGAATCCATTACAATAAATTAGCACTTAACTTATGTTAATTGTTAGGCAATCCAAATCGTATTCATTTATTGGACAAAAGGCTTATTTTGCACATACAAATAATGATAACGAGTTTTACCATACTAACCAAATGAAAACAATACTAGAGCTACATAAATCCAGAGAGCAGTTGTAGCAAAAGCCATCAGGATAAAAGACGGAATAAGGATCAGGATGCCTTGAGCTGCAATCTTCAATTCTTTACCCGCAGACACTCGTCGAACATAACCACCTAAAAATGTCACACAATAATATGATAACCATAATAGAATTTATAAAATTTAAGTACTGGGTACATGTTTAATAAACTTTCAATCAGTCTCTAAGCTGAAATCTTATGATCAGACAATAATGATATCATAGATACATTGGTTTGACAGCATAATTGATCTGAACATGTTTAAACATTGAAAAAGCCATAATATATTGAGAATAGAATAAAGACTTGAGCTTGTTTTATAACCTTTGGACCTGGAATTAATTAAGGTTTCAAATTTGCAAATATATGTTATTTCCCAAAAATTAAATCAGACATTTGTGTAGACAGAGGAATTCATCACCATCAAACTCCAAGAGAGTAGTCACAGCCAAAAACCAAGAGAGTAGTCACAGCCAAACTCCAAGAGAGTAGAATAACAAATACTTAATCTCCAGAATAATTTCAATAATATCATATATATAATAATATATATGCTAAATCCGATATACTTCCAATTTTGAACTTAACAGTCTGATAAAATGCTTTCATAAACAAACATAAGTAAGAAATTAGCTAGGAACAACAGGAGGGTAAATTCTAACAAACACAGTAGATATACATACCTTGCACACTAGCCATGATAAAACCTATAAAGAAGAACATTTTTCCTTGTTGCATACTGTAAATAAAAAGAAAAATCAATTGAGGACAACATAACTGATATCATTTCATGAAGAATAGACAACATAGTCCTGTGAAATATTTCATAAAATTACAAATAACTTCCAATTACGAAGATATTCATTTTCAACTACATGTACTAGTATTGATTTTCGGCTAAGGCAAGCAATGAAGAACTACAACTTCCCATATCTCAGTTTTGTATAAACGAACACTATATCTAGCTGTACTTTTATAAACAGGTGTTGCAACTAAAGATACATATCTAGGTAACTGTTGCTGCAAGTAATCATGTTCTCTTCCAATCAATGCTAGTACAATAGATCTTATTTATAATGATTTTATATCATGCTGTGTTAAATATGTTTTACTACAATGAATTAAAGCCTGCGTACCTGTCATAATTCAGTCTGTTATGTGTAAGGAACGTCAAAGTGAACTCCAGACCAGAATACAGAAACAAATACAAGAAGTAGACAGTTCCAATCTTTCTGATGTTAGACAAATCTGAAATTAATATAATACATATATAATATACATATATTGTATAATATATACAAATCAGTATTAATACAATATTTATGAAGAAACAAACATCAACAAGTATTTAATCATCATAGCATGTAGGTATCAATCAAATTGAAGTTAAATATTTCTGACAGATTTATTTACATAAAAACATTAAAAAAATGACTTTACCTTTCTGTGAAATCTTGTTAACTGATGAAAACCTAAACAATGACACAGGGTTGATTAAATATGAGGTATTCTGCCATCCTGTAGATATTGATTTAGCCTGAAATGAACTTAAAACACTAATACTCAGGAACAACAAAAGAGATCATTTACAACAATAACCAACACATGGATTTTGAAACCTTCTGTATGACACTAAACAAGTTTCAACAAATTCCTATATCCTAGCTGGTCAATAATACAGTTCTCAGAGAAGAAGAGAACAAAATTATAGTAAACTCATTGTTTAAAGTTCCTGATATATTAACTGTACAGGGTATTCTTTAAATAACAACAAAGTATAATAATACATGAAAACTAACAAATTGCTTGGTTGCCATGACAACAGACATCAAAAACCACTTACTCTTCTGTTTGCAGGCAGACTTTCTTTGAAAACCACAACAACATAAATCACATCTATGATAGCTAAAACAAGAGCAAATATAGCAGGAAACACATAGAACTCTCCTTGTTGAGCCCTGGCCCATCTAGAAAACATGGCCCCTATTAGCGGTCCAAATACAAAACCTATTGAAAAGGCTACACCAATAACTGCCTGAAATATAAGATTGGATTGTGATACAAAAAACTTATACATAAAATGTCTACAAATACTTAGATATTAACAGATTAATAATGAATAAATATTCTATCCACAAAAATGTATTGTACACAAATGAAAAGTTCTGCAAACTGTTAAACTTCTAATGAACTTCCAAATTTTTACCTCAGAAAATATCTAATTTTACAACGAATAGTTCATACCATTCCCTTTCCTCGTCTCTGTGGAGGCAATGTGTCAGAAACAACAGCAGCGCTGAGACTTACATTCCCCTTACTGATACCTCCAATAATTCTAGCCAACACAAACAATGTAAAATTATGAGATACTGCCCATATTGCATATGATATTGCAACACCAATCTGAAAATATCAACAAAATTATGGTAACAATATAATTAACAAGAAATTCTGCTATAAGTAGAAATAATAATAGTTTAATTAAAATTACAAGAACAGGTCTGCAAGATTCTTAATGTGAATTTGAATAACAGTGGAAACATGACATTTTGTTATAGATTCATTTATTATTCAAGTACAGAATACAATATTGTTTAACAAAGTTTTGACAATATCCCTTGTCTGATGATATCTTAAAGAGTTCAATATAATGATTGTAAGATTTAACTTACCATAGAAAAGATCATGAGAGGTCTACGACCATATACATCAGATGTTGCTCCTATCACAGGGGAGGCAATAAATTGTAACAAAGAAAACAGGGACCCAATCAAGCCTGATAATATAAACACAAATAAAAGATTATCTATCTACACTACATACAATTTATAAGCATTTCCAACAAACAGACTAAAAACTTAGTACATTAAAACCCCCTGAAAACTGGACTCCCAGAAAACAAGAATTCTCTGAAAATATTACCATTTTTCAAGTCCCATTTTTTCAGAATTTATCAAAACTTCTATGAAAAATGGAATTCAAAGAAAACCAGATTTTTAGCCCAGTTGGGAAAGGGTCGGTTTTCAGGGTTCTTACTGTACAACAAAGTCAACAAAGTAACTTCAAATTGAGTGTCAGTGACAAAGACACAAAGTATATAGACCGATTTTAATCAGATAATAAAAGATGTCACCTACCACCAAACAATACAGAGTTCCATCTTGGAGTATCTGGTGCCCCAACAAGTTGTCTAAAACTACTCACTGATTCTTTCAAACTTGCATATAACCCATCCTACAATATAGTTTATGAAGTACAATGAGAATAATAAGGGTGAATTATATTCGTTTGCACCCACCTACTTTTATTACTATTATTATAAACATAGTTTATAAGCAACAATGTGCAAAATTGAACACATTTCATAGGCAATAAAATATATTGTTAACATGTTGCAATTTCAAAATATGAGTGCTTACAGTCATGTCCTGGTAAAAACAAAGTAGTAAATCTGAGTCTCTACATGGTTATATAAGAGCTAAAATATTTTAAAGTTTGAGAAAAGAGCGAATTTAGTGACTGTTAATTGGTGATTAAAGACATTGCACACTTAATGACTATCAAATCAACCTATTTTTCATGAAATATACTTCATTACAATGTACATGTATCGATCTTTAAATACTGCCTCTCACCTGTCGCGAGTATTATGGGCAGGATGTAATGCTTATTACTTTCAATTAGTATATTATTATTTACCTCTTTTGTACCATAGTAATCAAGCAGAGAAGGTAAGAGAGGTAGAATGACTGTAAAGGCGAGTAAATCTATCACCAATGATATAAACACAGTCCGTAAAATCCTTTTTTCATTCACTGACAATGCAGTGTCATCTTTTTTCAACTCCTCTCCACTCTTTGAACTTCCACCATTGTCTACATCTGTCGCAGTCCCATTCTTACCAGAACGTGTAACCACCATAGTGAGTCACTGTAATTGATATGTGATTGGTTTCTGTCTCCATTGAAGATATATTTGTAATAGCAAGAGATTCCTGGTGTATACACTTGATACAGTAGTTATTGATTTATATACATTACAGTATGTTGACAGAGTAAATTTTCTAAACAATCATACAACTTGATTATCATTGATGAAAAATAATATTTATAAGATGAAGTTGAAAGAGTAAGCAACAACTTAAGTTTATAACAATAATCAAACCATTCCTGCCACAATTTTTCAATAAAGAAAACCTAAAACTTTTGGCTTCTTTTGTAAATTTACAAACCCCTTCCTATTCTGCCATGACAGATTAATAATATCATTACTAGGAACATAGACATAGATAACAGAGATAGGTGACAAATACCCTGCCGCCACTTTGACACTAAAAATTTATGTGATAGTACACCATACGGCTAAGTTCAAGGGCACATAACTCTGGAATGACTGGGCATGAAAATTGTGTCTTGCACATCTACATTTCATATTGATAATATATTTCAAGTTTCAATTCAATCCCTTAAAAAATGTGGAAGAAGTTTCCTCCACAAACATTCATGAGTTAAGAATGCCATTGTACACTATATGGCTATGTTCAAGGGTATATAACTCTGAAATTAGTAAAAAATCATTGGGCATGAAAATTGTGCCTCGACATCTATATTTCATGTTGACATCATATTTCAAGTTTAATTGCAATCACTTAGAATGTGGAAGAAGTTCACTGCATAAACTTGAGATATTGTATACAGACAGACTGACCTAGCAAGTTTCCATCTTATATAACCTATTTTTACACAGATTTTGATATCATAACCAACGATGAAGGTATAATACTGTTAAACAAGCTAAAACGTAGCAAATTTTCTAATCCAAGGGCCAATAACTCTTAAAGTTCATCAAAGTAATAGACAAAATAAGTATTCTAGTTTATTAAAACATTAAATAATAGATCCATATTTCGCAATGCATATGTTAGATTATTGTATTGATTAACAGACTACAAAATAATGCTAATCAGAGATGTCATTCGTGGATTATATATGTTTTATCCAATAATAACACGAGGACTTACGAGTACTGTCCGAATATATGTAGTTATCCGAAATCCTTTAAGTTACAGTGATCTTTCGTAATAACTCGTAGCAACAAAAACAATATTCAAACAAAAAATGAGTGTTCTAACACAACCTTTGTATCTTAGTTAATTATAATTTCAAGTGTCAGCAAAATGAGAGTTTACAAGACAAAACATGTGAACTTACCTGAGAAGTTGTAAAATATGAACCGGACGACACGATTTCACCCCAAAGTGAAAGTTCACACCGAAGTTGTCCAATCAATGCGCTCCACCTCTTAAATTAGATATGATAAAATAGGACGTATGGATTTACTTAAACAGGCTTTAGTATAATTTGGGCATTACATTTCCCGTTCCGATATAAAAATAAACAAATAAATCTTTAAATATTTGCAGGTCGACCGATAATGATTAAATTTTGACATAGTCATATATTATGGTATTTTATTTGTCACCTGTTTGAAACGTCAGGTATGATTAACATTATATGTATAGTTGACAGCTGTCATCATTGATATAAGTAACATGTACATAGGTAATGAGTATATAACCAGCCAATTGTACAGCATTCATTAAAAAAAACGAGAAACCTTTTTCCACGTGCAGTATAGTCCTATATAGTTAGGGGCCTATATATACTGCATAAAGATTTTTCAATGAATTTTGCCCGAATTAAGTAACCAAAATGACGGATCTTTGTTCTATAGAATTAATGTGTGTAAATTTAATACCTGTATATAGTGTACTAGATCATTTAACATTAAAGATGAACTGTTTCACGTCTCGTCTTCTTAAAATTTCAGTATATAGTATATATATACGTATACATTGTTTTGATTACCATGGCCATGCGTGGGTGTTACTATAACAGGTAAAAGAGATTAATGTGCTATACAGAGGTGCTAGGCCACCCGAGCTACGCAATGCACTTAGGGAAAGCTAGCAACGTGAATATTCATGCAGCAATATATTATGTTCATGTTTTTTGTGCAACAGGAGAGTGTTTAATTGTATGTTAAAATACAAAAAAAATGTAAAAGCATACTGAGTATATATTTATGAAGCAGTCCATGCAGCCAACACTGACCTAAATTCAAAGACTTGAGTTACGCATTGAATATACGTTGTTGGCTGTATTAGATGGTATGCCTGATTATGGTAATGTCTTGATTGTCTAGTGTACTGATTCATATGATACTTGTGCGACTGTGTTATTTACTGTATTGTAAAATAAAATTAACCGGTATTGTCATATTGACCGGTGGTTGTTAAATAAAGAACACAACATTGTTTCTGTGTATATTTAATATAGCTTAATAACTGATCTAAAACATGCATGCAGTAAATATTTAAGGGGAGACTATGGTGCTAGTACGACATTATGTATATGTACTATAATAAATCAGCTGATATACAACATGTATGAGGATTAATTGCTAGTTAAGGTATGTGAGAATGCTGGTCATCAGAGTATACTCACTATAGTCACAAATCTGACATCATACATGTTTTTGTACAGAATCTATATATATTTTATCCATAAATATGGATCCCAAGTGGAAGAGGAATATTCTAAAGTTGGGCGACTATATATAGTGATTAATAAGCCACAGTTTTAGTTTCTTTTGAAGCTGAATGCAAATAACGCCTTAGGAACCCTATAAAAAATTTTTTTAGTGTTTGACTAGCTTTAGTTGTAACTTTATCACGGTCTGCTGACCAGGAAAGATCAGAAGTCATGTCTATCCCTAAATAATTAAGTGACTTGATTAACAGTTTGGAGGGGATTGTTATGCAGGGAGTCTTTATCAGTTTCTTGGAACGGCCAGTGATGTGCATAATATGGCATTTATCAATATTAAAGGACATCTTCCATTTCTGCTCCCATTCTGCTAAGCTGTTCAAGTCTTCCTGCAGCCTCAAAGCATCAGAAGCAGATCTTATATATGACTATACAAAGAACACAATCATCCGCAAAGAGGCGGTATATGGTCAGATCTAATCCGCAAAGAGGCGGTATATTGTCAGATGTAATAGCACTACGAAGTCATTAATGTAGAGCAGAAACAGAAGAGGCCTAAAACTGACCCATGTGGAACACCTGATAGAACTGATATGCTTTATGAGAAAGACTCCCATCCAAGACCACCTGCTGATTCTATGACCAGCAAAGTTATGCCCAAGAAATGCAGTGATCCATATAATGTGCCATTTTGTGCTTGAGCCTACCGTGCTGATCGAACAACGTCAAAGGCCTTACGGAAGTCCATTATAGCCACGTCGGTCTGATACTTTTGAGATGCCTCGCCAAGGTCATGGATGAAGCCAACTAGCTGTGATTCACATGGGCGACGGGCACGGAATCGGTGTTGATTGTTCAAAAGGATATTATATTTGTCACAGTGGCCAGGGACGCTGCTCACAACGATATGCTCAAGAACTGTGAAAGCAATACATGTCAACGAGACAGGTCTATAGATCTTGGTAAGGAACCTTTCCCCTTTTTTGTTTTTTGTTTTCGAATCTGCTAGGATGATACCAGAACTCAGGAACTTGTTAAAGAGCATTGTAAATATAGATACTATATCATATATCATAAAGTTGATTAACTCATTAAGACTGAAACTTAGGACAGACTGTCACATTATATAAGTTCTAAGCCAAAATTAAACGACTGACTGACTTTTAAAGATTATAATTTTATATTCTGGCAGCAAGTTTAAATTTTTCATCTCAATATCTGATTTGGTCTATGTGGATCACCAATTAAACCGCAAAGCATCAAGAATATTTAAGTTCTCAGGTATTTTAAAGTCGAGAATTACATTTTTCTTTTAGAAGCATATATTAATTTTGTGTTAGTAGTAATATCGTTCTCAAAGTTGGCTTAGACCTATATGAGGTTTTATTCAAAGCTATAAGTCGGAAACAAAGTTCAATGCTACGTACAATGGTACATATGTAAAACAGCTTGTCGGAGACAATACTTTTAATTATGTGGATGTTCTCATCATATATGCTACCGCACGTGTGTAGGTCTTCATGCAGTTATGTAGAAGGGTCGAGTCCGTGGTCCAGTGGTTTGTGCGCTGGATTGTAACCCGACGATCCTGATTCGTTTCCCGGTCGCGGCAGGTCATGCCCTTCGGATCCAGGAAAATTTGACAAAAAAATGTCGATTTTCCTCAACATATGTGGAGAAGTAGCCAGTTCCATGTGTAAGTTAGAATACCGTCCAGAAAAACATGTAATGTGAATCGACCGCATGTAACTGAAAAATTGTTGAAACACGGTGTTAATCCCAAATAGAGGTCATGAAGTTATATAAAAAATTATACGACATGTCACACAGTGAAAACATGCTATATATTAACTTAAATTTGGATTTGTTATAGATGTTTACACTTTAATATACAAATGTACATGGCATTCTGATAAAAAAATCCTATAATATTATTTAAAATTGAGTAAACCCCAGGACGGGGCCAATTTTAACTTTTTAGAGCTTCATACATGAAACATCCCTGTAAAGTTTCGTTGAAATTGAAGGAGATGTTATTTAAAGCATTTGTTGACGCACTGACGGATGGACGACGGACAACACGCGATCACAATAGCTCATCTCGGGTACTTTGTGCTCTGGTGAGCTAAAACAGAGACTAACAGATCTTGTTTCTGGTTCAAAAACTTTTGATATTTTAAACAATAAAATTTTAACAACATATTGACGCAGGTGAATCATGGACTTACGCGTATACAAATGTAGACTGTCCACAAAATTTAAATACAAAAATGTAAATGCAATTCTGAATCTTACATCATTGTTAGTTTAAGCAACGGCCGTGACCACGATCATCTGCATGGCGGAGGATATTTGTGTATGATTAACATATGTGCAGGGTGACATTAGCCTTCTTTGGGATTGTAAGTTTAGACAAAAACAATACTTCAAAAAGAAAACTTCCATGGTAATAAGACACGTAGATATACAGCGTCTTGTTGTTTTAAGATTCAAAACTTCTCTTCTGACAGTAGACAATGCCCTTGTCAAACTTGAGCCGCATTTCGACTGCGTTGGTATGGCGTTTTAATTGTTTAACTTTTCAAAGCGCCGAGAGAACGCAAGATATTTTTCGTGAAAATGGAGCCGTCACGGCGTCCTAGCAGCGACGGAGCTCGCATGGCGTTCTGTCGCGTTCCTACGGAGTTCTTGTTGGCGATTGTCTGCGTTCTCACGGCGCTTCCACTGCGTGCACTGCGACCTTACGAATAAACGCGCTAGAGACGCAGTGACACCTCAGAGAACACCGTATAATCTCCATCCACCGACAACCATTGCGTTCGCACATCAAGCTTTGTGCGCGCCTGCGGAGCTCCTGTAGCATTGTAGGAGACCTTACTGGTTTGTTATAACGACCTTACGATGACCCTGGACACTGTGCTCTTACTACAACGCCGCGCGACGGCGTTTATTTTGTGCTCAAAGTGCTCGTTCGTTGCTGCGACGATGTCTGCGATCGTAATGCGCGCAACTCGGCGTTCTGCATTTTTTGACGCCGTTGGATCGCCATGAGAACAGAGCCCTAGTGTGACAGAGGCTTTACTAATTATTAACATGAGTGCGAAAACACTTACCTCATTTGTGATACGAGGGCCGTTCATTTACTTGTGTCACTTATGGGCCTCCGTACCACGTCACTGTATGAAGCACGTGGAAATTGTGCTATTTTCACGGGGAAGTGTTTTTGAATAATGAATAGATTTTGATTAAGTCCATTTATTCTTTCAAAAGTTACTGAAAGTTGAAACAGGTGCAGGCATATATACTGATCGACTACTAGTATATTCCTGTATTTACAATGAAAACCCAGGCAAGCCTTTTACTTGTATATTGAAGGTCGGGTTATTAATAAGATTTCTTCCTCACAGATAGTCTGTGAATTGTGTCAGATACAGACTTCTGTGGTGGCCAAAAAAGTCAGCTTTCAGGTGGCACAAAAAACATAAAGATCTTAAAACTGATTTGATAGATGCCCTCCGTTATATAGCTAATGTTGCTGCTGTGGCAGATCAGATCAAACAAGTTGACAGGCTTACAGGGAAAGAAATAGCTGACTGTGTTGGTACACCATCGGGGTCAGTTTAATAATAAGATTTTGACTCAGGAATTAAAATAAATTGCCTACTTTAAAATAAAGAAGACTTAGAACTATGGCTATGGAAACTTTCAAAATTCTGAACAAAATATCACCTTGTGTTTTAAATGAACTTGTTATAAATCAAAACAGTTGTTAAATACAGTTTTCGTTATTGTAATATTTTGCAGGTTCCTCGTGTAATATCAACTAGATATGCCGCACTTGTGCTGTGGAACACTCTGCCTGAAAATTTTAGAGAAGTTTCTAATTTTAATCATTTTAAAAGCATCATGGAATGGCGAGTCATGCAGACGCACATCATGTTCTTAAGTAAATAATGGCTTGGTGTTCCATAGTCAGGTTCAGTATTATTTACTTCTTTTATGTGTACTTAATTATTATAATATTTACTGCTGATTTATGCTGGTTGTCTTTCAGAAGCTACATATTTATTCTATTTATTCTATGTTATGTAGTCGGTTTAAAAGCTCTACAGAGCTTATGTTATTCTGTTTGTGTCTTGCCGACTCAAAATAAAACTTATCTTATCTTTTTACAACTTATGGATAAAAAAGTGCGTCAGCGTGCGAACAAGTCAATTTTCTGGACAAAAAGATCGAAACATACAAATGAGCTGTTGTACATCACGGAATGAAAAATCTATTTGTCATATCAAGCCACTATGTTTTAGTGATATTATCAACAAAAGAATGTTCAAGCGGAGCGATGTATAAATCTTAATTTTAACAGCCTTGTACATGTGCTATGTTTATAACTACAAATGTATTCCTATGAAGTCAAATACTCGTATGTGTTTAATCATTTCACCCCAACCCCTAAATATACAAAATCACCGTGGCAAAATAAGCAAACCTAAACATTAAACAAACTAAATTGTTTGCGATGCACATCACGAAATAAACATTTTTTCATGTTGAACTGCACAACTAAAGTTGCATTCAAAAGCTTGAATAAATCAATGTAATACATTTTTTTCACTCATGATTTTATTACAAGTATGACACACACGGTTAATTCCAATGTGAATGTCTCTTGTTGGTCTCAAGCCAAGCATACTCGAATATCGTAAATAATAGTTCCGCACAGAAGAGCTAGAGAGTTCAGGAATTCAAGTATGTCTCTCTACTGGTATAGGTTTAACTTTAATTGTCCTCCAAGTGTTCGTGTCTGAATCTTTAACTTCAAGTCCTGATTTGATGATTGTCTCAACCAGATGTACAACACTGTCAAATGTCTGCAATATGGAATAAAACATCCTGAACATGATGTAAATGTCCTACGTAATAAATCACAAACACAATTAATGCACCAAATGAAGGCACACATTCATCTCCACGACTGTATTGTCGTGTGACAAGATGTAAATTTAATGGTAGAAGAACATCCATGGTATGTTTCAAGTTTAAGATAAAACAGACTTAAATTCGCTCAGTTGTAAAGGTGATATGCTAACATATGAGAGATGGTAATTTACGAGAACATCATTTTGTACTACAATGATTTGCAAGGATCACATGTTTATCTTTCAGCTTTGAAATAAGACGTGTGAACAGTTGTCAATCGGCCATTTATCCCAGTCTATAAACTTTGATTAGAAGTCACGTGGTCAAAAAGTTGTTTAACCTGACCAACATGTGTAATAATTGGACATACATGTAGATAAAATAATTAAGAGTCGTTGGAAGTGTAAAGAATGCTACAATCTAACGTCAAATTTTGTTGACTTCTTTTGTGCAAAAGGGACACTATTAACTTATATACATTGCTATTGTCAATAACAGGGTGTGATTTCGGCTATCACCATATTGTTATTACCTAGATGTTCTGTTTTCGATCACATGACATACACAAACACAATGATAACTTATTACAGAGACACCAAGCGCTAACCTTGTCTTTGAAATCACTGAAGTGATACTTATCACCAGATTTCATGATCATCAATTTTTTAAAGTCATTGCCATCTCTGAATTCTATGGTATATTTATGATGGTCACTGCATTCGTTCGAGTCACGTAGTAAGAAACAACCATGCTGAAACAGATGTCATAGCAAGCATTAAGAAAGTTCAACAAATCCTTGTAAAGACTTACAGCTTTTAGACAATTCTGGTAAAAACCTCCATTGATTATTTAGAATGAAATAATATCATAATGCAGTCCATCTGTCGATTAAGGCAACATTATTTTTTCCCAGGGGAAAACACGTTTGACTGTACATTACTGTATATATATATAGTACAACCTCTCCAGAGCGGCCCTGTCTTGAGCATCAACCTCCCTTCAACAACAGCATGATTTTCCCTACTGTACGATTTAACTATGGATTTAACCTCTCTAGAGCAACAACATGCCTTAGCTACTCCCAAAGGGTGTTGCTTTAGAGAGGTTGCACTGAACGTACATTGAACATAAAAGACGGGCAATTAGAACAATGGTTACATGATGTGGCATGAGGTTTCGTAATTATATGAGTATTTTAATCCCAAAGTGGACAATAAATTACCTCTTCTTCTGCTAAAATACTTTTCCCTGTCCTAGGTGACAACTTCCCATGATACCATGGGTATTGACATAGATTATCTGTAAACACATATATTCACATTCAATTTATCAACAAAGATATTTTTAAATTTTATTATTAATCTTCATTTGATAGAATTTCTATTAATTAGGGCAAATACAAACTGTACATGAATGTATATCTGATGTACATCTAGTTTGCTGTAAACTCATTCACACATTGTTTTGATCACCGGTTAATTATGGGAAGTAGACTTCCAATACTTGACTTTTCTTATGTATCTGATCCATGCTATATAAAATGTTAATGTTACAAAAATAGTATTGCCCAATTAAAATTATCTCTTTGATACTTACCTCCGTTATTATAATTTATTTATGATATATTTTGATTTTTTTTGCCCATGTTGAAAATTAGAAAAATATTACATGTGTAATTTCTTTTGATTTTGTTTGATGACCTATACTTACCTTTATCAAATAAGATTGACACTATGCTATCGCATCTTTTTACCATGAGTTTTTTATTAAATTTGATGTTCTTTAATCAATTACAAGGCATTTCTGTATTCATACAGACACGTACAGCCCAAACTAAAACATTGCCATGTTCTATTCAAAGGTCTTCAATAGTTTAACCAAATTGTGTTGCTCGTCTTGCAAGAACTTTGTACGTGTACATTTACACGAGTATTAAACTGTCTGTTTTATTTGGTAGGCGTCCTTCAGTCTCGGAAGACTATTGATTCGCTTTCTGGATGTTCGTTCTGGTAAAGCGCCGGGTGTGGCTGGCCAGTGCGACGTGGCAGTGACAGTCTCTGTGACATAATGTTTGTTTTAAAAAATAGTTTATGTATGTATGTACAAGCAATTTGATGATTGAACACTTACTTTTGATATGATGATGGGATGTTGATGCTAGTCTACGTTCACGTTTTTCTCGTGGTGAATGTTTTCTCATTATATTATTAGGTACAGTGTCGTCAGTTTGGAGCGGCAAGCTGTGTGGAGGTCGAGTAACACGTGGCGGAAGTGGATGAGGATTAACCGGCGGTCTCTCTGGCAATGGAGGGGGTGTGAAAACAGACGCTTCACATTGTGGGCGTGTTGGATTTCTTACAGGTAATGGCGGACGATGTTCATCTGGATGAATAGGATAACGAGTTAAAGGAGAAGTTATTGTACGAGAAGGAAGATGATTATTTGTGTCCTTGATACATATAGACAATACCGTTTTGCCACCTGTAGTCACAAAACTTAGTTTTCTGTCATCGCAGATATTAATAATTTATATATTACTGTGTGGACTAAAGTGGCTCGTTGACGTTGTTGTGGATTAGAAGAGATCATTCTTTAGTACTGTAGATTTGGTCTAAGTGGCAGTGAGTATATCACTGCGTCGCCTTTAACGATAAAAGATTGACACACGTTTACCGTATCTCATTCGGAATGATTTCAGTAAAAAAGTTGTTGACATGAAAGGAAAAAGTTAGACAAGTGATCAGTAAATAAAAGTAAAAGTATCGGAGTAATGCTATAATTACTAAGTTTGTACCTTCTGGGACATCGGTTGTTGTATCAAATGTACAGTCGCCATTTGCATCTGCAAACTGATCGGATGTTTGGAGAGGAGAGAAATCAGCATCACTATAGAAGCCCATGCTGACTTTGTCTACAGAAATAATAAAATTCAAAATAAAGATCATATGTTTTAAGTAATTTCTTTAAAATCAGTGTGAAGATTCGTAGTATTTGAGAACGCTCAGAATTACATGAATTTTTAACAGAAACATCTGGTGTACAGATTCTAATTGACATGATCATTACTTTCGTCTAAATCAATGTTAAAAATATATCACAAGATTATTCCTTAAGAATAAAATAATCCGATATAATTGTGAAGAAGCTGCAGCCAACTTATTTACCTATAGGAGTGGCTGGTATATAACTGTATATGGATTCCTTCTGGTATTCCCAATCATGTATTGTTACATCAAAGTCATTGCCACTGTCGGTAAGAAAACCGATTACTTTTTCATGCGACATTATTGGAGACTCATTGAGATTTTCTATATCCAATACACTGTCTATACTGTATTTACCAAATTTTATTTTTAAAGAGTCTGTTTGCTCAAGAATACTGAGTGTATTATACGAATTGTCATTATTTGTACACATGTAGTCTACTCGGGTACACATTGAATCCGTTTGTTCGGTTGGAGATCTTCGGCCCAAGTCATGTTCGGTTGGAGATCTTCGGCCCAAGTTATGTTCTGTCGGAGATCTTTGGCCCAAGTTGTGTTCGGCTGGAAATTTTTGGCCCAAGTCATGTTCGGTCGGAAATCTTTGGCCCAAGTCTTGTTCGGTGGGAGATCTTCGTCCCAAGTTGCGTTTTG